>OX457131.1:20360672-21768172 GCA_949752895.1 Dendrolimus pini
TAAATTATGAGAGCACGAAAGAAATTCAAAACTTTGTTTAAGGTAATCAGTAGTACTAGGGACAAATAAAATACTATAGAGAAGAGCAAGGATGTGAGTATTCCGGCGAAATCGGATTGGCAACCACTTGAGTTTTTTTCGGAATTCAGAGACATGGTCATATTTGCGTAGTCCAAATATGAACCTTATGCAAAAATTTTGGAGGCGCTCAAGTTTATTGAGTTGTTCTTGGGTTAAATTTAGATAGCTGGCGTCAGCATAATCAAGGATAGGAAGTAATAAGGACTCTGCTAGCTTAATTTTGGTGGTAGTGGGTAAGAAATTCCTCAACCTTCTGAGGGATTTGGATGAGAGATAAAGCCGCCGACTTAATTCGGTGATATGAGGTCGCCAAGACAGCTCACTGTCAAATATAACGCCAAGGTTTTTTACCTTATCACTAAAAGGAATGATTGCCCCGTCAAACATCACACTAGGTATGGTACTCCAGTCGACCTTATTAAGCATCCGTGAGCTACCGATGACGATGACTTGAGTTTTTTCAGGGTTGACATGAAGCCCAAAAGACTTGCCCCACTGCAGAATGCGTTCAAAATCAATGTTTATGATTGAAACTGCTTTGTCTAAGGTGGCGACAGGTGATTGTGTATAAATTTGTAAATCGTCTGCATAGAGGTGATAGGTTGAAGTGAGTTGATTAGAGATGGAGTTAATAAAAACAGCGAACAATAAGGGAGAAAGCACGCCGCCCTGAGGAACACCAGCAGTGAGTTCACACCATGATGAATAATCATCCTCGACGCGAACCCGCTGCCGGCGGCCATACAGGTAACTGTGAAACCAGTCGATTACTGTAGGAGATATGTTAAGAGAGCTTAGAATACCAAGTAATATTATATTAATAAATTACCAAAGTTAACATTGTTAAAAGCACTGCTGAAGTCCAGCAGCGATAGCACAGTCAATAAACCATTATCCATACCATAACGGATGTCATCGGTGATTTTCACGAGGGCAGTAGTTGTGCTGTGGCCAGGACGGAAACCAGATTGATAGGGATTAAGGAGAGAATGCCGATTAAAGAAAACACTTAATTGTTGGTGGACTAGGCGTTCCAGGACTTTAGAAAGGAATGGCAGAATAGATATGGGACGGAATTGAGAGAAAGAAACAGGATTGGGTTTTTTAGGAAGAGGAATAATCTGGGCTTCCTTCCAGGAGACAGGAAAGGTACCAGTAACTATAGAGGCATTGAATATATGGGTGAGGAGAGGATTAATGACATCCAGTATGGGCAGAATCATGTTGCGACTAATACCATCGCTGCCGACAGCGTTCGATGTAATGGATTTTACAGCGCTCTTAACATCACTATCAGTAAATCGACTTAATAAAAACGTAGGATAATTGGGTGTTGGCAGGGCGGAAAGAGTATTTAAAGTATTAGACTATAATACTTTAAATAATTTATATAAGCATTAAAAAAGAAAATTCATGAATATTTTATTTTTTGGAAAAGTCGTATACTTGTAAAACACTCTGTATACTCAGTGGATGCAACCGATCCGTGCTTGTTTTTATATCCTATCCTATCCGTGCAGGATGGAGAAATAATTCAATTTTCTGCGGCCGGCCTGTCGTTAAAGGCGACAAAACAACCCACAACTAGGTGGTAGGGGTTTTGCCTGTCTGAATGGCTACCACCCCTGGTCTAGAGTATGCCGCCATAATAATAATAACCTTGAATTGTGTTCCGGCAGCTTCTACAATCTACATGTGTTACAAATGTCCATAGGCGATGATACCCGGTTCCCATCAGATGGACCTTCTGTCTGCTGATGTCATATAAAAAAGAATATAATCTCTATTAAATCCCTGAATCAACGGCTTATTAAAATTATAACATAATTTTAAAACTTTAATCAATTATAAATTAAAAGTCCTAATTAACTCCTTTTCGATTTTAAGAAATTTACGAAATTGAAAAAGAGATTTTTATTTCATTTAAAGATAATGTTTTATAGTTAATATGTATAACAAAGACGTTAAAATAATTACAATCAGAAATCAATACTATTTAAACATAAGAGACATATTCACATACATAAGTATATGAATGATTGTATTTATATAATCTAAATTCCACGTTTTGGATATTTTACCTAAAAGAGGAAGGCCATAAATATACGGAAATATTACATTACTTCCATTATACATCACCGTTAGACCAGTAACAGAAGAATAACAAAGATATTATGTGTCTACCATACATCCCTTCAGTTTTTCAGTAACATTTTAAGAAACTTACACTTCGAAATGACGAAAATGGGTGACTATTTAAAAATAATTAGTAAGTATTCATAAATTATTTCATTAAAGTTAAGTTTCAAATAAAACTCAGGATTCTTTAATGCTTTAAGTCATTTATAGGATATTTAATTAATTTTTAAAATGGTTTAAATCAATTCAAGCTTTAAAAACAACATTTTCGTATGAAATTCAGATACAATCAGACAATAAATTTCCAATAATCAAGACTAAAAAAATTATAAACTAAAATGTGGCATAATGTAAAAATATTCCTAATTCGCTCAAATGCGATTCATTAAATGGTAAATATGCATAAAGCCGGAACCTGAAAATTACGCATTTTTTTGTATTCAAAAACTTGAAATATGGTTTTTTATTTTTTTATTGCTGGAGTTCAGCAGACAGGCAGACGGCCCACTTGATGGAAAGCAGTTACCATCGCCTATGGACATTTGCCACACCAAAGGTGCTACAAATGCGCTGCTGCTCTCTTAAAGGAGACTGGAGTCTGGTCACTAATGCCGGAACACAAATCAAGGTTGTTATGGCGGCATACTTTAGACCAGGGGTGGTAGCTATCTAGTCGGGCAAATGCCCTACCACCTGGCTATGGGTTGTTTTGTCGCCTCTTACGACAGGCCGCAGGAAATTTTATTCTTTCTCCGTTCCTGCACGGATGACATAACATGATGGTATAACAACAACACTAAAATTACCGGAAATCCATCATTTAGACAAAAAATTAAGAAACAATACAATTAATTACGTTTAATACGTGCGTCGTATTAATAGAAATAATGTTCAGTTTTAGTGAACTAAATGACAACAAAAAAAATTGTCTTTCGCACTATTTAGCAGTGTTGTTTAGTTTATGTAGTATGGAGTTTTGTTTACGGAAACTGGAAAAAGTTTTATATCTAATAAAATGTGCTTTAAAATTGAATAAAGTTGTAAGATATTGATTGTTTTTAGGTTGACTTATGTGTTTGTGCTCAAAATCACAACAGAACAACAGTGTTTGGTAACTTTACAATAATAATATTAGCTTAGTAGGCAAACTGAGGTAATTGTATTGTTTATTCATTATTTGCCTAAATAAAGCCTTTCCGACAATTTTAATTTCGTTATTATATCATAGCAAACCATATTTATAGTCTTGTACATTAAAAAAAACGCATAATTTTCGGGTTCCGCGTTTATGCATATTTACCCATTAAATATATGACTTAGACCACTTTCATAATTATGAGTGTTGCGGCGGCGACGGATTTGTGATAAACGAGCTGTGTCAATTTTACAGGAAAAGAAGTCTTGGGCAATTAAGGTAGGAAATCCAGAATAGTATTTTATTTGATGTGTATGTATTTATTCTATTTTATGTTATTTTATTTCATATTTATGGTGCGGAGCGGGTTATTAATAATTTATATATATTTATAGTATGTTGCGGGCGCGATATATTTCATGTTAAATTATGTTATTTCATTTATAAGCCGGAGCGATTTTTTATTGATGACATGACAAAAAATGACTGACGTGCATGCGAAAAAGGGAACACGCCGCCAGATTTAAATGAAGAATTTAAATATGTTAGAAGAAAAGATCGCATAGGCCGAAAGAAGGGTACACGTCGGTCACGTTGAGTTCAATTCAAGACAGCGAAGCGACAAGTGCGATACGAAGGAGTTGGAAGAGAACACAGTGATGACTTTAGTGGTGAATTTAGTGAAAAGTTTAGTGGACAGTTCAGTGAAGGAGGAGTGTAGCGTAGTTTGAGAGAATCCAGAAGCGAGCTACACGCGGTAAATTCGGAGGTGAACACTGCATTGACAGGAGGCGGTCTACGGAATTGTGAGTGAGACATTTTATCGTCGGGACAGTGCGTCGTTAGTTGTGCGTGTATCACGTGAATCACGTACGGCTATGTAAGTTAATAAAAGCGTTTAGATAAAAACTGGTGTTTTCTTCCAATCCTCCCCACTCGCACGTGGCAATATGTTTATTTTTTCAAAATCAGTAAATATATTCCGGACAAGGATGATTGATTTTTCAAAAATATAAGAAACCAATTTTCTTGTCGTCAAAATCGGCCTAGAAACTCCTTTTAGAGTTTTTCGATATTTCGTATAGTTTAAGATTGGCCCCTGAAGGCCCATTTCAAAAATTCACCTTTATAGTCACATACACTGCATACATTTAAAATTGTAAAAGATCACACAAATTGAAATCGTTTTATACTTTGAATTTTTTCCCTAAGTAAGTGCTCGGGACAAATTTTCAAACAGACAAAAATTTTAACAATTCTAACTTGTATTATGTACCGTATAAAGTGTTTTTTCTAACAACTCTACGGACTCTAGTTCCGTATCCTTTTTTACAACTTAATTTCACTTCTTCTTCTGGTAATTTTTGTTTTTGTGTGACATTTATTCAATGATATCTGTGTTGTGGTTTACCTTATATAAATATATAATATAATAACAACAGCCCATAACTGTCCCACTACTGGGCTCGGGCCTCCCATTATAGGGGGAATGGATAGTATACCTACCCGCCACGCTTGTCCAAGGCGGCTTGGCCGGTTTGACACATCGGTTGTCACACATCACGATGTTTTCCTTCACAGTTGTTAGCACGTAGTAATTGTAACAATGTGCACATTAGGTCAGAAGACAGCCTAAGTGGTGCATGCGTTCCGGCCAGGCTCAAACCCGCGCGCGACTACTGAGTTCAGAACGCGTGCGCTAGCCATTACGCTATCAAGACTTGCTTTGTTTACCTTACGAATAACTTATTATATTAATTTATTCTAATTTTAGTACGAAACTTATACTAATGTAGAGTGTATCTGTTACGTGCTGGTGTTGTGGGTACGTGCATGTGCTGTGTGTGCCTTATGACTATACCTATATATATTATCCTACCGTATAAAGTGTTATAAGTAACAATTTTTATTTAAATTTTAGTATAATTAAACTCACAGAAAAACACTTTTATTTCGTAAGTGTAAACATTTAATTTAAGAAAGTAAACTGAATGTAATGTAAAGTAAACTACAAAGTAAATAACTTATTTACAAACATGTTTTATACTATTTAATTTACTCGATAAAGCATTTGGGTGGTGAACAATTTCGATGAGCTTTACACAATTTTAACTCAAAGACGTCTCGGTATTTTATTTTGTAACAAAATGTTTGGAGTCGTTTGAAAACATGTTACAGTTTTTAATGCAATTGGAGAACATTAAATATCTTTGTTGTCAAGACGCTTGGACCGTGGGGTCCTGAGGCCATGAGCCTCTACCAAAATTTATCGAAACGATTCATTGATTCTTCAGGTGATCAGAGGGCCAACGGATCAGTATGGCGATCCAGCGAGCGTAGCCAGTCTTCTGGGCACTTTACCCACAGAAGATGGTGATCTAAGCTCATAGCCTCAGGTCCCCACGCTCCATGCGTCTCGACAGCAAACGGCACAAACATATTACTCTCACTGAGTGTTGCATATTTGCGGCCGCTTGAGTGATGCAACTGTTTCCGCCGCCGAACCTGCCGATAGATGCCGATCCAGACATCTTTGGTAAATGGGATGCGGCCAACGTGTCTACGCAACTCGCATCCCATGCTACTGCTTCATCTGGGATTCCTCCTAAATCCTTTAATGCTATAAAGCAGTACGACTGCAGTTGCGACGCAAGACTGCTGATATTCTATTTCTTTATAAACCCTTAAACAGCAAAATTTACAGCCCCGAACTTCTCGAAAAACTATAATTCGCTGCTGGATGCCGTTGGCATAATCGTAATATATTCGCTCTACCAGCACGTCGCACTGTGTACTGTCAACACTCACCACTCTACCGACTTAATACTGCCTACAATAATATCTGCCACGAGCTCGATATTTTCAATGCATCGGTTAAGCACATCAAGAAGTTTACACTTCTTTTTAATTATTTAATTAACTTAATTATTTATTTATTTGTTCTTTTTTTTTCTAAAATACTATGTAGTCAATGTCTTTATATAATGCATGATGTGTTCGCACCAAGAAGGCCACTCAGCAAACATATTATCTGTGTTCTAGTTTTGTTCATTCATTAAAATTTAACTAAAATCACGCTTTAAACATGACATATCGGTTACAAAAATATTACTCAATCTAATAGCGTTGTTGGTATTTATACTAAAAGATGTACAGACATTCAACAATCGGCAAAGGGCCGGCCCTTACATCAAGTTAGGGGTCGTTTGCATGCATTTTTAAGACGAGGACTATTCAGGCGTGGCACGGACTCGTTACGAGAACAGTCTAAACTGAGTCAAGTGCAGACTCACTCCGCAGACACATGTAGGCTGGTTGTACTTAAGTAATTAGGACGCCGTGCTCAGTATCACTCTACATGGATTTTAACAGAGATTTTAATGCTTTCTCGTATACATTGTAGCAATTAAACTTTATTTATCATATTCAAAATAAGTTCCACTGGAGATTTCTTTTCAAAATTTTAAAATAAATACAGATATACCTACGTTATTTTTTGAAAAATTCATGTTGTTGTAGCGAACAGTGCATACTCAATAAAACAAAAACATGATAAGAAAAAAATGTGTGTGTGTGTGTGTGCAGTGCACACGCAGTAGAAGTGAAACTTCAGAGAATATACTTACAGATAAATTCTTCTCCAACTTTTGTTAATATAAATATAATTCCTTTAGCCTACACCGTCAACATATTATAATTGAAAATCAATTTCTTAAGTATCACATTCAAGTTTTCACTGTTTTATTCTAAGAAATATTGTTACGACCTAGACGCTGACAAAAAAAAACATAGGTACCTGTAAACACACACATTTTATTACCTTTCGGAATTTGGGCTTCTTTTTTTACTTTTTGTTTAAAATTTGTGATTAGAAAACAGCCTATTGTGTATTGTAATCTTTTGTGGCAGTCATTAGCCAGGTGTGTCGGATTGAAATTACAAACTGATTCTAGGAAATTCGTTCCACGTGGCCAGGCAGACATATTGCATCTGTACAGTATAAAATAATGCCCCAATTGAGAGACGAGCAGTCGAGTGATAGCCACGATCAAGGCGACACTTATGTACATTCGGTTATCTATTTAGAGACGGGCTTTGCGCGTGTTATTTAATTACCACGTTCTGCATTACGTTTTGGACTTGTTGTGTTCGTTTATATTTATACCTGTGTTATACGTGTTTGTATAGTTCTAATAAACTCTATAATAATTTCAACGGCATTTTAATTTGAGTCCTGCAACTCGTAACAATACACTTGTGTGATTCTACTTTCATCTATTCTGTCTACATGCCTTAATCACCTTAACTTTTTTTATTGCTTGAGCTAACTACTAGTCTGAGAGACTAATGCCGGAACACAACTCAAGGTTGTTATGGCGGCATACTCTAGACCAGGGGTGGTATCCATCTAGACTGGCAAATACCTTACTACCTGGCTATGGGTTTTTCGTCAACTCTTACGACAGGCCGCCCGCACGGATGCCAGCACGAATAAAGATTAACATTCCTTTTCAATTTGTCTATTCGATACACAAACTTTAGGTCCCTTACTTATAATCATTTATTAAATTTAAAGAAACTGCTCAGCAGCTGATTAGTGAAAATCTTACCCATAAACTCCTCTTTAGCCGAATATTTTTGGTACATTCTACACTAATCATTCAAATTTCGTTTATCTATGCTCCTCTTAGGTAAAAAACAGGTAATACACATTTATAAGAGAAAAAAAGATATTAATGGATTAGGGTCTGATTCTGATTCTCTTACTTAAGAGATGCCTAATCGTTTCTTAACGAGATTATTATAAGTAAGGCCGTAGATGTTTGCCTTCAAAATGACAAAACTTATATTAACACCACTCTTTACGCATTGTATGATCATAAATGACCAGTACTTAGCATTTTTTGCTGTCTTAAAATTCGTCTCAAACAAGCTCTGAAATGTCTGAACGGATTTCAATGAAAACTTTTGGGTGGTGGAATGGGGATGGATTATCTTTATTTAACTATTTTTTAATTACATTTCGTCTTTGTCTTAAAGATGTTATTTCTGAAAACCTACTGAAAATAATTTGCTCAAAGCATTTATTTGTTGTTATTCTTTATAAACTTCTTACATTTTTTTATAATTTTCTTTAAAAATTATCAAAGATGGAAAACTCTCTAAGTACGAGTTTGGCAGTGAATATCTTACCCGTTATTGAATTAAGTAAAGAAAATCTGGCAAAACATTCTCAACACATGTCTAAAAATATTCCCCATAATTCATATTATATTGCATGCATAAGAAAGAACCGTTTTCACAAACTCTTATTGGACTTGCAATGGATGTACCTATGTATGTATGTAAGTTCGGGTGGAATCTTGCAAGTTAAATTTGACCAACTTCCCGGTTTCCGATTGAGCTGAAATTTTGCACGCATATGTGTATCGCGTGACAATGCAATAATATGGTGCCAGGAAGCTAATCTGATGATGGAGTCGGAAGGTGGCCATAGGAACTCCTGTACTAAACAAGATGAAGCCATCGTGTTTGGGCTCGTTTTTATTCAGGATCTCAGAAGCTTCTATTTAAAAACCTTTTTTAAAAAGCTTATTTAAACTGAACTTTGTCATAAATTTCGGAAATTGAAATAGGAGTGTCCTGGTAAAAAGACATTTATGGCCTAATTACACTATTCTTCACTTACAAGCTTTTTTTCAATAATGCTTTTACTGTTCAAGATATTCGACTCGGGAATACTCTGCCTGTTACTGTTAGACAAGCTAAATCACTAACATATATATGTGTGTGTGTGTACGTATTGTTTTATCCCTGTTACGGGTTGTCTGGAAGACATCGCTTGTTACGGATAAGACCGCTCATTATGCACATTTAAAATATTTTTAGGCTATGAGTTTTCTGTGTTTGGACAATAATTGATGTACAATAAAGCGTTATCTTTCTCTCTCTCTCTATCTCTCTCTCTCTTACACGCTGTACAATAAGTAATACGCAATCTCTAAGATTCTAAAGTAAACCTCATTAAAATCTATCAAATATCTCTAGTGGAGCTAACAAAAACGTTTACCCAGTCACACAGAGAATAAACAACGTACCGACCTAATTATTTCGAACTAACCAACAATTGTATGTTGTAACAAACACGCAAATGTTGTAATAAAGCGTTGTTGCCGGGACAAAGTCAGCCAGACCGCAGGGCGGTTTGCGCGAGTGTTTTTGGCAACAAAACATAGCGCCCACACTGTGGCCTGTGAAGTCTAAATGAAATAATGTATCCGGCTTGTTAGTTGTCAGCCTTTCTTACTGTTAAATTCAGTGCATATCAGTGGCTTTATTTTTCCTTCAAGGAAATACTAGCCTTAAATCAGACAGGTAGATAACGCTTTATTGAGTAAACCCTACATTTTCAACCTTGTACCACCAGCCCCTATTTTTTAATAGCGATATTAGTACTGTAATATTTTAAGTTACTAAAAATAATTTAAGACGCAAAAAACGTTTGCCCGGTCAGCTAGTATAAGTATAATAATAATAATCGGGAGACACTTATTGTATATTACAAAATTAAGCAAGTTACGCTTGTGTTATGGTAATATACATCGGACTACTCTGGGACCGATTCCAGACACCCAGACCATATTAAATAACAGAGAAAATTCGTTTTCGAAATTTACCATACCAGGAATCGAACCCGAAGCCTCTGATTTGCAGTGACGTAGGCCAGCAAAGGCTTAGCCCGCTCAACCACTGAGGCCGTCTGATAATTGACGAGCTATTAGCTCGTAAGTTCGTAAAAAATAAAAAATTCGTTTAAAAAAACCGACTTCAAAAACTAAAATGTATAAAATAACTTATTTCTAAAGCTATTATTATTAATATATATAATATAAAACATCTTAAAGTCGGTGCTTAGTAATTTTCAAACAAAATATAGTAATTTTTATTATGTTTTACTTTGCACCGACTTCAAGATGTTTTAGATAATATATATTAATAATAATAGCTTTAGAAATAAGTTATTTTATACATTTTAGTTTTTAAGTCGGTTTTTTTAAACGAAGTTTTTATTTTTTATTTGTTACTTTTTAGTGTCTAGCTATGTATGGGTGGACTTACGAATGGTGCCGCGCTTCTTAAAAAATATACAAAAAAAAGAATCACGTAAATCGGATCATAAATCACGGAGTAATCGGTGAACATACATTAAAAAAAAACGTCCCGACGAATTGAGAACCTCCTCCTTTTTTCGAAGTCGGTTAATAAAATATATAAATAACTTTTGAACTATAAAGTGGAAAAGTATGGAAAAATCGAAGCAGTACAACTAAAAAATACTTTTTATTTATTTATTTACTATTAAAAAGTATCCAACAGTATATCTATAAATCTACATAACAATAAATCTGAACCAAAACTGGATACTTATAATCTAGAAAAAGACCAGAAAAAATAGTGAGTTACTACACTAGAATAAAATTACTCAATCTGTGTCTGTGTCTCAATCTCAATTCTTCTAATACTGTGGAATTTCATGATTTTTTTTAACAATATCGGTTAGTTAGGTTTTGAGATATGTATTAATTGCTTTCTTAGGGTTTCGTAGCCAAATATAAAAATATAGGCCATTAGTAACGTCTACAGAACCTTTCAAAAACAGTGTATTTAAATTGTATTTCTTTATAATCAAAGACCATTTGTAATGAGTTTTTGTTTGACTTCAAAAACAGTTTATTTAAATTTTATTACATACTGTATATAATGACAAATGTGTGACGTAACATGTTTCACCAACACACTACGACGTACAACAAACAAACATAACGAAGTCAAAAGGGCACCCACATCTCAGCAAACATGGTCGACTTAAAACAACATAATAAACCGTCCAAACATCCTAACACCATACATCAAATCATACACAAAGGATAACATTACCACCCGAATTTTGCACACTTAAACCATGATTGATGGGAGTTACTCCCGATGCTTGTAATGCAGGTAAACACAAGCCTAACAATTAATCATACCGACTGCTAGGCCTAAGCAAGCAAATCTGGGTCCATTGAACTCTGGCAGGTTATAAACAAAAGTATAGGTAAATTAGCTACGAGAAGTTTTTGCGTTTGTAGTCTATGTGTATATATATATATATATATATATATATATATATATAATTATATATATGTTTATTATTGACTTCCATCGGAAAGGCGCTATCAGAAAGCAAATGTCATCCTACAGAACAAGGACTAACAATTTAGTTTTATAAATTATGTATAATATTTATCATTTTGATATGGTTTAATATTATTAGTTTCATTTTAAGTACGTATTTATAAAAATATGTAAAAAGCATTAGTTTATTCATTCATGTGCTGACCGTACACTATTATAAACGCAAAATTGTCGCCTTGTTTGTTTAAGACAGTTAAGGTGAGGATGTCGTTTGTTTTCCGTTTCGGATTATGCTTATAGATTAAGCTTTACAAATTCTTTATAGTATTTTAATAAATATCGGCACAATTTCTAGCGGAATAAACCGGCTAATGGAGTTTACACACGACTCTATTTAACGTTTACACTCAAAAACCGATTATAACGCTTGAAATGCCGTTAATATAAAACCGGTTCCAAGTCTTAAATTAAAGGGGGTTACACACACACACACATATACATACACACATAAACATTGTGAAATGGAATAAAAACAACATACAAAATTACTACAAATTAAGGTTATGTATGAATGTTTATTTATATATTTTATAATAACATAATTCTATTTTCCATTTTAATGAAAATGTTATATAAATTTTTAAATGAATTTTTATACAAAGAAAATGTTGATACCTACATGAAAAGGCCATGACCCCGGGGGTAAGATGAAATAAAATTTGATATCCAAATTTTTCATTTTTAAAGTCAAAAATTTAAAAACTGTTACTTCATAAGAGTGCTTTTGCAAATTACAAATAGCTACATTGACACATAACTTTAAATTTTGTGTAAGGGAATCCGAGTAAAGCTCTAGTCAGCCATTAAATAAATCTAAATTCAGAAATGAAACTTTAGTCAATAAATTAAAGTTAATCAATGCTCAGTTATAGAACATGTAATTATTCGTGGAAAACAAGATAACTAAACCCATGACGACCTCATTTTTGTATGTTGATAATACATGGAGCCTAGCCCAGCCTATTAATATTAAACTTATACTTTATATTTATTTAAAACTCCAGTTGTTAAGACAATATGAATTATTACCTTTTTTCCGTTTGTGGAACTATTACAAAACAAAACATAAACAACAAAATTTATTGAACACTCAATCAACCAACATGTTGATTAAAAATAGCAAGCCCTTGTCATTCTTTAAATACATCTCTCGAGATGATACTGTAAAATATAGTAAATTCTAATTAACATTTTCTACGAATATGTCATTGTTCGTGGAAAACAAAACACCTAAACAACAAAATCGATTGAACACAACACTCAGTTAACTAAAATGTTTGTATATTGATAAAATACCAAGTACTATTCAGGTTTTATATAAATCGAAATGTTGAGATGATGTTATGAAATAAATTCTAATTAGTAAGCCAATGTTAATTATAATCCTATTTATATATAGAACATGATATTGTTCGTAGAAAACAAGACAACTAAACAACAAAATCGATTGAACCCAATACTCAATTAACTAACATGTTGGTATGTTGATAACACATCAAAAGCAGCAACATTTGGCAATACAAATCATCACTACAAGGCGGATGTGTCGACGGATTCCCACCGAGAACTGATTATTCATAGTTTCTGATTGACGGTTTGTTTATTACTCTCCATGGAAACATTCTTGCTTGGTAAAGTCAACCCTTGTCAAAAGTTAAGCTCTTTTAGGCATTATGCAGACCACACTTTTTAATCCTGTTGCTATATTTTATATATACAAAAATATCGTGTCACAATATATGTCCGGGATAAACTCTGGAACTACTAAATCGATCTTGATGACATTTTATAACTATGTATAATTTGGTTCAATTTCAAAGATAGGATAATTTTTATCTCTAGAATTTTAATTGTAGTGTTTATGTCACTGAACTTCATCTAAGCCCCTGGACCGATCTTGATGTTTTTTTCTGAGCCCCTTAAACAGGCTTCACGCCCCCTCAGGGGGTCGCGACCCACACGTTGAAAAACACTGCTCTAGATAAGTAGGTACTTATAAGTACATACTTATAGCTTAATTAATTTAACATTAAACTTAAGACTGTATACACAGAAATCTTAACTGCTACGTGAAAATATGTAAAACCTAAACATTTTCATAGATGTATCTCCGAAGTTCTGTTTTCTGTATTGACAGACTTTGGCACCTACAGGGACTTCTCAGTTTCAACCTTGCTAATTATTTAGCAATAAATTCTACCATGTACGTGACGTAACATGTAGCCATACAATATTATTATAATCATTGTACTATGAGCAGAAAATAAAATAAAAATCTTAATCCCTTTAATAAAATAAAGGCTGTCAACAATTGTATAGTTTCCCCTGTACACATACAAATATAGGTCTATATATATATATCAGCCCATAAATGTCCCACTCCTGGGCTCGGGGCTCCCATTGTAGGGGAATGGACAGTATACCCGCCACGCTTGTCCAAGGCGGCTTGGCAGGTTTGACCCATCGGTTATCCCGATGTGTAAGTTGCATCACGTTTTCCTTCACCGTTATGAGCACGTGATAATTGTAACAATATGCACATTAGATCAGAAAACTGACTAAGTGGTGCATGCGTTCCGGTCAGGATCGAACCCACGTCCTTTGAGGTTGGGACGCGTGCGCTAGCCATTACGCTACAACGACTTAAATATGGTTCAATAAAGATAAAATCTCAAAAGCTAACTTTAACAATGTTAATATGATCTCAAATGATAATTCGGAAGCGTTATGGATATAATGATTTCATTCGAAAGCAATTTTATCATCGAAATCCGGGGCAAAAGAGGCCCTGTTCTATGTAATCCCAACGGGGATTGTGCTGGATTCAATTGGATTCGAAGTCCGTAATTTAATCTCTATATTATGTGTCACTAAGGATCCTATGTGAATTAATCATACTCATAGTCAGATAATGGTGTATTACATTTAATAAATCAAATAATTTATTGTATAAAAATGTGGCACATTGTTACTACGATTGGTACCGTTGTTATGATTACATTGTGGTTCTAACAATATGCACGTTTATTTATTTCATATCCAACAGTTTACAATATAGAATACAATAGAATATACTTTATTCAAGAAGTTTAAGTACAGAAGACAATGTGCGGATTTGTCACTAAAAGCAATTTCTTCCAGACAACCTTAGAATGGATTAGAGAAAATTTGTGTAATATGTGGGTTTGCAATATAACTAGGATAAAAAAGGATACATATAAAGTTTTGAAATGGTAAGTATAATAGACATAGAAATAAGACAAAAAAATACATATTGATATTGATAAATATATATGTATATATGTAATAATCATAGTAATAATGTACAGAATTACATAAATATGGGAGATATGAAGATGTTACGATTGACTTTAGATAATTATAACATAAAAAATAAACTTTTTAATATGATTTTCGCCAATTACTGGATACTTTACGCTTTGCAATGTTTTTATACAAAAGCAAGACTATAAAGAGTTGATGATAGGCTCTGATATAAATGTAAATTATTTATTAACATAATGCCTGCTGGGGTGTCCCCTATATAGTATATATTAATAACTATATTATAATAATAACGTCAAATACTAACGTCTAATCCATAAGCAATTAAGTATTTTCCTAAATTATAACTCATTAATGAATCCTTTTCAATCTGGTTTCCGCCCAGGCCATAGTACAACAACAGCTTTGGTAAAAGTCACAAATGACATCCATCAGGGGATGGAGAGCGGTCTACTGACAAAACTATCACTGCTAGACTTTAGTAGTGCTTTTAATAATGTTGACCATGATATATTACTTAGCATTCTCCGCACTCTTAACATATCTCCAACAGTAATTGGTTGGTTTCACAGTTACCTGTATGGACGCCGGCAGCGAACACGTGTTGATGACAATTACTCATCATGGTCTTACCTTACTGCTGGTGTTCCACAGGGCGGCGTTTTATCTCCTCTCTTATTTGCGATTTTCATTAATTCAATCTCCGATAAATTAACTTCATCCTATCACCTCTATGCGGACGATTTACAGATATACACTCAAGCTGCTCCAGATGATTTAAGTACTGCCGTGAGACAAATCAATCTAGACTTAAACCACATACTTCATTGGAGTACAATGTTTGGTCTTGCAGTGAATCCTCATAAGACTCAAGTGATAGTCATCGATAGCCCCAGAATACGTGCAAAAGTGGATTTCGCAACCTTACCGAACATTGTTTTTGACGGCACTTGTATCCCATTGAGTGACACTGTCAAAAATCTGGGTGTAGTCATCGATAGTGACCTGTCTTGGAAGTCTCACCTCTACGAATTAAGTCGGAGAGTTTTTCTGTCTTCTAGATCCCTGAGAAGGCTGAGAAATTTTCTGCCTACTGCCACCAAAATTATGCTTACACAGTCTCTTTTGTTACCCATTTTAGATTACGCTGACGCCTGCTATCTTGACTTAACCGTAGAACAGCTAAATAAACTTGAGCGACTTCAGAATTTTTGTATTAGGTTAATATTTGGCTTGCGAAAATATGACCATGTTTCTGAATTTCGTGTAAGACTCAAGTGGCTCCCTATTCGCTTTCGCCGGAATACTCACATTCTCAAATTACTTTATAACATATTATTTATTCCTAGTAGTCCTCCCTACCTTAAGGAACGTTTTGATTTCCTTCGCCTTTCTACTTCGCACAATTTGCGCACTCATACGTATCGTAAACTCACTATACCTGCACACACTTCATCCTTTTATGATAACTCTTTTACAGTGCAGGCTGTCAAACTTTGGAATGCGCTGCCTCTTACTGTCAGAGAGGCCAAAACACCGCATACATTTAAGAACGCACTCAGAAAACACTACTTTTCATTAAATAATTATGCCTAATTCTTATATTATAAACTATTTAATATGTATGTATACGTATGTATGTATTTAATTTATAAAGTAGTTTAAGTAAATATGTGTATTTCTTTATTTTTTATTTATAAGTTATGTAGTTTAAGTATGTTTATTTATGATATTTGATATTTAATTATTTGCACCACCTACATCGCCATATTAGATTAAGTTATTCCTTAAGTTAGGTTGCCTGGAAGAGATTGCTTTCAGCGATAAGGCCGCCTTTTGTTTCTACCTTGACAATATTGTAATTGTATATTTTGAAATTGTATATTTGGTGAGCAGTAAAGTGTTATCTATCTATCTATCTATGTAATATACAGATATTCATATTGTATATATTTATAACTAGCTGACCCGGAAAAATCGTACCGCCTCAGAATCAATAAATAAAAAACGTTGATTTCTAAACGACGGGACGCACATCAAATATTTGACAGGTAGGAACAGTTTCTAAGGGAAAGCGAAATGATTTTTTTACTATATTCCAAGCATTTTTCATATTTACTCACCTTTTAAACCTTCCTTGGACTTCCAAAAATAATTCAAAACCAAAATTAGCCAAATAAGTCCAACTGTTCTCGAGTTTTAGCGAGACTAACGAACAACAATTGATTTTATATATATATATATATATATATATATATATATATATATATATATATATTCATATATATTATACACAAATATATATTATACATACATAAAACTAAAGAAGCGTTTCAAAGGCGTGTTGGTTGATATTAATGGTGCCGAATAGTTAAAATTTCCTCCTAATTTCTCTAATATCTTTGATTTAAGAATTAGTTTTGAATAGTAAAAAATATTTACTTCATTAAATTTTTTCGTTCGTTGAGAAAACGGCCTAAGTGGTGCAAATTTTCCAGCCAGTATATGAAGCCGCACCCTTTGAGTTTGGGATGCGTGCTCAACCATTAAGCTATCAAGGCCAAAATAAAATTTATTGACTTAGTCAAAAGTCTCCTTAGGAAAATTTGTGATTTGTTCTTTATTCAATGGTGACAGTCGAGCATCTTAACCGAATTTTGATGAAATTTATTACGTAGGTGAATTAGAGATGAATGGTTTTAGTGTTAGTTTAGTGAGTTCGCCTCCTGTCTTGGAAGCAGGTACACCACATAGGTAGTTTATATACCTGATACGATGTTACATTTTCTACATGCTGATGATTAACTCAAATACCATGCTAGAAGTTGTACATCGACATAACAGATGTGTGAAACCCAACATCTTGGATACACGTAGCAGATACTCATCATCATGTGAGCAATAAATCCCGGTTGCGTTAAAAGCGTTCGATGTGATGCCCAGGCTCCGGTTTCCTACTTTGTCTTCTCTACTTCGCGCAGTCTTCAGCATCCCTCTTTATGAGACCATTGGTCTACATGTACGTTTTTTTTTTTTTTTTCGTTAGAGTACAGCAGACAGGCAGACGACCCACCTGATGGAAAGCGGTTACCGTCCAAAATCCGGCAATAAGACGTTTGTTATTTTATTAATATTTAGGCTTTAATTACTGAATAAAAAAAGTTTTTGTGTGAAGGATAAGATACTAGGAAGTGAGGGAAGTATAAGTAAGAATAGACCATGAGAATAATAAAAAATATTGTTACTTAATTTCATTTCGAAGCCTAAACTTTGAATTTGAAATTAAGCAAAGAGATTCCTTAAAATCATTAAACAAACATTAGATTGTTTTATCTTAAAACATTTAGGAGTGCTCTTAAGAAAGGCAAGGGAAAACTGCGTGGGAGAAACTCGACAAACCTCTATTTTAATATACCGTTATTTTTGTTTTATTTACACAAATAGATATATTTATGCGAGTATTTTTTTTTTCATTTAAGCTCCGATAATTCAATTTGAAAACTTTTTACTTTGTAACATTATTATACTGCAGACCGTTAAGAATTATATTATAAAGACACGGACCAATTAAACATTTGGCAAATAATAAATCAAATTATATTATTTATATTTACATGAAGCACGCTTCACTTATTTTAAAGTATTAAAACAAATAAAAAATATTTTTCCGCTTCACATCTCCTTTCACAATCACTACCTGCTCTAACATACGTCGAAAAACAATCTAGACATTAACATAAATGAAATTGAGCCAATGTACAAAAACCTCGTAAACAAAGAACATTCGAAAAGAACAAAACAATTTCCTATACCTCATTATACGCGGCACTTTGTGCAAAACAAACAAAATTGAAAATTCAATTTCCTCTTAAAACCTGTTATATGTTTAAAACTTACCGGTTTAAAAGTCACAACACTATTCCACAAAACAGAACAATCACAAAATTTTCTCACAAAAAATCTTCACTAATTCTTTTATATCGATAGCGGTTATAACGCGTAAACCGCTATAAGAATGCGTAGCACGGATTGCGGTACGTGGCGCGTAGTGCGACCAGCGCGGCTACACTGAGCTCCATATCTGTGCTACGCCGCTACGAGGCTACGGCGCGCGCATTGGCTACGAAATGCTTAGACTCCGTACGCAACAAACAATCCGCTTGATTGGTAATCTTAACGTGATGATTGTTCTAAAGAATGGAATAAATTAAAAAGTAAACTACATTTATACATTTCATCTCTGCGTTGGAGCCTATAACGTAAATTCCCGAAATAATCTACCAAAATACAAGAATAGTCTTTGTTTTCATTAGTTTTTATAAATGTTGTCTACTCAATAATATATGTTTTTTCTTATTATACGTTTTAATGTCCATTTAATTCGATATTGAATTACTTATTGCCTAGCAGATAAATTGTATTTTTAATTTAATTCGACTTCATCAAACGGTCGTTAAAAATACACAATACTCATAAATTGGTATAGAAATACATATGTATAGATTTTTATAACAAATTTCCCCTGAGATATCGTACTTTATCAAAATAAATTACTTTTATCTAGTATAATTTTGAATAATATTTTAGATATTGTGCACATATAACACAAGTATTTACGAACCTTCTTTTATGGAAACTTACGATCAGTACTCTGGGAAAAATAAACCACTCCCCAGAACCTACCTACAAATACCTACGTGTTATACGATATTCATATCCGTTATCAAAAGTAAATGGCACCAAAGATTATGTTAGTCAGATTGTCCTTAAGATCGTGAAGAAGGGTTAAAACAAACATTCAAGTTACATTTACAAGTTTCATTATACTAATATTATAACTTACTTATATCATTTGTGAATATAAGTGGGATACTACTGTGATGGTATATGTATCATTCCTCTTCTGACTCCAATTATGGCGTGTTGGACAGATGGAGATAAAAAATAAAAGCTTCGTTTAAAAAAACCGACTTCAAAAACTAAAAAACTAAAATGTATAAAATAACTTATTTCTAAAGCTATTATTATTAATATATATTATCTAAAACATCTTAAAGTCGGTGCTTAGTAATTTTCAAAATATAGTAATTTTTATGTTTTATTTTGCAACGACTTCAAGATGTTTTAGATAATATATATTAATAATAATAGCTTTAGAAATAAGTTATTTTATACATTTTAGTTTTTTTGTTTTTGAAGTCGGTTTTTTTAAACGAAGTTTTTATTTTTTATTTGTTACTTTTTAGTGTCTAGCTATGTATGGGTGGACCTACGAATGATGCCGCGCTTCTTAAAAAATATAGATCCCAAGAACCGGGAACAAAAAAATGTTCTTAAAATGAAAACTACTGGGCCAAACTATGTCAATTTTTTAGAGGACCACATGGCAGCTTTTCCGCGTCGAACAAAAAAAGAATCACGTAAATCGGACCATAAATCACGGAGTAATCGGTGTACATATGGAACGAAGTGAAAATTATTTCCATGAAAAATGTTCATAAAATGAAAACTACTAGACCAAACTATGTAAAATTTTTAGGGGACCAATTGAAAGCTATTCCGCGTCGAACAAAAAAAGAATCACGTAAATCGGATCATAAATCACGGAGTAATCGGCGAACATACTTTAAAAAAAGCAACAAAAAAAAAAGATCCCGAGGAATTGAGAACCTCCTCCTTTTTTCGAGGTCGGTTTAAAATGAAATAATAGTTAAATTATAGACTATCTTTAATTTAGTATGTACGACGCGACTTGGAAGGTGATATGGGGCAACTAACAGTGCCACGAATATCCACACATAACAATTTGTGCTGAATTGCTATTATCTTACTTAAAAATAAACGGCACACAGAGACACACACACATTGCATATTTCCACGAGAAGCAGGTTACGTTTATATTATGGATATATACAACAGACCACTCTGGGCCGATCCCAGACACCCAGACCATAGCAATGATAGGAAAGTTTGTTTACGAAATCGCATGGCACGAGTATGGTACCAAGAATAGAACCCTTTGCATTTTAGTGAGTGAGTGTTGTATATATTACAAAAGTCGCTGAATGTAATACCACGCAAAAAAGTGAGCCGTGAAACGGTCCTTTAATTCAAACACATTCATCAAGCTAATTCTGCAAATTGTATTAAATAATTACGTTGCCGAGCCAGTGTTCCTTACCCTAGTAACTGTTTACGCCACGCCATTCAATATTGTTATTAATAACGTCTTTGGAGTTAATAAATTAGTTTAAAGTTGATTCACTAGACCATGTTTGACCATTGTGATTTATATGGGTCCCGGTGATAGAGCGGTCAAGCCAGCCAAGCGCAGGCTAGGCTGACATGGCGTTACGCCAACGTGATCTGCAAACAAATGTGTAAGGAAGTCCAAGCTAATATACAACTTACACTTTTAGTTTGATGTTTGATATTCCTTTATATTCAGACTTCATCTGCGATAATGTTATAGTTATTGACTGTCATCGTTAAGGCTTCTAGCATTGCCAACCTCCCTGAAAGTTATTCGCCCGATAGCGTGGATTTCATAGATGCGGTCGTTTTTCAGATATATTATTATTTTATTGTGAATAAAATAGTGTTTAAAAATATAACAAAACTAATTTATTTATCTCTCTTTTATAAAGATTTAGATATTTTACTTATCTTATTTTTATAAAAAGTGAAGGAATAAAATGCTGTCATGTTAATAATTTAAAGCAGATTTAATGAATTTGTTTTCTTATCTTGATATAACTATAGAACAATAACGGTAAAACCAACTTAAGGATCATATAGTGTATAGTTTAAGAGCCAATGATCGGCTACCTGTATGTATTTGACCAGACCTGAGGTTTTGTACATTGAAGCACCTATACCTACCATGCATGGTACGGGGACTCACTAAACTCTAAGTGATGGACGCGACGAGCGCTGAGGTAAGACAGTATCGATTTTTGACGAATTTTAAATCCATTTGACCAGGGCTGCCGTTTTGATATTTGAAAATATAGGCTTATTATTATCGGAAAATAAGAATGGCAGACCATTATCGCGCGAATTTACCTATGGCAGACAATTTTGAATATACAAAAAAAAAATGAAAGTAATTGACAAGATCTGCCATTGATATATATATTAATATATGATATAATATATTAATTTCTGTAAATACAGTGATAAAGTAAATCGCAAGTAAATTATATTGATGTAAAACAGCGAACGGAAAACATATACATCTGAATGGGTAGTAGCTAAGATTTTATTATTTATTGATGTGTATACGCAAAGTAGACGTCTGCCGAGATCATACGTTTTTAAGACTATAATAATCAAAATATATCAATGGCAGATCTGGTCAATTACTTTCAATTTTTTTTTAGTATATTCAAAATTGTCTGCCATAGATAAATCCGCGCGATAATGGTCAGCCATTCTTATTTTCCAATAATAATAAGCCTATATTTTCAAATATCAAAACGACAGCCCTGGTCAAATGGATTTAAAATTCGTCAAAAATCGATACTGTCTTACCTCAGCGCTCGTCGCGTCCACCACTTAGAGCTTAGTGAGTCCCCGTACCATGCATGGTAGGATGGTAGGTATAGGTGCTTCAATGTACATAACCTCAGGTCTGGTCAAATACATACAGGTAGCCGATCACTGGCTCCTAAGCTAAATATTAGTTTCGTTTGCACTCTACTTTCGTAGTATAGCGGCAACAGGGCCCTTAACGAATAGCTAAATAAGATAATAAGTCTAATTGCAAATAGTATGGTATGGCTAACTCATCCATAATACGTAAGTTGTAACGTTAACGTAAATTTTCCTACGATATAAATATTAATTTTGATTACGTATGTAAAATTATATTTAATCCTGTTACTATCTTATACTAATATATAAAGCTGAAGAGTTTGTTTGTTTGTTTGCTTGAACGCGCTTATCTCAGGAACTACTAGTCTGATTTGAAAAAATCTTTTAGTGTTAGATAGCCTATTTATCGAGCAAGGTATATATCATCACGCTAAGACCAATAGGAGCGGAGCAGCAATGAAGAATGTTTCAAAATCGGGGGGTTTTTTGACTTCGTCCGCGTGGAAAGTGTTTTTAACTCTTTAATTTTTCGGGATCAAAAGTATCCTATATGTTGACCAGGGTTATAAGCTACCACCATACAAAATTTCATTTAAATCGGGCAAGTCGTTTCGGAGATTAGCCCGTACAAACAGACAAACAAAGAAACAAAAAAAAATAAAAAATCTAAATTAGTTCACTTCTTACATCCCCCAACTCGGTTTTTAGCATTTTTTTAATTGTACAGAAATTCAACCTCTGCAGTTTTATTATATGTTACGAGTGCTAGACTCAAAAATGCCGTTGGAATTATTATAGAGTTTATTACAACTATACAAACATATATAATACAGGTACAAATATAACCGAACACAACAAGTCCAAACGTAATGCAGAAGGTTATAATTCCATAAAAACGCGCAAAGTCCGATTTTAGTGCACACGTCTTGCTTCGCTTGTGATTATCGCTCGACTGCCCCCCCCCCCCCCCCTCCATCAGGTCATCGTTTTATACTGCGCAACTGCAATGTCCCCGTATCTAAGTCGACTTTAATTCGACACACCTGGCTGCCATAAAAGATTACAATACATCAATGGGCTGTTTTCTAATCACAAATTTTAAACACAAAATAAACAAAAGAAGATGACCATAAAAGAATTTAATATGTTAATAATTCTTATGCCGACAGGTAATAAAAATGTGTTTTACAGATAAGCAGGTGTGAATTAGTTTTTGTCGGCGCCTTGGATGTAACACTATGTATAGATTTTAAGAAAGATATTTTATAAAGATAATTAATTTAAAATCGAGGTGAAAAGTGTTATTTATTCGTATAACTTGTCACATGAAGACAGTATGACAATAGCAAAATATAAATGACCTAACCACAGCAAAAGATTCCACTTTCAATATACGTAATAATATAAAGTAAGAAAGTGTTGAGACAGATGCAACACATCGCATATATTTGGTATTCAGTGTGGGGATTTCAGTGCATCGAGCGCTTTATAAGTGACACTGGTAACAAATCTGTTTGAAGAATACAAATATATTGGACTGCTTTCGGGTGGAATGTTTGGACAAGTGAATTTGAAAGGGTTGTAAGGGTTTTCTATGATTGTTATTACAAGGAATACGACCAAAGAATGTAAAATAATTCAAAGATAAAAGTTTCTTTTAAATATTATTTTTGAAACTGTATCAAATAATATTGTTACGAACTTGTAGGGGATTTGTAGCATGTGAATTCGAAAATGCCGTTGGAATTATCACAAAGTTTATTAGAAGTACACCCACGTAATTAACAGTTCTTAGAAGTATAGCCGCATACAACAAAACCAAACCATAGGGCAGTAAATCTTTATCACATAAATCGCGCATAGTTCGCCGTTATAAGATAATCTGAATTCTTCTATTGATTCTAGATAGTCTGAAGATAGAACCTCATACATTTGTAAATTAGGCATGGCTTCCAAGCAACATGCCGCCCACTGGTTCTTGAAATAGTTAAATGGTCAGCTTAATGACTTCCAGGAATTCGGATCAAATACCAACAGAGTAAGAAGGTTTTATGACGTATAGAGTGAACAATAGATCACTCAAATTCAAAGGGGTAATAAGACACCTGCAAAGGATAAGTATCGGTTTGAAACAATATGAAGCAGATACACGTTACTTTTGGACTTTACTACGTTTGTTTGTTTACTCGAACAGTTTCTCCAGTACTTTTTATACAGTTTTGGACATAAACCTATTTTCAAGAAATTTAGTACTTTCAACTACTATACTATAAAGATTTAAAGTTCACATTTGAAAGCTGAATTAAGTCTAAAAAACGATGGAATATGAAATATTATCTCGAAAAAATTAAGATTTTGTTAAAGCTATTATATTCGAAAGCAATTTTTAGTAGCTACCGTATTGATTTTTAATAGCAATTTCACTGTACAGTCAGCAGCAAATAGATAGGGACGGCCAAGATGGTCAAATAGATAACAACATCGAAAGTGATAGTTAGTATCGATACAACCAATGTGGTCTAATTGTTCGAATCAGACTTCTTGTTCAAAAACATCGTTACACGCACAACGCCAAATACATGAGTTCATTCAAGTCGCCAAAATGATCGATACACTCTAGAAAAATGAACTCTATTCTAAATTTGATTAGAGTCAAATCAAAATGATTTCATACTAAATCAAAATTCAAATAGTTTTATTACTGTTATAAAAATCCTTTTCATTTTTATGTCGTAACTAGTATTTGCCCTCGACTTCATTTTTATTACTTAAATGGCAAAGATTAAAGTTATTTTATCAATATTTAAAATTTAATGCAATTATAATATGACAATACATGAATCCTGGATATATCCATAAAACCCCGACATTAGTAATGTTACTAAAGACTTATTCAACTGCCCAACTGAGGATGTACATACAGACAGTGTCTTGTGATTTACGATCATTGCGTCAAAGTTGAGCCAGTGACTTGGAAGTGAAAGGAAATCCCGGGAAATTTCACGAGTCCTAGTATAGTCATATATAAAAATGTCATAAAGTATCAAACTGCTGTAATAAGAGTAACACGGCCAATTTTCATGCTATTCCTAGGCGTATAATTCCCTAGAAAATTTTAGAACTTTCCGGAACTAAAGTATGGGAGTAAAAAACATGAAAAAGTGAATCCGGTTTCCGAAAAAAAATACACTAGAATTCCCATGGTATTAGCTTTTTCAGCATTTATGTTAAAAATTTCTATATAATAGTTAAAACCTCATAGAAATTAACATATATTTATGAAAAATACATCTTTTTTTTTCATTTTCCATCAATCAACAAACAATTTGATCCCAATTGGTTTTTTTAATAGCTTCAATGTACGGACAAGGCTATTTTACAATATTAACTTATTTTAACATTTCATTTGACGTAATACACTATTTATATGTGAGTATATTTTCTATGTATATGTGAGTTTGGGGAAATATCTACTAAAGAGTTTCAATATACAAGAAATTTAAAATTCGAGATAAAACTTATTTTATTATGCCTAGGATATATATAATGTACCCCAGTAATTGAAAAAAGCTTAAGCTAACGTTCTAGCGAAATCGTACTGGAATCAGCCAATTTGTATGCATTTTAACTAACCACTTCAAATTACTCCCGGAAATTTTTCCGCGGGATTCCCGGGACATACCGAAGCGTTCGGAATTTCAAATTCAAAAGTTAATTAAAAATAAATACACCACTTAGCAATCTGTTATTTCTGTTAAGGAGAAGAAGCGGCAATAAACTCTAAACAACACGTCTAGCTGTTTTTTTTTTATATATATTTCTTATTCTATTTTTAACAAGTTCTTTTTTGTAACTTTCTTACAGAAGTATGTTAAATAATTACTTCAGGAAAGAAGAACGTAAACCATTGTTTTAGTGTCAATTGAATCTGAATCAACTAATTGTTATGCAAATAAATAATTTATACTATTCCCAGGAAAAATCCCGCGGGATATGCAGTTCAAAAGTACCGCAGTGTTTGAAAAAAAGTGTACTATGTTTTAGTATAAGTAATATCCAAATTAGATACTTTTTGCATACTAACCACTTTAAATCACACTTGGGAAAATATCGAAATAAGAAAGCATTTTTTATACTGGCCTCTTCAAACCGTTCCCGAAAAAAATCCCACCGGATTCCGGGATAAAAAGTAGCGCAGAATTTAAGTCTAAAAATTAGCTCTTTATCAGCGAAATTCGAATTTAAATCGGCCTAGTAGTTTTAACAAAATCCCAAAAAACAGACAAATCGACTGACAGACAAGAAATCTAAAAAATGCATCGTATTCTCCATCGTTAATATAGAATATTCTTATTCATAGAGTGTTAAAGTAAGTTTGAACGCTTCTTTATCTTTATTACTCTAACTCTTTATGAATAAAGCCGGTAGTATTTAATATAAACAAAAACTCAAAGATAAAAGAAATAAATCAAGAGGACTGAAAGATCTGGTTAGAAACAGAAAATTTAGACCATTTATAAATTTTGTGGGTTAATAATATAATCTTTAGTTAACTGAAATAATATTATAGTGAGCTACTGTGGCCAAACACACCGTTAGATCATAATCTATCTAGCGAGATTGTAAACTATCGAAATATTGTGATCCATAAAAAACTGCTTAGAATTTAACGTATTATTTTTCTATAGATATTGTTACGTGCGAGCGGGGGTACGCTCTTATGGATTGGAAGAAAACAAGTTTTAATTTAACTCTTTTATTGGCTTACTCAACCGCACGTAATGCCTTCTGCAGGGTTGCCCCTTCGCCGATATTGCGTAGACCACCTCCTGCTGCTGCAGTGCTCACCTCCGATATTACGGCGTGTAGCTCGCTTCTAGTTCGTTACTCTAACTACGCTACACTCTTCCTTCACTGACTGCCCACTGAACTTTTCTCTAAATTCACCACTAAAGTCTGTTTCCAACTCTTTCGTATCGCACTTGTCGCTTCACTGTCTTGAACTGAACTTAACTCTAAACACTGCCCGGTAGGCGCGCCTTACGCTGTCTATGTGCCCTTAAGAATTCTCTGAAATCCATCTATCTATCTCTGTCTCTTCCTTCCCGATCCTTCTGTTCGGGAACTTTCGTTTATACATCTATCCCTTTCTGACATCTTTCTATCTCTGTCTTTCATTCATCGTCTATCCCTTTTTAAAATATATCCGTCCTTGTCTTTTCCTTCTAGAATGTTTTAGTTTGTTCTAAAAGTTCTAAAACTAGCTAGATGGTTCCAACATCATTTGCCACAATATATGGCATGAAATCGTTCTGTGTCCATAGAGTTAGTAATAAAACGCAGGTGGGTATCAGTCACAAAACTAAAGATTTGATCTCTAGCCCTGTGGGATAGAAGTTTTAAAACGTTTGTAAGTAGTCAATAAATGATTCTTGATTGGAAAAAAAACTGGTCTTTTCTTCCAATCCCAGTGCATGCCCTGGCTCGCACGAGATTAATATTATTATGCTCACATCATCCTCCTCATCAATCACACTGCTGTGATCAGGAGTTTTTTTTAAACTTTTGACTCAAACGCCTTTTAAAAAAGAAAGGTGATTATTACAATGCAAATTTAGCAAGCTGCGTTAATAACTCATTCAATTTGAAATACATAATTCGAAATACAAATTTTGATGTACCCAGTATGAATTCATCTCGATTTGACTCTAATCACATTTAGAATAGAGTCCATTTTTTTAGAGTGTATCCATCATTTTGGCGACTTGAATGAACTCATGTATTTGGCGTTGTGCGTGTAACGATGTTTTTAAACAAGAAGTCTGATACGAACAATTAGACCACATTGGTTGTACCGATACTAATGATCACTTTCGATGTTGTTATCTATTTGACCATCTTGGTCGTCCCTATCTATTTGCTGCTGAGTGTACGTGTACGTATGTAGTGGTGTATCGAATTTTCCTGCTATTATATTTCATTCATACAACCCCAGAATATGAAAGTCTTTGCACAACATAAAACATGTTAGAATGAATATTATTTTACATCATTATTATGCCATATTTTTTTTATTGCAGGAATTCAGCAGACAGCCAAATGGCCCACTTGATGGAAAGCGGTTACCATCTGCTATGGACATTTGCAACACCAAAGGCGGAAAATGCACTGCTACTCTCTTACGGGAGACTGGAACCTAATCACTGATGTCGGAACACAAATCAAGGTTGTTATGGCGGCACACTAGACCATGGGTGGTAGCGATCCAGTCGGGCAAATGCCATACCACCTGGCTGTGGGTTGTTTTGTCGCCTCTTACGACAGGTCGCCGACCGCAGGAAATTGTATTCTTTCTTCGTTTTAATGTACTACTTACATTCTAATAAATAAAATGTAACGACTATGATGTAGATATACAATAATTTTGTAAGAGCTCCATTTTTGCCAAATTATCTAAGCAGTTCTAAGAAAATAATGACACATTATTAAGGGAAGGTAGATGTTAGTTCGAATGTGGGCATTTTACAAGGATTTCGTTTTTTTCAAAATGTCTACGGGACTCTGAAATGATAATGACATTATTAAAAAAAAGCTGGTGTTAAAAAAAGTGAACCAGTAAACGTAATGAGGGTAAGCCCAGCGCGGCAGTAACGTTCTGTAAGGCCTGCAATAAAAATATTACCGCGCTGCTAAATAACGGGTCTTGATCGGCGAAAGCTTTTAAGAGATGAGATCGGGCACCTCGATGCGGTCGTCTCGTAGCACGACCCACTGGGCACACTGTATCACCTTTGGTTATGGAAACGCGCTGCAGGGACTTTCCTTGATTGTAATTATAAAATAATTGACATTATTGATTATTTTATTGTCGCAGTCTTTTGCACTTAATAAAATTAAGACAAGTATTTTAAAAATAACTTCTGAGAGATTGGTAAGATCGGGCACTCGAAGCGGTGATCTTATTGCACGATCCACTGGACACACTGAATTATTGAATCTCGGTGCTAATACTTTCTTTAGTCGTGATTATAAAATAATTTTGATTATTGATTATTTTATTGCCACAGTGTTTTCAGTTATAATTGAGGACAAGTATTTGAAAAATAACTTTAAAGAGATTGGTAAGATCGGGCACTTGAAGCAGTGATCTCATTGCACGATCCACTGGACACACTGTATTATGAAATCTCGGTGCTAATACTTTCTTTGGTCGTGATTATAAAATAATTTAGATTATTGATTATTTTATTGCCACAGTGTTTTCAGTTATAATTGAAGACAAGTATTTTAACAATATTTTTTAAGATGTAAGGAAAGATCGGGCACTTGAAGTGGTCATCTCATTGCACAACTCACTGGGCACACTATTATGGAATCGTACTTCTAACTTTTTCGTTGATTGTAATTATATAATGATGGAAATAAATTATCGTATGCCAATACTTTACCATCGGGTAAGATCATATATTTTACAAATTCTTGTTTGTGGATCTCAAATGTGCTCAACATATCGATGTTGAGCTTACTTAAGATCCGCGCATATTGTTTTTTTTTTCGTTTGTATAACTTTGCGTTTGACCACTGTCCTGATATCTTTTTCTTGGATATAATTTATCTTTTTGCTAAATTCCACTAAGATTTGTTAAGCCGTGACGAGGTAACTTTAAATACTTATTTATTTTAATTTTATTGCAGAGTTCAACAGGCAGACGGCCCACCTAATTGATAGCGGTTACCATCGCCCATAGATATTTGTAACACAAAATGCTACAAATGCGCTACTGCTCTCTTGTGGGAAACTGGAACCTGGCCACTGATGCCGGAACACAAATCAAGGTTGTTATGAGGGCATATACTAGACCAGGGGTAGTAGCCATCCAACCAATTCACGGAACTATTGTTAGTTTTGATATAAATTTCACATAATTCTATTATCATTAGAATTTCGTTCCATCAACAAGGAATTAAGTATGGTACTACACAATATTACTTTGCTTTAGTTTTCTTAGACATCGCTATCTTAATTAATTATACAAAACAGGTAAAGAAGAATTAAAAAATTCAGTTTCAAGTATAAATAAACCACTCTGCGGTCTCGCAGTAAACCGGATACTGTCGCCGCGCTCGACCGCCTCGCACTTCAACCGGATTGGAAAAAAACCACAGACCACTTGTGTTCGCTAAACAACTTTGATTACAATTCTTGTTTTGTTTAGATTCCTGATTGCAATATTTACTGATATTAATCTTAACATCTCAGAAAAATCTTGGACCCAACAATAAAAGGAGGTGGCAGCTGGAGGGTCCGAACCAACTTCGAATAGAAGACCTCAAGGCCGAGCCCAACATTATTAGGGAGATAAAATCTCCAGTCTCCGCTGGCTTGTTTATGTAGAGAGGATGAAGGAGGATCGGGGAGTGAAGAATGCATACTTGGGGTGACCAATCGGTTGTCGCCCGGTTGGACGTCCCAAGTAACGCTGAAAGGATAGAGTGGAGGCTGACCTGGTCGCACTACAAGCCCACAACTGACAAGACACTGCGCAGGACAGAGTAAAGTGGTGTGCTCTCGTTTCGGAGGCCAAGACTCACTTTTGGTCGCTGAGCCAACGGAGTTAGTTAGTTTTAGTTAGTTAATCTTAACATACAATTTGTCAATGCGCCATAATTCTAAGGAACACCAGTCCTATTCTTCACCAGAACTGTACCCATTCCATTAAAATATGACACAAAAGCTGTTAGCCAATAAGCTCATATTATTAATTTTAAAATAATAGCCCATAAAAGTCCCACTGCTGGGCTCGGGCCTCCAATTATAGGGAAACGGACAATATACCCGCCACGCGTGTCCAAGGAAACTTAGCAGGTTTGACACATCAGTTACCTCGATGTGCAGATTTGAGTAAACACACGGGCCCTAAACGCGTATTAGCTACCAATCTACCACGGCCGTATGTTATTAATTGCTACACATTAATACAAACTTAAACACTTAATTTAAAACCAAAATCACCATGTAATTGAGCTCATAACGAGCTCATAAAAAACAACCGGTTTCACTCATAACCGGGTATTTGTCGGGCCGATTGTCATAATGAATTAGTCATTAATCCGGCGACTCGCAAGACAATTATGACGTTCATTATCCAAGCGAAATTGGCGTCGTTTGCCGAACGATGGAGCAGTTAACCGGTCCAAATTATCCGGTTAAACACGCATCAGTTTTAATTATCCGGATAATCGGGCGATTGTTAAGACGCGTTCGTGTAAGAGAAGTGGTATACCGCAACATGACGTAATTGTATGAGCGGCATGCTTAGTTTATTAGTCTATGGTCAATTTGACTCGGAATCTCTATGTCATAGACAATTTGATTTAATTTACATTTAAACTTACTTACTTAAGTATTTCATATTTGAAAAAATATTAAAAATAAAGTAAAAGTTAATTTTAAAAATAAATAAACTATCCTATAAATAAAGCTATAGGTACTTACAAAATAACAAATCTATAAGCAAAAAATTGACTCCAAATCGCTGTCGGCGGGGAGCGTGCCCAAAATTCTGGCCGTATTTCCCCGTTGGATGGCAATGCTAATTCGTTAACCTAGGTGCAAGCCAGCCTTTTGGTCACTATATATATATATATATATATATGACGTTTGAATTTTTGGCTATTTTTCTCTTACTTTCTGATATTTTATATTTATTTATTATTTATTTATGGAAAACCTACAGCTAAATACATTTGATTAGATATCTACAATTAATACAAGAAAGCCAATGACAGGTTTTCACGGATAAGCTATAGCTTAAAAGTAACATGCAAACATAAAAAAGGCACCGAGATGTTTAATCACTGTTGAAAAATGTAAGGCTTAGACACCGCTTGGCTCCTGAAATACTGATTGCAAATGGGTCGATGTCATCGTATTTACTTACATTATTTAAATAGTTACTTGCTCGCACTAGAAATTAGTTTTGTCTATAATTAGTAAAACTTAAAGGTACATTTATGGGTTGATTAAATCGTATCGATTATAATTTAAATCATATTTTTTAGATTAATAACTCTAAAATTAAGTCTGCTTGAAGTTTTGATTTAAATAATGAAAGCACCTAATGGAACCAGGAGTCAAAATTTCACTAATCAATAAATAGATACTTAATAATAAGGAGTTAAGGAATGGAACTCATTGCCGGAGTCTGTCTTTCCCGATACTTATAACCTGGGTGTCTTCAAGTCCCATGTGAATACCTTCTAGGTAAGTGTGCTAATATATATATATATATATATATATATATATATATATGCTATCTAAATTTAACCCAAGAACAACTTAATAAACTTGAGCGCCTCCAAAATTTTTGCATAAGGTTCATATTTGGACTACGCAAATATGACCATGTCTCTGAATTCCGAAAAAAACTCAAGTGGTTGCCAATTCGATTTCGCCGGAATACTCACATCCTTGCTTTTCTCTACAGTATTTTATTTGTCCCTAGTACTCCTGATTACCTTAAACAAAATTTTGAATTTCTTTCATGCTCTCATAATTTACGCCCTTCTACTAAACTTAAATTGAACACTCCTGCGCATAACTCAAGTTTTTATAACAATTATTTTACTGTTAAGGCTATACAGCTCTGGAACGCGCTTCCTGTTACAAACAGACAAGCAAAACCGCTAGCGATATTTAAAACTATGATCAAAAAATACTACCTGTCGTTGGAATATGATATTTAAATTCATTTATATATTTTGTAGATATGTATTTGTATGGTATGTACATTAAGTATATATCTATGTAATATATAAAATTTCTTCATATATGTATATATATCATTTATGTATTTATTATTAAAATGAAAGTAGTTCGTACTATATCTCAATTCATTCCTGGGGTTGTCTGGAAGAGATCGCTTTTTAGCGATAAGACCGCCCTTTGTACATAAGTAGATATAGTTTTAGTCTTTAAGTTCATGTTTGTATTGGTGTACAATAAAGTGTTATCTAACTATATATATATATATTAGGGCGGGTCAAATTGTAGGGAACGATTTTTTTTGATGAAGCGTATAGCAAAAACGTAATTTATAGGTGATTCTGAGAAATTTTGCTCAAGAGACCATAGCGGACCATAGTCGGATTTGGAGCCCCCCAAAATTTCAAAATAGAAAATTTTCCATATATACATAGAACAATTTAATTTAATTTATTTTTATGACGATGATGGCTTTTCTATTCACACGACATTGGCAAAATCAATGCATAAAGAGCCTTCCCATGGCTCCACGCAAGCCCTCTAAATGTCCGGGCCATTTTTGTGGCCCGTGGTCTTCAAAGACATACAATATAACAATAATAATCAGCAGACAAACACACATATTGTATATCCACAAAATAAGAAAGTTATGCTTGTGTTATGGGTAATATACAACGGATTACTCCATTTTGGGGCCGATTCCCAAACACCCAGACTATGGTAAAAAACGGATAAAATTAGTTTCCGAAATTTACTATACTAGGTATCGAACCCAGAGCCTCTGCGTTGCAGTTAAGTAATACGGCAAAGACCACAGAGGCCATATGAATGAGTAGACAAGTAATATAATTTAATTGCATTGAATTTAAATCCTAGTGGTGTGAAAAGCCCCCTGGGGCTTTGAGGCTGGGGGTTTAGGTGCGCGTGGACTGATATCGAGGTAAGTTACTCTTCTCTTCCTTCTTCTTCCACGTTTGGCTTCTTTCGGCTAGCGCATAGCGCCCACATCTACCAACATATTTTAAAAATAAATACTGCTATAAATAATTTAATAACTTGATCATAAAATATTTCCATAGGAAATATATTAAATACCCTCTCAGCCGCAACAAGTTTAGTATTAAATTCCCACAAGCTAAAGATTTGTGAACTATCCGGTGCAGTGTGTGCCCATTTATTACATCGATATATCCCGGCTACATTTGAGCTGCGCTCGGATAGTTTTCGGATAGTTTTAATGGCATGTACATTATACAATGTACATACTCACACATGCTTATCACCTCTATGACCATTCACGACCTTTTATGGGTCGTTAAGAAGAAATAACAATGAAACCCGTACATTCATAAAATATATAATTTTATAGTGAATATTTACATTTTGGAATATCTTAATAAATCTAATAATATATTATTACGTGATATATTAATATGTGAAGCAATAACTTTGTACTCTTCTCACGAAAATTGCGCGGATGAAGGAACATGAAATTTCACACACTTATACACAGAAGAATCGACGAATGCTATTGTTAAGCTATTGCATAGCTTTTATCGCGGGCTTTGAGCACGGTGACCGAATCAATACATTCCGTAACGAAAATAAAACCTAACACCCCCCACTCCGCCTACCATGTAGCTCGGCCGAGCGTTCGCTTAACGTGTATGTATATGGTACGACTGTACGAAGCTCGCACGGATCGAGACGTGCTGATCCGAAATCGGACGAATACGTAAGCAGCTGTTTGTGAGAAAGTATATAGGTGTATAGGGATCTATCATATTTTATAATGCCACACTCACCGCAAGTGCGCCCCGTAAGTATACATGTAGGTATATATATATATATACATAGGTGTACCTATGTACAACAGTGAATAGCAGTTGCTGGTGAATAGCTGTACGCGTAAAATTTGTGTATAAAGTGTTTTAAATACGAAACAAAGTGCATTTATTAATGAAGAAGTGATGAAAAAATAGTGAAAGAAAATGAGTATTATTTAAACTACTGCATAAATAAAAAATAAATAAATAAATATAATTGCATAAGTTGATAAAAATGCTATGCAATAGCTTTACCGCGGCAGTCCCGAGTGCTACAAGAAGTTTTTTATTTAATTATGCATAAAAATATATTTAATCAATAAAGAAAACATAACACACACTACCATGTATTTGATATACCCACGCATATATAATCTTTATTATAGTTTTCGACATGAATTATGACGGTCAAACTTCGAGCACGGCCAACCACTTGTATATATATTTTTTTGGATCACAGGGAAATCGAGAACAACCCTTGTTGACGAGCGTCAACACCGAAAAGTGATCTGTGATCCATTCATCACATCCTGACTTGGTAATCACGGGAGCACCTCGGGTGTATACTCTTACGAAGAAAATGTAATAATACCTTCACTCTACACACACGCAGGTAGTGCTTTTTCGTCATGTGCTTAAATATTTTTAGTGATTTTGCTTGTCTAACAGCAACAGGCAGCACATTCTAGAGTCGAATAGCCTGTACTTGTATTGAAAAAGATGAATAATGTTTGGGAGAATTAAGTCTGTTAGTAGAAGGTCGTAAATTGTGAAAGGAAAAGATGAATTCAAAGTATTATTTGTGATGTGATATTTTACTATATTTTATTTTATATATTTTTTCAGTGCAGGAACGGAGAAACAATACAATTTCCTGCGGCCGGGCGGCCTGTGGTAAGAGGCGACAAAACAACCCACAGCCAGGTGGTAGGGCATATGCCCGACTGGATGGCTACTACCCCTGGTCTAAAGTATGTCGCCATAATAACCTTGAGTTGAGTTCCGGCATTAGTGACCAGGTTCCAGTCTCCCTTACGAGAGCAGCAGCGCATTTGTAGCACCTTTGGTGTTACAAATGTCCATAGGCGAAGGTAACCGCTTTCCATCAAGTGGGCCGTCTGCCAGTCTACTGAGCTCCTGCAATAAAAAATTAAAAAAAGATAATATGGGGGTGTGAGCATAATCAACACACTGTAAAGGAGTGAAAGAATATGAGTGTTCCGGCGATAACGAATTAGCAACCTTTTGAGTGTTTAACGAAATTCAGAGACGTGGTCATATTTATGTAACCCAAATATGAATGTTATACAAAAGCCTTAGAGGTGCTCAAGTTTATTAAGTTGCTCCCGAGTCAAATCATATAGCTGAAGTCAGCATAATCAAGAATGGGGAGTAGTAAGCACTCTGCAAGCTTAACTTTGGTGGCTTTGGGACGGACGTTTTTCAACTCCCGAGGAATTTTAACGACAGGAAGAATAGTAGTAGTAAAGAGTACAGTTTAATCATCGTAGATTAAATATCGTGGACTTTAGACTAGACTTGTACACAATAGAAATCAATGAAGGACCTCGGAGGAGGACTATCGAAAAGACAAGCGGAGAAGGGTTAATCTATAATTGTATAAAATTCTAATTCTCGTGTCTGTACATTGAAGTTATTAAAAAAAACAACTGGAATAGACTATGTAAACAATGGAGACTACTATACAATATTTTTTAGATTTCTTATCTGTTTAATATACCAAATACAGACGAATTGTACAAACTATTATTAGTATTATACTAGAAACATCTTCAAGTCAGCTTAGTAATTACGATATAGAAAATAACCTAAATAGAATTTGTGTCTTATCTTTGTACACTAAACAATATTCTCCAAAAACATAATCACTATATACTCCACATGCTCTCGTGTTGCAATATTAATAACTAGTAAAACATTGTTATGTAAAATTAATTAATTTAAACTGTAATAAACAGAGATAAGGTGTATTTTTGTATGTAACGTATATTAGAACACAAATTTTGGGTCAAGCTAAAAACCTTAGCGATTTCTGTGTGTTTTGTTACAAGATACAGGACTCGAATTAAAATGCCGTTGGAATTACTATAGAATTTATTAGAACTATACAAACACGTATAACACAGGAACAAATATAACTGGACGCAACCAGTACAAACTGCACTATTCAATAACACGCGCAAAGTCCGTCACTATATAGCTCATCGAATGTACACGTCTCGCTTTGATCGTGGTTCTCGCTAGACTGCGTCCCCTCCCGTACTTATAAGTTAGGCAAATATTGGAATAATAATAAATTAAGTGCCTGTAGAAATTGTATTAGTAGTAAGTGTATACAAGTTTACCATCTTACTCTTCGGTGTAGATGCTCTTCAACAAGGGTTGCTCTCAATTTCCTTAGGATCCACTCATCAGACCCTAACATGGTGATAACAACCTCGGGAATATACTCTTTCGGATAAAATAAAAACAATTGGAAAATCGCTCCACTATTGACGGAAAAAACAAACATACAAAACAAATACAGGCGAATTGAGAGCCTTATCCGTTTAAAAGTTGGTTAAAAATTAACATCATGTTGGATGTGATTCCGGCAGAGCAACAAGATGAGTTTGTTTGATGAAAATGCGGTTTACTATTTATATCATAAAATATGTAAGTACGTTGCTATTTCTTCAAATAAGTATTTAGTTTCTTCTTACTTTCTTCTTCTTGTGGTTCAGCCAGTCTAAAATGTGTTTGTTTGTCTGTCGACTGATTTACTATACTCAAGAGCATGAAGAAGAACGAAACAAGCATTCATCTTGCGTGTAATAATATGTATTGTTTACTTAAACGTTATTTGTATTTCATGCGTCTACTGGTATATTTCCTGGAATGTAAATTTTCCGAGCAAATGAAATTAACTCGCACCGGAAGCTTGAAATCTGTTTACCTTGTAATTAATTAGGTTACAGCATGGAGGGCTAGGTTATAAACAAGTGAGAACCTTGAATTAATTGTTTTCGGTTCAAAACCCAATTATATTCATAGATGATATTATAATAATTAATTTATGTTTACACTGTCACTTATTTGTTTTTAGTTTTGTCGTTAACAGGACTTAACTGAAGTTTAAAAAATTAAATAGATAATAACCTAATAATAAAATAACTGCCTGTTAAAGGCACCTGCACATTCTTCAACATTTTACTCCCAAATGCTTCGCTGTGCAGGCTGTTTGTCTTTGGAACTCTTTACCCTTAGATGTCAGAAAAGCTAAATCACTTGCCATATTTAAAAAATCTCTCAAAAACCATTACCTTAGGGCCGCTTGCATAAGGTTGCCTAAATTTATTTACGAAACACAAAACGTATTTAACACCCTTAAATACAATTAGCCTCTTGCACAACGCAAAATTTGCCGCTAAATGTGTTTAAAGAACTGTCAATGCGTTTTGTGTAAAACGTATTTAGGCAGTTTAATATGATCAATTTAATTTTATTTAAAGGCGATCGTTATGCATGCGGCCCCTCGTATATGATAAAATATATTTTTCTCTAATCGTCTTAAATTAGCTGTTTACTGTCCACATTGTACTGTTCTTCCTTTTTTGTTTTATTTATTTAATTATACTTAGACAAGTTGTTAAAAGTATCCTCTCAGTCCGGTTGCCTGGAAAAGATCGCTTTAAGCGATAAGGCCCCCTTTTGTTTTGCCGTTAAGTTAGTGTAATTATTCACTCTGTAATTGTTTATTTAGTGAAGAATAAAGTGTATTTTTTAAAATATTAAATAGGTTTGCGTTTGATACGTCCGCAGTGAAGTAATGCTTAACGGTATACCACTGCAGTGTGAGGTATGAAAAGAAAAAAAAAGTATTTCTCTAGTCAACCAATTGAGGTCACAATTTGGTCACTTAATTTTATTGAAGTTGCAACAAGGCTTATACCGAACTCCTATGAGGCAACGATTTCCTTAAAAATGTTATCCCTAGTGGTTTAGTAGTAGCATCTCTAGCTTGTGTGTGAAAGGAGGAGAAAGAATACAATTTCCTGCAGCCGGACGGCCTGGCGTAAGAAGCGATAGAACAATCCACAGCCAGGTGGTAGGGCATTTGCCCGATTGGATTGGCTACCACCCCTGGTTTATAGTGTGTCGCCATAATAACCTTGAGTTGTTGCGGCATTAGTAACCAGGTTCCATTCTCTCTTAAGAGACCAGCACCGCATTTGTAGCACCTTTGGTGTTGCAAATGTCCTTAGGCGATGGTAACCGTTTTCCATCAAGTGGGATGTCTGCTGTCTGCTGAACTTTTGCAATAAAACAAAGTATATAATAGTAATTCAAAGCAAAAATCCTTTTTGTAATGTACGAAAATTATGTAAGGAAAAACAGTATTTACCTATCTAAATTTGGTTAGAACGGAATTTCATTTTTTAAAATTTTCAAAGAGCATTTATTAAGTATTCATTGGTTATATATTTACGTTTTTATTCCATGATTGTGATTCTTAATATTGCTCTTTCAAATTGGTACTACTTAGTACTACATCACGTCTCCTCATTGACCATCCCGCAATGCTTGAAGATGAAAGTCTTCTAGCAGTGCAACCTCCTCCCTACCTACGGGGCCGAGACGTGGACACTGACGGCAGGATTGGCTTTCAAGTCCTATTTAAAAAAAAAATGTTTGCGTTTGACCACGATCACGTCCAATGTCGGACGATGATGCGGTCGAAGATGGAGCACACTTCCCTAGATAGTACCTACTCACATGAGACTTGAAGATTGATTGTACTTTTCGGGAAACACGCCGCCTATAGGTTCCTGCCACGTCAATGGCGACGCATTACCAGCATTGAGGATAAAATAAAGAGGATGAGATAGGGGATGACATAGATGGATCAGGCAGAAGGAATTGAATAGAAGGGATGGAATATGAGATTGGAATAGGGATATGAGATAGAATAAGTTGGATAGAGAGAGGGGGAAGTGGGCTGTTGGGTAATAACACTTCCGAAGAAATTCTATGACCACCCGTATTTTGGATACCCACCAAAACCCCCGATATTCCGTCCCCCTTATGCTAGGGCTACAGGAAAGAGAAAGCAAGACCGAGTCCGCGTGCCCGGGCAGATGGCAGCACCATTGGCCTTGACGAGATTGATTGATGTTGAGTGCTGCGTCGCTGAAATTAACCCCATTAGATAGGATGGCGCACTATTGGAGTAACCCCATGGCTCTATCGCCGAGAGGGAAGTACAAAATAAGACGACAAGGTGTTGTACTCATTCTGTATATTAGGACTACATATTATTATAATATGTTATAATATTATATTTATATATAATATTAATGTGTTATTGTTTATTCTCTATTTTTTTACTCATTTTAAGTACATGTATTGTGTGATATTTATATGTGTATTAAATTAGCACACCACCGTCATGCACTTGCGAAATTCCCCTTCATAGAATCCATAGCTCGGGCTGTCTGGAAGAGATCGCTCTAAAGCGATAAGGCCGCCCATTGCTCCTACTTTTACCGTTTAATGTGTCTACTGTAAATTGTTTATTTTATGTGTATGTGGTGAACAATAAAGTGTTTTCTATTATATTCTGTTATATTACACAAGAATATTATCATTTACGCGAGGTGCATATTACTTTTCTAATCAATATTATATTTGCACGTTTATTCGATTGGACATATTTCAATCATTCAGACAAATCCAGCCCTATCGACAGTTCTAATAGCGGTATCTATAATCTGGATGAAGAACGTTTATACATTGATCGTATTCTTCAACTGTGTAAATTATACAATGACGGGTTATATGTAAATAAAATAAACACATATTAAGAAAATATTAAAGATAACGTCTGTCGGCAGCGGGGCCTAGTGTCCGAGCTACCGGGGGCTAAGGCTGCAGAGACAGGAACTTTCTCACAATGCGTCTATTCTCAGGAGAACCACCTTCTGTATCTGGCTCTTCATCTTATTATTATTATTAAATATTTTTAAAATCTGGCCTGCAAGCGAGTGAGGACGTCTCGCGTGAACAGCTATCTTCTAGGTAAGCGTGCTCCACCTTAGACTGCATTTCCTGACATCAGGCGCAATGTCAGTCAAACGCGAACCTATTCATTGTAAACAAAAAAAATGGTAAGTCACAATATCAATAAATTGGTGCATGAAACGTAATGTCACAGATCTTATTGACTCCTGGAAGCAACAAAACCTCTGGCTTTCGTCTCGCAATCCCTGCACGGAGAAATTTACGGGGAGATGATATGAGCGCGCGGCTCTCTTGTCTTACACCGCGCCTCTTGAAAGACAAGACCCCGAGTGTCGCCACAGGGAGGTAGGTGTAGCATTTCCTGCACTCTGTCCATGCCGGTTGAGGTAAGACGACATATTATGCAGTGTAATGGAGTAATGCAAGTTTTGTACAATCATCATTTCCTCCTCCTTTTCAATTAAGATATTTAAACAAAGTTGTGGAATTTTGTTAAATATTCTGGAATCTACCTTCCGAATTTACTTGGAAAAGATAAATATGAGCGATGAGGCCATGCATTGTTCTAACGCAACAACATATAATAATAACAACAGCCCATAACTGTCCCACTGCTCGGCTCGGGCCTCCCACTGTAGGGGAATGGACAGTATACCCGCCACGCTTGTCCAAGGCGGCTTGGCAGGTTTGACACATCGATTATCTCGATGTGCAGGTTGCATCACGATGTTTTCCTTCACCGTTGTTAGCACGTGGTAATTGTAACAATATGCACATTAGGTCATAAAACAGCCTAAGTGGTGCATGCGTTCCGGCCAGGATCGAACCCGCGACCTCTGAGTTTAGGACGCGTGCGCTAGCCATTACGCTACCACGACTTTTACGCAACGCAACAACATAAACAAAAAAATGCTTTTCATTCATATTATAAATATAATAATGATATATTTTTGTTGTACAAAGAAAGCAAATATAAGTCTTCTTAATTCACATTTTCATTATGCATATTTTCGTTTCGATTGTCCTGCAATAATGCAAAGAATGTCATATCGTGCCCCAATGCATCGGACAAGACACACAATTGCTGCATACTGCATGCCACAACACTAACTACGGACAGACCTCAGTTTTCTCCAAAATTGGTGATACCTATAATCGTAATTTCAACGATATTGATCCTTTTTTGGGAACAAAGACTATATTCCTGAGAAAGGTATTGCATAGTCTGCTTGACAAAGGCTGATGATATCTGTGTACCTATGACATATACAAAATTCTTATTTTTATTTAATAACTAATTTATCTATATGTAATTGTGTATTCTATCACAAATATATAACATTATATTGTTTGGCTTTTATATAAGTATTGTGTTATATATTACACATTAAATTTATATGATTAGTTTGTACGCATGTCGTGGTCACCAGTGACTGAAAGAGCACATTGATTTAAAGTGTAAGGTTATCTATATTGTGTGTAAGTGTATCAATTATACAAATTGTTATGTGTTGGAGATTCTAATAAATAAATAAATTATACGCATCGCAATAGGGTGGAAATATTTGCAGGAGTTTGTATTTTTGGATGCGTTGACCACTCACTCTGACTGTAGACTCTGAATAGATGTGCGCTTGTGCTATTATTAATAATATGCAACGGATAAATCTGTGTCGATCCCAGACCCAAGGAACGGAAAGCTTTTTTACGAAATTTACTATTGTGTAACGTAGCAATAGCACCATTAAAAAAACATAGACATAGCCAATGACAGTACTAATCAAAATATGTCACTGTCAAGAGAGTTTAAGATAAAGTTGTGACGGCGGTTAAGTTTGGCTCTCGCTCGAAACTCAAAAATACTAACTGTTCATAACTTTTTTATAAATATTATTCCACATAATTGATTATCTTCTATATTCATTGACTCACCTAAGTCTATTCTGTGACCAAGGAGCAGGAGCTGACTCTTCCCCCTACGTCACAATGCCAGGAATCGAAACCGAAACCTCTGCGCTGCAGTAAGCAAGACGGCCCACGCGATTACAAAGGTCAACATTTCATTGACAATTTCCATTTTCGTTAAAAGTATTCTTTAGATATTATAATAAATGATTATTTTGTAATTTACCACCATAATGAAAAACCAAAATAGTTCAATTTTATTCCACAACTGCTACAAACCTCCGAAGACATGCGAACATGCCTATTTTGAATTCGGTTAAAATATAACACAAAAATACATACATCATATTTCACGTGGCCCGATAAACCCGTCTCGAAGCCTTAAGGTCCCGTATGAGTGACATGGTAAAGCTCTCAAGTCATTCGTCACGAGACCTTTCCGATGAAAAGTGGCCACTTAACACGTCACCTGCCAATCACCACCCGTCACAGCCCGATGCACGTGATACATGGATCATAGGAGAATATCAATTTATGATACAGAGGGGTTGAGACGAATTACTACTCAACACTTATAGGTACTCTTGTCGTTCTTACACGAGTCTGTACAATATAGCTATTATTATTCAGCCAGAAAATTGGTGGGGAGGTAGGTTAGAACCAGGAGACGGACATAGGATACTTTTTATCCCGTTGGAACCGGTAGGTGGCGCTGAGGTCGGGTTCTAGAATCCTCCTAATCGCCTGGAGCGATTTTGGTGATTTTGTTTTTGTGTGTTTGAGTGGGTTCCCAGATGGTTTAGATTCACAATTAGAACCGGTAGGTGGCGCTGAGATCGTGTTCTAGAATCCTCCTAATCACCTGGACCGATTTTGGTGATTTTCTTTTTGAGTGTTTGAGTGAGTCCCTGGATGGCTTTGTCAGGACAGCTAGTTTTAAATAAAAACTTTTGAATTTGAAGGGACTGAAACCTGGCTACTACTATCGGAACACAAATTAGGTTGTCATGATGTCCTTTGCCGCACTGGCTATCCAAATACCCATCTCCCATATCACGGATCATATGCCATAGGCGATGATAACTTCTCTCCATCAGATGAGCGGCCAGTCGGTCTCCTGTACACAGCAGTGAAATAAAGGCGCTTCTAGAAATAATATAATGATTTAATCCTCAAAGAAAGCCATATTTCTCTCTATATTTAGTATTCTCTGAAATAAATATTTCAGTTACAATCACGTTAGTTATAAGACTCATTCGTCTGGACACATCAAGATAAGAACGACATAATGTTACACTTAATTATTAGATAAATATAATTACACCAATATGAAAGGAATGTTTGTAATATATTTAAGAGTTAATATTGTTTTTTGCTTCTTTGACATTAGAGATATAACCTCGGACAGTCTTAAGAGGATTCCCAAGGACTTCCCGATTGCGGTCAAGGATATTGCTGAGGGCCTCCCTACAAAGGCTTTGACCATTGTCAGAGGAAACTCAACTAGTATTAGGTAAGTGTTACATCTATTAATACAAATATGTTACTACATGCTATGGGGGAAGAATAAACTGAAAAATTAATATTCCGATAAACATTGTAAATCTGAAATCTGCCTAAAATTTACACGACTAATGGCTTATTACCATATTTTACCGATTAAACCTCCTAGCGATTAAAATTTGAACCAAACTCCGTAGAAGTAGATTTAAAATTCAACCTACGATAAGGCAAGTGAATGAATAATGAGACATACAAACCGGACACAATTAAACGAGTCTTCAAGGGGCCTATAGCGACTGCTGTTAGAGAATCGCATAGAAAAATTGACTCGTGTCTAGATATACTGATAGATGTAAGAGAAAGCATAATGTACCACTTTAGTTTGATACTTATAGTATTCATAACGTAAATCCATGGATGCGGTGGTTTTAAGCTCCTTAGTCATTCTTTTATCATATTTTTGACGTTGTGTTATTTTAAAAAAGAAAAACTCTTTTTTACTTGTATCTCTGGATGTAAATTCGTTTTCACTGGAATACTCACATTCTTTCATTGTTTTTTTAGTATTTTATTCATCCCTACTACTCAATAGTACCTTAAAGCGCGCTTCGCTCTTCGCTTATTTCTTGCTCTCACAATTTACGCCCTTCCAGTCAACATAGACTTACTACTCCCATTCATAATACAATGATTTTTAATCATTCTTTCACGGTTAAGGCTGTTCAACTTTAGAATATATTGCCTGTTGCTGTCAGACAAGCAAAATCTCTATTAACCTTTAACATTAACAAGGTGAGGAAATACTATCTGCAATACAATGATATGTAGTTTAATGTAATTAGTACTATTATATTGCACATTTATATTATATTTTTATTATGTTTAAGTAATTCTCCTATTATATTTCTATATATTTGTATTTATGTTATAGTCAAAGTCCGATGTGCAGTTTCTTCCCGGAATGACTGATTTATCCTAGGTTAGACCAAGGCCTTTCTACAAAACCCGAAATAAATTCCAATTTCAAAGTTAGTCAACGGCAGAAAAAGTCATTTATTTGGACTTTGACTGACTTTATGTCAGACCTGAGGTTTGACTGGTTAAACCAAGGAGCGCCAGAACTTCGATCTTTGACTATAACAGATTTTATATATAAAACTCACGTGTTTATTTATACATAGTATAGTTATATATTATCTTGTTATTAGGTATATATTTTTTATTAAAATGTAATTAATAATAAAATATTTATATATACCTCCATATTCACTCCTATCAACAATATACCTGCCACGAGCTGCCTGGAATTATGGAAGGTATTAGAGATAAGACCGCCCTTTGTACACAATTAGAATAATACTTGTTTGTAATACTAGTTTTGGTCGTTAAAATAATTTTAGCGTGGGGGGCTATATATAATTCAAAAAGTCCCTAGTTTGCATATGGTCTGACAGCAACGTTTAATTTTCCGTTCTCTTGCGACTTTACTACATCTTTATGAACACATATAAATTATAATACAACTTCATTTCATACATTTCATTTCATACTACTGTTTTAACTTAACTTCTTTAACTTCTTGTTTTAATTTCTCGGGTGCTCCTAAGAGTGTGGAGCACCTATGAAAAGATATGAATTGAATTGTGTAAAGAATCATATAAACATTTGTGGTATGATGGCAAATATCCTCTATAGCTTCTGCCCGCGACTTCGTCCGCGTGGAATAAGTTACTTTGGGCTAACGCTAACTTCTGCCACACATGATTTTTGCGAAACTTTAACCGTTTACGCAGCGCATGCAGCGGACGCTTTCGAAAGGAAAAAACCCGATTTTGAAACATTCTTCATTGGTATTCCGCTCCTATTGGTCTTCCTCAATAAATGGGCTATCTAACACTGAAAATAATTTTTCAAATCTGACCAGTAGTTTCTGAGCTTAGCGCGTTCAAGCAAACAAAGAAACAAACAAACGCTTCAGCTATTAGTATATAGTAAACATCAAGCAGACACGATCATTACCTTCTTTTGACAGATTAGTTAAACATTACTACCTCAAGCTATAGTATTATTGTTTACTTTTGTGTGTATGTAATATAATATGTGTATTTATTTTTGTATATATATTATCATATATATATGTCGGAGGGAAGCTATGACTATGACGATATGACGATGTATTGTTGACGTATAACGCACAATATCATTTGTTTACATTATAATCACTTCTAAAATTCTTAATGTAATTTAATTAGATTTGTTAATGTTTCTATAACTTAAAGATCGTTCTAACCTAATAAAAGTTATGAATATTGTAATTTAATAAACGACCAATCAGAGCAGAGCTTATGGCGGAGCGGGGTCAGACGCCCTCTATACTTTGAGTAGTATCTACTTCGGTAGACTGAGGAGTTTTTGTGGCACATTTGGTTGGTGGCTACAGGTCGAGTTGGACCATGGAGTGTTTTAAAGAAAGTAGTTGTAGTTGAAAGTATGAGCGGGTGCCCTGAACCCGCTGCTCGGTCTAAACTATGTCATAATGTTCATCAAATCTAAATTAAATTGTATAAACCGTGGCTATTGTGTTTTATGCTCGCATTTTATCCTGATGACGCCCACTAAACCTGCAATAACTAAAGATGATGTCGTGAGAACGAGGCCGTTCTGCGACATCAGAAGTGGGATCTCAGCCTGTGCCCACAATGAAAGCAATGACTGCGAAGCCTTGCCAGTATAAGAAGGCGTGCTGATGGATTGAAGGATGCGCACAGTGGAAGCAAAAGCATTTGAGGACGATTGACATGTCGGGGCCATCGGCGGCAATAGCGGCGACGTAGTGGTGACGTCCTGAATGTGCCTGTGGAGCGGCGATGTGTCGGCCTATGCATGGTTTGGTCACCGTTGGGCCTACTGTGTGCCAGCAATGGTTCATATTCACGTTAGTACAGCGAGTAGAAAGGCAGTTTTATGGATCGTGAAGTCTAATCTAAGGTAAAAATTACGTGCCTATTCTACTTGGCACAGGAAGGATGGTAATTTTTAATTATTATTTTAGTGCGAATTCTGAAAATGAAGAAAGCGAGATTTAAAAAATTATAGTTCATCGTTTGTGGTAGACAATTTTACTACCCTCATATTTAAGTGATATTTTTTGTGTACGAAAAATTACGATATGGTTGCCAAAAAATGGAAAACGAACAAATTACGTAGGTAGTTTACTTTTTCATCATTATTTTTGGGAGTTGGTTACTTACAAGAAATTTGTGTTCGTTATAAACGATGTGCGTGTATTCATTGTCTTTTCAAGTCTACCTTCCAAGAGTTTTTATAATGTGAAAATCGGGTCTAGCTTTTTAAATTATTTTACTTGGATTTTGTATGGTAGAAAGTTGCCTTTGACATATTATTCCTATGCGACGTTTTCCTTGGTTTTCTGATTAAGTAAGAAAACTTGTGTTCGTTATAAACGATGTGCGTGTATTAATTGTCTTTTCAAGTTTACCTTCCAATAATTTTTATTTGAAAATCGGATCTAGTTTTTGAGTTTTTTTTTACTTAGATAACGCATAGTGGAAAGTGGTTACGACACATTATTGCTACGCTATGTTATCTTTCTTGTAAAAGTAAGTTTACAGGCATTATATGAAAGACATTTTAGATTCAGATGATAATAATTTTACCGTGAAGAAAGTGTGGCTATGAAGAAGTTTGAAAGCCACTATAAGGTACACAGGGGGTATTTACGTTAGTAGACACTTTGGTGAGTTGATTTTTTATTTAAGATTATTTTTGTGATAGTTTCAAATTCGAATTAGGGTGAATACCCTAGTTATTGAACGCATTGTAAATTGGAAAATTATTTTGAGTTTGTTTGTTCCTCTATTATTATGAGTTTTCATAAGTTTTCGACCCTGGAGCCCGTAGTGATAACCTTGGTTACTCTGATTGTATATTCTGGTCAAAAAGTGTCATCCGAGCCACCCTCAGCGGGGGTTGGTTGAGAGTACATCACTCATTTAGATGTATTAGTTTGATTGACTGATTGAGAAGTGTTGTTAGCGGATTGGATGACTGATGCGTTCACACGGGTTTTTTGTTTGAAGTTAAAATAATGGAATTTCAATAATTATTAAACGTGGTAAATGCAGTTGACTACTATAATGGGTAGTTTTTAAATTTAGGGGTACATATAGAGTGAAAGATTTTAGTTTGATAGTCAAAGATTATGAATTTGTGATATTATTCGTGAAATAAGTCGTTGAAAATTTTGAAAGTTTATTGTGAGTTTGATGTTAAAATAATCATTAGTGGCCAGTAAATAAAGGCGAGGTGGCCAGTGAAATAGAGGCGAGGTGGCCAGTGAAATAGAGGCGAGGTGGCCAGTGAAATAGAGGCGAGGGGGCCAGTGAAATAGAGGCGAGGTGGTCAGTGAAATAGGTGCGAGGTGGCCATTACAAAGTGAAATAAGAGGCTAGGTGGCTATTTGGGTGGTTTATTTAGGCTTTTTAATGGGCGAGATGGCCGTTGCAAAGTGAAATCAGTGGAATGAGAGGCGAGGTAGCGATTGAAAAGTGGTATCGATAGAATAAGAAGTTAGGTATTATTTGGATATTTTTGTTTTTGATGTTTTGATTGGTGTTTTGATATTTGACCCAAAATACGTAGCTCGATGGCGACGAGGTGGCAGTTTCGATACTGCTGACTTGATTTGGTGTGTAGTCTGGAGTCTGTTAGGACTCGGATCTCAGAAAAAAAATACAGAATGAAGTTGTTGCGCAGAAGATTAAATGTACACGATGTCCTTGGTCAGGAGTGGCCAAACTATAATATCTCTTTCTTTTTGCAGATAATCCATAAAGGGCGGCCTATTACACGAGGGCGTGTAATACGTCAGGAAGGCCGTGTCGGAGGGAAGCTATGACTATGACGATATGACGATGTATTGTTGACTGGATTTATAACGCACAATATCATTTGTTTACATTATAATCACTTCTAAAATTCTTAATGTAATTAGATTTGTTAATGTTTCTATAACTTCAAGATCGTTCTAACCTAATAAAAGTTATGAATATTGTAATTTAATAAACGACCAATCAGAGCAGAGCATATGGCGGAGCGGGGTCGGCGCCCTCTATACTTTGAGTAATATCTACTTGGGTAGACTGAGGAGTTTTTGTGGCACATTGAGTTGATGGCAGCAGGTCGAGTTGGACCTTAGAGTATTTTAAAGAAAGTGTTTTAAGTTAGAAGTATGAGCGGGTGCTCTTAACCCGCTGCTCGGTCTAAACTATGTCATAATGTTGATCAAATCTAAATTAAAAGTGTATAAACCGTGGCTATTGTGTTTTATGCTCGCATTTTATCCTGATGACGCCCACTAAACCTGCAATAACTAAAAGAGATGTCGTGAGAACGAGGCCGTTCTGCGACATATATATATTACTATTTATTAATTAATGAATAAACGAAATTATTCTACGAGTGCTGGTTTTACCACTACCGACTTTTGTAGTCCTTCCTATACTCCATCCAAAGGTTGTCTGGAAGAAACCGCCATGGGCGATAAGACCGCCGATTGTACTTGTATATTAATGTTCTTGATTTTATGTAGCATTTTTGTACAATAAAGTATATTCTATTCTATTCTATAAAATTTTCAGTAATAGAAATTAAAATAAATTAACGAGAAAAAAAAGTTATTTAATAATATTATGGTATTCCTTAATACAGTATGTAAGAACACAAAATGTAGTTTCGATTGATCTTCTACAGGACTCAAGACATATACGACTTGTTATGTCTGTTAAGTGAGCACAGAATCCAAGTAATTAACTTAGATATTGCGACGAAGGACAACAAGGACAAAGTAAGTTATTTGCCTAATTGAATGTAGTTAAAGCACAGCGATCCGACCCGCACTTAAATTATATGTTTATCTTAACTTGGGATGTTTATACTGCACTAGTGGTCGCCAGTGGTCGAAATTCAACCATAATAATTAATATCAAAGATAATACTTCTGTAATCACAGATTTCGCCAAGGCTACACATTTAATTTGACTTGAAATATAAACAAAGAGTATATATATGTGTGTGTGTGTGTGTCAAATACATGGTTGTGTGCGTAATGTCTTTTTTATTGATTTAGGCCCGCTTGCATAACGATCGCCTTTAAATAAAATTAATTAATCATATTAAACTGCCTAAATACGTTTTACACAAAACGTATTGACAGTTCTTTAAACATATTTAGCAAATTTTGCGTTGTGCAAGACGCTAATTGTATTTAAAGGTGTTAAATACGTTTTCTGTTTCTTAAATGAATTTAAGAAACGTCATGCAATCCGCCCTAAATCAATAAAAAGAATATTACACATACTGACATATATTTGACACACACATATATACACAATAAACATATATACGCTTTTGTTTATTGTTACCTCGGTGAAATCTGTGATTATAGAAGAATAGTCTTTGACATTAATTATTATGGTCGAATTTCGACCACGGGCGACTACTAGTAAGATTTGAATATTTGTTTTCTTTGAATTCCTTTACATAAGCTCGCCTTTCCTAATTGGGGTTAAGATTCAATGTCGGGCTAACCCTAGCTCAAAGGAAGTCGCGGATTAGGATTTCGATAAGGGCCAGTAAATAGCTTTTACCTCTTCGTGGAAAAGGAAGAAAGGCTACTTTAGTACAGTGCTTTGATCTGTCGACTACACACGTTCCTACTTAAGGAATAATTTTTCAACATTTGTCGGTGAAGTAGGGTTGTGGTAACAAAATCAGATCGTATTGCATTAGCTTCATGCATGGACGGAGAAAGAATACAAAATCCTGCCGCCGTCGGCCTGTCGTAAGAGGCGACAAAACAACCCACAGCTAGATGGTAGGGTACCCGTTTGGATGTCTACCATAACGAGCTTGTGATCAGGTGTTGGCTCAGTTTCCAAGTTTCAATCTCCTTTTAGAGAGCCGCGGCATATTGGTAGCACCTATGCTGTGAGTGAATGTCCATAGGCGATAGTAACCGCTTTCCGTCAGGTGGGCCGTTTCCGTTTGCTTTTTGGAAAACGGACAGTCGTTGCACCTGATGACAAGTAGTTCCGAAGCGTTAAAACCGCCCGTTTACACTGGCGGACACACGACACTGGTGGTGGCCGACAAAAATCGGTTCCTCTAGTGGCAAAAGAACGTTTTATATAAAGCTGTTCATACTTACCCAACACCGTTTTTTTGTCGGCGCCGACAAGAAATGTTGGCTGTTTAGCCAGCTCTCTACGCCCGTAAACAAATCGTGTCCGATTTCGCTTGTCTATAAGTAAGTATGACGCTGTTGATACTTGTCGAATGGTGGGCCCGACAACATTCTCTCCGCTCCCCCTTTTTCTGCCCGTCGTTAGATACTCTGAAAACTGATTCTGGCGGTCGACGAGGTCTAAACATCAAACCCTATTAATTAACACAAGTTCTTATTTGAAACTTTCAAGATACTGTATAAGTTGTGTTACGTGTACAAATGTGTTTACTTTTTCAAAAAATAATTACTTAAATTTTTTTACCTAATTTCTTTTAATAATAATTAATTAACACTTGATATTTACTGAATTTTATGTCTAGTTATTTTGATAAATATTAATTTGAAAGTAATGTCAAATTTACTCACTTAACCAACCGCTTTTAAATTGAATACGATTTTTAAAGTAATTTGGCTATGGGGGTCTGAGGTATCAATTCATTTTGGAAAAGACTGCCCAAAACAACTTGGGAATCCTTGGTTTAGGGGGTTAGCTGAAAAACATTGCTTTAAGCGATAACGCCGCCCTTTTTAAACATATTGTACCTAGTTTTTAAGAAGTTAGTTTTAATTGTTGATGATTAATAAAGTGTTACTTACATACATTCATTTAATATTAAAATTGAAGACTCTAGGGAAAAAGCTGAACTTTTTTCTAATATGTAAATATGATTTTGTAGGGAGTTTTCGGTACTATACGATAAACGAATAAACTTAACAGGGTAAAACACGAATTGATCTAAGACTTCTTGACGTTTAAAAAGTAGCATAGCATACCTAAAAAGTCCAGGGAAAAGAACAGGTTTGCAGTGCAGCATAATTTGTTAATTGTTTATTGAAGTGTAGGCAGAACCTTAACTTTGGATACATTGATGGTGGAAATCTTCTTGTAAGTATGAAATACCTGTATCAGAAGATTCCACTCATCACGTTATGACAAACAACGGCTACCAGAAATTTGTGTGTGTGTTTGATTTTTAAATATGTGCCTCGAGTATTAAAGAGGAATTAATAAACATTTCTATTTCAACATGTTGTTACACGCCGACAAAGTAAATGCACACCTGGATTATTACTTTTACATGCCGACAAAAGCAAAGGCACACCTGCCTGCCATAATCCTGGTTTATTACCTTTCCCGCATTTGGACTTTTTTGGTTTACTTTGTGTTTAAATTTTGCAATTAGACAATAGCCTATTGTTATTGTACTTATTTTATGGCAGTCATTAGGCAACTGTGTCGAACTAATTCCTGTTGTTATTGTTTTGCGTCGAGGCATATCGTATTTGTAGTGAATAAAAGGATCGCCCGAACGGAGGGGTGAGGCAGTCTAGCGAGAACCACGATCAAAGCAACATTCAATAAGCGATATAGTGACGGACTTTGCGCGTGGTTTTGAATCGTGCAGTTTGTACTGGTTGCATACATTTATATTTGTACCTGTTTTATACGTGTTTGTACAGTTCTAATAAATTCTATAGTAATTCCAATGGCATTTTAATTCAAGTCCTGTAGCTCGTAACAATATGTTTTAAATTTTAACCAATCTAAAACAACCATTTTACAATTATAGTAGTTCATGGGATATATATTTAGCACATTATATCACTACATAATTTATGTCACTTTTCCCTGTTAAATCTGACTTAGATAGTTTTAATATTTTTATGCTTGAAACATTTTTAATTTTTAAGTGATTCAACTTATATTTTTATTTTATTGTGAAATTTCTTTGTTTCCGAAGCACGAGGTTCCAATGCGATATCTCAAAATCAATGATGCTTGACAAGATCGTCTTTTTCCTTGGTGTCTTCAATTGTAACATACAGTTTTTATTTACAACAATTCTGTTATTTAATTTTCAGTACTATACATTTCTGAAAACTGCTTTAGATGTTTCCGATGAAAGAACAAATATTATATTATGCAAACCACAGGAATGTGAAAATGTGTTAGAGGAGGTAGAATCTTTAAGCTTTTATAACTATTTTATTAGCTTTTCCTATGTTCACTCTACTATTTTGCTTAAGACAAATGTATGTGTGTAAGTAAATTTATACATTTTCAGTAATCAATACGCGTGCGTGACGACGCACCAGCAGTGGACTGTGAGTGGCTGACGAGCCATTCACAGTCCACTGCTGGACGTAGGCCTCCCCAGAGGGCACCACTCATCAATTAAGTCACTCACTAATTAATTCAGTAATCAATAAGTTCGTACAAATTAAAAACACTCTTATAATTGAAGTCATGAGTGGATTTAGGAGACATTACCACTTGATAATCATTGACGAAATTGGGGAGGCCTACGTTGTCACTGACCACATTTTATGAAACTTACTACATTAACTTAAAACAAAAGTATACACTACACTTATTGATATTGTTTACACAAGGTTTATAAGCTCCTTAAAAGTTTAAAATTATAATTTATTAAGTTTATATTGAAAAAGCTTTTAACTCTTTTTTCAACGAGTCCATAAGCCTCGTATAACTATAATCAATAAGGGGTGAATAATTTAGAAACAACTATAATTTTTTGTTAGTTGATTTTCCAGTCGGATCGAAATACTCACTAGTTTTTCTCAGTACCGTGAAAAAATTGTATAGTTTTTTTTTTTCAGCTGACAGAAACGAACTTGATTCATCGTACAATTCTTTACATATTCTATTGGCCGTACGGAGATGTCAGTGAAAAGTTTCTTAACACCATGCGAGAAGCGATGAGAGTCGCTGTTATCACGAATCCCAGGGAAAGTGTGTAAGTATGTTCTTTGTCTTGACTGATACCATGAAAGAACCGGGAATGACAATAAGGGAGTGGACAGCCAAGTCAATAAAAATACTTTTTATCGTCTTACAAAAGGTCGCAGTCTCATAAATTATGTAGAAGCATACTAATTTATCATTATAAGTTTGTACATTTAGACAACAAAAATTATGAACTTTAGCTGATTTACATACATATTACAAATCGATATTGCTTATATACATATGTAAAAGAACATTCAGAATATTTTTCTGCGTCATCATCATCATCATCATACGAGCTTTAAATCCTGGTTGTGTTCGCAACGTTCGCTCCGACACCCAGGGTCCGCTTTCTAACTTTTACTTCTCCACTTCGCGCGGTCTTCAGCATCCCTAGTTTTGAGACCATTGGTACGCATTTCATCCTTCACAATTTCATCAAGCCAGGAATATCTTGGGCCTTCCTCTACGACCAGGTCCCAGCGAAATAAAGACTCCTTGTATATAGAAGAACAGAGAGCCAACCAGACTAATGATTCCCATGCGTAGGATTACATTAAGTCACAAAAATATATCAGTAAATACAAAAAAGTATACAAATTGAATACCTGCATCAATAAAAGAATTACCTCTCAAACACTTTAAAAGAATTATTTTCATGGCTGGTTGAAAAATATTCCTATCAGATAAGTATCTGAATTATTTAGTTAGATTAAATATTATTATTTTTATAATCTACATGCGTTTGTGACTTCAAAATATTATTAAACAATTATCATTAATAAAATTGTCATTCGTCAAATGTAACTATATAACTGTATTAAACTCGGTCATAAAGGTGACAAAATTGTAAAAAAATGTTATCTCCTATAGTATAATATTATAACAAACTACTATTAAAATGATACCTAAACATATTAGTTTTTCAGAAAAATTTGCATGCTAGAAAAGGGCGAACCATGTTCTCTCTTTAGCCAACCTTGTTTCATGTTTCATACAAATAAAGAAATTCATTTCATTTCATTACAAGTAAAAGTAGTCAAATACCGCGCTAAGTATTATATACTTTAAACAATCATTAAAATTATCTCTAGGAGTACCCTGATACTCTAAAAGTTGATGATAAGACGTTATTTTAATTATTCATTTTATATAAAAACAATGTAAGAATTTCTTGAAAAAAATGATGAGTCGACACCCCTATTGTTCAGTTAAAAATGTTACCCTGAAAATCAGATCATTATCAAACAATTTATTAGATTTATGTTCTTTATTATACATTACTTACATTAATTTCTTCTACTGTGGATATCCTGTTCTATCCGTACAGGAACGGAGAAAGAATACAATTGTCTGTGGTCACCACTTGTCGTAAGAGGCGACTAAACAACCCACAGCCAGTTAATTGGGTATTTACACTTCTGGGTGGCTACCACTTCAGGCTTAGAGTATGCTGCCATAACAACATTGAGTTGCGTTCCGGCATCAGTGGTCAGAATCGAGTCTCCTTTTATAGAATGGCAGCACATTGGTTTGGTGATACAAATAGGTGCCTGTCAGCTGAACTCGTGCAATAAAAAAATCTATATTCGTTAATCTGCGAAGTCTGCGATCAGTGAACACACGCTGGATAAACCCAACCATTACATCAGATTCGATAACCCACAAATCCTCGCGAAAGAGAATCGTTTCATACCTAGAATGATGCGTCAGGCTATTGAAATCAGAAAATACCCAAATTTCAATAGAGAAGAGGTTTGGCAAGTACCACCTGCTTGGGATCTGATCATCAAAACTATTAAGACCCAAACCCAGCAAAAACCAACTGCCAGACCTCAAGACACTGTGAGCTCTTTCTGCGTTTAACGGAACCAACTTGACTGATAATTTCTTTTACTTTTCCGTCCACCCATTTTAATATTATATAAAACTATTAGAACTAGGCATGTTTGCTGAAGAGTTTCTTACGCCGCTTTTTCTTTTCAAGCCATAACATGTTGCGAAGCGGTGGTAAATTAGATTTGGCTCCTATAGACTAAATAATAACCATAAACAAAATTAAAACTGAATAATTCAAATGACGACGACGAGTTGGCGGTAAGTTAAATAAAACTTGAACAATACTCGTGGACAAATGTCACCTTTGTCGTCCGTGACTATGGCCACTGAAAAGCGGCCGAAACGTCGGACAAACCAAAATTAATTAAATTACCGCGCTTAAAACCGTTAAACGTAGTTTTATTATGTATACAAGTCGCGAAAACTTAAGAAAATGATTCGTGTTGACCAAGAAACAATGAGTTCCAAGTTTCTTTAGCTTTATAACATTAATCCATCTTCCTACATTTTCCTAATAAACTATTATTACACATATCTCATGACATTTACGTAAGGAGTAGATAAAAAAGTTACTTGTGTTTAAGGGGTAATTTAGCTGTTTTATGGCGACCATGAAACTTGATGTCCATGTTGGAAATTACAGATACAAGCCCATATATTCACAAACATGTCATAACTCAGAATTATGGTGACTGGCTGTAATATGATAAGAATTATTTTTATTATAAATATTGCAACCTGCCTTCATTGAAAGCATTTTCAATGGAAATAAAGTCGTTGTTTCAGTGATCAAGGTACATGTATCTCAGTCCATATGACGTGGATTATAATGATTACTAACTAGCTAAACCAGACCACCTTGCACTGTGGCCCGATCTGACATTAATTATGATACTGTTAGGGAAATCAATTCATTGACTACTTGTCGAGTTTTGCAGTCAAACCATATGCAATGTGATTATTTATATATGTATAGTATAATAGTAGCTTAGAAACAAAAGTTAGATAATGTCAACGTTTGTGCCACATAGCCTTAAGGTATAGTACTTTAATACTAATGTATAAATATATAGGTATGTACCTACTTAGAAATTAATTGAAATCTATCATGTTCGGGTCACTAAGCTGTGACCCATGCCCTTTGGTTAGGCTGTATACAGTTTTAGTAGATATCCAGCAGTCAGCGCAACTTCCACACTACTTGACTGTATGTCCCTAAAGTGCCTCGTCCACGATAGATTAAAATAACTTATAGGGCAATCTACGACGTGTACACATTAGCTAGAGTATCACTACAGTCTACGTAGACACGATCGGCTACTCTCGGAAGGCGTCGTGAACGTAGGTACGAGAGCGAGACTAGCGATACGAATAGAGAGCTCTCGAATTATCTACAAGCCTTAATCAGTCTAGCTAGGGCAAGGTCAGCGATACACATGTTTAGTATTTAATGTAGAATTCTGCATTGCTACAGTATCAGTATTTCGTTTTTCAATTTTTGGCTTGATAAGTTCTAGAAGAAACTGAAAATCTGAAAAATTTCTATAAAATATTACATCTTTTGCTTTCAAATTCTGTATTAAATTACGATAGGCTCCTTGTTTTGATCGATCTAGTATCCATTGTGACGGCCTCTGTAGTTGAGCGGGCTAAGCCTTTGCCGGCCTACCTCACTGCAACACAGGCTCCGGGTTCGATTCCTGGTATAGCAAGTTTCGGAAACGTATTTTTTCCGTTATTTACCATGGTCTGGGTGTCTGGGATCGGCCCCAGAGTGGTCCTGTTGTATATTACCCATAACACAAGCGTAACTTGCTTAATTTGGGGATATACAGTGTGTGTGTTTGTCTGCTGATTTATTATTATTATTGTTTAACCCAGCAGCTTCGTTTAACCTTTTCCTTATTCTTCTTTTTCAATAACAAAGAAACCACAATCGCAGCAGCTAAGCATGACCGCGTCATGCTTTCAACTGACAGCTATGTCTGAGAGTGTATAACGTGACTGAATATCTAGTCTACGAGTAGTGTAGTGTACGCAGGCCAAAATATCACTATGATAGAGCTACCTACGATAGGGCAAAAAACTGCAATAGGGCGCTGTAATGATCTCTACGTGAACGTAGAAATTAGAGTATAGATTAGATTAGTCTCCAAGCTGTCTAGCTCTATTCTGTCTCCGTGGACGAGGCGCTTAAGCAATGGAATCTGCATAAAGCGTCTCCACTTTGCGACAAAAAAAAACTTATACTCATCTCCGTTATCAAAAGTATATTAATCAATGTCATGGTAATCGATTAACACCGCTATACTCGGCTCACGACCCACCGAGCTTTTATAAGAGCCCACCTGGCATACTACATAGTTGTAACATCTCTGGCTATGGAAATGTCCATAGACGACGGCAATTACATTCCGTAAGCCTATTTGCTATTCTCTAGCAATAAAAAAGCATCTAAATAAATTATTATTCTGGCCCACGGCACCTTATTCAATAAGTCTATGGGGCCCTTATAAAAAAGGTTGAGTATAACTGGATTTAAAAAACAAATCTTTTAGGAAAGAACAAACAAATATAAAAATTACTAATCCCTTTTTTGGTCTTAATTGTAATTGATTGTAAATTACGAATATGTAACTCAAAAACAGCTATCTCTATAACATAGATAATAAAATTAGCAAGAATCTCGTCTATGACTTTACACAATATTGTAATGAAATCTTGGAAAGACTAAAAATTAAGATTGGCCAACATACATCTAAATAACAAGCTCAATAGTCTATGACTCCATATTTTACGGAACCTAGTCACATAGCTAGTAATATTTGATCAAATAAACTTTAGTATATTTTCTTTGGCAGCCATAACTTATGTTTCAGCCAACTCACAATCGCCCACAGTGCAATCGGATAAGAAACAACTTGATTGTACTGGGCGTTGTTTCTATATTGAAGTTTAAAAGAGGTCAATATTGGAACTGGGTGGCTTGTAATTTTTGGTACTACCCTCAGGCGATTCCGTTGAACATTGATGTGCTATTTTTAAGCGCCTTCAAACAAAAAACAAAAAAACTACACTGTTAATTTAACTTTAACAATAAACAAAAGAGTATATATGCGTGTGTCACATGGTAGTGTGTGTAATGTTTATTGATTTAATGTATTTTTATGCATAATTTTGTTTTAAATCTTAGCATTCGTTGCTTCTCTATATAAATTCGGTACTTGACATTTTTTGAGAAACAGGTTTTATTTTGAGCCTTATGGTCTATTTTAGCCAAAATATTAATATTTCAGCAAAAAAACAACATTAACATATTTAATTTAGCAATTTTATAAATATTTTGACATTTCGTCACAAAAACGCGTCAAGCTGTCATGGCGTCTCGCATGACGTCACAGTGTGCAAAACAAACATCTGTTTCATTGAAGTGTTATGTGAGAAGTCATTGATAACTTCTTGTGTTTTGCACACTATGACGTCACGCGCTCTGATCGGCGTTTATTGTCACGTGGCTAATGGCTGCAATATAACAATTTTATTTCTCAAAAATATCAATTAATATGTAATATTTAAGTTAAAACAATTTATTTTTGTCATATTTAGATGGTAATCTACGATATATATTAAAATCAGCCTATATTTTTCATACTGTCATGTACCGTATTATAAGTATGCGAAATTTCATACTCCTCCGTCCGCGCAATTTTCGTAAAAAGGGGTACAAAATTTTTGCATTACATATTAATATAGTGATTTTTGTGTTCGAAATAATATACTCCTGAGATGGTTCCATTGTCACCGAGTCACGATCTGATGATTGGATCCCAGGGCTCCCAGGATCAACAGGAGTGGTTATTGATTAAGAAAGATCTTGTTGAAAGCGGCGTGCGCCTAAGCTCTTCCAGAGACCAACTTGTATACGCGTGCTAGTATTACGATTTCTACAGGCGCTTAATATATTATTTGTAAATCTATTCAAGTATATGTGCAACTAAAACGCAAAAAAACCACAACTGACTTCAAATTAAAAAGCAAAACATAAATATTTTCTACAACATCTTGAAGTCGATGCGTTGTAAAACATAAAAATTACAAAGTTGTTGTACTATTTATTATTTTTTGCTTTTTAGTTCGAAGTTGGTATTGATTTTGTTAAAATAATATATTATATTATTAATTAATATTATATCATTAATAAATATAAATCAAAATATGTATATCATAAAAAAATATTTACGTTTGTGTACTTTTAAATACCATATATTATTTTCGAAAACACTATACCAGTAGTCATTAAAGATCAATGGACTAGATCCCTTAATTAATATAGTGTTATAAAGGGGTATCGAGTCTGAATCAGTGTAGTATTATAATGATTTAAGCTCTTGTTGCAGCTGCTTCATAATTATTGTAACTTTTAATATTTATTTTATTAATATTTCTAAACCTCGTTCAAACATAGTATTGGGCACAGCTAGTTAAATGGTCTTTTGTATATAAAGTCGAATGTTATTATATCCATATATTAATACGTAAAGCAAAAACACAGCAAAAACTTTGTACCCCCCTTTTCACGAAAATTGCACGGGTGGAGGAGTATGAAATTTCGCCCACTTATAGTTTATATAGAGAAGGAGTGCAGGATCCTATAAATAAATTATGCATAAAATACATTAAATCAATTTAAAAAAAAAACATTACACATACTACCATGCATTTAACACACACGCATATATACTCTTTTGTTTATTGTTAAAGTCAAATTACCAGTATAGCCTTGGTGAAATCTGTGGTTACAGACGTATAGATAGGTATATAGTCTTTGACAACAGAACCTTAAAAATGTTCAAATTTATAATAATAATTATTAATACAAGTTAGACATAATATTAGTGAAAAGAATTCAAATTTTATAGATAAACTTAATTAATTACCAAAATTTGCACTATTCCATTCTTTACCCAATTAATTTAGTTTTTGTTCGAGAAATTTAATAGTCTTAAAAGTTGGTTAGTCATTCAAATTATCTCGTGAAAAATTATTCAAATTAACTTGTCTAGATAACTTTCTTCGTTATAATTTTAGAATTTTTTTATGCGTTTTATATTTTTTCTTTGTATAAACATTTCAAGAGTATTTAAATTTTACAATGAATTTTAAATAGACGTACAGGTGAACATAGGATTTATAACTTTGTTTTAAGTCCTTTCCAATATCTATTGAACATCGTCATGAAAGGAGCTTTACAAGTAATCTTATCAAGCAAATATCGTATTAGGTGAATAGGGGGTTAGGTGTATTTTAATAATAATAATTTGCAGAAAATCACACACATCGTATATCCCCAAGCTAACTTGCGCTCATTTTGTAGATAAAACAAGAAACAATTCTGAGACCGATCCCAGACACCCAGACCGTGGTAAATAACCGAAAGTTAGTTTACAAAAAATTTCATGACAGAAATCGTAGTGTTCAGTGAGCTCTGTTGGCGAAGGCTCAATTTAGTCAATCACAAAGACCGTCAATTTTAAGGTATACGCAACTGTTTGCAACGTATCTAGCGCGCTCTACGATATTGTAATTAGTTTCTTGCATTCTATCCGTGCGGAAACGGAGAAAGAATACCATTTCCTGCGGCTGTGCGGCCTGTCGTAAGAGGCGACAAAACAACCAGCCAGCTAGGGTGTTTCCGTGTCTGGATGGCTACCTCACCTGGTTTAGGGTATGCCGCCATAACAACCTATAGTTGTGTTCCGGCATTAGTAGCCACGTTCCAGGTTCCCTAAAGAGAGCAGCAGCGCATTTGTAGCACCATTGGTTTTGCAAATATCCATTGTCGATGATAACTGCTTTCTATCATCTGGGCCGTCTGCCTGTCTACTAAGCTCGGGAAATAGTTTTTTTTTCAAAAAAAAGCCTAACGGAGCACTACTATGTCTACAGTAGTATAGTGGCTAAGGCGTCTGCTTCTCATATAAATGACAATGACGTAAGATCTAAGTTTGACTGATAAATAGATGAGCAGACAAGCAGATATACATGATGACACAATAACGGTTCCATTTTTTACATTTCTTTAATTTACTTTTAAGTATCTTTTTTCTAAAACCGTTAAAACGTAGTTTTATTATATCTTTTTTCTTTCAGGTTTCGCATCTACTACAACCAAGCCACACCTGATCGTCTGCATCACTTAGCTCTGGTGAACTGGTGGTCAGGTCGGCTTTACAAATCTCCTGTTTTGCCTCCCAGTAACAAGATTTACCGAAACTTTAAGGGTAGAGTGCTTAATGTTCCCGTTCTACATGTAAGTAGTTGATTGAAGTTCGGACGTTTAATTTATATCCATTTTATTGGTGTTATCTTTCTTTCTTTGTACCTAAGCAAGACACTCTTCAAGCTTTACAATAATTATAAAAATAATAAATTTTATGTCTTCAAATGTTAGTCCGTGTGCTCTCATTTCGGGCTGACAAACGTCAAACTACCGCTTTGTGTATTGGCTGCGAGGTCTTTTACAATCATTTTCGAAAAGTGTGTGTTGAATGACATGTGTCCGTATGTGTTTGTTATTTAGAAAACAAAGATGATAAAGTTATTTGAATGACGTACTTTTACGTAAATTAAACTATTGTTGCGGCGGCGCTGGGTTTGATTATAAGTAAACTGTTTCAAATTAAGATAATAGGAGATTGGGACAGTTTTAAAAGGTAGTGGAACGAAGGGTACGCACGTACCTGATAAATGGGCATGAGATACAGCTGCTCCTCTTCTCAGATCACTTCACTCTTTACTTTTGCACTTGTATGTTATAAATTTAGCAGTATTGTTTATTTTATGTATTTATTTATAAAGCTATGCGAGTATATTATATGTTATTTTTTATATTACGTTTTATTTTATATTTATATTGTCCATGTAGTAATTATTTAATTGTAGTTATGTTTACAAACGAATTATGTATTTATTATATGGTATATGTATTTATTCTAGTTTACATTTGCGATGTGGATCGAGTTATTTATAAAGTATACATATTTACATTATGTTGCGATATATTTTATATTGGTTATTGGATGATTGAAAGGCGGAGCGATTTTATTTAATTTATTTAATTTAATGACATGCGATGAATGATTAACGTGACGTGCGAAAAGGGAACGCGCCGTCAGATTTGAAGGAAGAATTTAAACATTAAAAGAAAAGTTTTTATATGCCGAAAGGTTACTTGGCGATACCAACTATAATTATTCTTGCTAACTACAACTATTTGCTACATATACTAAACCCAGCCTAGTGAGAAAGCTATGTATACAAACAAACAAACTATAATTATAGTTACAAGGTAAAACCAAACCGAAAATTTTGTGGTATGTGGTTTGTGTTATGTGGTATGATCGGGGGCTGCTCGCGGACTGAGGTGGTAGTTGTATTAAAACTTCATTGTCCCAATGTGTATGTTGTCTTTTTTTGTTTCGTTTAATAAAATGAAAGCCTTATACTACATTATTGCTACGTGTGCAAATACTTAATTATTGTGCGCTGGTACCCTTACAATAAACAATACAAACGCTTACATACTACAGTTAGGTACTGGGAAAACCAAACGCCATACTTCGACAGGACGCTATCTTGTATGTTATACCGAGCGTCTTTGCATAACATGTATTTAGCCTTCAGCACCATTCTAAAGCAAATTTACCCTATGTATATATTTTATTAACATTAATACCTTAGGCTCCTCCGTGGCACTTCGTTTCTTACAACAACGATTCATCAGTCAACGTAAAAGGTGGCAGAGATGACAAGTTGTTGGCACTTCTAGCGACTAAACTTAATTTCAGGTAAAATATTACTTATGTTTGTCAAAGTGATAAATATTTTATATTGTATAAATTGCAAAACTTACTTTATTTATGCATAATAAAATTTACATTTTAAGTTGTTTATAAAGTGAAAGCATAACAAGATTTACATAATTAATAACTATATATCTAAATATTTATATGATTAAAGATCAGATACGGTGATACCAGTTACACTGTATACCAGGGGTTCCCAAACTTTTTCAGTTCGCGGTGCGCCTGGTTTAATGCTTTGTCTCGACGCCCTAGCTAGTTGAAATAGGGTACAATGATTCTGTTACGAGTGCGGGACTGGAATTAAAATGCCGTTGGAATTACTATAGAATTTATTAGAACTATACAAACACGTATAACACAGGTACAAATATAACTAAGTACAACCAGTACAAACTGCACGATTCAATAACACGCGCAAAGTCCATCACTACATAGCTCATCGAATGTACACACGTCTTGCTCGTATCGTAATCGTCGCTTGACTACCTACCCCTCCGTTTGAACATTGTTTTATACTAAACTATACAATACAAAACTGGACCGCGTGGACTGAATTTTCCAAAAAAACCTAATCCGTACACCTGCAGCCATAAACAAGTACAATAACAATAGGATGTTTTTCTAATTACACATTTTAAACACAAAGTAAACAAGAGAAGTCCAGATGCGGGAAAGGTAATAAACTGCAGGTGTGCATTCACTTTTGTCAGCGTGTAACAATACTAAGTAGATAAGCAAAAAATTGAAGCATTCATAATATGAAGCAAAGTTTTCATATTTATACACAAGAACACATTTATCATTTTATTTTATTCATTTTATCAAAACATAGGAAATAAAATATAATGCAACTCAGTCAATGTCGTGTGTGAGCTTGGTGATCTTCACACATTTTGTAACCGCGAATGCCTATGTTTAGTTACCGGAGAATGGTGATCAGGAGCGCCTCACGACGCTCCACTTTACTCTCTACTGCGCAACAGGGCGCCGCGGGGGACACTTTGGGAACCGCTGTTGTATACTATTGTCACCATGCGTAATTTTTTAAGTCCAAACCGGTCAAATTAAAAAAACACTGTACTACCCTATTAATTATTATTTGATAATTAAAACCAGTCTTCCGAGCTATTGTGTATGAATAGTGTTTTATAGAGCCAATGAAAATTCAGAAATACCCAAGATCGGGGGCATTGTGAAACCAAGTTTTTCTCATGTAAACAATTTCAAAATTCTCATTACGTATCTGTCGACCTTTCTGCGATACGCACGATCTGGTTCGTTTGTCTTATAATTAATTAATGAGAACTTGTTGTTAATGGATATGAGTTAACATTTTACTGAATCAATTCGTAATAATTATGATAGAGTTATAAATATTAAAACGTCAAAAAGATTACCTATGGAGCCATACAGTTTTTTAATAATTTAAAATCTTTTCGAAGTTATGTTTTCACTAAGCTCTTTTCATCCCTAGTCTTCTCCGCTGCTAACAAGTAAATAATTAGATACAGGTATTACGATCCGCCGGATAGGAGCCAAGGATCCAGTATTTCCGGGAACGGCACTTTCAAAGGCACATTGGGCTTAATTTGGAAACGGGTAAGTGGCTCTTTAAAACTTTGACACATTAAACACTGCTTATTCTTTTAACGACAACAAACGATACTTCCTTTTAAGAAAGACTGATATACAAAATCAATCTTGAATAAAGATTGTCAGCAAATATTGAATGATTGCATTCAAATAAATCGACAAACACACACACGTATTATATATTGAAGACGAGAAAGTTACGCTCCTGTCAAAAAATGCAACAATCAAATAAATTTATTATCAACTAGCGGTCCAGGTACACGTTTTCCTGCCTTGAAAAAAATTAGAACTCGATTATTAAAATTAAATATAGCCTATGTTACTCAGGGATAGTCATCATCATCCAAGCGTTAAATCCCAGTAGCGTTCGGAGCGTTCACTCCGACGCCCAGGGTCCGCTTTCCTACTTTTTCTACTCCACTTCGCGCGAGCTTCAGCATCCCCCGTTTTGATACCATTGGCACGCATGTCATCCTTCACGACGTCAAGCCAACATTTCTTGGGCCTTCCCTTTCGACCGGGAACTGGCGGAGGTGGCATGGCTAGACATTTGTTCCCCACATAATTAGCCGGTCTCCGTAAAAAGTGGCCGTACCAGCGTAAGCGACACTCTTGCACTTTGTCTGCTATGTCACGGACATGAAGACTGCCACGGATGTGGGAGTTCCTGACACGGTCTTTCCGCGTCACTCCACACATCCAACGCAGCTTATTCATCTCCGTGACACGCAGTTCTTGCTTGTGTCGCTCAAGTACAGGCCACGCTTCATTGCCATATAAAAGGACAGGTCTAATGATGGATTTATAGACCTGTCCTTTTAATTTAACCGGCATTTTGGGGTCACAAATGACACCTGTCACCTCACGCCACTTGGCCCAAGCTGCTGACATACGAGCCTTGACGTCATGGTTGATATCCCCGGATGCACTAAGTACAGATCCCAAGTACTTAAACTGATCCGTGCGCTCGACCGTGTCTTCGCCTATGCGCACGGATGTGGGATCTGTAGTGTTGCAGGCCAAGTACTACAGGATAGTGTAGGATTGTAATGGTCGGGCATGGATGCTTCGATAAGTATCTAAATCATATCGCGGGCTGCCTTCCCCTCAATGTCGCCAATGGGGCGCACAAGACACTACGTTTCATACGCTGGTCAAGTGCGCAGCATAGGCACCGCAGAGATATGAACTCGAGACCCTCGTTGGTCCGATCAATTTGCTGAGCAGTTTGGTGCAAGCTGCATAGCGACGATCATTCGCACCCACCCGGTGCGTCCAATTACTGCGAGACTGTAATTTCTCAAAAGGAGGTCGCAGTACGAGAAAGGGAAAGAGGTACGCAAGATCTCCTCCCGTAAATACCACTGCAGGACCCTCCAGCGTCTAGGAAGCGGAGGAGTCACGCCTGTTGACGAAGTGGGCATTCTCATTCTGGGGCATTCTCAAGCACTGATGCATAGGATCAGGGTGGGCGTAACTACGTTCTAAGTCTCACGCTCTTCGTGCCATAAGCGCGGGGCACATGGGAGGACAGTGGTTTTAGTGGAGTATTGAGTATTCGAGTCTCCACACAAGCCGGCGATTGACTCTGGTGGCTATGATATTTCCCCCGCCTCAAAAAAAAAGCATTGTAATGGTGAAAGAATTTTTGAAATCAGTCCAGTAATTTTCAGTTTATTCTTTACAAGCATACAAGTATTTTCTCTTTATAATATTACTGTAGATGAATTAAATCAAATCAATTTATTGACAATTTTATGAAGAAGTAATATTATTCCCGCACTAGGACTTCCTAATGTAAGAGTGCCTAGTTCGGGAATATGGGACACGGAGTAAGGTGGATGTTGCTCTGTTATCTTATACTAATATATAAAGCTGAACAGTTTGTTTAAACGCGCTAATCTCAGGAACTACTGGTCTGATTTGAATAATTATTTCAGTGTTGGATAGCCTATTTATCGAGGAAGGCTATAGGCTATATATCATCGCTATCACGCCGGGACCAATAGGAGCGGAGCAGCAATGAAAAATGTTTCAACATCGGGGAGGGGTCTTTGAAAACAAATTCCACGCGGACGGCGTCGCGGGCACAGCTAGTCAAAAGTATATGCCATTTTTTGGATCCTTATAATAATGTTAACTTTGTTTATTTAAAATAAATAATTAGCTTAATGTCAAAATTTAAGTAAAATATTAATGTTAATAAGGTTTCTTTATGTCTATAAGCTAAACATGCCAATGAAACCTTAAAAATGAGTAAACTAAGCTATGCTATATGTAAAACTATAGTTACAAAATAACATAATCTAAAAAATTGACTCCAAATCGCTGTCCAAATTAATTAAATAAAATTTAATAAATTGGACACGCTCAATTTGGAAATTTTGATAGATAGATAGTAGATAACACTTTATTATTACGAATAAATTACTGTTCATTTAGCAAATGTGTCAAAAATAGAGTATGATTGAATTTAATCAATATTTAAGTATACGAGTTCTCTCTTTTCTTTCACCAGATCCCAATTAATTGGGGTCGGCACAAAATGTCTTTTCCTTTCACACTCATCTATTCTGACATACATCTTTTGTCACACCACAAATCATCATATCATCCTTCACGCAGTCCATCCATCTTTTTTTTGGTCTACCCGTACATCTGTACCCATCCATCTTGTAGTTTAATATTCTTTTTGTCACGTGACTCTCAGCCCTTCTCATTATATGCCCCTACCAATTTAGTCTTCTTCCTCTCAATTTTTCAGTCACGGGTGCAACTTTCAAAGATCCCCCGCCCCCCTTATGTACTCATTTCTCACCTTATCCATTCTCGTAACACCACACATCCATCTCAACATTCTCATCTCAGCTGAGTGGAGACGTTTATCACTTTAGTGGCCCAACATTCGGACCCGTAAAGCATGACTGGTCGTATTTAGCATACGAGCTAAGGGGTTAAAATTTAATTACATAAATAACTTTGTATTTTATCCTCCTATTGCTAATTAATGTTAATTATGTATTATACTCCCTAGGGTTATAAGTAAAATATTGAGCCCAGATCACCGTCTTCTATAGGTAAGGTACCCAGGAGGCTGATTACGTCACTTGCTGCATCGCCATACTGATCTGTTGTCCAAGGTAGACAACAGCTCTCTGATGAGTTAAAAAGTCGATTAACCATTTTATTAAAATATAATTAGCACGTCAAATAATAAAAATCTGTTTATTTATTCTTTTGCAGAAAGCAGACATTTTCCTTGGAGACGTAACTATGACCTCGGAGAGGCTTCAAGCAGTTGAATTCTCTTTTCTGACACTTGCTGATTCTGGTGCATTCTTAACTCACGCTCCGGCTAAGCTCAGTGAAACATTGGCAATCATTAGACCTTTTCGATGGGAGGTGAGCCTATTTGCGTTCTACTAGTTGAGCCCGTGGTCGAAATTCGACCATAATAATTAAAGTCAAAGACTGTACTTTTATAATCATAGATTTCGCAAAAGGTACACTGTTAATTTGACTTGAACAATAAACAAAACAAATACGTCCGCAACCCATAAACTTCCCACTGCTGTTCTCAGGCCTTCCGATATAGGGAGGGTAACGGACAGTATACCCGCCCCGCCAGGCAGGTTAGACACATCAGTTATTTCGGAGCGCAGGTTGCATCACGATATACCTCTTCACCACGTGGAAATTGTAACATTATGCATATTGTAGCATTAGGTCAGAAAATGAGCTAAGTGGTGCATGCTTTTCGGCCAGGATTCGAACCCACAACCTTTGAGTTTCGGGAGTCTAGTATATATCTAATCGAATATATCCTTGTTATATTATATACCAATTGGTTATCTTCCAGGTATGGCCTTTAGTGTGCGCAACGCTTCTCATCACCGGTCCAGCATTATGGATAGTGATAGCCGCGCCATCTCTTTGGCAAAAAAAGAAAAGTAACCAACGTAAGCTGTTGACAAACTGCTGCTGGTTCACAACCACTCTCTTTTTGCGTCAATGTAAGTATCTATAATTAGTAACACAAACTAGGTCAAGTTTCTTAGATGTTAATACCTTTCAGTGACTTAGACAGACGTAAATCTAGTAGTAAAATAGAAACTACACTAAAAAAACTGGATAAAGGCACAGACAACGAAGTGTTCTGTACAGGTGACAACAATCTCTTTTTTCGTTATTTGCCTACGAAAACATAAAAAATAAAGCTGCTTAAAAGATATTCTTTAAAAAAAGACACGAGGCACACTCGGACGGTAGACTGCGAAAAAGTTAAGACGTATCGGAAATTAATTTATTGTATTTTAATTAAATTGTATAGTTAATTTTATGATTAAGTGCTAAAAATTAACTCTCACCTGCTAGTATTCTCCTCTCTTTAATCCACTTCACGTAAATAGGCAGAAAGTTAAAAGTTATTTCACTATGAACACACTGCAACAATTAAGTACTACATTTATCCAGAGAATGGAAGCCTTCGAGAATGAACTTAAAAAAGGTAACTCCTCATCATCTTCATCTCCCAATATTAGTACTCTGGCAGCTGAGTTTGCTGCCTTCAAGATCTTTGTCATAGATGCATTACGTACTCTTCAAGATCAAACAGCACTTTTAACACGTACTGTAGATCAACTAGAGATGCAAAGAAGAAAGAAAATCCTCCTCTTCCATGGAGTTCCTGAGGAAAAACAGGAAGACACTTGCTCTCTTGTAGTCAAAATTGTTGTGAATCAACTCAAACAGGATAGTTTTCAATCCTCACGTGTATATCACTGCCACAGAATGGGTAAACCACCATCCTCTGGTGGGAAACCCAGGCCTATATTGGTAAAGCTTCGTGATATGGATGAACGTAACGACATCTGGTTTGCAAAGACTAATCTCAAAGCTACTGGTGTCACAATCTCTGAGTTTTTGACTAAAACTAGACACGAGCTCTTCCTTCAAGCTAGGAAAAAGCTAGGAGTGTCTAAATGCTGGACGCGAGACGGCACTATTTACGTTATTTCCCCTGATGGTTCCAAACACCGCCTCGACTGTCAAGAGGACTTGGCTAATATAACTATGCACGCACCCCAGCGGGCTGCGACAACTGTTGAGAAAGAACCAGCTATCACAATACCAAAAACACGTCGTATTGCACCAAAAAAATAATATACACTTTCAATAATAAACATTCGTCTATGCGCCGTTATCACTCACTGACTTACAATCATGTTGGTTTTTTCAATCCACCGTCTTTTTCCTGTGTTTTTAATTAAGACGACATTTTCTTTGTTTACAAATTATATTTTAATTCTTTTGTTAGATCAATGTTATGCTATAGTCGCTATGTATAGTTATTGTTAAATTACCTTTATTTTTTCTTTGTAAACAGGGGAACGTTTGTACTTAATATATTTACTCTTTGTCCATTACACCTAACTATCTTGTTACCAACAATTATTGTATATCTCTGTATGTATTTTTTTTTTTGAACGGTTTTAAAAGCTTTCAACTTATATGTTTGTTGTAGAAACTTATAATGATAATAATAACAAATTCGATAGTTGGATGTTTTAAATTTAATTGTGTTTGTTTCAATATATATATATATATATATATATATATATATATATATATATTTTAACTTCATTGTATTATCTATTCACGTTAATTACGCACTATTTAAATGGCAGGTGACTGTAAACGATTGTTTACTCTTAACCATTTAGAAATATTGTTTGTCCTTTTAGGCTTTATATACTTAAATTATTATAATATATATATTTTTTCATGGCATACAATTTAGACACCGATAGTGATACAGAATATTTTTCATGCTCGTCAGACAGTCATGATTCTGAAGACAGCAATTATAACCTTTCTGACTTTATAGTTTCTGAGTTTTCCAATTTTCATTCTAATTTCAATGTGGTACATATTAATGCGCAGAGCATTCCAGCCCATTTCCCGGATTTGCTGGCATCATTTAGTCATGGAAATATACATGCCTTATTAGTTTCTGAGACCTGGTTTAAGCCATGTCTCCCAACTGTATCATATACGCTACCAGGCTTTGCACTTATTCGTAATGATCGTACCGGTGCCGCTGGTGGAGGAGTGGCTATTTACCTTAGATCCAGCATACCGTTCACTGTTGTTAGTATGTCCTCGCAGCCACCAGACACGGATGCGGGTGAACATATTTTAATAGATATCTCTCTGGGGTATACTAAAGTATTGCTTGGCGTATATTATAGCCCGTCTTTGAGAGTAAACTATTTTCCATCTTTTGAAAAACTAATGGAAACATTCATACCTTTATATAGTCATTCTATTATTATGGGGGATTTTAATACATGTTTGCTCAAACGCGACCACAGATGTGCAATTTTTGAAACTTTAATTCAATCTATTAATATGTCAATTCTTCCCCTTAGTGCCACTCACAAGCTACCTAACACGACAGCTTCTCTGTTAGACTTAATGTTAATATCCTCCCCCTCTCATGTTATAAAACACGGTCAACATTCGGCGAACGCTTTCTCCTTGACCATGACTTGACATATTTATCTTACAATGTGCGTCCTCCGAAACCAAAATCGAAGTTGATTGTGCAGCGGAATTTTAGTGGCATGAACCTGAAAGAGTTACGCAGGGATGCGAGTGAGTTGGACTGGTCTGGAGTTGTCAATGCGACTACTGTTGATGAGAAGGTGCATGTATTCAATGCGAACGTATTGCGATTGTATGATTTACATGCGCCCAAACGCCAAATAAAGCTCAAACATCTTCCAGCACCTTGGCTCACTGATGAAATTAAATGCCTTATGTCCCAGAAATGTAAAGCTAAGTCTAAATATAAACGTCGTCCAACTGACATTAATAAAGAAGCTTTTATACAAGCACGCAATCGCTGCAATAGAGCATGTAGGGATGCACAACGCCGTTATATTCACAAGTCAGTAGATGATAACAATCCTAGAAAAGTTTGGAAGTTTCTTAAATCACTGGGAGTCGGTAAAACCACGTCTGTTTCAAATTCTTATAACTTAAACCTGGATCTTCTAAATCAGCATTTCGCTGCCACATCAGATCTCAATTTGACAGTTAAGTCAAAAACACTGAATTCGATATCTTCTCTTCCCACTCCGCAGTGTTCTCCCTTTTGTCTAAATCAATTTTCGGTTTGTGATGTTGAGAAAGCTATAAAGTCAATTACTTCTAATGCAGTCGGCAGTGACGGAATTAGTCGAAACATGATACTCCCCATAATTGATATCGTCAGTCCTACCATTTCTAACATAGTCAACAGCTCCATATCAACTGGTATATTTCCTACTGTGTGGAAAGAAGCCCAGGTTATTCCTTTACCTAAGAAACCTAATCCCTCAACCTTTTCTGAGTTCCGTCCCATATCTATACTTCCCTTTCTCTCTAAAGTCTTAGAACGTCTTGTACACGAACAACTTAGCATATACCTCAACACACAATCCCTTATGAATCCTCATCAATCTGGGTTTCGCCCGGGCCACAGTACAACCACCGCACTGATTAAAATCACTGACGATATACGCCAAGGCATGGGCCGAGGTTTGGTGACTATTCTGTCACTGCTAGACTTTAGCAGTGCATTCAATCACGTAGACTTTGATATACTTACGGAAATTCTCCGCTCTCTCAACATATCTCCATCCGCAATTGATTGGTTTCATAGTTACCTGATTGAACGCCGGCAACGTGTTCGTATCGATGATATGTTGTCATCGTGGCAAAATCTCTCTGCCGGGGTTCCTCAGGGCGGCGTTTTATCTCCTCTTCTATTTTCTATTTTTATAAATTCTATCTCGAAAAACTTATCTTCTTCCTACCATCTCTATGCAGACGATTTGCAGATTTATACTCAGGCGCCTAAAGACAACTTACATAACGCTATTAAGCTTATTAATGATGATCTGAACCGCATATACAACTGGAGTACTTCCCATGGACTTAGAGTCAATCCCAATAAAACTCAGGCCATCATCATTGGTAGCTCGCGAGCCATAGCAAAAATAGATTTTCCACTGCTTCCCGATGTGATCTTTCATGATACGCCTATTCCTATAAGCGATCAAGTAAAGAATCTTGGCGTAATAATGGACAAGGAATTGTGTTGGCGACCCCACATTACTGAACTAAGCCGCAAGATTTTTGCATCCTATGCATCCCTTAGGAGACTGAAAAATTTCCTTCCGACTGCCACTAGGATTTCGCTTGCTCAATCAATACTTCTACCCATCCTCGACTATGCTGATGCTTGCTATCTTAATCTCACTCAAGAGCAACTTATTAAGCTCGAGCGTCTTCAAAATGTTTGCATAAGGTTCATATTTGGTTTAAAAAAATATGACCACGTTTCTGAATATCGCAAAAAGCTCGAGTGGTTGCCCATCTCACTTCGCCGGAATGCTCATCTTCTCAAGTTACTATATCGTGTATTGTTTATACCTTACACCCCTCCTTATCTTAAGGAATGTTTCAACTTCCTTCATACGTCACATACACTCAGTTTGCGCTCCACTAATAATCTCCTGTTAATGGCACCTGCACACTCTTCAACATTTTATTCCAACTCCTTCGCTATGCAGGCTGTCTTCCTTTGGAACTCTTTGCCCACTGACGTCAGAAAGGCCAAGTCTTTTGCCATATTTAAAAATTTACTTTGGAATCATTATGTAAGTCTTACACAATAATGTAATGCTATAGTTTATTATACTTTTGACTGTAATCTGTTGTCCATGTATGTCATTTTTATTTTAAAAAAAAAATCTTTTATTGTATTAAATTATAATTATAGATAATTTAAGATTTCCTTTTAAGTCAGGTTGCCTGGAAGAGATCGCTTTTAGCGATAAGGCCGCCTTTTGTTTTACCAAGTAACTATTGTCTTGTGCATTTTTTTTTTTTTTCGTAATTTTTGTTATGGTGAACAATAAAGTGTTGTCTATGTCTATGTCTACGTTTGATCCTCTGTAAAATTTGATAGCTTTGTTTTTTTTTATACTCGGACTCTGGGTTCATACCTATTATTAAGGACATTTAATAAATACAAATTAATGTTAGGTTAGGAAGGCCAGAGCACAATAATTAAGTATTTGCACACGTAGCATAAATGTAGTATATAAAACTGTAATTTTGTTAAACGACAAGAATAAAGACATCATTCACATTGGGACAGTGTAGTTTAATACTGCAACCACCGCAATCTACGAGCCGCCCCCGCTCATACCACAAGTTACAATTGTGTTACTTATAAAGGATTTTATATATTAAGTGTTAGTAACATTTTTCACTTATTCTATATTAGTAATTATTATATAACAGATAAATATAGACTAACCGCTAAATCAACCTTTTCCAGGTAAGCTAACTTAAAGAATAATTCAAGGCCGCAAAGGTCTAAAATGGGGTGCAAACAAAACTACTTTTCGATGGAAATTACTGATCATGAATGAAAATCGTGAAAATATTCAAGGGAGAATTGTTCGACACTTAGCATTTCGTTTCAGAGCGCCTATGAGCTGTAAATATTATATGATAGGCTTAAGCTTTTGCAGATGCAAATCCTCAAACTTAGAAGTTCTGTCCTTTATATTAAATTTCTTTATAAACTATTTACACAATGACATAGACAGTCCCCAACTATTATAACTGTTTGATTTTAATATTCCTCGCAAGCCTCCTCGTCACCCATCTCCTATATTAAAGACAAACCGATTTAAAACTAATCTTGGAAAATAGTCACCTATAGCTAGAATATCATGTGTGTACAATTCATATGTTGAAAAATCTATAAACATCGATATTTTATACTAATATATAAAGCTGAAGAGTTTGTTTAAATATTCTTTCAGTGTTAGATAGCCTATTTATCGAGGGGCCAAAGGGTATATATCATCACGCTAGTACTAACAGGAGCGGAGCACCAATGAAGAATGTTTCAAAATCGGGGGGCTTTTATTAACTTACTTTTCTTAAACTATTCCACGCAGACGAAGTCTCGGGCCGAAGCTAGTATTTAATAACAGTACTCATACATTCTTCAAAATAATACTTACTTACTTTTATCTTATCCTGTGTGTATCTCGTTTGTGTTGTATAGTGTAGTGACAGCTTTGAAGATATGCATGTGGTTTCTTCTTCTATTTCAGCATCCAGCAAAGAACCATCAAGCACCCACAAAGCTCGTTTGGTCTCAGTACTAATATCACTCGGGGCGACATACGTTATAGGAGACATGTATTCAGCAAACTTGACAAGCTTGTTGGCAAGACCAGCCAGGGAACAGCCTATCGGGACCCTTCAAGCTTTGGAAGAGGCAATGAGATACCATGGATACGAATTAGTGGTGGAAAGTCACAGTTCCTCACTGACCATATTGGAGGTAATTAATTAAAATGTTACAAACTTTGATAGTGGCTGAGACTATTGAGACATTGCATTAATGTACTATCATCAATGATAAGAATTATATGACCGAAGCGAATCCTACTTTGGCCCGCCACACAGGTTCTAAGTAGACCTAGCGCGGGAATCAGAGTTTGGGACGCCATTTGTACTGTTCTCTGTATTTTAGTCATTTTATATGTACCTTGTACAACTTACTTACATACTAATAAATTTCATTTCACTATTCAAATTAGGTGAGTTTGAATCTGTCTGCGTGCTACGCACTATAGTCCAATAAAACACTGCCTGCGGTGCCATAAATCATCGGTGTACTAGACAGAGACACATGCGATGTGTCACTTATCGATAACCATACCTTGTCATAGTATTAATGTCGACACTAGTGCATCACTACGCCTCCCATTGGGCCTGTAAAGTTATGCACTCACCTGCGAGCCGTAACCATAACCGTTGCAGTTTCTGAAACAACAATAATGCGCACGTGACTCGCGAACGCAGCTCGAGCTACTAGCAGCGAGCTGACTATTTTTAGTTTAGTTTAATTTTTGTGTTATTTATACACTTATATATAACATAACATTCTTTAACTAAGACTTATATTTTTGGAAGAAAATAAAGATTAGTATTACATTATTGATCTTAATTAAGTACATGCTCATTGTAGGATCGTCATAAACTTAACAATATATATTCAATAAACAAAAATTCTATCTGGTTACAATTAGAGCTTGCTCGCATACCTAACGCGTCCATAGGCGGCTCGTTGGACTTCGCGACCAAAGATTTTTTCACGGGAATAGCACTATGCAGTTACTGTTTCGGCTGTGACAGAGAGAGACGTAGGCGCTGTTCTATTCCTACATTTTATTGCTCCACGGGCAACGAGTGTTTGAGTAAACTAAACTTAGGCAATTTTTGTTTTAGAATGGCACAGGTGTATACGGTCAGTTAGCGAAACTAATGAAACGCCAACGAGTGCAACGCGTGCGCAACGTTGAGCAAGGCGTGAGGCTTGTGCTATCACGACGACGTGTCGCCGTACTCGGTGGAAGAGAAACATTGTATTACGATACAGAACGTTTTGGTATGCTACTACAGAGTCAATTCTATTTACACTTCTGATCAAGAATGAGTGGTTTTCGACTAGAACTATACCAAGTTAGAGGTCATGACAATGTACAGCAAAGATTTAATATTATCATGAAGTTGCTAAGAATTGTTATCTGGTAAAACCTGAGTCCTGAAACTGAAATCTGTTGATAGTTTAACAGATTTTTACAATTATATTTTATTATATTTGACTTAAAGTCATCGCTGCTCTCCTGTGCTAGAAAATAAGCTCTTACGGATGAATAGTTTTGTTCGAAATAGTTATTTACCAACGAAAAAAAGAATTGCCTATAAAATATTAAATGGATTATGATTAGTGTTTATTTTAATCCTGTATATAATGAAAATTCATATTATCTATTATAAAAAAATACACATGTTGATTGCACACATCCTACGTATGTGTGCAATCAATACAAATCATAATGATATAAATTATTATGACAATTAAACTAGATAGTCATACTGCAAAGTCCGTTAATGTGACTTAAAGCAATTAAGTAACCTATACGTCTAGTCATCGCAGTGGATAACGAACTACTGGCTAGCGCAGGCTAGCGCAACGCGGGACCGCACGTATTAATAATTGCTCTATCTCGCTAGCACATCATCCGGCCCGCTCACACATTGAGCTATATATTGTACTCTGTACGACTTGCTAATATTTGTACTTAAGGTTACCGTTTCCAAAATCAATGAATTCGCTTCATTGCACATCAGCACTCGACAGTGAATACTACTCTCTGCCATTCGAAGTATCATTTAACCTCTACGTCTCGCTGATAACAACCCAAAAACCTATCCTTACGATCACAAGTATGTGATCAACTAGTACTTTTATAAGCCTTAACTTTGAAGCGTATTTTTCAGTTGAAAACCGTTTACAGAGCTGTATGTGATAGAGCCATGGCAGAGTTATTATCTTGATTAGCAACTCTTAGGGCCAGCTCAAGGGACGTGATACCTCGCTCTTACAGAATATCGGCGACAAATGTTTGTGTTTCGTACAATGAGTCAGAGTTCCGCTGGCTCACTTTTCCCTCCCCCATCCCATACCGCTATCCTATCCCCTCTGTCTCATCCTTCTATCCCATCCCTATATATCGTCCCTGGAGTTGCAAGCGTCTATAACCAGCAACGGTAACCACGTTTCAGGTCAAGATGAGCCGTCTATTTGCGTGCTTAAAGCAATACAATAATGACGGCCTCTGGTTGAGCGGGCCAAGTCTTAGCCGGCCGAACTCGCTGGAACGCAGAAAATCCAGGTTCGATTCCTGAAATGGTAAATTTCGGAAAAGAACTTTCTGTTATTTACTATGGTCTGCGTGTCTGGGACAGCTTGCTTAGCTTGGGGATATACGTGTGTGCGTTTGTCTGCCAATTATTTATAATAAAATAGTATATACAATATTTACAGGGTCACACAACTTCCACTTGAGTGAGAAACTGTATACCAGATACTCGGCAATTGCTTTGCAAATTGGGTGCCCTTATTTGGAGACATTTAATGATGTGTAAGTTTTATCACTGTCTTAATAATAACAAAAACTACCCAAAAAAGACTTTAAATTAGTGCTAAATCGTCCAATGAACACACCTTGTGCTAATATTAGATGGATCAATCATATTGAATCAATTTGATTGAAACGCTAACTGAAAGGACACGGCGGTATTCAATGATATTGAATGATTCAAGTTAATATACATCATCAAAATTGAAAGTCAAAATTGAACTGTCTAATGTCGGCTTTACAGATGCTATTCTTTGACTTAAAAAACTTCAATTAGCTATAATACTGTTACGAGTTGCAGGATTCGAATTAAAATGCCGTTGGAATTATTATAGAATTTATTAGAATTATACAAACACGTATAACACAGATACAAATATAACTGTACACAACCAGTCCAAACGTAATGCACGATTCAATAACACACGCAAAGTCCGTCACTAAAGTCTTGCTTCGCTTGTGGCTATCGCTAGACTGCCTCCCCCCTCCATCAGGTCATTGGTTTATATTGCACAAATGCAATATGTCTGCCGTATCTAGGTTGGCTTAATTCGCCACAACTGGCTAATGACTCCGCCGTAAGCTGCCCAAAAAGAGTAGAATAACAATGGACTGTTTTTAACCGATTTTAAAAAAGGAGGAAGTTCTCAATTCGTCAGAATCTTTTTTTTATGTATGTTCACCGATTACTCCGAGATTTATGATCCGATGGCGTACCCTTAGCTAGACACTAAAAAGTAACAAAGAAATAAATAAAAATTTCGTTTAAAAAAACCGACTTAAAAACTAAAAAGTATAAAATAACTTATTTCTAAAGCTATTATTAATTATAATAATTTTTAATATATATTATCTCAGACATCTTGAAGTCGGTTCAAAGTAAAACATAAAAAGTACTATGTTTTGAAAATTACTAAGCACCGACTGTAAGATGTTTAAGATAATATATATTAAAAATAAGATACTAAAATTAATAATAGCTTTATAAATTAATAATAGCTTTAGAAATAAGTTATTTTATACTTTTTAGTTTTTGAAGTCGGTTTTTTTTCTAATCACAAATTTTAAACACAAAGTAAACAATAGAAAACGGTCATAAAACAGTTTCAATGTTATTAGCTCAAACGATGACGGGTAATAAATGTGCTTTGTTTACAGATATGCAGGTGGCCCAAATTGTAACAATAAGATTGATATTTTTTCCCATAGAATAATGATTTTATTCGAAGCCGGCATCTTGGCGAAAATGACAACGGACGAATACAAGAACCTTCCGGAACAATCTAGAAGGTCAGAGCCTGTCACTGAAAGCGAGAGACCGAGTGCCGATTTCACGGGGGAATCTCTACAAAATCCCCAGGTTAGATGAGAATAACATTATTCGTTTTCAGTGCTTAAAAATTGTGATAAATAAATCTTTATCAATGACTTCCGTATACAAAAGTAATAACACAAGTCTTTCGTAATGAAATATTATAATCATATATTCATTATCTATATATATAAAAAAATCCTGTCACAGTGTTTGACTGCGCTGAACTCCGAAACTACTCAACCGATTTTGATAATTTTTATTTTACTGGATTGGTTCCAATTTAGGATAGGTTTCATTTTAATTTATAACAAAAAAAATTGACCGAGAGGCCGTTAAGTTCTGCTGTCAACTAAGTAACATAAGCATTTATTTAATGTGAAACATCATCATAACCGTGCTTATTCATATATATAATTCTTCTATACCTTCTAAAGGATTGGACTGATTTTGATGAAATTTTTTGTGTGTTCACGTGGATTTGAGAATGGTTTAGAACAAAATCAGACCTAGTAGGTGGCGTTAGAATCAGAGTTTTCTTGGGATTAATTTAAACGGGTCCCTCGATAGTTTCAATCTACAGTTAGACCCAGTAGGTGGCGCTGGACTCGGGACCTAGGTTTTTATTTTTCAGGGCAGGGCTACGTACCAGGGCCGCTAGTATATTATATACATGAGACTTTAACACACCCAGATTGTAGTTTGCGGGAAAAACAGACTCTGGTAGAGCATTCCACAGCTTTATATATATTATGTATACTTACTTATAATCACCTAAAACTATACCTATCACCGACTACATGTTAATTTATTTTTAAATATTTCACACTTTGATAATGGTATTAGCAGCCAAAAAATTAATTTTAGAATTATGAAGACTATTATTATAACTTTTGTAGGAAAAAGCTACACTTTACTAAGTATAAATCATTAATATTGTTAAATGCCGACAAAAAGTGGATGCATACCTGCCTGTCATAAAGCGCAGTTTATTGCCTTCCCGCTTTGGACTTCTTTTGTTTACATTGTGTTTAAAATTTGCAATTAGACAATAGCTGTTATTGTAAATTGTTTAAGTGTGCAGATTACGTTTTCTTGTTAAAAATCCAGTCCATGCGGTTGAGTGTTGTATTGTATAGTTAGTATAATACAACGCCCGTAGAGAGGGGTGAGTTAGTCAAGCGACGATTACGATACTAGCAAGACGTGTGTGCATTCGACAAGTTATATAGTGACGGACTTTGCGCGTGTTATTAAATTGTGCAGTTTGTACTGGTTGCGCCCAGTTATATTTGTACCGGTGTTGTACGTGTTCGTATAGTTCTAATAAATTCTATAGTGATTCCAACGACATTTTAATTCTTCTTATTTCTCTTTAAAGTCCTGTAGCTTGTAACAATATTTTGCACTACCAATTGTCATAAAATTTAAGCCTTTCAACAAAGTGTGTTTTATATTATTTTATTTCATTTGGGGGGCTAACAGCCGTAGTCTTGCGAACCAAGTTACAAAAATAAGTAAAGATGAGCTATTTATAAGCCTCCAAAGATGACAAAATATTTACATAGAAGTTGTAATAACATAATTTTTATATTAGTTCAAATATTTCTTATAAAAAGAATATTTCTTAGAACTGCATTATTAAACAGTAACTAATGTTTATAAAGTAGTAGGTCATATTAATTATAACGTGATTTTTATTTTAACTCCTGTGAGCTCAGGCGAACGAGGTTGCCCGAGTCTCATTACAAAGTTACTTATAACTACCTTACTACTAGGTTAGGCGATAGTGTGTATGTTTGGATTTGCTGGTTTTGTAAAGGATTGGGTTGGAAGGTTGTCGTTGAGTAAGGTTGGTTGGGAATGGTTGGATTGAGTTGGAAGAAATTGGTTTATGTTGGATGGATTTCCCCGGTCCAAAAAAATTGGGGATTAGTTGGGAGTTGTTAGGATGTGTAACAAGTGTTATATATCTACTTATACATATTTATACCATAATTGCTTTATTGTATTAATTGCAGGCACAAAATGAATCTACGATAGGATTAGAGCCTGTCTCGTTGAGAATGCTTCGAGGTGCATTCTGTTTACTGGGCATTGGATATTCGTTAGCAGGTATAACATTGCCACATTATATTGTTGTAGCAAAAACTTGTTATGCAATCTTAAGTAAATTGAAGTGTATTTCGTAGAAGTCACAACTAAATAAATATTAAATCAAATACCTAAACGTATTGTTAAAAAATCTTTTGCAATTACAGCAAACAGGCTGACGGTCAACCTAGTGGAAAGTGCTTACCGTCGCCTATAGACGTTTGCAACACCAGAGATGTCACCTACATGCTGCCGGCCCCGAAGAAATTTCATGACACCCTTTTTGAAAAACTCCATATCGCGGCGCTGTGAAACCTCGGCTGGGACCTCACTCGAAATTCCCACGGTACGCATGAGAAACGTTCTACAGGACCGTTGCGTACATGAGCGAAGCGGGTCAAGGAAGTGGGGGTGAACTCCCAACCGATGGCGAGCGGTGCGATGGTAGAAAGAGAACGAAGGCGAAAGAGGAAGAAGGAAAGGAGTGTTAAAGCTTTATTTCATTATTTTTTTTTAATTAAACGGTTACATAGCCAGTGTAAATAAATGCTTATACTATTAGCATACAAAGCTATGGCTGTAAACTATACGAATATATCACCAAGCAATAAATACTAGCTACAAAAAAGGTTTCTTAATTTTTGTTTACCAAACTTCCGTACAAGTCAAACTTCTTTCGAAGTGGTATATCTGCTGAATGTTTTAGGTTTGACCTTCATCATAGAGATCCAAACGCACCGAAGATCAGAACTGAGCAAGTCATCCCCAGCTGGTACTAAACAGATGCGATCAGTAACTTTGATTACCAGAACTAAGAGATTTATTTCTGGACATCATAGACGAGTAAAAATGGCCATTTGCATTTATTTGGATAGAGTTTTAGGCCCCACGCCATAAAGTTTAGATCCTACTTGCACTGGTGCACTGATTGTACTAATAATTTTATGTATTCCTAATTTGATAGTAAAGCCCACATGAAACAAATGAAATAACTCTGTACTTTATTGTTGTGGGTGAAGTAATAGTGATGTTCTGTGATTCATGTAACGCATAGACTATTAAATCATCGACACTATACGAAAATGGAAAATAATCGATTTGAAATTTTAAAAATATCTGCTTTAAAGAAACATAATACCGCATTTATTCTAAGTGCTTATGAAATGGCTTATTTAATATATATAAAATATGTTAATCAAAAAATGGGTATATTTATTACACGACATAATATTTTTAGCAAAAATATATAGATTAGTTAAATTAATTAAAAGTTATTTATAAATGAAATCGATCTTTATAACAAATCGAGTCGGTAACGCATTAGGACATTGCTAATCGAGTGTCAAAAGTAAAATAAATGTTTGGAAAGGATATAGATGGATTTTAGTGTCTTTTACATCTTAGTTTATTTATTTATTCAATTATATTATTACTAGCCGTACCCGGTAGACGTTGTCTTGCCTTTAAAAAATAAAAATCTAGAAACCGATTTCAGCGTCATCTACCGGGACCAAATGTAAACTATTCTCAAATCCACTTGAACAAACAAAATATTTAATCAAAATCAGGCCCAGCGTTTAAGAGGAGAATCGCGGCGCCACCTACTGGGTCCAATCGTTAATTTAAACCATTCGAGGACAAACTTCAACACATACAACAACAAAAAGAACACCTAAATTCTGGTACCCGATTGCAGCGCCTGGTTCAAATTAAAATCTAAATCATCCCAGTAAAAAAATATAAAAATACTAATATCGCTATTAAAAAATAGGGGTTGATCGTAGAGGGTTGAAAATTTAGGGTTGTATGTATTAATTAATGCTGTATCATAAAAAAAATTATCTAAAAATTAAAAAAATATTTAGGGGTTAACTTACATTAACCCTTAACATTTAGAGGGATGAAAAATAGATGTTGTCCGATTCTCAGACCTACCCAATATGCACACAAAATTTCATGAGAATCGGTCCAGCCGTTTCGCAGGAGTATGGGAACGAACAATGTGACACGAGAATTTTATATATAAGATGTATATCCTATAATAATATAAGATATCCAGAACATTGCGTATTATACGTAACGCCTATTTCCGCCATGGGGGTAGGCAGACACCATAGATCCATTTGCGATGATCTTAACAAACATCTTTCACTTCATTAACTTTTTCATACATGGACGTTTGAGTTGCTTTTTACCTGAGCTCTTTTTAAAACTTTTGGCATTTGATAATGATGTGTTGTACGTCGCGGTCTACCTGTACCAGCCATTCATATTCACAATGCTGTCATACACTTGTTTTGTCATTCTATTTCCATCCATTCTCTCTACATGTCCAACCACCGTAATATTCTTTTTTGAACTCTTTTTATTACATCTTCTTTCAATCTACAACGTTCCCTTATTATTCCTATTTCTTATCATATCATTCATCCTTATCTTACATATACTTCTCAAAGCTCTCATTTCGAAGCTTCTCATTGCGCTTATCCTACTTTGATGTTTCATGTACCATACCCAGCTTTTACTGCACATTAGTTTGTATACTGTATGTTGTATCTACAATAAATATTAGAAAATAGTGTTAGAATAAATTAATTTTCTCTTGTATATGAATGTTGTTTCATTTTCTCATTCTGTTTTCCTCATAGATTACAAAATTGAAAATTTTAGAACATATTTTATGTTTTATTGTTTTTCATAATATATTTTTTTTACTGGCTGAAGTTTGCATCAGGCAGATGGATCAGCTACTAGAAAGGAAAGCCACCTATAGACGATTAAAACACCGGGACTGAACCTTCGTCCCATATCCGCGCTTGGGTGGAAGAACATGAGATGACGAACGAAGCTACACCCATGTTTAAACGCACAACAAGCTTAGGTCGCCTCGTGATGCAGAGCGACTTACTTCACCAACACAGGCTTGAACCGACGCATCCCCACAAACGTGCAAATCCAGAGGCCAGTCCTACGATAGCGTCCGGGGAGCGCATGCTCTGTCCATCTCTCTCTCAGCGGCTATCTTCTTGCGGGACAATACTGCCTCGTAGAAGGTAGAGACGATCGGCCCTACAATGGCCTCGAGCTCGAACCTCCAAAGTTGCCATGCAGCGCACTCGATCAGCGAATGAAAGTGTCTAGCGTGTCGTACTCGCGACACTGATACAAATTTCTTTGAAAAAACCCTTTGCCGATGGACCCCACGGACCTAAAGTTTCAACTCCAAACGGCACAAATATGTAACCCTTTCCTATGGCTCCATATTTAAGCCATTTGAGATCTTCAGCTGTTAAAGCAGCGTTGCCAGACCCTGACTTAGTCACTGGAAGATGGGATGCCGCCAGAGTGTCAACGCATGTCGCGTCCCATACAAGCGGCCTTCCCATCCTCCAAGGAATAAGTGACATTCCATCCGGCCACTTGCCATCCATAATAGTTCCATTGTTAGAAAAAGATTATCTAATATATAAAATTCTCGTGTCACAGTTTTCGTTGCCATACTCCTCCGAAACGGCTTGACCGATTTTGATGAAATTTTTTGTGCTTATCCGGTATCTATGAGAATCGGCCAACATCTATTTTTCAACCCCCTAAATGTTAGGGGTAGTCCACCCCTAAATTTTTTATTTTATTTTTTAGACAAAATTTTTAATTTCTATTTTTTTATGATACAACATACAAAAATACATACAACCCTAAATTTTCAACCCTCTACGATCAACCCCTATTTTTTACCGGGCAGGACGACGTCTGACGGGACAGCTAGTATTTTATAAAATGAATTTTCATCAAAAACCTAATTGCCTGATCTGTACAAGACCTATTCCATTACTTATTACTGCTGTAAGCTGCTTTAAAAAGCCATTACAATTTAACTGTGCGTCTTAGAGAACAAAGAGGGCAAACAAAACCCCTAATTCGTTGGGCCGGCTCGCTCTGGACCCCAATAAAATAAATGTCTTATTACAATACAAAGTAACTGTGTTATACTGAAAATGATGGACACAGTGTTCATTAGACAGGACAACAAACTTGTACGGACTGTTGCTACCAGCAATAGTCAACGATCAATCAAGGATGCTGTAGCAGCGAACGTAGTGGTTAAATGATACTTCAGATGGAAGAGAGTAGTGTTCACTGTCGAGTGCTCATGTGAACTGAACTGATTTATTTTGAAAACGATAGCCTTAAGTACAAATGTTAAGAAGTCGTACTGCTATACGAACGCTATGCTTTATCTTCTCTATACTTTAAAAGAAAATTGTCATTTAAACAATTAAATATATAAAACTTTTCGATATTATAATTAATGTTCGAGGAACACACGAGCCTTGTGTCACAAATATAAGAAGGCAGAACCGGCCTCATTGAATTAGAGAGGGCAAGAGCTCACTAATGAAGTTAATCTGAAGGGGCTCGGAACTTCTCGTTTCCACGTATTGTACGAACTGGGAGACAGTATGACACATGCATAACCATTTCATGATAGAGTCTAAATTAAATATTTACAGTTGATCCTGGCGTATTTTACGAACGGGACTAGTTTGTAACTTTGTAAGTGCCGCTGATTGTATTATAAGCGTTTAACACTTTTTAACATTTACAAGAAATACAATTTTGTTCTCTTTCTCTTAGTTTAGATTATGCTGAGTTTAGTTTTATGTCTGGCCTAGCTGGTAATCACATTTCTTGTTTGCAGTGCTTATGCCACCCAAACATGGCGAGTCCCTATATAGTATATATAATATATTTAAAAAATATATACAAATTTCAAATTATTAACTACGTTTAAAATAAGATAAATATATTTATATTATATATATTATTTATAATATTCATATATATTATGCACAAATACATATTATAAATATATAAAAACTTTAGAGGCGTTTCAGTGGCGTGTGTTTTAATATTTTAGGTGCCTAATACACATTTAAAATATCATCCTAATTTTTTTAATATCCTTGATTCAAAAATTAGTTTTGAATGATAGAAAATCGTACGAATAATATTCGTCCGGTCACCGGACGACTAGACGCTTCGGTATGCAAATAGTCGGTTTCCGGAAAATGTGGCCTTACCGACGTAGGGCGACATACTTGCAGTTCGTGCGCTATGTCACGGATATGAAATTAAATGTACAAGGTATGTACGTGTGTGTGGTTTACGAACGCCCGGTGCCCATTTCCCTCGTCACTTTCCTGCTTGCTCCCTTGAAAGTAGACATAACGCAACGAGAGGTAGCTTTTTAAGTAAGCCGATTGTATACCTGTCACGTTTCTCCGTAGCGTATTGACAGGTTTTCCACCTCGATGTGTAGGTTGCATCACCATACCATGTGGTAACTCTAATAAAACACATAGTAAATTGCCGAATTGGTGTATACTTCCCAGCCAGGAATCGAATCCAAGTCATAAACGCAAGTTTGAAACTTGACTGCGTTGGATTAACTCACCCTGACCCGCTATTATCACAAATTCCTAAATTCTAATTATTTTGACTTACCCAAGTTCCATATTTCCATATGTTTTCATATTTCCAGAATTACATAAAAAACCAATTAAGAATTATATTCTAATGAAAATTGAAAATCAACCTTACTAACGTTAAAAAGACTAAATCTCTGCGTTAATTACAACAGGATAAATATCCTTAATTTGAATAAACAAAAGCAAATTTTTCACGGAAAATCCATTCCGTATTGTAGCAAAATGCTTGTTTCTCTTGTAAATACGAGTGCTTTGTTTGGAATCAAAATAAAATCAAAAATACCTTTGGGAACCGCGCAGAGCTTTGAAGGGAACGTTCGAGCTAGGCTAGCAAAGGCCATAGACTAAATAAACGAAGAGATGAACCTACCTACATTAATGCAAACGACTTAAAGTCGAATTACTCGTATAGTTATTCAGATATGTCTTTAGTTGAATAGGCAACTTAAAATGGATGTATAAATAAATATTCTTAGGTGACGGTTGCCACTTTCTATCAAGCTACTCATTAGCCGGTCTTATAACCTGCAGTAGCAAAAAGACTACAAAAAATATTGTTACAACTTAGGTTCCGACAAAAGCAAATTCCACTCGTAATGCATAAAAACACATTTTATTACCTGTCGGTATTTGAACCAACTGTAGGTGTTTTATCATCATCTCTTTTATTTTATCTTTTGTTTACTTATTTATTAGCATAAGTTTCTAGAGAACAGTCTATTGTTCTATTGTTCTCGTGATTACGGCCGCCTGTGGTCGTCCCACAAAATCCCAATTCTTAGATTTTTCATAAAGATATAAACATAATAAATAGGTTATTATTAAAGAGACTTTATTAGTTGCACTTGAAAATACTAAGACCATGCTGTACCTTTATTCATTTTCTTAATTAGTATTTATTAACCATATTTATTTATTACCATATCTCATACATTTAGTAACAAAGAGTTGCACCTCTGTACCACTATTTACTCTTGCAATGACTACGTATATGAAAACAATGCTGTCCATTGAAAATTCTAACATGAAATGCAACGGAATTTATACTGAAAAAATATATATTTTATTCACAGCATAAAATTGTTCCCGTAAAAGGATAATGAAGTATATTCTTATTTCGATTTTTTCTCTTCATGGAATACTGGAATTCTTTGACAAAAATCTTTATAAAATCTGTTATGTTCGTCCCTTTGAATGAATTAATGAATAAAAACTATTTTATTCACCATAACTTAAACCTAGACAATTTAATATGAATATATTTCCATTGTAATAATGGGCAGCCTTATCGCTTATAGCGATCTCTTCCAGGTAACCCGGTGTCCAAGGAGACATAAAAAGTATGTATAACATTTGGTGGTTTAACTAAATTAAAACTAATTACATCATAATTGTTTAGGCCAATTATTACGATTGGTTCATTCGTTTAATTGGATGATCGGAATGAAATCAGTCACGCCGATATCTTCCGATCTGTGCCCTTCTAAGGAGGCTCATTTGCCAACGATATTATGTCGTCACGCGACGACACGAGGGACAAAGCCGCACCACCGCCCCAACATTTTAGTAAGTTAATTTTTAACCGTCATACTTATGTGTGACAAAAAAGACTCTAGCACTGTGTGCACAGCAATTGATCTTCGACGACCGCTGCCAGACGTCTTCTGGCTTGCTAAATTGGGAGAAGTGCAGTTACGGGAGGTTAAGGTTAGTGGCTTGATTTACCTTCCCATATGATTTGATGATTGATCTGATTGTCCTGCCGTCCACTACTCTTGAGTTATAGTATCGAAGGCCGCACCAGTCCAGGAGGTAGGGCAATTATATACAACCACCGTGTGCTATAGGGGAGGTGGGGGAAGGACCTCAAAAATTACCTTTGATACCACCAATAATTAATCATAAAAACAAAGACCCTCTGTTCTTTAAAATCGTTTTTCTCAGAAACTACGAGATCTATGTGTATAAGGTGTGGGCACCATACGTGTAACTGAGACATGAAGTTCGCCCGGAGGGAGGATTTAAAAAAAAATTGAGTGTGTGCTGTTCACACGCCGTAGAAGTGGACAAAATGTAACAAGGGCTGGAAGGGATTCTAAATTTCGCGCCGTCACTCCTAGCTGTTACTAGCTGTCCGGGCAGGCGGCCTCCTGCCCGGAAAAGCTTCAATCGATATTTAACAAATAAAAATAGGGGTTGATTGTAGAAGGTTGAAAATTTAGGATTGTATGTATTTTTTAATGCTGTATCATAAAAAAAAACTAAAAATTAAACATTTATAATACATAATTACATTTAGGGGGATGAAAAATAGATCTTGTCCGATTCTTAGACCTACCCAATATGCACACATAATTTCATGACAATCGGTTAAGCCGTTTCGGAGGAGTTTGGTAACTAATACTGTGACACGAGAATTTTATGTATACAATAATATATTTAAGGTTTAAAGACGAAATTGGAACTATTAACGAAAAATTTCAAAACATTACCAACTGTATCTATGTAAACATAGTGTTTAAATTATTAAATATAATGTATTCTATCTCATTTTCTTGCAGGCTTAGCCCTAGAGATTTATGTGTTTATCTTTTTTTAGTGTCGAGTTTTTGTGTCATCGTGTTTCAAATCACAAAGATTCTAAAGTATTAGTTCAAAAACTGAGACATGATAATTATGTTTTCAGTCAGGCATTGAATGTTTCTTGACAACTATTTAATTAGTCAATGACTGGCGGGATATTTAGTTTCAAAGTACTGACTCTCAAAATCAGTGTTGTTCTGGATAAGCTTCCAGCATAGTAAATAACTGAGCTGAAAAGCTTCTTAGGTGGAAATGCGACTGACTCTCGAGCTAAAGTCTTAATTTTGTTTGCATTAGCTAAGTGGTTACTTAACTTGAAAAACTTACAAGTTAATTCCTTGTCATCGTTTGAACAGATATTTTCCAGTTAAGTAATAAGTTTTGGTCCAATCTGCTACGATTTTAATAACAAAAATTTTATGCTGTATATTCAGTTCAAAAATATCTGAATATATTACGAGCATTAAGACAAATAAATGTAATCATCAGGCCGTAATTAAATCTCTATACATAAATGAAACGTAAATTAAAATAACAATAAAAGCGTTGAAGTGATACAATATTAATGGTATCTATGTAATAAATGAATTGCAGACGTAATTACATAAAGTCGTCTGTGTAATTAATTGCTCGAGAGTACCTGTTATGCTGATGATTAATTGAATCAGGTCGACATGCATTCACTTTATAATGAATACTGATGGTTGAAAATTAAGAGGATATGTAATCAAATTAATATATCAATTTAGCAATTCAATAAGGCAATGTTACTATAATTTTTTGATTACCTAAGTCAGTGATCAGTCTTTACTTGGAATGATGAATTAATACAGCAAATAACTGTGCTGACAAGCTCATTTGATGAAGATGTGGCTAACTCTCAAACTAAAGTCTTATTTACATTTGTATTAATTAGTTAACTTGCAAAACTTACTAGTTAATTCCTTATCATCATTTGGATAGACATTATCCAGTAAAGTAATAAGTTCTGGTCTGGTCTGCTACGATTTTAAAAACTTGAAATTCTAATAGATTCTTCTTTTATCTATGTTTAAAGGAATACAAAGTGTACAAACGCGACAAGAATGACTTATTGTGGCCACTATATATCACTTATGAACTTTTCAATTACTTTTTAAGGGATTTGTTTAATCCTCACATTTTATGTTGATTTGGGTAGTTTAATGAGAGCCGCTGGGATTCGGTTCGCAGCCATTCCGTGATGTCGAAAGCAGTCTCCAACGCACATGGCTCCAGTGCGACCGTTCCGTTTTCTCCGTTCCAAGACGAAAGTGAAAGTTACACTTTCATTCTAATATGTCTCTATTAAACTTTAATAACAAGCCGTGCTTGCTTTTGGTGAGAGTGTGTGCCAAAAATTGAAGACCTAAAGTGCCGCCACAGGACTTGTTAGTACCGTGCAATTTTAAGAGCTATAGCTGCCCGATCGAAGATGTATTCGATTAAGGATAAAAACACAAAACGAACCATAGCCAGCTTGTGTTCCGGCATTACTGGCCAGGTTCCAGTCCCGTCTACGAGTGCTGCAAATCATCATAGGAAACGGTCACCACTTCCTACCTTCTGTACTTCAATAATAATAATAAAACGTTAGCGGTAATACCTCATTGGCTTTTGTGTCGAATTTGGCATACTTCACACTCCCATAAATTCCTAAAACAATTTCCAAATCCACTGTAACAAATTTCACGAAACAGCGGCTGGGTGGATTCGCGATCCAGAATTACACATTATTGTTGTTTCATCGTATGTTTAATAATTTCATTAAATTCATCAACAGGCAACATCGTATCAATAAGCTAGTCGGCGATTATAACTCTGTAACGACGTTATCCCTCGGCCACCTTTGTTTCGACGAATAAATCTAGTATTACCGTAAGGTACGGTCTTTGTTATAGCGGTATTTGAAAAAGGTTAAATTTATGACGGTACTTAATTCCGTAAATTGTTTCAAAAAATAATTAACATCGCATACTTACCAAAATAATAAATATATGTTTTAACCTGACAATCTTTATGTGTAATATATTTCATTTCAAAGTTCATCGGGTATTTCCATGTCTATCTTAGTATGACAGTAATGTTTTGAATTATGAACTGAAAATAAGAAAAATCGCAATTGATATAGCCAAAAAAATACGTCAGAAGAAAGTCCTTTGAGTAAAATCCATTGAATAGTTTCTGAGATTGGAAGTATTCCCAATTAAATTATTGAAACTTCTTTAGTATTCTAGTGATTTGAAACTCGATGAAACGAAAAAGCGAAATAAAAAAGCGTCACTAAAAGAGACAAACAAATAAAATTCAACCATATTAAGTTCGAAATAAATCACATTTCTCTTGACCCGTTAGTGTTAATTTTCACTTTAAATAAAACTTAAATGATTTCAAATGAATTTTAGCTCTATCTGTATACACTTAAGGCAGATATTCTTTTATACGTAGATCAACAGCTACATAGACATACATGTGTAAAAGTTCATTGTAGTTTGAACTTTATGCTAGTGACTTAAAGTGTAATTTAGATTGATTTATTACGAATAAGGGTCAAAATACCTAAGAATAAAGACGTCTATAATAGAATAGAAATGCGAATATGTGTGTGTGCAGTTCACATTTGTCTACTAAGCGTTGTAGATATAATTATGTACGCCTGTATATTCTATGAAGTTTCACTTCTACTGCGTGTGAATTACAAACACACATTTTAGTGTTTTGTTGCCAAGACAAAATATCGAGGGCTTCAGAACAAATGGGGGTAGAGACAAAAGTGCAGTTTTACACAAGAGACAAAATTATGAATAAAACAAAACTAGTTGATTGTATAAGAATGAAATTTGGAAGATCCATCTATTTAGGTACACTTGCATACTGGTAATACTTTCTGAATTGTAACATGCAAAGATTTTAGTAAACGACAAAAAATTGCTTTTTTGCGTATACGCCCATTTGTTATGAAGCCTCGATATCTTTGGACATTGGTCATGTTAACGAAACCTTTCTTCGTGCGTGGACTTGAATTTATGGGTACAAGTTTTAAGCTAAATTTACTGCATTAAGACCCAACATTTTGTCTGAATGAGGTATTAATTATCTAGAAATCAAATTTCATTCATCATGAAACTGTTCTTTGTGATTTAACGTTACTTTGAAATGAAAACAATACGCGGCCGAATATCAAGACTTAATTAATTAAACAATAAAACTGAATTATATATAATGTTACATGCTGACAAAAGGTGAACGCACACCAGCCTGCTATGAATCTGGTTTATTACCTTTCCCGCATTTGGACTTATTTTGTTTACATTGTTTTAAAATTTGTAATTAATAAAAACATTCTATTGTTATTGTACTTGTTTTATGACCGTCATTAGGAAAGTGTGTCAAACTGAATTCTAAGAAATATGATCTATGCGGGCTGGCAGCCGTATTGTATCTGTGCAGCAATGACCGAATGGAGAGATCAGCAGTCAAGCGAGGATTACGATACGAGCAAGACGTTCCTTCGATTAGCAATAAAGTGAAGTACTTTACGCGTGTTATTAAATCGTGCAGTTTGTACTGGTTGCGTCCAGTTATATTTGTAACTGTGTTTTTATAGTTCTAATAAATTCTATAGTAATTTCAACGGCATTTTAATTCGAGTCCTGTAGCTCGTAACAATAATATTAGTTATGATTCTTTTGATTATAAAATATGTAACTATTATAATAAAAGAAAGAAAAAAACCTTAGAAAGTACTATCTGTCTTTAAATAAATATGTCTAATATATTAAACATTTACTTATTTATCTATTGTAATAAAGGCTGTGGGGTGAAGCAACTCTTTTTATATTACTCGTATCTTTGCAAGCTATAACAAGCCCATAAGAAAACTTATGGTTTTTAAAGATCTGAATATAAAGTACCTCATAAGATTGTGTACACTGAAAAAAGTGAACCATAGATAACCTAAGATTTAAAAAAAAATTACTGATTTATATTCGTTCAGGAACGGAGAAAGAATACAATTTCCTGCGACCGAGGGGCCGGCCAGTCTTAAGAGGCGACCAAACAACGCTCAGCCAGGTAGTAAGGTATTTGCCCAACTGGATTGCTATCACCCCTGGTCTTGGAGTATGCCACCATAACAATTTTGAGTTGTGTTCCGGCATTAGTGGCCAGGTTCCAGTCTGCCTTTAGAGAGCGGCAGCACATCAGCAGCACATTTGGTGTTACAAATATGCAAAGGCGATGGTAACCTCTCTCCATCAGGCGGGCCGCCTGCCGATCTGCTGATCTCATGCAATATTTTTTTTTTATTGTGTAGACGTAAATACATAGTCAACATCTGATTTTCAAAAACAATAGTTGGACAAATATCTAGCCGATAATATCTAATTTCCAGGATATTTCCACACAACAAACCTGATATTTGGTATTCCGCTTACGCGTGTATATTTCGGAGCTAAGTTGGTTACTTGTGTTCGTAGCCACCGTGGAAAACGGACGTTGGGTTGCCAACATAAACTTATTTATCAAAAACTAGTGGTACCTGCAGACATTGGTCTGCCTTGAAAAAAAATTAGCACCTTATCATTTATATTAAATATAGCCTATGTTACTTATGGATAATTTAACATTGTAATGGTGAAACAATTTTTGAAATCGGTGCAGTAGTTTTTGAGTTTATCCGTTACAAATATACAAAAATATAAATCGTCCCTCTTTATAATTGCCGATGTACGTTTGTTGGTGAAAATTGCTTAGTCCAAAATTGACTGTACTAGTCTCATCGAGAAACTACATTTTCATGTTCCCCCTAGTCTTGTACGCCTTAGAGAATTACTTCATTCGCCCTTGACACGTATAGCCTTCAGACGCCACTCATTTTTTATTAGAACAGTCAATGAATTCAACAAACTACTCAAGTCGGATTATTTGGACATTGACTTGTTTGTGCACAGTCTAGCTTCTGTAAATAAACGTGTTGCGAAGCGGTGGTAAATCAGTTTAGGCTCCCATAGAGTATATAATAACCATAAACAAAATTAAAACTAAATTATTAAAATGAACGAGTTAGTGACAGGCTAAATAAAACTGTAACAATACTCATTGCCACTTAACATCTTTGTCTTCCGTGATCACGGCCACTGAAAAGTGGCCGAAACGTCGGAATAACAAAAATCAAATAAATTACCGCGCCTAACACCGGTATAAAACGTAGTTTTATTATGTATACAAGTCGCATAAACTTAAGAAAATATTATACTTTTTAGCCTAATAATAGTTTTTTAATGAACTATAAGTAGATCTGTAAATTATAATTAGATGTCGAATGGATATGGCAGTACAAAAAAGTTACTTTAATTAGTTGTAATGTGACAAAAATAATAATTACAAAACATTCAATTTAATTACAGATATTTTAAAAACAGTTTCGCATACATAAGAATAAGGCTTGAATTTTTTGTCGGTGTTCAAAAATTTTTGGGTCTAAAACAACTCGGTGTAACGACACATGGACGTGTCGTCTATTGATTACCAATTCTAGTATTTCCTCCTTTTTCTAAATTTATAACATGGCAACCCAGTACAAACAGTGGCTTTGTAATTGGAATGTAGTAGCCGCCCACCGGACACACACCGAAGAATGTTTAATCTGTGACCACGCCTTCGCTTTTCACACTCCCCGAGATAATTGGATTATACAAAACAGTATTGCTTTTTTTGCGCGAACATTACTTTTCAACACTTATTTTTTTGTTGAATTGAGGGTGTTTGTAACACAGTCTCTTCTTTATACAGCTAAAATACATTGTGTATTCTGTTCCGAATGTTATTAACAAAAGCTTTAGTTTTTGCCGTTGTGTTTGTACGCGACTGTCAAAATTAGTGTTGTATTATCAAGATTAAGGGCCGCTTGCATAACGTTCCTTAAATTTATTTAAGAAACATTTAACGCATTTAATACCCTTAAGTACGATTAGCGTCTTGCACAACGCAAAGTTTGTCGCTAAATATGTTTAAAGAACTGTCAATACATTTTGTGTAAATCGTATTTAGGCAGTTTAATATGATTAACTAATGTTACTTAAAGGCGATATTTATGCAAGCGGCCATTTACGTGAAGAGAGTTTCTTGCCTCAAAGATACGATTGTTGAAAGCAATCTGTTCATGAGAACTAAACACGATATCGTACGTGGATGGTCGATAATCCTCTGGTGATTGAATGTTAACGTTTCTGTACAGATGAAATACAAAATACCATGCTAATCACTGAACTTGAAAGGCAAGTCTTGCATTCAAATCGGTTTATACTGATTTGTACAATACTTGAATGAACTTGAAGAAATGTCAAACGAGTTCTAGTCTAGACAAATCGAGAAATCGTAGGCAAATATATCAATGCGATTTGTGTCATAGTGCAAACAAATCTGTTGGTGATAATTACCATACGATTATCGTATGTCATACCCGTAAGCGAGTTTTCGTTTTTTCGTTGAATGTAAACATGTGTCAATGTGTCAATGCGTTTATTAAAGACTAGCGCCTACGAAAATAGTATACGATCTGTCGCCCCAAAAAATGCGATAAACTCTCCCGTGTAAATGGCCCTTAACAGCTTATTCCCACCTTGACACCCGACAAGTGTAAACATACTTTGACCAATTTCAATATTTCCGGAAATTACATTTTAATTATATACTACTGAAGTTAAACAAATACGCAACTATCGTGTATAGAATAACCATCATCCTAACGTTAACTCCAGTTGCGTTCAAAGCGTCCACTTCGGAATCCTGGGTCTACTTTCCCATTTTTTTTTACTTCACTTCACACTGTATTCAGAAGCCTTGTTTGTTAGTTCATTGGTACGTTCAATGCATCTCTTCCAGGCAACCTAAATGAGAAAAATTTGAATCGGGCGAAATGGTGGTGCAGGAAAAAGGCAATAGATACATAAATACTTAAATTAATTTAAGAAATAAATATATACATAGTCATATATATACAATAACACACAAGTTATTATAATAAATAAATGTCTCAGCATGATTATATTCCGTAAATCAGACATAGCTATTTGTGGACAAATACTGTTTTCTGAGCAAATTTCTAAATGTTGGTAAGGGATTTGACCTCTCTGACAGTAAGCATATTCCAAAGTTTGACAGCCTGCACCGTAAAAGAATTACGTGTACGTACGCTACCTTGCGTATGCTATTTTTTACTATATTTTGCTTTAAGCTCTCCGTGCAGGAACGGAAAAAGAATACCAATTCCGGCGGAGGGGCAGCATGTCGTAAGAGGTGACAAAACAACCCACAGCCAGGTGAACATTTGCCCGACTGGGTGGCTATCATCCCTGATCTAGAGCAGCACATTGGCAGGACCTCTGGTATTGTTAATGTCTACAGGCGACGGTAACCGCATTCCATCACAGCTGTGTATTTCAGCAATAAAAAAAGCTCTTAAGCCTGCTGTTTCTAATATTTGATCTCCAAATAACAAACCAGTTCCTCTTGGTCATACCCGCTTGTAATTGTCTGGTATACGTAGATGAAAGTTGCTGCAAATACAAGAGTTCTTAACGCCTGTCCGCTTGACACTATACCATTCACAATATTGTATTCATCTCCGTAACACGCAACTCTCGCTCACGTCGCTCTAGTACAGGCCTTGCGTGACTGCCAAACAAAAGAACAGGTTGAAAGTACTTATTAAAAGTTGCTCTTAAATTTTATATTCTAAAAATCGAATATCAGTCAAAAAGTTATTAAAGTCAGGTATAAAAAATATGAGCATAGAAAATAAAGAACAATTTAATTGAAAAAGTAATGCAATTTAAACGTAAACAATATAAAATCTGTTTTTATCAGATCGGAGTTTCTGAGCCGACAGGCCGCTCGTTCGATTCGTCCTAAAGATTAATTGTTCAAATCTCAGCCCATTGTCCGGAATTGTTGACGACCTCTGGCCCTTTTATAAAATCCGCCAACCATTGTTTTGAACCGGATTTATAACAAAAAAGTTCGAAAAAGTTCTTATACAAAATTGTGCAACGTCAAAATATCACAAATATAGACGCCTATTCGATTTTCACTCTTATTTCGTGCACTAAACAGATGATAGTTCGTGTTTTGTCATTTTTAGAGCTGCACAAATAAATTTGTAATCAAAATAACGAGGTCACGATATTTTTTTTATTTCGCCGGTCATTTAAAACTTTCATTAGTGAATTCGCGCTTTTAAAATGTCCACTTTATTTTCCTTAAATTGTATACAGCTAAAATTAATTCTTTGACACGAACACAAAACGAAACATAGGAAGCTTGTGCGCTTAGAAGCGTCTGCGTTACTAAAAAGAATACATTAAACACTTCTTTAAATATTAATTTATTGTGAATTGTAAATATTTAACTTTTTAAAGAAAACTGCACGTACGTGATATAAATGACGATTTTAATAGGGGGGAAAGATAAAAAGATACAGATTATATTAAGATACAGATAAAAAAAACGTGTGCGTCTCGGGACGACATAAGTAATAACTTAAACTAATCTAAGTTGAACTCTTTAATATTGAAATTGAGAAAATCTTAGGTTATTACTCAAATTGTATGTATATTAATATAATAAGGTAAGGAAAGGTTATTTATTAATAAAATCTTTTATTTATTACAAAATATCTTTTATTCTTAGTTACAATTCTTCAATACGTAAGTTAGAATTTTGTGTTGAACATTATTAGTATCACTATTTAATCTAACTACCGAAATACGGCAAGCGCTGTAGGTTAGAGTGAGAGAGGAGGAGCCTGCCTACCGCTGCCGTATGCGTGATACAAAGGGAAGCCAGACAGACTGGTGCCATAAGGCGTTACGTAACGAAGCGGTTTACCCACCCATAAGAAGTTATCACTTAAAAAAAAAGAACATCTATAGCGGGCGCGATGCGATGGCCAGGAGAAGGCAAAGGGACGTGGAATAAGCAAGGAAGGACTTACCTCTCCTCCAGTCCGCCGCCACGCTGCTCTCGTCCCCCGGGGTTCACACACTCACTAGGATTATCGTTTTGATCATTAAATTCGATTATGACAGTTCTATTTATTGTGTTCCAACGATTTATATGGATATACTGCGGTGACAGCACTGACAGTAACTGAATGTATCTTGTTTTGGGCATTCTTCATTTAAAAGTGTATTCTTTTCTTGCGGCGTTCCTCGGCGCAACCACCTATGTTCTAAATTCAAACATTCAGTATATTTGGTGGCCAGTACTATGCCGCACTAAATAAATAAAAACTGTTTGTTGGAGATTCCAAAATGCTAAGGCCTTGGCAAATATAAAATCATGGCTGGTAACACTAATTAAATATTATTGTAAACGAGGAGTTTTTGGCGGGAACTGAAAGGAGACGTTGTGCTGTGCAGTTTTATTTTCTAAAGATGTGTATAATTACTCTAAAATGAACAATAGTTGCAGGATATTGATGTTTTTGAGTAGAAATTATGTGTTTTTGTGAGAAATGTGAACTGTATAGTCAGATGTGATCTTTCGAGTTTTCACAAGAACTCCATTGAATGGCGACGGTTGTAGCCTGCAATACAACTGCGCTACTATACGAAGACCTATTAATTAACATGTTTCCGGCTGAAAGACTTTGATTCTATGGTCATGAATAAACTACAAAAAAAAATTGTAAACGAGTTTTTGGCGGGAACCGAAAGAAGACGTTGTGCTGTGCAGTTTTATTTTCTAAAAATGTGTATAATTACTCTAAAATGAACAATAGTTGCAGGATATTTATAGTTTTTGAGTAGAAATTATGTGTTTTTGTGAGAAATGTGAACTGTATAGTCAGATGTGATCTTTCGAGTTTTCACAAGAACTCCATTGAATGGCGGCGGTTGTAGCCTGCAATACAACTGCGCTACTATACGAAGACCTATTAATTAACATGTTTCCGACTGAAAGACTTTGATTCTATGGTCATGAATAAATTAATAACAAAAAATTGAAAACAAATATTACCTTTATTTTGCAAAGCTATAAATCGTACTTTCATTTAAGGACAAGAAACAATAGCAGACCATAGTTATCCCCCACTGATTGACTCACCGGACCTTCATATTTCAAAGGTTTCTGACCAAATTCAGGTTTCCAGACTAAGGCGGGTCACTTCAGTGAAACAAAAAACGATGCTAGATCGATACAAAATTTATTCATATTTGCTTGCATACTTATATTAGTAATATGTAAACCATACCGCGATCTATTTGTTGAGTGGCGCCATCTATCGATGTACAAAATAACTTTTTCCTAATACTTACAATATTATTGTAAGTACTCGCGTTAATATTCCGCCTACTATGGACAAAATATGAGCTAAATGCTTATCATGACTTAATATTTTGTTCATAATTAACTGTACTTCAGATAGATACAATCTGTCTAAAAAAACATAAACTAAACTATATATACATTCAGTTTAATCATAATGATGATGGCGCTTGTTACATTTTATAAAACACTACAATAGAGTATGGTTAACTTTCAATACATTATACAAAATCAAATCACTAGTTCGACAAAATTCAAACAAAATAAAGAAAACACAAAATATTGACACTAAACAAAAATAATACATGTGTAATGAGCACAAAGTGTAGACACTATATTAGATCTTCTACAAAACAGTGATAAACAAAATACAAAAAAAAACACAAAATGATAGACACGATAATATCTATTGCAAAAATTTCAAAATACAAAAGTTACAAAAAAATATATGACTGTTATTTGTAATTAACACAAAACAAGAAAAATAATTATTTGCTAACAGGAAGAATACATAACTTTGACACAGGTCTTTTAATTTGTGACCCCTTACATTTTAGAGTAACAACACGCGTAATTCCGTCCAACCCAGGATGTTTTTGAGTGATGATACCATACAGCCACCGAGCTGGTGGTAAATCATCCTCTATCACCAGAACGACATCACCAATAGCCGGTTCTGGAGTCTGATAAGCCCATTTATAACGATTCATAAACTGGGTTAAATATTCTTTTGACCATCGTCGCCAGAAATCTTGTAACATACGCTGTGTCAACTGCCATCGCTTTAGACTAGTGAGATTTGAGTGTTCAAAGTTAAATTCCGGTACAAGCACAAGAGGTTCTCCGACCAAAAAATGACCTGGAGTTAAAGCAGTTTGGTCTTGAGAATTTTCACTAAATCTTGAAATGGGACGCGAATTTAAGCATGCTTCTATCTGAGATAACACGGTAGCCATCTCCTCATAAGTCAGAGTGTTGTTTCCAACAACTCTTTTTAAGTGGTGTTTTGTGGACTTTATACCAGCCTCCCAAAGTCCGCCAAAATTCGGAGCATGAGGTGGTATAAAGTGCCAGTTCGTTCCATTATCTGATAGCCAATCCGCTATTTCTTTGGTGACGCTTGATTTTTCAGCAGCCAGCAGCTTCTTTAATTCTTTCGCAGCTCCCACAAAATTTGTGCCATTGTCGCTGTAAAGATCAGCACAATGTCCTCGTCGAGCTACGAACCTTTTGAATGCTGCCAAAAATCCATCAGACGTCAAGTCACTTACAGCTTCAAGGTGAATTGCTCTGGTTGCCATGCAGACAAAGAGACAAATATATCCCTTGTAAGCATGATGACCTCTCCCCTTAGATGAGCGCATATTTATTGGGCCGGCGTAGTCCAATCCACTCTGGTAGAAAGGACGGCTGGCAGTTACCCTTGCTTTGGGTAACTGACCCATGAGCTGTTCCCTGTTACGAGCTGCATGACGTACGCACACAATACATTTGCGTACATAAAATTTGGTGCGATTTTTTGCATTAAGCACCCAATATCTTGACCTCAAATAATTAAGCATTAGTTGGGGCCCTCCATGTAACGTCTTTTGATGCGTATCTGCAATTAACAAATCCGTAAAATGAGACTTGGATGGTATTATAATCGGATGTTTACGATTTTCATCAACTGCGGCTCTCTCCAAGCGTCCGCCTACTCTGAGCAAACCGTCATTGTCGATGAATGGATTAAGTGAGGTAAGTACACTTTTCTTGTGCACCTTCCCTATCTTAATAAGATCTTCTATTTCTTGACTAAATTGTTGCTTTTGACACTGTTTAACGCAAACTATTAATGCTTCATTCAGTTCTTTAGCTGTTAACCATGAAGGAAATTGTTCAGAGTTGCTATTGCGTTTCTTACAATACATAAAACGCCTGCAATAAGCGATTACTCTGACCAGTTTTCTTAGTGTTGAGAATCTGGTCCATACTGCTAATTCTGACTGTTTGTCAATTGTAACGTAACTAACCTTGTGTGCCTTTGCTTCTAAATCTGTACTGCATGTTTTCTTCTGGCTATAACCAATTTTTTTGTTTTTCAGCCATCTCGGCCCTTCCATCCACAGCTGATTAGAAATTAATTCAGCTGGCTTTAATCCTCGTGAAGCATAATCTGCAGGGTTGTCTGCCGATTTAACATGAGCCCATTGGCTGCTATCCATTACTGTCAAAATCTCTGAAACTCTATTCGCGACAAATGTCTTCCAATTAGATGGATGTTTACTGAGCCACGCAAGTACTACTGTCGAATCTGTCCATGCATAAATCTTCTTCTTGTCAATGTTTAATACTTCTGCTACTTCACACAACAATTTCGACACTAAAACCGCTCCGCACAGTTCGAGTCGTGGTATTGAAACTTGCTTAATTGGTGCAACCTTTGTTTTTGCTGTCACCAAGCGAGAATAAACAACACCTTGTTGATCAACTACACGGATATAAACGACTGCTGCATAAGCCTGATTCGAGGCGTCACTAAATCCATGCAGTTCCAATGTGTCACCACGATAAGTTCTTAACCACCTAGGAATCCGATATTGAACAAGTTGTTCGAGCTCGCTCCGGTAAGTACACCATTCTGTTAACAATGTAGATGGTAACTCTTCATCCCAGTTAATTCCACATAACCATAATTTTTGAATTAATATTTTGGCTTTTATGATTACAGGTGCCAACCAACCCAATGGATCGAACAACATTGATATGTGAGATATAACACTTCTCTTAGTTACAGGTATCTTTAATGGAGGCAGCTTGACTGTGTATACAAAGTCATCAACTTCTCTGGACCAGGTAAGTCCCAATATTTTCATTAATATATCTGTTTTCAATTCTAAATTTTCTTCTTCTTCTTTATCTTCTCTTATATGTTTCATTAATTCTGAATTATTGCTTTTCCACTTTTGTAGATCAAAACCTCCCTTTGCTAATAATTGCTTCATTTGGTAATATATTTCTTTTCCTTCAGATATGTTTTGGCAGCCGGTCATCAGATCGTCCATATAGAAGTCCGTCAAAGTAATTTCACGTGCAATAGGAAAGCGGTCTCCTTCATCATGTGCAATTTGGTGCAATGATCTGATGGCTAAAAATGGAGCTGATGCCGTGCCGAATGTTAACCTCAAAAGCCGCAGGTGTTGGATTTCGTCCTTAGGATCTTGCCTCCACAATATTCTTTGAAAATCAGTATCTTCTGAAGATATTAACACCTGCCGGTACATTTTGACAATATCTGAAATTATGCAAATAGGATGCAATCTCCACCTCATTATGATGTGTCGTAAATCTGCTTGTAGATTTGGACCTACCATTAATTCACTATTCAACGACACACCGTTTCTACCCAAAGTTGAGGCATCAAATACGACCCTAACTTTACTTGTTGTTTTATCTTCCCTTATCACCGCATGGTGGGGAAGATATACTACATTATCTTTGTTAATTAACTCCGATGGAATTATTTCAATATGACCCAAGTCGATATATTCGTTAATCACATCAACATATTGCTTTTTTAATTCTAAATCTCTGGCTAACCTTTTCTCTAAATTCAAAAATCTACGTAATGCAATATCTTTTGTTTGACCATTTACGCATTGTGGTGTAGCCGTTTTAAAAGGCAATCTAACAATATAACGACCCTCGGAATCTCGTTGTGTAGTTTGCTTAAAGAATGCTTCACATTCTTGTTCTTCTTCCGTGAAATGCCTTTTTGGCACCCACGTTTCCTCTAATTCCCAAAACTTCTTTAAAAGATCATTATGATCAGCTTCTACTGTTAAATAGTTACAGCTCTCTACATGTTCTTCCCTTCCAGTGACTTCTCCCGACAGTATCCAACCTAATTCAGAAACCTGTGCTATTAAAGATCCCGGAGGACCTCTGGAAAGTCCTTGTCTGAGGACTTTACTATACACCGAGGAACTTAAAAGAATATCAATTTTCCCAGGTGTCTTCCAAGTAGGATCTGCTAAATTATAATGCTTGAGTTCTCCCCATAATGGAAAGTTGATTTCATTACAAGGAAGAATTGATGTTAATTTCTTCTGTACATGAGCCTTAACTGACAAAACAAAATGAGGATTGTACATTGATTGCAATCTTAAGTAAACAATATATTTTGAGGTCAATGCACAACCTTTGTTATCTTCTCCTAGCCTTAGTGATGATTTATGACTGATATGTTTTTTAAGTCCTAAAAGTTGAACTGCTGACTCCGTAATATACGAAGCCTGCGAGCACTGGTCCAGCAAAGCACGTAGAGTCACCTGTGTGCCTGTACCGGATGTAACCTTCACTAAAGCCGTAGGTAACAAATCATGACTGCTAGAAGTTGCAGCACAGTTTGTTACAATGTTACTGGCATCGTCTTGTGTTGCTTTTGTATCAACTGATTGCTTAGGTTCTACATTAGAGTCAGTTGATATTGACACGTCCTTAGAATGGAGTAAAGAATGATGCTTTCTTTTGCATAACCGACATCTAGTCGGTAAGCGACACGCATATACTGCGTGACCTGATCCGAGACAATTAAAACATAATCCTTTGGTTTGGACAAAACTACGCCGTGAAGCGACGTCTTTATTACAAAATTTCTTACAATTACCAAGTTTATGTTCTGATTTGCAAAATATACATGACAAAGTAGCTACGTGTAATGTTTTAACAGGTATGTTTTTAGTGACAGTGCTTTTTGAAGGGTTATTATTTAAAAATTCTAGTGAGCGAAACCTTTGTTCTAGAAATTTATTAAACTGATCTATTGTTGGTAAATCTTCTGAATATTCACAAATTTTTGCTTCCCATAATTTACGAGACTCAGGATCTAACTTTAAACTTAAAATATATATAACAATGATATCCCAAGTTTCAACCTGTATTCCCAAATTTTTGAGTGCATTTAAACAATCGTTGCTTGTATCTAATAGTTCCTTAAGAGATGCTGAAGACTCAACTGATATATTTTTCTGACTCATAAAACGCTTGAGTATACAAGATGCCATATACTTTTTATTATTATAGCGATTGTTTAATTGTTCCCAAGAAATCTGGTAATTTGAGCTACAGATAGGTATATTTCTCAAAAGTTGATCAGCCTCTCCAGTTAAATGACTTTTTAAATACTGAAGTCTCTGTACATCATCTAAAGAATTGTTGTTATGGATAAGTGATAAAAACAAATCACGAAAGGTGATCCACTCTGAATATTGTCCTGAGAACATAGGTATACTGATTTTAGGTAACTTCACATTGCAAGACTTAGCTGAACCTTCTGCACAATCTTGTGATACATTTTCAGAAACTTTTGTTGCGCATAGTTTATTGAGTATCTCTCTTAATTCCGTTTTATAGTCCAGATATAACTCTTCGGTAACTTCATAAACTTCTGATGAACAATAATTAGACTTGTTATATTCTGCTTCCTTTATTTCGCTTAATATTTTTAAATGTGTATCCGAAAATGAAGTCCACTGTGATTCCAATCTCTCCAATCTTACTTCAACATATGACTTAGAAATTCGATCCTTGGGCGACTTTTTAAAATTAGTCTTGGCTTTTGATATGGCCATATTAATGTCCATTTGAATTTTATTGTAGGCTTCCATATTGTGTAGATATCAATACAAAAAATTACACAAATACAATGTTTACCAATAACCTTTTGATAGATGTAAACACTTAAGCCAAAGCGCAATCTTGTGCATGTGCACTATCTGTAGGCACAAGTTATTCCAAACGAAACTTCACAAAATATTCTAAGTCGCTGTTAAAAATTTCAAAAAATTTATAAGTCCATAAAAATTTCTTCGAAATTTTTCTAAGTCGCTGATGAATTCTTCGAAATTTTTCTAAGTGTTTGGACTTTTAAAAGACTTGTAAAAAATCGGGCATGGATTCCCCGTCTCTTCACTTTTTTGAAAATTATTCTAAGTCCATGCAAACACTTTGTTAAATTTTCTAAGTCCATGCAAATTTACAAGTTAAATTGTTCAAGAAAATAAAGTTCAATTTACTTACAGTTTTAAGTCCATATACACTGATACACGTCACTCACACATACACACGTACGACGTCACTGCTACTTGTTGTCCGTTTTCTCCGCTAGATGGCGCCACCTGCTCCTCGGGCTGCTGGTACTGAAAGGGACGCCCCGAGCAGCGACCCACTGCCCATAGGTGCGATAGCGACACAAAAATTGTTTCTCGGGAACCAGGTTTACTGACATCCGGCTCGAAGGACCATGACCAAATTCAGGTTTCCAGACTAAGGCGGGTCACTTCAGTGAAACAAAAAACGATGCTAGATCGATACAAAATTTATTCATATTTGCTTGCATACTTATATTAGTAATATGTAAACCATACCGCGATCTATTTGTTGAGTGGCGCCATCTATCGATGTACAAAATAACTTTTTCCTAATACTTACAATATTATTGTAAGTACTCGCGTTAATAGTTTCATACATTGGATATTTCAATGTACAATTATTAGCTTCAACGAACTTTCCACTATCTGCTATGTTCTGAGTTTCCGGGATCGTGCTCAGATATGTCATTATCTATATACGTAAAGCAAAAACTTTGTACCGCTTTTTACGAAAATTGTGCGGACGGAGGAGTATGAAATTTCGCACATTTATACAGAGAAGAAGCGACGAATAATCTTTTATTTATTTATTTCTTTTCGGCTAATCTTTTTTTAAATTATGGATAAAAATACATGAAATCAAAAAAAAATTACACACACATATATACTCTTTTGTTTATTGTTACCGTCAAATTAACAGTGTAGCCTTGGTAAATAGTCTGACAACAGAACCTAAATAACGTTCAAACTTATAATTTAAATTAATTATGAGGGGTCGTACTAGTAATACCAATAACGAAGGCGTAAATTACTTAGCTTGTAAAAGCAGATGTTTTTGGTCTGCCAATTAATAATTCTTGTTTCTATGGTATAAAAAATACAAGTACATTTTATTTTGATCCAACGTGCATCCCCCAGGCTCAATCTGTTCGGACAAGGGTGCCCATAACAAATTGGCCAACTTATACGTTTGTCTGGCGAAACCCCTTACCTCTGTCAAGGCGAAGAAAGAGACTATGCTAATATTTCGCAGAGAAATGTAGAAAACGTGGAATGAAACAAAATTTCAAGAACTGTACTATAGTTTTCTGTTACATATTTTTTATTATTATAGTATTACTTTTGTTTCTTAGCTCTTATATATATTTCTACATATTACTGTACATATTCATATATGTGTTCATTATTAATTGTGTCGAATAAAATGCCGTTGGAATTAATATAGAGTTTATTAGAACTACACAAACACATATAACACAGGTACAAATATAACCGAACACAACAAATCCAACCGTAATGCAGAAGGTCGGAATTCAATAAAACGCGCAAAGTCACTAATAGTTTCTCGATTGTACACACGTCACGCCTTGATCGTAGTTGTCACTGAACTGCCCCCCTCCCTCAGTCAGGCCATCGTTTTATACTGCACAAATGCAATTGTGCCCGTATCGTAGTCGACGTAATCCGTAACACCTGGCTAATTATTCGGCCGCAACGGCCATAAACTAGTGCAATAAAACAATGGGCTGTTCTCTAGAAACATATGCCAAATAATAAGTAAACAAAGAAGACGATCACAACATAATTACAATTAGTTCAAATGCCGACAGGTTATAAAATGTGCTTTTTACAGATTTGCAGGTGGAATTTGTTTTTGTCGGGGGGCTAAGTTGTAACAATACTTTGAATGCAATATAACTATTTATTATATTATTATGATCTTGCTTATTTATTGTATATTATGTTTTATTATTATATATGTATGTCCTGGAACACCGCAGGCCATAAAAATGACCCGGACTTTTCTGGGTCTTGCGTGGGAACATGAGAAGGCCAACACGTAGAGGCCGCTTAGACAATTTAATATACAAAAACAGATAATGACAGACATATTAATACAAAATTAGTTCGTTATTTTACTAATCAATATAATCACTTGCATCATGAATAAGCACAAATAATAGTTAACGTAAATTAATCAGGTCATCAGTCAAAGGTCCCACGGGCAGGGTGACTACAGGGGCAGATGTAGGCCAAAATTAATCAACGCCGGAACCGACACATTAACGGAGTTCAGATAGGTTCAACCCTTATGGAGTGGGGTCATAAAACAGGTGGTAAACAGAACCTTTTTAACGAGCCCAAATATGGCTGCCATAATAAATAAAATAAATAAAAATAATCCACATATCATACATTATATCGTTATAATGTATTTAAACTTTAAAACACGAAATTTGAAATATTGACGTAAAACTACAAAACATTCCTAACTCTATTTGTATAAGCATAGTGTTTAAATTAATAAATATAATGTATTCTATCTCATTGTCTCGCAGGCTTAGTCCTTTAGTTTATGTGTTTATCTCCTTTTCAGCGTCGCTTTTTCGTTTTGGAGTGTTCGAATTTCAAACCACAACGATTCTAAAGAAGTTTCACTTCAAACTTGTGGCGTTTCCGTATCTTTTCTTTGATGGCCTCTGGGTTTGAGTGGGGAAAGTATTAGGAGCAAAGAGTACATTGAATCAGGCCGACCTCACTGTAGCGCAGAGGCTGCGGGTCCGATTCCTGACATGGCAAATTTTGTAAACGAACTTTCCATTATTTACTATGACCTCGATGTCTGGGATCGTCTCCAGTGTGGTCCGTTCTATATTACCAATAGCACAAACATAACTTGCATAGCTTGGGGATGTACAATGTGTGTTTTTCTGTCGATTTATTTGTTTCAGGGCCATTTTTTTACCTGAGCGATTGTCAGCCCTACTTTGCTTACTCCATGCTAGTGCTAAATGGTATCTAGTTTTGCCTCCTCAGCTTGTGCTTCGGCAAAGGCCTACCTCAAGCTATTTGCTCCCCATTTTTCCCTGTCTTTGCAGGTTCTGGACCACAAGGTTTCTGCTGTTTGTTTAAAAATGACTGCCATAACACAGACACAAAACTTTGTTTATACAGGACGTAACAAAAACATGATTGTACCTTTGTTCCCAGAAAAGCTACGAAACCTTTAAAATAAGAAATTTCACTTCGTATCAATTACAAATAATTATTATTACTTCAGCAGAACAGTAATATTCAGCGTCTTTGAAAAAACATTCAAACTTGAATCATAGTACTTCGTATTCGTTTCAAGACTTTATTATTAACTAGCTTCTGCCCGCGACTTCGTCCGCGTGGAAAGTTTTTTAACTATCCCACGAGAACTCTTTAATTTTTTGGTATCCTATATGTTGGCCAGGGATATAAGCTACCACCACACAAATTTAATTTAAATCGGTTCAGTCGTTTCGGAGATTAGCCGGTACAAACAGACAGACAAACAGAGAAACAAAAAATTTAAAAAATCTAAATTGTGGGAACGAACAGTATACCCGCCATGCTTGTCCAAGGTGGCTTGACAGGTTTGAGACATCAGCTATCTCGATATGCGGGTTTCACCGCGATATTTTCTTTGAACGTTGTGAGCACGTGGCACTACAATATGCACATTAGGTCAGAAAACTGCCGAAGTAGTGCATGCTTATCGGCCAGGGTTCGAAAACGCGCCCTTTGAGCTTCGGTCGCGTGCACTAGCTATTATGCTACCACGACATATGAAATATACATGTACTTATATTATAATTAAGACTTTTGGTGAAGGAAATGAAACGACATTGTTTGCTAAGAATAATAACTTAGCATTGCTTTTATTCTGAGACTAGCTATGCCCTGACTTTATCAGCGTGGTTTTTTTTCGCGGAACCCCTGAAAAGAAAAGTCGCCTAAGTTACTTATAACATTAGCTATTTGCCAGTGAAAGTCCCGTCAAAATCAGTCCAGGCGTTTCAGAGATTAGCCGGAACATCCAGACAGACAGAAATTCTAAAAAAAATGTGTTTTAGGAATGTCCTGGTCTGAATTATTTCAGATTTTTATTTTGACATTACAAACAGACACTTCAATTTTATTAATTTGTATAGATATAGATCATTAACTGAAAACGTAGGCGTTTGGGTAAAGTGGCATCAATACCCTGTTATCTTGACGCTTTTCTCGGGGCCTCACCCACGCCGTCTTACAAGACTTAAATGCGAATAGGCTCTCCTTAACAAGAATTGAACATTGCGTCCGACATGTTTATATCCGCCCGATGTTCACCCCCCACTAATTTAGGGGCTTCGAATAATATTGTCTTGTTTGCCCTTTGACTTGTTACTAGTTTAAAGAGACCGAGGGCCTTTTATGAAAGCATTAATAAGTCAGCATGTTTACTTACAAAACAATTCCAACTTGCTTTGAAATGTTGGTTACCGTAATATTTGTTCAATACGATATTCAGATAGTAGGTACGCCTAAAATTATCATATTTGTGTAAAAAGTTTTATACGACAATTCATTACATTTTATATTTTCTTGAGTTTTCACGACTAGTATATATATAAAAAAGTCGTGGTAGCGTAATGGCTAGAGCACGTGTCCCAAACTCAAAGGACGCGGGTTCGATCCTGGCCGGAACGCATGAACCACTTAGGCAGTTTTCTGACCCAATGTGCATAGTGCTACAATTACCACGTGCTAAAAACAGTGAAGGAAAACATCGTGATACAACCTGCACATCGAGATAGCCGATGTGTCAAACCTGCCAAGCCACCTTCGACAAGCGTGGCAGGTATGCTGTCTGTCCTATAGTGGGAGGCCCAAGCCCAGCAGTGGGACATTTATGGGCTGTTATTATCATACGTAATAAAACTTCGTTTTAACGGTTTTAAGCGCGGTTATTTATTTGATTTTATCACTACGACGTTTAGGCCACTTTTCACCTAAATTTTTTTTATCTAGCGAAGACACTCAACAGTCTCCGCGGCAACACACCCTACCATGTCAAGGATTCCTTCGACTTAATCAGCGCAATTGAAAATTCTACATTAGCTAAGGATGAAGTACTAGTCAGTTTTGATGTCCAGTCCTTATTTACCAGCTTACCAGTGTAACACTGTATTGAGATTGTCAAAAGGAAGCTAATAGACAATGACATGCCTGAGGAATATACAGACCTAATTAAACATTGCCTCACATCAGGCTATTTCGTGTGGGACTACTTCAACGACCAAATAAACGGTGCAGCGATGCGTTCACCGGTGTCTCCTGTCCTGGTTGACATTCTTATCGAAGACTTCGAACGGAAGCCAATATTCAATAAAATTAACTAAGTTTCATGTTAGAAATTATTTTGTTTTTAACAAATAATGATACTGTTTTAAACAAAAAACTACAATTTTTAACAATAACAATATATCAATTATTTTCACACACGTAATAGTTGTTGTAAATTAGATAGATAGATAATAATTATTCCTCACCAAAATAAACAAATACAAAAACAAAATGCATAATTACAATACTTCTTGGCTAAAGAACAGGCGGTCTCATCGCTAAAAGCGATCTCTTCCAGGTAACCTAGCTTAAAAGAAATTCTTAACTAATCTGGCGATGTAGGTGGAGCAGAAAAAAAGATTAGACTGTACAATTTAAATATACTTACACTAATTTATAAATTTATACATACATAGATCCAGACACATTTATATTATACCAATATATACGTATATACGAAATAATCTAAATAAATATATTTATTACCATTATATATGACAAGCATTTTATATTAACAATCGATAATTAAGTGAAGGTAAAGTATAAGTAAATTAGTTAACGGACTTGATTTTCTCTTGAAGATGAGAGCAGAACACGAAAACTGCCTACCTACTTTGTTACTTACCAAAGTCCTAAACCTGCTGATCCCAACGCGTCTCCCAGGGTCCTGCCAAAACAGCTTTACTAGGTACACAAAATACAATAAGATTTATCTGGCAATACAAAGGAACTATCTCCTACCGATACGGGTCCTGTCACTCATTGTTACGTTTCCCCATTTTATACGTTTTACTGAGATTGGTCGTAATACATAAAGTTTATTAAAGCTGACTTGCCTCCGTTGGACTTACTATTCATAGGTTTATTGTTTGTTTTGCTTCGCAAGTGTGTCGCGTTCCAACTTTCTTCCTCCTCACGAGTATTACTACTACCCGTGCGCAGAAGGTTTGCCTCACGATATCACGCGTCGATGGTCAATAGGGTTGACAAAAAAGGTTATATAAATATTTTTTTTAATTTTATTATTTTAGTTTATTATTGCATATATTTACTATTATTGTATACTTTATACTATAATAGTAATTAGCTTATAGTGTTAACCTTTAATTTTTGTTATCTATAATATTGTTACGAGTTACAGGACTCGAATTAAAATGCCGTTCGAATTACTTTAGAATTTATTAGAACTATACAAACACTCATAACACAGGTACAAATATAACTGGACGCAACCAGTACAAACATGATGCACGACTCAGTAACACGCGCAAAGTCCGTCACTATATAGCTTATCGAATGTACCCACGTCTTGCTCGTATCGTAATCGTCGTTTGACCGCCTCACCCCTCCGTTCGGGCATTGTTTTATACTAAACTATACAAAATATCTTGACACAATGCTCGACCGCATAATAATAGAATCTAAAAATCACACCTGGTTAATGAACATCATAAACGATTACAATACACAATAGGATGTTTTTCTAATTATAAATGTCAAACACAAAGTAAACAAAAGAAGCCCAAATTCAGAAAATATAATAAACTGCAGGTGTGCATTCACTTTTTTAGGCGTGTGACAATATTATAAAATTCTAAGCATGCCGTATCTGTAAGTTGAAGCTATTTAAATAAAAAACACGATGCAATTTTTTTAGAATTCTTGTCTCTTTGTCAGTTTGTCTGTTTGTTCGGCATTCACCTAAAAACTTCTGGACCGACTTCGATGCGATTTTCGCTGATCGAGAGCTAATTCTTAGACTTAAAATCTGCGATTCTTTTTACAGGGATTTTTTCTGCGATTAATTTAAAATGGCCAGATTGAAGAAAAATTTCGAATTCGAATGCGATATTTTTACTGATCGATAGCAAATTTATGTAATAAAATGTGTGATATTTTTATCCCGGGAATCTCGCAGGAGTTTGTGGTTTATAAAGTTGTTGAGGTGATTAAAAATTAGATTATTCCGACACAGTTGTCACTAAAACGATAACCTCAATCTTTAAAATTCTCTTCTTTGTGTCCTGGGAATTGCAAGTCAAGCAAAGACTAAGTCGCGTGATTTTATAACAATGATACCAGCCCATAAACCTCCCACTGCTGGGTCCCATTTATAAGGGAACGGATAGTATACCCACCACGCTTGACAAGAGCGATTACCGGGATTTGATACAACGGTTACCTTGATATGCAGGTTTTCCTTCACGGTTATCACGCGGTAAAGCTAACGATGTGCATATTAGGCTGCCTAAATGTGACGTGCTTTCCGGCCATTCGAACCCTACGCCCTTTGAATTTGGGCCGTGTGTGCGATTACCACGAAGCTACCACTACTTCAAAAACTTGCGTGACCTTAAGTGCTTTTAGGTAATGGTTTTAATGTATTTAGGGTGTAGTAAATATTAATCATTGTTTTAATAGAGAATATCGAGCCCTTACCGCCATTTTATTTCCTTTTTTTTCGACCTTTTTTTACTTTTTTCAAGATTTGGACCTAAGTATTTTTTTTTGTTGCAAACGGTATTATGTAAACTATTATTTACTATTAAAACCTACTGAACTAAAAACTGAATGTCTTAAAACAAAATAATAGTTTAAAATACCTTTTTAACCGATTTGGAAAAAAGGAGGAGGTTCTCAATTCGTCGGGATCTTTTTTTTTGTTGCTTTTTTTTATGTATGTTCGCCGATTACTCCGTGATTTATGATCCGATTTACGTGATTCTTTTTTGTTCGACGCGGAATAGCTTCTAATTGGTCCCCTAAAAATTTTACATAGTTTGGCCCAGTACTTTTCATTTTATGAAAATTTTTCATGGAAATAATTTTCACTCCGTTCCATATGTGCACCGATTACTCTGAGATTTATGATCAGATTTACGTGATTCTTATTTTGTTCGACGCGGAATAGCTTCCAATTGGTCCCCTAAAAATTTGACATCGTTTGGCCCAGTAGTTTTCATTTTAAGATCATTTTTTGATTCCGGTTCTTGGGACCTATATTTTTTAAGAAGCGCGGCACCATTCGTAGGTCCACCCATACATAGCTTGACACTAAAAAGTAACAAATAAAATTTAAAAACTTCGTTTAAAAAAACCGACTTCAAAAACTAAAAAACTTAAATGTGTAAAATAACTTATTTCTAAAGCTATTATTAATATATATTATCTAAAACATCTTGAAGTCGTAGTATTTGGCTGGGCCGTCCCAAAGATGTGAACAGTACTCCATGCACGACCAAAAATACTACACATTGTTTGACTGTGATTTAGCACTGTAACCTTTGGCCAATCTAGTTTATTGGAATGCAGACATCTCGGCTTTGACTCCCAGCATGTCAAAAAAGGCTACATAATTGTCCACTGCATATTGTTACATGCCAACAAAAAGTAAATGCACATCTGCCTACCATAAACCTGGTTTATTACCTTTCCCGCATTTGGACTTCTTTTGTTTACTTTCTGTTTAGATTTTGTAATTAAGAAAAACATTCTATTGTTATTGTACTCGTTTATGGCCGTCATTAGGTAGGTGTGTCGAATTAATTCTTGTTATTATTGTTTTGCGTCGAGGCATATTGTATATGTACAAAATAAAAGAGATGCCCAGTTATATTTGTACCTGATCTAATAAATTCTATAGTCATTCCAACGGCATTTTAATTCGAGTCCTGTAGCTCATAACAATATTTTTAACCATAACAAAAACACTTCAACCATACAGCGTAGCTTATCTTATTTCCTCTATTTATTTACATATTTATCACCCCTTATTCAATAGGGGAACAGCGGATATTGAAAAACCTGACATCGCCGACATCACGGCAACAAAAGGGGCGGAAATTAGCTGTGGGATCAAACAGTGGCCAGCGGTGGCCTTTGTTCAGCTAATCCATTACCTCTGTTAATGAAATCTGTGGAAGCAGCCCCTGATAGTTTGATAAGAGTTCAAAGGAAAGCAATGAAGACACCGGTGAAGACGTCTCCTGCAATCTCCACAAACTACACTTTTTAACCGTCGAAAAAAGGAGGAGGTTCTCAATTCGTCGGGATCATTTTTTTTTTTTTTGCTTTTTTTTATGTATGTTCGCCGATTACTCCGTCATTTATGATCCGATTTACGTGATCCTTTTTTTGTTCGACGCGGAATTGCTTCCAATTGGTCCCCTAAAAATTTAACATAGTTTGGCCCAGTAGTTTTCATTTTATGAACATTTTTCATGAAAATAATTTTCACTCCGTTACATATGTACACCGATTACTCTGAGATTTATGATTCGATTTACGTGATTCTTTTTTTGTTCGACGCAGAATAGCTGCCATGTGGTCCCCTAAAAATTTGACATAGTTTGGCCCAGTAGTTTTCATTTTATGAACATTTTTCATGAAAATAATTTTCACTCCGTTACATATGTACACCGATTACTCTGAGATTTATGATTCGATTTACGTGATTCTTTTTTTGTTCGACGCGGAATAGCTGCCATGTGGTCCCCTAAAAATTTTACATAGTTTGGCCCAGTAGTTTTCATTTTACAAACATTTTTTTGTTCCCGGTTCTTGGGACCTATATTTTTTAAGAAGCGCGGCACCATTCGTAGGTCCACCCATACATAGCTAGACACTAAAAAGTAACAAATAAAATTTAAAAACTTCGTTTAAAAAACCGACTTCAAAAACTAAAAAACTAAAATGTATAAAATAACTTATTTCTAAAGCTATTATTATTAATATATATTATCTAAAACATCTTGAAGTCGGTGCAAAGCAAAACATAAAAATTACTATATTTTGAAAATTACTAAGTACCGACTTTAAGATGTTTTAGATAATATATATTAATAATAATAGCTTTAGAAATAAGTTATTTTATACATTTTAGTTTTTTAGTTTTTGAAGTCGGTTTTTTTAAACGAAGTTTTTAAATTTTGGTGCCACGCTTCTTAAAAAATATAGGTCCCAAGAAACCGGAACAAAAGAATGTTCGTAAAATAAAAACTACTGGGCCAAACTATGTTAAATTTTTAGGGGACTACATGGCAGCTATTACGCGTCGAACAAAAAAAGAATCACGTAAATCGAATCATAAATCTCAGAGTAATCGGTGTAAATATGGAACGAAAAGGAAATATTTTTCATAAAAAATGTTCATAAAATGAAAACTACTGGGCCATAGTATGTAAAATTTTTAGGGGACCAAATGGAAGCTATTCCGCGTCGAACAAAATAAGAATCACGTAAATCGGATCATAAATCACGGAGTTATCGGCGAACATACATAAAAAAAAGCAAAAAAAAAAAAAAAAAACGACGAATTGAGAACCTCCTCCTTTTTTCGAAGTCGGTTAAAAACCAATAGGAGCGGAGCACCAATGAAGAATGCTTCGAAATCGGGGGGGTTTATTTCACTTACTTAGAATTATCTGTGATTATATTCTCTGAAATTTCACATCTACTGCGTTTGAACCGCACACACACTGAACTTTGTATTTGTAAATATGTATATAGTAGTTTTATTTTTAGATTTTTTTATATGTTATAAATAAATAAATGTCTGAAATAATTACTCACCATTCTTCAGCTCCTTAGTTTTCCAACTTGTTCATATTAATTTAGTTCTAATAGTATTTATAACTTATATAGACAAACATAAAAAATTAACGTAATGGGGATTGTTCACAAAAAATTTCCCTCTGATTTTATATTTTTATTACGTAAAAAACTAAAAAACTAAAATGTATATAATAACTTATTTCTAAAGCTATTATTATTAATATATATTATCTAAAACATCTTAAAGTCGGTGCTTAGTAATTTTCAAAATATAGTAATTTTTATGTTTTGCTTTGCACCGACTTCAAGATGTTTTAGATAATATATATTAATAATAATAGCTTTAGAAATAAGTTATTTTATACATTTTAGTTTTTTAGTTTTTGAAGTCGGTTTTTTTAAACGAAGTTTTTAAATTTTATTTGTTACTTTTTAGTGTCTAGCTATGTATGGGTGGACCTACGAATGGTGCCGCGCTTCTTAAAAAATATAGGTCCCCAAGAACCCGGAACAAAAAAATGTTCGTAAAATGAAAACTACTGGGCCAAACTATGTCAAATTTTTAGGGGACCACATGGCAGCTATTCCGCGTCGAACAAAAAAAGAATCACGTAAATCGAATCATAAATCTCAGAGTAATTGGTGTACATATGGAACGGAGTGAAAATTATTTTCATGAAAAATGTTCATATAATGAAAACTACTGGGCCAAACTATGTCAAATTTTTAGGGGACCACATGGCAGCTATTCTGCGTCGAACAAAAAAAGAATCACGTAAATCGGATCATAAATGACGGAGTAATCGGCGAACATATGGAACGGAGTGAAAATTATTTCCATGAAAAATGTCCATAAAATGAAAACTACTGGGCCAAACTATGTAAAATTTTTAGGGGACCAATTGGAAGCTATTCCGCGTCGAACAAAAAAAGAATCACGTAAATCGGATCATAAATGACGGAGTAATCGGCGAACATACATAAAAAAAAGAACAAAAAAAAAAAAAAAAGATTCCGACGAATTGAGAACCTCCTCCTTTTTTCGAAGTCGGTTAAAAATAGGGTATTTTAAGATACTAATTTGAATATTTTTGTATTTTAAGCGTTAGTTTTTTTTATAATTCGATTTTTAAATTATTTCTCCGATGGCGTCATAAGGGACAAGTTTACATTGATTTCTTTGCCTAGAAAACAAAAATAATAAAAGTAAGTTTTATCTATATATAATCATAGTAATCTGTGCTACTATTTAAATGTCACTGTCATTACTCATTACGTATCGTGATCATTTTAGTGTTTTTGGTCACTAGGCTTATAATTTTTCGTTGTCAAACATTATTATTTTCTATAGTTATCGTTAAATTTTTTAAAGTGGTCTTTAGGGAATATCCATGTTACATAACTTAAATCAAATAATGTACAGCTAGATTTTTTTTTACACCTGAAGCAGGCAAACAGGCAGACGGCCCACCTGATTGGATTTAGTAAGATCAAACGCATTTCTTATAAAATACAAGAAGATCGTACGTTTTTGGAATTTTAACTAGACAGAAATGATTAGGGACACTATTCCTCGAAATGGTTTTTCAAAAGCTAGATTAGAAGAAAGCTAGGTTCAACTTTACAATAATGGACACTGAATTTTAAGTAGTGGAGGCGGGAAGGGGGAAGTGGGGGAAGAGTACTTCTCCCTCCTGCAACCCCCATGTCTAGGAGACATGTAGTTTTTGAGATATGATTTTTTTTGTAAACATAACTTTACTAATTTTTTTCAAAATGGTGTACTTATTTCTTGTGTCTAAATACGAGAAATGCAGAAGAAAAGTTAGTGGTCAATGTAAAAAACATTTAATACAGTCTAAAAACGCGGACTAAAGCCCACAAGCCTAGCGAGCAAAGCAAGTGTGCCATGACAGCGGTCAACAAATGTCACAACCGATTTGTAACCACCATTTAAATAGTTATCAATAAATAATCCGAAAACTATCTCCGACAAATTGACTTCTTCCTACCACCTATATGCAGACGATTTACAAATTTACACACAAAGTGAAACTGATGCACTACATATTGCAATTAACAAAATCAACTCTGACCTGGATCACATACTAAGATGGAGCAAAAAGTTTGGTCTTGCCGTAAATCCTCAGAAAACTCAATTGATAATCGTCGGTAGCCCTAGGATGAATGCTAAAGTTAACTGGTCCTCCTTACCACAGGTTCTTTTTGACGGCACACATATACCTCTTAGCGACACTGTCAAAAATCTTGGCATAATCATCGATAGGGAGCTGTCTTGGCGGCCTCACATCACTGATTTAAGTCGCAGAGTCTTCTTATCTTCTAGATCCCTCAGAAGATTAAGAAACTTCTTGCCTACTGCTACCAAGATTACGCTTGCTGAGTCTCTCTTACTTCCCATACTTGATTACGCTGACGCCTGCTATCTGGAGTTAACCCAAGAACAGCTGAATAAGCTTGAGCGGCTTCAGAACTTTTGTATCAGGTTCATATTTGGCTTGCGAAAATATGACCATGTTTCCGAATATCGTAAAAGACTCAAGGGGCTTCCTATTCATTTTCGCCGGAATACTCACATTCTCACTCTCCTGTATAATATATTATTTACTCCTAATAGTCCCCAGTACCTTAAGGAACGTTTTATATTCCTTCGCCTATCCACTGCCCACAACTTGCGCTCTGATACGTATCGAAAACTTATGACACCTGCACACACTTCATCCTATTATGATAATTCTTTTACAGTGCAGGCTGTCAAACTTTGGAATATGCTGCCTCTTACTGTCAGAGAGGCCAAATCCTTACCAACATTTATAAATTTACTCAGAAAACACTATTTATCCATAAATAGCTATGTCTGATTAACACAATATAATCATGCTAATACATTTATTATAATAACATATGTGTTTTGTAATATATTATTGTATACGTATATTATTGTATATTATATTTATAACTATGTATATATGTATGTATTTGTATATTTATTTGTTAAATTAGTTTGAGTATTTATGTGTCCATTGCCTTTTTCCTGCACCACCTACATCGCCTGATTCAAATTTGTTTTTCATTTAGGTTGCCTGGAAGAGATCGCTTTGAGCGATAAGGCCGCCTATTGTATCGCCTAGAAAATATTGTAAATATTGTCTGTTTTGTAATTGTATGTTTTGGTGTGCAATAAAGAGTTATATATCTATCTATCTATCTAAATGGTGACCAGTCGGTTCTGGCGCTTTGGTCTAAACACTAACCCAACCCAACCAACTCACCGTTTAAGTCACTGGTCGCGAGAGACACTGTCCTTGCACCAGTTCGTAGTCGCTCATTATTAAAAAATAAAACGGCGGCAAAATATTCATAGTGCCGCCTAATGCATCGATGTTTGTAATAAAAATAAATCGATTACAAATACTTCTCATTCAAACTCGTAATTATAAGCAAGAACAATAATTTTCGTATTTCAAAATGGATATTATTGGAATATCGAATGATATTCGAATAAAAGTCGATATTATTGACATACTGATTTGGACATTTATTTATCGTCGTAAAGTGAAAAAAAGTGACAATACTGTGATTTATTATTATGTACTTTAAAATTATAATAACTAATTCAAAACTTGTTTACTAAACTAAAAAACGGTTTTAGTGTTTATATATCATGTTTAAGTGTATTCCTAAAGACAAATCAAAGTTTTTTTCAACAAAAGTGACATAACCTTGTTTATCAAACATATTTTTGTTTTTCCCATTATTCATTCAAAACTTGTTGGTGGACCCTAAAAACTTGTTTCCTAGCCCAAATAAGAGGTCTAGTGTCTATATATAAGGCGTATGTATACCCCTAAACTTGATTTTCGTAAAATTCAGTGTCCATTATTGTAAAGTTGAGCCGAAAGCTAGATTGAAAAGTGAACAATACAATTTAAAGTGTTTAAATTTATTATTGAAAATGTATTGTTAGTGATTGTGTCACGCAGATGTAGCGAAGAGTTTAATGCATTATGTGAGATACAACATTGTTAATGCAATCGTGGTAGCGTAATGGCTAGCGCACGCGTCACAAACTCAAAAGGCGCGGGTTCGATCCTGGCCGAAACACATGCACCACTTAGTCAGTTTACTGATCGAATGTGCATATTGTTACAATAACCAAGTGCTAACAACATTGAAGGAAAGCATCATGATGCAACCTACACATCGAGATAACCGATGTGTCACACCTGCCAAGCCGCCTTGGACAAGCATGGCGGGTATACTGTCCGTTCCCGAATAATGGAAGGCCCGAGCCCAGCAGCGGGACATTTATGGGCTGTTATTACAATTATTACATTGTTAATGACGTGAAATACATAACTCATGTGTACACTAATGGAGCTAATCGCTATCGCGTTATTTTTAACGCAATAAATAACACATGGCACTAGATAGGATAATATATAAGTATAGACATAAGGCCCGCTGCACATGCACTTCCTCACAACACCAGCATGTAACAGATACACTCTACATTAATATAAGTTTAGTATTAAAATTAGGATAAATTAATATAATAAGTCACTCGTAAGATATATACACTTCAACACAAATTAATTAATGTCACACACAAGAACTAAAATAATAATCGTGTTAAATTTTAAAAATTAAATCTAGAAATAAAGTTTTAAAAAAGGGTAGGTACGGAACTCGAGTCCGTAGAGTAGTTTAAAAAAAACGCAATTAATAAGTCCCATTTGGTCACAGTCTCTAGCACTAACGCAGAAGGAGCAAGATAATAACTGGTTTCACCAAACCTAGTGAATAATACCTTGCATTACACAGTGAGCGTCACAAAAGCATGACCCCATTTAAAATTCAATACAAACAGAGTGGACAAGTTCTGAAATTCCCTAAACGCCGGGAATCTTATCTGCTCTGTATCAGAATCTATGAAATATATATCACGACGTCGTCTGCTTAATATTACATCAACATCTCGCTTCGATTTTCTTTGACAAATGTACAATACAACAATATAAGGAAAGCAAACTAATCAATTATTTTAATATATTGCCACACAGTCGAAGGTCTATCTGTGCTGGGGTTGTCATAACCAAGATTTAATAAAGAAGAAACAAAACAAACAATTGCAGCTATCATGTCAGTCCTCACACTGGAATCCGAAGAGCTCACAAAAATGTCACTGTACTGTTTTCGTCATATGGCTTAAACGCTTAAAAAGCATTTAATCGAAAATATCCATGACTCAAAAACTACTCAACGGATTTTGATGAAAGCAATTTTCGACAAAATTTCACTCTGTCATTTAAAGAAAGAAAGAAAGAAAAGAAAGAAAATAATTTTATTCAGGCCAAATTACATTGGATAGTGTAGTTACAATTGTTTAAAAAAAAAAAAAAAACTAACAACATAATCTTGTCCTGAAAGGGGCATCAGACTCAGCATAATGCTGGTCTTTTAAAACCAGCGCTGATCTTCCGCTGAGCCCATAAGGTACTGTCACGGCAGACATTACATCATTGCGAAGCATTGCATCTTAAATAATATACACATACATAGATACATATATACACATACATACACACATCATACGTAGTATATCCAAAAAAATAGAGAAATAAATAATCATAAATAAATATATAAGTATTGTATATACGAGTATTGCAAAAATTAAATAAAAGAATCAACATAACACTTAAATTAAATACCACTTGTATCATGTTTTAGATCTTGTTGTGAACGTTGGTGCTCTTTTAAAAATATCTTTAATTTAGTTCTGAACCCATTAATATGTTGCAGATTTCTAATGGGTGGTGGAATATTATTCCAGCACCTTGATGCTGCGTATCGAAAGCTACCGCGAAAGCCGGCTGTAAAATGGCGTTGCGAAGCAAGTTGTATTGCACATGTTCTAGATCTGACCATTCTACGGCTTGATACCCAGGAGAGCTTCTCATATAAATAACGTGGGGTTTTGTGTTTAATGACCCCGAAGAGAAGACACGCTAGGTGAAGCTTGCGACGGTGGAGCATTTTCATAATTGAATGCTTATTCAAACATGGTGTTACATGACCTCTTAATGGAATATCGATGCAGAATCGAGCACAAGCATTCTGAACTCGCTGAATGAGCCTCTTAGTTTTAGCTAGCAAGCGTGGACCAAAAACGACGTCAGCGTAATTTAGTCGAGCTAAAACCAGAGATTCCACTAACTGAATACGCAATTGTTCAGACGAGTAAGGCCTCATCTTGTACAGAACTTTAAGTTTGTAAAAGCAATTCTTTACTGAATTAGCCACATGCTTTTCAAATCTCAGCTCACTATCTATTTCCAAGCCCAAATTTCGTGCACTATAAACTCGTTCGATTGGCTTATCCATTAGCGAGATTTTTATTGTTGGCATAAGAGCTGAAAGTTGAAACTTCGTACCAAATAAGATATATTTAGTTTTAGTTGGGTTTAATAATAAAAATTATTTTGAGACCAAGTGGCTATCCGACTAAGATCTTCATTTAGTTTATATATTGCAATGTCAATATCAGATGGCTTGCAAGATATATATACTTGTGTATCATCGGCATAAAAGTGATATTTGCAATGTTTTATATGGTCTTGAATATCAGCTGAGTATAAAATAAAAAGAATTGGGCCCAATATAGATCCTTGAGGTACTCCTCTATACACCTGCGACTTTTCAGACGAATGACACAAACCATTGCTACTATTTAATTTTACATACTGACAACGTCGACTAAGATAGCTATGGAATCATTGAACTGCATTTATATCAAACCCATAGTAACCTAGTTTAGAAATGAGTAGATTAATGTCGATGGAGTCAAATGCCCGGGAAAAGTCAAGTAATACCAGGATTGTACACAATCCCTTATCTTGGGCACAGAGTATGTTATCTGTAACATCTAATAAAGCTGTTGCAGTGCTGCGTCCCTTCCTAAATCCCGACTGTAAATCAGGAAGTATGTTATTTTTTTCAAGATATTCTGTCACCTGGGCACTTACAACTTTCTCTAAGATTTTCGACAGACAAGGTAAAATGCTTATTGGCCTAAGGTCTTTTAGATCTGATGGATTAGAAATTTTTGGTAAGGGACGAACTATAGCGGTTTTCCAAGAGTCAGGAAAGGTTGATGAACTGATAGATAAATTTATAATTGCCGTTATTGCATTAAGACTGTGAGGGAGAGTCATCAAAAACATATGCAAACTTATGAGGTCACAGCCTTCGCATTAGATTTTAAACTACCAATAATTTATTGGTAGTATATTTACAATATTTTCCAAATTTTTCACTTCACTTTTAAAAATTAGAAGCAAGACAATACTTTTACATAAATATTTGTAGTGGATACATATTTGTTACAATTATGGCTTTCGAAGTTGAGACCCGGAGGCTCTGGGGGCCAAGAGCTCATCACCTCTATCGAGACCTCTCAATGCTTCTGATTGAAGTCTTACATGACCAAAGGGTTGGACTTCAATGCACATTGACAATGCGGCCAGTATTTTGGGAACGCTCTCCGGCGACAACGATTTGGAGTCAATTTTTTACTTATATATTTAGTTATTTTTTTGGAAGTTTACTTTAATTCATAATTAGTGTTTAGTTTTTATTTATAATCATAAATTAACTTTGATTATACGTTGGAGAGCAAATAACCTATACCTATTAAACGTAAAAAACTTATTGAGGGACATTGTTGTGATTTTTCAACATCTGACTAACAATCGTGTATGCTTTCTCAAACCTCTATTACATGGTTGGTAGCCACACCTATCATTTTTAGTAATTTAGCAATATGAAATAGTATATATAATACAATTACAAAACAAAATTTTTTAACACATCTTGCGCTTTTATGCCAGACATTTCCAAACAGACCTAAATCTATTACACGCTAGCATAATCTAAACATCTGGCAACCTCAATAGAAGTAGATAAGAAACTACATTTATTGGGGACATACCGAATTCTGCTGATTGATGGATCGCAAACAACCCCCCCCCCCCCCCCCCCCCCCCGCTTACCTCCTGTCGGCCCCTCCCGAAATAATCCCGTCTTTCGTCGTGAATTTGTCACAGCACCAACGACACCTCCGGGACGCTCCGAACGGTTTACGTAATGTTTTATGCTTTTTTATTCTGTATACTCTGTGTATATGCAAGTGCTTAAATATACTGCATATAGTGATATATAGGTATAAAAAAACATTTGGCCGTGTACGAGTCGGAAAAGTTTTTCTATAGGATAACTTTTAAATTTAGACTTTCTTTAAGCTCCTTTTCCGATCTTAAAGAAAATATTTTCACAAATTTATAACTACGTTTATATAAACCGCGACACTATAACACATGTGTCAAATTTCATGTATCTAGCCTTAGTAGTTCCTGGGGCAATCAACTTTGAAACACAGTTATACTTTGTAATTAAATAAATACATACTTTGTATGTATTTAATTAATAAAGAAATTTAAGTATGTGTATTTAATTTATAAAATATTTAGTTTAAGTATGTTTATTTATGATATATCTATAGATATATAAGTTAAACTATTCCTTAAGTTAGGTTGCCTAGAATAGATTGCTTTAAGCGATAAGGCCGCCTATTGTTTCTACCATGACATTATTGTAATTATCTGTTTTTGAAATTGTATATTTGGTCAGCAATAAAGTGTTATCTATCTATCTATCTATACCTCACCTGGTCCTCACTTTACGTCTTCTACCACATAGTTAAATGGCCGTCACCTCTACAACTAAAGTATGCTGTCAATTTTGAGTTGTATTCTGTCATCAGTGACCACCATGCAGCCCTGGCTGCGAGGCTGACAACATATTACTAGCATTTTTTGGGGCCGCTTGCATAATGATCGCCTTTAAATAAAATTAGTTAATCATATTAAACCGCCTAAATACGTTTTACACAAAATGTATTGACAGTTCTTTTCGTGTTTGTGTATAAGTGGACTGTGTTGTCTTTTAATAAATAAATTATTATATTATTTAAACATATTTAGCGGGAAATTTTGCGTCGTGCAAGCCGCATTTTTAAGGGTGTTAAATACGTTTTGTGTTTCTTAAATAAATTTAAGCAACCTTATACAAGCGGCCCTTGGTGTTGCAAATGTCTTAAATCGACAACAGACATTGCCAGGTAGGGCCGGCTTGTCGGCTATACTATACAAAAAAAGCAACAGAAAAGCGACAAATTTAATTTCGAGTATTATCAGACACTCCCCGGTTCCTCTTTAAATCTCGACTTGCCGAGAACAACTGCAATAAACTCTACGTAGCCCATTAACAGTGATTAGCCAAGTTTTCATCTAAAAACTTTCCATGCCACTCCCCAGACTTGGTATCGCATAAAACAATTTGGGAGATCTTCGTATTTTTAGATTTAACCAAATTGGATTAGACTATACGTGCGTTGGATGTATTTATTGAGTAAAATATGGCGTGTACACCTGAATTTTGCTTGAGATGTACCGAAATCTTTATGTTAGGTATTATTACTTTGGTGAAAGTGGTTTACTTTTAAAATACTACCTGTCGTTGGAATATGATATTCAAATTCATTTATAAATATTTATATATTTTGTAGATATGTATTTGTATGGTATGTATATTAAGTATATATCATAGCTCATATCATGCACGCTCGTCTGTTCTTAAGGCTCCTGACATCACCTTCTGCTAGTACACGATCAATTTGATCATGGAAGGTGTGTCGTGGCCTTCCGCGACTTCTGCATCCATCCACTTTTGCATATGTATATATATATATATAATTTATGCATTTATTATTAAAATGTAAGTAGTTTGTACTATATGTTACGTATACGACCATCGCCATTATCATCTAAATTCATTCCTGGGGTTGTCTGGAAGAGATCGTTTTTTAGCGATAAGACCGCCGTTTGTACATAACTAGATATAAATTTAGTCTTAAGTTCATGTTTGTATTGGTGTACAATAAAGAGTTATCTATCTGTCTATCTAAATCCGGTTGAAGAAGACTACTATTCGCGCGGGGAGAGGCATTTGAGTCAAGATGATAATGACACCCACAAAATGGTGCTTCGCTTGAGAGTAACGGGGCAAAGAAGTTTTCCTCGAGGCTCCCACCTCCTCACTGCCTCTGAGGGCCAAAGAGGAAGAAGGCCACCGAATATAACCGAGATCTTATGCCCTCCTGTATAGGTGATATCCAGTAAAGTCGCTCGCTGTTTCTCCTGGGGTCATTAATGAACCCTGTAGAACCGTTCACTTATACTCCTCTAGCCCAAGCGAGCGATTAGCTGCCCCATCGGGTTAGCCGGGTTAGTTATCCCTGATTCTCTAGCCGTTATGTACGCGTGGTCTAACGATCCCCTGTCCTCTAAAGAAAGAAGAACTTTTTCTGGAATAAAAGTGACTTAACAGAAAAAAAATATTTTCTTATGTTGTCTCTTTATTACAGAAAAAAGAATATAGGTTCTGAGAAATTGTACTCCGCATTTTCAACAGATCCGCTTAAAATTTCAACATAAACTTCTTAAATCACATATTATTTTTATACAAAAAGTCTCAACAGCAGCGTTTAAGTGTCTGTAAACACTTTTGTTTGAACACATTTGTCACATCACAAGTTCTTGATGTTATTTTCTCGTTAACTTACGAGACGTTGTAGAAACTGTTGAATACGATCACAGTTGAGGCAAAAGTTTTATCTTTCGAGTATTATTTACGAGGGTTCTTAACTGGTTACCTTTCAGTATTATTCAATGGAGTAAAGGATTATGCACTTGTGTTTTTAGAGTTCAGTAGCCGTTGATAAAAAATAATCGAGGCAGTGAATACTAGACTTAAGGCTTGTATCGACGCCAACGTCCTTAAGGATTTTCGGTACCTCGTTTTCGGGCGAAGCGAGGATTCCATAGACGCTGTCGTTTTTCAGATGTATTATTTTTTATTGTGAATAAAATAAAGATATATTTAACAATTTATTTATTACTCTTTTATAAAGATGTTCATATTTCTATTATCTTGATTTGATAAAAATAGTCTGAGTAAAATGGTTTCATGCCTAATAATAAAACTAAGTTTTAACGGTTTTAAGCGTGGTAAGTTTTTTTTTTTGATTCAACAGTACTCGTTGACACTTGACATCTTAGTTTTACGTGATCACGGCCACTGAAAAAACGCCGAAACGTCGGAATAACAAAAATTAAATAAATTACGGCGCTTAAAACCTAGTTTTATTACGTATACAAGTCGCAAAAACTTAAGAAAATATAAAATAATAGTGAGGTATATATAACACTTGGGTCAAAAAATTTTCATGGAAGACACCTGTATAGATAAACTTAAAAAGGAATACGTTATTAAAATACGAAGAATTCAAATTGTTAAAGCCGTTTACGAGATACATAAAATAAATATATTTAATAATATACAAGAATTGTGTTTAAAGTTACAATAAGATAATATTAGACCATTATTCAGTTGGTGAAAGCATTCACCGTATACTCGTCTGGTAAAAGTAAAAACAGTTCTGCGAAAAGTATGTTTTACATAATACATATTCCAAAGACTGGTAAAAACCTTTGCATCACAATTCCACCACGAAAAGTTATATTAAGTCAATATGTTAAAGAACGTGCATCCCTCAAAGCTCATGGGCTTAACAAAGAATACGAAGCCAGCTAAGTTCAATAAAGAAAAGAAATAAAACACCTTAAAGTATTATATTAGACTGCACAAAAAAAACGTATATTTTCTTGGAAGAATATTATTTAATTTAGAAAAAACTAAGTCAAAATTTTAAGAAATAACATGTTAATGAAACAGAGACATAGCGGAGTAATATTATAAGAAACACTATTGGATTGAATAATACATACTATTTATTACTAGTGGTGGCCCGTGATCGAAATTCGGCCATAATAATAATTCATATCAAAGGCTATACTTCTATAATCACAGATTTCGCCAAAGCTACACTGTTATTTGACTTGAACAATAAACAAAAGAGTATATATGCGTTTGTGAGTCAGATACATGGTAGCGTGTAATGTCTTTTTATTGATTTAATGTATTTTTATGCATAATTAAAAAATATATCAGCATTCTGCACTCCTTCTCTAAATAAATAAGTGTGTGAAATATCATACTCCTCCGTCCGCGCAATTTCCGTAAAAACGGGTACCTACAAAGTTTTTGCTGTGTTTTTGTTTCATGTATTAATATAAAGATAAACCAAAGGGGTCGTCCATTAATCAAAATATGTTTAAGCAACTTTTAACGTTTTCAGCGAGTAATTGTTTTTTCTATATTATTCCTTATCTGCCGTACAGTATTCAATCTTACGACGACCGAAGATACAATTTACATAAAAATCAAATATTCTAAAGGAGAATCTTAGCAGTCGATAGAAAAACAATTACATCCCCCAATATCATTATTATTTCTATAATTTTTGCTTGAAGCCAACCCGAATGCAAAATACGGGATTGTAAAAACACCGCGGCCATTTATAAAAGGAACCTCGCGTAAAATAAACTGAATTTTAATTAATAATCATCATACTTTCTTTCAGTGCTTTTAAATATCTTCCTGGCGTAAAAAATATTTTTGTTGTTATTGAATGGTGAAAAGCTTGTTTCAAGTTAACAAAGCAGACTGTTTTTATAACCTCCTGTAGTGATATATCATCGAATAAATAATTTTATCATACCCTTTTTATCCATGTAGGAACGGAGAAAGAATACAATTTCCTGCGGCCCGGCGGCCTATCGTAACAGGCGACGAAACAACCCATAGCCAGGTAGGGTATTAGCCGGACTGGATGGCTACCGCCCCTGGTCTAGTCTAGAGTATGCCACCATAACAACCTTAAGTTGTGTTCCGGTATTAGTGACCAGGTTCCGGTGTCCCATAAGAGAGCAGCGGCGCATTTGTAGCACCTTTGGTGTTGCAACTGTCTGCTGAACTCCTGGAGTAAAAAAACCCTTATGCTGTATATATTTTTTTGCAGTTTAAATTTATTGTAAAGTAACTTTAATTTGTTTCGTTACTCTAAGCCTGTATTTAAAAAAATCATCATTTTTATCAAGAACAAAACCGACTTATTCTTTCTACAACATCTTGAAATGGGTCGCAAGTAAAACATAAAAAACAACAACTAATTTACAAAATATAGTAAATTTTATGTTTTACTTCTCACCGACTTCAAGATGATTGTAGAAAGAAGTCGGTGAAACATAAAGCTCCACTTTTTGCTAAAACGGGTACCAAACCCAAACAATGAACGGACACTTAACAGTGAAATGTTTATCAGGTGATAATACATGATTCACTTCTATCTTTCAATTTTTATCAAGCAACTAAGTGATTTACTGACATTAAAATAATCAAAGAAATTGAATCATTTTGGTTGAAGGTCACAAAGGGAAGTCCAAGACGGTATTTAGTGACATTGAATAATTTAAATTTATGTTTACACAGATCACTTTGGTTGATTAATCCAAGTCTCAAAAATGAATGGTGTAATTGTGTTAAACTTAAAACAAAATAATTCAATGAATATCATAAACTTAATTCATTTCTGCACTTTTCAAGGAAGTCGATTCCATTTGACTGGAACTGGAAATTCAGCTTTTTAGTATTTATTTATAGTGAAGAACTTGCGAATCGGACTGGAAAATATTGTACAGTATAGCCCGTTGATTAATTTAAATTTCCAATATCATGCAGTGCTCCTGAATATGACAGTAAATGTTCCGCTGTAAACATCGGAATGGTTTCCTTGAATTTTAATTTTATTGTATTTATAATTGAATATTCAGTAAATGCTTGTATACAGTTGTTAATGGTGCATAATTGCATTGCTGATACGCCATCGTTTATTTGATAGCTGGTATAGATTTGTCTGCATATTTTCCTTACTTTCATATCAATAATTAATTATGATTATATGATTCTCTCTTTTCTTTCACCATATCCCAATTATTTGGGGTCGGCACAATATGTCTTTTCTTTCCACACTCCTCTACTCTGACATACATTTTCTGTCACACCACATATCATCACATCATCCTTCACACAATCCATCCATCTTTTTTTGGTCTACCTCTACATTTGTATCCATCTTGTAGTTTAACATTCGTTTTGTCACGTGACTTTCATCCCTCTTCATTATATGCCCATACCAACTTAATCTTCTTCCTTGATGATTATATGATTATAATCATTAATATATGAAAGAAATATAAATAAAGTTAATTTTAAGAAATAGCGAAGTTACTTACATCTTATTTAAAAATACAGCATATTTTGAGAATTTTTGCGCCGCATTTTAGCAAACAAAGTTTACACTCAACTTATTGGTGTTATATGTACTTACTTTTCTATCTATATTTTAAATGAAGTTCTTCAAGATTGCCTTAATTATACGTAAATAAAGTAAATACCTTATATTAACTAAAATAAATTATACTGCAACAACAACATGTTAAGTTTTTTGTATTATAGTGTGGCGAGTGATAGTGGAATGATCTAGTTAGTTTAAGACTTTAAAAAAAGGTAGAAAACTCTGGAAAGAAAAGACAAGGACGGATGCATGTTAGAAAGGGATAGACGATGAACGATAGTTCTCGAATAGAAATTTCGGGAAGGAAAACATAGAGATAGATAGATGTTAGAAAGGGATAGAATGATAAACGAAAGTTCCCGAATAGAAGGTTCGGGAATGAAAAGAAAGAGATAGATATAGACGTTTAGAAAGGGACAGATCGTAAATAAAATAATAACGAAGTTATGGGTTCTAGAAGATTCTTCCGGGTATAAAAGCAGCGTAGGGCGCGCCTACCAGGCAGTTTAGAGTTGAGTTGAGTTCAAGATAGAAGAAGGTTAATAAAAGACAGTGACGAGTTAAGTGGTGAATTTAGTGACAAGTTTGGTGGACAATTAAGTGAAGGAGGTGTGTAGCGTAGTTCGAGGGAAGAACCAGAAGCGAGCTATATGCGGTAATATCGGAGGTGAGCACTGCAGTAGCAGGAGGTGGTCTACGCAATATCGGCGACGGTATTGTGAGTGAGACAACTTATCGTCGGGACAGTGCATCGTTAGTCGTGCGTATAGGGGCAAGAGGTATTACGTGCGGCTGTGTAAGTCAATAAAAGCGTTTAGTTAAAAACTGGTGTTTTCTTCCAATCCAAAGTGCGTACCCCCGCTCGCACGTAACAATACCTATGGAACGAAGATACATACTTTTCCCATGCGTTCCTTCTTTTTATTTCACGTATTTTGTAGATTATTAAGAATGAATATAACTTAGTATTGCAATGCATCATATTTTATACCATTATTGTGATCGCCAAGAAAATTACAAAATATAAAGCTGAAGAGTTTGTTTGTTGGCTTGAACGCGCTAATCTCAGAGCAGTAGTGCTCTGATTTGAAAAATTCTTTCAGTGTTAGAGGGCCCATTTATCGAGGAAGACTATATGCTATATATAGCTAAGACCAATAGGAGCGGAGCACCAATGAAGAATGTTTCAAACTCGGGATTTTTTTCTTACTTTTTTTAACTATTCTACGCGGACGAAGTCGCCGGCAGAAGCTAATATTTTATTCAACCTCAAAGTAGCTCAACATATCAACCAAAAACGCTTCAGATCATTCTCCCAGCAACAAACCGCAAGTATGTATTTTCATTAAACACCATTCGCTACCTCGTGTCATTTTTGCGCGATACGATGTAATCTTTTTACTCAATAAAGGACAGAGCTTGAACAAAGGGATGAGAATTATCCATACATATTTATGGAGCACGTAATATGCTGGAAGGTTCGCTGTTTGATTATTCTTATTGTATATTTTTTCGTGAGCACGACATCTGGCCTGCGAGTTTTGGAACAATACGGAGAGGCCCAACACAGAATAGGTTGATTTTCGTTAAAAAATTTAACCCGTTTCGAGTGTAAGCATTGACTGTATTTGTTTAATACGTCATCATAATTCATTTCTTCACGAAACACAGAGCATGGGTTTGTGAAGTGAAAACGTCCTATAGGCGCGCTGAGCTTTATTTTGTGGATATTCGGGTGTGTAACGCTCGTTCGGATAAGTTCGGATAAAGTCGGCTCGACTCGACTAAGGGAGCGAGAGATATATAATTAACACGTTAGTGCTATACTAGCTCAGCGAGCGTTACTCGTCTTAAATCTTTTTATTGCGTAAGTTCACCAGATACGCGGACGGCCTGCTTGATGAGGAGTGGTTACCGAGACTGAGCCTGACACAGTCACACTCGGCTATGTAACGTTCATTCGGGTACGTTCGGGTAAAGTCGGCTCGAGTGAACTAAGGAAACAAGAGAAATATACTTAACGCGTTAGTGCTATATTCGCTCGGCAAGCGTTACTCGAGTTGTTTTTTTTTATTGCATTAGTTCACCAGATAGGCAGACGGTCTGCATGATGAAGAGTGGATACTATAGCCTTTAGACATTTGTCACAGGCAAAGGTGCTACCAATGTGCTGCTGCTCTTTAAAGAGAGAGTGGAGGCTGGCCACTAGTGCTTGAAAACAACTCACGGTTAATTACGGCGTCATACTCTAGACCAGGGGTGGTAGCCATCCAGACGGGCAAATACCCTGCCACATAGCTCTGGGTCGTTTTGTCACCTCATGGGACAGGCCGCCCTGCTGCAGGAAATTTTATTGTTGGAACGGAGTTCCTGCACGGATAAAATAAAGTTTCCACTTCTGCTGAGTGGTTTTTACGTTAAGTTTTTTTCTTTTCTCTTTCTGAACAGCTCTGTGATCTACCCCAGTAAAATTGCAGTGTCTGTCATTTTAAAATGAATGCTAGTTTTTTTTCTTCAATCCTCTCTACGAGCGAACGAGATTGCTCGGGCTTATCAATTTTCTATATATTTTTACTTTTTTCTTTTATTTTTAACTCATCTTTTTTTTGTTATCTTTTTCTTTTTTATATTTTTTTTACAATGATTACTTATTCTAATACATGTCCTGTTGCTTCCTTAATTATACAAGAATACTTTTGCCAAAATTCCTTAATTTACTATAAAGTTTCTTATTTCTACTTTATTATTTGTATGTAAGACACTACATTCTTACATTTATGCTTTCTACTACTACAACAAGCTTCTTGTTATCTATTTATATTTCTTTAATGGTAAAGTTTAAGTAAGAGTTGCTATAGTGGCTTTAAAAATGAGAATTTTTAAATGAGAATTTAACTTTATTTTAAAGAATTATAGGGCAATGTATAAATAATGTCAATAACACTATATACAACTTTTTCCTGCTAATACATAAAATTCCTTATTTTTGAAAGTATACGCAACAAAATCTCATATATTTCACATTCATCAGCAAAGTTTAACGCTCGAAGGCTTTGGAACATCGGCCTCTCCGCCACAAGGGACTGTCTACAACATCAATCTAATACAACCACATGACAGATATGTTATCATATTTCTTATAAACGCATTTGGGAATTTTACGTGTGTACTTCAGAAAGAACATTAAATATTTTTTCATTTCTCAAATTTGTTGTCAGATCGCAGGGATGAAAATAGCACATTATGTCCCTGGGAAACGTTTCTACGTGGTGTCATAACATTTAAAAACTATGCGAACCATAGATAATATGCGACTCACGTCCCAACTTTTTTCACAGCCACTGTTAAATCGCGGCATGAATTGTAATAAAAAATATCCACAATTTTGTAAATCATTTTATACTTAAAATTACTTTTCACTAAAGTATTATTTTATTTTATCTACAATTTAAGCCAAATATTTACTATGATCTGTTGCAAGACTGGCTGCTACAATGCCACAGAAAAAATATTTTACTTGACATTTCATATGTATACGTAATAAATGAGTTTATCATATTCAGATATGGATTTAATAGACTAGTCAACAAGTGCCTTTTGGACCAACTTTTTTCAGCAGTCTCCGAAAATTATAAATGAGGTGTCATTCGATTCGGAATGGCATCTTGATGATTTTTGAAAAAAATTAAGTTCCGCTTGCAAAAATTGTAAAAGTTATTAACAATTAACTAAAAAATAAGGGGGGTTTAGATTTTTGCAAATATCTCACAAAGTAATAAAGATTTTTCAAATTTGAAGATTGTCCAAAAAGCACTTGTTGACTAGTCTATAACGTCTCATTTCATTACTGATTTGAATGAATTGATATATATTGTTATAATACTGTTACATACTGACAAAAAACGCACACCTGTCACAAAACGCAGTTTAATGCCTTTCCTGCATTCGGAATTCTGTTGTTAACTTCGTGTTTAAAATTTAAAAACATTCTATTGTTATCGTACTTATTTTATGGGCATCATTAGTGTCGAACTAATCGTTGTTTTTATTGAATTGCGTCGAAGCTTACCAGATGTGTGGATTAATTCGGTGAACGCGGCCCGTTTGGCGGTATTATACAGTTCAGTATAAAACAATGCCCGAACGGAGGGGTGGGGTAGTCAGAGCGAAAAAAACAAGTGACGCAAGACGTGTGTACATTTTTAATGGCGGACTTTGCGCGTGTTTTTGAATTGTGCATTACATTGGGACTTATTGCGTCTAGTTATATTTGTACCTGTGTTAGACGTACTGGTATAGTTTTAATAAATTCTATAGTAATTCCAACGGCATTTTAATTCGAGTCCTGTAGCTCGTATCATTATTATTTCGGTTTTTTTTATAGTGCAGTTCAATGTCTATCTATTTATATATCAAATCAATTATTATTGCTGTTCGTTACTCTCGCTTAAACTCGAGAACGGGTGGACAGATTTGGCTAATTTTGATTATGACTTATTTGTGGATGTCCAGGTTAGGTTTAAAAGGTAAGTAAATATTTTAAAAAAATGCTTGGAATATAGTAAAACCAACAATTTTGCTTTCCCTTAGAAACTATTCCTAACTGTCAAACATTATATACAATATATAAGTATAGACATAAGGCCCACACTGCACATGCACTTCCTCACAACACCAGCATGTAACAGATACACTCTACACTAGTATAAGTTTAGTATTGAAATTAGGATAAATTAATATAATAAGTCACTCATAAGATACATACACCTCAACACAAATTAATTAATGTCACACACAAGAACTAAAATAATAAGCGTGTTAAATTTTAAAAATTAAATCTAGAAATAAAGCTTTAAAAAAGGGTACGGAACTCGAGTCCGTAGAGTAGTTAAAATTTAAAAAAAAAACTGTCAAACATTTGATTTTCGTCCCGTCGTTTAGAAACCAACTGAATTTAAAGTCGTTCTGAAATCAAATTAAATTTAAAAGTGCAGTTTTTTTCATTTTTTGGTTTTGAATGTCAAGTTTGAAATTCGTCCCGTCCTTCAGAAATCAACGTTTTTTATTTATTGATTAAGAAGGCGGTACAAAGTTGGCCGGGTCAGCTAGTTTTAAATAATTTTAAAATATATTGTGAAATAAGTTTTGTACGAAAACTCTCTTCAAATACAAATATCCTCAGAATTACTTCTTAGAACTCTCGGTATAAAACCTCTCAGAGTTCATCACTGTCAAACACTGTGACATGAAATTCTCATAATATAGATATAGATTTGTTATACAATATATATTTCTTATTTAATACATTTTGGCGGGTCAATTGTTCTGATAAGTTTATAAACTATTCCTCAGTACGACGGAGAGAAATTCTTAGAGGTGTAAAATTTGGAACGAGGCCGGGAGTTTGGTTTTCAGAAAACAGATAATACAAAGGACAAAAATGATGAAATTTCTATAGGCACCTAATTCTTTATTTACACAATTTTATAGGTTTCATATCGGAGAGTGTGCTGTTGAACTGTTTGACCTGACCCACACCATTCCATTTCTGGACGACAAGGCGCTCTGGTCTGCACCATTGTTTCACACACACACAGTGGCAACCTTTGCGAACGAAATTTTTCGCCTCCACGTGCCTTCTGCGTACGGCAGAGTTATGAAATGAACTAACAAAATCCGTGTTTCTCGAAAAGTACAATCCGGGTATCTTCGTGTTTTTTTATTGCTAAAGTTCAGCAGACAGGCAGACGGCCCACTTGATGGAAAGCGGTTACCATCACCTATGGACATTTACAACACCAAAGGTGCTACAAATGCGCTGCTGTTCTCTTACCCTTAAGGTTGTCTCGTGTGATTAAGTATTATCTAGGTAAGCGTGCTTCACCTTTGCCTGCATCATAGTCCATCATTCAGCGTAATTGTAGTCAAACCATGGTCAAACGCGAATCTATTGATCATAAAAGAAACACAAAGCTCATTATTTCTATATTAACATAGTTTAACGCGTTATCATTACGTAATCAACCCCGTATAAATCAAGATATTTTAAATAAACCATTCCCATGCCCAAATCACAACTATAATAATAAAAAAATCTATAGATAGATAGATAACACTTTAATGTACAGCATTACAGAAAACTTACGAACTAGTATTCTAATTATGTACAACCGGCGGTCTTATCGCTAAAAAGCGATCTCTTCCAGACAAATCGTGGCAAGGATATTGCTGATTAGGAATGGCGATGGTGGTATACATAATTATTGTACGATTACTTACATTTTTATAATAAATATATAACTATACTATATATACAAATATACACATAATTTATACATGTGTATATTTGTACTATTACTTCAGACCACCCACGTATACAATATTATAGTGATAAAATGCATCTATTAAAATATTACATATTAAATGTATAATAATTATATAGTTGTATGCAACACTAGCTTCTGCCCGTGACTTCGTCCGCGTGTAATAGTTTAAAAACAGTTTGATCTTAGCGTGATAATATATTGTTACATACCGACAAAGAACGCAAACCTGGCTGTCGTAAAATGCAGTTTATTGCCTTTCCTGCATTCGGAGTTCTTTGGTTTACTTCGTGTTTAAATTTTAAAGACATCCTTTTGTTATCTTACTTATTTTATGGCCGTCATTAGTGTCGAAATAATCCTTGTTTTTATTGCATTGCATCGAAGCTTGCCAGATGTGCGGATTAACTCAGTGAACGTAGCCCCTTACATACATACATTTTAGTATAAAACAATGCCCGAACGGAGGGGTGGACAGTCAAGCTAGGATTACGATACTTCCCCCAGGGGGCGCCCCCCGCGGTCCCCCTCTACCGACCGCGGTTGGCGCACGGGGAAGCGACCCCGGGGCCCCGAGCGACCACTGTCACATTTCCCCCGTTCTCTCCGTGACAGAGGTGTCCCACCTACGTTCCTATCCTTAAAATCGTTCCTGTGTGTCCTTCCTTCCCAAATACCCACCTACCTCTTATTCGACGCGCCACTCGCACCTCTCCGTTCAGCGGAGAGGCTCCTTCGCGATGTGGCGGCGACGGGTCCGGCGCACAGGCATTCGCCAATCACCGGGAGGCGACGGAGCGGGCCTAAGGGCGGGCCGCCTCTTTACAAATTTCACCACCGTCGCGCGATGTAGGGTGTGGTGGCGGCGGTTTCACCCGACCGCACCCGCACCGCGGATGAAGAAACGTCTTTCAGATGGTTCTGGGTGGAGGTCTCGACTTGTTCGCCCTTAGGGCAGGTTTATTCCCTCACCCACCCGAAGCTTGGTCGGGCGTGCCTGCAGCTGTGTGCCGAGCGGGTCATCCCGGCTGCTAGCGCCCTGCGGGCGGCGTGTGGGATTTTCGTAAACAGCGGGCTTCACGCACGCCGCTCGCAACCATCTTAGTTTTAAGTCATTCAGATGGTCTCCCGTAAGGGAGACAATTTTAGTTTTAATAACCCCGTAAGGGGTTCGAATAAATATGGAAAAGGCACAAGAACAAGAGAATCTACCCCAGGTGGGTCGATCTTCCGCCACAAAAAAAAATGGAGGCGATTCCCACGCCGATGCCGGTACCTGTGGTAAGGCCAGCTGTTCCCCATCGTATTCTGGGGGGGGAACGTTTTTGCGCTCAAACGTCTGGACTTTGTCCAAAGAGAAGATGCCCGTGATGGGTGGCGAAGTTACTTTCGCGCGAAGTAGCAGCAGATTGAGCGGCCGCACATCTGCTGCCAGCGGCGCCAGAAGCGGCAACCAGAGCGGGACCTTGAGTGGAGCTGTCGCAGAGTCATCCGACAGTAACCTGTCAATGTTCTCCATTCGGTCTCGCTCTAGGTCGAAATCTAGGTCGCGTTCGCGATCGCCGACGCGCTCACGCTCCGAATCGGGGCCCGGCATACGCACGGAGCCGGAAGCCGGGCCCTCACACTCGTCGAGCCAGTGGCGCGCCCAGAAGAAGAGGAGGAGGGCAGCGCCATATCGTGGACCCCAGAAGATGTCATGGGTGTCCAGCGATGAGGAAACGTTGGCGTCCAAAACCTCCCGCAGGGTGTCCCCACCTTCCGCGGGAGCTCCAGAAGAGGCAGCCAGCATGGCACGTGCCAAGGAGGCCGTTGCCCAAGCGGGTCGGGTCACCGACCTTGAGCTGGACCATGAGGAGAGCACCGTCGAGCTGATTAGAGCCGCCGAAGAGGCGCGTATCGCTCGACGGGCCCCAGAACTCCTAACTCGCTCAGGGTCGGCAGCAGCCATGGACGAGGCCGGAGCTAGGACTGCCCAGGCCATTGAGACCGACGTCCGAAACGCCCTGGGGGTCATCCGCCACGTGGCAAAAGTCTCCAGGGGGTTAAAAGGGACTTTCATGAAGTCCCTTAACGACTCGGTCTCAATAATTAGCGACGCCTTTGAGGTGCTGCGTGGCCGCACCGAATCTGAGGAGATCAGGCGACTCGAAGCGGCCAATAGGCGCCTCGAGGCTGAAATGGCCCAAATGAAAAAGGAGATGGCTAGTCTCCGAGCCGAATTCGCCCGACCCCGGCTGGTACCCGCGTCCAAAACGCCGATGCCCAAGCCTCCACCTCCACCTCCGCCACAACCATCGTCGTCAGTAATGGAAGGGCGGTTCAAGGATCAAGAGGAGTTGCTGCGCCACCTGACTCTCTCTCTGGGAGCCATGATGGACGCTAAATTAGCAGCATTAGACGATCGCCTCCTCCCAGAGAGGCGAGTCCGCCCGCCGCTGGCAGTCGACGTCCGGCGGGCGAGTGCGCAGCCTCCTCCGACACCTGCAAGGAAAGAGGCCAACCGCCCTCAACCTGAAGAGTTTCCGCCGCTGCCCGCTAAGAGGAAGCGAGGCAGCGGAAATAACCAAAATGCGGCGACAGGTACTCCCATCGAAAAGGGAATCCCTAGGGCCAGCACGTCAGCCCAAATGCCGTCTCCGAGGATGGACGAAGGTTGGTCGGTGGTAGCCCGTAAGGCGAAGAAGAAGAAGCCACCGGTGCAGCCAAACGCCGTCAACCGACCTTCGCAGCCTCAAGCGAAGTCGAGGACACAGAAGCCCCCGGCGAAAAAGGGTCCGCGTATGCGGGTGCCAAACACCACCGCGGTGATTCTCACACTGCTACCCGCGGCGGGGGAAAAGGGCACGAGCTACGCGGACCTAATGCATAAAGCAAAATGCAACATCAAGCTTGGAGACCTCGGCATTCCCGGGGTTAAATTGAAAACCGCGCGAACGGGGGCCCGTATGCTCCTTCTCCCCGGAAAAGATAGCGGGGAGAAGGCTGATGCCCTCGCCGCGCGACTGAAAGAAGTCCTACCTCAGGATGAGGTAAAGGTGTCCAGGCCCGAGAGATGTCTTAACATACGGGTCTCGGGTCTGGACGATTCCACTACAGTGGAAGAAGTAATTGCCGCCGTCGCCCGGGTCACGGACGTCACCGCTGGGCGCTTTAATTCCAGCGCCATGCGTCTGGGCCCAGACAGGCTAGGTTATGTCATCGTCGCCTGCCCAGTGGCGGCGGCAATTAAATTGAAAGATAGAAAGAGAGTAATGGTGGGGTGGGCCTCAGCGGACGTTAAAATTCTGCCGAGCCGGTCTGAAAGGTGCTGGCGCTGCCTTGTGGCAGGACACGTCGCCTGCACCTGCTCCTCCCCGGTTGACCGCAGCAAGGACTGCTATCGCTGCGGTCAACCCGGTCACCCTGCCGCCACTTGTCAGAACCCCCCGCACTGCAGTATTTGTAGTGCGGCGGGTCGAGCGGCAGGACACTGGATGTGTAGGGGAGTGCCGGCTGCGCGCAAATCTGCGGGCCCCCCCACCACTACGAGGTCCACCAATAGGAAGGTGGACAAACAACAAAGCAGCCAAAAGAAGACACCAAAACGCAAGCGGAAACGCAACAGAGAAGGTCCTAGGCAGGCCGCGGGCAACAACAACTCCCAGCCAATACCGCCACTGCCACCACGGCCGCCGCGGCCCCTACCTCGTTCGCTGCAACCGTCGCCGTCGCCAACGCCCGGGACCACTAGGATGGAGGAGTAAACAGTCGTTCCAATGGCTCTCCTAGTGGTCCAGGGTAATTTGAACCACTGCGCCGCTGCCCAGGATTTGTTGGTGCAGAGTTTGGCGCAGTGGGGCATTCAGTTGGCTGTAGTCGCCGAGCCATACTACGTCCCCCCCCGTTCTGACTGGGCGGGGGATCTTGATGGCTTGGTGGCTATCATCGTTCGGACCGCCGCCGCATGCCCTCCCCTAGCCGGTGTGGTAAAGGGACGGGGCTACGTGGCGGCAACTATTGGGGAAATTGTGATCGTTGGGGGTTACTTTTCTCCAAATCGAAGGCTCGCCGATTTCGAGGGTTGGATAGAGGAAGTGGGCACAGTGGTGGCCCGCAGCCGACCTCGCCCCGTGCTCGTGCTCGGGGACCTCAATGCAAAATCCGTGGCTTGGGGATCTCCGAGTACATGCGCGCGCGGCGAGGTACTTGAAGAATGGGTCATCACGCAGGGTCTCGTAGTTCTCAACCGGGGCTCCGAACACACGTGTGTGCGCCAGCAGGGCGGCTCAATTGTCGACGTCTCGTTTGCCAGCCCTGAATTGGCGCGCCGTGTGCGGGACTGGAGGGTCATCACGACGGTGGAGACGCTCTCCGATCACCGATATATTCGGTTCAGCGTCTCCTCCCGAAATCCGGACCCGCCGTCCCGAGAGCCCCCGGTAGGAAATTGTCCGCGCTGGGCATTGAAAAAGTTGGATCGGGAGGCATTCAAAGAGGCCCTGATTGTCGCCACCTGGGCATCAGGGCCCGATGTGAACCCTCCCGATGTAAATGTTGAGCAGGAGGCAGAAGATCTACGGTCGCTCGTCACAGGCGTCTGCGATGCGGCGATGCCGAGGAGGGGTCGATTTCGACCCTTCCGCAAGGTGTACTGGTGGAGCCCCGTACTTGAGGGGCTAAGGCGCGCGTGCAATAGCGCGCACCGCCAGTACTACCGACACAGAAGACGGATACGCCGGGCAGCAGACGCAGCGGCCGTAGAAGCTCAGCTGTACGAGGGGTACAGAAGCGCCAGACAAGACCTACGCGTCGCAATCCGCGATGCGAAGAACGCGGCCTGGGGAGAGCTCTTGGAAAGTTTAAATCAAGACCCTTGGGGGCGCCCATTCAAGATGGCACGGAACAAGCTCCGTGCCTGGGCGCCCCCGCTAACCGAGTCTCTCCCCAGGGACACAATTCTCGACGTGGTCGGCGCTCTGTTCCCTTCAAGGGCTGAGCACGTGCCTCCTGCAATGGCCCCGCCAGAGGCGGAGCCCAGCGCGGATAGAGACCCAGTGCCCACCGTGGACCGGGTAGAGCTGGGGGTGGCTATGCTACGGCTTAAGGCCAAGAATGCCGCCCCCGGCCTTGACGGCATTCCAGGGCGTGCGTGGGTTCTGTCCTACGACGCCCTCGAGCCCCGACTGATGAGGCTTTTCAGCGCATGTTTGGAGCAGGGCCAGTTCCCGCAACGGTGGAAGACCGGAAAGCTGGTCCTGCTGCGTAAGGAGGGGCGCCCCGCGGACTCACCGTCCGCCTACCGGCCCATTGTGTTGCTGGACGAGGTCGGTAAGCTCTTTGAGCGCATCATCGTCGACCGCCTCGTCCAGCACTTATCGACGACGGGGCCGGACTTGGCGGACAACCAGTTCGGTTTCCGCACGGGGCGCTCTACAATCGACGCAGTCATGCGCTTGAGAAGCCTGGTGGAGGAAGCAGTTTCCCGGGGCGAGGTATTACTGGCGGTGTCTCTTGACATCGCCAACGCCTTTAATTCCTTGCCCTGGCCATGCATCATGGAGGCACTCCGATATTTTGGGGTGCCTCCCTACCTCCGCCGAATAGTCGGGGACTATTTAAATGAAAGAGCCGTCATTTACCCGGTCCACGAGGGATGGAATCGGCGAGCCATGGTGTGCGGTGTTCCACAGGGGTCGGTTCTCGGTCCTCTCCTGTGGAACATCGCATACGACTGGACGTTACGCAGTAGGGTCCTCCTCGGCGTCAGCATCATATGCTACGCAGATGACACATTGATCGCAGCACGAGGGAGGACCCACAGGCAGGCGTGTCTTCTAGGCACGGCTGGGGTGTCTTTAGTTGTAGGCAGGATCCGGCGTCTTGGACTGGAGGTGGCGCTTCAGAAGACCGAGGCCGTGTTTTTTCACGGTCCTCGAAATCGTCCACCTCCAGACACCGCTATAATAGTAGGAGGCATCCGCATCGGCATCGGGGGGACCATGAAATACCTAGGATTGGTCCTCGACAGCCGGTGGGATTTTTCGGCACATTTTCGGCAGCTGCTCCCCAGACTCAAGGGGGCAGCGGGTGCGCTGTCGCGCTTGCTCCCCAACGTCGGGGGGCCGAACGCCACGTGCCGAAAACTCTTCGAAGGCATCGTACGGTCGATGGCCCTGTATGGGGCCCCAGTGTGGGCAGACCGCCTGACGGCCCGCAACGCTCCGCTGTTGCGTCAGGCTCAGCGTATAATGGCCGTCAGGGCGATAAGAGGATACCGTACGGTGTCCTTCGAAGCGGCCTCTCTACTCGCCGGATCCCTCCCATGGGACCTGGAGGCCAGGGCGCTGGCGTCATTGTATGTATGGCGCAAAGAAGCCCTGGCCCGGGGCACCAGACCCGCGCCTCGCGAAATCGAGGCGTGCAGGTCGGAGCTGCCTCAGAACGTCAGGGTGACGCAGGTCCCGAGAGGACCTGCGTCACCCTGACGTTCAGGCTGACGCAGGTCCTCTCGGGGCACGGCTGCTTCGGGAGGTACCTGTGTCGCCTCGGCCGCGAGGCAACGTCAGGGTGCCATCATTGCGACACAGGCGACGAGGATACGGCGCTGCATACCCTGCAGGAATGTCCGGCATAGACGGAGCAGCGCCGAGAGCTCGTCGCCTTCACCGGACTGGACCTTTCGCTCCCGGCCGTGGTTCGCACCATGGTCGGGAGCCACACCGGATGGGACGCCGTCTCCTCCTTCTGCGAGCACGTCATGTTTGCGAAGGAGGAGGCGGAACGGGAGCGTGAGCGCACTTCTCTGCTCCGCTCCCGACAAAGGAGGACGCGCCTACGCCGGAGGTCAGACCTAGACCTTCGGCCACCGTAAGCGGGCGGCGCGGGTGGGGCCTCTAGGGGTATAGAGGTTCTCACTCACCCGCACATGCCGTCGAGATGAGAGCGCGAGTGTTCCGCGCGCGCTCATCTCTCTTCCCGTGGGGCGCGTTACAGACCGCCCCACGCCCGGAAAAGACCGAGAAGTCGCCGGGGGAGTAGCTCCCCCGGCATTTGAAGAGGCCCAGTGAGCGGGGCCCACGCCTGCCAGGGAATGCGGAGCCGGGTAGCCTATTCCCGTAGCCCTGGCATAAGGCGCAGGACGGAACACCCAGGGGTTTTAGTGGGTATCCCTAACTGGGGAGTGGCAATAGCGTGGCACCGGTTCTGACCGGGCACGCTAGTGCCACCCCCGATCTGGCGAATCCCACACTGTCTCACCGGGTCGCGAGCATCCCCCAGGCTTCTGTGCCTGTCGCGGCTTAGTCCTCAAGCGGATTTGCCCTGGCCAAAAAAAAAAAAAAAAAAAAAAAAAAAGGATTACGATACTAGTAAGACGTATGTAGTACATTCGATAAGCGATATAGTGACGGACATTGCGCGTGTTATTGGATCGTGCAGTTTGTGAACTTGTTACATCCAGTTTTATTTGTACCTGTTTTATACGTGTTTGTACAGTTCTAATAAACTCTATAGTAATTCCAACGGCATTTTAATTCGAGTCCTGTGTAGCTCGTAACATTATAAACAAATAAATATCTATCACAGAAAAAATATCCTGAGCTTAGCGCGTTCAAGCAAACAAACAAACCCTTCAGACTATACTACTACTATAAGATAATACTAATTATATAAAATTACATATGAGTATATTTTGCCGTTAGAATGTCCTGACCATATTCTTAAATGTTATTATTCATCTATTTTAAATATATATTTAAACAATGTTTATCTAACCAGTGTTGAGTAAATAATCCCATAGCAAACAACGCGAAAACCATACACTCATATTCTGTTACGTGGCTCGAGATTCTGCGTTATGTAATTTAAAAAATATGACAAATTAATGAAATAATTATTAGTGTTTTTACTCGGCTACGATTATGTAAGCTTTGAATTCATATCCCATTAAAAAAATACCACTTTTTTATTATATTAGTTAAACTAAATTAGTTTCTAAATACAACATTTAGAAATTAATTTGAACCATAATAAACATTTAACGAACGCCTACGAGCTACCAACTATTCTTGTTTTGTCTTATCAAAACAGTTGTCAAATTCACATTGATTATATAAAAGGCTAAAGAATATTATAATTAGGCTGAACAGAATGTCAAATATATCACTAATTTCGTGCTAAAATGAGATAAGTATATCAAAAAGTAACGCCCCCACACTTAGATCTCTGTGGTAACTCTCTTGTCACGTAGGAATTTTTGATACGGGGACCCGAGAGATATTGATTGTAGCTAGATTGTTTTGTGATTAGCATAATTATATTAAAATAAAGAATCTACTTGTCAGTTGTTATAGTTTAGCTATATCTGACAGACGTTGTCCTGCCCTTAAAAAATAAAAATCTAGAACCCGATTGTAGCACCATGGATTATTATTGTTACGAATTACACAGGACTCGAATTAAAATGCCGTTGGAATTACTATAGAATTTATTAGAACTATACAAATACGCATAACATAAGTACAAATATAACTAGACACTACTAGTACAAACTACACAAGTCCGTCACTATCGCTTATCAGTGTACACGTCCTGCTTGTATCGTAATCGTCGCTTGACTGGCTTACCCCTCCGTTCGGGCATTGTTTTATACTAACTATACAATACAAAAAAAACACCGCGTAAACTGAGGTTTCCGAGAAACCGTAATATGCACACCTGATTAATTATTCCTGCGAACGGCCAATGAAGTCGAAATCTGTAATAAACCAGGTGCGCATTTCTTTGTCGGTATGTAACATTGTAATTATTATTACGGGGTGAGAAGTTGCACCGGTAGACGCCTGGCGGGAATAACTGATCGAGTGGTAACTGGTGAATTATCGATCGCCGAGAATAGAAAATTATTAAATTATTACCTAATATCGCTATTAAAAAATAGGGGATGGTGATAGAAGAGTGAAAATTTGGGGTTGTATTTATTTTTTAATGTATTATCATAAAAAATTAAATAAAAATATTATTTTTGTTGGAGTGGACAACCATTATCACTTAGGAGTATGAAAAATAGCTTACATCCTATTCTCAGACCTACTACACACACAAAATTTCATAAGAATCGGTTAAGCCATTTCAGAGGAGTTTAGTTACAAACTTTGTGACATGAGAATTTGATATATTACATACGTTTTGCATTGGAAAATTCATTCAGTCATTCTTAGTATCATAATCGCGTGTTATATACGTAAATTCAAGATACAATTAGTTTAAAGCGAACTAAGTGTCCAAGAACTCTAATTGTAATAAATTTATTGATTACTAGCTGACCCGGCAAACTTCGTATCGCCTCAAAATCAATAAATAAAAAAAGTTGATTTCTGAACGATGGGACGAACATCAAACGTTTGTCATTCAAAACAAACAAAAAAACTATTTTATATTTAACTTGATTTCTGAACGACTTTTAAATTTAATTGATTTCTAGACGTCGGAAACATCCAATGTTGCACAGATAGGAATAGTTTCTAAGGGAAAGTAAAATTCTCCTTTTTACTATATTCCAAGCATTTTTTTCATATTTACTCACCTTTTAAACGTTCCCTGGACTTCCACAAATAATTCAAAACCAAAATTAGCAAAATCAGTCCAGCCGTTCTCAAGTTTTAGCGAGAGTAACGAACAGCAATTGATTTTTATATACAAAGATAAAAGCATCAAAAATTAGTTTAACACGACCCCAGAGGATTTGCTAACAAAACAAAATTTTATAAATTATGTAAAAATTCTTTTTTAAACTTCATTTAAGAGTACATGTCTAGCATTGTCATAGATACAATTATTTTTTTGTTGGTTTCTGGGATACCATGTATATAATTGACTACAAGCGCTGGCGTGATATTTTTATCGGGTTTTTTTCAAGCGAAAGCAGTTTAAATTCTATCTCTTGACATGACAGTTGAGTGACAATTTGTTGGACCATAAATTGGGAGGCTTCAATGAGAAAAAAATATATATTCTGTGATGAATGCGGGAATGAAAATGCTACGTTGACAACCGACTAACAAGACGATTTGTTATATGATGTATTGTATATTTATTCCTTATATTTCTTTATTCGACGTGAGAGTAATTATTGGATTATTGTAATACAATACGGTCTAGCCTGTAACGACTAATCAGTAATTTAACATTATATAGGTATTCTAAAATAACTTAAGATAGGTAATAAGTATCTAATTATGAATATGTGGCGAAACAAACCTTTTCGCCCACTGCCTGGCAGGCGATGTTTTTAGAGTGAGGATTGACAACTGTGATGTGACATGAGAGACAGAGAAAAGTCTTCAACAAAAAGGTACATATTTTCATCCTTTTGAATCATATCATATATAAGTTATTATTACTCTCAGCTGATGTAAATATTATATATCGAAATATATATTTGATAAATGAACGGGTATTTATTCCTACAACGACCCGTCAAATATATTTTTACAAAAAGAATTGCTTTCATAATAATATATTAAAATTGGTCATAATGTATACAAGAAGTAAAAAAGAGAAAACAATTTTGAGCTGAACGTACTGCTGTGGAGTCTCTTGCCGCTTCTTCTTCTTAAACAGCAGCACGTTGCGAAGCGGTGTACTAAGAAGTAAGAAGTAGATTAAAATTTGAATTATATATATAATAAATATATGTGACTATGACTGACACTGACACTCTGAATGAGAGTGTCGTGGTTAAGGTAAGGAAAGGAATGCTCCGGTGGTTCGGGCATGTGGAAAGAATGAATAATGGAAGAATGACTAAACAGATATACAATGCAAAAGTGGATCGATGCCGAAGTCGCGGAAGAGCACGACACACCTTCCATGATCAAATTGATAGTGTACTAGCAGAAGGTGATGTCAGGAGCCTAAGAACAGACGACCGTGCATGACAAGAGATATGAATGTCCAAGAAGCAAGTGAGGTGTGTAAGAATAAGCCTGAATGGCGCTCTGTTGTCCGTGCCTACCCCGCAAGGGACCTGGCGTGGAGTTATGTATGTATGTATGTAAATTTAAAGAAACTGCTCAGCAACTGATTAGTGAAAAATCTTACCCATAAACTCTTCTTTAGTCGAATATTTTGGGTACAACCTACGTTAATCATTCAAATTTTATTTATCTGTGCTCATTTATCAGCGCCATTTACGCTCTGTTGTTCGTGCCTACCCTGCAAGGGACCTGGTGCGAAGTTATGTATGTATGTATAAATATACGACCGTCAAAATATTTTCTACCATGGAACTTACTTTGAATAAAACTTTTTTTTAGTTTTAATGGTGTAGACGTAAACGAAAGTTCCTAAAACAATAATATCAAATTAATCCCAGCTCCCGTACCTGAAAGCCAGGTGGCAGGGTATCAGTTGGAAGACGTGACAGTTTTAATTACGCTCCGTCGGCATTCCTTAGTTCCCCCTACCGATATCCCGGAATCCGATCCATTAGCCATCGCCGGGATTCTTCATCGAAATCCCGAAACGTTCATTCCCCTATTATCGCATTATTGGATGCTTTCTTTGATTGGATGACAACTACGAAAGTTATGCACAAGTTTGAAAGCGGACAGGATGATTAAAACCAAAGAATCTGGTCATTACATCAATTTTAGTTCATTCTCTGGGGAATGGGCAAAATTGCTCCTTTGTATTATTCTATCATGGAAGAACTATCCTGGTTTTATATTTAAAAATTAGGTGAATCTGTCTTTCTTTTTTTTATTGTAGGAGTTCAGCAGACAAACAGACGGTCCACTTGATGGAAAGCGGTTACCATCGCCTATGGACAGTTGCAACACTAAAGTTGCTACAAATGTGCTGCTGCTCTCTTAAGAGAGATCAAAAAATGTTATCAGACCTTTTTTGTAGAGCGTTCAATTCTCTATAAAGATTAGAACAGCGATTTATCAGTCAACCAGTCGTTTGAACGGTACAAAAATCAGAAGAAGCAAAAAAAATTTCCTGTGTTATTCTTATGGGAATTAAAAAAATGCGATGAGGACAATCTTAATATTAATATTAATGGCTATCTTTCCACAGAAATTTTTTTACACCCAAAAGAAACTTTTGAGCCTGTTTGGAAAAAAAAAATTTTTTTGGATCGTCATAATATATATATATATATATATATATATATATATATATATATATATATATATACATAACACTTTATTGCTCACCAAAATAAACAAATACAGAAACAAAATGCATAATTACAATACTTCTTGGCTAAACAACAGGCGGTCTCATCGCTAAAAGCGATCTCTTCCAGGCAACCTAGCTTAAAAGAAATTCTTAACTAATCTGGCGATGTAGGTGGGGCAGAAGAAGGTAGGACTGTACAATTTAAATATACATACTTACACAAATTTATAAATTAAATACATACATCAATATAATAGTAATATATATATTATATACGCATATACAAAAAATAATCTAAATAAATCTTATACATACAATTTGTCGTGTCACAATGTTCGTTCCCATACTCCTCCGAAACGGCTTGACCGATTCTCATGAAATTTTGTGTGCATATTGGGTAGGTCTGAGGATTCTCAGATTGTCCGATTGGACAACATCTATTTTTCATCCCCCTAAATGTTAAGGGTAGTCCACCCCTAAATATTCTTTAATTTTTAGATTTATTTTTATTTTTATGATACAGCATTACAAAATACATACAACCCTAAATTTTCTACCCTATACGTCAATTTTTTTAATAGCGATATTAGTTTTTTTATAATTTTCTACTGGGATAATTTAGATTTTAATTTGAACCAGGTAGATGGCGCTGCAATCGGGTACCAGAATTTAGATGTTCTTTTTGTTGTTGTATGTGTTGAAGTTTGTCTCGGAATGGTTTAAATAAACGATTGGACCCAGTAGATGGCTCCGCGATACTCCTCCTAAACGCTGGGCCTGATTTTGATGAAATTTTTTGTTTGTTCAAGTGGATTTGAGAATAGTTTATATTAACATTTGGTCCCGGTAGATGACGCTGGAATCGGGTTCTAGATATTTATTTTTAAAATGCAGGCAACGTCTGCCGGGTACAGCTAGTTTAATATATATTTATTGATTTCAGTAATTCATTTTCCCGTTATCTGACAAAAAATTTAATTAAACATAACAACAAAGCAAAAAGGAATAAACGAAATTCTTGTAACGGACAACATTTTAATATGACATTTTTAAGAAATACCCATTCTTACAGAATTTTAAATATGTTGTTGATTAACGCGCTGTGCCATTACCCGGACAAGGAAGATTTCGAAACGGCAAACAACAAAGTCGTGTTTAATCGTGAATTGCTTTTGATCAGTTAAGAGTTTCCTTTTGATGATGCAAGTTAATTTGTAGCAGATGAACGGTCTATTGGTAAGATTTATTGGAAACTCACTGATATAGGTATTTATTTTTAGAACTTTCATACAACAATGATATATGAATAATTCAAGCTTATCCGTGCAGGAACGAAGAAATAATACAATTACTTGCGGCTAGGTGGTCTGTTGTAAGAGGCGACAAAATAACCCACAGCCAGATGTGAGATGGTAAGTAAGGAGTTTGCCCGTCTGGACAGATACCACCTCTGGTCTAGAGTAAGCTGCCATAAACAACCTTGAGTTGTGTTCGGGCATTAGTGGCCAGATTCCAGTCTGCCCTCCCTTTAGAGAGCGGCAGTACATTGGTAACGCTAAAGATGCTACCAATGTGCTGCCAATTGCAAATCAATGCAATGTGGAGCTAAACTGTTTTTTTACGCCGGGCTTCCCTGTCATTGGTCAAGGACAGGGTTTTTTTTCTATCTCTTTATTATTTCTAAACATTTACAATTGTTCTACTACTTATTCTATTGTTCCTAATTTGTATGATTTATATAACGTATTGGGTAAAAGGTTGGTGTAGGTATGGGTGTGTCTGTACAGGATATTTTGGATATGGTTGGTTTTGGTTGGGTCCCCGAACATTACGACGGCAGACGCCAAAGTCCCTATATTCCTAGATCCTTTAATACCAGTAGCAATTCACCCCAATAGCCCGGTACTTTTTGCTCTGATTTCCCACAATAGTCCTACAATGGCCGAAGCTTGTCCTTGGATGCATTATTATATGGTGTAGACAGTGATAATCACCGGTCAGTGTCACGCCACATTTACATTTTTCTCAAGGGGCCTTTATGTATTAACCTTCCCAAGTTCCCACGCAAGCCCTTCTAAACTCCGAGCCATTTTTATGGCCCGTGGTCTTCAGAGACATAAATTATAATGGGCCATTAATTATACTTCGTTCTGTTTGTTCGTTAGCTAGGACATTAGTACTTAATGAGAAAAATAGTAAAGTAAAATCTATGAGTCTTGAAGCAAACCGAAGTTGTATGTTACGAATTGCGTGTACTAGTCATTTTAACATCTAAAGAACAGCTGGGTGTTGATGTCATCGGACCATGGACAAACTGTTTTTAAAGGACGCCTATCCTCAGGAGGATATTACAGTATTTGGTCGAGTTTCTAGCAGGATCTTAAAAGGAAAAAGAATAGAATATACTTTATTGTATAGTATTGAGTTACAATTAAAGAAGTTTAAGTGTAAAAACTATAGGCGGGTCTTATTACTAAAAAGCAATTTCTTCCAGACAACCTTAGGATGCACAAGATTTTTTTTGACACATGTCAATTTTGCAATATAATAAGGATATATACCTATATGATTTTGAAATGGGGAGTAAAATAACATGGCAATAAAACAAAAATGTACATATATTGAACTATATAAAAACAATAATAATAGAAAAAAAGGAATCAAATTCAGACTAGACAGAAGACTAATGTCATTAAATGTCAAGTGGAGAATATTTTTATGCAATACTAGGATATGCCTGCGACTTTATTCACGCTTGATTTGAAATTACCGCGGGATTCCCGGGACACAAAGTACCGCAGCATTTAAAAAAGAAGCTCGTTCTAGTGAAAACTCTGTTGGAATAAGCTTATTTTTATGCACTCAGACAACTTCAAACCGCTGCTGGGATTCCCGAGATAAAAATATCACACATTTTATAAAGTAGCATAGATTTTAAGTCAACTGATTCTTATAGCTGTAGATCAGTGAAAACCCTATCGAAATCAGCCCAGTGATTTTTACGTAAATCCCGAACAAACAGACAAGAAATCTAAAAAAAATTTCGTGTTCTCCATCGTTTATTTAGTTTTTTCAGTTGTTCTTTTTAAATAGCTTCAACATATAGACACGGCATGTTTAGAATTTTATAATATTTCCAAAAGAACTGAGTGCGTTCACACAAAAACACTACTTTTCTTTAAATAATTATGCCTTATTCTTATACTATAGACTATTTAATATATATGTATATATAGTTATATATATTTGTATGTATTTAATTTATAAAATATGTAGTTTAAGTATGTTTATTTATGATATACCTAATGATCTGCACCACCTACATCACCAGATTATGTTAAGTCAGTTTAGTTGGGTTGCCTGGAAGAGATTGCTTTAAGCGATAAGGCCGCCTATTATTTCTACCATGGCACTATTGTAATTGTATATTTTTGAAACTGTATATTTGGTGAGTAATAAAGTGTTATCTATCTATCTAATATTATAGATTATCGAGTACAAAACACTTTTGACGATGAAAAACTTCATTCAAGCTTAATAGAACAGTGCTTCAATAGTCTGGGGAATAACGTGGCAAGTTGCACACAATCAGTGGCGCCAGACAATTATTGAGTTAGATCACTTTGCCCCAGTTCATATTGCTCCTTGTTCAATCTTCATTTTACAATAGGAGATAACAATAAACTGTTATATGCAGTTTATTAACCTGAATTACTCCAAGTGAAACATTTGTGCAATTTAGTTATTAGAGATCTTATTAGAACAGTTTTAATTTTAGTAGTATTCAATACCTTGATGTTGACTAAAAATCACTAGTAACAATCTTAAATATTATTATATTGTACATCTTTAAAGACCACAAGCCATAAAAATGCCGCGGACTTTTGGAGACCTTGCGTGGGGCCATGAGGACGCCAACACGTAGAGGCCCCTTGATAAATTTAATCTAAATGTGGCGTGACACTGACAGGCGATTATCCCTGTCTACATCATATAATAATACACCCAAAGACAAGCCCCGGCCAGTGTAGGACTATTGTGGGAAATAAGAACAAAAAGTACCGGGCTATTGGGGTGAACTGGTAGTGGGACTAGGGGTCTGGGAATATGGGGACTATGGCGTCTATCCGTCACAATGTTTGGAGAACATGGAAAAATGGGCAGACGGTGACTAGCCACTCCACTGCATGGGCCACAAATGCCATAGAAGACAGGGGCAACATGGGTGTGAGTGGCTAAGGGGTGTAGAGAGATGGGTTGCAGGTCCACCGAAGCTACTTCTGACGTGATGCCATGAATCACTTCTACACCTGGAGCTTGAGTCTTAGCCCTAGCGATCCCCACTCTGTGCCGGCTGGCTAAGGCAAGCACGGAGGCGGGGGTCTTGCCTAAGCCCTCGGAGTCAGATCCGAAGTGTCGGTACTCACCTAAGGCTTCGCCATGAAACCCATCTGCAAGTTATTATTATATTGTTATTCTTACATACAAGAAATTTGAGGAAATTTATTTCGTTTCGACCTTTCTGCTTAATTTGATTCATTTTGGTATCTCCAATAAAAAGTTTTTACTATGATTGGTAAGGCTTAAGACTTATCACGACTAATTTGTACTTTAATATAAATCATCTAATTAGCACTTGTAGTTCACAGTCCATTCAAATCATATTAATTCAAAGAAGTATTTTAATTTTTTATTAACTTACAAATATCGCTTTCATTACAGTTGTCACCAATATGATAGCGTGGTACACATAATACATTATAACTATAATATATACATATTCAATCGTCATAACATGTAATATAATATGTAGTTCTTGTGAATTCTGTCACAGTACAGATAAAAATTTCAATTTGTTATCTTGTTCAATGTTCGCAAGGCCTGTGTCATCAGCGCCTTATTAAGCAAGTTGTTCTTGCCGTATGGTACTAGTAACATTGATGGGTGCCCACGTCTCATCACAAAATTCGCTGTAATGTTCAATTTGATTTCAGCTAATACACCTGGGTTAAACGGTGTACCTTTTAACAAGTTCAATAAGCAGGAGACCGATGCAAACTTTCGTCTGGATGCCAAATTAAACCCAACGATGGTCGTTTATGGGCGTACAAACGAACACACGCAGATAAACACATGGCTAATTAAAGGAACGAACAATGACGATTTTAAATAGATCAACTGCACGATCGATTGTGTCAAGGTTTCGTTCCAATATAATGTTCTTCGCTTTTAAAACACCACACTTTCATAGTGCAGTAAATAAAAATCAAACTAACCTCAAGGCACATATTTCCGCAACTAAAATGAAAAGCACTCTTTCAAAGAGTTTCAGAGGAGCAACGAGATGTTTACGTTTTTCATTCAGTTTTCCTTTGAAAGTAAAGTAGGATTAAAGTTAAGATGCTTGAAATATTAATTAAGCCCCGTATTGCTAATCACTGTAGTAGAAGTAAAGTAGCTGTGAATAAAATTTACATCCATAAATAGATTAAAGTCACACCTTCACACTGACTCATTATCTTCCAATCTAAAATGCTAAAGATGGATAAGTAAGTGGCGTTTCTGAACGCACCGAGAGCAGAGAAAATTTGAAAAAATAAGAATGTCATTCTGAAGAGGCCCATTCACTACCCTGCAGTGCAAACCTGCATTGGGTGGAGCTGGCAGGATTCAAGACGCATCCTGCTCGGTGTTGCCAGACGCAATACAGACTGCAACAACATTCATAATCCTGCATTAAGCGAAGGCTAGGCGGACTGCCATGCAGAGTATTCTTGCCTCATACCTGCTTGTAACAAAACTCTTTGTATTGTAACGACCGACAAAGAACAATTCACACCTGCAGTTTATTGCCTTTCGGCATTTGGACTTCTTTTGTTTACTTTGTGTTTAAAATTTGTAATTAGAAAAACATCCTATTGTGTATTTAATCTTTATGATAATCATTAGCCAGGTGTGATTTTCGGAAATAATTGTTATGCGGTCGAGTAGGTATTGTGTCGAGACATATTGTATTGGTACAGTATAAAACAATTCCCCAACTGAGAGATGAGGCGGTCAGTGTTATTGAATTGTGCATTACGTTTGGACTTATTGCATCCGGTTATATTTATACCTGTGTTATACGTGTTTATATAGTTCTAAGAAATTCTATAGTAATTCCAACGGCATTTTAATTCGAGTTCCGTAACTCGTAACAGTATTTATTATACATTATACTAGTTTTTTACACAAGTATAAATAGATCATACTAACAGTTTCATGTCGTGTTTTGTTTTCAAAATATAATTTAATTGGAGATCTATTCAGTTTTGATTCTAAGCCCAACGCATCAAAATCCTTGCACTCATCATATATTTCAAGGGCTATATAGACACGGACCCTTTGAAGAAATGATAATTGTACATTTGTAGTAATTTTATATACAGAATGAAAACACTTGACAATTAATTAAAAACTAAGATCTTATAAATTAAATCAGATATAGGCTGAACAAAGAGCAACCTTATCGCGTTAAGTAATTTCTTACAGACAATATGTTTAGTTGTGTTTTCTTCTCCATTATTTATTTGGTATAGCAACTTTTTAACTTTTCTCCACTTTAGTATGTTTGACATGACATGCGCGTCTCTTGTCATGTCAAATATGTTGTGACTTTATTTCTGGCTTAAAGGCCTAGTTGCCAAGCCATAAACATATACAAATGTGACTTTTTTTTGGAAGTTGGGCACATCTATCATCACAGCCCTTTAAACATATGAAAAAACAATATAAAAAAATATTGCACTAGTGTAGAAAAAAATATTATTTATAATATATCTATATAATATAAAAATCCCAGTTAACAATGTTTTTGTAGCCATTGACATAAAAATGGTCTCGAATAATTTTATCTCTTCTCTCCTCAACAGATTTTAATATAATACGCTAAATATGAAAAGATATATACAGTTTAAACCTAAAAGATTATCCAAGCATATCGTTTGATACTTGTAGAATACAATATCACTTAACGAAGAGTTCAAAAGCTCACAATCAGAAGTAACAATTATCTAAAATACCCAAAAACAACCCGAGATGCATCAAAATACAATTTTCACCCAACCAAACGAGGGGCAAGACGCCAAACATCCATTTCGCTCGTATACTTGCATTAAAATCTTTAATAAGCTCGTCACGTTCTCATTGTGCCTTTTCATTGCTTAATTTACAAATGTAATTTCAAATAAATTCAAAGTCTGGCCCGCACTGGGATTTATCTACAAGCTTTTTTAAGCCATAAGAGGCAGATTATTTTCTTTTGTGGCCGATCTGATATTTATTTGCGGCCGCTTTCATGATAAGTGATTTCTTTATTACTGCTACTTATCCCGAAAACTTTATTCAAACTAAACTCTAAAGAATATTCTTTTATTAATCTGACTGATTACGCTTTCAGTTCAATTATGAAGTCTATAAAAACTAGCACAAACTACGTAACAATGGAGTTTTTGGCGGGAACTGAAGATGTTGTGCTGTGCAGTTTTATTTTCTAAAAATGTGTAAAATTATTCTAAAATGAACAACAGTTGTAGGATATAGATAGTTTATGAGTAGTCATTATGTGTTTTGTGAGAAATGTGAACTGTATAGTCAAATGTGGGCTTTTGAGTTGTCACAAGAACTCCGTTGAAGGCACTAGCTGATTACCTACAGTTTAGCAGTGCTACACATAGGCATATGAAAATGAAGAAACTGTATTGTAAACTAAGATCTGGCTTAAAGGCCTAGCTGCCAAGCCATAAACCTAAATAAAACTATGTAACAAAAGAAGTACGTGTGAAGGACTCGCCGAATTTATCTTCGAAGTATTTTATCCTGGCACGAAGATATAATTCTTGATAAATGACCAGTATTATTAAGTTCGGTTATTGTTTTAAGTATAGTTTTACACCACGACACCAATAGTTTTTAAAATTGGAATATTAATAACGTATGTTGCATATAGTTTTTGAAATAGATTAATGTCAGTTACATTAAGCCTACGTACCGAGTGCCCATTCCCTTCTAAGTTTATGCTAAACTACTAAAAATTTCATCTTTCCTAAAATCACTTTAGTCTGGGGTGTCTGGGATCTTAGACTATAATGTTAACTGCAAAATGCTTAAAATTGAAATGTATTTCTTTGTAATTCATTTTGTCTTCTTCGTGTAACTTGAAAAGGTTCAACGCTGCATGCATGTTTCATGAGTTCAGTTTTGACTTTGACTACACACTGCTAGTTTGTAGTTGTTTGTGATGCAAAGTATAATAAATTCGTATCAAACTTTTAAAAGAACTTTTATAAATTACATCGCAATAATTGGGAGAAAGAAATACATTGGAATAACATCTGTCGTATACAATACACAGTGATAATAAAATATGACTGGTGTGTGTAGTGTTTGTTTACACTCCTAATATGTGATATTATGAGTGTAAACATATATATATATATATATATATATATATATATATATATATATAGATAGATAGATAGATATATATATATATACGCTTATGCCTAAACCTTTCCTGAAAAATTTTGTAACTAACGGTAAGTGCCGCTTAAAAATCCATTGTGTGTTTAGGGCAATTTAGCGAATATACAGACAGACAGACGGGGAAAGTGACTTTGTTTAATATGATGTGAAGATAAAGAAGAAGTATGGAGAAATATCAATAAACCCCGGACCAAACTTACCTACCCGGTACGCAATATAATTAGAATACACGAACTATCTAGGACTAACTGTCATTAATCAATCACCCTATCTCCAGCCGGCAGGTCCTTGAAACCTAGTTTAAAAGTCGAAATTAACGAAAAAATTAAATAAGTATTTATGAAACGTATCTCACTCAGCGCACCATAATTATTACTTAACGTTAAATACAGATAGAATTTTGAATTTATTATTGGTCCAATAATTTTCTAACTCGTCAAAATCCCGACCGCAACCAATCTTCCCTCGATTCAGCACTCCGATAAACAATAACACTAAATCTTAAACTTCAATTGCCAATTCTAAATTCATCACGGATTATTATTTAAGCAACAGTGCACAGAACAACGTAGAAGGGAGACGCCGTAGCAGATTCTCCAAAACGTAATAGTCTATGGAATTACTATAGAGTTTATTAGAACTGTACAAACACGTATAAAACAGGTACAAATATACTAGATACAACCAGTAACACTGCACGATTCAATAACGCGCAAAGTCCGTCACTATATCGCTCTTCGAATGTACACACACACACACGTCTTACTCGTATCGTAGTCGTCGCTTGACTGCGGCACCCCGCCGTTCGGGCATTGTTTTATACTAAACTGTATAATAGAACAAAGGACCGCGTTCACCGAGTCAATCCGCACACCTGGCAAGCTTCGACGCAATTCAATAACAACAAGGATTAGTTCGATACTAATGACGGCCATAAAACAACTTCAATAACAATAGCATGTTTTTCTGAATTAAACATTCTAAACACGAAGTAAACAAAAGAACTCCGAATCCAGGAAAGGTAATAAACTGCGTTTTACGACAGCCAGGTGTGCGCATTTCTTTGTCGGTATGTAACAATACTTATTTTTATAAATGAATAGAACATGTATGTTGCGTAATGCATGTTAAAAGATGTTGAAGTTGACAGTATCCAAAGAGTACATGCAGTATCAATACCTTCTGCCCATAACAAAGCATACAAAAATCATTTTACAATATTGACTTACATTATAAATTACAATTAATAATTAAAATATAAGAAAAACCATAATAATAAATCATACATACAATAGTAATTATCTAAAGTACTGGTCGCCCATTAATAGAAATTCGACCATAATTAATTCAAATTATAAGTTTAAACATTATTAAGGTTGCTGTCAAAGACTATACTTCTATAGTCACAGATTTCGCCAAGGCTGTATTATTAATTTGACTTTAACAATAAACAAAAGAGCATATATGCGTGTATGTGTGAAATACACGGTAGTGCGTGAAATGTTTTTTATTGATTTAATGTATTTTTATGCATAATTTTAAGACAATATTAGAATCCTGCACTTCTGCAAAATTTTCGTAAAAAGGTGTACAAAGTTTTTACTTCACGTATCAATATAATGATTATATATAGGTATTTATGTCAATTTTATATTCACAACTACAACAGTGTCTGATTAATTGTTATCATTTTAATATGTTACGACCGAAAAAGAACAATTCACACCTGCAGTTTATTACATTTTCAGCATTTGGACTTCTTTTGTTTACTTTGTGTTTAAAATTTGTGATTCGAAAAACAGCCTATAGCGTATTGTAATATTTTATGGTAGTCATTAGCTTGGTGTGATTCTTGCAAATTATTGTTTACGCGGTCGAGTATTGTGTCGAGACATATTGTATAGTTTAGTATAAAACAATGCCCGAACGGAGGGGTGGGGGAGTCAAGCTATAACCACGAACAAGGCAAGACGGACATTGTATATAGTGACGGACTTTGCGCGTGCTATTGAATCGTGCATTACGTTTGTACTGGTTGTGCTCAGTTATATTTGTACCTATGTTATACGTGTTTGTATAGTTCTAATAATTTATATAGTAATTCCAACGGCATTTTAATTCGATTCCCGTAATTCGTAACAATATCCTAAATTTTATTTGCAGTATTTACGTTTCAATAGTCACTCTTCCTCATTTAAGCTCTACAGCAGTAGGTTGATTGGCAACTTGTTTCTTTTGGACTTGTGCTTTAGCAAACAGCTACTCTCTTTAAATATCTCCATGATGGAAACCTATTAATCCGGGCCCGGCGCGAGTGGAATACATAAATCAATTAACCCGTACAAGACGTGCCGTGTTGGGGCCGCCGGCCCATTTCTGGGGCTAGTAGCCTATTTCGGCGACACCGTACCCTCGGGCTGACTGAATCGTCTCCGCTTTAATTCAAATATTACTTGTGGAATTGAGGACCTTAGCGGGCCATGCCCATAGCGAATCATGAATCAACTAGCGTTAAAAATCTATTGATCGCTGCTAAGGGTTGCCTGGAAGAGATCGCTTTTTAGCGATAAGGCCGCCCGTTGTACTGTCTCCTGTATTTTTCTATTTCAGTTTATCTATGCTTTGGTGTACAATAAAGTGTTGTCTATGTATCTTCCAATGTCTTAAGGGAACGCCTAGTTATGAAACCATAATTTTCTTTACCACCTAAATAAAAATCGAAATGTGTGCTGGGACACATATTAGAAGTGAAACTTCAACGGACTAGTGGAAAAACGAATCGCAATGGACAAGTTGAAAAATGAATGGCAACGGATGAGTGGAAAAACGAACCGCAACGGACAAGTGGAAAACTAATCGCAACGAACAAGTGGAAAAACGAATGGCAACGGATAAGTGAAAAAATAAATCGCAACGGACAAGTGAAAAACGAATGGCAACGGGCAAGTGGAAAATCTTCAACTAACAAGTGATAAAATAAATCGCAATAAAATTTTAACCTTAAGTTTTACGGCAGATTGTTAATGTACTTGTCCAATTTGAAAACCTGACTGTGGAGACACAAGCCGGCGATTTGAATCTGGTGCCCATTCGTGGAGTCACCTCTCGTCGCTTTGGTCTAATCACTAGTAAAGGACCCGGTAGCGTGCGAAATGCATTTTCCCGCCTCAAAAAAAAAGTGACACAATATTACTCGCCTTTGACGTTTATAAAATTGACCGTCTTTCTAATAGCTCCAAAAGCAGGACCACGGCTCATACTATATTTACATAAAACAAATTACAGGGGATCGCCGTCTCACGTCGCTGCGTCCACTCAAACGACTCGCACCACCAAATAAATTGACATAAAGTAAATAAATACACCCACACAAGCTATGCAAATGGACAAATTGAGACGAAAGAACATCAGCCGGCGATTATATCGTTAATCGCAATTCTGTTTGTTTCAAAGAAAGTATTTTTTTTAACAACTCTACGGACTCGAGTTCTTTTCTTGTTTTAGAACTTAATTTCTAGATTTAATTTTTAGAGCTTATACACGCTTATTGGTTTTTTTGGTTCTTGTGTGTGACATTAATTTAGTGATTTTTGTGTTGAGGTGTATGTACCTTACGAATAACTTATTATATTAATTTATTGTAATTTTAATACTAAACTTATACTAATGTAGAGTGTATCTGTTACATGCTGGTGTTGTGAGGAAGTGCATGTGCAGTGCGTGCCTTATGTCTATACCTATATATATTATCCTATCTAGTGCCATGTGTGTTGTTTTTTCCATTCTGTGTCTGGGTTATTAATTTGTAGGCTCTTTGTGTGTCTTGGTTTGTTTGTGAAGTGTGCGTGTAATGCAATGCGGTGGTAGTGCGCGTTGGTGTGAGTACATACTCAACATAAATCTTCAAAGAAAGACTTTTTTCAATTTAAATTCGATAAAAGATACTAAATCCATCAAACGAAATCAACCGATCCTCATCTCAGATCTGACATTTGATATGACTTTATCAGGAGCTGTAAACTACGCGCCAATTGAGGAGCTTTACACATATAGAAAATGTATTGTGTATCGTGAATAGCTTATGTGGCATTGCTGGTGTAAATATTTATTTTTGTTACGGGTATACGGCACACAGAGTAACTCCCGATTTGATGAAAAGTAGCAACGGTCGTCTACAGACATTTGCAACACGGATGTTATACAACGTGCTGCTCTTCTCGATGAAATAAATGACACCAATTAACACCATACTAGTAGTCGCGCGTGCTCGAAATTCGACCATAATTTTGTTTTCAAAGATGACACTTCTATTGTCACAGATTTCTCCAAGGCTACATTGTTCATTTGATTTGAACAATAAACAAAATAGTATATATGCGTGGTGTGTAAAATACATAGTTGTGTGTGTAATGATTTTTATATTTAATGTATTTTTTTTTTAATTTAGTTCCCTCGAACTTTAACTGCTTTCGGACCGAGTCAGTTGATCTTTTTGAACACCTACATTCTACATACATTGGGTCTTACATATTTACTGCAGGACCAGGTTGTCTATTTTATGCACGTCGTATAAGGAGCCCTTAATCTTTTTTGGCTGCATCAAGGATAGAATTGGAGGAATTAAGGCCTGTGAAATGTGAAACGGCCTAACGATGTCAAAACGAAGATGATTATGATCGATTAATTAGGGAGGCAATGGTTCTTTTTTACTGAGTTTCATTTTCTTAAACCTATAAGTCGCATGTAGAGTAAGCGAAACGGATACATCTATTTTTATTTATTTTATTTTATTAGAATCTCCAACAAAGGATACACATAACAATTTGTAAATAAAGATAACCTTACACTTTAAATCAATGTGCTGCTTTAGTTACTGGAGACCACAACATGCGTAAAAACTAGTCATATAAATTTAATGTGTAATAAGGTATAATACAATACTTATATAAAAAGCGAAACAATACATACATATTACATATATAGATAAATTAGTTATTAATTAAAAAATAAGAATATTGTATATGTCATAGGTACACAGATATCATCAGCCTTTATCAAGCAGGCTCTGTAATACCTTTCTCAAGAATATAGTCTTTGTTCCCAAAAAAGGATCAATATCGTTGAAATTACGATTATAGGTATCACCAATTGTACGGGTGGTACATATAAACACAGTTTTAAATGTTTACAATATTAAATTGTACTGAACTAATGTAATTACAAATAGTTTTAATATAAATTATATGAAATAGCACGACTTGGCTTATGGCGTGTGTAGGTGTTGATTGTGCAACGAATAAATATGGAATGACGAAAGAATAAGGTGGCGTGCCCACGCCGTCTTGGGATGGCGGCCGATCCCTCCCCGCTCTTCTATTGTCTTAAAAGAGAAATCGGCCATAACGGGAACCTTTGTAGTCACCATCTGTGGCATAGCGTGAACACCAATTCTGGAGAAAACTGAGTTCTGTCGGTAGTTAGTACTGTGGCATGCAGTATGCAGCAATTGTGTATCTTATCCGACGCATTACGCATCTATAAATTATAGATAAATATCTTGTTCGATTAAATGTTTGATAATTTTGAAAAAAGTGCTTGTAAATAGTTAGCTTCGACTCACCGATAGCTCGTTATAGGTTTTTATCGAAGAGGTGGTCGGCATCGGTGGCGCCATTCGTGGACGTGTTGAAATGTCGATTTAATCTACACTCACGACAGTGACAGTGACGTTTACTGGAAGATCGGCAGCGTTACCAGATGGGGGGATGCCCTGAAAATTCGGGGATTTTTTCGACTTTGCGAGGGAGATTCGAGGGTATAGATTCTTTGGGGAACTTTCGGGGAGAAAATTAAGTTGAGAGAAATTTGGAGCTATTTAAGTACCATTAATTCATCCACAAACACAATTCTCATCACTATAATTATTTTATCTAAATATAATATAATACCAGTAGTAGTTTATCTTAGAATTATATTCTACTAGTGAATCATCCTTCAATTCAATCGTTCGTTTAATAATTCAATTCATTCGTTCGTTATTTATGTTATTTATTATGCCGTCTCTACTTGTATACGTTGTAACCTTTAGGCTACGTTCAATTAGAGACTCCACTTGGAACTGACTCACAACGTGGTCGTCGTGAGCGCTGCGTGAGCGAAAATGATAAGATCATTAGTGACTTTTCGCCACGAAGGTGGCTTTGCTTTTTTATTTCTCCTTTAAAATAAGTAAAAATTGTTTTGGAGGTTTTTTTTCAAAAAACTTATTGTTGGGGATTTTCGAAAAAAGTTTGGGGTTAATTGACATGGTCATCTGGCAACACTGAAGATTGGTTGTCGCAGTTGGAATGCGACGCCCATGCAGGCTCTTTCATTCACTTAATTTGTTTCGTAATTATTGATTATTGGTAATTACTACACTGAGCTAATGAATGCGTAAATTAGGGGGGTTTGTGAGAGTAACTATAATCTAGATCGTGCGTTCATTAGGAAATTAATTAATTACAACGAGTCGTTGATTAGCTTTGATTAGTGCTCAGAAAACAGATTGCAGGATAATATTTTAAGCAACAATTGTGTGTTTGTGTTAAGAAAAGAACTTTTTTTATGTTTGCTTGCAAACGGGATGCTAGGTTGCTGTCGCCCTTGATGTCTGCTACACTAAGGGAGTCGATGCGTTGCCTACCTCGTTGAGACTTATCTTTTTGCCCCCTTTATGAAGAGCCCCATATTGTAGAATTTCTAAAAGAACTTCCTTATTTCGCAACAAGATCTATTTTGGCTGAGGCTACAATTACAGCTTTGACCTGGTGCCTGTTTGCTAGAATATTAAGTTTCAACTTGACTATTCAAGAACACATGCCACTAGCTAGCTAGAAACACAAATACTACAAAGCAATATTTAAAAAATAAGACGAAAGGTTTTGTAGAGTGTGTGCAAGTAATATAAGATCTTGTCTTATCTCATACTAATATATATAGCTGAAGAGTTTGTTTGTTTGCTTGAACGCGCTAATCTCAGGAACTACTGGTCTGATTTGAGAAATTCTTTCAGTGTTGGATAGCCCATTTATCGAGGAAGGCTGTAGGCTATATATCATCACGCCAAGACCAATAGGAGCGGAGCACCAACGAAGAATGTTTCAAAATAGGGGTTTGTTTAAACTATTCCACGGGGACGAAATCGGACGGGTAAATATATGCAGGGCCATGGTACAAGATTAGTATTCCTCTTCCATGGCTGGGCTAATCAACATAACACCACCAGGACAGAAGTAAATAATGGTTCCCTGGTACGATAACCTAAGGATAGAACCTCACATTATACTGATGAAATCATAAGGATAAAAGGTATATCCTACAGGTTTGAATGTAACAATTTAAATAGAGCAAGAAATAGTAGATTGTTACACGAGAGGTGAAAACGACATATTTAGGCACGAAATGGTTTGACGCATGAGCGTAGCGAGGGCGCTAGTAATTCGAGTTCCTAAATAGGCCTTTCATCCGAGATTAACACTCTGCTTTTCATTTCAAATATGAGGAAAGTAAATAAAAACTGATTAGTTAAACAAACAACTACTACTCTAATGAAATCAGGCGTTAAATCTATATCTGAATCTGGTGAACTCATTTAACACGTACGTCAAGTAAAATTCTTTTCCTGTGGCATTGTACCAGCGTGTATTTATTTGTCACTAATGATAGTAACAATAAAATAAAATGTAAATAAAATAAAATAATAATTTAGTGAAAAGTAATTTTTAAGTATGAAATGATGTTACAAAATTGTTGATTTCTTTTTACTATAATTTAAGCCGCGATTTGACAGTGGCTGTAAAAAAAATGAGTCGCACGTATTATCTACTGTTCACATAGTTTTCTAAATTTTTTGACAGTAAGAGAATCGTTTCCCAGGGACGTAAAGTGCTGTTTTCATCCCTGTGATTAGGCAATGGAGTTTGTAACGCATAAATGACATAAACATAAACGTTTTACAATTCAAACTCCCGCGCATTACGTGAAGGTTTAAACTATTTAAAAATTACTTGATCAAAAGAATACGTTCCAAACCATAAACTCGCTTTCAATAAAGGTTGACTTCATACCGGTTGGCATTATAGTTTGCCAGTACAATAAAATTACGATATTTAATTAATTTCTATTACTCACTAAAAAATATTTAAAACTACAATAACGTTCTTTAGAGAATTATAAATTTACCATTTAAAAAACATTAAAGTAAATAATATTATTCGACTGTATACGAATAATCTAGCATCAAATCTTCATAGAAAATCTACCACTAAACTAAATTATAGAATCTAATTAATTTCTAATATTACCAATCGAAAACTTAACCATTAAAACGAGAATAAAAACTCGAATAATTAAAGTAATTTTTATACGCGTTGAAAGTATTTACCGCAAATAGATTCTCGGAATAATGCGAGAGTAGTGTTGGTCACACTTGGTGAAGGAAGTCCATATATAAAAAACAGTTGGTTTTTGTGAGAGACCGTCGTGTTTTATATTTATTACGTGACGCCTTTGAAAACGTTTTCTTTCACTACGATCTGTCGGCCAGTACAGTACTTTCATATCAAGTTATAATTATTACAATCTAAAACACATATTCAATAACTAAGCTGGCTTATTGCCGTTTCCGTCCCGCCTTGTGGCAATATATTCTCAATCGGGAGGAGCCCGTAATAATTCCTGTTGTTTTTTTTATAAAAAACCTCGGCGTATCGAAAAGGTATATATTTACATTTTTTTCTTTATTTGTCAAAACGTGGTAAACTATTATAACCCTTTAATCGGATGATATCATTTAAATCTTGGATTATTTAGTTTTATTTCGATCTGTATCAAAGAAACCACATGTGATTTAAGCACATATATTAAATATTTTGTTTCTAATAAATAAATTAAGGCCTTATTACCATAGTGTAATGTAGTCCCGTTCGTTGAACAATCGGCGTGGTATTTCAAGCATCATCTTAGTGTTGTTTGCTTCATGTAAATAATAACCAAATTAAATAAGCTATAATTAATGGTTCATCTTTGTGTAGAATTCACTTTAGGCTTCCGAAGAAATTACATAACGAATGTCTGTAATTCTGTTTTTAACATGTAGTTTTTTCTCTGAATTCCAGGCGTTCGGGGGTTTTTTTTTTCTCTTATATTACCAATGCTGGTACATCATTGTAATACCTCGAGTTTATATTGGCGGAGCTAGCGCCCTACAACGAGTTCCCGTCGAAGTTCGTTTAACCATCATTATCATGCCTGTTAATACTAGTCAAAAGAAACCGCAAGTATATTTTTAGGGAGATTCGCTATTTTCTCCAATCCCAAATAGCGTGGCGTCCAAATCTTAAAATTAACTTCACTGTAATTATGTCCAAATAATAATCACTTCAAGCAAACCTACGACCTACCACCAAGTCTCATGTAACTGGGTTTATTTTGTTAACGAATATAACTGAATACTTTATCAATAAATACCTTAGCGTTGTATTCATAACTGATTTAGAACGTCGAATATAAACTTGAGATTTAAATTGAAAGGTATTGTTTTATTTGTGCCACATCCTTGCAGTTAAGAAACAACCAATTATTACATAACATTACATTACATTTTATAATATAACAAGTTGGAGCATACTTTCATCATCATCCGAGCGTTAAATCCCGGTTGCGTTCGGAGCGTTCACTCCGACGTCCGGGGTCCGCTTTCCTACTTTTTCTACTCCACTTCGCGGGGTCTACAGCATCCCCCGTTTTGAGACCATTGGTACGCATGTCATTCTTCACAACGTCAAGCCAACATTTCTTGAGCCGGTCTCCGTAAAACGTGGCCGTACCAGCGTAAGCGACACTTGCAGTTTGTCTTCTATGTGACGGACATGCAGACTGCTGCGGATGCGGGAGTTCCTGACCCGGTCTTTCCGCGTCACTCCACATATCCATCGCTGCATATTCATCTCCGTGCCACGCAGTTCTTTTGTGTCGCTCAAGTATAGGCCACGCTTCACTGCCATACAAAAAGACGGGTCTAATGATGGATTTATAGACCTGTCCTTTTAATTGAACCGGCATTTTGGGGTCATAAATGACACCTGTCACCTCACGCCACTTGGCCGAAGATGCTGTGATACGGGCCTTGACGTCGTGGTCGATATCTCCACCATCTCCAAGCGTACTTTCAGAATATGAGAAATGAAAAAGTATTTACCCTTTTTATTTTTATTTGGAATGAAGCGTGAAATAATTGTTTCACAATTCACAATAACACACAACAAGAAGCGAGTTAGTTTTCTGTATGAACTGTTGTTCTCAAATATTGTTCGACATCATACAAATAAGGCTCTGTCGTTGATTCAGTTCACATTGCTTACACTCAGTGAAGCGGACTGACATTCTACGTTTTTTGTTTGATATTTTTACTGAGGCTTGATGTATTCGAAAGAACTTGGGTAAATAATGGATTTTGCCCGCTTCTTATTTCGCGTCTAGTAAAATCATGTTTTCTTATCCTTATCTGAGATAAAAAAAAATTACATGTAGCTTATAATCCATATAAATATATTTCATGATTTATTCATATAATAAAAAATATACAGCCCATAATAGTCCCACTGCTGGGCTCGGGCCTCCCATTATAAGGGGGGAACGGACGAATTTGGTGTAGGTGCTAATCTCATCATGTGCATTTGTTTTTGTTCCGTGGAATGTGTCCAGATCTTAGACCATTAAACCAATGGACAAGCCTCGTATGAGCATACCCCTCCGCCAAGGTACAATATTATAAAATCTAACGCGTTTATAAAAACTAGTTCAATAATCGATTTCTAACAGTCAGAGTATCGTTATCGCTGTGTGAAGAGCTCCTCAAAAATGCCAACCTGTGCATTTAACGTGTGCGATAAAATGTCAAACACCTCAAATCTACAAAAAGATGGTGTAACATTTCACATGTAAGCATTTTTTTGTCTAATTATTGCTTTTTTTAATAAAATAACTTATAGTTGTTTATTAAACTTGATGTTTAAAACATCGATTCTATATTCGAATTAATGAAACATCTCGTATCGACTTCCGACAAATCTCTGTTTTACTTTGAACTGTTACTGTGAAGAAATTGAGTCTATATTTGTATAACAATGCCCATATTGAAAGCTAGCGCACTTCACACACACACTCACGAGACTAATGCGAAATCCTTCAAGAAACTATAGCCCTTATTGCGTTGGAAACTAATTTGAAATTTGAATATCGAAGTTTGTTTTTTTGGCTACACGATACTATCTATAGTGATGTTTAATCTGTACTTATAACTCCGTGTCGATATCGATAAAACTACCTTGGATGCTGTTAGTCGAAAATATGATTACGTTATACTAATAATGACCCACTTTTAGGGTCCTATTGTAAAATAAGGAACCTTTACGATTTCGTCGTGTCCGTCTGTTCATCTATTTTCCGAGATTAGGTCTACACTGCTGAAATTTGGTACATATAACTGTAACCTATACTAGGAAATATATTTAAATGTTGTGAGAGTTTTTTTAAGTATTGCTCCCACACAATGAAAAGTTACGATGGTAAAGAGTACTGCTTTTACCCCATCGAATCGGGTATCGTTACCGATCTTGAGAGTCTACCTGTTTCTTGATCAGCGCTCCTATATAACCTACCTTGTGAACATAGGGTTAACGGTATTGCAGCGAAGGGTTCCTACTACTAGATGATTACGATTTATGGCCAATATTATGTTTTATTCATTTAATAAATTTTATAATTTTTCACTATATCAATTCTTTTATTCCATATCAATGCTTCGGCTTGAGTATGTCATTCCTAGACATCAGCTTCCAGCTATGGTTACCCGGGAAAAGGGTTCTCGCCCGCCGTTATGCCGTCGAGATGGGCGCGCGGCGTGTTCCGCGCGCGCTCACCTCTCCTCCCGCGACGCGCGTTACAAACCGCCCCACGCTCGGATTAATATGTTTTTAAACATTACTAATTGACATGTAACCTCGAGTCAAACCGTGATCATAGCTGCTGTAAAGTAGCCGAAACGTTGTCAAAATAAAGAAATATCGCGCTTAAAACCGTAAATAACTTAGTTTAATTTATGTGTAACAGTCGCGAATATCTAAGAAGAATACTATAAAATAAATGAATTAAACTTATACTTTAGTTTAATTCCACTGTCATCATATCTATAGTATTCAAAATTATTTTTCCTAGTTAAAATATCGACATTAAAGTATCGATATTTACTATCCCTATGAAATTCACAGTTTTGTACTCCAGCATTTTTTCCCTCAAAATATAGGGCATTTAAATTACGTTGCAAGTAAATATTTGAATTATATGTACATAATTATATATTATGTTCATGGATGTTTTTAGCGATTAGGGTTTACATAAAATTGTGAAAGTGTTAATAAATATCACACATCACAATTTTCATCACACAATAACTAAGATCTTTTTTTTTTTTTTTTTTTTTTTTTTTTTTGTTTGAGGCGAGGAAAAATGCTGACCGATTTACGCACTCTCAGGGCCGTCACTAGGAAACGGCGCGCATCCATCGGGGGCGATAACGCTAGCAATAGTATGCTTTGTTTGCGCTTCGTCCGCGATGGCTTGACACTGAGGAGTGTGGAAGACTCAGAGCGATGCCGCACGGGCGAGCAACCTCAATACCCACTAAAAAACCTCTCCTCCCGTCGACCCTGCGCTTTGTTGTGAAGGAAAGACTGAGATATAGAACATAGTTACGCAACAGTCGATCCAGCGCAATAAAGTGCCTGGAGTGTGCCCTGGGAGAACACACCCCACTTCGAAACGGGGGCTGAATCCCTTGCGTTGCCTAGTAGCAAGGGGCCCCTCGTACCGGAACCTAACTCAGGGAGGGAAGTAATGCGCGTACCTGCCTCTCCGGGTGCTAGCTGAAGGCCGGCGACCTCGGGTGGAGACATTAGCACGCGCTGCAGGACTTCGCTCCCTATCCCTTTCTGCGGCCTCTTTTAGAGACATTACCGCCTCACAGAAAGAGACCGCAGACTCCCAGCGGTCGTCGCTGTGCAACATGGCCGTTACCAAGTCGCCAAGCGATCGGACGGCTCCTACGTGTGTCTCGAGCTCGAAACGCTGAGGCGTCCATGCAGCGCACTCAACAAGCGTGTGTAACGCCGTATCGGGTGCGCCGCATTGGCGGCAGTCCGGGGAAGGCAAGCAGCCCACAATGCGAAACAGATACTGGTCGAAACAACCGTGTCCGGTCAGTATCTGAGTCGTCCTGAAGGTCAGGGTTCCGCTGGTGCGGGTCACCCATCTCTCCAGCTGCGGCCTGATTGCATCCACCGTATAGCCGCCGGCCACAGGGTGTTCGAGGTCACGAGACCAGGCGACGAGGCAGGAGGCGGTTTCCCGCTTCCTGATCGTCTCTAATTCGACTTGACAGAAGGAATAACTAAGATCTTATTTCAACTAGTGCTAGTTTAATAAATCATCAATGTGGTACTGTTTAATTATTACAATATTAAAGTTTATTTCATAATCCAATATTATAATAAAAAATAATAATGAATATTTAGTCAATTATGATTAAATTACGAGGCAAATTGAATAATGATATGGCAATTTCTTGTATTTTGAAATGTGTGAGTCGTCTTTGTGTGCGTAACGAGTATAAATATACGCTGTCTCTACACTAATTTGAAGATTTGTACATGTTTGCGTTTATGACAACACAAATAATATTTGGGTGTGTGCGATTGTTTCAATGTGTGCTTTACTCTTCCCCCCGCAGCAAATGGCTGAATTTTTTGTTTGCAAAATTAGACGCGAGCCTAGTCCTTTGGTTTAATGGTCTAAGGTCCAGATAGTAATCTTAAAGATATATATAATACTAGCGGTCCCGGCAGACGACGTCCTGCCTTGAAAAAAATTTAGAAACCGATTGCAATACCACCTACCGGGTCCAATTGTATCTAATCTAAACCATCCTCGAATCCACTTGAACACACACAAAAAAATTCATTCAAATCGGTGCAGCCGTTTAGGAGTTCACTGTCAACATTCGTACAGAAGAATTATATATATTACTAGCTGTAGCCGGCAGACGTTGTCCTGCCTTTAAAAAATAAAAATCTAGAACCCGATTCCAGCGTCATCTACCGGGACCAAATGTTAATCTAAACTATTCTCAAATCCACTTGAACAAACAAAAAATTTCATCAAAATCAGGCCCAGCGTTTAGGAGGAGTATCACGGTGCCACCTACTGGGTCCAATCGCTTATTTAAACCATTCCGGGACAAACTTCAAAACATACAACAACAAAAAGAACACCTAAATTCTGGTACCCGATTGCAGCGCCATCTACCTGGTTCAAATTAAAATCTAAATCATCCCAGTAGAAAATTATAAAAATACCAATATCGCTATTAAAAAATAGGAGTTGATCGTAGAGGGTTGAAAATTTATGGTTGTATGTATATACATTTTTTTATCTAAAAATTAAACAAAAATATTTAGGGGTGGGCTACCCTTAAAATTTAGGGGGATGAAAAATAGATGTTGTCCGATTCTCAGACCTACCGATTATGTACACAAAATTTCATGAGAATCGTTCAAATTAAAATCTAAATTAACCCAGTAGAAAATTATAAAAATACTAATATCGCTATTAAAAAATAGGGGTTGATCGTAGAGGGTTGAAAATTTAGAGTTGTATGTGTTTTTTAATGCTGTATCATAAAAAAAATCTAGAAATTTTAAAAAATATTTAGAGGTGGACTACCCTTAACATTTAGGGGGATGAAAAATAGATTTTGGCCGATTCTCAGACCTATCCAACATGCATACAAAATTTCATGAGAATCGGTCAAGCCGTTTCGGAGGAGTTTGGTAACTAACACTGTGACACGAGAATTTTATATATAAGAAGATAAAGATAGTAAGGTTAAGGCCGCCTTTTGTAAATACGGTCTGTTTTTGTAATTGTATATTTTGGTGTGCATTAAAGCGATATCTCTCTCTCTCTCTATTCTGGTTTTGCTTATGTCTTACTTATGTAATTTTCACTCTAAATATAAACCCGTTTTCTTTCTTCTTTAAGGATTCTGTTTTTACAAAAATGTCTAGGGAACCCTGAAAATTGATGATGCCTTCAAAATGAGTGCTGTCAAGTGTCCAACTGAATCGTAAGCTTGATAGATGGCGCGCACCAACACCGTAGCCACTGATAAGCTGGACTCCCAACCACGACGCCTTTGTTTTAAATCTCTTTGTTCGACAGCACAAAGCGCACTCAGTATCAAACTGTCGTTCTATACAAACCTAAGAGACAATTGAATCCAAAATTCAAAGTTACTATCCAACGTTGAAACCCGGCCAGCATTTTGGAAACGTTCCCGATCGACGGTGACTTGGGACCCATGTTTTATTTGCAATCTTTTTCTCTCACCAGATAACAGTTAACAAAACAAAAAAATAGAAAATGTAAAAATTCAAGATGACAGTTGCGTGAATAAAATAGCTGAATTGGTTTACATTAAAATTCGGTCAGATAATTTATTTGACTGATAACTTTTATCTGATGATTCACAAACTGGCTCTTAAAACCTGGAATGTCGGCGACACAACTTGTTGTGGTGTCGAATATATAGACTTGGTTATTATTATATGTGAAAACCGAAATAAGGTTTTATGTAAATAAAAAAACCTGCAGTTTGACACGTTGCGAAGTCGCGAGAAAATCCCTGGTAAGCAGTAAATATATCAAGGCTGTATTATGTATTATTCGTGCAGGAACGGAGAAAGAATACAATTTCCTGCGGCCGGGCGGCCTGTCGTAAGAGGCGACAAAACAACTCACATACCTACAGGTAATAGGGCATTTTCCCGACTGGATGGCTACCACCCCTGGTCTAGAGTATGCCGTCATACCAACCTTCAGTTGTGTTCCAGCATTAGTGACCAGGTTCCAGTCTCCCTTAAGAGAGCAGCAGCGCATTTGTAGCACCTTTGGTGTTGCAAATGTCCATAGGCGATGGTAACCGCTTTCCATCAAGTGGGCCGTCTGCCTGTCTGCTGAACTCCTGCAATATTTTTTTTTTAACAAGTTACTTTATCTGCCTGTCATTGTAGCGAACTAAACAAAAAACATCTGTAAATACTATAGAAAATATTGTAGAAAAGTAAATCATTGGCTTTTTGTTAAATAAACAATTCGTATCTGCAAAGATCGCCGTCTTCAGCATTTAACACCGCATCAATACCTGCCGACAACTTTCTTACGCCCGTATATCCCCTAACAAAAGTAAACAAGTTCGCTTACGTGTAAAAAAGCAGCGAGCCAAGTTTATCCTGATTAGTGTTGCAAGAGCAAAAAATCAAACGGAATATTTAAAAAAGCTGCTGAACAGCTTAGCTGTCGACTCTCAGAACACTAGTAAAATGAATTGTACAAAACTGTTGCCAACACAAATTATTTCTCATATTCTCAAAGTACGCTTGGAGTTGCCTAATAATGCATGCGTCCGTGTCCCAACTTTTTAACAGCCAATGTAAAACCGTAACATAAATTCTAATAAAAAATATTAACAATTTTGTAACATAATTTTATACTTACAAATTGTTTTTCGCCTAAATATTTTTATTTACATAAGTATTTGCTATCGTCAATGACAAAAAAATTACTGGCTAGTAGACTGCCACAGACAAAAAAAAATGCAAAAAAAACGTTTCATATGTGACGCATTAAATTAGTTTATCAGATTTAAATAGATTTATGGATTTGACGCTTGATTTAATAGAGAAGTAGTTGTTTGTTACCTAATCAGTTTTACTGTTATTTTGTCATTACTGCAATAACAGTATTATCCAAATCAATGAAGGTGTCGTAGACTCTTTATTCTACGGCACTAATTACTATTATTATTAATAGTGTTACACCAACCATACCTTTGCAACGTTGCAAAGGTTCGTTCGTGTATATAATTTATATTTATACACCAACGATACTTCTGCAACGTACTATCGCTGTTAACGGAAGTGACATAATAGCTTTAACAAGTATACTTTTTATACCTGTAAATCTTTTTATAAGTTATTCATTTTATACAGAAATTGAGGGAATAGTAGCACAAACCTGGCAACACTTTAGGACGCCGCTAACTGCCCACCTGGGACATAGTCCGTTCACACTCAACGGACTTGTCGAAGTTAGACTTTATGACTTGTTTAACCTCTGGGCACGTGTTTTATTGCAGCAATAGCTTTTATCTCGACTGTTTGGTACAAGGCTTTAGAAAATCCGCTGATATTTTAAACACATTATTTGTATGTAAGTATTAAGACATCAATGTAAAAGACATATGCAAAAAGGATTACATTACTAACAATATCGAAATCATTAGTTTCCTAGTTTATTACCAATATAATATTTTTAAATTTTTTATTGCAGGATTTCAGCAGAAAGGCAGACGGCCCACTTGATGGAAGGCGGTTACCATCGCCTATGGACAATTGCAACAAACACCAATGGTGCTACGATTGCGCTGCTGCTCTCTGCACCTGGTCACTAATGCGGGAACACAACTCAAGGTTGTTATGGCAGCATATCCTAGACCAAATACCCTACCACCTGACTGTGGGTTATTTTGTCCTCTCTTACGACAGGCCGCCCGGCCCCAGGAAGTTGTATTCTTTCTCCGTGTCTGCATGGATAAATAGGTACTAACCTAACCACAATCGTCCAAAGAGCAATAGTATTGTTACATACCGACAAAGGTGAATGCACACATGCCTGTCATTAAGCGCAGTTTATTACCTTGCCCGCATTTGGACTTCTTTTGTTTACTTTGTGTTTAAATTTATAATTAATAAAAACGTTTTATTGTTATTGTACTTGTTTTATGGCCGTCATTAGGCAGGTGTGTCGAACTAATTCTTGTTGTTATTGTTTTGCGTCGAGGCATATTGTATTTGTACAAAATAAAAGGAATGCCCGAAGAGAGGAGTGAGGCAGTCTAGCGAGAACCACGATCATAGATGATACACTATATATAGAGACACGATCAAAGCAAGACGTGTACATTCGATAAGCGATATAGTGTCGGACTTTTCGCGTGTTATTGAATCGTGCAGTTTGTACTGGTTGTATCCGGTTATACTTGTACCTGATTTATACGTGTTAGTACAGTTCTAATCAATTCTATAGTAATTCCAACAGCATTTAACTCGAGTACTGTAGCTCGTAAGAGTATATTTACATTAACACGAACATTCATTTATAATTGAATATTCTGTTTTCAGTTGGTCATTAATTATTTTTCGGACAGAACGAAATGTAATCATAGCATTATGCAACTTTATTACCATCGAGGTCTGTCAACAGACCAAGTTTGCAAACACAAGTATACAAATTAATTAGTTTTATGCAAATTAAAGCCGTCAGCTCGATTCCGGGTCCAAATATCCGAGTGCGAATTTGTAAATTTAATTATGGCCGCCAATAAAGGGGTCTTAACTCAATATGGACTCCATTTTCTAGAGATTCGTAGCAAAATTACAAAAACGATGGATTTACGTCACCCATACGAAACAATCTACTCTAATTCTCAAATTTCAACTGGTAGTAAAGAAAATGAACGGTGAGCAAGATATAAAAACCAACCATAAGGCCCTGTCCTCATTACAATAACAGTAACCGGCTGACTATTCGCTGGCTAATTCCGAGTGGCATATCAGTCGCTAACTCAATGTCGAGTTAGTAGCGACCTGTAGCGCATTAGCCACGAAGCGCTTGCGAACTCTTGGGAGGGAAGGTAAATATATAAGCGCTCCGACGCGACGCAGTGAGCGAATTGCGCCGCCGACTGCGCTCGTCGTTCGCTGCTAATGCTGCTAATCGGCCGCTCATTGAATGAGTCGGCAAACAAAACGCCGCAAACTGCGTACATTATGCACTGTATGAACACTCCATTTAAAATTTATAGAGAGGCAAACTGGAAGTATAGTACAGTTAGCCGCTCACTGTTTGTCCAATTCGGAAACGGCCTTAGTCGTCCGGCTACTTGATCGGTATTTCTTTTTTTATAAATCCTGTTACACCATACTTAATTTAGAACCAGGTAAAATTAAATGTGATAGGGCCATGCTGGAATCATTACCTTGCTAAGTCTTGCCTAAAGCTCTTCGGGCCGGCTCGCTCGGTGTGATACCACTGGAACACAGAATATCCAAGTGAAATAGTCTTGAGCTAACCATGTTTTGTATGAAAAGTGTGAGTGCCAATGGCTCACAACCCCCTCCCCTTACCCCCCCCCCATATTGCTTATTCATTTTCCTACTCCATTCTCCAATCCCATCCCTTTTTTTGACGAGAGGAAATCCTACTTGCGGAGACTGCACCGCGCGGGGGACGGTACTGTGGGACTCGCCGGCCTGATGGGCTGCTGGAATACCCACTAAAACCCCCCGGGTGTTCCTCCTTTCGGCGTTTTGCCAGGGTCACGGTACGCAGCGTGAGCTTTACTCCGCGACCCCAGCTAGCGCTGACCGCCTCTATCACGAGGGCGGCCTCTTCTTGGCCGGGGATATCCAATCTTATCCTTTCGATCCATGACTCATCCCCTCTATTCTATCCCAAAGGCTGGTAAAGCGTTGTATTTGCCCCTAGTTATTTAAATTATTTTTTTATTTAAAAATTGCAATTAATTAGGCGTCAAAAAGTCCACTAACCGACAACAAGATACAACAAGTCAACGACAAATAATCCCTAATAATTTGATAGTTCGGATATTATCTGTTCTCCACACGACGCACTAAACTGCGTTTTATCACCTACACCATCTAATTACCAATTTTCCAGTGAACTGAAGGGTAAGACCGAATGATTGACCGGTTTAATCAGTCCGAGAGTGAATGAGCGGATCTGCTCGCAAACGGGAAAGGGCGGGAAAAAGTAGATTGCGCTGAATCAATTCATTTGCGGTGCGAGGGAGTTTTTGTTGACACCTTTCGGCCAGATTTTTTATTGTACCACCTTAATAGGGTTGTTCAACATTAAAAAGGTATGGTTTTTAATTTCAGACAAAATATTCGGAGGTTTAATTGTGAATTTAATAATGAATGTGACTCCTTGATTCTTCAGGTGATCAGAGGGCTGGTGCACTCTGGCAACGGATCAGTATGGCGATTCAGCGAGGAAACGTAGCCAGACCTCTGGGCACCTTACCCATAGAAGACGGTGATCTGGGCTCAGTATTCTACTCATAGTCTTGAGGGACTATGGGTAGAATACAATACAAATAAATTGTTTTCTTTTATTGTATTCGATATATAATTTTATAATTGTGAGTAAAGATGTAATTATCCATGAATGTTATAATATTGTTAATATGTATTTTGACAAAGATTTGTGAGTTTACGTTGTTATTTATTTATATACGTTTTTAATAAAAGACGTCTCGGCAGCAGACTCGTAGGTATATATTGGACAAACTCAGTAGAACATAGACAATGTGTATATTTGTTTAAATAGTGTTGCTACTACATGACACTTATACTACTACGTTTACCTACTACGTTTCTATATTATTGTAGTGAATTTAACAAGAAATATTAATGTTTTAGGTCTAAAAAATTACAGATTATAACCTCCTTTAACTAAATAAAATATGTTACCTATATAGATATTTTATTAATCTCATTACAATATACCATCATAACATCATTCATATTTCATAAGTTTATTTTTTATTTTACCATTTTATATGTATCCTTTGCATGTTATACATTCTTTAAATGAAAATATCAGTTTAGATCATGGGCTTTTAGCTAAGTGCCACTTTTTCATCTGGGATAATGTTATAGCTATTGACCGTTTCACACAGATGTAGTGATTATTTTAATACCTTGTGTAATGTAATATTGTTATTAATTGTTAATGACGTTAAATATTGACAGATAACATATATAATAACGTAGCTATGATTTTTAAACGATTTTCACCATTAGTGAGATAAATTTTAATTAAAAGTGTATATATTTATATTGTGTTTTTTTTTTCTTTTATGTATAGCGTCGTATTTTTTAAGTCAATAAATCTTTTTTTTTCTTTCTTTCTTTCTATATATAATAAAGATTTATGTAAGTAACAAGCCGCACGGAAAACGCTAGTGAATAAATTTAATTACATTATTTAAAATTCGGCAACCCTACCGGACGAAATCAAACGGGGTCCAACATCAATTTTAATTAATCTTATTTTGTTCGGTTGGCACTCTTTTTGTGTCTTAATTAATAAAGGTTTGATTTTTTGCTCGGCCCTTTACAAAATTAAATTCTAACCTATCCAAGATTGAACAGCTTGGGATTTTAATTTTCCCAAGAGAGCTTCGTGCGAAGCCATAAACAACACAAGTTCAATATAATACCGGTCTTTTCAAGAGTTGCTATTTTCTGTGGTATCAGGCGATATCAGACCATGTTGTTATAATAAAAATATTAATATTATGCAATATCAACCTATATGTATAGATTTAAAAGAATATATTATTACCTTTGAAGCTTTTGTCGGGAAATGAAGGGAGATGTTGTGCTGTGCAGTTTTATTTTCTAAAAATCTGTAAAAGTACTCTAAAATGAAAAATAGTTTATTGAGTAGTAATTATATATGTGTTTTGTGAGCAATGTGAACTGTATAGTCAAATGTGGCCTTTTGAGTTGTCACAAGAACTCCGTTGAATGGTAATAGCTAATTACCTACAGTTCAGCTGTGCTACACATAGGCTTAAGAAAATGAAGAAACTATATTGTAAACTAAGATCTGGCTTAAAGGCCTAGCTGCCATGCCATAAACCTAAATAAAATAAATATTATTACCTTTTTTACACGCTTTATATTAGCTTCACTTGTATGTCAGTATGTCAGTATGTAACTTGAGCTCGATTTTGTCCTACTTTGAACGATCAGATTTAATTCATACTTTGCACACCTGTCAAAGGTCGATGACAATGCAATAATATAGTATCATGGAGCTGATCTGATGATGGAGTCGGAAGGTGGCCATAGGAACTCCTGTACTAAACAAGATAGACCCTTCGTGTTTGGGCTCGTATGTTTATATCGCGTGACAATGCAATAATATGGTACCATGGAGCTGATCTGATGATGGAGTCGGAAGGTGGCCATAGGAACTCCTGTACTAAACAAGATAGACCCTTCGTGTTTGGGCCCGTATGTTTATATCGCGTGACAATGCAATAATATGGTACCATGGAGCTGATCTGATGATGGAGTCGGAAGGTGGCCATAGGAACTCCTGTACTAAACAAGATAGACCCTTCGTGTTTGGGCCCGTATGTTTATATCGCGTGACAATGCAATAATATGGTACCATGGAGCTGATCTGATGATGGAGTCGGAAGGTGGCCATAGGAACTCCTGTACTAAACAAGATAGACCCTTCGTGTTTGGGCCCGTATGTTTATATCGCGTGACAATGCAATAATATGGTACCATGGAGCTGATCTGATGATGGAGTCGGAAGGTGGCCATAGGAACTCCTGTACTAAACAAGATAGACCCGTCGTGTTTGGGCTCGTTTTACTTGTCTTGGCTAGCACTCTGCTGCTACATGATATGCAGGATCTCAAAAGCTTGTATTTAAAAACATTTAAACAAAAATCAACTAAAAAATGAAAAATAAATAATAGTTTAAAAAAACTAAAAAAAAACACGCTTTTATAAAAAATCCAACTAAAAAAACAAAACGGACAAGTGGAAAAACGAATCGCAACGGACAAGTGGAAAACGAATTGCAACGGATAAGTCGGATAAGTGGGAAAACGAATCGCAACGGACAAGTGGAAAAACGAATCGCAACGGACAAGTCGAAAATCTTCAACTGAAAAGTGACAAAATGAATCGCAACAAAATTTCAACTTGAAGTGTTACGGGCAGATTGTTAATGTACTTGTCCAATTTAAAAACCTGCCCGTAAAACTTCAAGTTAAAATTTTGTTGCGATTCATTTTGTCACTTTTCAGTTGAAGATTTTCGACTTGTCCGTTGCGATTCGTTTTTCCACTTGTCCGTTGCGATTCGTTTTCCCACTTATCCGACTTATCCGTTGCAATTCGTTTTCCACTTGTCCGTTGCGATTCGTTTTTTCACTTGTCCGTTGAAGTTTCACTTCTAATATGTGTCCCAGCACACATTTCGGTTTTTCGCAGGTTTACTGTGCAAATTATGATTTGGTTAGGTTAGGTACATTTTAATGGTGTAAATGTAATACGCTACACACGCACCAAATATTTTTATACGTCAACAGTTTTGCCGTTCGTTGTTGTTCACTTTTGTTGTGACTTTCGAAAAACTGAACCGTTGGCAAAGTTTTCTTGTTGTTAATTTGGATCCTTACTAAAACTCAAATAATGTAACACAAGGTGTAAAAAATACCTAAAATCGCGTGCACTGCGAAAACTATTGATGATAGAATAAAATAATGTACTACGACTTTGTAGAACACATCATTATTTACAAAAAGTGTCGCGACAGCATAAGACATGTGCTAACTATTATAGTTATGCCACAATAAGTGTTCTTTTATTTTAAAAATTTAATTAAAATGCCACCACTAGAAAAGTCTCTTTATTTGTATCTTGGTATTAATCCTTATCAAAATAAATTACTTCATATTCAAGACTGCTTCAATACCTTTACATAACTTTTTGAATTATTCAATTCGGACATTCCATTCGAAAGATATCACGAGTTTAAAAATGTAAGAATTAGTGACGGTGACCACGTGACCGTGACATCTTTTCGTGAGCCAAAAATTCGTAAGACCCCCTCTATATAGAAGTTTCACTTCAAAAAATAAAATTTAATATAATATAAAAAAGCGTGGGGTGTATTCAATTAATAATATAATATCTTAAAAAGCGCTTTGAATACACCCCACGCTTTTTTATATTATATTAAATTTTATTTTTTGTTTTTTTAGTTGGATTTTTTATAAAAGCGTGTTTTTTACATAAGACCATGTCATGGTATAGATTCGCGCTTATTATTGCGATGTTAAGGGAATATCTAAATATAAATGGTTTAAGATGGAGCATGCTTAAGTGGCTATTTATTTACATCGCACTTAAAGATATCCAGGTTGTAGGCTTCGGTAAATTCAGTCCCCAGAGTACTCCAGACAACGAATTGAGCCTCGTTTAGCGTCAGCCAATCGTCTACAATATGGCTAGGGCTACTTTAACAAGGAGACTGGTTTCTTCTGGTGACTATTGCCTTGTAATTATTTCAAAACCTGAATACTCGTGATAAAGTCCACTTCACCAAAAAGAACCACAGACGCGACGCTGCAATTGCCGTTGTTAATCATGCCAGAGTAATCATTTGCTAATCTGTAAATCGATGTAAGTTATTGCTGAGTAATAAATACAAAATGTTCCATAATTAAAGCTGGAAATTTATTTACCGATTACTTTACTAACAAGATCTTATCTAAAAGTTGACATTTTAAATTCCTATATTTTCCGTGGGGCTTCGTTTGTGGCGCAGACTATATTAATACTGGCTAGATACATAAATCGAGCTAATAGTATAGGATCCCGCTATACAACGACCTTCACCGAGATGCTTATTTGATGAAACCTATTTTATATTTAATTTAATGTGTCAATAAATATATTGCATATGGGTTGCCTAAAAAATTTTAGTCCAGTATATGATAAATTAATAATAATTAAAAAAAAATTATAACATTTCACCGGTTTGTTTATTAAACAAATTCTTTACCAATCGAAAGTATGTAGCCCATAGAATATGCAAAAAACAGCTGCTATGCTGTGTCCTCTTCTATCGCATGGGATATGGTTGTTTGGGACCTCCCAGCCACACATATTCTCTCGCAGCAATATTTAACTTTTCAAAATTCGACAACCGGAATTCGGGACTGATCTTTCGCAGGCAACACTATACCACCGTGTTCATAATGAAATAATCTTTATTTTCATTTAATTTTAATTCAATAATCAGACCGGTTCAAAATGCTAGTATCGATTTACCTGTTTATACCTGGCTACCCAAGAGTTGTGACCGGAAAAGAATAGGCAACCTAACATTTGCATGTTCTATGGGCTTCATACTTTCGATTGGTATAGAATTTGTAGTAATTAATTGCAGTAATATCAGCCCATAAATGTCCCACTCACTGCTGGGCTCGGGCCTCCCATTATAGGGGAAACGCGGACAGTACATTTATACCCGCCACGCTTGTCCAAGGCGGCTTGGCAGGTTCGGTTATCTCGATGTGCAAGGTTGCATCACGATATTTTCCTTCACCGTTACACGTGGTAATTGTAACAATATATGCACATTAGATCAGAAAACTGAACTAAGAGGTGCATCATGCATTCCGGTCAGGATCGAACCCGCGCCTCTCGATTTAGGGGCGCGTACGCTAGCCATTACGCTACCACGACTTTTGCTAGTTGCAGTAATTGGTCATATTTAAATATCATGTTTAAAAATACAAACGTTTCACTATATATTAATTAATAATACAATGTGCACTTTAGTTACTCTTACCCCATTAAAAACTGCACAGCAACACCTCAAACGAGAGAATACTAATACGTAGCAATTAAATTTACCCTGATTTATTGCAGAACAGAGCGTTTCGCAGTGCACTCTAATTACGACTGTGACTGGTTGTGACAAATTGAAGCTTTTGAAACATTCCTTGTGAATGCATCATGCACCTTCCATCACTGGCTTGAATGGGAAACATCTTTTTTTATCTCCCGCTTGCAAAGTCAATTGAATTGCCTTACTTAATAGTCAGGTGGGTTAGAGGTTAACACGGTTTCCATTCGACTATTGAAAAATTTAATTGATTTTAGTTTATGGTTTATTCATCAGTAGTAGTAGTAGTCGTCTTAATTAAAATTTATTTAATGGTTTCCATAGATCTTATTTTTTTAAATATCTTATAGGCTAAGATCCCGCTATACAACGACCTTCACCGAGTGCTAATTTGATGAAACCTATTTTATACATAATTAAAGGTGTCAATAAATATACTGCATATGGGTTGCCTAAAAAAATTCATTCCAGTATATGATTAATTAATCATTTAAAAAAAATATTTTTTTAACATTTCACTTGTTTGTTTATTAAACACAGATCAATACATTGTTTACTTACTAGACTTACATAGTATGACGTCATAGTATACAGTAATATAATAATTACTTAGAAACCGCGTGGTTTTAAAATTTGAAGGCACATGTTTGGCTTCGCAGTTTTATTTTAAAAAATGTAAACGATAGATACATGGATAACACTATTGCTCACCAAAATACACAATTACAAATAAAACATAATTATAATACTTCTTGGCAAAACAACAGACGGCCTTGTCGCTAAAAACAATCTCTTTAAAGCAACCGTAGATAATACACAAGACATCAACCTAGGATAAAATGATAGTTCTAGAAAATCAATTGTGTTAACGAAGAATTGTGTTTTTGTGTTGAAAATCCCAATTGCACCTGTAGCAAAATATACCTTTTCGTGTTATTACAAGAAATCACTCGCTGGACATCAGTCAATTTGGCTGTTTTTGCTTAATAATTGCTTTAATCCTTGAACATTTATGGAAAAACTCAAAACTGGCAAGTTAGCTAAATAAGCCGAGTATTGTTCAAAAAAGGACCAAAAGCTCATATGTTGACCGACAAGGCTGTATGAACTAAGCATGCTACTGTGCCGAATAAAACAACTTTATTATTTCTAGAGTTAAAGTTATCAATTTCTAATAGTTTTTGGAGTTTATGGCGGGAATTGAAAGGAGACGTTGTGCCATGCAGTTTTATTTTCTAAAAATGTGTAAAATTACTCTAATATGAACAATAGTTGTAGGATATTGGTAGTTTTTGTGTAGTAATTGTGCGATCATTCGAGTTTTCTCAAGAACTCCGTTGAATGGCGTCAGTTGTAGCCTACAATCCAACTGTAGGTACTACTTACTATACCAAGACTTATACATTAGAATTGGCTGTATGGACTAAGATTCCTTCACCTGCCTTTGTGGCGAATTCTACTACCCCTTATCAATTTGTAAAAGCTATCCTCAAGCCTTGAGCAAACTTTAATTTTTTTAACACGCTTTTATTAGCTTCACTTGTATGTATGTATGTTTGTAACCGACCCCTTTGAGCTCGATTTTGTCCTACTTTGAACGATCAGATTTAATCAAACTTTGCACACCTGTCAAAGTTCGATGACAATGCAATAATATAGTACCATGGAGCTGATCTGATGATGGAGTGGGAAGGTGGCCATAGGAACTCCTGTACTAAACAAGATAGACCCGTCGTGTTTGGGCTCGTATGTTTATATCGCGTGACAGTGCAATTATATGGTACCATGGAGCTGACCTGATGATGGAGTCGGAAGGTGGCCATAGGAACTCCTGTACTAAACAAGATAGATCTTTCGTTTTTGGGCTCGTATGTTTATATCGCGTGACAGTGCAATTATATGGTACCATGGAGCTGATCTGATGATGGAGTCGGAAGGTGGCCATAGGAACTCCTGTACTTAACAAGATAGACCCGTCGTGTTTGGGCTCGTATGTTTATATCGCGTGACAGTGCAATTATATGGTACCATGGAGCTGACCTGATGATGGAGTCGGAAGGTGGCCATAGGAACTCCTGTACTAAACAAGATAGACCCTTCGTTTTTGGGCTCGTATGTTTATATCGCGTGACAGTGCAATTATATGGTACCATGGAGCTGATCTGATGATGGAGTCGGAAGGTGGCCATAGGAACTCCTGTACTTAACAAGATAGACCCGTCGTGTTTGGGCTCGTATGTTTATATCGCGTGACAGTGCAATTATATGGTACCATGGAGCTGACCTGATGATGGAGTCGGAAGGTGGCCATAGGAACTCCTGTACTAAACAAGATAGACCCTTCGTTTTTGGGCTCGTATGTTTATATCGCGTGACAGTGCAATTATATGGTACCATGGAGCTGATCTGATGATGGAGTCGGAAGGTGGCCATAGGAACTCCTGTACTTAACAAGATAGACCCGTCGTGTTTGGGCTCGTATGTTTATATCGCGTGACAGTGCAATTATATGGTACCATGGAGCTGACCTGATGATGGAGTCGGAAGGTGGCCATAGGAACTCTTGTACTAAACAAGATAGACCCTTCGTTTTTAGGCTCGTATGTTTATAAAGCGTGACAATGCAATAATATGGTACCATGGAGCTGATCTGATGATGGAGTCGGAAGGTGGCCATAGGAACTCCTGTACTAAACAAGATAGACCCGTCGTGTTTGGGCTCGTATGTTTATATCGCGTGACAGTGCAATTATATGGTACCATGGAGGTGACCTGATGATGGAGTCGGAAGGTGGCCATAGGAACTCCTGTACTAAACAAGATATACCCGTCGTGTTTGGGCTCGTTTTACTTGTCTTGGCTAGCACTCTGCTGCTACATGATATGCAGGATCTCAAAAGCTTGTATTTAAAAATATTTAAAAAAAACAACTAAAAAATGAAAAATAAATAATAGTTTAAAAAAAACTAAAAAAAACACGCTTTCATAAAAAAATCCAACTAAAAAACAGAAAATAAAATTTAATAAATTTGGTACATTATTGTTAAAAAGCGTAGGGTGTATGTATTCAAAGCGCTTTTTAAGATATTATATTATTAATTGAATACATGGTAAATGTCAAAAACTTTATCTTTGAAAAAAAACAAATGTATATTTTCGACAAATAACTAATGTTACCAATCGCAAACTTTGACTAAAGAGTTTGAAAGGTTTCATAAAATCTAATGTTTGACAAGTTTAAACGTAAACCGTATTCAAAATATTTATGAATCCATCACTGCATACATAATTATGATCGTAATGCATACATATTATTGAACGGAGTCTGTCACATATAAATGAATCTAAAACTTGACCACAAATTATTGATTTGTTTGATTGTAAAGATATTTTTTAACATTCTAGTGCATACAATATTTTGAATCCTTGTCAATGCATATATATTAATGAACTTGACTGTACTAACGGGTCGATGGCGAGATCGGTACGAAGGCGGGGGTCGGGAGGGGAGCGCGCATTCCGCCCTTGTCTCAAGTTAACTCTTGCGGATAATACACAGTGTATAAATATATCAAAATCACGACTAAGTAAATACAATGATTATAAAAAATAATGGATTACTTAACCGCCTAAACGACTGAAACACTTTTTATCACGATACTAAATGTCAAAGATGTACAGCGTTGTGATATCACATTGTAACGAATAAAATAGCTTGTTGATTATTATTGTATAAGAGTAATTAAAGATATATTATGAAATTTCGAAAGTGAGTTGATAGCAAGACATTAAAAACTCGCGCTTTCGTTTATACACATTGTTATAGAATTTATTGTATAATGTGTCAAATACCCAATTAGTGGCCCGTGTACCAAATTTAATATAACATGTGAAGTTTTTCGAATGCATTCATTAGTATCCAGAATTTGTTTACAATATGAACACATCATCACATTGCAATTCACGAAAGCGTAACTGTGGTAAACACACGTCAGTGTGTACGAGACCAAAAACACGTATAATTCGACGGCACGCTCACAACTGGGGCTCAATCTGGAATAACTATCTTGTCAAAATCGCTGGACACTGTCGCCTCAATCATAGGTTCGCATGATTTCTGTAATCTGTTAATCCCAAACGCGACACGCCTCTCTTTATATTTATAAGCGAAAACTCGCTAAATGTTTAAAATTTTGGTAGCTTTTCTACATTCATCATCAATTTTTTTCTATTATTATTCCGCAGCAACGATATAGATGTTTCGGATTTAGTAGAATATTAATTTTTGACACTATCAAAATGGAATCGTACTTTGAATATATTCGCATCTGATGCATTTGCATATATTCCCTGATCACCCGGTCATATTCCATCTGAGGCTCCGTCAGACTCGTATAATATCCACATATTTGCGTAAAAGCGCCTATAAGCCCACGCCTGCGTATGACGTAGATTGATATAGACGGAAGCCTGTCCGATCATATTAAAAACTATTTCCGAAAGCACACAACATTACGGGCTTACACGACTTCCCAATTTTATCAATTACCTTCTCAGCCGTCAGTAATTTTTATATTGTATACACATAGGCCGTAATGTGCGTTGAAACACGACACTTCATACAACAGCGTATCAAAGGCGCTTTTGGCGTCACATTGATCAAAGGACTATTGTGTAAAGTTGTCGAATTCCGATTAAATTTTCGTCAAACTTTGACGAGTTCACACACTATATTGATCACATTGAATCCTTCACCGACACGATATTAATTCAGTTGAATGTTTATCATTCGGGAATTCATTATTATCAGTCGCAAAATATAATGAATAAAAAACTTTCCGTAAAGCTTTGAACATACTTTCTATCGTAATATTTATTTATAGAAAAAAAAACGAAATACGATGATAAGGGAGCTTTCAGACAGAAAGCGGTCACGCGTTCGAGCGTTCCGCTTTCTTTGTATTGTATTATATGTAGCCATACCCACACAGGCTTTCATACCGTCGGTCAATAAGGGCCCAATTCTGCTACTACTATCTCGTCAAAATAGTCTAACACTAACTATCGTCTCAACCGTAAGTTTGCCTGATTTTGGTAAACGTTTAAAATTTTATTAACTTTTCAATATTGATTTCGGCTAATGCCATTTCTGCTAATGGTAATACCAATTTTTTGTACTGTTATTCCCCTGCGATATCTAAAATAGATAATAGAAAATAGACTTCGTAGAATATGATTTTTTTGACACTATCGCAATGGAATCGTATTTTGGACATGTCGCAACGACAAGATTTGAAATAGCAGAATTAGGCCCCAAACGCACGCCTTCACTACTGTTTCGGTGTACATATTAATTGGAAAGAAAATGAAAACCGAAAAATAATAATGTTAGTACTCGAAAGGTTTTTTTTTGTGGTGCTAAGGATAACGATTATAAAAACCGAGAAAAAGGAGCAGAAACGTGGTTTTGGAAATTGCCAGACGATTGGGACCAAAAGTCGTAAGTCACAAAAACAGGGGGGATTTTTTTGGTTTTGGTTTTTAAATTGGCGTAGCGTATATTGCGCTGATTTTATTTATGAAACAACTCTCCTTCAGTTAGTATTCTGCTTATCTAAGTCATGTTCTACTTTGTCATACAGCTCATTGAAGGAATCAATTGTGATCCATAATGCGTGTTCTATAGGATACACTTCGGGGAGTATGCCACAGAATTACTTGAATTGTTTCCTCCCTCGCATTTTACTACCGGAAAAGCAGACGTAAGCGCTTTCGCCACCGATATATGGTGGAAATACCAACAAGGCGGACGAAAAGCTACGCTTCCACTTTTATCACACGCACCGCTAGAGTGGAACTCTTTACCATCGTCTGTTTTTCCTGAAGAATACACTCTAGGTGTCTTAAAGTTTCGCGTGAACAAGTATCTTCTAGATAAGCGTGCTCCACCTTAGACTGCATTTCCACCTGACACCAGGCGCAATGTCAGTCGAAACTATTTTTTAATTTAAAAAAAAACAAAAAGGATAATAAAAATCAAATTTTGAAAATAATTATCTCGTATATTCACAAAGCAATTTATTTAATATTATCTACAACTTTATAGACATTTACCCTTTTACAACCCTTAGCGAGTTAATTCACTGAATCGTAAACTGTATTAATTAATTGAAACCCATATTAGTTTACTACATCTAATCAAAAGCAACCTATGGACTTATACAAAATTTAATATAACAAAAAAGTATACTTACTACTTGTAAATACTCTAAAATATATATTATAAAAGATCATTAGAAAATCCAAAATAATATACTATACGATGTTACATAAGAAAGACACATATACTTTCCAAAAAAGCAGACTCCTCAATAATGAAAAAAATCGTTAATCACAAAAATATTAACGATTTTTTTGCTATGCGATAAATCAAGTAAATCATACATACATTGTTTACTTCTTTAGAAGAGTACGTATTTCTATGTACTTGGTACTCTTCAGAATAATATAACATGAATTGAATTACAACGTTACAATAGATATACATATCGAAATTTTTAAATTTATATAATAGTTTAATTTAAAAATTAAATTATCATAATTACAATGATCGTATAAAATCTAATCGCACAAAACTTGATACACAGAATAAAGAAGGAAAAAAAGATGAAAAAATTATAAAATACAAAATATAGAGCATCTACGCAAACATAGGTAAAGAGAAACATTTCAGAAGTGTAACACTAAATTCTAAATATACTATAATATTAAAATAGTACATTGAATTTTATTGAAACGTACAACTTGCCGAGGTCACAATTATGAGAATAATGCAAACGATTTTGTCATAACAAAATCAAAAAGCATTAGCGGGCTGCTTTCAAATCAATCACAAAAAAATAAAGACACATGCACTCCGTAGTAACTTCTACAGACTATATATCGAGCCTTTATCCTAAGTGACATTTGGACCTAAGTATCAAAGGGCGCGGGTTCAATCCTGGCCGGAACGCATGCACCACTTAGTCAGTTTTCAGATCTAATGTGCATATTGTTACAATTACCACGTGCTAACAACGGTGAAGGAAAACATCGTGATGCAACCTGCACATCGAGATAACCGATGTGTCAAACCTGCCAAGCCGTCTTGGACAAGCGTAGCTGGTAAAATATCCGTTTCTCCTGTAATGGGATCATGTAATTTTTTTTTTGTTGCCAAATATATTTCAAACTATTATGTTATTTTAAGACTCACTTTTTAATTCAATAAGGTCTCATCTATAAAGTCAGAGTCAAAGTATTTTTTTTTTGTGTATACAGGTTTGAATATGATGTCCATAATGATAACCAATTAGGTATCACTGTATCCTGCCACATATGTAGCTTACAAAATAATATGATTTAAAACTAATAAAAAAAAAATAGTTTAAAATAACTTTTGAAACAAAAATCCAAATGTCGCTTAGGATAAAATGACGGTATATGTTCGATATAGTTCAAAATTAATCTATAATTATACTAATTAAAGTATTATTGTCACAATTATTTTATTATTTCATAGAATATCGAAAATAATTAAACTTATGTCGCCTAAATCGCACAACTTATAGCCGCGTCCATATCCTATCAGTTCTTTTATATAATATAGCGTAAAATCAATACAAATAATGTCCATGCAAATTTAATGAAAACATTCATATTTTACTTACCAAAAAAAAGAGATACAAAATTACAGAAACGTAATGAGAAAAATTGGAGCCCAAACTGTGTTACACCCTGTTACCACTGGACGAAGCACCAAAGGTTTTTAATGACATAAAATGTAATTTAAATAAAGTTGGGGAAACTATAGACAAACAATTTATCCGAGATATTTCTGACATTTTAATATTTTTATTATGTAACCATACAATAATATTAATATAGTTTTACACAACTAATAACTCCCCCCGGTGTACCTGCGCATTATAACTATCTTAGTAGAGCGGAAAACTTCGATTTACCAATAGCAAAGTAGCGTATAGTAGTAGTAAGCACGTCAAAATAATTGATTTGACAGTGTCAAAAAGTGTACGAATCGTGTAAGCGGAACGAAGAAAAGAATGCACAGGAAACAACACTACAATCATTTTGCTTGCGAATGGTAGTTCAATATAATGTAGATTATTTACATGCTACATATCGGAAACCGGATTTGCACTTTTTTGCGCAATCGCAAACTGCCGATCGGAATTATAAGTCGTATAAAATTGTATGAGAACAAAAGAAAAAAATATTTCTAATAATTTCTAATATTTTCAATAAATAATAGTAAGCCGTAATAGGGTGCCAGTCACTGTTTTGCATATCTAGAAAATACAATTTAAATATCAATTTATACGTCCGATTCTTTCGTTGATGCTCGGGCTTCACCTGCGGTAATATTATAGTTATTGACTTTTGCCAAATGTGTCTTTATTTACAGCGCTTAGCATTAGTGTTTATGTCATCCGTCAATATTTAACGTCATAAGCATTAAACCATCGCTACATCTGCGTGAAACGGTGAACAACTATAACATTATCCCATATGAAGCAGTAGCATATAGACACGAGGTGTCAAATACTTTTTTACAATAGGGCTTGTTTCACATTCACAATCATTATACAGAACATTCACTTACTTAAGAATTACCATATAAATATCTAAAAACACTGGCAATCAGCCGCACTCAGAATCTGTTAATGGTTAATTAACTTTAATTAGCAACGAATCAATTTTATACTTTACTCTTTTATTCACAAATCTGTCGTAAATAATACAAACGTACGTTTATGTCTTCCGTGATCACGGCTAAAGTGGCCGAAACGTCGGAATAATAAATTACCGCGCTCGAAACCGTTAAAACGTAGTTTTATTAAACATATTAAACATATGTTTTGTTTGTAAAGGTGACGGATATGCTTTCATACATTCTAGGACCTAGATTGTAAATAGGTGAGTGATTTTAAGATCTCTTCGTAAAATGTTGATTTTTTTTAAATAATTGTAATGGATTTAATCATTTTCAATTATTTAATCGTCTGGTGTAAGCCAGTGGTTCCCAAACTTATTTTGTATACCGCCCACTTTGAGAATACATTATTTTTTAGCGCCCCCATTTTTTCACCAACTTAAAAAACACTATAACGTCAAACTAAATTAATTGATTATTGAGAAATACATTAGCGAAGATTAAACATTCATTCTAAACGAGACTTTTACTAAAGCCCGCAAGAGTCAACTTGAGACCCAAGCGCAGTGGGTTAACACAACGGCGCTGAAGTGTCAAGTTAACTCTTATGGGCTAAACCTGCCAATGCCCATTTTTTTTCTGGGTCTCTTACCGACCTCTCTTGGGCCTGCAGCGCCCACAAGGGGGCGTTATCGCCCACTTTGGGAACCACTGGTGTAAGCGTTTGTATATTTTTCAATCTTGAAATTCATCCACATAAATTGAATACTGTTATCGATAATTTTATATATGACCTTATTTCTAATACTTCTCGTCTTAAAGATAGAATTTAGGGCTGATGTTTTCCATGTTGCAATAGAAAAATATAACGCTCTTTTAAGTTATATTTCAACTCATTACATTTCTTTTGTCCAAAAGCCCCACCTCCCTTTAATGCTCTTAAAGTTAACCTCTCATTAAGCTCTCTGAGTGCGACAGCTAAATCTATCACTAATGCTACTCGTCGGTAGACTGTCCCTCACTTCCTGGCGTATAGAGCTGGCCTTGAGTACGGGTGCGTCTGCATTCGCTCCCGCGCCCTCACTGATTTATAACCAACTGTTTTTTCAGTCAAATTAATCTTATTTCGACACAAATCTATTAGTTGTTAGTCGACGCCACAGGACAACACAAGTACATGAAAACACAAAGTGTTAGTTTTGTTACTTTTATGTTATTATTCCGTAGCTTATAACGAAAAGGTGAGAAGGGACGTTTATCGGATAACCCTTTGTTATGTGTAGTGTACTAAGCACTTCACTTTTTTTCAATTTACCATGCCAGGAATCGAACCTGGGACCTTTGTGTTCAGGTGAGCTAGGCGGGAAGAAGCTCAGACCACTCAACCATATAGACGCCTTTATAAGACTCAAGGAGTGATTTAATTACACAGACAGACATAGTCCTAACATCCACCCTATATTGCTATATAGGAAACACGGAAGCACGCACGCACGCACGCACGCACACACTATGAATTCAGGTTACAAATAATTCGCAGCCCAGCAATTTTGATTAAATTATGCTGGGTTGCGTTATAATATGTCATAATGTGATCTTTATATATAAAAATGAATTGTGTGTGTCTTTTATAGAATCGTAAACTATACATCCGATTTTGATGAAATTTTGTGTGTGTGTGTTTGAGTGGGTCCCGGGATGGTTCACAGCCACAATTGGAACCGGTAGGTGGTTCTAGAATCCTTCTAATCACCGGGAGCGATTTTGGTGATTTTGTTTTTGTGTCACGGAACAGTCTTCTAGGAATTCAAAAAATAGGCTGTAAGTTCGCCGGGTCAGCTAGTTATTATAATATAGAGTACTTGTCTCTTTCATAGCTTAAATATGACCAGCATGCAACCACATGGACTTGTTTAATAAATACCTTGTATATTCCTTTGCAGTGGTGTACCGTCCCTGGAAAGGCTGGATCCGAACCCAGGACCGCGCGGTTGCGATGTTGTGGCCACCGCAGGCCGTCTCACTGGCAGAGCCTTGCCAACCACTGGCTTCACGATTTTCGCTGTATACAGAATATAACTTTAAATTCATATCAACATAAATAAACAGACGTTTGAAATAATATTTTAATTAAAAAGTGAGTATAATACTAGGAAAGGTTTGAAAGCTCTTACTAAAATCTAAAACCTTACAATACATAATGCTTTATAATTTAAAAAAAAATAGACAACAGAATTCTATAATTTTTGGCTCAACGAATTATTAACTAAAAATTTTATCAATATCTTTATTTTCAAGAATGCAGTTTATAGAGATAATATTATACCATTGTAGATGCATAGTACATTCTATCACAAAATGGCATACAAAAGAACTCAAATACCAAAATTAAATTTACACAAAAATTCTAATTCAGATAATGACATGACATATGGCTGCCTAAAGCAGGGCCAGTTCCCCCAAAAGTGGAAGACCGGGAAACTTGTCCTACTTAAAAAGGAAGGGCGCCCGGCGGATTCTCCGTCCGCATACCGGCCCATCGTGTTGCTGGACGAGGTGGGCAAACTCTTCGAGAGAGTCATTGCAACCCGCCTCGTCCAGCACCTATCAGGAGAGGGGCCAGATGTGGCCGATGTCCAGTTCGGATTTCGTCAAGGACGCTCCACGATAGATGCAATAATGCGGGTGAAGAGCCAGGCGGAAGAAGCAGTCTCCAGAGGAGAAGTGCTCTTAGCGGTATCCCTAGACATCGCCAACGCGTTCAATAGCATGCCCTGGAGTTGCATTAGGGAGGCGCTTCGATACCATGGGGTGCCGATCTACCTCCGCCGCATAGTCGGGGCGTATCTCAGTGACCGGGCCGTCATCTTCCCGGGTCAAAACAACTGGGGACGCCGAGAAATGTCATGCGGTGTCCCGCAGGGGTCGGTATTGGGACCGATCCTGTGGAATATTGGCTATGATTGGGCGTTGCGGGGCGTCCTCCTCCACGGCGTGAGCGTAACGTGTTATGCAGACGATACGCTGATTGTCGCCCGGGGGAGGACGTACTCCGAGGCAGCCATTCAGGCAACAGCTGGGGTAGCACAGGTAGTCTATCGTATCCGGCGACTTGGTCTGGAGGTGGCTTTGCACAAGTCCGAGGCCGTTGTGTTTCACGGACCTCGGAGAAAGCCACCCGCGGGATCCAGCATCACAGTGGGAGGAGTCCGCATCGACGTCAAACCGACCATGAAATACCTTGGATTGGTCCTCGACAGCCGATGGGACTTCATAGCACATTTCCAGCAGTCGGCCCCCAGGCTCAAGAGGGCGGCGGGCGCGCTCTCGCGCTTGCTGCCCAACATAGGGGGACCAAACGTGTTGTGCCGAAAGCTCTTCGAGGGAGTCGTGCGGTCGATTGCCCTTTACGGGGCCCCGGTGTGGGCGGGCGCCCTGACGGCTCGCAACGTCGCCACCTTGCGGCAAACACAGCGTATTCTAGCCATCAGGGCCGCCCGAGGGTATCGTACGATATCCTTTGAAGCGTCTTCCTTGCTCGCCGGCAGTTTGCCGTGGGACCTAGAGGCCAGAACGCTGGCCTCCTTGTATGTTTGGCGAAAGGAGAAGGAGGCCAGCAGTGGCCGCCCTGCACCTCGCGAAGTTAAGGGGCGCAGAGACGAACTGCGTCAGGTCCATGTGGCAGAATGGGCCAACCGCCTCAACAACCCCAGCGCCGGCCTCGCCCTCATCGAAGCAGTAAGGCCGATAATGTCAGAATGGCTGAATAGGCGCCATGGCACCCTGACGTTCCGCCTGACGCAGGTCCTCTCGGGACACGGATGCTTCGGAAGGTACCTGTGTCGTATAAGACGGGAGCAGACGTCGGGATGCCATCACTGTGTTGGCGGCGACGAAGATACGGTGCTGCACACCCTGCAGGTGTGTCCTGCTTGGGACGTGCAGCGCTGTGATCTTATCGCGGCCATTGGAGCCGACCTGTCGCTCCCGGTCGTGGTCAAGGCCATGGTCGGGAGCGCCGACGCGTGGAACGCGGCTGTCTCTTTCTGCGAGACCGTAATGTCTGTGAAGGAGGCGGCGGAGCGGGACAGGGAGCAGACCAGCACACTCTCCCCCCGCCAAAACCGGCGGCGGCGACGGAGGGTCATGAACGACGATCTCTAACCGCCCTAGGCTACGGCCGTGCGGGGGACCTGTAGGAGAATCAGATCCCCCGCACAGAAAGGCCGGAGAAGAGGGACGCGAACCGACCCATGCGCCCCCTCTCACCTCGTGGTGAGACCCGAGGTAGTTGGAGAAACCCAGTTCTCCAGCTTATAATTGAGGGGCCAGCCCGCGACCCGGCCGGCCATCGTCCGTCCGGGCTAGAGGTGAATGCGTGAGCGAGCCCACAGCCCGGACATGGGACGCAACGAGGATCAGCCAGGGGTTTTAGTGGGTATCCCCAACCGTGGTGTGGCAATAACATTCCTGCGGGAGTGCTAGTACCACCCCGACGAGGCGAATCCCACACCCCCCACCGCGCTTCTGCCGCGGCGGTTTGTCCTCAAGCGGATTTCCCCTGGGAAAAAAAAAAAAAACATGTTAAATAAGCTTTAGTAATAAATAAATAAAAATAGCAAATAAAAAATAAATAAAACAAATTACATTATTCCTGTTTTATAACAGGAATTTCGTCTTAAATTCCGTGTAATTGTAATGATTACAAATACTTTTAAATTACTGCCATCTAGTGGACGTCATGACCAAGATGCAGGGTTTGTCAAAGTTACACGCGGACGAAGTCGTAGTTGCTCATAAAATACATAAAATATCAAAGCAATTAAAAAGGCAGGACTCACCCCTATCATTAAAAGATATAGCCCTCGGCATAACATTAGTCCTGTCAACCAACCCCTTCTTTACAGGCTGCTCAATTTTCGGCTCAACCTTTATAGGTTTCTTAAAGGCCTCCATTTTTTCCGCCAAAACAAATGTAGAATTCAAATCTTTCGGATCAATCACAGCAAAGTTCTCTACATCTGACATACCATTATTTTCCAGCTTCACTTTCTTTGCTAAATTCAAATTTCTTGTCGCATCCAAGAATTCTAAAGAATCATTTATTATTATAGTTTCGTTGTTCATCAACTTTATTGGTGTACCTTTACGTTTCTTTGGAGATAATTGCGACGGTTCCTGATTTTCAATATCTGTCAAATCTTCACTGTCAGTCAAAATGTCTATGGTCGCGTTCACGTTGTCTCTGAATTCCACGCTTGAAGATGGTTTGTCTAAATTCAAATTTGATATAAACTCAAAGTGGGAATCACTAGAGTCCGACCAAGTGATACTCTTCCCAGACTTAGCTTTTTTCATCAATTCTAGATATTCTTCCGTCAATGCAGGTGGCGCTTTATCGTAACCTTTCAAAGTCAAATATAATTTTTTTAACATATTAGGCATTTCGCTAATGTACTCTGAAGAACCATTAATGTCGGCATTCTGTATGGCCAGTAGTTTGTATCTCAGATTGTTACTGGCTTTCGATTGACGTAATTGGCTCTGCATATTGATTTTGTCTATGAAATCGGATAATTCCGGGAATTCGATAACTGCTTGGTTGCACGCGATTTGTAAACGCTTTTTGCTTTCGTCCCAATTATTCCAAGTTGCTAATACTTTTGAGTCTAGGTAGGCGGATTGTTTAGTATAATTTTCTGTTGCACGCTCTTGGCGTGATATATCTTCTGTGCGCATCTAAATCCAAAATAAAATTGTTATCACTCTTACTAGCTTTTTTTTTCCAAATGGTAAATGCCGATTTCTAAACTATATAATATAACGAAAACACTCAAAGGAATCTTGGTGCCGATTGTAATGAAAACCAAATAATTTATGAAAAATTAATTCCATTAAATCTAATCGAATTGACTGATTTCGGAAACAAAAACACGTATTGTACTTTTACACCAACCCATATTGTAGCTTGTTAGAATAAATTTATGTTAGGAATATTAGGGAGGGTAGAGGTAAGGAGAACCGTCTCATATGCGTGGAAAATGGAAAAAGTGTCCAACTATAAACAGTAAATAATAGTTCAAAAAGCCTCCAAAATGGCGCTAGCGTAGGCAAATAGTGTGGTATGAATGAAGCAGTTGTTAACGGATTGAAGTATGCAGAGTTAGAAAATTTATTACCTTTGGCGACTAGAGTAGTTGGTGATACTACACTATTAAATAAGTCAACTATTTACATAGTACAAAATAATTTAGTAAATATTATATAACCTCAAAGAATTATTATTAGTGAAAACATAAAGAGTGATTAGTATATTTTTAATATTTTATTTTATAAAAACAAAAAAAATACTATTCTATTAACTTTTGGGGCTTTCTTTAGAATGCACCCTGATGATAATGTGGCGCCACCCTAACTTAATACATTTGGATGCACACTTCTTCATATACAAAGATGGTTCTCCATACCTCTATCCTCCATAAGGAATATCAAGTGCAAACTTAAGAAGAGAAAAGTTGTTATTTTTTTTTTAATGAGCAACGTCGATTCCTGGCTAGGTAGGGTTAATGATATTTAAAAAAAATCAATGAGTGTTTTTCACTATTTCATATAGTTTATAGGTTTTGGAGGCCAAATTATATTACTAAATCTATACCAATACAGAAATGCAGCAATTAGCATATTTAATGAGTACCTTAATGACCCAAACAATATCCTGAACTATTTGTTATTATTAGTACATAATTTAAAAAATGTGCATAATTTGTATTTTATATTTTGATATTAGTTTTATATTTCAATATTTCGTAAGCTGCAAATGTGGTAGGACAAAGTGATACTATAAATTATTATCAAATTATTGTACGCAAAAAAAAATACATTGATTTTAATTAACCATAGGTCAGATACAGTGATACTAGTGGCAATGTTTTACTAACTATTGCTGACATACCACTGCCTGTATATCTGCAAATAAAGATTCATTCATTCACTCATAATTTGTTCCCATGAACCCCAATTATCATATTTCAAAGTGGTACTTAATATTATATTCAACTAATAAAGAGATGAGAATAATATTGTTATCCAGGAAAATATTAATCATTTTCTCTTTGTAAGTTCTGTACCACAATCCAAGATCTGTACATCTTTTTTAAATAATAATAATAATCGGCACACAAACACACATATTGTATATCCCCAAATTAAGACAACTTACACTTATCCATAACACAAGCGCAATATAGTAGACTAGTAGTAAATAATCGAGCAAAAATCCTTTTCAAAATTTACCATGACAAGGATCGAATCCGGATCCTCTGTTGCATTGAAGCCACCCGGCAAAGTCTATGCCGGTCAATCCCAGAGGCCGTCAATAAAACATCATCAATAAAAAACGCAAACATCAATAAAAATCCTGTATCCGTGCAAGAACGGAGAAAGAATACATTTTTTTCTTAAATTTTCGCGACTCGTATACATAATAAAAATACGTTAACGCTTAAAACCGTTAAAACATAGTTTTATTAAGTATACAATTTCCTGCGTTGGGGCGGCCTGTCGTAAGAGGCGACAAAACAACCCACAGTCCATCAAGTTGGCCGTCTGCCTGTCTGCTGCTGCTCTTGCAATCTATACATATAATAAAATTGTACAGGTCGAATTTCTGTACAATGAAAAAAATGCTAAAAACCGAGTCAGGGGATGTAAGAAGTGCAATAGAACTAATTTAGATTTTTTTCGATTTTTTTGTTTCTCTGTTTGTCTGTCTGTTTGTACCGGCTAATCTCAGAAACGACTGGACCGATTTACATGAAATTTTGTATGGTGATAGCTTATATCCCTGGTCAACATATAGGATACTTTTGATCCCGAAAAGTTAGAGTTCCCGTGGGATAGCTAAAAAGCTTTAATTACTTAAACAGCTTATTACAGACTGAAAGTAATTTCTCTGCAACATTACATAATAGAAGCGAATATTTTGACAGGGTGTGGTGTCGGTGAAAGAGTTTTATCTTATGTATATATATATATATATATATATATATATATATATATATATATATATATATATATATATATATATATAAATCTGATAAGTTTGTTTCTTTGTTTGTTTGCTTGAACACGCTAATCTCAGGAACTACTGGTCTGATTTAAAAAAAAATCAGTGTTAGTCAATTTATCGAGGAAGGTTATATAGGCTATAAACCAACACGTTAAGAGCAAAAGGAGCGGAGCACCAATGAAGAATGTTTCGAAATCGCGGGTTTTTTTTAACTTACTTTTGTTTTAACTATTCCACGCGAACGAAGTCGCGGACAGAAGCTAGTAAAAAAATAAATTTAAAAAAATGGAGAGGTGTCAAGGGACACCCGGATGGAACGAAGCTCCTATCGATTAGTTAGTGAAGGAATTGTAATTATATATATATATATATATATATATATATATATATATATATATATATATATATATATATACTAGACTTTACCACATCACCCACTTCGACCACACCAACTACACCAACCACATCGACCACATCACCACCAACTACACCGACTACACCGACCAAATGCACCAAAATGACAAAAATGGCAAATCACAAAAAAGTGTGGTTACAACTTTTTTGGTGTTAAAATTTTCCGTGTAGCCCCCTTTCGCCATTCGCACCGCGCGATAAGACACAACAAATGAATTACCTGTTCCATGGCTTCGAAGGAGGATCTGTGCGCGAGGTCGGCGATGTGCGAGAAGGCGCGCGTGCGCAGCCGGTGGCGCAGCGCCAGCACGCGCTGGCAGCACATGGCCTCCAGGACCTTCGTCTCCAGCGCAGAGTGCTGCTCCTCCAACTCGGTTATACGACGACGACATTCTTGTTTCGCTGTCACAAAGTAATTTTTTTATATTATTGTCTAAAATATGCCCACAACTTCGTCTAAGCTTGACTTGACATTCCCGCGGGACTCCCGGGATAAAAACAAGAAAAACACATTTATTTGTCAAAATTCCACTTTATTCATCAACATAGTCTCCTTCGAGAGCAACATAATCAGTCCAGCGCTTTTCTAACATTTCAATACCTTCTTGTAGAACGATTAATCTTTGACCTCGAAGTAAGCATTCGTTTCGGCGATGACTTCTTCGTTGGAGTAGAATCTCTTTCCTTAGAGCATTTTTTGAGGTCTGCAATCAGGTAGTGGTCGCTGGGGGCCAGATCCGGTGAATATGGTGGGTGCGGAAGCAATTCGAAGCCAATTCTTAGCTCCAAACAGCGCTCGGAATCAACGACATGTTGTCGTTCTTGATCCGCCGTGAGCAAACGCGGCACCCACTTTGACAACAGCTTCCTCATAGACAAATCGACTGGTGCAAAGTAAATAAAGTTATCTACAAAATGATGATTATTAGTTTATTGTACAATCGTTTTAATAAAACAATTCTTTACAATATGACATTATTTGTTTTGCATATATCACATTATTGCAATAAATTTTCGTACGTAAAAAAAGCCAGCTACGTATGTTCTTTCAAAGTTAATACGAACATCTTTTCGCTCTCCTGTAAAGTAGCTATTTTGCAGATATCTCTTTTTACTTTGCACCCGTCGAAATATTCATGCAAAATAGCGTACACACTGCCGTATGATATCTTTAAGATGTCAGCTATCACACGCAATTTCAATTAGCAGTTCTCAAAAACGATTTGGCGGAGTTTTTTTGATCACTTGGCCGGCCGGAGCGGTCAGCATCTTCAGTGTCTCTACGCCCACGTTCAAACTCAGCATACTACCGACAAATGGTTGATTTGATGGAGCAGAGTCCCCGTAACACTTTACAAGTCATTGTTGAGCTTGCATTGTTTTTTTTTTTCATCAAAAAGCAATGATAAATCAAGACACGAAATTGTCTCGAATGCATTGTTTTGTGGATATATCAAGACTAGCGTCACTTAAATCACTCCAACTCGTGGACCAAACACCAGAATGTCATGAAATTTTGACAGATATCTTTTGAAGTTTGGTACTCATGAAAAATCCTACGGCACTTTTGTTGGCAACGCCATCCATGTGTCAGTCCCGGGACTTATTGATCCACGTGTTAAATTAGTGACAAAATCGCATTGGAATTCGATTTTTTTCTAATCTGGCCCTTTTAAATCGTTCCCAGAAAAAAATCCCGCGTAATTTTCGGGATAAAAAGTAGCGCAAATTATAAGTCTAAGAATTAGCTGTCGATCAGCGAAAACCGCATCAAAATCGGCCCAGTAGTTTTTATTGATCTTCGCTTCGTGGACTCGCTGCGAGCGCGCCGCCTGCCACTCTACTCGAGTTCGCAAGCCACGTACCACTATGATTTTTGATCACAGGAAATAAGGCTTCACTTTCAAACGTTTTCGTCATTCATTTTCGTTCCATCGGCCCGAAAGAACCAACGAAATTTTAGATAGAAGAAAGAAAGAAAATTTTTGTCTAAAACTACAACAATACAATTTATAAAACACAAAAATAAATGGAAAATGCACTTAAATATATAAAGAACAAGCAAAAGAAGTTTGAAAGCAAACGACGAACATTTCAGAGTAAGCCATCTGCAATGGTTACGGCTCGCAGGTGAGTATGCTGCTGTATATGACAAATAGTATTTCAGTTGATTTGACTGTCAACTCCGAGTATATTAAAAAGTGACCAATGATGATTCAGGGCATCTACTAGTATATCATAATAACTGACCAACATTTGTATTGGTAATAATACATGTTATGTGTTATTGTGAACTGTAACAATGTGTACATTGTACATCTAGATATACATTGTACATTGTAGATGTCCATCTAGAGGTCACAGAGATATCAAAACTTATGTATGTACATCAAGTTCACTATACCTTTCTCCTTTACTGGATCCGGTTCCCTCGAGACTACTTTAATACTAGATAATGTCAATTTGGCTTCTAGCTCTTTAACCTTTTTTTTCAGTTCCTCAATTATTGTCACATATTGAGATAATCTCATATCACCGTCCACTATGTTCTATAAAACAAAAGAGAATAAAAAATTAAAGCAGACTATTTCACTACAAAGTAATAAGACCTCACAGGTTAAAATAAATTATATGATCCGTACCTTCTTGATACTAAGTTGTATCTTATTCGCCCTGGCGGCGTATTTGAGTGTGTTGTATGTATCTTCGTAGCTGATACTAGATGGAGACACATTTGCGATCATCACTGTCTTACAGTTCCCACCGAGACTATCTTTTAGTAGACGAGTGAGTTTAGAATCCCTGAAGATCATAGAACAAACCAGACATTTAAGTACAAGTAACAGTAATAACATTAAAATGTCTGAATCTTAAGTTCAGCCCTCCCAAGCGAATCTTCCGAGTGCATCATTAATTTTTTACTACAATATCAATGACGTTCATTACATTCATGTATTGTTATAGCTATCAACTAAGCACTTAAAACAAAAACATTCTAAGAAGTTGTAGTACTAAAAAACCGGATTGTGGCCAATGATGTGTGCAGCGGATTCACCCTTCGCTCTTATTAAATTGTAGTGATTTTCATAAATGAAACACCGAGTTGTAGACAACAACTGACTTTAATATGTACTCACGATTTGATATTCAAAACTACCCACAACAGAAATTGTCAGATTAGGGGTGGGTTATAGATATAGGGCACCTTTATTTTTAGTAATGGAAAGGGTAGAGGGGGTTGAAGAGGTAGGCTCGGGAGGAATACTTACCCCTTCTGCAGCGTCTAAGAAAATGTATAGTTCTTTAGGTTTTGGAAATGTAACCTCAGAGCAGTAAGTTTCACAACCGATTTCAAACCATCATTTAAATAGTTATTAATGAATAAATGGTGGTGGTTCTGGCACAAGTCGCGTCAAGTGACTAGAAAGGCGAGTTCGGTTAGGTTAGATTAGACTTTAGATTTATTCATTAATAACTATTTGAATTATGGTTACAAATTGATTGTGACCGCTGCACAAAAACATTAATTACTCAAGAAATATACATTTTCTTGATATATGGGTTGCAGAAGGGGTAAGTATGCCTCCCTACCCTCCCCTATATCTATACCACACTCCAGATTACTTCAACACGAGCAAATAGCAAAAACAGAAAAAAAAAACAATGCATCTGGTGGAATGTGAATCCACATAATTTGAATAAGATGGATGGATGGTTTAGCAACTGAACCAGTAATATTCATAATAAAAAATGTACTATTCATAATATTCCCAAATATTTACAATTACTTTAGACATAAACTTATGTGGCAATTTCTCCCATAGCATTCGAGTCCCTGCAGACTTCTATCTTCAATGTTCACATTGGGTTCTAATGACATTGTGTAAGACTTTAAAAAAGCAGATCTAAATTGCAGTTAAAGTATGATGTCAAAGCTCTAGTCAAATATTTTGTACAAGTATATATTTTCTTAAACTAAATCTTCTTTCATTGTGAAGGAAAAGCCTTTCCCAATATTATTAACAACTTACAATTTATGTAGGTATGAACATTTGGCCACTTTCATAAAACTGCTACTACTAGCTATTATTTTACTTGAAGCCTCAAATCATAGCTAAATTTTTACATAAGGCTATACCCGCGACTTCGTCCATGCTTGACTTGAAATTCTCGCAGAATTCCAGGGACACAAATTATCACAAGAGCAAAACAATGTAAGTTATGGTTTAAATGAAGTATGTCGGTGTAAGCTAATTTTGATGCACTCAAACAACTTCAAACTGCTCCTGTGAAAATTCCCGCGGGATTCCCGGCATAAAAAATATCACACGTTTTACTACATAAAACTTGCTATTAAGATATTTTTAAGTCTAAGAATCTGCTATTGATCTGTGACAACCGCATCGAATTCGACCCAGTAGTTTTTACGTTCATGTTTGCTTATAAGTTATTTCATAATAACATTGATTGCCCTCAATTGTTAAGTCAATTCCGCTTAAGAGTCCCTTCGAAACCCCCGTGACAACTTATAACCCCTCTCTTTCCCCCATTAAGTAAAACAGTACTAGGTGCTAACTCCCCTATCTCTAGAGTGTGTAGAATTCTCAACAGCAGCAGTGATGTTACTGACATCCACTTTGACTCGAAAAATTCATTTTATAAAAAGATTTCTTTAGCCCAATAGGACACTCATTAGACAGACTGATGGACAGACTAATTTAAATTACTCTACACATTTTTATTACATTTATTATTAGAATCTAAGTAAATAACAGTAAAAAATTATACTGCAAGTTGTGTTCACCTATAATTAGTTTTTACATTGCATTGTAAACCTTAGTCATAAGTCATAAGTCTAGTAACTGATTAAATGTAAAAAACTGTTGGTGAGATGCTTATTAAAATAAATAAATAAATAAATCTTTAAAAAATTTAGTTATTTTTTTTAAATAGCTTCAATATACAGACATACCATGTTCAGAATGTTATTATTATAGGTTACTTACCTATAAGGTATATAGCTGCTCCCATCAGCAAGCTTATTAATGCAGTTGCCCAAAGACAATAAGCTCTTGTTAATATTAGCTCCTTCCTTGAACCGATCCCCAACACATCCAGTTGCAGAAGCTCTTTCACTACCGGCAAGATCTATCATTGAAAGCTTCACTATGCGAAGTTGGCTGCTAGTTTTGTAGCGCATTTTTACATACACCTAGGGTATGAAAATTATACTTTTAATTTCCACATGCCATGCTCACATACATAGCTCAGACTTTATCATAGCAGCTCTACTAAAGCAGTACTAATAAAGCTCCACCTTCAAGATAAATGGATGGTATGCCTGCTATGCTTTAGAATTGAGAGTTATAAGTTCTACTTCAATAAAAAAGAACCAACTTGTGTGTCTCGGGACGCCCGACAGAAGTGATAAACTAATCTAAGTTGAACTATTTAATATTGAAATTGTTTAACTTAAAAAAAGGTTAGGTTATTACTTAAATTTTATGTATATTATTATGATAATGTAAGGAAAGGTTAATTTATTAATAAAATCTTTTATTGATTATAAAATATATTTTATTCTTCGTTACAATTCTTGAATATGGACATGATTAATATCATTATTTAATTTAATTACTGAAATGCGGCCCGCACTGTGGGTGAGAGAGGAGCCTGCCTACCGCTGCCATATGCATAAAAGAAAGGAAAGCCAGACAAACTAGTGCTGTAATGTGTTACATAACAATGTGGTTAACTCTCCCATAACAAGTTATCACTCCAAAAGACACCTTAACATCTTTTAGACTTAGACTCACCCCAAAGGACTATGTACACTGACAATATTTTTTCAACCTTCAGTTAGATCCATGGTGACCTCGCCTAATTATTGTCAGTTGTATAGCGGCATGTAGAATACAAGTCCTACCATAGCCGTAGACTCAATAGACTCCAAAAGTACATTAATTATATTTTTGGAATAATCACTATTAAAATCAAAAATTATTTACAAAATTCTCACACATTTCTAACAAGATTCAGTAGTGCTTACACTGGTGTGTATTGGTCAGACTAGTATATTTTTATGGATTACCTGAAAGACAGCATGACTTCTAGAACTCTCTGCATTAGCATCAGTGGGATGCTGTGTCCGATTTTTGTTACCATTTTCCAACATGTTCAATAGTTCTCTTGCGGTCTTTATATTGTTTAATGTCATACCAGCCACCATCACACCATATTTTGCGTCTTCACGGAGCTGGAGTGGTGTGCTTGATGGTTTGAGGAGGTCATACACGTTTTCATTATACACCTAAATAAAATTTAAAATTCATAATATATTTTAATATAACTTTATTGTATGTTATACACCTAGTCAACTGTAAACTTTTTGACCGAAACAGTTTAGCATCAGAAACCATTACCATATCAAGTTGAAAAAAGAATCTATACTGCTGTCTACTAAAGATGGCCTTAATGGTTGAATTTATTTATCTGTTAATTGGTAATTGATAAATTTTTTAACCGACTTCGAAAAAAACAGGAGGTTCTCAATTCGTCGGGAGCTTTTTTTTTTTTTGCTTTTTTTATGTATGTTCGCCGATTACTCCGTTCATTTATGATCCGATTTACGCGATTCTTTTTTTGTTCGACGCGGAATAGCTTCCAATTGGTCCCCTAAAAATTTAGATAGTTTGGCCCAGTAGTTTTCATTTTACGATCATTTTTTTGTTCCCGGTTCTTGGGACCTATATTTTTTAAGAAGCGCGGCACCATTCGTAGGTCCACCCATACATAGCTAGACACTAAAAAATAACAAATAAAGACTAAAAACTTCGTTTAAAAAAACCGACTTCAAAAACTAAAAAACTAATATGTATAAAATAACTTATTTCTAAAGCTATTATTATTAATATATATTATCTAAAACATCTTGAAGTCGGTGCAAAGCAAAACATAAAAATTGAAAATTACTAAGCACCGACTTTAAGATGGTTTAGATAATATATATTAATAATAATAGCTTGAGAAATAAATTATTTTATACATTTTAGTTTTTGAAGTCGGTTTTTTTAAACTAAGTTTTTATTTTTTATACGGATATTTTTATTGGTTGAAAATACCCGTAAATCTTTCGTTGAAAAATTAATTCTGCTAATATTTACTAGAATGGTTGAGTGTCCTATATTATTTTTGATTCAATGAACTTTCCTTCATACTTCTACATTTTAAGTTAGATATAAAATTTAAAAATCAACAACAACAAAGTAAACAAAGGCTCAAACACACAAAAAAAAGTCAAAACACAAAGTACAAATCTCTTGAAATACAAAAACACAACTTTACCAAAATAATAGAAAATATGCACTGACCAGCCGTAATATCAATTACCAAACAATATAGTAATATCAATTACCAAACAATATATTATGTTTAAAAAATCAACCAATCCCCTCATTTCTAACAAATAAAAATACCATTAAGAGTAAAAAACACAAGTTAAATATTGTGCTTTATTTTGAGGGGCATAGAGAATTCAATCAAATACTCAAAATTCAATATTTACATGATAAGTTGAAAACATCTGCAATGCGAAAATAAATCTTGTGTTGAGGACTATAAAGTTGAAACTTGCACGCATAATTTCCAATAATTACCTATGGGACTACATGCAGTGTATTTGTTAAATGGTATTTTTAACTGTTTTGCTTAATTTTATTTATAGAAGTGTTAATTTTTTTTACCGGTAAATTTATTGGTTAATGGTTATATTTGCCACCATTACTGTCTACATCATCCTCCTAACATTAAATCCAACTTGCATCTGGGGTTGGGTTTACATATATTTGGATGATTTCCTGGATGATTTTAATGGTTAATGTGTTTAGGAATATATTTAAGACTTATTTATAACAACTGAAATTGGTTTTGAGTGGTAAAAATACATATCCAATTAATTATCGAAGTTTGAAATTCACGACAATGATCTGGTAACTTGCCAGAACCGACTGGTAACCATTCACTATTTATTTTATATATTAGTGAAAAACGAAGTGAGGTTAGATTGACAAAAACATTAATAACTCAGGAACTATACATTTCCGCCACATGGGAGTTGCAGAAGGGGTAAGTTTTCCTCTCTCCCCCTCCCCCCTTCCCCCTCATTACTTATGATTCCGGGGACATATATGTAAACCACACCCTGCATCTGAAGTACCTGAACCTGTACATTTCAGAACCTGGGTACCTGATCTTAACATACAGATTAACTTTTAGAAACTAATTTTCACTCAGGTATGCATCAGTTCTCAAGAATGTTTCTTTTGTACACTAAGAAGATTTAGAATGACCTTCCAGCTAAGGCACTCCTGCAGTGCTATGATATGGAGATTTTCAAAGATGTCATAAAGTTCCTTTACGGCCAGCAATAAATTAGTAACAACACTGATGGTAACCACTTACCTTCAAGTGCGCTCCATCAGCCCGACTATTGTACTTACACAATAAACAAAAAACACGACAAAGATAGAAAACCTTTAACACAAGACCACATAACACAATGTTGTGGCAAAATATTTATTTTTAATTCAAAAAATTACAGAAGTATATATGTAATTATATATTTATAACAGCAGAAGGACAATGCAATATTAAATAAAATAAGGACTTATACTCACTTCAATATAGGAAACACCTATATCAAACTCTCGGTCTGTTCCAAAAGAATTTATAGTGTAAAATAAATGTTCCATAGTCAAGTATGTAATGCCTGGATGCTGTTGGTTACCAATCATTGTAAAAGTCTTTCCTGCACCAGTAGCACCATACACAAAAACTGAACAATTATACCCTTCCATCAAAGAGGTAAGAATATCTTTAGTAGTCATTTCAAACACATCTTGATTCGTCGCATTTGGTCCACAAACATGATCAAATACAAATTTGAGCTCTTTATTGGCACGTTTCAGAAAGTTTTTATTCGGTTGCTGGACTCCCTGGTAGAAAAAAGCAGGGACCTCTTCCTTGGGGTCGAAGACGAGCATCTTGTCGTCAACTACGTCGACGACAATCCTGTTGTTCTTTTCTTTCTCTTTTTCGTTCGATGGCCGAACCCGTACCACAACCTTAATATTTGCCGACATATTCTGTGTGGAACCACTCCTTGAAGGCAAGATTCCACCAGGTCCCTTAGGCCCGGCCAAGCGCGGACCCTTGTCAGTTTTAACCATTATTGAAAACACCACTCAAGTCTTCTCATGAGAAACTTGTCACTATAACAGTAACCGTCCACTCAACCAGTAATAACGGTCTTTTGTCACATATGTCACGGGCTTGTTATTTTTAATTAAATTAACACAGTTTCAAATCATAAACTGAAACGAAGTTCAAATTCAAATTGTTCCAATCTAACCGTCAAATTTTGAAATTGTTGACAGCAGCGTTCCACGCAGTGTTGCCAAATAACCATGTCAATTAACCCCAAATTTTTTCAAAAAACCAAAATAAGCTTTTTGAGAAGAAAACCCCAAAACAGTTTTTACTTATTTTAAAGGAGAAATAAAAAAGCAAAACCACCGTCGTAGTGAAAACGTCACCAATGACGTCATCATTTTCGCTCACGGTGCGCTCACAACGACCTGTGTCAATAGGTGGGTTAAATAACCGTTCCACTTGAGTTTACGATTGTGACGCCAGGGAATAAGTGGAACGGCAAAAACCGCCGTTGTGAACGTGGCCGTTGTGAGTCTCTAACGGAAAGTAGCCTATGAGATACGACGCAAAAGAGTAGAGACGGCATAATAAAAAAACCGATTGTGTGGTTTTATGAAACCACGGTAAAAGTGAAACTTTTTTTTCACATTACTACACGGTCAGTCGCTGCGAACTATAGGCGCCGCCATATTGGCCTTGGCCGCGGCCGACCGTCACGCGACATGCAACACACAGACCAAAAAGTTTGAGACGATCTAATAAAAGTTTCACTTTAATAAATAACGTAAATGAACGAACGAATGAATTGAATTATTAAAATGAACTATTGAATTGAAGTATGATTCACTAGTAGAGAATAATTTTTAGATAAAGTAATAGTACCGTATTAGGACTTAGACATAATAATTGTAGTGATGAGAATTGTGTTTCTAGATGAATTATTGATACTTAAATTATCTCCAAAATTTCTCACAACAAAATATTGCCCCCAAAGAATCTTCACCCCGAATCCCCCCCGACGTCAAAAAATTCCCGAATTTGCAGGTTCCCCCCCATCTGGTAACACTGGTTCCGCGGCATCGTGAATGCAACCAGGGTTGGATTTCGTACTATAATTATAGTATTTGTACTACAATTTCATGCTTCGTACTATATACACCTAACGATAATACGAAAAAATACTATAATTTCAATACCTTGCCTATATGACTAATATAAGTAGTATTTAAATACCATTCGGTGCTAACCCAACATTTAAAAAAAAGTTCATTGAGATGTAATCACGTTGTCTAATCTGTAGTCGAAGAATACAGATTATCGTCATCCATGAACTATTTACGGGGAGTTTCCGTAAATTATACTTTTTCTTCTCACATTCTGATTGTTCGAACAGTAAGTTTGCATATTGCTGAAGAACTGATAAACTTGGAAGAGGACTAAATTTTATGTAAACTCCTGTTGATTTAATGTTTAGGTATTTTTAATTCAAAATAATAAAGTGTACTACTATATTTTTTTACAAATACTATCTTTTTAAATATTTTATGCTATCGTTTTCAGCTTACCCAAATCCAACCCTGAATGCAACGACCATGTTTCGTTTGACACAATTTTATTTGTGTTAGAGCCTGTCCGCACAGCGATTTTTCACAGCACGATTTTTTTCCCGTAATTCTGTAACACATTGAATATTATAGGAGTAGCCGCACTGGCGATAAAAAAATCGCGCGAGAAAAAAATCTGTGATTTGATGCAAATTAATCGCGAAGCGGTGCGATTTATTTTCGCGCAAATATTTTGTGCCGTATAGAGTAAGTATGGCTATGTTCGCACAGTGAAATAAAATTCGCGCGATTCGCTCAGTCACAGAGTACATTGAATATATGGAGACGCTCAGTCGTGCAATGTCTCAATTGAAGAGATGTCGTTCGCTTCTTCTCGCGCCCGATCGCCGACCGTGCAAGAAAATGACGAAATTGATGTGGAGCAACTAATATCGCTGATGCACAGGAGACCTCCCTTGTGGGATAAATTTCATAAAGCATATCACGATAGAATATTAAAGGCGAGATTGTGGGAGGAAATATATAAAAACATATACTTCACTTGGGAACAGTGCAATGACGCGGGATTAACTCTAGTATATCTTCTTATATATAAAATTCTCGTGTCACAGTGTTAGTTACCAAACTCCTCCGAAATGGGTTGACCGATTCTCATGAAATTTTGTATGCATATTGGGTAGGTCTGAGAATCGGCCAACATCTATTTTTCATCCCCCTAAATGTTAAGGGTAGTCCACACCTAATTTTTTTTTTTGATTATACAGAATTAAAAAATACATACAAACCTAAATTTTCAACCCTCTACGATCAACCCCTATTTTTTAATAACGATATTAGTATTTTTACAACTTTCTACTGAGATGATTTAGATTTTAATTTGAACGATTCTCATGAAATTTTGTGTGCATATTGGGTAAGTCTGAGAATCGGACAACATCTATTTTGCATCCCCCTAAATTTTAAGGGTAGTCCACCCCTAAATATTGTTTTTAATTTTATGATAACTTTTTTGCATTTTTATTTGTTTATGATACCGAATTAAAAAATACATACAAACCTAAATTTTCAACCCTCTACGATCAACCCCTATTGTTTAATAGCGATATTAGTATTTTTATAATTTTCTACTGGGATGATTTAGATTTTAATTTGAACCAGGTAGATGGCGCTGCAATCGGGTACCAGAATTTAGGTGTTCTTTTTGTTGTTATATGTGTTGAAGTTTGTCCCGGAATGGTTTAAATAAGCGATTGGACCCACTAGGTGGCGCGCGAACTCCTCCTAAACGCTGGGCCTGATTTTGATGAAATTTTTGTTTGTTCAAGTGGATTTGAGAATAGTTTATTAACATTTGGTCCCGGTAGATGACGCTGGAACGGGTTCTAGATTTTTATTTTTTAAAGGCATGACAAAGTCTGCCGGGTACAGCTAGTATATATATATATATATATATATATATATATATATATATATCTCTTTATAGGTACATATGTTCAAGTTTAATATTGCGTCCTTTGTTGGATAATATTATTATGGCGGTGGCTCCACAATAAGGATTAGATTATAGAACATTCTTTGTGAACATTTTCTATCTCGACGGTACTAAATGAGAATATTGGTTTTACGGATAATTTACGTAAACTACTAAGAAATACTAAAAACTACTACTAAAAACTTTTTGCTGTATTTTCGCAACTCTTGATATTTTATGAGGAAAAATCCTTTCATGGGTCTCAATGCCGTAAGTGGGTGAATCCAATGTTCATGACATATTTTGATACGTCTGTTACGCCGCCTTAGCATTAGAGATAGAATTAAAATTTTAGTTCGGTTGTCCATTTCACACGTGCGTCTCAGCCGAGAACTGAAGTAAACTGACAAAAATAGTACGAAATTTTATTCGCAGTGCGTACTAGGTGTAATTCCAGTCGCGAAATTAATTTCGCGCGAATAAAAATCGTGCTGCGCAAAATCGCTGTGCGGACAGGCCCTTATAGTTTTTGATCTGAAATTATTTTGGTACTAAAAATTTACTGAGTCGGAATAACATTGGTGAAAATGTGGTACGCTCGTGAAAATTATTATAAAAATTATGTAAACTATTTATTAAATATATATATATTATTTTATAAGTATAGCTTTATTTATAGTATAGTTTGTTATTTAGTTTTAAGGTTTTATTTGTAAGTATGTTAGATATATAATTTATATATATATATATATATATATATATATATATATATATATATATATATATATAATAATAGTATATAATTAATTAAGACAATTTGATTAAATACAGAAATAAAAGAATGTTAACAAAATAAAATAAATCAGATGTCAAAGGTAAAATAGTTTTTTACATATAATAATAATAAAAACAAAGAAACTAAGTCCATACAGCTTACACAACTGCCCAGCAAAAAATAAAGGCGAGTCGAAGTCAACCGGATTTGAAGTAATACAATGAATGACTGCCTCGTCGAATGGTCACGAGACCTCGAACACCCTGCGGCCGGCGGCTTTACGGTGGACGCAATCAGGCCACAGCTGGAGGAATGGGTCACCCACACCAGCGGAACCCTGACCTTCAGGATGACACAGATACTGACCGGACACGGTTGTTTCGATCAGTATCTGTGTCACATTGTGGGCTGCTTGCCTTCTCCGAACTGCCGCCAGTGCGGCGCACCCGACACGGCGTATCACACACTGGTCGAGTGCGCTGCATGGACGCCGCAGCGTTTCGATCTCGAGGCGCACGTAGGAGCCGTCGGATCGCTCGGCGAATTGGTAACGGCCATGTTGCAGAGCGACGACCGCTGGGAAGTTACTTTTTGTGAGGCAGTAATGTCTCTCAAAGAGGCCGCAGAAAGGGACAGGGAGCGAAGTCCTGCAGCGCGTGCTAACGTCTCTACTCGAGGTCGCCGGCCTTCAGCTGGCACCCGGAGAGGCAGGTACGCGCATTATTACCTCCCTGAGTTAGGTTCCGTTAACGGGGGGCCCTTAGCTGCTAGGAAAGCAAGGGACCATCGACCCCCCTCAACGAAGTGGGGTGTGTTCTCCCAGGGCACACTCCAGGCACTTTATTGCGCTGGATCGACTGTTGCGTAACTATGTTCTATATCTCAGTCCTTCCATCACAAACAAAAGCGCAGGGTCGACAGGGAGGAGGGGGTTTTTAGTGGGTATTGGGGTTGCTCGCTCGTGTAGCAATGCTCGGAGTCTTCCACACTACTCTGTGACGTCGATCGCGGACGGGCACTGCCAAGAGCATACAATTGCTGCAGTGTTATCGCCCCCGGTCGATGCGTGCCGTTTCCTAGCAACGGCCCAGTTTGTGCGTAAATCGGTGTTAGCATTTTCCCTCGCCTCAATAAAAAAAATGCAATGAATGATATGCTGTTTATAACAATGATGGTATTTTTTAGGGAATTAAAAAAAACGCGATTGTAGCGCTATTTATTTTGGTAATCCTTTTATTTTAGGAAACGACATCCATTATGATCCGTATAAAATGTATCCAGTGTTAACTCGGGTTATAAGCCGGCAGTATATCAAGTTCCATTCATATACGTTCCGTTATTTCCAAAAAAGACGCGATCGCAGCTTTCTCGCTGAAAGCTTTCACTCGGTATATAAGAAGAAGCTAATTATGGGGTAATACTTATACTTAATATTTCCATTACTTTATTTTCTCGATGACAGTTTTAATTTGATAGTTGTAGTGTTGTGACCAATTAAATAATGATATCGATCGCATAATATATTTAGTTGCAAAAGGTTACAGATTGTATGGGCTCCATCTTTTCCAAAATGGCTACTGAACCAATTATAATTAACTCCAAACCACACAAATTGATCTTTGTTAGTCTGACCCCTTCATTTCACCTTTCTAATAATGCGCTGCGGTCAGAATTGATTGACAGAGACCCTAATTAACTAAGAACTTAGTTGGGCTAGTATAAATTAGGCGATTTATCCAAGCCCTAGGTAAGTTTGTGGACTTAAATTGCGTTAACAACAAACTGAACTAAACCAATCTGTTCGTTGTACTATATCGCGAAGTTTACAAAATTCACAAGTCGTTAATTGAATTTCATTCTCTAACTTTTGATTTCAGTTTTAATGGATGCTGAACTTGTTAATAAAAATATGGCAAAAGATTCGGCAATTTATGTACAATGAAGGGTTCCGGAAATATTATGAACTTTAACTATTTTGTTCTTACGGCCTCTATGGTCGAGCGGGTTAAGCATTGTCGGCCTACCTTACTGCAATGCAAAGGTTCCGGGTTGATTGCTGGCATGATAAATTTAGTAGTCTGGGTGTTTGGGATCGGCTCCAGAGTAGTCGCTTATATAATTACCTATAACACAAGCTTAACTTGCTTAATTTGGGCATATAACACTTGTGTGTTTGTCCATTCCACAGCTTGCTCACGTATGGCATGGAAGACCGTGCGCCATGTGCAGTGGATGACATCCAAGTGTCGAGGAAGCGTGGATGAACTCCCAATCATCGGCGATTGGAGCGTTAGTTAAATGGTGACGTAGGCAATAAAACAAATAACTCATCAGAATACTCCCCGTTGTACAGATGGTAGAATCCCTTAGTGCGCTAACTTCTCTTCTGAGGCTTAAAAGTTCTAGACTAACTGTAAGGTCGGAATTGCCGAAAATCATTGGGTGCTGCAAGGAGACAAGTGGGAGTAGCTGTTACCGAGCCTCGACCCAAAAATGGGAGCATGGGGACGGACTTGGGCTTTTCTTTGAAAATATAGTACAAGACTTGCAGTATAGCAGACGGCGAGTCTCAGAGTCGACCATCATTGTTGTAATCTTGAGTATTATTGAATATAAATAGTATATAACAAGAAAAGTATTAAGATAAAAGTGAAATTATATAAGTAGCATAAATAGATATAAGAAGCTTGCAATAGCGAAAATAAGAAAGCAAGAACAAGAATGTAGCGCCTAAATAGAACTAAGAGCGTAGAACTTAGAAATAAGAAATTTTGTACTAAGATTAGAAATTTTGGAAATGATTTTGTATAAATTAACAGTATTGGAAATAACTTTGTATAAATTAAGAGTTTAAAAGTTGTAAAAAAGAAAAATTTTGAAGTAGCAAGAAATGTATTAGCATTAAGTAAAAATTGAATCTGAGCGAGTTTGTTTCGCACATCGCTATTTATGGCTAATAAGATGGTACTGTAAGTAATTTTACGGGGTCTAATGTCCTAGATGTGACATGTGTATAAGCAAAAAGGATCAAAAATAAAGCAAGACCGTCAAAGGAAAGTTGATGTCGGAATACCTTATTTGATATCGTCCTGCAAACTTTCAACAAATTTTAGATAATTGAAACTTACTTCAACTCCCTTACGTCTAGTTTATATCTCATTTGGACATTCGAATGTTAGACTCAAACGCTTCAACTTTTACACTTGTTTGTTGATTTTCAGTTGAAACGTAGTTGAGTTTGTTTATACAAGTGATGTAGCCGTCCATGAATTAACTTTACTTGCTGTTGAATATTAAGATAATTGTGTTCCGAAAGTTTGAATTTGTTTTATTATGATTGTTTAGGTATAAAGTATTTCGCGAACTAAATCATGATGATAAAATAATCGGGCAAGTGCGAGGTAATCCACTAACTTATGAAGGGTTCCGTGGTGGTTTAATCATTTGGCTTAAGGGTGATAAAAATCATATATTAATAAATAAAAATCTAATACCAGTTTTCATGGACTATGTTCTTTGTATCATTTCAAACTTTTCCATTTCATATTTGTAACGTCAGGAATAGGGACATAATTTTCACGATATTTTTTTCTCAGAGGGATCTCCTCATGGAGTAGGAGTTGAATTTTAATCGACTAAAATTCTTCCTGTTTCTTCGTTTTTCTGCGGCCCTGTCGTTGGCCTATCGCAGATTATGTTTGTCTGGTCCCCTTCTTTCTGTCTTAAGATTTATTGACATGTTATATTTATCAATAGAACTCCATTCGGTTATAGATAGTGTTTCAACAAAGTTATTTAAGTTTTAATTCCAACTTCATCATGTAGTTGAAAATTTTTTGATGGACTACCTCTGACATGCAAAAAGGAGTGTGTATGGACATAATTTTCACATTGGAAGCAAACATTACATCAGCTGTTAACTTGTGTCACACACGAGAGTAATATTGTCAACAACAAAGTAAAAGGTTACCGTCAATCCTCGTCGCGTGTGTACTACTGCTGTACATCAGATGCGATGAAGGCATTCGTCGAGACTTCAATGCAATACTGCTAATGTGTTAGAGCTCTTAAAGCTGAACTACACGGTTCAATTAAATTAGTTAATTTTAGTTAAAAGCGCAAAAAAGAAAGGGGTGGGAGAGGTCTTGAATTTCGTCACATTTCAAAATCTAATAAATTTAAGCTTTAACACACGAAATTTGAACTATTAACGAAAAATTTCAAAATCATTCCAACTCCATCTGTATGGGCAGTGTTAATAATATTAAAAAATAGTTTAAATAGTAATAAAACTAATTACGGACCTGCTTATGATTTAATAATTTCTTGGTGTAAAATTGCAAAATATGTGATATCACACTGGAGAAGTCTCACGAATGTGACAAGGGCGGGGGGAGCTTTTAAAGAATAATTAAATGTGTATGATGTAAATTGTGGATGGTCCCCAATGACATTGAATGACTCAATTTTATGTTTGCATGAATCACTTTGGTTCATTCATCCGAATTGAAAGATTGACATAAACCATGTAGGTTGTGATAAACTAAGTATTTCTGAAGTATAAAGTATTGTAAATATGATAACCACACATTTACTTCCGCGATTCTTAACACATCACGCTAATCTCCCAAGATTCAACTCATGGCGCTAATCTCACGCAGATTTGTCTACTCGTACAATCATGAATTCAACAACAAATCTTGAGTTTTAGCAATTACCATGTAAATTTGGGAAGTTCGCGAAATAATTTAACGGGGTGTAGTCGCTGGATTCAAAACAATTTATATGTTAATTCTGTAGGTATGGAGTATGGACTAGTGATGCGCGTTGCGCCGTGCTGGCGATACCGCGCCTGAGTTAACGCAGCGCACTCATGCATCTTCTCCTTTTGAAGTATAACCATAGACAGAATAGGCTGCACTATGACAGTCACATAGCGATAATATTGTTTAGCACAATATAACACAAAATAACAACATGGCTAAGAATATTCTAAAGATTTTTCAAATTCAAGATAAAGCCACAGAAAAATTCAAAGAAAAACAATCATGTTTACGTATCATATAAATTATCAATAATTGAATGAAAAAATGAATGAATGAAAACTCTTAATTGCTCACCATAACTTAAACCTAGATATTTAATATAAACACATTTCCATTAGAACAATGGGCGGCCTTATCGCTTATAACGATCTCTTCCAGGCAACCCGTTGTCCAAGGAGATATTACTAGAAAAATTTAATATTTGGTGGTTTAACTAAAATGAAACTAATTTAACCGTAATTTAAAAAAAAATTACAATAATAAACTAATATAGACATACATAATTAAATAGATTATAATGATATAATCATTTGGAGTTGCCATATTGATATATTATTTAATTTGTCTCGTTTCTTCAGTCTCTAATTTAATTAGCCAGACCTTACAGCCAGTAATTTTCACTATGCGGCAGCGGGCCTTCGTCATTACAGACACATTAAAGAGACAGATATTGGCCGTACAGTCGGTCGCTTTGTCTTTCTACAGTATCTTATAATTGTACGACACTTTTTTACTGCACCCAAATAAAATGATATCAGCTATCCCACATCACTCTATAAGACATTTTCTTCGTACAAGTAAAATTATACACATACTTAGCTGTCCATATATTGAAAACAAATAATTTTGTAAGAAATCATGGACATTTTCGTAAGAACGAAACCTTAATGTAATCGCACTCTCAGGCTGTCCCGTCTGTCAGTGCATGTCGTAATCGTTTTTGTTGGAAACACGGATAGTGTGGTTTAGTCTTCTTCTTTCTCCTTATCTCAATCATTTGGGGTCGGCAAAATATGTATTTTCTATTCATACTCCTTATTCTGGCATACGTCCGCTGTCACACCGCAAACCACCATGTCATCTTTGGAACACTTAGCGCTATAAAATTATGTACTGAAGTCGAAAAAAGTAAAGATTAATAATGGTTACAATAATGTAACTTGGTTTAATATTGTACTTAGCAGTAATGTAATATGGCTTGAATTTTGCGTTTTTCAGTATATAAATTAACAATAATATCAGCCCATAAATGTCACACTGCTGGGCTTAACCATATCTCCAAATTTCGTAATAAGCTTAAATGGTTGCCAATTCGCCTTCGCCGGAACGTTCACTTACTCTCACTTCTACACAATATCCTTTTCAATCCCTGTACTCCCCCATATTTAAAGGAACTTTTAGTTTCCTCTATCAATCTCATTCCTGTAATTTGCGCTCAAATGAAAATCTTCTGCTAACGATACCTAAACACACTTCGTCCTTTCTAGGAAACTTTTGCCGTACAGGCTGTTCGCCTGTGGAACTCCCTCCCCTTGAAAATCAGACAAGCTAGATCCATTTGTACATTCAGACACTTGATCACTGACCATTATTAAAGTAAATCGAATTCTATTATTATTCGTATGTAATTTATATTATTATAATCTATTTAATTATGTATGTCTATAACTCTATATTAGTTTTTTATTGTAATTATTTTGTTTTTTCTTTAATTACGATTAAATTAGTTTGCTTTTAGTTAAACCACCAAATATTTATTTTTTCTAGTATATCTCCTTAGACACCGGGTTGCCTGGAAGAGATCGCTATAAGCGATAAGGCCGCCCATTGTTCTAATGGAAATGTGTTTATATTATATATCTAGGTTTAAGTTATGGTCAACAATAAAGAGTTTTCATTCATTAATTCATTCCCATTATAGGAGGAAGGGGAATGGATAGTATACCCGTCACGCTGGTCCAAGGCGGCTTGGCAGGTTTGCCACGGTTATCTCGATGTGCATGCATGGTTGCATCATGATGTTTACCTTCACCGTTGTTAGCACCCGATAATTATATTAATATGCAATTTAGATTAGAAAAACTGACTAAGTGTGGCATGCGTTCCGGCCAGCATCGAACCCGCGCCCTTTAGTTCAGGACGCGTGCCATTACGCTACCACGACGCACTTTTTCAGTTTAAGCGGACCCTGGGCGTCGGAGTGAACGCTCCGAACGCAACCGGGATTTAACGCTCGGATGATGATGATTTTTTTTTATTGTAGTATAGGTTCGCGTTTGACCACATTGATGATGATGATGACGCACTTTTTCAGTGTATACACACAATTAGCGGCTATCGTTAACGGGACAGATAAATCCCATCTCTAAACTTGGACTCAATGCTGTGACGGGCTCTATGTAAAACTAAACAATACAAGCTTCACTTGACAAGACCTGACCTAGTGGAGGTTAATTTAAAGTTGAACTTAGGTCACGTGTGGCGATACCTATATTGCCATGACAACTGTTAGAAAGCTTTAAGGGTTCCGATATTTCTTATGAACTCACTCCGATATTTGTCTGCGTATGTGTGTGTGGGTCACGGTTAGATCTACTAAAGCTAGAGAAATTTAACTCACACAAAAGTGTTTCGTAAATAATATCAATATTGCGAAAATAGTTTTCTGAATATCGAAAAGGTAACCAAATAAAAAAGAATAGAAATGAAGTTGAGCAATGTTATTACATGAGATGTTAAATGTAAGAAGGGACATTTTGCGACTAAATAATGTGTATTTTGGAAAAAGTCAGAAGTAAGTACTTGCGCTGAATTAATATTTTGTGAATAAAACACATATATATAATGATTTCCTAAAAATGGGTAGGTAATTTTACAAATATGTTTAAGGTTTTCACCGTTCTATGCAGATCAATTTTGAGTAGCTGTAGAGAGATGCATGTATCTTTACATTTACGTAATAGTCATCAGTAGAATCTAGATTAAATATAATATATAACACTCAGTCCTTGGCATCCAGTATGACACCCAAGTACAATATGCACCCATGTTGTGATAGCGGCCGACACAGGTAAGAATCGACTCGTATTCGTTGAAAATTGAAAGTATTAAAATTTTTAATATTGAAGGATGTGTGTATGGTTGTCGGTTATTCGTTGAGCGGTGTACGGGGAATAAAAGATAACTTCGTATCGTACAGTTTTAACACACACACACACGCACACGCACACACACACGCGCACGCACACACACACACACACACACACACACACTATATGTTATTTACAAATCAGGAGGATATTTTGTTTAGATGGCAAGCAGCACGCGCGAGAGCTGAATTTGTACACAACACTAAGAAGACTAAGAACACCGCGTTGAAGACGTGTGTCCTGAACTGTCGTTCGGTTTTTGATAGACGTATTTTCGCGCCAAGAGAATTGGCGGGAACGTTGTGAGCCCGCGCTGTCATATAATGCTGCGCTGTTTTGCATGCTACACAGAGGTTACGTTCCATTAGGGACTCACAACGACCATGTTCCAGACCGCGATTTATCCCGTTCCACTTGCTTGCTGGCGTTACAATCGTAAACTCAAGTGGAACGGCCATTAGACCCACCTATTGACATGGGTCGTTGTGAGCGTTGTGTGATTGAAAATGATGACGTCAATAGTGACGTTTTCGCCACGACCACAAGGAGCGCGGTCGCCTTGTGGAACTGCTAACTGAGCATTTCGGGCGTTGTGAGCTATTTATTAATGGAAAGCCCTGAGATTAATATTAGCTTGGAGCTTGCGTGCTTGCTTCTAATGTTGGCATTAATGTCGCCACAATATCCATATTGTATTTTATAGACCAAGTTCCACACGGCTATTTATTTGCAGGCGCTTGCTACTACTATTCGAAAAAGGTAATATGACATTATGACAGTTAATTACAATGTTCTATCAACAGTTTCCGTATAGTTTAATAACAAGGTATGCATACGAAACAGGTAAACAATAGTCAATCAATGACAGGCTGGCGGCAGATATTTCGGAAACTAATATCTGGAAACTCAAAGGGTTGATTTTGGGCCATTCTCGCGTACGTTTATATGCTCATACTCGCGTCCAGTTTATGGGTTCGTCACCAAAATTGTATTCGTAATTGGAAATACAGTTTGTGAAGCCTTGTATGATGTGCTACCTACGGGAATTAGGGACAAACAGATTTATTGACTACCATACTGTTTTACCTACACATGCAATTAGGTTATATTAAAGTAAAGTTAGTATCTGTGTCATCCTATATGTCAGGGTCCCGTGTTTCTGCGAGACCCATCTAGATAGGTGCGGACGTATAGCTTCTACCGTCTCCATGCTAGCTTCTGGGGACTCCAAATGTTTCTTCCAAGTTTCGATTTTCGACCTGGCAATTCACCAGGCCTCTCGTCCGCACCTCCAGTCGGGAGCGGTACACTGCCGTGAGCAGTACCGCCTGGAATTCCCAGGGCGGATCACCCGCAAGCAGTGTGGCCGCTGTCCACGACACAGGACCTCACCGCCAGGATTTTGTATGGAGCTTATGTTAACTGATAACAAGGTGAATGAACGGTTGGTAAAATATATAAACGGGCCAAACCATAAGTTGATTATGTTTATATGATAATAAGGACTTACTTATTCGCAAGTTAAATGACTACTTATAAATGTAAATCAGGCAAGTCAAAGACATATTAAAAGTGTTGGATAAGTATAGGTATATAGTTATTATGCTTTACCGTTCAGTGGTTAAATAGTTTTTAAAGCAGTTTACAGTCAACACGACGACGGCATTCTTCACTATGCCTATAACTTCTCGTATTTATCCAATTTTCCATTTTAAAAAGAATAGATTATTATTATATTATAATGAGGCTTTTATTACGTATACATTTATTTTTTATTAATACATGGTATATGTATTGTATTAAAATTTATATTTAATAGCCTTATCCATTTTGCAAAAGCCACTCTGCAATGAGTATACAAAGTCCTTTACGAAATCATTCACGAATAAGCGAGTTAACTGTATAACATTTAATCGGATTCAAATCTGCAAATGCATTGCTATAGAGAACTCGCTGAATCAGAATCGATTAAAGTGAAATTTCGAGTTTAAATCGATATAGAAACGTATGGAAGATTCCAGAGATTGCGAGTAATAGTTGGACTTGTTTGATTGTATTTTATTGATGATGTTCGATGTAAAACATGTCTTGCTGCTATACGATTGCAATTATTCAAATGTAGAAATTTAATCGATACTATCCAAACATTTCTCACACAATTTCCGTACTATGTATACTACCATCGTGATTATAATCTCAATTCATTCCTAGGTTTGTCTAGAAAATATCCCTTTTTAGTAATAAGACAAGATATCCCTTTGTGCTCAATTAGATATAGTTTTAGTCTGTAACTTTTTATGTATTGGTGTACAAAATAACGCGTTGATTTTGTTTTATCTATATGAGGTGCTATTATTTCCATTGATTTTTTTAATTCAACCGTCTTCAGTGCCATTAAGAATAGAATATACTGTATTGTACAAAAATGCTACATAAAATCAAGAAAATTAAATACAAGTACAATCGGCGGTCTTATCGCCCATTATGGCGGTTTCTTTCAGACAACCTTTGGATGGAGTATAAGGATGGACAACAAAAGTCTGTAGTTGCAAAACAGCATTCGGACAATAATTTAGTCTGTTAATAAATAAATAGTAACATATAAAATAATATATATACGTACACAAATAAATAATACATTATATTATATTATATTTATACAAAAGTAAACAATAACATAGCTTGAGGTAGTAATCTTTAACTAATCTGTTAAAAGAAGGTAATGATCGTGTCTGCTTGATGTTTAGGTATTTCCACAGTTGAATGGCCTGGACGATAAAAGACTTGTTGTAAAAACTTGTCCTGTTGAAAAGCGTTTTCAGTTTCAAATTCTCTGACAATCTAAAGAATCTTGAGTCATTGTATTTTTTATTTTTTTTTATTGCAGGAGTACAGCAGACAGGCAGACGGCCCACTGGATGGAAGCGGTTACCATCGCCTATGGACATTTACAACATCAAAGGTGCTACAAATGCGCTGCTGCTCCTTAAGGGAGACTAGAACCTGGTCACCAATGCCGAAACACAACTCAAGGTTATTATGGCGACATACTTTAGACCAGGAATGGTTGCCATCCAGTCGGGCAAATGCCGTATCACCTGGCTATGGGTTGTTTTGTCGCCTCTTACGAAGGGCCGTCCGGCCGCAGGAAATTGTATTCTTTGAAAATGTATTTAAGGAAGGATAGGCTTACAGATGTAATTAAGGAACTGAAAGCGTTCCTTGAGATTATCAGGGGACTTGGGATTAAACAAAAGTTTATTCATTATTACTAGTACTTATTTTAATTATATTTCAATACATTCTGCTGCTATTGTTTCGTAAAATTCAATGTAAACTTTTTAGTGACTTGCTTTTCTTTTCAGTAGAGTATAGAAGCTATAACTTGCACGTAAGATCTGAAAAAGAAGTACTTACTTATTTTATTTTATAGCTTGTTAATGGCCGGCCGATATCGTGGCTATTACTTCACTTGACATTTCCCGTATGGAGCTTGTGTAAAATTATTACTTTAGCAAGAAGCAAAAAAAGATTTATTTACCACTACCATAATGTACAATGTAAAAAGGACTTAAAGTAAAAAAGATAACCACAAAGATAAACAAGTTCCAAATTGGTCCTAGCTTAGCAGTGTCGAATTAACCAGCGCTGATCTTCCGTTAGGGCCAAAATTTTACCCGATTGTAAGACAAATGAAAATTCGGTAAGGTATAAGAACCGGCCATAAGTCAATAATTAAACTGGTGCGAGTGTTAGCACGAATAATTTCTTTTACTTACCGCTACAAAGGTTGTTAAAGACATTTCATTGAAAGGACCTGCGCGAAATATAAGTCTCTTACTAGTTAAAAGACCTAGAAGATAAACCTCCTTTTGCAGCTTGATGTCGCAACCCATCCAATTACTTTGAAACACGGAGTAGCTGACAAAAGTGCTCTACGAAAATAAAGAAATCCATACATATTGTTACGAGCTACAGGACTCGAATTAAAATGCCGTTGGAATGACTATAGAATTAATTAAAACTATACAAACATGTATTACACAGGTACAAATACAAATATAACTGGACACAACCAGTACAAACTGCACGATTCAATAACACGCGCAAAGTCCGTCACTATACCTATAGCTTATCATTGTACACGTCTTGCTCTGCTCGTATCGTAATCGTCGCTTGACTGCCCCACCCGTACGTTCGGGCATTCCTTTTATCCTGTACAAATACAATATGTCTCGACGCATAACAATAATTTCCAAGAATTGGTTCGACACACCTGTCTAATGACTGCCATAAAAGATTGCAGTACACAATTTCTATTTGTTTTTCTTAATTACGAATTTTAAACACAAAGTAAACAAAACAAGTCCAAATGCGGAAAGGTAATAAACTGTTCTTTATAGCAGGCAGGTGTGTATTACGTTTGTCGGCATGTAACAATAGAAATGAGAAGTAATTAAATGTTTAGCAATTAAAAAATTTGGTGAGCCACAAAAAACATCATTTAAATAATTTGGTCAGAATACAAAGATTTTGTTTGCAATTAAAAAAATTAGGTAGCAGTCCTTGTTCCGCAAATAATTTTTATAATGGTCAGAAATTAAATCATAAATAGGCAGCTTACAATAACATGAGTTTGCATAATACACATTCAGTCCGCAAAATAACAACTTGATCAGCAAGATTTCATGATTGATCAGCAGAAAAAACATGTCTATAAGCAGTGTGTTTGATTGGTATGCATATTTAAAACATGAGAGAAAGAGAGAGAGAGATAACTCTTTATTGCACACCAAAACATACAATTACAAAACAAACCATATACTTATAATAAAATTGTAGAGGTCGAATTTCTGTACAATTAAAAAAAAGCTAAAAACCGAGTCAGGGGGATGTAAGAAGTGAAATAGAACTAATTTAGATTTTTTTAGAATTTTTTGTTTCTCTGTTTGTCTGTCTGTTTGTACCGGCTAATCTCAGAAACGACTGGACCGATTTACATGAAATAATCACCGGGATACCATACCATAATAATCATCGGGAGCGATTATGGTGATTTTGTTTTTGAGTCATGAAACAAAGTCTTTTAGGAATTCAGAAAATATGGCGGTACGAAGTTCGCCGGGTCAGCTAGTTTACAATATTTTCTAGGCGATACAATAGGCGGCCTTATCGCTCAGAGCGATCTCTTCCAAACAACCTAAATCAAAAACAAATTTGAATCAGGCGATGTAGGTGGTGCAGGAAAAAGGCAATGGACACACAAATACTCAAACTAATTTAACATATATATATATATATATATATATATATATATATATATATATATATATATATATATATATAGTCATAAATATAATACAAACATGGTGAGCAAAATAACTAATTTGATTGCGTTTTTGTTGAAAAATCGGCAATGTACGTTAGGGTGGGCTATAGATACACGGCACATTTATGTATTATGAACAAATCCGAACTTTTTTAATATAGGTTAGAATTTTTAATATAAGTTATTTGTTTTATAACCACCCAAACTACTTTTATACGCAGCTCAATATGAATTTTTTTTGCTTACTCTCTGAGTGCTTACCAAAATTTTATTAAACAGGAGCAGCTCATTGCAGCTTATATAATTAATATGCTGTACAAAAATAATTACAGCCATCCAGAATGACATAAATTGCTGACTGATTTTGGAATGTTTGCTGGCCATGAGTTGCTGATCAATTAGCTATTTCTGCTCACAGATTATATTTTTCTGCTCACAAAAATACGAATACTATGCTAACCATTTAAATAACATCCAATATAAATATATAAACGCGAATGTAATGTTTGTTTTTACTTTTTCAATTTTTGGTATGAAAGTAGATTGCATTCTAAAGACAGACAGAAGACGAAGAAGAAGATGAAAATTTCTATGGAGCACCTACTATATTTAATGTATATTTAGGCCTTTGATAATAAATAGAAGAATGCGAACTACATATTATAAAGAAAAGAAATAAGTGCTGACGATACGACTTAAACATCATAGTTGCGATACTGAACCTAGAAGGTATGTAAGTATTATTGTACTTAGATGAACGTTAATTCAGAAAAAATGGAACTCATAGACTACATTTTGAGATAAAGGTAGCCTCTATTCTTTCCCAGGAAACAATTTGTGCATTATATATTCATTAGGTACCGTTCAGCCGTTTAGTAGTAAAAAGGTAATATCATGAAAATGCTTCGCTTATAAATTTATACTTACTTCCACTGTGACTTCATTACTATGCCAATAAAATAACAATAGTTGTATCAGACAAGCAAGCACGAACACGCATCCAGATACGAGGCTGGGCAAATCGTCGTCAATCTACAATATGAATACGTTAACAAAAACATAATTTATAATCAACTCATGAAGTAATATTAACGATGTTCTGGATATCATTTATAGAAGTTTTTGTAGGGATTTCTAATTTTTTTCTAGTAGTAGGTAAATATAGCCTATATACATTAAGAATTTTTGAAATCGGTTCAGTACTTTTTGAGTTTATTCGTTACAAACATACAAAAATTTAAAAATATAAATATTTCCTCTTTATAATATTAATATAGATATAATCTAATAGTTAAGTTTTTTTTATATATTATAAGATTTAATTTCAAAATAACTTATTTCTTATTAAATAAATTAAACTAAACCATAAAATTAAATACTACTATAAACATATTTACAAGTAAAAATGTAGTCCAAATCGCTGTCGGCGGGGAGCGTTCCCAAAATGCTGGCCGCATTCCCTCATTGTATGACAACGCTTATTCGTTGCCCTAAATATAGGCCAGCCCTTTGGTCACGCGAGACTTCTTTCAATCGTCTTGAAAGGTCTCGATAAAGTTGATAAGCCTCACGTCCCCATGGCCCCAAAGTCTCAACCCCGAAAGCTATATAGATATAATAGATATATAGATATAGATATAATTAGATATAATCTTATATTATAATCTTAAAGATGTTTTAAATTTTCTCAAATTTGTTTATGAAAAAGGATTAACGTTCTACTATACATACGATTTGTTTAATGTATAAAAAGTAAAATTAGGTTTACTCACAGATATATATTAATTTTATATAATAATATACATACCTCTGCGATCTGAATGATGCAGACTCCAAGATTCACTGCGATCACAAATAAATAAATAAACATCACTGGCGATATCAGTGTACTAAACATTTTTTGATACCTAAAAAGTTAAAATTGTAGTATATAAGCAACAGGGGTAATAAAAACGATCCGTGCGGTAAGCCCTGACTGTTGAGGCCAGTGAACAAACAAGCCATATACATTCTCCAGAATTTAAGAAATATGCTGATTTATATTTTTTAACAACACCCAATCGCGAATTGAGGCTGGAAACAATATCTAATAACAATGAAAAGTCTTTCATACATAAGTAAAAAGTCTTTAATACATCTTTCAATATCACGCCTGTTTCCCATGGGGGTAGGCAGAGACTATGGATCTCCACTTGCGACGATCCTGACAAACAACTTTGGCTTCACCTACTTCCATCAACCTCATCATACATGCACGTTTATTTGAAATGCTTTTTACCTGACATCTCTTTAACAATTCTGATATTTGGTCTTTGATATTTTTTGCCTGAAAAAGTCTTTCAAGCATAAGAAATGTTTATATAATGACGTGAAATTAACTTACTTAATCAAATTACAGTAGGAGTAATGAATTTTTGCGATATTCCGGCGACTCTCCTCAGCAGATCCATCTACTATTATCCGTGAACAGTACAGTTTGGATATCTTAAGTTGCCCAGCAAAGTATATCATTATGGAAACTACAAGCATATCCCATCCCACGACGTACATGGTTACTACGTTTCCAAGAACAGTTTGAATTAACATGGACACATAATATCCTGGGAAGAAGAGAGAATTCTTAAGTGGATTCTAGCTAAAGGTTGGTGGTAATTTTCCAGTAGTATTAAAAATATAGTCGGTATAATCTGTACATATAATAAAACTGTAGAGGTCGAATTTCTGTACAATGAAAAAAAAAACCGAGTCAGGGGGATGTAAGAAGTGAAATAGAACAACTAATTTAGATTTTTTTAATTTTTTTATTTCTCTATTTGTACGGGGTAATCTCCGAAACGACTGGACCGATTTAAATGAAATTTTGTGCGATGATAGCTTATATCCCTGGCCAACATATAGGATACTTTTGATCCCAAAAAATTAAAGAGTTTCCATGGGATAGTTAAAAACCGCACCACGCAGACGAATGTATATTGTGTCAGTAAACAGGGAGATGTTCTTTTTTGCTCCTAGAAAGAATATGCATAGCAGGGACGACAGTTTTTTCATGAGACAATGAGAGGAAGCAATTAACTTGTAATTGGTCAAATAGAAAACTTATTAGAGGCTTGGATTGGCGAGTTCTACGAATTATAAAACAGCAGGTACATACCTACTAATTAAACAGAATCACTTTCATGACTACACTACGGACACAGTCAGTATAAGAAAGCTAAGTTTGTAAACGTAATTTTAATAGGTTTATGGAATAGAACTTCGTTTTGAGGAAGCTTAATAATTTCTTTTGGGATTGTCTTTTCATTACCTGGTGGCTCTCTTTCGAATGAAGTGTAACCATCAAATATGTAGAAATATAGGCTGGTTCCATTATTATTAACCTGATTTTTCTGATACGGTTCAGAGAAAATGCTAAAATTCGAAAATAATGCCATAGCCCAGAAGAAATAAGTCACTTTTCGATTTCTCATTATGTATTCCTTTAAGATCATCTTATTTTCCTTATCTTTTACTTCTATTTGATTTTGTTCGATATTAGACATGTAGTGTATGAGTTTTCTCCAAATTTCGTAGTCCTTCTCAAAGAAACAGGCTTTAATAATCCCCATATGAAACGGCGCGTATTGTAAAACAAGCTTTAAACCATTTATATCAAAATCAATTAGGCATTTTAGATACTGGCTGCAAAAGAAAGATACGATCAGGTAGAAAAGGGCACGTTTGGCTCGAGTCTTTGTAGAGTTGTCAGGGTGCCATATTCCAGTAAATCTTAACAGCCATAGATGAGGCCCCACGGACGGATATCGGGGATCTTCTAGAAAGTTCAAGAGTCTAGAAAATTTGAACATTTTTTCAGGTCTTATGTTATAACCGTTAGACTGTTCAGTATCGAATGTAGATAGCGTTTAAATGGAAACATCCATCTATGAATATATTTTATAGCGAATAATAACTACGTTGGAATATCTTCGATTGAATTTAATATAACCGTAGACCGATGTATGTAATTTATTGTATTTGATTACAATATACCCTAACTTATGATTTATTTTACTTGGAATAAATTGTACTTTCATACAAAATCTATTAATGGATTTCACTGTAATTGTTTATGTTGTTATTTTAATAAATTTAGTTGTAAATGTTTCAAACCTTAGTTTTTGGTATTCTTCGTCCATAGTATTTATATATATAATTATGTATTCAATTATGAATGTGAAAATGAATTTTGTTTCATTGTTGTATGTTGTTTAGGGTTCTATAGACATTTTAGCAAAAAAGGTAAAGGAGTTTCTTCTTTCTGTGAATGTAACGTTGGCCGCTTGGCGGTAACGGAAGACTTGCGTTGGTTGTTATCAACCAGCATTTGCCGAGTTAGGTCGTGTTTAGAGCTCAGTTAACCCTTGGCTTTTGTTAAACTCTTTGTGTATCCGTTCTAAATAACTCTAAATAAACATTTTCTTTCTGTTATTTCTTTCTTACTCTTAATCGTCATGTCCGTGCCTCCATCTTTCCGGTTGTCTGTGTAGTTCACAGACATTTTTCTCTGAATTGATTTGGATAGATTAATTTCACAGGACAGTGTAGTTACAGCGCTATAAATTTATGTAGTGAAATTAAGAAAAAAATAAAGATTGGGTATGGCCCGTTTACATGAAAGTAGGGGTTGAGAAGAGTTTTTTAGAGTACATATTCGTGTGGGGCAGCTGGTGTGTTTACGGTCAGATTTTGACAAAATATAACGAGTCTCCTTAAAAAAAATTGTTTAACTAAATGGATAGCGAGATATTACTCAAGTTTTGAAAATTGTGCCCCTCTTTAATTTTAAACTAGTATAAGGAAGGACATAATGGAAAAAAAAACATACTTGTAGAGCTACAAAAATACTTTCCCTGAAAATTATTTTGAACAAGTTCCGTTAAGTAGTTTTGAGATAGGGATACATTAGATTGAATGCGTTTCTACGTTTTACTTTTCTATCAGTATTTCTATGGAATAGGAACTATCTGTATAAAATACGTGTCTGATTTTTAACCGACTTTAAAAACTAAAAACTATATAAAATAAATTAATAAAGTTTTTGACTAAGAATTTATTTACTTTGTTAAGAGACAAAATAATATAAAATTTTCTACATCTTGGTGCCAAGTAAACAATAAAGCGACGACGAGCAAACCAAAAAAAATTACCATATACACTGTTATAACAACATAATGCTGAATTACCAGCCTCATAGTCCTAGATTTAATGTACATTTTTCTAGTGTTTATATAATTTTTCGTACGTCATATTATGTTGTCATATTATATGTAACAACAAGTGTTACTGTTTTTTGTGCATAATATTGCGACAGTAAATATTTTTTTAAACCTCTACGAAATACTTCGATGTGCGTAGACTACCAGACATTTGCCGATTTATTTGTTCCTTCTTTAAGGCTTTGGGAATTAATCGTTTAGCATAAAATATAACCTTGAAAAACTGGGGTACGATATGATTCGTGCTGGGATAGCATAGCACACTTTTTATTCCGAAGAATCGGACAGTTCCGGGATATGTTTGTGAAGTCTAGAGTATTTTTTTACTGCGACGCTGGCAAAAAGGCAGGTAGCCCACGTAATGGAAAGTGGTGGCCGAAGCCACGCATTGCCATTATTAGGTAAGATAAGGGATAAGATAGAGGGGGATAGGAGAATGAAATAGAGATATAAGAAATATGAGATAGGAAAAGAGAGAATTGGGTCTTCGGTTATCTCACTCGTCGTACGTAACACGATCAGCTTAATGATAATCGTTTCGCGTCGATATTCTGTGAGAGCGTGGACTCACACTGAACCACCCCTGCCCTAAGAGCTATGAGATAATAATTCCAGCATGGATCTACCAAGTGAATTCTACCAATTTATTACGACTACTAATACGACTCTCTGTGGCACGAATAAACGCATGAGGTTTCTGTGCCACAGTCAAATGTGTTTCTAATGTATATGAATACATTCAGCATATTGGACAGTAAATTAAAAAAAAATAAGATTTAAGTAACTAAATACCTACCTGTAAAAACCTTTATGCAACGGCCATCTTGTTAAATTAATAATGACTATTATTCGTTTGCAATTTTAATTAACCCTTATTAGTCGCATATCGGTTATGCATTATTGAAACTGCATCATTTTCAATTTGTATTTTCGTTGTTATATTTATGCATGTATGCATATGTACTAGAGCTATTAAAACAAATTACCTATTAATTGGATCACGAGATTCCAAAATACGATTTTCATATTTTTGTCTGTTTATAAAATCATTTAATTTGAATGAAGAATATATACATTATTTTTACTGGCTTAATATACGTATAGGAGGTCAATGAGTGACGACCTACGCAAGGTCGCCGGTAAGCGTTGGATGAAGAAGGTGGAGGACCGTGATGAGTGGCGCTGACTTGAGGAGGACTTGATGAGTGGACTGTGACTGGGTGACGAGTAATAATGTACGCACCAATATAAAATGTAATTATTCTTAAATAAATAGGTACGTGCTTGATAGTTCGCGCACAACGAAGTGTTCTGCAGAGGTGACATACTCGTACGTGTTATTTATATTCTACGCAGTCATAAGAAACTATTTAATAGAAATATCTTATATCTCAACTAGCTTCTGCCCGCGACTTCGTTCGCGTGGAATAATAATTTAAAAAAAAAAGTAAGTTAAAAAATCCCCGCGATTTTGAAACATTCTTCATTAGTGCTCCGCTCCTATTGTTCTTAGCGTGATGGTATATAGCCTATAACCTTCCTCTATAAATGAGCTATCTAACACTGATTTTTTTTTCAAATCAGACCAGTAGTTCTTAGATTAGCTCGTACAAGTAAACAAACAGAAACAAACTTATCAGCTTTATATATTATATATAAATATATATAAGATAAACCTCTCTCATCGACACCACACTCTGTCAAAATCTCCGTTTTTATTATGTTACGTTGCAGAGAAATTACTCTCGGCCAGTTATAAGCTGTTTAAGTAATTAAAGCTTTTTAACTATCCCACGGGAACTCTTTAATTTTTCGGGATCAAAAGTATCCTATATGTTGGCCGGGGATATAAGCTACTACCATACAAAATTTCATGTAAATCGGTCCAGTCGTTTCGAAGATTAGCCGATACAAACAGACAAACAGAGAAACAAAAAATTTGAAAAAACCTAAATTAGTTTTATTTCACTTCTTACATCCCCCTGACTCGGTTTTTAGCAAAAATTTTTTATTGTACAGAAATTTGACCTCTACAATTTTATTATATGTATAGATAGATAACTACTCAACGGATATTCTTCAAAATAATTTTCAATGAGAGTACTTTTTAAGCTCCACAACATTAAATTGTTCACTTCATATTTCAAAACTTAGAAGCCATTGACTTTACAAAGTATCATAGAAAATCATTATATTTTTTTAATATCTACAAATAGCTATCCTACAACACTATATACAGTGAAAAAACATTTTCAACCCTTCGTTACAGTGTGGCGGCCACACCCAGACATTATTTTCTAAGTATAATATACACAGATAAACAGACAGCCTTGATATATATAAACGGTCTGTTTTCGCCAAATTGGCTACGGAACACTAAAACATGAGAGAGAGATGAGAAACAGCGAAGTTTTTATCTGAATAGATCCTAAATCCAAATCTAAACTGAATTACCATTTAAAGTGCGTTTAGACTAACTAAAATTGGAGTATTCTGCCATTAAACTTAATTTCTGGAACAAATGTTAATATTATGCGAGTGTTCCTGTAGTTTATGTAAAAATAGTAACAGTGACAGTCACAATGAAATTACGCCTATTTCCGAAGTTTTAGTAAGAGGCCCGCCTGAATGCCAAGCCTGTCGTTATGTCCAGATAACATCGCTGTCGGAAATTAAGAGGAAATTGTATTTGTTTCTTATACGGCGACGATGACACAATAAAGACAACGTCGTGGCTCACTGTATAAATAAACGTTAATTTTCTATTAGATTAGTACAATCTGATTATATTTTGTACGAAATAAAAATATATAAGTAAACATCGTATGAAAAATGTGAGATTATGTGCAGGTTCTAGACACCTCCGGGTCGAAAGTGTATAAATGAAAATCCAGAACACATGGATAGTTGATACTTTAACCCCACAGGCAGAGCGTCACAAAATAGCACATTAAAATACAATGATTGGTATTGATGATTTACAGTGGTTTTGCCGGGAAGGAAGTACTTTATATCCATCAGTCATAATATGACAGAATTGTTTCTTTCTTTTTGATTAGTGATGTGATGCGCAACTAGTGCTGTTCACATAGAGCCGCCACAATTATGGTTATGATTTCATTTAAATACAGGAAAATTATAAATAAAGCAATATGTGAACCAAACTTACTTATTTTTATTTTTAAAGGTTTTGTCTCAGAATACATGTATTATTCGTATAAAGGATTTATAAAGCTTTAAGGTTAACATACACCGTAATGTAATATCGGTCCCTTCCATCGTTTATTATGATCCAAAGTTGTCGGCAAATTTGCAAATAACAAGTATTTGTTTGAATATTCGCGCGAAAATCTCTCGACCTGCACGTGATGCCGTTTGCTCTAATTGGTGTTTAAATTACGTTCTCATTTACGCGACTTTAATTTTGCTTTAATCTTCTAACTCAAAAGTTAATTATATAGTAATGCTCTTTTCAGAACTACTATTAAGTATAAATTAAAAATTGACTCCAAATTGTCGGCAGCGACCCAAAATGCTGGCCGCATTTCCGCGTTGGATGGCAACACTAATTTGTTGCCGTAGGTGCAAGCCAGCCTTTTGGTCAAGCGAGACTTCAATTAGACGCGTTGAGAGGTCTCGATCGAGGTGCTGAGCTCCAGGCCCCACGACTCCAGGGTCTCGAAAAACTGAATCCAGTTATGTATATAAATATATAGCTATTGCCTAGTTAGACAAAACTTTAGTTGTGAATATTCGAAATCTTGGTATAAAATTGTCATTTTTTGCATTATTAAATTAGATGCCTTCTAACTAAAAGGCGGTAAATTAAATTTGGAAAGCGACTACTGGCCAGTGACAGCTGACGAAGGTCCCTTTTTTTAGGGTCCCGCTGGCTGGAGGTCCATCGATCATTGAAGCTAGACTTTCGACTGTAACATGTTAAATGTGGTAAAAAGACTTTTCGATATAAAATTTTGCTTGCAAAGATTTGTTTGGGAATGAAAACCACAAGTCATTCACCCTTTACAAAATAAGATTTATTTATGGTATGGTAAATTTTTTTATAATGTTTTTGGATAACTTGTCTATTTTTAACTTTAATTTCTTGTTCCTTAAGATAACTTAGGACTGATTTTTCAATTATCAGACAAAAGTTACCTATCGAATAAATTATAACCTGGCTAAATGTAAAACACAGCTCTACTGTTTTATTCACACAATTGTTATTTTTAATTTTCCAATGTTGTGTTTCATTCTTATTAGTAACTTTTATCAGGTGACTTAGAAATCGGCCCTAAGACATTTAAACTTTATTAAAGGCCATTTCCATTCACTACTTATTCTATAGAATAAGACACATCAAATTAAAAATTACTGCTGTGCATGAATAAAACAGTTGAATTGTTCCACATTTGAGTTTAGTCGTGTATATTTTTTTCGCCTGGTAACTTCTATCTGATGATTTAAAAATCGGCCCTTAGTAATGTAATTAATTACAAAAACCGTGTATGTGTTATACCAAAATTACCAAATACAAATTCAAATGTTTTTATTTAAATATAAATAAGTTCCACTGGAGAACGCTTTTTGAAGGTCATACGTATAACTTTATATATAAATTTACTTCCTATTCTATTTACATCGCTTCGCAACGGGTTAAAGAGGCAATTAATTATCTTCAGAACAAAAACAACAATACTATATGTGCATAAATATATAAAACCTTTTTAAACATAACAGAACCCGGCTGGAAATAAAACGATGGCGATTTAAAAAATATAACATAAAGTCACATGTCCATCTGATTACGGCGTCTGTACACGAAATCATTTATAAGGTTCACTAAACTTGGAAATCAGGTAACCCAAATTCGTCAAGTATTTTATTAAGGCCAACGACTGTTTGAGATGGGACAAAAATAGAGCAATTTATGTTATATTGAAATCATGTTACTTTTAATATAATTAGGTTCAATAATAATGAAGCAAGTCTTCTTTTTTAATTGGGCTCATCGCTCTTTATTTATTTATTAATAAGGGACTTTCACATAAATATATAATAGGGAATAATAATAATAGGGAATCGGCCAGACCCCCTTTCAAAACCTACCTTGTATTTTAGTACTTCAAGTAGGCCTATACGTCAGGGTCAATGAGTCCATGTATACAAAGCATAAGATCGGATTGCACCGTTACCGAGGCATTTGGAAAAATCTAGCGCGCTAACGCATTATGGGTCCGGCTATATATAATATAATAAACTACCGAACAAAACCACACTTTCCGGCAGTTTAAATGCAATTACTTGTCGGCTAAAGAAGTGGATAATCGAGCACACCTATAGCTTGAAGGAATTCATGGATTATAAATATTGATGACAAATAATGTAAATCTTAATAACTGAAAATTTAGTAATAATACATATAAAGCGGTTACTATCGCCTATGAACACTTGCAATACTAAAGGCGCTTCTCCTCTCTAAAGTGCGACTGGAACCTGGCCACTAATAACGGAACACAACTCCAAGTTGTTATACCAGCATACTCTAGACCAGGGGTGGTAGCCATCCAGACAATAAATACCTACCACCTGGTTGTGGGTTGTTTTGTTGCCTCTATCGACAGGCCGCCTGGCCGCTGGAAATTGTATTCTTTGTCCGTTCCTGCACGGATAAAATCACAAGACTACATTTAATAATATCAAAATAATAGTATATTTTGATAATACAATCAACGATATGAAAACACGTAAGTAAAGCCCTTTGTATAAGCTAACTTTAACATAGCACTAAGAAAACAAGCTCCCAGGCTTTATAGAGTTGATTTCCTTTGAAATGTGAAATGGAAAACTTAAATTCGCGTAGGAACGTAATCCTACACAGATATTTCACTCTGCTTTCAGCGACAAGTCTAAAGTTACTCGCTAAAATAACAAAAGGCTATATGCATTGTAATTATTTGTAGTGTTGCCAGTTTATGAAATTTAATGCATTTTTAGACAACAGTCTAAATTTGCGAAATAAAAAACCTCATAAATCATTTACAATAAAAAAACTACATTGTACCATTAACAGAAGATACGGGGCGTTTTAGACCTTGTAATAAAACGACCATGGTGGCCGCAGTCTTTTCAGCCCCAGAACGTATTAAAAACCAAAATCTGGTTTTTGCTTATATACAATGTAGTTTACGAATTTTTGTTTTTTGTTATGCGGTACTAGGTCAAGGTAGCCCCGTATTATAGTACACCTCGGAACTTTGGCTTTATAACCTATTCTTTCTATTATTGTTAGATATACAGTGTAAACTCTATATAACGACACTGAAGAGACTGTGAGTTTTATGTCGTTAAATGGAGAGAAGTCTGTTATTTTTGTGTAACGTCTTTTGCTGCACCAGTAATTTTTTGTATTTTTTCAGTGTGCATGATGTCGACAATCGAGTTTATAACGGCTAGGATAATAAAGAGACAAAAGAACGTACATAGCTGCTCAGTTTTTACAGATTTTGTCCTTAAAAGTTACTCTTTACTTTATTACTTAATTGTTGTCGTTGAGAGTGGGTGTAATGCCATACAGAGTTTGTCATTGTATGGAAAACAAGCTAAACCAAAGCCAGGAAGTGATTTCGACGCTTAAGGGAGTTATTCGTTAAATCGAGTGACGTTACATGGAGTTTACACTGTAATTATATTCAATTTTTTCTACACTGAAATTGTCTTTGAAAAACAATTACAGGATTTTTTTGAAATTTTATCAGCACTAGTCGCTGGCGAACATGTTACCTACAAAGCCGATGAAGGGACAACATTTACAATAAACTTTAAAACCTTACTCAGAAATAACCTTTAATCATAAACTCGACAAAGTACCGAGTATTTTATAATCGACAAATGGATTACATATCGAAAAGGTACATTAAAGGCGCACTTAAGAGTACTCTTGAATAAATTGCAACCGGCCCCCAATAACCTTAAGTATGGCGTGGGTCTGCAACGGGCAGGCATGAAATATCGGGAAACGATTTTTTCATACAAAGACTTCGTATTAGCGTCTACTCCAATGGCTCTTTATGGATGATTAGATGTTATTGAGCTGAAAACACCATTTTTGTACGCGTAAGTCTTTAAATACAGATTTTTTTTTATTGCCTGAAGCAGGCAACAGGGAGACGTCCCACCTGATGGAAAGTGATTACCGTCGCCTATGGACGTTTATATTTGGTTTTTTTTGGATATGGTTTTGAACGATATATGTACGCAGAGTGATTTTTTTTTAAATTAGTCGTTCGTTTCCAGACCAGGGTAATTGATTTTTCAAAATTCTAAAGTGGTTGTTTTGGTTTTCATTAAAAGCCGCCCCGTGACTCCTTTCAGGATTTTTTTTCGCTATATCTTATACTTTCGAATTTGGCCATGGAGGCCCAAATGAAAATGACTCTATATACTATACATTTAAGGTTAAAAAATAAAAATACTATATTTTCTTCAAAAAAGGTGGCAACCCTATAGGATAGGACGATGAGACAAAAGTGTCTTATAGCAGGAATGGGATAGAGAAGATGAGATAGGGCGGAGGGAGAATTAAGCCATTGAAATTCTCACTCATCTCACTAAACATGATTAGCTCAATGCTAACCGTTTCACGCCGCTATTCTGTGAGAGCGTGGTAGCTAAGATCTGTAATCAAGATTGTGTTTCCAGTAGTCCACTCAGCGGACTACAGAGCAACAACCTATGTTACATATTAAGTAAGTCTCTTCCCTGAAAAATGGCGTTTTTAACTAAACTGATCAAATGTATTCAAATAAGCTACGTTAAAGCTAATCATACAAATCAACCTTGAAATGGATTTCATTGGAGACAAAGTTTTATTTTTATGTAGACTAGTGGTCGCCTAGTGGTCGAAATTCGACCATAATTAATTTAAATTATAAGAACTTGAACATTATTAAGCTTCTGTTATCAAAGACAATACTTCTATAATCACAGATTTTGCCAAGGCTTAAAGTCAAATTAACAGTGTTGATTGACAAAACAGTATATACGCGTGTGTTTCAAATACATGGTAGTGCGTATAATGTTTTTTTTATTGAATTAATGTATTTTTCCTCTAATAAAAAAAAAATAACATTCTGCACTCCTTCTTTATATAAACTACTATCTGTCCCGGCAGACGTCATCCTGCCCGGAAAAGCTTCAATCGATATGCCGACAGCAGCGCCACCTACCGGGTCCAATTGTGAATCAACTCAGTAACCTTCTCGGGCTCATGCACAACAACAGCTTTACTAAAGATCATCACATGATCAAATGTATAGTTTACGATTCTATAAAGGACATACAGACAAAAATTCATTTTATAAAGAAGAAGATATGCGAAATTTTATACTCCTCCGTCCGCGCAATTTTCGTAAAAAGGGGTACAAAGTTTTCATTCATTCATTCATTCATTCATTCAAAGTTTTTGCTTTACGTATTAATATAATGAATGATATATACGATAGACAGACAATACATGCCCGTAAACAATGTGCTGTTGTACGAGTCGGACAAGTTTCTCAATTAGTGAGGAGCAGCAACAAACATGTATTACAGCAAGTACAGTTCTATGTTAGTCCTTTAACCAGAAAAGCGGAGGAATGTAGAGTCGTATTATGAAAATATTCGCCAGTTTTCAAAGTAAGTCACAGAACCCACTGTTCCACAGAAAAGTATATTGGTATTTTCTATCTTGTCTAAAAAGCTTGTTTATGCATGTAAAACCTTTGCATTGGTTTTAATATTATTACAAGTGCGGGACTCGAATTAAAATGCCGTCGGAATTACTTTAGAATTTATTAGAACTCTAAAAAACACGTATAACACAGGTACAAATATAACTGGCCACAACCAGTGCAAACTGCACGATTCAATAACACGCGCAAAGTCCATCACTATAGAGCTTATCAATGGACACGTCTTACTCGTATCGTAATCGTCGCTTGACTGCCGATCTGTCCATGGGGTCATTGCTGCACCGATGCAATATGGCTGCCAGCCCGCATAGATCGGATTTCTTAGAACCAGTTCGACATACCTGCCTAATGACTGCCATAAAACAAGTACAATAACAATAGAAGGTTTTTCTTAATTACAAATTTTAAACACAAAATAAACAAAAGAAGTCCGAATACGGGAAAGGTTTATGGCAGGCAGGTGTGCATTCACTTTTTGTCCGCATGTAACAATATTTATGTTGAGCGTAGGGATTATACCCTTTTTGTTTTTTATTGTTTATCGCAGCGTCTGTCATTGGCAATATTATAATTTTCTTTGCCAGATTTCTATATTTTATAAACATAACATTTATTAAAAATTTTGGAAGTATTGTTTCTTGTATTCGTGCAAGCAAAAGTCGACATGAAGGTGACGAACATTTTCATTCCGCGACCGTAACTATTTATTTCTTCGGTAACTTTTTATTCGGAGTGCCTTCTTCTCTCGCAGCTTTATTATAGGAAATTACCTGGAAAAGATGTGGAAGATTTTTCTTGCATGTGTCTTTAATGGCAGTGAATAATTTCTCTCTTCCACAAATATCGGTTTTGAGCACAGTGCACGGCTAAGTTTATTGACCTGTCCAGCTTGTCAGCAATCTGGTGAATCTACCTATTTGGAGACCGCGAGGTCTCTTGCCTGCAACTTTCCCAGTGACCACAAGTCTCTCTGTGTTGTCTGGATTCCTTCGGGCTATGTGGCCAAAGAACTTGAGTAGGTATAATTGGGATACTCCTGATAACCTCTGGTGGTGATCTCCAATCTCGAGCACTTCCAAAAGAATCTTCCATAGCAGCAGTAATTTTTTATGCTTTTCATTTATTTTTATAATAGTGATGAAATTACAAACATCCTAGAATTAATTTGCTATTGGAAGCTTCTCGGAATGACTTTTATTCGAGCCGAATTGAAATCTTACATACTGTGCCTTTAATAGGCAATAGCGGGCGGTCGCTTTCGACTCTACTGGAGATGGCGCACTCGTATCGCACTCACAACCTAACCAGGGTTATGCGTTGCATGTTTAAAGTAATAACAAAATATCGTATACTAATAAGCTGAAGAATTTGTTTGTTTGCTCGAACACGCTAATCTCAGGAGTCACTGGTCTGATTTAAAAAATTCTTTCAGTGTTGGATAGCCTATTTGTCGAGGAAGGCTATATATCATCACGCTAAGACCAGTAGGAGCGGAGCACCAAGGAATAATGTTTCAAAGTCGGGGGGTTTTTATTACTTACTTTTTTTAACTATTTTACGCGGACGAAGTCGGGGGCAGAAGCTAGTTGAGATATAAGATATTTCTATTAAATAGTTTGTTATGACTGCGTAGAATATAAATAACACGTACGAGTATGTATAAGTAACTATATATGTATAAGTACAAACTTTCAATTACATCAAGATTTGAATATCCAGGAAAGGAGTAAGAACACTATTCACACTATGATGCTATTCACAGTTCAATCTCCTTCCGGTCTCGATCCGGTAGCGGCCCGATTGAATATTCTTAAACAAGGAAGAATCTGAAAATTCCGTTCCGACCGGTAACAGTTCGTTGAAAAGAATATTTGACTGAAGCGAAATCGGACCTGTCACGGCTGGTACCGACAGTGTGAACGCGCTTTTCTTTCAACTCCAGCTAGTAGTGTAGACACGGCGAGAGATAATTAGATTGAGACCGGACTAAGTTTACGCTCCCGGTTTAAACCGTGTTGTGAGATTAATAGTGAACACAGAGAGAGATTTGACGGACCGAGATCGGAACGAGATTAAGTAAACGGCATCATAGTGTGGCGACATTAATGCCAACATTATAAGCAAGCACGCAAAGCTAATATTAATCTGTGTAGCATGCAGAACAGCGCACCATTATATCTGTGGCCTGGTGCTAATAGGGCCAATATCAATAATCATTATTTTCAGTAATGAGCGTTAAATCAATGAATCAGCATTAATAGTTATTATTTACATTTTTACACTACATTGGTCTTTTTTACATAGTAACTTTTGAAAGATTGTTAATACACTAACGTCCTTTTAGCACAAAAAATATCATACTTTTACAATAAACTGGCATTACAATCTCGTTTCATAAAAAAATGTACTTTGGCCCTTTTAGCACCAGGCCACAGATATGACAGCGCGGGCTCACAACGTTCCCGTCGATTCTCTTGGCGCGAAAATACCATCTATCAAAAACGGAATGACAGTTCGGGACAGTTTGACAAACGTCTTCAACGCAGCCACACGAAATTCGAGGTCGTGTACAAATTCAGTTCTCGCGCGTGCTGCTTGCCACCGCCTAAACAAAAATCTTTCTAATTTGTAAAAAACATATAGAGTGTGCGAATTAAGTATACGCTACGAAGTTATCTTTCATTCCCCGTACACCGCTCAACGGATACAACGTAACCGACAACCAAGCAATCACACACATCCCTCAATAGTGTGAATTGAGCCTAGTTCCTAAGGCCAGCGGCCTGTATTAAGATGTGACAAAACAACGCGCAGCCAGGCGTAGAGCATTTACCCGTCTAGATAATCACCACTCCCCTGGTCTACGTCATTGTGTTACTACATCAGTGGCCAGGCTCCAGGCCCCATGTCGAGACCAGCAACACATTGGGGGCGACAGTAAGTTATTAGTTCGACACAAAGAAGGGTTCCGTAGGTGTGATGAACGTCTTTTGTTTTTTTTCGTCATTTAGTTACAGAAACTAAAAGAGCATTTACACTATATTACTCTATTATCTCAAGTACTACTCAAATAACTACTCAAAATATTTTTGAAGCTCTAACTTTTAAATTTTAATAAGTATAAAAATATATTTCCCATTTATTGACTACAATAATAAAGACATTACCGAACAAAGTTATGATTTAATCTTGGTTTCTACTTTTAGTCTTGAGAGACTTTGTGTAGAATACAATACACATAAGGTAAGTTTTCTTTTATTGTATTCGATTATATGTAATTTTATTATTGTTTTGATATACTCTGTAATATTTTGGTCTAACAAATTATACTTTATTATATGTTTTAAATTTGAATAGCAAAACGTCATAGAAACAAGGAACAATAAAATTAACTAAACTTTTAGGGCGATTGTCGCCAGACAATCGCCCTAAAAGTTTAGTATATGTATGTCGGTTGCATTGGTTCTTTTACGGATATCTTTGGGTGACTATCATTACTAAATTTCTTCTTCAATGATATTAATAGAAAAATAATAATGTTTCTCAGTTTTATTAAAATATCGAATAACAGAACCAGTTAACCCTATCAACCACTCGAGAACCAAACTCGTTAAGTCTAGTACACTAGTGATGCGGGGATCGCGACTCCTGCATGCGCGACACCTGTCCAATTTGCGTCAAATGCTGATCCCAACCCTATCTCGTTTCATGCTGTAATGAGACTTCGCTGATCCGATTATCTGGATCACTCTACAGGTAATAAGCGAAGGTATGCTTTACTCGTCGTATACCGATTTGAAGATTTTATGTTCGTTATGATTTACTTTTACAATATTGAATCATTATCAACATCATCGTTATCAGAACGTTAAATCTCGGTTGCGATGGGAGCGTTTGCTGCGACGCCCAGCGTCTACGTTCCTACTTTTTTGAGACAATTGCTACGCATGTCATCCTTCCCAATGTCAGGCCTACATTTCTTAGTCCTTCGTAATGTCCTTACTAGAATTGTTTCCCCTGCGTGTCTTTTCTTCTCCATAACAGTAAGGCGTATCTACCTTACAGATGGATCTCACACCGTCTTACCACGCCAGCAGCCGACCTCCGGAAGGCCTGGCAATGCCTATCTCCATTGATTGAGCGGCAATTACTTTTCTCGCCCTTATTTAGGTAAGCGCATTAGGGCTTCTATATTAATTATCTAGACTAGTAAGGTTTAAGAACCTCCCTTGTGATAATTCTCATTTCCCCAACCGTGATCGTAATATTGTTACAATAGTGTGTGTGTGTGTATCGATTCCAGGGAGCCACGTGAGGGCCATCGTGCCTCACAAGCCACGTGAGGGCCATCATGCCTCACAAGCCACGTGAGAGTCATCGTGCCTCACAAGCCATGTAAGGGCCATCGTGCCTCACAACCCACGTGTGGGCATCCTCGTTCTCAGCCCACGTGGTCGGTCACCTTTGGCCGTTCATCCGTCGTCTACATTATATCCTCACCACGTGTCTCACGGCCGCCGACGCCGGCAGCCCTTGCAGTGCGTCGGGGTATATTCTCCAGGGCTCCGTGACCTGGATGGCGCCCATAATCATCATCTTCCTTCGTTAAACTAATTAATAATCATTTCTTAAAATAACTATTTCGGTACAAGGCGGCATATTTCACCGTTAGGATCCGACTAGGTGACCCACATCCACTGAGTTTCATCCCGGACAGCGGTCCGTTAGTTTCGAGTCAGATGACCAGGGTGTAGACCTAATAGTCTTCCCCTGCGTCGGTTTTCTTTAGTAAGTTCGTGATAACTTTATTAAAGAATCTAATGTACTAGGATGTATATATTTATACCCATGTATCTGGCTCCCTAAAAGGAAGGAATAAAAGAGAAGTACTCATGTTCTAAATATTTTATTTATAAACCCACTACAGCGTCTTATACGCGTTACAAAAGTTATTATTGTAACAATGGCTAGAAATTTTTTACTCATATAATTAGGCGGTTTCCATAAAACATGCCTGTACCAGCGTAACGGCTATTTTGCAGTATGTCTGTTATGTCACGGATTGTGTCACTCAAGTACCTAGAGGCAACGGTTAACTGTCACACAAAAGGACGAGACTAATCGAAGTTTCTGTAATTATTATATTAATACAAAATACATCGCAAAATTTCAATGAAAAGTTATATCCATTTATTTGATCCCTTTGGATGGAACTACAGTAAGCAACCGGAGAGGTTTACGGAACAATGACAGAGTAGTTCTATCTTCAATGAAGTTTAGATTCGCATTCAAATATGATCTCGCATGATATTAAGCGGAGATGTGGTCTAACATGGAACACGTTTGGATGGACTTAAAGACACTCAGGTTTTAATTATCGTAGTGCAATAGTTACAACCTTGGTTTCCGGGTATCGAAATCAGTTGTGCATAGGTTTTTTCCATTTGCGAATAAGCACACAGCTGACCGGACTATGGCTAGTCGCATAGTGCATATATAAGTTCACTCAGGTATAGTTGTGAATACAGTTTGCATGATCGCGAATCCTCGAACTTGCATCTGTTGCATTATTGATAAATATACAACCAACACAATTTCGATAACCGGCCATCTTTCGCATGACCACAAAACATGCCTGTCTTTACCCACCTCTGCCTACTGAGGTACTCATCTATGGCTACAAATAAATAAATAATAAATAAGAACCAACAGTACCTATACTCGCCAAAGCGAATTGGCGGGTTTGACACGTCGGTTATATGAATCTGCAGGTTTCACGATGTTTTCCTTCGCAGTTAGCACGTGGTAATAGTAGTAATATGCTCATTAGGCCAACCACTACCTAATTGGTGCATGCTTTCCGGCCATGCAGGATTAGAGCTCGCGCCCTTTGAGTTTTGGACGCATGCGCTAGCCAGTAAACTACCACGGCTGAGCTAATACGGCTTCTAGAGCCAGTGCCGTAAATAGGGCGACACCGGAGACTCCGGGGGGCACAAGAATGGCCAGACCAGGCAGGACTATTATTTTTTCGGTTTGCTCCTAATAAGTTCCTATAAGTACCTACATGCCAGCATCATCAAAAACGTATGTTAAATAAGACAAAACATCGCGCTCATTTTTTTGGCAGCGCACGAGCGTGTTTGTGTTATAGTTCTTTAAAAAAATAGATTTTTCTTCCAAAATATCAGATAATTGGTCCACCAACACCAAGATTCTCGTGCGTTATTGTATCACCCTGAATGAAAGAAAGTAGGGCTATACATAGCATTGCTCTAGCTAGGGTACCTATAATATTGTTACGAGTTACGCAGGAGCCGAATTAAAATGCCGTTTTAATTACTATAGAATTTATTAGAACTATACAAACACGTATAACATAGTTGCAAATATAACTAAACACTACTAGTATAAACTGCACGAACCAATAACACGCGCAAAGTCCGTCACTATATCGCTAATCGAGTGTACGTCTTACTCGTATCAAAATCCTCGCTTGACTGCCCCACCCCTCCATTCGGGCATTGTTTTATAGTAAACTGTATAATACAACAATCGACTGCGTGTACCGAGTTTTTCCAAGAAAACGTAATCTACACACCTTGTTAATTATTCCTGCGAACGGCCGACAAAGCCGAAAACAATAACAATAGGGTATTGTCTAATTGCAAATTTTAAACACAAAGTAAACAAAAGAACTCCAAATGCAACAAAGGTAATAAACTGCGTTTTATGCTGACAGGCAGGTGTACCTTCACCTATGCCGACATGTAACAATATCTAAAAAAACAAGGGCGCAGTTATGGAAGGTCGCATTAAGGCTATTTACGGCACTGTCTAGGGCTACAAACCTCTTCACAAATAATCTTTAAAAACAATTTTACATCACAGAATTGAAAAACAAAGTCGAATCAATCAAAGGCGTAAATTGACTACCTTACTTCCTGGCAGTTGACAAACTAGAGGTGCACATATTCGATTAAATCCTTGTAATACCGAGGGCTTCGTGTTCAAGGGCTTTTTAAACAGCGCTTTAATTAAATGAAACGCTATAAACCACTCGAGCTGAAATCACTTTCAATCAATTACCCAGCGTGCTAGTCCATTTCGCATGTGTTACTTTTTACCCCCATCGGGCGGAAGGTAATGTATGGGTGGACGAGATGCGTGGTATCTTTGTGAGGTCCTTTTTTCATTTATGAAATATTTTTGAAGAAATATTTCATAAAAGACGAACAGGATCTTATAGATGTTTTTCAGGTTTATTTTAATTGGCCCTTATATGTTTGTCGTGTAGTGGTACCGTAATGGCTAGCGCACGCATCCCAAACTCAAAGGGCGCGGGTACGATCCTGCCAGGAACGCATGCACCACATAGGCAATTTTCTGACCTAATGTGCATATTGTTACAATTACTACGTGCTAATAACGGTGAATGAAAACATCGTGATGTAACCTGCACATCGAGATAACCGACGTGTCAAACCTGCCAAGCCGCATTGGACAAGCGTGGCGGGTATACTGTCCTTTCCCGTATAATGGGAGATCATTTCTGGGCTGTTATTACTACTACTTCATATGTTTGTTACCACTTACCCAGGTGGTAGAGTATTTTCCCGACTGGATGGCGACCACCCCTGGTCTAGAGTATGCCACGATAAAAACCTTGATTTGTGTTTCGGCATTAGTGACCAGGTTCCAGTCTCCCTTAAGAGAGCAGCAGCACAATTGTAGCATCTTTGGCGTTGCAAATGTCCATAGGCGATTTTAACCGCTTTCCATCAAGTGCGCCGTCTGCCTGTCTGCTGACCTCATGCAATAAAAAAGAAATTGGGTATCGCAGCACTTTTGGTATATACGGAATGCTTATGAAATCGTCACATCTATCTGTCTTCAGTAAGTTGCTGTCGTGTTTCTCAGAAACTAATAAAGAGTCTATATATCTACCTACATGACATTTGATTATCACGTACATACTCAAATATCAATGTTCAATGTGTTTTAATAAAACATTATCAATGTTATTCATAATGAGTTAAAGTAAGTTTGTAGGCTTCTTTATGATTCTTAAAGAAGATTACAAACGTACTCTAACTCAATATGAATAAGACCGTCAACCTTTAAATATAATATCTGGAAGAAAAAATAACTGCCACTTAAATCTAAAACGGACAAATCGAAAAACATGTTTGAAAATAAATTTTAATTTAGTAGTTCAGAAAACTATTTAATTAATTGTTTCACAAAGAAGCCTACAAAGTTGCTCTAACTCAATATGAATAAGACCGTTAGTATCTATAAAGACAATTAAGAATTTAATTATCTTAAGAACCTCTTTTCACTAGAACAAAATAAGAAACTTCTGGATAGATTAAATTTCCTAAACAGCTTTCCTTTGTTTATTCTTATCTAGGTATTACTTGAATTCTCGAATTATTTAATAAGTTATCAGAGGAATTTTAAAACCACTCTTAGCGTGATGTTCAATGATTAACCCCATCAAAATGATTAACCCCATATTAACGTTAAGAATTTTAATGTACTAATTTTTAATATTCTAACCATATTTGAGTCTCTATATCATACGACCAGTCATGCTATATGGGTCGGAATGTTGGGCCACTAGAGTGATAAATCACAAACGTCTCCACTCAGCTGAGATGAGAATGTTGAGATGGATGTGTGGTGTTACAAGAATGCATAAGGTGAGAAATGAGTGCATAAGGGATCTTTGAAAATTACACCCGTCACTGAGAAATTGAGAGGAAGAAGATTAAGTTGGGATGAGCATATAATGAGAAGGGGTGAAAGGCACGTGACAAAAAGAATTTTGAACTACAAGATATACTAAACAGATATACAATGCAAAAGTGGATGGATGCAGAAGTTGCGGAAGGCCACGACACACCTTCCATGATCAAATTGATCATGTACTAGCAGAAGGTGATGTCAGGAGCCTTAAGAACAGACGAGCGTGCATTACAAGAGCTATGAATGTCAAAGAAGCAAGTGAGGTATGTAAGAATGAGCCTGAAAGGCGCTCTGTTGTTCGTGCCTACCCCGTAAGGGACCTGGTGTGAAGTTATGTATGTATGTAATATAGAGATAAATAGATGGGTACAAATAATTGGGATATGGTGAAAGAAAAGAGAGATTTTAGTCTCTATGCAAGTGAGCTCTGAAGTTTTCAAGGGTAATAAAGTTCATTAAACCTAAAACCTGCACAGATATACACTTAGTAAGTAAAAATATGTTTTGGCGTAGCTACCAGATTGGATAAAGCAATCGGAGCGAAATCGTCTTGGATTTATCCAACAAAAGTGCATTAAACCTCCGAAATCCTCATTGGAATTGAGCCTAACAGTTCAATTATAGAGATCAACGCTAAGCCTTCCCGATCGCCTACATCTAGATTTGATTCGTTCTAACTAGACATCACAATCCGTTTACCGCATTCGACTATTGAAAATATTCTACAATGGGTGCAACTTTTTTCAATTTTACTTTTTCAAATTTCCTCAAGATATTATTGTAAGAAATTTTTGTTTTGATTTTAATGATGATTGATCATCATCATCCCGATTGCGTTCAGAGCATCTGCGGTATTATCCGGAGACCGCTTTACTATTTCTGTTTTGTCCACATTGATCGGTCTTCATTCAGCGTCTACCAAATCATGTCCTCATTCATTTTTAAAAAAATTACCATCGACATCTCATCTCCCTATTTCTCTTATTCAACTTTAAGTAAAACCAAAATTCGTCGAGAGTTATTTATTATCTGAAGAAGAAGAAAAGACTGCATATTGTATAATTTAGATTTTATTTATTTGTAGTTATACATAATTCTTTAGCTCCCTATAACAAATTTCTTTAAATTCTCCTAACAATATCAAAGATGGTTAAAAAGCTTTTGGTTGCACCTATTTGATCCATTTAACCGAATAAACCCAACGTCGAAGAAATTGTGTAATTATCATTTTATTATAGTTTTATTCATTGATTAAGTTCTGAACTAGTGTTAAAGAGAGGTCAGGTAAAAATCATCTCAAATAAACGTGCATATATAAAATTTAATGAAAGTAGATGAAGCGAAAGTTGTTTGTCAAGGTCGTCACAAGTGGAGATCCCATAGTCTCTGCTTACCCCCATAGGAAACAGGCGTTCTGAACTACTTAAGTTTATTACCGTAACTGAAAATACTGAGAGCTCAATCATCTATTCCGCTTTGAAATACTCTTTATTTTATATTCTTTGCTTCTTCCTAAATTTAAGTGAAATCGAGAGGCATTGCAAGGTGTTTAAAAAAATAGATTGTTGAACGATAATTAAAAAAAATTCAATGTACGATTTCTCAAACTGTTAATATTTATTTTGTCTTTCTGCTGGCATATTTGTTGGGACTCTGAGTGCACTAAAAAATGTGAAACCATTGTAGAAGCCCCACGCTGAGTTAATTTGGCCGATATCGCCAACATTGCGGCACGCTGTTCTGCACGCGATCGCACGGAAAATTGGTCTCTTACCTCATTCGATTACGTATCAAGATGCTGTGCGAATCCCACTACGACCCTACGTGAAATATAAATTGGGCGATATTAGAGACAGGTTCTGAAATAACGTTTCCTATACTTTTAGAGAAGTTTTAATAATTTCAAATAACGAGTTTGAAAGTGTCTTACTAAATATAGATATTAGAGAGAAAGAGAAATAGATATTGATCACTAAAATTCTCATGTCAATGCGATATAAATCTTATACTAATATATAAAGTTGAAGAGTTTGTTTGTTTGCCTCCACGCGCTAATCTCAGGAACAACTGGTCTGATTTGAAAAAAAAAACAGTGTTAGATAGCCCATTTATCGAGGAAGGCTATAGGCTTATATATTATCACGTTAAGACGAATAGGAGCGGAGCACCAATGAAGAATGTTTCAAAATCGGGGGGTTTTTTTTACTTTTTTAACTATTCCACGCGGACGAAGTCACGGGCAGAAGCTAGTATACAATTAAAAAGTGAATGCTAGGCGTTATAATATGAAATTTAAAAACGTTTCACAGATTCTTAAATGCAGGCAATCATGTATTATTTTTTATTTCGAAATAAAATATGAACCTTGGAACAAGGTACGTATTACAAAAACAATGAGAGTAAAAGAATGCAATATATTTTTCCATTCGTTCTAAATATGATGTTGTGACACATAATAAAGCCTAGAATGATAATGTAACATAAACACAATATGTATTAGTGTGAAACTTGTTTATTATCTATACATATAATAAAATTGTAGAGGTCAAATTTCTGTACAATTAAAGAAAATGCTAAAAACCGAGTCAAGGGGATGTAAGAAGTGAAATAAAACTAATTTAGATTTTTTTCAATTTTTTTGTTTCTCTGTTTGTCTGTCTGTTTGTACCGGCTAATCTCCAAAACGACTGGACCGATTTACATGAAATTTCGTATAGTGATAGCTTATATCCCTGGTCAACATATAGGATACTATTGATCCCGAAAAGTTAAAGAGCTCCCGTGGGATACTTAAAAAACCGCACCACGCGGACGAAGTCGCGGGCAGAAGCTAGTTCTTAATAAATTAAACAAAATCTCCTAACTCTACTTGAAAAAATCATCATCAGATCAAGATATTGTTACATGCCGTCAAAGAAATGCGCACACCTGCCTGTCGTAAAACGCAGTTTATTACCTTTCTTGCATTCGGAGTTCTTTTGTCCACTCGTGTTTAAAATTTGCAATTAAGAAAAACATCCTATTGTTATCGTACTGGTTTTATGGCCGTCATTAGTGTCGAACGAATCCTTGTTGTTATCGCATTGCGTCGAAGCTAGCCAGGTGTGCGGATTAACTCAATGAACATGGTCCTTCGATGTATAGTACAGTTTAGTATAAAACAATTCCCAAAGGAGGAGTGGAGCAGTCAAGCGACAACTACAATACGAATACGACGTACATCCGATGAGCGATATAGTGACGGACTTTGCGCGTGTTATTGAATCGTGCAGTTTGTACCAGCTGTGTCCAGTCATATTTGTGTCTGTTTTATACGTGTTTGTGCAGTTCTAATAAAATCTACAGTAATTCCAACGGCATTTTAATTAGAGTCCTGTGTAGCTCGTTACAATATATTAATTGAATATTAGGAACATTGCGATTTAATTATTATAGAACGCTAAAAACAATTAATAAATTAAAAATAAATTAATTTAAATATAATGCTGACAAATATATTTTTTTCAAACAACATCAACATAAGTAATGTACTTATATTATGATTGTCTGTACATTTTTAAACGCGGGTAAAGTAAAAAAAACAATGATGAAAAATTCACACGAAGCACACATAAAGCTAAGTAAAACACATAAATAACTGGTCTTGGGCTTAAAATTACGTTCAGGCAATTTGTCAGGAAAAAAGTGTCCCGCCACGAAACAAATGGGCCAACCTTTTTGTCGACTAACGGATATTTCTAATCTGCTATTCTATAATGCATTGGTATTAAGGTAAATAGCACATGATATATATTTTGTTGTGTCAAAAACTAATCCGACAGAGTATTATTGATTAGACGGTCTCTGTGGTCTGTGGTTGAGCGGGCTAAGCCTTTGCCGGCCTACCTCACTGCAACGCAGAGGCTCCGGGTTCGAGTCCTGGTATAATAAATTTCGGAAACATATTTTCTCCGTTATTTATTATGGTCTGGGTGTCTGGTATCACCCATAACACAAGCGTAACTTGCTTAATTTGGGGATGTACAATATGTGTGTTTGTCTGTCGACGATTATTGTTATTATTATAACGTATGTCTTTGACGACCACGGGCCATAAAAATGGCCCGGACATTTGAAAGGCTTGCTGGGGGCTATGTAAAGGTCAACACGTAGAGGCCCTTTGACAAATTTAATGTAAATGTGGCGTGACACTGACCGGCGATTACCCCTGTCCCCTGCCTATATACTAATGCACCCAAGGACAAGACCCGGCCAGTGTAGGACTATTGGGTTAATGAGGACAAAAAGTACTGGGCTATTGGGGTGATCTGCTAGTGGTACTAGGGGTCTGGGAATATGGGGACTATGGCGTCTGCCCATCGCAATGTTCGGGGAACATGGAAAAATGGGCAGACGGTGACTCGCCACTCCCTGCATGGGCCCCAAAAAATGCCATAAAAGACAGGGGCAATTATTATTATTATTGATTGTCATTGCTCGTATCCTAATCCACATATATTACCCTGAAACCTGTGACTTTTTTTTATCTATATAGGAGTCGATACACATCAAATGCACTTAAGTCACAGCTAGTAAACTTTTGAGAAAACGGTGTTGCTGCTGTCTGACTTACCTTGTGGTTTAAAGTAGAGTGCAATACTGCCAAAACATTCAAAATAATACCCATGGGCAGCACTATGAAAAGCAAAGGTAAACCACCATCAGGTTTTTAAATAAACCGATTTTAATTTTGGACATAAGCACCTTTGATAGTAACACTATGCATTTAAGCTCATTTGCAAGGAACTGATACTGGACTTAAGCGACTATGAAAAACCCCAATGTGACTTAGGCTTTTTTGACGTAACTAACTCATAAAGGGACGTACTCGGGTAAGTAGATCCTAGGGATAAAAAAACATAAAGATCAAAATAAAATTTACTTATAATTATCTAAAAAATTATTTAAGCCAAACGGGTTTGTAAAATAAAACAAAATTATTTACTCAACAAAATGTCACTTTTACATAGGAATGATAAATATTATGAAGTGATATTCCTAGCTGCCATTACTCTTTTACGCCATAGAATCATTTTTTAAATATTAAACCGAATCAACTAAGGGAAGTCAATGCAAAAAAAATGTGTAGGTAAGTAGTACCTACATACTCGTAAGAAACCCGTAAAAGTAAGCAAAAGGTAGTTCTTGTCCTTCCATTACACAAAATCCAAGATTTCATCTTGTAGGTATTCAGCATCATCATTTACTGCATTATCATCGTCTTGTTGTGGCAAGTTTTCATTTTGAGACAATACATTTTTGTAATACTCTAAGTCAGGTAACTCTCTCCAGGCATCACCAAAATGCTTTTCAAGAAGTTTTTTGACGTCAGTTAATTTTTCACTTTTAACATTAAAAGACGCCTCTATTCTATCCGGTTGAATTCTAGATATAGCTTTACCACGTTTCGTTATAGTCTGGGGATTGCAAATATCATTTCTATATGAAATTTCGCCTCGAACCATGATTTTCTTGCATTCTGTTCTTTCTATAATAACCCGCTTTGTTTTACTTATCTGGAAATGTAATGTTTGAGTGCTTTTTAGCACATCTCTGCACGCAGTCTTCCAATCGAAAATAGGTACTTCAGTTAGTAAACGTCGAATGGTAGCATTAGACGCCATGATATCAATATACGTCTGAGGATTGCATATAGTTTCTAGCCGTCTTATATTTTTTTCGGTGAAAGCAAATACTCGATCTGGTGGAATAAAGCTATGTCCAGTAACAGGAAAGACAATCTCCACTTGATATATTCTAGATTGTGTACCATACAACCATTTAGCAACCATTCCAAGAAGTATGGAATTTTTGTTTTGGCCACCGCAACCGTCAGCCACAAGCCTAATCTGCTTTTTGCCATCAAGATTTAAATTATTCAGGCAATGGTATAAACATGACGAAATTTCATTAGCGCCTTTGGATGCCATGTCTTCTGTCCACACATAAGCATAAACATTGTTTTTGGTGAGATTGGCGTGAGAGTTCCCCTCAACAATCGTGAAATTATATATATATAATTGCCGAGAGTAATAAGCTGATTGGTCAGCTACTTTTGGCAAAGGTAAATTCTTCTGACAATCAAAAGATAAAATAAGGATTTCCGGGTTATCATCTTTCAATTTTTCGAAAAAGCATTTTGCTCTCATTTTGTGTATCCTATACAGTGTACGCAATTTCTGTTTTTCAGTTTCACTTTGCTGTATTTTTAGCTTTTCTAACAGCTGCAAACAGTCCGAACACACGTCTTGGCGTGGAGAACCGAACCCAATATTGAAGGAGGTATTAAATACCTTTCGGAAAAAACTTTTAGTTACCGAATAACCCGGCATGGACTGGTCCTCATACATTTTGTATAATTTAGAGATGTTTAGGCTTGGATCCAAATATATTCTCCTTTTTATTTTGCCTCTGCAATAATGGCTCTCTAACGGCTGAAATTTCATCACAAATTTCTGTATAGCTTCTCTCTTCGAACGGAAATCGAAGTATTTTCGGTCTCCTCCACGTTTTTCTAATGGGGTTTCTCCTGTGGCTGCGAATCGATTAGAAACCCCTTTTATACGACCCTGTTTGATTTTTAATATGCTACAAAATGCAGTGAGACAGACAGGAACTTTTTGTTTAGTTTTGTGCCTACTAACAAAATACTGCTTTGAAAAAGTGCGTGCATTTCGAGAATTTGTTCTTGCACGTCTCCTTTTAACAGGGTTCAAAACTAAATGTTGCAAAATATAATTATCTTGACAAATTTTGTTAGGATGATTGTAAAACCTTTTATGAAAGTAAAAAATATCGTTTGAAGTCAACGTTTCACATTTGTATACACTCTTTTTGTTGTGTTGACACTTCGGTTTTTCTGGCAAGGTTTTTGCAGAGTATCTGAAAGCAGCAATTAAAAACTAACTTCAGAAACTACTATTATCAATACTCATTTAAGACTTACGACCACCTGGAAAACGTAAGTGGTAGGTATATAGGACAGACAACGTCTTTGTAACTTTATGACATTATATTATATAAAATAAATAAATTATTTCTTACAATGGGTTGGGTTTACATTATGTCCCCGGATGATTTCCTGGATGATTTTAATGGTTAATGTGTTTTGGAATATATTTAAGACTTATTTATAACAAATAATGGTTAAATAATAGTTTTGAGTGGAAAAAATACATATTCAATTAATTATCGAAGTTTGAAATTCACGACAATGATCTGGTAATTTTGTCACTGAGACTTTTTTTACGGGATTTATCGAAATAGGAGACTGTATGTATCCGAAAATTTAAATATGTAGAGTTTTAAACAGTCAGTTAGGTTAGGTTTTGTGTAGACCAAAGCGCACGAGCCGAGCGTGCCGCGGCAGCGGCCGGCGAGCGCCAGAACCAACTGTAACCATTCATTATTTATCTTATATATTAGTGAAAAACAGAAGTGAGGTTAGATTGACAAAAACATTAATAACTCAGGAACTATACATTTCCCGCACATAGGAGTTGCAGAAGGGGTGAGTTTTACTCCCCCCCCACCTCCCCCCGCCCCCGCTCATTACTTATGATTCTGGGGACATATATGTAAACCACACCCCTTACAATATGTAGGTAATGTACCTACATATTGGCAGGCGAACAAAATGAAATTTTTTGGAAGTTACGAAATAATTTCGCTAAAAAAAGAGTTCATTCAGGTAATTAGTATTTCTGTGTAGAATAGATTAATATTAATATACTTTCCATCTGTACTATAATTTAATATTTTACAATATCCTTTCCATCTTATAAACATACAACAGCGAACCTGGGGTTATATCTGTTTTCTAATGTCCAGTTCGGTCCTGTTTTTGAATGGTAAGAATCACCACGTTACCATGACACAACTCAAACAAAGTGAAATTAGAACAGTATAAACTTACAAATCCTTTTGTCTTCTCTTCTGTTTTTCATTGTGCTTCGACTGTGACTTCTTTTTAGCTAATTCTGGTTTTACAACACTTATTTTTGTTTCCATAATTTAATAAAAATTAAATCATCCGTTACGAACTCCACCAGCTTTTGAAAACAATGGCGGCCATGACACTGTGTAAGGCTGTCTGTCATTGGTCGAATCGGACTTGGGTGAGTTTGATTTATACTGACATTGTGACTTAAGCAATATTGAAAAGAAAACCAATATTTTAACCCTTATTTCAACGAGTAAGATTGGACTTTGTTTGATTTGATCTGTACTGAAGTCTTTATTTTCGCGCGCAAAATCAGGTTTACCAAAAACATTCAGTAATGACTGTAGTGGACTTAAGCACGTTTGATATGTATCAACTCATAGGTTCGCTATTGACGGATATTGCAACTGATGTCAGTTGCAAATGCAATCTAAGATGAATGAAGCATGCTTACCTAAAAGATACTTGCGTTCACGCAAGACTTATATACACCTAAATTGCATGCAAACAGACGACGGTAAAGAAGACGGTAATGGTTGACTGCCTAACCCTCCCGTTCGGCCATCGTTTTATACTAAACTGAGTACAATACAATAAAGGACCGCGTGGACTGAAGTTTCCGAGAAACCGTAATCTGCACACCTGCGGCCATAAACAAGTACAATAACAATAGAATGTTTTTCTTAATAACAAATTTTAAACACAAAGTAAACAAAAGAAGTCCACATGTGGGGGGGGGGGAGGTAATAAACCAGGTATACGTTTACTTTGCCGGCATGTAACACTACATCTTAGACTGTAATAAAGATCAAGCCAGATTCTGATCAAAAGTGAAGCTAAACCTCAACAAAACAACATTGGGTACTGCAGTTCTACAAAAATATAATACAGTAAGGACTCAGCATTCAACTCGACTCAATGGCCTGATTCCAATCCCATCTCCAGCACTTGAGATATCAAATCAGGCTTCTAAAACGTCATTTAACAAATGACTGTTGGTACACACTCCGTTCCGATTAAACCGTTCAAAGTGGGTTGGAGGGAGGTATATTTTATCTGAACCCTGTCTGATAAATTGCGCAAAATTCAATTTAAAAGGGTAATGTTTGTGTCCCTATTACAACGTCACTCCACGCCCGCCCATAAAGTCTGTCGGTCCACTGAGCAATGGAAATATCGCGCTTTTACCTTGCCCCATAAAATATTGCAATGCTATACATAGGGTTCCCAAAGATACATGGTGGACAACATCTACAAACAGATGAGTTTCTGTTTGTAGATGAAATTGAAACCTTTTCTTTGAAAATCTTCTGTTTACTTTTTCTTTCACCATATGTACAATATGTACTTTCCTTCCATATTCCTCTTTTCTGGCATACGTCCAATGGCACACCATACATATAGCATCCTTCACTTATTTTTAGTCTACGTTTACACTTGTATCTATCGAGTTTCCAGTTTGACATACTTTTGTAACTTCACTTTCATCTTCCTCATTAAGTTGTTACATGCTTAAACCACCGTAATCTTACTATCAATTCTTCAGGCACAGGTTCAACTTTCAAAGACCCTTTTCCTCAGGGGAAATCCGTTTCAGGACAAACCGCCCCAGGGGAAGTGCGGTGGGGCGTGCGGGATTCACCTCGTCGGGGTGGCACTAGCACTCCCGCAAGAATGTTATTGCCACACCGCAGTTGGGGATACCCACTAAGACCCCTGGCTGATCGTCGTTGCGTCCTATGTCGGGACTGTGGGCTCGCTCACGCTTTCACTTCCAGCCCGAACGGATGATGGCCGGCCCTTAACAAGGCAGGCCCCACCATTTGTTAGCCAGAGAGATGAGTCTTTGCGGCTACCTCGGGTCTCACCACGTGGTGAGAGGGAGCGCGCCCTCCTTTCCGGCCCTTATGTGCGGGCGGATCTGGTTTCCCCGCCGATCCCCGGTACGCTCGTTCTTTTTGTACGAGCGTAACAACTTATGACGTCATAACCTTAACGAGTAGAAATAGAGAATCAGTACCCATAAATACATTTATTTTCATCCTAATATTATAAAAATAGGATCATATAAAATATTTTATCGCCCGCTCCCTTATATGAATATTATACAATTTATTGTAGTAATAAGTACTATCATTTATATCTAATTGAGTATTTAACGCAGCTTACAATAAATTCTAAAACAAAGAAACACGTGAACTTAAAAATACCTAAAATATTTTTTAAAAATTTCATAATTGCAATAATTTTAATCACTGTTTGAATAATAATTAATTATCTATTTAACTCGTTAGAATGATGACGTCACAACGCTGTACCCCTGTACAAAATCAAGAAGGCTACGCCGTTTTAGACGGTTATAAAAAGTGGCTCTGTTCATATGGACTATCAAATACCCAATTGCCCTACAGACATTATACAACTAAATTCAGTATGAAAACTTGAGAAGTGAGCCTAAGCCCAGAAGTGGAACTGTTTATAACTTTGCTTATAATACTTAGAGTTTCAGTATTATGAATTTCTTTACCGATACTATCAACACCCTCGAGGCTATTCTCGTGAAGAGAAACAAAGTTAAAGTAACATCTATTGTGGCGCGGACAGCCCTCCCGCCTTTTAATCGCATTACTGAAACTTGCGTTCAACTTTGTTTGCAATAGCGTAAACTTTCCGTGTCGTGACACTCGCTGCAAGTTGGTCTGTACGGTGTCTAGATTTATTGTCTTCGTGATTGCAACATATTCGAGGTGTATTAGCTGGTAATTTGGTAGGTACACCTATACTAGACCTTGGAAGCATACCAGTAGCGCGAGGTGGAAATTCGCCTAGGGTAGCCGGCGGAAGAAACAAACCGTATTATCCGAGAGTTAACTGAGACCTGACCCGAGAGGAATGCACCCTCTCGACCCCCGCCTTCTTACCGCTCTCGCCGTCGATGCGTCAGTACCTCGCGCTAACGTCATCCTAAAGTCTCAAGTTAACTCTTGCGGGTTGTATGATGCAAGAGCCGATTTTAACGCTGTTGAAAAAACGTCTAACTTGCGATGCATTTCTTATTAGAATTTGTATTTTTAACTAGAATATGTCCGCGACTTCGTCCACGCTTGACTTGAAATTCCCGCAGGATTCCCGGGACACAATGTACCGCAGCCATTAAAAAAATGTAAGCTATCGTTTTAATGGTCAACGTGTCGGAATAAGCTAATTTTTAAGCATCCGAACAACTTCAAACCGCTGCGAGAAAAATTCCCGTGGGATTCCCGGGATAAAAAAATCACACATTTTATTTTACTTACATTAAATTTGTTGTCGATCAGTACAAAAATCACATTTGAAGTCGTTTTTTTTTAATCTGATTTTTCTGGGAATTATTTGAAAAGTCCTTCAAATAATTCCCAGAAAAATCCCACGGGATTTTCATAAGAATCAGCTGTCGATCAGCGAAAACCGGATCGAAATCGACCCCTTAGTTTTTACGTGAATTTTGAAGAAACAGACAAAACGACAAACAGACAAGAAATCGAAAAAAAAATACATCGTGTTCTTCATCATTTCTATTTATATAGTCTTTTCCAGTTGTTTTTTTTATACCTTTAATGTACAGATACGGCATGTTTAGAATTTTGTAATATTATAGATAGATTTTGCAATCTTGCCGTATATTTCAAACAAAAGCCGGTGCCCGATCGGGTTATGAGTTGCTATTTCATCCAATACGTGTGAAAATGCACGAATAAAAAACGTAAGCGCCATTACATTTATAGCGCTTTCGACCTTTTAGCCACTGGTTAATTTATAGAGACACTAGTAATAATATGTTTGAACAGAACGCGTAAAGGCCTAGCTAGCGTTTTCGACCTTGCGGTTGCTAGTCGGGAGTCGAGTTATATGAAGTCCACGATACTGCTAGATACGTACCTATAGTGATGCAGCAAATATCAGTAATCGGTATGTCGGACCATATTCGATTAATAGCCGATTCCTATATCTTATCGACCGTTCATTTGCCTTACTATCACTTATAATTTGAATTAAACTCCATACAGTGATACAAGTAATATACAAAATCCTATGGTAAGTGAATGAATAGTAAGATTAATAGCAAGCGGACATAGTGATGCAATATATTCTATGTTCACAACGTGGAACTAAATCGGATTACACAAACAAAGATGTGGCCTATAATTATACATTAACATGCTTTACCATTGCACTGATTGAATTTTGACATTACTTGCATGGAGCCTATGTTAATTTTTGGCCCATGGTAGGGCAAATGAACGGTTGGTAAGCATTAGTTAGTTTTATTTTAATTATAATATATATTAATAATAATAGCTTTAGAAATAAGTTATTTTATACATTTTACTTTTTTAGTTTTTGACGTCGGTTTTTTTAAACGAAGTTTTTATTTTTTATTTGTTACTTTTTAGTGTCTAGCTATGTATGGGTGGACTTACGAATGGTGCGCTTCTTAAAAAATATAGGTCCCAAGAAACGAGAACAAAAAAATGTTCGTAAAATGAAAACTACTGGGCCAAACTATGTCAAATTTTTAGGGGACCACATGGCAGCTGCTCCGCGTCGAACAAAAAAAGAATCACGTAAATCGAATCATAAATCTCAGAGTAATCGGTGTACATATGGAACGAAAAGGAAATTTGTTCATAAAAAATTTTCATAAAATGAAAACTACTGGGCCAAACTATTTAAAATGTTTAGGGGACCAATTGGAAGCTATTCCGCGTCGAACAAAAAAAGAATCACGTAAATCGGATCATAAATCACGGAGTTATCGGCGAACATACATTAAAAAAAGCAAAAAAAAAAAAACCGACGAATTGAGAACCTTTTCGAATTGAGAATTTTTTCGAAGTCGGTTAATAAAGTTTATGAAATATTTATTGATATATTTTTATCACAACAACTCATTGACTCTTCAATTGATCAGAGGGCTGGTGCCTCCTTCGGACAACGGATCAGTATGGCGAGAAAACTTGGAGGTTAGTGGTAAGGAGGACCATCTAGTATGGGGGATCAGTTGAAAAAGTGTCCACCTGTAAACAGCAAATTGTGGTTCGAAAACTCGTCAAAATAGCGCTACTGTAGGAAAAGGAAATGATATGAATTTAGCAGTTATAAACGAAGTGAAGTGTGCTGGGTTGAAAAATTTAAAAATTATAATTTGGAAAAGTATTGAGACTTTCTCGTATCGAGATGTATGTATATAAATTTTTGACCAATTGAATTTTTGAAACCTATTTCACTAATTAAGATAACTAACTAAATTATCTGAAAATTCCACCATGAGGAGAGATGCAATAGTTACATTTTCGTAAAATGTGCGGTGACAAAGAGGAAGTCTTTCTTTCCTTCTTTAATCTAGTATCCTACTCTAATTACTTGTGGCGCTATTTTTAAATACCTTTCCACTTGCTATTATGGCGCCATCTTAATTTGCTGCCCTTCTGTGGACACTTTTAATATACTGAGATGGTCCTCCTTACCTCTACCCTCCATAGAGAAAACGTAGCCAGAGTTTTGAGCAACTTACCCGTGGAAGACGGTGATCTTGGCTCACTATTCTCCTTATAGTCTTAAGGCTATGGGTAGAATACGATATAACTAAGTTAAGTTTTCTTTTATTGTATTAGTTTATAAAATAATTGTAGTAAATATAATTTTTATATTTCTTGTTTCACTTATGTACATTATATTATCACTTATTAGTTAAATAGTTATAAATTTATATGAATAGATTTATTCGGGTCGTTTGGTATCATAACGATCTGTTTGAAAATCAGCGTAAGATGTGTGCAAACTTTGTTTGCTGAAAAAAAATCGTTAATTAAGTAGACTCGCTTTTATGGTAATATAATAATAAAGTATACGACATACAATACCGAAATAAATAATTATTTGAGAAATTAGTATATTATATAATAATAAACTATAGAAAAAGTTCTTGTTTTATTTATGTAGATGATATCATGGAAGAGTTTACTATGGAGGTTACAGTTTCGCATGATTGTGGATCAGATTAATGATATTGAATACTTAAATTGGAATATCAACATAATTTTGTTGAATCTTTCGATGACATTTTTAATATAGCCATTGAATTGCAGTATCTCAATAAATAATAAAAACGTTAAAAAATGTCTAAAAGAAAATTAGGTATAAAATTTCATCGCAGCTTTATAAAACGCTTGAATGGGCCAAACTGAAAATTTTTGACGTTAGAAAACTTGTACGGAATGTGTTCCCGCCTGCAGACCAACTTTGATGAGTTCGACACGTTGGCATAACTGCCCGTCTAAGCACAATGGTGCTATGTTCCTTTATGCTTCTGAATAAAACTCCGATGCTATTTACCGAAGCGATGCATTGTTTCGTGACACTTTGGTTATTGGAAATCTTTTAATAGAAAATTGTTTTCTAACTTCCCTATACGCAAACGTCGATTTTAGGTATAGGTAAGTATATCTGCAACAACATTTTTCGCCTTTGTTAAAGAAAATATTTATCCCAGTGTAAGTGAGATCTAATCTCTTAGATCTCACTTACACTACACTTGTACTTACATTATAATACCAATTTAAGTATAACTCATATTAATTTTTTTACTCTGTTAATATGATGATAGAAATCATTTCCGATTTATCAGAAGATTTTATTACATTACGTTTCAGACGATTAAGGTATGGTCTAAGCATTACACAAATCAACATTTTAAAAATATAAAACAAAATATATCTCACTTCCTCCGTTATATGTCCCACTTCCACCAACGCGTTAGCGTTGAAATTAAATAAATTAAATCTACTTGGTTGATTTGTAAACTAAAACACAATACAAATATAACAAAAATAATTCTTGGTGCTTTCCACAAATAGCTTCTACATCTATTATGTTAGGGATTCATCTGTAGTGCTAAAGATTTGGGCTAAATTAGGTAAATTAGGATTTAAAATGTACCAAATACAATTTCTTAACGGATAAAATGCCGTACCCGGTAGATTTAAAATGTATACTTTTTTATGTACTAGTCTTAAATAGAACGCAGCTATAAAGCGATGACGTTACGACGACGTTGTGACTTTGACGTAAGACGTTCCAAATAGTTCCAAATCGAAATGCCAAGTTGTTCAAAAATGTCAGCCAACAAGGAAAGCAACCTTGTTCAGGCTTACATTGAATTAAACAAATTTTGCCAAAGTGGTGACTATGATAGAGCGTTAAAAGCTACAGGGAAAAGTAAGTAATTATTCCAGATACTTACTTTTAAATATGCATCAAAGTATCAATGTGAAATTGTATCTAATGTTCAATCCATATTACAGTCAATTTCTCTACTTTAAACTATTATTTGACCCATTTCTCTTAACAGTAATTGCATAAAATGAGTCTCTCGGGTTCCTTTATTTAAACTTGTTGGATTTTCCTTTCATAATGTATGTTTTTGACCATAATTAAGAAATACATACCTAACCTGTCAACTGGTTTCATACCAGTCAGCAGTTCAGCATATTAAACTAATTATTGCCAAATATCATTATTACAATATCGCTTTGCGTACTATCACCTATATTATGTATATTTTTTTAAATGCGCCCCGACGGCCTCTGTGTTTGAGCGGGTTAAGCCTTTGCTGGCTCATCTCTGTGCAGCGCAGAGGCTCCGGGTTTGATTCCTGGTATCGGTAATTTCAGAAACGAATTTCGAAACAAAGTTTACTATGGTATGGATGTCTGAGATCGGCCCCATAGTAGTCTGTTGTATATTACCCATAACATAAGCATAACTTGCTTAATTTGGGTGTATACAATGTGTATTTGTCTGCCGATTATTATTGTTTTCCTTATAATATGCAGAGCATTTTTTCACAGATAAAGATTTTGGTATGGTTGTCATATATCAAACAATAGTTAAGAAATATCTACTAAACTTCTACTGTTCTCATTAATAACAACCATATAATGTCCTTCTTGCCGTCTATAATTTGACCACGGCCAATCATTTTCAATATACTTTATATTTTTTTCAGTGCAGTTAACACAATTTTAAGATTTAAACTCATATTTAATAATTTTTCAGTTCTCCAAATAGCTCCAAATGAACAAAAAGCATTTCACTGCAAAGTAATATGCTTCATTCAGCTCCATAACTTTAAAGAAGCATTAGCGGTTCTGACCAACCCCAAAAATGCAGCATTGGCAGCAGACTTGCATTTCGAGAAGGCATACACACAATACCGTCTCAATAATCCCAAGGATGCTCTACAAACTGTTGATAATGCTTCTGAGTTGACACCAGCTTTGAAAGAATTGAGGTAATTTTCTTTAAACTATTTTGCATTTGACAAAGAAACTTGGCTTAGCCAGCAATATCCTGCCTTAAGACATAGAACTTATGGAGCTACCTACAGTCTATTTTAAATAGGATGGTAAGAGAGAAATTATATTAATACAGAAATAAATATAAAATTATTGTTATATCACATATACATCAAATAATTTATTGCTTAATAATTAGCAAGGTATGGTATATATTTATAATATCATCATATATCTAATTATATATGTATAAATGATTATCTATATGTGTATATATATATATATATATATATATATACACACACACACTTCATCCTGCACACACTTCATCCTTTTACGGTAACTCTTTTACAGTGCAGGCTGTCAAACTCTGGAATGCGTTGCCTCTTACTGTCAGAGAGGCCAAAACATTATCTACTTTTCGGAACTCCCTTCGAAAGCACTATCTGTCTTTAAATAAATATATCTAATATATAGGTAATACATTTACTTATTCATCTATTGTAATATTGTTAATTAATATAAAGTGCTTGTCACATATAATGTTAACAAATATATTTATCTAGATTGTTTTGTATATACGTATATATATTACTATTATATTTATATATGTATTAAATTTATAAAATATTGTAAGTATGTATATTTAAATTGTACAGTCCTATATTTTTCTGCTCCACATACATCGCCAGATTAGTTAAGAATTTCTTTTAAGCTAGGTTGCCTGGAAGAGATCGCTTTTAGCGATAAGGCCACCTGTTGTTTTGCCAAGAAGTGTTGTAATTATGCATTTTGTTTTTGTACTTGTTTTTTTGGTGAGCAATAAAGTGTTATCTATCTATATATATTAGGGCGGGTAATTTTTTTTTTTTATAAAGCGTATAGAAAAACGTAATCTATAGGTGATTCTGAGAAATTTTGCTCAAGAGACAATAGGCCTAAGTCTGATTTGGAGCCCCCCAATAAATAATATTTTTATAAATATATATTTTTCCATATTTTTACATAGAATAATTTAATTAAATTCATCATAAAATCGGATAGAATTATAGTAGATTTCTCAATCTGAGCTTGTTTGAAAGGTATTTTTATTACCTTTCAGAATCTGTATTGATACTAATATTTTTTTATATTTTGAGTAGAGATATTAGGAATTTTTTGTCGAAAATTTTTTGTTTTCAAATTTAGCACGATCACTTAAAAAAATATATTTTAAAATGTCACATTTAGTAGGCAAACTAAGATCATTTAAATAACTTGATAAACCAAAAACAACAATATCCTGATGAGGCATGTTAGTCAATCTAGAGTCAAAACTTGTTGATGTTGTTGCTTCCATTTGCGAAGACACCGCAGACGATGTTGATGGTTCTTGATTATCCATAATAACTTTGATATTATCACTGCACTCTTTGATTGTGTCACACTAAATTAAAAAAAAATTAAAAAAATATTGGTATTGTGATAACCGAGTTTTTATTTAAGTATTTTGGCAAACAGCATGCGCACTGCACGATGAACGATTAAGGAAGAAGAAAATGCAAGCTTGGCAACGTTTAGTGTTAGGAAACGTCATTATTCAGTGTTACAAAGTTGTTCAATTGAACAATGCTGCCATTGACGACTTATTCTACAGGTATCAATACAGATTCTGAAAGGTGATAAAAATACCTTTCAAACAAGCCCAGATTGAGAAATCTACTATAATTCTATCCGATTATATGACGAATTTAATTAAATTGTTCTATGTATATATGGAAATTTCTATTTTGAAATTTTGGTGGGCTCGAAATCCGACTTAGAGCTATGGTCTCTTGAGCAAAATTTCTCAGAATCACCTATAGATTACGTTTTTGCTATACGCTTCATCAAAAAAAATCGTTCCATACAATTTGACCCGCCCTAATATATATAAGTATATAGTACTTTATTTATATTTTATTTTTTTATAATACACAACCAAAATTCTTATATTTAAATTTTGTTTAAAATCTCCTGACACGGGGTTGCCTGGAAGAGATCGCTATAAGCAATAAGGCCGCCCATTGTTCTAATATAAATGTATCCGTATCAATTGTCTAGATTTAAGTTTATGGTGAACAATGAAGAGTTTTCATTCATTCAAGGTAACTAAATAGTCCATGTGTTAAAATCTGTCAATACAGAAAACCTTCAGAGATGCATCTATGAATATGTTTAGGTTTTACATAGTTTCACATAGCATTTCTGTAAAAGTTAAATTAATTAAACAATAATTACATCTAGCAGTCCAGCCTAGCTCCCATGACAATGGAGGCATAGGCTCTCGCCAGTAATGTGACACCCGCATCCAACTGGGTAACATCATCGACACACCACACACCACCACATGAAAGTAAACCACAACCCACAATTATTATTATATAGTAACAGAATTAAATATATTTTTATTTAATTAAATTTAATGTTTTGTTTTATAGGACAGTTTATTAATGCTACAAATTGCGTTTTAGGGATGACTCATGCCATCCTATTTCAAATAGACTTTAAATTAAGTAGCAAACTACTTGCCCATAACCACATGTTTTAAGAAATAAATTAAAAGAATTTACAGAACAAGAATTTGGGTTAAATTTTTTCTTACAAGAATAAATTTTATGTAATGAAAGATGTATATGAATACAAAATATATTTTATGTGAAACATTCATAATAATATTGTCAAGCTAGTAGAAGACAAATTTGTCGAAATAAATTTTCTCAATTTATATCTTCAAAAATGTGGTGATGAGCAACGTGACCTGATCATGTAGGTTGGCCCTTTAATAATATTTAGGGATGACCCTAATGAGTGGAGGAGCGAGATTGTATGCTCCTCTGACTCAAAGGAAGATCTTCCAGTGAGGCTATTGTCGTACCTCGCATGCCTGGGCTCATCTATTATTGTTGGAAATTTGTATATATGTCGGAAATTGTTTGCGACCTCAATTATTGTAGAGTGGCATCTATTGGCTTGTAAGTGTTCCCCTGTGTCACCCCCTTGCTGGATCTGGAATATAACTTTAAATTCCAGGGCTCAAATATTATATCGTCTGGAGCAATATCAAGACTGCTACAACTTATACCGTGATCTTGTTAAGAATACAACTGATGACTATGAAGATGAACGGAAAGCTAACATGGCTGCTGTTGTTGCAAATATGGCACTACAAAATCCAGTGAGTGTTTGATAATTTTCTTAATTTTGAAGTTTTTTTGGAAAATAGTATTTTCTTAACTTTTTGCAACTGGTACACATTATAAAACTGTGTTTTAACCATTTTAAGTGTCATATTTTATTTCTTTTGACGAAGCAAATGAAATATTTGGCTTTTCAAAAGTCACTATAAATGAAGTGATTGAATTTAATACATGCATACTTGCATACTGTAGTACACAGTTGCTATTGTAGTTAAAGAATGGAATGGAATGAGTATAACAACAACATACTTTTTTGTCTATGGAAGAGATGAGTGTCAGTTGATTCTATGAAATAAATAATATACATCTATAGAGCTAATATTTATATAAGCTTTATTGACTATCTAGCTTATTCATAAAGTTAATTTTTGTTTACAGTTATTTATAACATACTCACAAAATTATAGAACACAAAGAACTTAGTCATATCAGTTTGTATTTATTTGGAACTGCCCTCACTTTAGTAGAATAAAAGTTGTTAAAAATATAAAATAGTTTATAATATTGATACTAAAGATAACTGTATGAATAACTTTAAATTAAGTATTTTCAATATACTTTCCATTTGTTCATTAAAGTAAGAATATTGAACTACTTATGGAAGTATCGTTCATCTTCCATTGCCTGCTGATTTAGGAGATTCTCTAGCTTTTTCATGTTTAAAAAGATTTAATAAGTGCTGGCAATCCTTGTTTAGATACAATTCTGTACATATGGTTTTTTTTGACATCAAAATAAGTTGATATATTTAGTTTTTTGTTAGTATATAAATTTGTAGCATTGAGTAGTACCACACCTTCCTATCAATTGTATCCATGTAAACATAGTAGTTTCCAAGAAAAATAACTGTGAAATACACAGCCAGACAGACAGTCCAATATAATAATTGAATAAGGACACAGAGTCCTTTTGTCAAAACATTGACAGAATCCTAAAAATCGCAAAATTTGCATTTCATAGTCAACAGAGCTGCCTCAATTCGATGAGAACACATATGAGTTGACGTACAATGCGGGAAGTACGTTCGCGATGCGCGGGAAGCACAGCGAAGCGATGCCGCTGCTCAAGAGGGCCGAACAGATGTGCTCTGAGAGTGTCATGGAGGACGGAGGCACTGAAGATGAAGCCAAAGAGGAAGCTGCTATTATCAGGTATCTCTCGTGTCTACTTCTAGAACTCATATCTTATAATCAGGCCTTTTTTGTCCACTCCAAGAATGACAGTTTATTCCCCGCTTCCAAAGCCTTTTCATAGCATGTTCCAGGTTCAATTATTCTTAGTCCGAATACCACATTTCCAATTTTCTGATTAGCTCTCATTAGGCTTATATCACGTTTTTGCAAATCTATAATCAGCTCACTTTGCTCTTGAAGAGCATTATAATTTTTTTTAAACTAACCAAAATTGAGTTTCTTTTTCAGTTTTTATGGCAATTTTCCGCTATTTTCGAAATTTCCTTTAAGGGCACTGTGTGCCCCCACAAAAAAAGCCCTGTTTATAATCAACCAGAAAAATTGTCTTATAAGGGAAAGTACCCATATCACGAGACCCTTTTTTTATTTTATTTTTATGCCTACGAAGTTTCGGCCACTTTCAGTAGCCGTGATTACGGAAGACAAAGATGTCAAATGTTAATGAGTATTGTAAAAGTTTTATTTAGCCTACCGCCAATCTGTTCATTTTAATTATTTAGTTTTAATTTTGCTTATGGTTATTATTTACTCTATGGGATCCTAATCTAATTTACCACCGCTTCGCAACATGTTGTGGCTTGAAGAGAAGAAGCGTCGCAAGAAACTCTTCAGTAAATATGCCCAGCTAATCATTTTTATAATATTAAAATGGATGGGAGGAAAAATAAAAAGAAATTGTCAATCAAGTTGGTTTGTTCTGGTGTATGGAACTTTATCAGCAATAAGAGCTGTTTTTATTTACTATTCAAAAAATGTTTACTTGTCAGGGTCCAACAAGCGTACTGCCTACAGCAAATGGGCAAAGAGAAAGAAGCAGCTTCCATCTACCAGAGCATTCTGAAAGACAAGCCCAGCGACCAGGCCTTGGTGGCTATTGCGAGCAACAACCTTGTTGTTATCAATAGGTATGTTTGTTGTCAATTTATTCTGGCTATTGTTGTCTCAAACAGAATCCTAAGGTTCCCTTTAAAATTTTCTTTTAATTATTTTTAAATTGGTAGACTAACACCCACATTCTATAATCCCAATTTAAGTAAGCTACTTGTATTATGTGTAATAAACAATTTACCACTCTGGCCCATCCCAGAAATTTAATTACAAAATTTATCGTGCTGGGAATCGAATTTGAGAACTCTACATACAATTCCAAAATAGTTACGTGGGACACGTACGAGCCGGCTCATTTTTATTGAACGGTACAAAATCTAAAAAGTAATGCTTCAAGTATTCTGTCGTGCTAATACTCAGTGTACTCCTCGCGCTTCAAATGTAAGAGGAAGGACGGAATAAGGATAACAGTACAAATAACGCCTCTAACGGTTATTTACATGACAAAGAGGGACAACATGACATGTACGACTGCAAGTAAAAGGAGGTGACCGAGGCCGACCACATCCGATTCTTAACGAACATTTCCGAACTATAAATTTTGTACGGGACAAATGAGGGAATGACTTTCACCGCCTCATTGCTTCAAATGTACTGCCACAGTACACACCGTGCAATGGCCTCACCTCATTTGAAGTGGTTCAGTACAAAATTAAATGTCATGTTACCCCACACTGCACATGCACTTCCATACAACACCAGCATGTAACAGATACACTCTATATTAGTATAAATTTAGTATTAAAATTACAATAAATTTATATAATAAGTTATTCGTAAGGTACATACACCTCAACACAAAAATCACTAGATTAATGTCACACACAAGAACCAAAATAACTAATAAGCGTGTTAAATTCTAAAAATTAAATCTAGAAATTAAGTTGTAAAAAAGGGTACGGAACTCGAGTCCATAGAGTTGTTTAAAAAAATTACATGTCACTCTAAAGGTGCTGCCACACTGCTGTTTAAAAATGTTTACAAACGTTAGTAAACGTTTGTTAAGAAACATATGATCACAATATTAGAAAATGTTTTCATGTTATTCTGAACAAAATTGATCTGCGGTGTACTGGAATTGTCAGTTCCATCGGTGTAGGAGCACTTAAAACATTTAAAAATCCCTAACAGAATGTAACAATTCCTAACATTTGTTAGTAAATGTATTAGTGTTAGAAAATGTTTGTATACATTTTTAAACAGCAGTGTGGCAGCACCTTTACAAACTCATTTTAAAATCACGTCCTACCCAACTCTACATTCCAAGCTTTCATGTTCTTGTTTTCATAGTTTGTGTATGTTTTGGAGTACAATAAAGAGTTATTTGTCCATTACGTTCTAATACACATTATACGTAAATATGTATAATGCACCCCTAAATTATTAAAAAACTAAAAACTGTTAATTATTATATGAATTAATAAGCTCAACTCACCCAATCCATACAATGTAATAAAAAAACGAGAGCATATCATGGCCGAATGTGACCCCCAAAATACAGGCCTGTCCTAGTTTGGGGGCAAACCGACAACTTAATAGTGTCAAGAAATGTACCTAGCATAAAAATATAGTATATTGTAATTTACTTTACTTAAATAAATAAATTATTATTAAATTATTTGGATTTGCCTCCCACAAGGGACACGAACGTGTTCGACTCGCGCAAGCGCATGAAGGCAGCCACGGCGGACGGGCTGGAGCACAAGCTCAACTCCCGGCAGCGCGCCGCCATCACCTACAACCAGGCCATACTCGCCATCTACTCCAACCAGGTGATCGAACGTAATCCTCATCACCACGCTAATATCCATAGATATCACTTTATTGTACATTAATACAAAAATTATCATAGAGACTAAAACTATATCTAATAATTACATTTTCTAAGTTTTTGCGACTTGTACACATAATAAAATTACGTTTTAACGGTTTTAAGCGCGGTAATTTAAACGTCGAAATAACAAATATCAAATAAATTACCGCGCATAAAACCGTTAAAACGTAGTTTTATTATATATCTAACCAGCTGTCCCCGCAGACGTTGTCCTGCCCTGAAGAAATAAAATTTAGAACCCGATTGCAGCGCCATCTACGGGGTCCATTAAGATGTAAGCTATCCTATCTTTCAAGTTGGATCAAACTGCACACGGTGTGCAAATTTGATTAAAATCGGTTAAGTCGGTGTGCAAATTTGATTAAAATCGGTTAAGTAGTTTAGGAGTCCATCGCGGACAAACAACGTGACACGTAATTCATATATATTAAGATTATGTACAAAGGGCGGTCTTATAGCTAAAAAGCAATCTCTTCCAGTCAACCCCAGGATGACTTGAAATGATAATGGCTATGGTCATATATGTAACATATAGTATGAACTACTTACTTTTTTAATAATAACTACATAAATTATATATATGCAGAAATTATATATATTACATAGATATATACTTAATACATATATCTACAAAATATATAAATATTTATAGATGAAGAAATACATTTATATATCATATTCCAATGACATAGATAATCTTGTTTGGTCATAGCTGTAAATATTGGTAGTGATTTTGCTGTCCCTTAGCAACAGGCAGCGTGTTCCAAAGAATTATCGTACAAAGTTGATTATAATATGTATAATATAATCAATTTTCTACGATAATTCTTAAATTAATAATAAATTCTTCTTAACAAATTCTAAAATCATCGCCCCTATTATAATCTATAGTTTAGAATTTATTGTAAGGGGGCAAGCATCTGCTTTTGACCATTCTGTATTAATAACATGTCGTTAAAAACGAATAAATGTTCACATTTATAAACCGAATCGCGATTTAACATAAAACACGAAACGCAGAAAAGAAATCCATCTAAAACATACTTTTCACATAGCTATAAGGCGATTTATTATAACAATTCCTTATTATGATTGCATATTTTCTGCTTCTACGAGCGTGTGTATTCGGTCATTAGTCTAAGATCTGAGAGCACCGTTTCTAATGTTTCACATTGAATTAAATCTCAGTATTCTAGTACTAGTTATTCTTAGTCTCTTCCCTTCTCGTTAAAGCATAGGTTTGCTGGTAGAAGACTCTTTAAGGCTAAACTCGCCTTTGTATATTGTATCAGAATTCAGTCATTAGAGACTAAAATGAATCGTGATTTTCACAAACCGGAAATAATATTTTTTTTTCATAAATGTGGTATTTAAAAAAATACCACAATAGTATTACAATCTAATCTAAAAAGACTAATAAGTAATTTAAATATAACCTAAATTGATTAAAAGTAATTTACTAAGAAAGTGTCCATTAGCACTTTTCTTATTGTCTCTATTAAGGGGTACTAGTTCAAACGGTTTTGTCCTTTTGAGCCTTCTCGTTATGTCCGTGTTGTCGAGGAGCTGGATCGCCTCTACATTCACGTGATGATGAAGCCTATGCTCGTGGGCTTCCGTGTACTTTCTGATAATACTAGTAACAAACTCCACTTTCACATCCCGGTGGAGGTCGCTAGATCTAATGTACCATGGAAATAATAATGATTCGTGAATGAGACCTAATATGTGTCATTTGCCCAATCCGTAGCCGGACTTCTGCAAGCAATGTTGCGTGAAACTAATTCGCGAGTTCAACGAGGAGCGCCGCGCGACTCTGGTGGAAGCTTCGTCATTGGCGAAGGAGGGCAAGAGGAGCCAAGCCGTGGCGCTGCTGCTCAAGCAGGGCGGCGTCTTCACACTGGCCGCTGCACAGGTGTTGCTCGCACAGGTGAATGTCGCCATTGTATCGTCGTGAACGATTGAGTGAATGGTGAATGAACGATTTGTATTAGCAGTTCAAAAATGGAAGGTAGCATTAAGGCAGAGGTCTTCAGTCTGGCGGCCGCATAAGTGTTGCTCGCATAGGTGAATGTCCTGTTGTATTGTCGTGAACGATTGAGTGAATGTTGAATGAACGATTTGTATTAGCAGTTCAAAGATGGAAGGCAGCATTAAGGCAGAGGCCTTCAGTCCGGTGGCCGCACAAGTGTTGCTCGCATAGGTGAATGTCCTTTTGTATTGTCGTGAACGATTGAGTGAATGGTGAATGAACGATTGGTATTAGCAGTTCAAAAATTGAAAGGAGCATTAAGGCAGAGGCCTTCAGTCCGGTGGCCGCACAAGTGTTGCTCGCATAGGTGAGTGTCCTTTTGTATTGTCGTGAACGATTGAGTGAATGGTGAATGAACGATTGGTATTAGCAGTTCAAAAATTGAAAGGAGCATTAAGGCAGAGGCCTTCAGTCCGGCGGCTGCACAAGTGTTGCTCGCATAGGTGAATGTCCTTTTGTATTGTCGTGAACGATTGAGTGAATGGTGAATGAACAATTGGTATTAGCAGTTCAAAAATTGAAAGGAGCATTAAGGCAGAGGCCTTCAGTCCGGTGGCCGCACAAGTGTTGCTCGCATAGGTGAGTGTCCTTTTGTATTGTCGTGAACGATTGAGTGAATGGTGAATGAACGATTGGTATTAGCAGTTCAAAAATTGAAAGGAGCATTAAGGCAGAGGCCTTCAGTCCGGTGGCCGCACAAGTGTTGCTCGCATAGGTGAGTGTCCTTTTGTATTGTCGTGAACGATTGAGTGAATGGTGAATGAACGATTGGTATTAGCAGTTCAAAAATTGAAAGGAGCATTAAGGCAGAGGCCTTCAGTCCGGCGGCCGCACAAGTGTTGCTCGCATAGGTGAATGTCCTTTTGTATTGTCGTGAACGATTGAGTGAATGGTGAATGAACGATTGGTATTAGCAGTTCAAAAATTGAAAGGAGCATTAAGGCAGAGGCCTTCAGTCCGGCGGCCGCACAAGTGTTGCTCGCATAGGTGAATGTCCTTTTGTATTGTCGTGAACGATTGAGTGAATGGTGAATGAACGATTGGTATTAGCAGTTCAAAAATTGAAAGGAGCATTAAGGCAGAGGCCTTCAGTCCGGTGGCCGCACAAGTGTTGCTCGCATAGGTGAGTGTCCTTTTGTATTGTCGTGAACGATTGAGTGAATGGTGAATGAACGATTGGTATTAGCAGTTCAAAAATTGAAAGGAGCATTAAGGCAGAGGCCTTCAGTCCGGTGGCCGCACAAGTGTTGCTCGCATAGGTGAGTGTCCTTTTGTATTGTCGTGAACGATTGAGTGAATGGTGAATGAACGATTGGTATTAGCAGTTCAAAAATTGAAAGGAGCATTAAGGCAGAGGCCTTCAGTCCGGTGGCCGCACAAGTGTTGCTCGCATAGGTGAGTGTCCTTTTGTATTGTCGTGAACGATTGAGTGAATGGTGAATGAACGATTGGTATTAGCAGTTCAAAAATTGAAAGGAGCATTAAGGCAGAGGCCTTCAGTCGAGCGGCCGCACACAAGTGTTAGTCGCATGGGTAAATGATGAACGAACGATTTTTATTACCAGTTCAAAAATGAAAGATAGAGTTAAGGTGGACAATTTCCATATTCAATGTCTGTTTGTCAATATCGCTAAGGAAATTGAAACAGCTGTAATCATTGCAGGGTGATCGAAAGGAAGCTGTGAAACTTCTAGAAGAGAGTGAATTCAAGTATCGTCCCGGAGTGGTTGGTGTTTTGTGCACTTTGCTGAGTGCTGACAGTGAGTATGCGAAGGCTTCGCAACTCTTCACTCAAGTCTACGAACATTATAAGAATGACGAGGTGAGTGGACTCTTTATCTTCTCTTAACTGCGTCTTTCCTTACCCTAGCTGTTGTTCATACACTTCATAACTACTAATGAATTATTATTGCAATTGCATATGTCCGACATAAAAAGAATAGGTACTTTTCTATTTTACTTTCAGCTTAGAGAATATTCCTTTATCATAAAGGGAAGATCTTCCAGCAGAAACGTTAGTTTTCTTTTTGCTTTTAATCAAACAACGCACCAAGTGGTAAAAGGTTACCGCCACCATGAAAGGCAATCGACGCGTTGTCTACTGCGTTGAAAGTTTAAACATATTGTTACGAGTTGCGGGAATCGAATTAAAATGCCGTCGAAATTATTATGGAGTTTATTAGAACTATACAAACACGTATAACACTGGTATAAATATAACCGAACACAACAAGTCCCCGTTAACATTAGTATAGATTTTGAAATGTGACTTCACGACATCTAGGATCCCTCCCACCCCTTGTCACAATTCGTCGACCCCCTCTCTCCCCCTTAACGTGGGTAGTAAGTTCGTGAATTTTATACCTTATCATTAGGTACTCTATATTAAAATCCAATCACTTAAATTTTTGATTTAGGTCTGTATAATTTTTATATAATATATAATAACAACAGCAGCCCATAACTGTCCCATTGCTGGTCTCGGGCCTCCCACTATAGGGGAACGGACAGTATACCCGCCACGCTTGTCCAAGGCGGCTTGGCAGGTTTGACACATCGGTTATCTCGATGTGCAGGTTGCATCACAATGTTCACCTTCGCCGTTGTTAGCACGTGGTAATTGTAACAATATGCACATTAAGTCAGAAAACTGCCTAAGTGGTACACGGCCAGGATCGCTACTACAACTTATAATTTTAAGGGTGCGACATATTTCAAATGAAGCACGGTTTCGTGGTGCAAGCGTAAAAGTGTGGCGCGAACTGTATGTCGCGACCTTTATGTCGCCAGCGTTTCCCCAGCCTGCGTGCGTTGTGGCGCGCGGCGGCCGAGGCGCACCAGCGGGCGGGTGACATGACGGCGGTGGCCTCCGCCCACGAGGCCCTGGCCAAGGCCAGCCCGCAGGACAAGCGCAGCCTGGCCCGGCTGGTGAAGGCCCTGGCCCCCGCCGACCCCGCCAGGGCCAAGAGGCTGGCCGAGCAACTGCCGCCGCTCCACGATTTGGAGGTAACGCAGTGAAGTGATTTAAGCTAGACATATATACGGCCTTACATGTATATGCATATGTATGGATAGTCATGATACATGTGCGGTGGGATATGGTACTATCATTAAGGAATCAATGGAAACGATTTTACAATGGAGTTTGTGTATATGTACTTTAGATAACGGTGATAATAAAAATGCTTAATCCATTAATTAAATTAATTTATATTACAATTTATATTAAAATAGTATAAGTATTTCACTACACGAAAGTTATAAGGTATAATAATGTAATGCGATCCGCGAGAACGCTGCCGACAAACTGCGCTGCAGTTTGGCAAAGTAACTGTATGTATAATCTCTTGTAACTTTAATTTTATTGAAAATAAATTAAAAAAAAAAAAAAAACTTATAATAAGAGTTGAAAGACTTCGTCCGTGTGGTGCGGTTTTTTAACTATCCCACGGAAACTCTTTAATTTTTCTGGATCAAAAGTATCCTATAACTATGTTGGCCAGGGATATAAGGTACCACCATACAACATTTCATTTAAATCGGTCCAGTCGTTTCGGAGATTAGCCGGTACAAACAGAGAAACAATAAATTTCAAAAAAAAAAAAAATTAGTTCTATTTCACTTCTTACATGCCTCTGACTCAGTTTTTAACTTTTTGTTTCATTGTACAGAAATTCGACCTCTACAGTTTTATTATATGTATAGATAAGAGTTGAAAAAGATATGTTAAGGTGGTTTGAACATGTAGAGATAATGGATAAAAGTAGACAAAACAGGTGTATGACAGTATTGTGAATGGTAGAGTTGTTGCCGGTGGACCGAGACGAACATACCATGAACAAATATCAGAATTGTTAAACAAAGGTCAGGTAAAAAGCATTTCAAATAAACGCGCATGTATGAAGAGGTGAATGGAAGTAGGGGAAGCGAAAGTTGTTTGTCAGGATCGTCGCAAGTGGAGATCCATAGTCTCTGCCTACCCCCATGGGAAACAGGCGTGATTTTATGTATGTATGTATACTAACGAAACGATTAGGCATCTCTTAAGTAAGAGAATCATAGTCATACCCTAATCAATGAACATCTTTTTTTTTCACTTATAAACGTGTATTACCTGTTGTCTACCTAAGAGGAGCACAGATAAACGAAATTTGAATGATTAACGTAGGTTGTACCCAAAATATTCGACTAAAGAGGAGTTTATGGGTGTGATTTTCATTAATCAGTTGCTGAGCAGTTTCTTTAAATTTAAGAAACTATTATAAGTAAGGCCCATAATACGGTAGTTGTCAATTTTTAAGAAACAGGTTTATTTTGAGCCTTATGGTCTATTTTAGCTAAAATATTAATATTTCAGCAAAAGAACAACATTAACATATTTAATTTAGCAATTTTATAAATATTTTGACATTTCGTCACAAAAACGCGTCAAGCTGTCATGGCGTCTCGCATGACGTCACAGTGTGCAAAACAAACATCTGTTTCATTGAAGTGTTATCTGAGAAGTCATTGATAACTTTTTGTGTTTTGCACACTATGACGTCACGCGCTCTGATCGACGTTCATTGGCACGTGGCTAATGGCTGCAATATAACAATTTTATTTCTCAAAAATATCAATTAATATTTAATATTTTAGTTAAAACAATTTATTTTTGTCATATTTAGATCGTAATCTACGATATATATTAAAATCAGTCTATATTTTTCATACTGTCAACTACCGAATTGTATTGACAGTTATAAACATATTTTGAATAATTCACACTATATCTTTATAAATTATAGCCTATGTACTATTCTGATGTCTAAGCTATATTATTGTAAAGTTTCATCAAAATCCATTCAGTAGTTTTTGCGTGAAAGAGCAACAAACATACATTCTTACAAACTTTCGCGTTTATAATGTTATAGTAGGAAGTAGAATGTACAGACAAGGCATTTTTAGAATTTTATAATATCAGGAATTCTTTTTTATTTATTAACACGTGTTTCTCGGTGAATACGTGGCTTTATATATTAACGTTTCAGGGTAAGATCGATATCGACGCATTGGAGTCGTCGAAATGGATGATGGGCGCCAAGGTTGTCAAGAAAACTGTTCAGAGCAAACAGGAACAATCGCCCGGGTGAGTTGTCATTTCATATTCACGATAACTTAACGAGCATGGTTCTAAAGATAACGGTTTAATAAAATTGAAATAAATATCTTATACTAATATATAAAGCTGAAGAGTTAGTTTGTTTTTTGAACACGCTAATCTCAGCAACTAGTGGTTTGATTTGAAAAACTCTTTCAGTGTTAGATAGCCCAGTTATCTTAGAAGGATATAGGCCATATATCATCATGCTAAGACCAATAGGAGCGGAGCACCAATGAAGAATGTTTCAAAATCGGGGGATTTTTTAACTTACTTTTTGTTAACTATTCCATGCGGACAAAGTCGCGTGAAGCTAGTGTTATATATACAGCGCCTTCCATTAGTAGCTCACAACGCCCATAATGCTCCGTTAGCCGTTCCACAAGGCGACCGCCGTCGTTGTGTCCGTGACGGAAACGTCTCTAACCACGTGATAGTTTACGATCACACAACGCTCACAACGACCCATATCACGATATGGGTCAAATGGCTGTTCCATTTGGGTTTACGATTGTAACGTCGACAATAACCCAATAACCAAACCCAACAACAACCGCAACCGCAACCAATAACCGCACGTGTTTCGTACGTTTTTCAACACATTAGCGAAAAAACACAATGGGCAATGAAACAAATATAAATATCACTCGGAAAGTCGCAACTATGTTTGACTTGTGAAAATGGCGCCACGGGCGCGCGGTTAAAATTAGAACTATATCATTGAACCCATTTTCTCTATAATGTTAAAATGAGAGAAATGTATTGATCAAAAGTGCTTCCAAGGAGGTTCGATTATTTAGCTTTTGTTTTTATCACCTGAGCCCCTATTTTCCGCGCGTTCGGTTGTATGGCGCGTAGTTTTTAACTTTCGGACAATGTATACAGGCTTCGTAAATGCATTTTTGAGCAAATGTGTTGATATATAAAGGTTTATTGTTTCAGAACGCCCGGTTCGGAGCTAGGTCAAAAGAAGAGAAGTAAACGCAAGCGGAAGACCAAACTGCCACCCAACGCCGACCTCTCCAAACCACCGGACCCAGAAAGGTAACTACGATTGAAGTATTAAAAAGAGCTATCTCCAATTTATTGGACCCAATAGGTGGCGCTGCAATCGAGTTCTAATTTTTTTTTACCAAAACAACTGTTCGAAATAGCTCGTATATTTATCACTTTTTACTTATATTTTCGCAAACTATACAAAGGATTTATAATTTGAAACCAAACTCGTAACACAGCTGTGGCAGAACAAAGTCTATAATATAGAACTGTCATGTCGGTAGGATGAAATTTTAAATGTATGAGAATAAATTGATTTTATGCCGATTTCAAAACGTGAAACGCCATCTAGTTACTTTTCACCACAACTAATGTGTAATGTTTAAAATGTAATGTGCATGAATTCAAAAGTATAGATTGATAGAAATCAGATAATGTGATTGAACACAACGTCTGCCGTCATCTCTAGTTCTTTTAACGGTGTTAGACAAGTAGTGTATGCAGGCCTTTTTTGTCACTTGTTTTTTGGAGTCACGCTAATTCTCGAAAGTTGTTTAGTCTATAATTTTTGAAGTGAAACTTCTTTATCGGCGTTGGAAAAAAAACGTCACTTTTTTCGGTTACGCGCCATCTTTTTCTTGCCTCTACCACGGACGATTCGACCGTGGTAGAGGCTTTATTTATTTAACCAATTTCTGTAAAGTTGCATATAGTAGATCATTTTTCGAAAAATAATGTCATAAAGAAGTTTCTCTCCTTACTTGTGTACACTAGTACACGCACACATTTTTTTGTTTGTAGCTCCACTCCAAAAAAATGACAGTTTATTCACCTCTTCGAAAGCCTTTTCATAGTACGTACCAGGTTCAGTTATAGTTCAAATATTTGAACCACATTTTCAATTTTCGGATTAGCACTCATTATAATAAAAACACAACACAAAATCAACTAAACTGAATCCGCGTACCGTATACAAGGCTTCTGCACTTGTAATGAAGAGACAAACAAAATGGCGGGTCGTGATTACGAGGTGGACGCAGTAGACGCAGTGTTGACAGATTTCCACTCGCGAAAAGAATCTGTCTATAATCGATTTTATACGATACTTTTAGTCACATCACTATGTAAAAAAGTAAAAATAAAATTATAGAACGTAAAGGCAAAACCGTAGTAAAATATTATTATCTTTTTAAAGTTTTAATTATTTTAAGCACGATGTCTAAAAACAATATGTTGATTGTGTGTATGAATTAATTGTATAATGATTTAGATTGATTGTGTATTTTTTAAATGATGATTTACGACCATGAACAAAAAATGATTATTATTTCAAATTATGCGAAACGTGAAGAGTTACGTTCTAAGGAAGTGCCAAAAGGGACTTCGTAATTGGAATAGAGTATAAGAATAAAATATATTTTATAATCAATAAAAGAGTTTATTGATAAATAACCTTTCCTTACATTATCATATTAATATACATAAATTTTAAGTAATAATCTAAGCTTTTCTCAAGTTAAACAATTTCAATATTAAATAGTTCTTAGATTAGTTTAGATCAGTGTTTTTCAACCTGTGGGTCGCGACCCCTAGGGGGGTCGCAGAGCCTTGCTCGGGGGGTCGCCGTTAAAAGGGAAAAGACAATTTAAGTTTATGGCTCACATTAGTTACTTTCTAAGCTTGCAGCTTTTTGCAGAGTCTAGTAATAATGAATAGGTAACAAAATAGAGAAAGATATAAATGTAGTCATTTAAATTACTTTTTTGTCTGTCTATGGCCCGAGGGGGTCGTGTACTCAAAAAGATTGAAAAGCAGCGGTTTAGATTACACTGGTCTACAGTGGTTTTGTAGCCCTAGATATGAAAATGATTTTGGGTCTATTTATGCACACAATTCATTAAACTATCAATGATTTTGTTAGATTTGCTCTGATTTTTTTTAAATCTTTATTTCCATTTTACATTACAAAAATCAAAAAACGAGAAATAAAATAACAGATATATTTATAATGTCAGTAATATTTTGAGAAATTAGGATACATCGAAGTAAATAAAGAGGAAAATGTGGAAAATATATTTTATATTTCCATAAAACGCCTTTTATGACTGAAAACTCTTTTCTTTTATAATCTTTCAGGGGACAATCTCTTTTCAAAGAGCAGCAGTAATTAATTGTTTAAAATATAAGATATTATGCAAAAAATCATGAAAATACGAGCACATTGAGAACTTTCATGAATATATTCTTAATCTGGGCAGTTGAAAACGTAAAAATTTGCGATGATATCCAGGGCAACAAAACAAAACTTTTCTTTGTCGATGTGTGTTGTCACTCTATCGGGCGTCCCGAGACGCACACGTCTTGTTTTTGTATTTTTTTTTTTTTTTTTTTTTCAGTTTTTATAGCAAATTTTCGATATTTTCGAAATTTCTTTTAATAATGTATGTATTGTTGGTGTGTCTCTTTAGGTGGTTGCCGAAGTACGAGCGCACCGCGTACAGGAAGCGGCGCGGCGTGCGGCGTGACGTCATCAAGGGCAGCCAGGGCATGGCCACCACCGCCACCGACCAATAGTCAGTGCCCTTCTCCTTCCTAAATATGCCCACTCACCACTCGTGTATCTAGCCAGCGACATGTAGCTTTTAGAATAATAATAACATTGACTAGAGCCACATTTCCGTGTTGGCAAGTCAAGGGGAATGTCTTTGGATATGTCTCAGGGCTTTGGGGGTTCGGTGCTCCACGCTCAATTCTCAACGTATTGAACTACATGAAAAACTTACTCAATCCAAATGCAATTGTTTTTCATTTCCATAACTGCAGCTTTTCGCAAATTACTCGAAATATTTATGTATTTAGGTTTGGCCCAACCGTCGTCGAATTAAATATAGGTAGATGGTCAAATTTACATACACATGATATTTGTGTGTCGGTGTAACCAGCATATTCACACATCCTTATTAATATTATAAATGCGAAACTAACTCTTTCCGTCTGTCTGTTCTCTGTTCCGTTTTCACAAACTACTGGACCGATTTGGCTGAAACTCAGTATATATACCTAGAGGGCTTCATAACAAATGGGCGTCGTACAGACAAAAATGCGGTTTTACAAAATAGTGAATAAGACAAATCTTGTAAATTTGGAATACCCTTCGTTTTAGGTACACTTGCCAGTATGCAAGACTTTCTAAATTGTAACATGTATAGTTTTTAGTAAACAACAAAAAATTGTTTTTTTTTTGCGTATATGCCTGTATGTTATAAAGCCCTCGATATATCGACGGGTGCAAAGTAAAAAGAGATATCTGCAAAGTAGCTACTTTACAGGAGAGCGAAAAGATGGTCGTATTAACTTCGTAGTATTTGAAAGAACATACGTAGCTGGCTTTTTTTACGTACGAAAATTTATTGAAATAATGTGATATATGCAATACAAATAATGTCATATTGTAAAGAATTGTTTTATTAAAACGACTGTACAATAAACTAAAAATCATCATTTTGTAGATAACTTTATTTACTTTGCACCCGTCGATATATAATGTGAGTATTTTTTATTTTGATTTCAATAAAGTGTTATCTTATATTTTGATGTGGTAATATGTCCCTTTTATGATATTAAAGTGACATGAGCAAGCAGCAGCCGAGCGCCGCGACGGCGGCCGCCGCGAAGAGCCCCCGCGTCGAGCTCAAGGAGAAGGACAGCGCCTGGCAGCGGAAGCAGCAGCAGAAGAAGAAGGGCAAGAAGAAGTGGTAAACAAACAGTCGCAATAAACATTTTATATATGCATATCCATGTTGTTTTATTTTTACCCAATTTCCGAGAATAAAATATCGGCTTAGGTTATATGAGTCGTATAATTCGAATACCCGCCAACTCCCTTAAAACACAAAATTAAGTTATGTATGTTTCTGGATAGTCTATGAAATTTCTCGTATGTCCTTTTGTTCGTTTTATACCAAAAACCGCCAACTTCCAAATAATTTGACATCAAACTTTCGAATTTGTTCCAAAATCCGAGATATTAGAACACTTTTTCGCTTTTACTGACAGTATGTTGCGTGTGGAGTTAGCGGATATTGGAATTATACGACTCATATCATGTACACATTAACGCAACGTTGTATAACAACATTTACAAAATAGTCAAGGAAATTATAAAATACAAAAAGAATAAATAAATAAAGAAAAACATCCCATCAACACACCCTAAATTATCCAAACACCTATCCGCTCTCCACCTGCCCTTTACCCACCCAAAATCCGAACCTTCCAATTCCCCTAGTAACTGAAATTTATTTACCCCTTATGAAATAAGTAGTAATTATATATATATAACATATCTATAAATAAAAAGTACCACACTTGGGTATATCTCGTTCGCCCGAGAGAAAGAATTAAAAAACCCCCAACGTTGTAGTAGTGGTAATTAAGTCTTGGTAGCGTAATGGCTATCGCACGCGTCCTTAACTCAGGTTCGATCTTGACCAGAACGCATGCACCACTTCGGCAGTTTTCTGATCTAATGTGCATACAAATACCACTTGCTGACAACGGTGCAGGAAAACACTTCGTGATGCCACAAGACTAAAAGAGGTACGAAGTCGCCGGGGGCTTACTTCCCCCAGCAATGTAAGGGTCCTTAAGGTTATTACGGTTTGATTTTGTTTTTTTTGCTGTTGGTTCACTTTATATCCTTATCTTGTTTACCTGTGTTCGTGTATGTGACGAATGGCCCTAGCGGAACATCAGCGCTGGTTATATTAACCGGCAGTTTTGCCGCTAAGGCCAATTTAGGACTACTACGTGTATTTGTTTTTATTTTAATAGTTTAAGTGAGTTTTATCGTTCTAAATGTTTTTCTTTCTTTCTTTCTTATGGGTTGTCGCGTGCCAGGGCCTATGAAACGGCTAATGCCTAATACTTGTGTCCACGGCCGTAGCTAAGGGGAGTGGGGGGGGGGGCATTGTGGGGCAATGGCCCCCATAAGCGTCGGCGCCGGAGGGCCAGCTTAGACCTTCAGTCACCGTAAGCGGGCGACGCGGGTACGTTTTAAAATTTTCAAGCTCGGTAATTTAAAATTTATACTAAATAGTTAAAATGAACAAGTTGGCGGTAGGCTAAATAAAAACGTTAACAATACTCATTGACACATGACATCTTTGTCTTACGTGATCACGGCTACTAAAGAAGCCAAAACTTCGGAAAAATAAAAATTTTATAATGGCAAAATCAATGCCGAGTGCGTTGGAGCCATAATTGTTAAAAAGTGAAATTTAATAAATTACCGCGCTTAAAACCGTTGGTTTATCCTACTAATATTATATAAGTGAAAGTTAAGAATGTATGGATGTGTGTTTGTTAATCTTTCACGCAAAAACGACTGAATGAATTTTGATGAAACTTTACAATGTAATAGCTTACGCATCAGAATAACACATAGGCTATAATTTATAAAGGTGAATGTGAATTATCCAAAATATAACGATTATCCATCAGCACGCGGGTGAGACCGCGGGGCGCAGCTAGTTATGTATACTAGTCAGTTAAACTTACTAAAATACCAGTTTATTTCTGTTTTTCAATTTGAATGATCCATCCATCCAAACACAAACTTGAATCATTCAATATCATTGAACGCTATCATGTCCTTTCAGTTTCCTTTCAACCATTTGATTCAATTTGCTTGATTCGTCTAATAACAGCATTACCAATAATATAAAGAACGAAAAAAGGAAAATCAAGACATACAATATAATGATATTTAATTTAATAACTTTCATCTCTTGGTATTCCTCCGCTTAGACTTTCCCGGTCTCTGATTCTTCTTTTTATTATTAACATTAAACGATTTAGTTTTAAAGTTAAACGCCTTTTTCTTAGCAGAGCTATTAAATCCGTCCATGTTGTTTGTAGAATCTCTTGTATTAAGTTTAGAGCCCTTCTTCTTGCCTCCGAAACCGAACTTCTTGTCCTTCATGGCTCGCCTTTTATTGATTTTGTTCTGGGGACCTTTCCCTTTTTGTTTTTGTCCCTTTTCGTCATCTAAAAAGCTCAAGTCGGTGGACTTTCCCTTGCGTACTCTCTTCAACTGTTCCATCATTTGTTTCTTCTCTGCTGCTTGTTTCAGTTTTGTGTCAGTCTGGAATAATTTAAAAAGTCAGAAAACAGGATAAACTATGTTGCACATAGGGGCTATCTGCAAATTAGGTCACATGAATTTCATGATTTTTTGTCACAGATAGTTTTTGTCCTTGTCACATTCATGAGACTCCTCCCTCCGTAGCGTGACATCACATCATTTGCATTATAACATCAAGAAATTATTAAATTAAAACAGCTGTTCCGTAATTAGCAGTTCCATAATGTATGTGCTAGTTTATTGTACTTTTGACTGTAATCTACTGTCCATGTATGTCATTTTTATTTGTAATTTTTGTTTTGGTGAACAATAAAGTGTTGTCTATGTCTAGTTTTATTTCCACTTAAATTATTTTTTTATAATTTAAACACTGCTCATACACAAATATTTTTAAGATTTTTGCATTAATAGTTAAATTTCGTGTTTTTTTAAGCTTAAATATGTTAGCTTTTGAAATTTGTTGTAAACCAATGATGTGGTATTCAGAAAATGTGTTAAGAGGACTGCAGCAGTTAATGTTTCTTACATTTACAAATTAAATTCTAGGGTGGTAAATATACAAATACGAATGCATTACATGCACACTTCACAGACAAACCAAGGCACACAAAGAGTAAAAATTAATAACCCAGACACAGAAACGAAATATTATCACACATGGCACTAGTTAGGTTAATAATAACAGGTATAGACATAAGGCAAACACTATACATGCACTTTCTCACAACACCAGCATGTAACAGATACACTCTACATTAGTATAAGTTTAGTATTAAAATTAGAATAATATAATAAGTTATTCTTAAGGTACACCACAATACAAACATACATTCATTAAAAAAAATGTGTCACACACAATGCCAAAAATATCAAATAAGCGGGTATAACTTCTAAACTTTTTCCTAAATTAAATTGTACAGAACTAGAGTTATCTGTAGAGTTGTTAAAAAAAATATACAAATACTACCCCAGGCTTTAACAATAATTAAGTTTTGTACTATATTAAAAAAAGCAACTTCAATATTGAATTCCAGAGTTACCTGTACTCTCTTGGCTATTTTCTTTTGATCCCTAAGCTGTCGAACTTTTTCTGTTCTAGCCTGTGCAGCTTGTTTCGTCATTAAATTCTTGCGTACTTTCTGCATATGCTCATCAGATTTGGCCATTTCAGCAAAATAGTCATCGGGCCTGCAGCAAAAAAAATCATTGAAATTAATTTTATCCCAGGCCAAGTTTCTTGAGATCTCTTATTAAATAGCACGAACCCCAGTTACCGGTATACAGACACCTGCTATACACTCAAAATTTAAGCTATAAAAAAATACCAAAAATAATTTTACAACACATTTACCTCCGTGTAGATATTCCGAGCTCTTTTAACTTCTTAATACCCTCAACAACAGCAGCTTGAGCTTGGCGATGTATGAGATTTTCACGTTTGAATTCATTTAATACAGGATCCTGTGTGGGATCATACACCTGGTTGCCTTTGTTGTTCTCCTTTATGTTCCTGAACAAAAATATTGAAAGGATCAATGCAACTCATTTATTTTTATAATATATCTTCTCTGTATAAATATTATAAACGCGAAGTTTGTAAGAATGGATGTAAGGATGTATAGATGTGTAACTTTAAATATGTATGTTTGTTACTCTTTCACCCAAAAACTACTGGATGGATTTTGATGAAACTATCCAATAATATACTTTCACATCAAAATAACACATAGGCTATTATAATTTACAAAGATATAGTGTGAATTATCCAAAATATAATGATTTTTCATCACAACACTGGTGAAAATGCTCGCACAGCTAGTGTGCAACAAAACTATTAAATGAAATATAATACACACTATTTAGGTGCATTAATTCCTAACAAACATATCTGCACATAGATAACCAATGTGTCAAACCCGCCAATCCGTCAATCATATATTTATACTTTTATGAGATGAGTATATTTTATTATCTCTCTCTCTTTTCTTTCACCATATCCCAATTAATTGGGGTCGGCACAATATGTCTTTTCCTTCCACACTCCTCTATTCTGACATACATCTTCTGTCACACCACAAATCATCATATCATCCTTCACGCAGTCCATCCATCTTTTTTTTGGTCTACCTTTACATCTGTACCCATCCATCTTGTAGTTTAACATTCTTATTGTCACATAACTTTCATCCCTCCTCATCATATGCCCATACCAACTTAGTCTTCTTCCCCTCAATTTTTCAGTCACGGGTGCAACTTTCAAAGATCCCCTTATGTACTCATTTCTCACCTTATCCATTTTCGATATATCACACATCCATCTCAACATTCTCATCTCAGTTGAGTGGAGACATTTGTGGTTTATCACTTTAGTGGCCCAACATTCGGACCCGTAAAGCATGACTGGTCGTATGACAGTATCAGAGTATATTTTATTATATCAGTCACTTAATATTAACATCTCAAATAATAAATGAAAGTCCCTGATATCTATACTGCATTCAAAACATTCAACACCACAAGTTAACTCACTTTCTCCTTAGTGCTGTCTCTTGTAACTGCAGAGCTACATCAGGAGCCATGGGCGCAATTGTTGTGACTAAGTCCAAGGTCTCAATCCATGGCAATTTCAGTTTGAATTCTTTATGTTTAGCCTTCAAGTCAGCTACATTATTAATGTATTTCTTTTCAACTCTTTCTATTTCTTCGTTTAAACCGGGTTGCAGCAAACCCTTGGCGAATGCTTCTTGTAACTAAACAAATAATATCAATTATTTAAATTAATATGCTAAGAAACAATGAAGAGAAATCTATCGTTGTAATAGAAACTTAGAATACAGACTTCTTCATCGGAATCCGCCTCTGTATCACTGTCATTTAAAATAAAGTCCGTCATTTTGCTGATTATTTAACTAACGGTGAATGTATTTATCATCAACGTAAATCCTTTATTAACAGCACACTAGTAAAATCGTAAGACCTAGACATAACCTAAAAACTCAAACATTCCACTAGAGGTGGGCGATTATGAGATATACTAATGAAATCATTCGATTATGAAGATATCTCGAGATATCTCGATTATGTCAGATAAGTAGATACTAAATTAGTTGTGAGTACTTGTGAGTCGCCTCTTGCTTTTTGAGAGTTAACAACGCTATAGGAGCGACCGCGACCAGTGTGACCATCTCTTAACTACAGATCCTGCCTTACTTTGGTTAAAAACCTGCCAAATTCTGCCAAAGTCTGTAGTAAAAATGCCTAAATCTTGCCAACATTATTTACCCTTGTAATTAACCAAAAAAATAAAAATACACATACAATAAGGTATATTTTTATTAAATTAAAATTAAACATTATAATTAGCATCATATTCTTCATTTCCTTTAACTCTATACATGGTCTTATTTATTAGACTTATGATATCGCCCAAGAAAATACACTAACAAGATAGTAGCACTTTAAAAAAATCTAATTAGAATCAAAAGTATGTTTCTATGACTATAAGAGGGGAATATGTTCTTTGTTCTATGACTGATTGAATTAAAATATCAGTCATGAACACGTGTTTATGAATACTTGTTTCATGATTATCAAATTTCTATGGAAAGATTTAAAGTTGTTAATTGAATGAATACAAACATAACACGAGAAGTATAGGGAAGTTCCCTACATGCTCGTGAAGTATCTTCAGGGTTCTCATTTTCGACATTTTGGTGAGTTGCCAAAAGAAATTTTTCTGTACCTCAATACTGCCAAAAACTGCCAGGTTTTATAAAACGTCTACCGATCATGCCAGAATCTAAAATAAGAGGTGAATCCTGCCAAAATGGCATAAACCTGCCACATATGGTCACACTGACCGCGACGCAGCGTTGCCAGATGACCATGACAATTAATACCCAAATTTTTTTCAAAAATCCCCAAAAGTAAGCTTTTTGAGAAAAAAATCCCCAAAATAGTTTTTACTTATTTTAAAGGAGAAAGAAAAAATCAAAACCACAGTCGTAGCGAAAACATCACTAATAACGTCATCATTTTCCCTCACGGGGCGCTCACAACGACTCGTGTCAATAGGTGCGTTAAATAACCATTCCACTTGAGTTTACGATTGTGACGCCAGCATATAAGTGAAACGGGAAAAACCGCAGTTGTGAACGTGATCATTGTCAGTCTCTAACGGAAAGTAGCCTATGGGATACGACGCATACGAGTAGAGACGGCATAATAAATAAATAACGTAAATGAACGAACGAATGAATTGGATTATTAAAATGAACTATTGAATTGAAGTATGATTCACTAGTAGAGTATAATTCTAAGATAAAGTAATAATACCGTATTGTGACTTAGATATAATAATTGTAGTGATGAGAATTGTGTTTGTAGATGAATTATTGATACTTAAAATATCTCTCCAAAATTTCTCACAACAAAATATTTCCCCCCGAAAGTCCCCCCAAATAATATTTACCCCGAATCTCCCCCCAGATGTCAAAAAGTTCCCGAATTTGCAGGGTATCCCCCCCATCTGGCAACACTGACGCGACGCGTCAGTGACGTCACAGCGCTCAGCATTGTTGCCAACCCCAATAAACTAAAAAACAGCAGTTCACCAATAAAAAAACAGAAGAAAACAGTAGGTAAAGTAAAAAAAGGCAGATTTCATACTTTCGTCATATAAAATTAAAGCAATATCCAATATTATTAACAATAACCGCCTTCTTAGTTACTAGGACTCACATACATTGTTATATTAATAATCACAACATAATAATATGTAATAAAAAAAAATAGTGCGTGTAACGTTCACACGCGATTGAAGTAAAACCTTTTTACTTTTTTTTTTGATTGATTTGTTTATAAACAGTAAAAATTAAGAATGAAACAGAAAACAGGGACATCAATGTGAAAACAGCAAATCTACTGTTAAAACAGTAGGGCTGGAAACACTTTTTTTTTTTTGATAACGCAGGGGGATTGTCTTTGGACACCATCCTCGGGTCCTTCGGGGGAAGGGCCAAAATGCAGGCATAAGGCCTGCATCAAAGGTGTGTGAGACTCTCAGCGACCGGCTCTCCACGCTCGCTTCTAAAACGAAGCTTTCGCGAGAAACGGCCGTCAAACTACCCACTAAACCTATACCTGCGCCCCATTTATAGCGCTTTTACGGGGCGTCACGGGATTATCGTACAGAGTAACTGCACCATGACGCCCCTACGCTCTGTAATTGAGTCACCCCGGGGAGCAGGGCGACCCTGCGAGCAGGGGGGGGGGGGAGTCCACTGTCACCCCCGTAACAGCGGCCCCCTGTGACGGTATCTATGGGAAGAGAAGATGCGCGTAGCGGCGCCTGCGACCGCCGGCCCGCCTCCTTCGGACGGGGTCCGCGTACGCGTCCTCCTCCCTCGCTCTTTCAGCGGCCTCCTTATGCGACATGACGGATTCGCAGAAGGAGGAAACCGCAAGCCAAGAATGTTGACCCTGGAGCATCGCTTCGACCATGCTATGAAGTGAGCTCACAGGGCCAACAACGTTCTCTAGGAGGGCGTTCTGGGGCCCCCAAGCGGCGCACTCCACAAGCGTGTGAAACGCCGTGTCTTGGAGTGCGCCGCACTCGAGGCAAGACGGGGAAGGTTCCCGCCCCACTATTTGGTGTAGACATTCACCAAAGCTGCCGTGCCCGGTAAGTATCTGCACCATCATGAACGTCAGGGTCTTGTATTTCCGGGAGACCCAGCGAGCCAAGTGGGGTTGGATCACCTCCACCGTCACGATTCCGGCTTCTCCCTCTGCCAAGAGCGGATCAGGGCCTCGGTCGCCTGAGGGTTGGTAACACTGGCGCTCAGGTCCCAACTTATCACGTACGAGTTATACCACTTGAGTACAAGTCCCGTCAAAAGCCCGTCCCGTTTCTGAGAACTATCCGGAACAAACACAGAAAAAATTTAAAAATATGGTTTTTCGTTGTACGTACCGTAAATACTCATAGTATGCATTTAGTGAAAAGCTGTTAATATGAAATTACAAACAGACACTTTAATTTTATTTAGTTGTATAGATATAGCAAGGGTACTTAAACATAAATAAATAAAACTACTTTTTAAGGCGTAAATATATTTAATTTTTCCGAAATCCGATTAACGTAGTTTTACTTTTATTTTTGTAAATAGGTAAGTGTTCGAGAACATTACATACACATACATGTAAACTTACCGTTATAAAACTCCACCAAAAACAAACACGCTAGCCACTCGCACCACCGAACATGAGACGACGCAAAGAACGACTCACTGTAGTTGGAATGTTATAATAGTATTAAATGATATTACAACTAATATTAGTACTGCTAATCAAATCGTTGTGAAAAGTTGCGACATTGAAATGTTGGTATTGGATGTTACTAAAACCAACATTACAATGTCTCGCTCAACTTTCGATTTTTTTCAACGATTTCATTAGTAGTACTAACATTAGTAATATCATTCGATTATGAAAACAAATTAGTAACTAATTTCATTATCGATTATCAAGATTAGTAATTCAATGTAATTAGATTATATAAATAAGTATAATCGCCCACCTCTACTTCCACTAATATTTTTCTAAATGAAAACGTGATGTTGACGTTTAAAGGATTCTCTACATTCTCGCGAGAACGGAGAAATTGAGAATGTAGAAGCTCGGGAGAACACGAGTTCTCGCAATTTTGTCCGCGAGACAATGCAGCTCACTGAGGAGTGAGTACCCGACTTAGACTGGCCAGATTTAGCAGAATTAGTGAAATTAGGCACTGAATTTAGAAGAAAATATACTAATTAATGGACTGTCCTGTTGTGAATGGAAAGGTTTTTTACTAAAATATCTACGGAACCATAAAAAACAAGTTTTTACAGTGCTATGTGATAACAGTCATTGTCCACAATCAGCTCCTGACTTTATGACTATGGGCCCATCTCGGGAGCTAAAAAAAACAATTTGAAAATCGGTCCACAATAAACGGAAAAATCCCATTACATGCATACAAAAAAAATTAGGCGTCTGTAATAAATGTAATACCTAGACGCGTAGGCTTTCTTTCCAAGAATTTAGGCGCATGGCGTTCTTTAATAAGTAATGGTTACTCTCGATTTCCCTGGAATCCATTCACCTGGTCCTGACTTGGTGACCATGGCACCACCTCGAGATTATAGGTACTCGTAGATTTACGAATAAAGAAAAAAAAATCGAAATCGGTTTAGAATTAACGGAGATATCATGTTACAAAGAAGTCTGTTACCAATTAACGCGGGCTTCTCTAATTCCTTGAAATCTACTCCTTAGATCCTGACATGGTGACAATGGGACAATTTGGGAATATCCGAGTACTGTCGATATATTGGCATATTGTTTCCGGCTGTTCACATCTTTCTAACGGCGAATACTTGCACAGACATAACCTCGTAGGCAGGATTATCCACCAGCAACTTGATAATGAAGAAACTACAATATAATCTAAGATCTTGCTTAAAGGCTTAGCTGCCAACCCATAAACCTAAATAAATAACAAATGTTTGGGAAGAGCTGGAACAATAGAGATATTCGGTGTGATAAATGGTAGAGAAATAGCTGAATAGTGGTCCAGGACATAAATGTTTCGTTTAAGGGTTTTTTTGTCACTCATTATAAGGATATTTACTGTTGTCAATTTAATGGCCAAAACCCTTTATTCTGTATATCTCATAACCAAAGATAATTTAAGCTAGACACAGCGAAAAAAAACGGATTTCTCTATGAATTTTTGAAAAAATATATTTATTTTGTCATTGATCTCTGTACATAGACAAATTCAGAAGTTTTTGCAATACTTTTAATAATTAAATGTGTATGTAAATAATTTATTTTAATTGTAAATTTGAGAAAATTATTCTGTAGTATATTAAGCTGTATTTTGTGCAGTTATTATTATTTTACTAATTTTATCTCATAAAAGTAATTAACTAGACTCAATTGACCGGATGTACATTAGTACTTCGACATGTTCCGTGAAACCCCGTTGTTTTGCATCAAGAAAATGCAATGGCCGCCATCTTCGAGTCTTGTGAATGTTTTGGTCGTAGTTTTGGACTTTGAGGCCTATTTCATATGTGCTATGCAATTACTTGATGCTAATAGTTTCGCTAGATCATAGGTGTTATTAATTCGTTTGAGCGCAGGTCAGTATAAGTTTCCATTAGTATTTTCTCGAAAAGTGTTTACATCTGGATTTCATAGTGCTTAGCTATTGTGATGTTGTCATTTTCCGTAAATACATAGTGTATTTAAAATACTAGCTCCTTTAATTTCTATTATTTGAATATTTCAGTCATTATTACTTTATTTAATGTATAAATATACAAACCTCATTTTCGTATGTACCTATATTTCACGAGTCTTTGTTACTAAGCAGGACCGATCTTCTAGTTATGCTTTTATTTATGCTTATTTAACATATATTAGTTTTTACTTTCATTATAAACTTCAATTTAGTTTAATGTTTACTATTTTTGATGTTTATTAACGAGACGTTTTAGTTTCCGTGCGACAATAATGGCGGCAGTGGATTAACCTATTCACTTATTTTATGCAATTATTCGTGTGCTGGAGCGTTTATTATGTATTATTTTAGTGTCACCTTTTTATATTTTGTCGTAGGAAAGGAATTAATGTGATATTTTCATATTTTGTGGCTCAATGACCTCGACGGTCGTACCCTATTTGTGGACTAAAAATATTTTTACAAGAACATGGTGTGCATTACGCGTATTTGTGCCGAATTACAAGATAACTGGATAAAGAAACGGTTTTCGGTTGCAGTCACATGAAATAAATTTGGAGGCCTGTGGTGCACTCCAAGGCGTCATTTTGGGTTTGACCCAAGATGATAGTATATACAGCATGTCAGCCACATCAGAACACGAACCAGCGGCCCGGCAAGTGAGTAGAATGTTCTTTCTCAAAAATACACACTGGTTTTAACTATATACCATCAACCCTGTTCTCCATATGCACCCAAGTTGTAGCCAATTTTGTAAATATTATGACTGTCAAATGTATCAGATGTCATCATGAGAACATATTTGTGTGATTTTTCTCTTATTTTATTCATTATAAATCATAGATTCTTCTTCAAATACATTATTTGTGGTATTTATAGACCCCTAATGTAATCAATCTTTTGTGGGCTGGTTTGTCTAAAGATCACATAATCATGCTATTAAATACTTGAATATATATATGTAATTTTCCCATTACAGGACTTTAACATAATAAATACCTATTTAAAAAGACAAGTGTGTTATTGATATCCTTTTTACTTTAGTAATTTTAGATATATTTTGAGGTAAGTGTTGTTATTCTATTCTTCTTTTAATAGTCAATTCGCTCCAATAGTGTAAAGCTTGTTATTATGTATGGCCTCTTTTCTACAATATGCATTGCTTGTATATTGCCATGAAACTCCTAAATAAGTTACCTAAACTATGAATTAAACAGGCTGTTTTATTTTTAGTGTTATCACAGTAAGCAAAAGAGGGCATTTGATATAATACATATTACTACACTAACATTAAAGTGAATTTAATCGCTTGTTATGATTTTGTTTTTGTACTTCCAACATAGTTGATCAAGATTCTTCTATATTAGAAAACTTATCTTCTTTTGAGGAAAAGTAATTAATTCAAAGCACTGTCTATTAATGTTGTTAAAGAAAGGTCTGTATTTGTAAGTAAATACATATTAACATGATACTCATGAATTTTGTGGATGATTTTTAATATCAAGTTGTAGTAATTTGGTGGCTAGAACACTTGTTTCGCTTTAAGGACTTTAGTTCGAATCTTGATCATGAAGCATTGTTTTGGCAGTTTTTCTTACCTAGTGTACTACAATCAGACATTAACTATAAAGAAACATATCAGGAAACCTGCATCTTGTGATACCTTGATATACCTAATAGATATTTATTAAGTAATAAAATCTAAATGTGGCTTTAGATAAGTATGTTAGGTGTACAGCAGTTGGATGTTTAAGAATTATATATAATATTTAATGACTAGAACTTATTACTAAGTCAGTTTTATTCTATATACACATTCTATACACATATATGTGCGTGTGTTTATATTTAAACCTCTGGCCTAATGGACTAAATATTAACATGCTTATGAGATGGCTTTTGGATTTGATTACTGGTAGGGAATAGTTTAATATTTGCTCTGGTTTAAGAATGACCCCAAAATTATCCAATGTAAATTATTTATTACACTTTTAAAACAGACTTAACAGAGTTTAGTTGCATAATGGAGAATGTGTAATATGTTTATCTACCAATTTATTTATAACTAATTTAATCCTATTTCTAAAAACTTATTTAATTTTTCTAACATAGCGAAACTTGAATATGTAAATTTATTGGTGTAGATTTTTAACTTTAATCAGTACTTCACATTGTTGTTATAGGATTACGGGCCGACCACCTCCAGTGATAATGTATATGACCATGTTTTGGAACACAAACTAACAGATAATATGAATGTACTGAGAGCTGTACATCTGTCTCCTTCTGAGGGTGATCCTGAACCTGATTCCACAAACCCTGAGAGCATTATTCAAACTGTTCATAAAGTAGATAAAGAAGTAGAATATCATATCGCAGAGAAGAGGTGTGACACAGATATGTCTGTGGATTCTCTGTCCAGTATAGTTAGAATTGAGGAGGCATCAATAGACAACGTGGGTCGTATTACATACCCTGTTTTACAAGAAGCGGATGATTCAAGTGATGCTAACTATATAGACAACTCTGCCACACTCATACAAACCCCTTTAAATACAGCTATTGTTCAAAATGTCACGAAACTGCCACAGAATTTCACTATAAACATGGATGCAGCTGTGGGGAACATAACTGCATTACAAAATGTTGCCCAAGATGTTGCTGGTAATCAAACTTTATGGCTGCCCACAATACTCACTGCCAGCACCCCTGGTAGTGACAACAAGAATGATGATGAAAGAACACAAGCTGGTGTATCACAAATTATAATAACTAGCGAGAGTTATGTGAATGACACAAACCAAGCTGGTAGAAGAGCAAATATTGTGACCGAGACAAGTTATATTAGCCGCCCTAAAAATTCCAAAGTTCAAATATTGAGTAACATATCCATACCGAAGACTCCTACTTATACACAACAATACATCACTCAAAGCAAAGAAGCAACGACACCTGTATATGGCACACAAAATCATGTTTACAAATTAAGTGCCAATGTTGTATCACAGAAACATTTGAATAATTCTGTCTTATGCACTAAGCACCCAAAAAGCCAATCACTTATTGGGTGTACTTCTTTGTCACCCAATGTACTAAACAGCAGCCCAATAAAAAATGTCTCGTACACTCATGCATTTACGAAAAACACAAATGTAAATAAAACTTTGAATAAAGTTAACAATGGTGCTAACTTGAATGCTATGGTTGCTGTGTCTTCTAGCAACACGCAATGCCATATACTATCTCGTGTTGTATCTGGACCAAATAAGATGTCAGTGCATTCTGGCAAAAAAGTGAACACTTTCAAGGGGTCCAAAAATTCCCAAGTTTCCAGTCAGAAAAATCAAGCAAGACCAATTAAGATAATACAGCAGACTGGAACTATTCACAAATCTGAAGGAAAGTCTTGGCCTGTTGCAAGTATCACATATAAAAATCAGCAACAAACGTATGGGGTAGATACTAAAGCTAAAATCATTCAGAAGGTGGGTAGTCCAACTCACAAGAATCAGCCGATGTCCTTATCTAAATTTCCAGCAAAAGGTGAACGCTTGGTACTGCAATCACCATGTGGACCTGTTTTAATTTCGACAGCTCCAATAAGTATGAGTTTGCCCAAAGGTCCTCATTATGTTCAATCTGGGTCTACTCCTAATTTGCGGTATGTACAAACTTATGGACCCAGTGACAATCAACTTTCCACAACATCCCAAGTTTCAGCCAATCAACAGCTGACTGCTCAAATATTGCAATCACTATCCCAGCCAAAGCTGATGCTGCATCCAAGCCCAACACCTTTAAATACCTTGGTGAATATAGCACCATCGGTAATTGAAGAACTACCTGAAGTCAAACCTGGAAATCAAAAGAGGATAGTCATGTAAGTTGTAAATTATATTCATCTAAATTGTTGTATATTTGTTTAATATAATTCAATAGAACTAAGGCGCCTACCTTTTATATACCTCCTAAAATTACTGCATTGAGTAAAATGACACAATTTTATTTTTGTTTCAGGGGAGACAAAACTACTCTACTCACAGCAGATGATATAATAGGCATGGAGGAGAGACCCAATCTCTCCGAAGAATTGCGTCGTTACTCTTTTCAGTCGTTAGCATTGGTTATGCTGGATCATACCTATGCTTTGCCGGCGCAAAAACAACCCACTCCTACTACACCAACCACTCCAGTATCTACTGGCCCTCCACCAACTATACAATCTCCAACCATAATAACTACATCGCCAATGAGTCCTTTGAAAAGGAATTCCCCAGTAATAATGTCCACAGCGTCATTTGAGTTGCCGATCACGGTGCCGACTAGCGTAGTTGGAACCCCTATGTCGGTAACGTCTATACAAACATTAACATTTAAACCACAACCAGCACCTCCTCCACCGGACGACGACGCTGCTTCAGTAATATCCTCACTAGATGGAGATAGAAAAGATAATAGAGGAGGAAGTGACACAGAAACAGCGCCTGAAGGTGAGGAAGAAGGCAAAACCAGATGCATTTGCGATTTCACGCACGATGATGGCTATATGATATGCTGCGACCGGTGTGGAGAATGGCAACATGTGGATTGCATGGGTATTGACAGACAGAACATACCAGATGCATACATGTGCGAGCTATGCATGCCGAGACCTATCGATCGCCGTCATGCACGCTCTATACAATTACGAAAGAGAGAAGAGTTAAGCGCTTTGGGCGCGTCTGATTCTGACTCTTCTGAAACGGGCAAACTACCAGGTCAAAGGAGAAAGAGGCTCCTTACAGTTACCACATACACAAACACTAGTGGTTCCTGTGTAACCACCTATAATTCAAACACTCCAGTACTGCCTCCATTACCGCAACCCTCTCTGGCAATACCCAAACGTGGTCCAAAAAGACCTAAAAAAACAGAGGTTGTAAGAAAAGGTACTAAGAGAAAACTGACTGAAAAGAGAGTGAAACGCAAGAAAGAAATGATGTTAAATAGAAACAAATACAATTCTGGGTTGTCAAATCAGTCACATTGGCAGAATTCTTATGAATTGGCTGTGACAAACCATTATAGTCCCGAGTTAAGAGCAAAAATTATGAAATATAGCAGTAAATTGGGCAATACACCTAACATGGCATATGCTATGAATGCGCACTTGTGTACAACAGTTCCACATGCTGGTGGTAAAATTTTGATAGCAACTAAGGACTTGAAAGAAAGTACACCAGTTATAGAATTAAGAGGCAAGTATATGCTATCAAACCAGCATAGGCCTCAGATGCAAAATTCTGGTCGAGCCGGCAGTCAAAAACCTGGTCCTTTCGTATTTTTCTATAGATTGCCTAAAGATAACACACAAATTTGCATAGATACGAGAACCTATGGCAATGAAGCTAGATTTGTTAGAAGATCTTGCAAGCCAAATGCTGAATTACAGCATTGCATTGTAAAGGGCACTTTGCATGTTTATTTGGTGACTATTGGTGTTATTCAGGCAAACACTGAAATAACAGTGGGACACGACACCGACGGCAGCAAGCAACCGTGTGCTTGCGGTAACCCGAAACACTGCAGAGTCAATGGGTTAAATACTTTGGCGACAAGAAAGAGCATGGATTATCCTCCGAGAGAGAAAAGGAGTAGAAATAGATGTTTCAGTTCATCGTCACCGATGTCGCCGCCCTTAGTTCAACTGCCACCAGTAACTCCAATGAAAGAAGTATTGCCAGAAATTATGCCAATTATTAAATCTGAGAAGAAATCTCCAATAAAGCATGAATATCCTCCTCTTTCACCAGTCAAAGCTGTGATGGCTTTGAACTTTGATGAGCCAATTAAGAACGAGATTATAGATGAACCAAAGGAGACAATCGATTTAATGGCTAAAGAAGAGATAAAGGATGATATTGACGAACCGGATTTTGGTAAACCCGAGCCGATAGTCGAAGTAAAACTCGAACCGAAACCAGAACCTTTGATAATAGAAGAGCCAAAGATCGAGAAATTAATTGAACCAAAAATTGAAGATACATTTTTCTCTGATGACGAAATTACTGAGAATATAGAAGAAAACAAGCCCAAAGAGGAACCTAAAACGGAGGATGAAAAGCCCATAAAAGAAATCACAGCTAAATCAGCCTGTCATGATAGGTCATCAAGGTCTAGTAGGACTACTTGTGTCAACCAAGACTCTTTGGACGATAAAACTGATGATTCCCAAGACAAATTACCAACTACTAACAAAGATAAAGATAAGAAAAAGATGGTAAGTTATACTCATCATAGCTATCTTGAGTATTTTATCGAAATTAGTTTTGTCATAACAATATTCACATATAAATCTGCTAATGGGCTTAATTTGGTGATGTAATAAAAAAACTATCATTAAAAAAAAAATACAGTTTCTGATATTTCAAGTTCTGATATTTTATTTACAGACTCGTGAAGAACGTAAAATGGAAGCTATTATGAAAGCTTTTGAACGAATGGAAAAGGCTGAGCAACGTAAGCAAGAAGTCAAGGAAAGACAAAAGAGGAGGGAGTCAGATCCACATCCAAATGCTACTGAGAGAGAAGACGACGATGATATTCACAATGCCTCTAAAAAGAGGAAAAAGTGAGTTTTTTTAGATATAATAATAAGATTAATTTGGTCCCTAACAAAAAAAATTACTAAGAGTTCAATTTCAGCAACTTAATTAGTAAAACAATTAAATTTTTCATAAGTCAAGATATAAGATTCTACTTTGATTGGTCGTTTGATTTAAATTTTTTATTGCTGTGACATCGTTCCTTTTAATATCATATTCTCGCATTTGTACAACAAGATCTCGATTCATTATGAAACACAATTTCCTGTCACAATCCCAACCTAAGTCATGTTTATACCGAATTTAAAAAAAAAGTGCTTTGTAACATTTATTCAGTTAAATAAAACCTGGAGTGTTGGCGATTGTATCGTAAACTTTTTGGCTGCTGGGCAATGGGAAATATAATAAAGAAATTAACAGAAAAATGATTATTAGTTTTTTTTTTAAGTCCAACATTCCTGGGGTACCTAATATTTTTTCAATTAAGCTTAACTTATGTCTTTCAGCTATCCTAAATGTGTCTTGTTTTCTGAAATTGTAATATATCGTTCTTGCTAGATTCACTTCTCTCATATTATAGACTTGAAACCTTTGTTTTGTCCAAAAATTTACTTCTATGAATGAAACATTATACTAAAAATTAAAGTAACAAAATGTCTTTTAGTACGACCCGTGCGAATTAACATGGCACCTGGATCAAATAAATTACGTTTAAAATACTTGTGCAAAAAATGTTTGAATTTTATTTTAGTTCTTTGAATATCATCATTTAACAACGATAACAGTGATGCTAACGATACTGGTCTCGCACGACGCGAGCGAGGCCCCGCACATGGCAGCGGGAAGAGGGTTGTTTTCGAGCCAGGTGCCATGTTAATGCGCATGGGTTGTATTTTTCCATACCATTTTCAGTGGCAGTACCACTTAAATAAGTGGCAAATTTATTTAAAAAATGAATAATGTATCTTCTTGCTCAATAGACGCAAGGGTCGCGCTCGAACGACATCCCAATCGAACCGGCGCCGCCTCAATTCGGCCGATAGTGATATGGTTACATCCGGGGATGAAGCGCCGAATGCGCCCTTGACGCCTCCGAGGTCCACGCCGCCCAGACGGGACAGCGCAGCGCAACCCCCCACAGACATCGACAGGAGCAGTGAAGCTGTCAGTGAGGTAGGTGTACTACTGACATTTTACAAAATGTCTAAATCTGTATTATAATATATATTTTTTCATAAACTAGGATTGTATGGCTTGAATACTTTTAATTGATAATAGACTAAAATATAGTGTGATCTTGACATCTTTTTACAGCTTTACCTTGTATACTGCTTAAAAACACCAAGGTGTTCTGTATTGGCTTCAATCTTTCAGATCAGTTATTCATCTGCATATTAAAAAAGGCATTAAATATAATAAATAAGTGATAACATAATTAAAGTTTATAATGCTCTACTTTTAATAAGACTATGTTTTCTAGATAACATAATATTATTAACAATACAAATTCATGCGTGCCCATATGATTAACATCTATAAAAGTGATCTAAACAAAAATATGATCAATGTCAAAATGTCACTGGAAATATTTTGGATGTTTTAATGTATTATTGTTTGCAGGACCTCGGTTTAAGCTCAGCATGTTTGCTCGTTGAGGCTGCAGTGGGCTCCGTGGAATCAGCATTTAAATTGCCAAAAACAAAGAAAACCATTGCAACAGAATGGATAGGGCGATCTCCGGAGCGAACACCATCCCCCTATAGATCTCCCTACCAACCGACTTTAGTTTCGGCGCCATCTTTAGAAAGTTTAGTGAGAGTCGCTTCAACAATGATTGGAGATTTAAGTGCAGGACATGATATTGATCTCGAGGACAATGCTCAAACATCGCCACCTAGGACTCCAGGAAGAGACAGGAATAGACCTCCAAAGAAATCCAAAAGGATAACAAGAAATACACCCCCAGCAGAAAAGCCGGAAGTTATTGAAATAGCACAACCCGTTATTCCCCAGCACAGTGCTAAGAAACGGTGGCTAAGACAAGCAATAAGCGAAGAAAGTGACTCACCCAGTGCAGATGTTTTTGTCTCAGAATCACCTCCAAATGAAATGGTTACACCACTAAAAAAGAGGAGGTTGGCAAGAGAATCCTTGTCATGTGAGCAGAATAACATTGTGCCTGTAAGTTTTAAGATGGTAGTATCCCCTTTTATAAAATTTATTAGTGGAAGTAACTTGCTGTACTTATGAGAGCAATAGTATTTTAAACTGAAAGTTACTAATGTTTTGTTAGCATTAGGTTAGAGTTATGATTGAATATAGTCTAGTCTAACGTGATATTCCTTTACAGTGTAACGACGAAACATCGCCTATTCTCACATCTGAAGATTCGCCAGTGAAAGATGATCATCAAATGATTCGCCAGTATAATGTCAGAAATATAATGGACAGCATTTATGGGAGGGATCGAACTCGGTCAGACAGTGGGCAAGGTTCTGACGACCAGTGCAATATCGACCACGATGTCTTAAACGTCAACCTGAAAGGACCACATGACAGTGAAAATATTAGAAGGATTATAGGAGTGCCAGAAGAAGAATTACCAGAAATGAAGATTGATGATGATATAAAATCAAATAACAACAATGTGGAACTAGAAGAAAGTAATTATAACAAGGTTGTACCCATGGAGATCGATAATACGATGCCACAACCAAAAATTCAAGAAAACATTGATACTAATATAGAAATAAAAAGTATTGATAGTCCTCCAGAAAAATTGAACAGTTGCCAATCAGCGGACACCAGTGGCAATTCCTCACCGCAACGCGACGAAATGGATGACATACAAAAGAAAATACACTCCTTCCATACAGAAAATATCCAAATATTAAAAAGTAGAAATAAGAAACCTAAAGAGAAACGGAAGAAAGTTAATTTGAACTTTGACTTGAATATGGTGGATGATCAAATCAGTATACAGCTGCGAACTGAGGATGATAGTAAATCGCCAGAAATCAATGGGGATATACATGATGATATAAGTAATTCTGATGTGAAGTTCCATATATCACCAGAGAATATACCGCTGCCACCGGTGGAAACAATACCGTTGCCAACTCCTGAAAGTATTCCTTTGCCAGAAGATCCTATACCAATGCCCATATTGCCGGCACCAGAAACAATTCCTTTACCTGATGAGCCTATAACGAAACCCGTTAAGCCCTTACGACCTGTGTCACCATTGGAAAAATTAGAAGAAAAGTTTTATTCTGATAGGCCATCAGTGTTGGACAATAATACATTACCTTTCTCGTCACGTTTTAGTTCGACGGGACTTTTCTCCGGAGTCTTCAGCAATTTGACCCCATCATTCAATATGGAGAGTTCAATAAATGAAAATGTTCCAAACATGTCGATAATCAAAAGTGCTATTGATAGGACTACAAGTTTAGACAATAGTTTGTTTGAGAAAGACAGTATAACGCATGTGGACGAGTTGAAAAGTGTCCAGGAAATACTGACCCGTGTTAATAATATGGACTCTAATAACAGTGTGATATTGTCGGGAGTGTTGAAGAGCTCGAATAAGAGTGGTCTTCTGTCACCGTCTCCTGTGAAGTCGGCCAAGACTTACTGCGCCAGGAGTAATGATCCCAGGCTGAATCCTCCACCTGTTGAAAAACCTAAGCCAGTTAGAAGGAAGGTGAGTCAGTAATTTATTTTGCATTTCTCATATTCTGTAGGTACACTTGGAGTTGCCTGATCACAGGGATGAAAATAGTAACAGGAGGTACCCTGGGAAACGATTTTACCTGCTGTTAAACCTGCTGCTGTGATTTGACCCCTATTTTCATTAGAGAAGTTGCTTGTTTAACTAATCAGTTTTTATTTATTTTCCTCATATTCGAAATGAAAAGCAGAGCGTTAACCTCTGGTGAAAGGCCCATTTAGGCACTCGAACTATTGGCGCCCTCGTTACGCTCGTACTTTCAGCTCTCGTATAACAAACAATCTACTATTATGACGTAATTTTAAGGTAGTTCTCTAAAGTTGCATACTGTTAGGAAGCTTGATTCGGCGATAAATATGATCAATGTGGATTTCTAGGCTGTGACAAAAGTATCAACACCAAAACATTTTTTGAAGAAGACTCATTCTTTTTGTTAACACTTTATAAAAAATAATTATTGCACGACCTTTTAAAGTGTTGCCATTTGTACAATTCATAATGTACAATGGTTTAGTTTCATCCAGAGATACCTGGTCGTAGACACATATTTTGTAAAATTATAGGCTAAGGCCCAGAATTTCGCAATGCTTTTAAGATAATTTGTTGGTGAGAGAAAGCTTGAAGATGGAGAAATGTGTCAATTTTGATACAGGGTGGCGCAATAGAACGTGCATATTTAAAATATTGATTAAAAAATAAATACAAAAGGTATAGTTAAAATAAAACTGAGGTATTATTAAGAAATAACTGAAGTTTATTTTTTAAAAATAACATCGTCTAAATGATGATCCTCTCTACGACGACACTCCTCTAATCGCAAACGGAAGTTATTGAAAACTTTCTTCAGTAATGCTGGTGTAATTGCTGCCATTTCACCACGGATATTCTCCTTGAGCTGATCGATGTTTTTCGGATTATTGTTGTAGACTTTGTTCTTGAGGTATCCCCACAAAAAAAAGTCAGGAGGCGTCACGTCTGGACTACGTGGGGGCCATGGGATATCACCTCTTTTCGAAATCAGTCTGCCAGGGAACATCTGTTTCACAACCGCCATGGAGTCATTTGATGTGTGACAGGTAGCTCCGTCTTGTTGAAACCAAGTTCTAGAATTCACTATTCTTGAATTTTCAAGCTCTGGAGCCAAAAAACCTTCCAACATCGCAACATAGCGTTCGGTATTAACAGTGACGTTTTGCCCCCGCGCATTTTCAAAGAAAATTGGTCCAATTATTCCTCTACCAGAGATTGCTGCCCATACTGTCACTTTAGGACTATGCAGTGGTTTCTGGTGCTTGAGTTTGGGATTCTCACTGTTCCAGTAACGACAATTTTGACGGTTTACGAACCCATTGATATGGAAGTGGGCCTCATCTGAGAAAAGGATATTGTCAAAATTGGAAAATCGATTAAGCATTTCATTAGCAAATGCGAGCCTTGCTCCGAAGTCAGACTCTTTCAATTCTTGTGTTAACTGCAGCTTGTAAGGATGCAGTTTAAGATCCAAGTTTAAAATTCGTTGCAAACTTCGTCGCGATAAGTGTAAGACAGACGATCTCTTGCGAGTAGACATTTGTGGATCTCCTCGTACAGATTGCATAACTCTCTCAATATTGTCGTCGGTCCTAGATGTTCTTGGACGACCTTTTGCTTGTGGTTTAAACGTTGAACCAGTCTCTTCAAAACGCTGTACCCATATTTTAATTAAATTAGCACTCGGAGCTTCACTAATTTGCCGTAGTCCATATTCAGAACAATATAAACGCCTAGTAACGATGTATGAACGAGAGTTCTCGTAAAATGCGCGACGCTTCCCGTCGAAGTGACTCATAGTGACTTAAACTCCATGAGCCCGCCTACCCAACGATGCAGGCTCCCCCCGCCCGCGCACTTTCTACCCCGCGAAAAAAGATGATGCAATATGCACGGTCTATTGCGCCACCCTGTATAATATTATGCTATTGTAAATTAATAAGCAACACTACCTGTGTATACAAAATGCAAAGCTATATTGTTATTATGATTGGGAACCTGCATTGGATATCTCAGTTATATGAATAACACTATGGTAGAAAATCTGCAATTATATAAAAGACATCTTTGATTATTTCTTCATGGATTTGGAAATAAAGAAATTGTCATGAAACTTGATATAATTCATAATATGAACTTTGGCAATCGGGTTGAGCAAAGTATTCTGTGCTCAATCCCAATTTTTATCCCAGAATGTTTATATCCAATTTTTATCCCAGAATAGTTTTTATGCAATGTAGATCCAAACATACATGAAGGCCACAAAGAATCCAAGTAATACATATTGTTACAATTAGGGCCACCTGCATATCTGTCAACAAAGCACATTTATTACTCGCCGGCTCAAACGCCGCCGCTAATAACATTGAAACTGTCTTCTTTTGTTTAGTTTGTGTTTAAAATTTGTGATTGGAAAAACAGCCCATTGTGTATTGTAATCTTTATGGTAGTCATTAGCCAGGTGTGAACATGTGTACTACATTCGGTAATCTATTTAGTGACGGACTTGTGCGTGTTAGCGTGTTATTATATTTGTACCTGTGTTATACGTGTTTGTATAGTTCTAATAAATTCCATAGTAATTCTAACGGCATTTTAATACGAGTCGTGCAACTCGTAACAATATAGTTAAAAAGATGTTATATAATTATTGAAATTCTTTTTAATGCATTGATTAAGCTTAACACCAATATTTGTTTGCTGCTGAAGACTTAAATCCAGACCAAGGCCTTTGATAAGATAAAGCGAAATTTATATGAACTGGCATGAGGTCAAACTCAACAATCTATCTATACTAATATTATAAAGAGGAAAAATTTGATGGTTTGTTTGCTTTGAATAGGCTCCGAAAGTACTGAACCGATTTAAAAAATTCTTTCACTGTTGGCAAGCTACAGTATCCCCGGTTGATATAGGCTATATTATATTTTTTTTTTAAATAGGGATCCTTACTAAAGCTCGAATAATGTAGCCCAAGATGTAAAAAATCGCGTACGTTGCGAAAACTATTGATGATAGAATAAAATAATGTACTACGACTTTGCAGAACACATCATTATTTACAAAAAATGTCGCGACAGCATATATCTAACTATTATAGTTATCCCACAAAAAGTGTTTTTTTTTTTAATTAAATAAAATGCCGCCGCTAGGAAGGCCTTTATTTGTATCTTGGTACTCATCCTTATCAAACTTTGGTTCCTACAATACAGTGTCCTATACGAATTTTAGTTAATTCCAATAATAGTTTTTAATAGAAATTTTCTACCAATTATGATTGTAAATTTTTGGTCTTTTTTCATATTTGTTGATAAGCAAGCAACTGGATAGATAGATTCTGATTGGTGTGTGTTTATCATTTCCGATTGACATGTCTATTGTGTTGTGTTGTAACAGTAAATGTTAGGTGTGTTTGCGTGTCATGTGACTCCAGTGTGAAGCTGACCTTAGTTTTTTTTTATAATAATATTTTTTATCAAAGATTACAATCAATCTCTACATTGAATGTATGTTTGGGTGTATAGCTCTCTATAACAGAGTACCGTAAGCGGCATAAGGGCGCTTCTTCGGCTGAGGACAACAGTGGGGGGCCCTGCGATGTGGGCACCCCCGACCCGGGGGAGATTGGGCCCGAGTGGTCCTCCTCCTCCTCGGGGGCCGGGTCCCTGTCGCCCCAGAGGCTGGACGCGGCGGCGGCCGCAGCAGTCGACGAGCTGGAGCAGAGGTTGCACAAGGACCTGGTCTCCTCCGACAACCATCTACCTAAGGGTGAGTGTTTACAACAAGAATAATTTGATTTTCATATATCTGACTGCACATTAAAGAAAGAACAAAGCAGGGCTTGAAAGTACGGTAAAAGAACGGTAAAAATGTGGTATCGTTATTTATACTAATTTCAGATAACGGTAAAAAATAAATAACCGTTATTATTAGCCATTTACCGGTAAAAATTATAGCGTTAATACTATTTTTATCAGTAATGTTACCGTTATACCTATGTTTTATTGCCATCGTCGCTATCTTTCATTCGCAACGATTGTCAAATAGCACTCTGCTAAGAGCGCGCGTAATATTTAGAGTTGTGTTTGTCGATTATTTCGGTAACATGCAGTCGTAATAAAACCAATTCTTGAAAATGGCAACGTCGCTTGAAATAACGTAAAAACTACCCATACGTATAAACGTTATATATATAACGTTAAAATCTAAAAAGTTACGAAGTAACGGTAAAAAATATACCGGTATGGTAGTGTATTTTTCGAGAATACAGGTAATTTCCTATATTTTAAAGGTATTGAAGCCCTGGAACGAAGTTCAGTTTCACCCCCCCATCAGGGTGCAGAAATGTTAGTGGGAGCAAAGCGTAAAAACTCCTACGATATTTTTTAAGATACGCAAACAAGATTTAACTATGATAATGAAGCAAAAGTATTCCATGGAACGTCATTAATGACAAGCAATTTAATCACATTGCACGGTGCGTGATTTCAATTAACTCATCGTGCACGCGAACTGTTGGACGATGAAGTACAACCGCAGCGTGATTAAGCTTCGTTATAAGGACGCTTATGCGTCATATTTAAGTCGTATAATGATTCACTGTCTATTGCACACGTATCTCAAACCTCTGTTTAACATCCGGCGAGATCGTGGTTAAAATTGGACCCACAACAAAATCAAATCGGTGCAATAGTTTTTCAGTGAAAGTATTACAAACAAACAGAGTTACTTTCGTATTTACAATATTAACGGGGAGGGATATTGTTGTAGTTTGAAATTTAAAAAAACCTTCGGACAATAAAAGGCATTCGAGAGTAACGCCTCTGGCACGGTTTTGTAGACGTACTTTTTGTTCTTTACTATGGTCTAAGTATAATAATAATAATAATAATATTTATTTATTTGCTCTCACAATATAACATGACATAAGTAATTGCTAAAAAGGTTTTAAATGACTAAAACACGGTGAGAGCCTGGTGTCAGTAGAAGGAAAAATCCTGTGTGACTGATCACCAGCCAAGTATCTAGGGTCTGTTCCAGAGTAGTTCGATTATATATTATCTATAATACAATGTGTGTTTTTGTCTACCCATTACTAAACAATTTGCTTAATACATATACAGTGTAAACTCTATATAACGACACCGAAGGAACTGTGCATTTTATAGCGTTATAGAAAGTTGTCATTAAACAGTGAGAAGTCTGTTATTTTTGTCTGACGTCTTGCCGCACTAGTAATTTTGTTTGATTTTTTACTTATTTCATTCATATCTTGCAATATTGAGGTATCTTGGTGACAAAAAAAGTACCTAGAAATTTCATGCATGATGCTGAAAGTCGAGTTTATTACGGGCTAGGCTAATAAAGCGATAAAAGAACGTACACCGCTGCGCAGTTTTTACAAATTTTGGCAACTTAAAAGGTATTTTTTATTACTTTATTGATGTCGTTATTGAGAGTAATTAATGCTATATAGAGTGTATCGTTGTATGGATGACGAGCTAAACCAACCAAAACCAAATGGTTTCAACGCTTAAGGGAGTTTGTCGTTAAATCGGGTGTCGTTACATGGAGTTTACACAGTATTTATATGAGTAAATGGGTCAAACATTGAAAAGAAATGCATAGTTTTCCAGAAATGTGATATTTATTTTTTAGTATATCGCTTTAAAAATATGTTTTAAATATTAAATTATGGAAAATCGGGAGAAGAATTACTTGTATCTAGTCATATAGTATTTAGATTCTATGAATTTAGTGTGGAGCAAACCACTAGTATCGTTTTTTTATTCAAGCGTCAACATAATTATTTCCATTCTTTATAAACTTTTCAAAAGCGATAAAGATAATAACTACTTTACCAGTATAATACGTTCAGTAAAACCAGTATAATGCTGTCTCACGTGAAGGCAAAAGATGTATATTCAAGATATTATTTTAATTGCATCTAAAATGTCGAGATACCCTTCACTTGCTTACATGTGTAGCTTTAAGTATATGTTTTGTATGAGTATGTTGCATACGCTCACATTCTATGTGACATATTGATTTGTGTTATTATGATATAATAATTAATAATAATATAATATTATTATTATTAGTGACCAAGTTCCAGTCTTCCTTAAGAGAGCAGCAGCGCATTTGTAGCACCTTTGGTGTTGCAAATGTCCATAGGCGATGGTAATCGCTTTCCATCAAGTGGGCCGTCTGCCTGTCTGCTGACTTCCTGCAAATAAAAAAAAAAACATAGGATTCCAATGAACTTAGAAGTCCACTGCCAAACTCGGATTGCCCAAAAGATGGTTAGCTTAGAGTTTGAATAACTTTTAATATAAAAAATATTAAAATTCGTCACTCGAGATTTTTATGATATTTTCACATTTTTAAAAAAATAAAAAGTATGATAATTATCATAACGATTGGTACTACATTGGAATTACGTTAGCGAGTATGAAGCGGTATTTCTAATAAAATAATAACACGAGTCCAAAAAAAAAGTTGTTTGATGGGTGTCATTTTCTGACGTATTTATTCCCACTGAACACGAACCTGAAGTCAGAATTGTAGGGGTCAATGAGCAAATAATCGAGATAAACCAAAAAACCGATTAACATCAATATTATATTATAAGTCGTGGGCAGAAACTAGTCTAATATATTTATGCTAATTACGTAACCGCTATTTTAGTTAAATAATTTCTCGATATGAAATTGCAAAATATATCACACAGCTATGATAAGGACGGGGGAAAATCGATCATCGTGAAATTCGTGTGACGTGATTTGTGGATGGTCCCTTACATGGTGCCAGAAGGGAGATAGTGTGTTTAAGCATAGAAACTTAAATTCCAGTTTGCCCGTACTAAACTATTCTTTTAAAATATTCAACACAGGCATAATTACGGCGAACGTCCTTGACAATACTGTACACAAACAAGACAAAACAATAAAGCGTGCCGTGTTCAGTATTCGCGACTAATTTATTCCCCACACGCTGTGGCTTTTTTTCGCATTTGCACACACACATGCCAAGTGTATGAGATAATCTCTTGGATAAAAGACGATAATTGCACGGCGCAGAAATACGTTATTGCGTTGTAACACGAGTGTTTGATGTATAGGTTTTTTTTTTAAATTGATCGTGAAATCGCATCCGCATTTAGATCGTATCGCTATTCGCATTTAGAAATCTTGATTTTTGAATCTTTTCTATCAGGGTATAAGAAAGTCGATCAATAATTTAATTTACATATTAGATTAAATTTTTAAAATGTGATGGACGTTAAAGATTGGTAAATATTAAAGCTGAATTGTACGGTTCAATCAAATTTAATGAATTTGATTGAAGGCAATGGGACACTACGACGTTCAATTACATTGAACGATTCAATTTTGTTTATATGCACAACTTGGTTCCTTCATACGATTTGAAAGAAAGACGTGGGTGGACCAAGTAATATTAGCTTAAGTATGGAGTGTAGAGATAAGGCCTACTATCTATATGGATGGGAAATCGATTATTATTATCCGTGCAGGAACGGAGAAAGAATACAATTTTCTGCGTTCGGGCGGCCTGTCGTAAGAGGCGAGAAAACAACCCACAGGTGGTAGGGCATTTGCCCGACTGGATGGCTACCACCCCTGGTCTAGGCATGTTGCTTTAACAACATTCAGTTGTATTCCGGCATTGGTGACCAGGTTCCAGTCTCCCTTAAGAGAGCGGCAGTGCATTTGTAGCATAGTACCTTTAGTGTTGCAAATGTCCATAGGCGATGGTAACCGCTTTCCATCAAGTGGGCCGTCTACCTGTCTATTGAACTCCTGCAATAAAAAAATAGAAAATATGTCCAGCAGTATGCTGAAAATACAGTTTCAAAGTACAGTTTCAACCTGGCACGATAAAGTTGCGAACGAAAAACAACGACATGAATTTAGATCGTTGAAGTGACATAAAATGAATAAAATACCAGTATAAAAAACCTCAACTATTAACGTGGTTTAAAATAATTTAGTAAATGTAACGCTGTGAGTGATAAATAATTATTCTGAACTTTTAATAATAAAAAAACAAAGCGGATCATCTTTCAGCGCTTGCTTCTTTTTCTGTCTGACTAATAACTACCGCAGCGCCATCTATATTATCCGCGTTTTTACGGACACTTTTTCAACATAGAGATGGCGCTCTTTACCTCTATCCTCCTTGGTTATTAGATATCATTTGACATAAACAAAGAGTTTACTGGTATTAAATCTATTATATTATAACAAGTTTAAAATACGGCATTTTACATTAAAGCTATTGAAAAATAAAACAACTGGAATACACTGTATAAACTATTGGATAACACGATGCATTTTTTTAAAATTTCTTATCGGTTTGTTCGGGACTCACGTAAAAACTACTGGGCCGAATTCAATATAGTGGTCGCTGATCGATAGAATATTCTTAGACTTAAAATCTGGGCTACGTTTTAGCCTGGGGATCCCGCGCGAATTTTTCTTGAATTATTCGCGTGAACTAGGTTAAAAAAATCGAATTTCAATATGATCTTTTCACTGAGCGACAGCAATGTGATATTTATTATTCCGGGAATTTTGAGAACATTTCCGAGAATTGTTCGGGTGCATAAAAATTAGCTTATTCAAACACGGTTTTCACTATAACGGTAGCTTATCTTCTTTTTTAAATGGTGCGTTACACTTTGTGTCGCGGGAATTCCGTGGGAACTTGAAGTCGAGCGTGGACGAAGGTGCAGAAACCCGGTTTTAGAAGGTATGATAAATAGTGCCGTTGCCTTTCAGGTGTATTCGACGCCCAGCCCACGGCCTCTGAGCGACAGCGCGAGAACCTGAGCTCGCGGCTGCGGAGGGAGTTTGGCCTCGCGCTGCCTGAAGACGAGGAGTTGAGACCGCACGCCGACGCACCCGGTGAGTGCTCCTCACTTACTTACGGGCCATCCAAAATTACGCACACGTTAATTGGGCTGTCGACGAAGTGTCACATTGTGTGGGAAGGGTTCCTAAATTTCATGACGACACGTTTCAAAATCTAATAATATTTAAGCTTAAACATGAAATTTGAACTATAAACCAAAAACTTTAAAATATCTCCCAATTCTATTTGTTTTGCAATCATAGTGTGTTAATTGTTAAAAAAGAATTTAAATGAAAATAAAAGTAATTAAGGAATTGCTGTTTTAATGTAATAATCTCTTGATGTTCAATTGCAAAATATATAGTCAAGGTGGCGAAGTTCGTCAGTGAGGGACACACACGTCTCATTATTTCCGTGTCAGAATAGTTAGACGACAAAAAAAATCACTCAGTGAAGCTAAGACACCATTGAATTCTGTCTTCGAATTGTAGTTGGCGTTAAATTCCGTTAAAAAAAGTTTAAAAACGAGCGGTGAATGCACTTACCCCATTGACGGACTTTGGCACCTTGACTATTTGTGATATATCACACTAGGGAGGGAGGAGTCTCACGAATGTGACCAGCTGTGACAAGGACGGGCGGAGGAGGGGTCAAAAATCATGAAATTCGTGTGATGTAATTTGTGGATGGTCTCTTATTTAACAGAGCTTTCCGTGCTATGAACCATGATTCACACCGATAGAGTTATCTCGGTGTAATTAGGTTGTTACAAGTCCCTATGAAGCCTTACTTAGGTTCCCGTGGTGCTGCGGCTGTCCATGAGAGGCGGTAACCACTTATCATAACAGCCCCTGCCAGTTTGGTTCCTCATAAAAATCGAATAAACTCCATGTAACGTCACTCGATTTAACGACAAACTCCCTTAAGCGTCCAAATCATTTGGCTTTGGTTTGCTTAGTCTATCTTCCATACAATGATACACTCTATATAAAATTACACCCACTTTCAATAACAAAACCATTAAGTAATAAAAAAATACCTTTTAAGTTGCCGAAATGAGTAAAAACAGCGCAAGCTGTGTACGTTCTTTTATCGCTTTATTATGATTCTAGCCCGTAATAAAATCGACTGTTGGCGAGCGAAATTTCTAAAAAAATCCGAAATACCAAAATTTCGAAGAACTTCCTTTATCACCAACATGCATCAATATCGCAAGATATGAATAAAATAAGTAAAAAAATACAACAAAATAACTGGTACAGCAAAAGACGTCCGACAAAAATAACAGAGTTCTCTCCATTTAACGACAGCTCGCTACAACGCCATAAAAGGCACAGTACCTTCGGTGTCGTTATATAGAGTTTACACTGTATTTTAATTAATAGTTAATTGATATGTTTGATTTGCATGTAGGTATTTTTTTTTACAAACTACGGCCCCCCCAGGTTGAGAAACGATGCACTACCTAAGTGATTCTCCAAAGGCGATCGTTTTAGGCACTCTGGTGTTTCAATTGATTTGACTTACATCTACTACATTGTAAAACGCAGCAAATGGTACTGGGAGGTTTAATCTGAAGAATATTTCATTGGACGAATATTTGAACTTTACTGGCAATGCGAAACAGGTCCCTAAGTGTTGGGTACGGTTTGGTTGCAGAATCGGTTGTCGGGGCGAAGCGGTGCGACAGGTAGAGGCGGGGCCGCCATTTGCACTAAAAAAAAATCACTCTTCACACCAATATTTTGGTAAATCTCACATCGGCGCCGGCGAGTCGCCATCTGTATTATACTATTAATATATTATTAATTAATTAATTAATTTTAAATATAAAATGGAAGTTTTCAGCGTGTGTTGAGGGTGGCGCGTGTTAAGGTGCGCACGACGCGCACATGTGTACATTTCTCGTAGTTTTAATTGTCACGTCTACTTCGTTTTTTTTAGTTTCACGATTCTTCTGCAAGTACAAATTGTTTGTTTATTTTTCCCTCTGTACATATTGTATATAGGTGATTGTAAGAATTAAAAAGAATCGACGATAACGACTATATAGGGAAACTATTTGGTATGTGTATGTATAATTGCGTAAAAGATTTTTTATGTATATTTATATGTATGTATACTTATTGACAAACGTTTATTTATTGTTCTAAAATTAGGTCAGTTACATTTAGGATTTTTGTACGCATAATGTTAAGTAAATTATAGTTGTTTTTATTATTTGTTTTTAATTTTCATTTTTTTTTATCGTCTAAGGTAAGTGCCATTCTGTGCGCTTTTTGGGTTCAACGCTCACTGGTATTTTGGCGTAGTAAAAAATTGGCACCGAATTAGCTAATGAAAGATTAATATCACACTTATATTGTGAGCTAATTTGGTGCCTTTTTTACAAGGATATAATAATAATTATCAAGAGGAACAAAGATGTGTTTAGGCTACTGTTACACTTGTTTAATTACAGCATGTTAGTTAAGAAACAGAACCTTAGCAGCATGCTTTTGTGTTGTTAGACAGTAAGATGTGCATTATTTTAAACCTTAATATAAAGTGTTTTCATTTTATATTGATCTCGTGAGCGCCACCAAAATGGCGTTGTTTACAACAGTCAAGTAATCTTTTGAATTAATAGGTGCAATTTAAGAAAATATAACTGCCTTATTCATAACCGCTATAACTAGGTTTATACGCTCGTTAAGGAAGTGTTATTTATATCACCACGCATTCAGAATGAGATTATGAATTACACGATATAAACTCCTTTTCAACAAGCCTATAAACCTAATATAACTAGTGAAATAAGGGGGTAAACCAATGGGGATTGTTCACAAAAAATTACGCTCTGATTTTATATTTTTATTACGTAAAATAGGGTATTTTAAGATACTAATTCGAATATTTTTGTATTTTAAGCGTTAGTTTTTTTATAATTCGATTTTAAAGTTATTTCTCCGATGACGTCATAAGGCACAAGTTTACATTGATTTATTTGGCTAGAAAACAAAAATAATAAAAGCAAGTTTTATCTATATCTAATCATAGTAATCTGTGCTACTTATTTAAATATCACTATCATTACTCATTACGTATCGTGATCATTTTAGTGTATTTTGTCGCTAGGCTTATAATTTTTCGTGTTCAACCATTATTATTTTCTATAGTTATCGTAAAAAAATTTAAAGTGGTCTTTAGGGAAAATCCATGTTACATAACTTAAATCAAATAATGTACAGCTAGAATTTTTTTTACACCTAAAGCAGGCAAACAGGCAGACGGCCCACCTGATTGGATTTAGTAAGGTCAAATAAAGGTCAAACACATTTCTTACAAAATACAAGAAGATCGTACGTTTTTTGGAATTTTAACTAGACAGAAATGATTAGGGACACTATTCCTCGAAATGGTTTTTGAAATAGCTAAATTGAAAAAAAGTGAACAATCCCCATTACGTTAGTATTGCAGTTTTTTTTGTGGTGGCACGCAATGCCCTTAAAAGAAATTTCGAGAATATCGAAAACTTGCCATAAAAACTGAAAAATGTAAAAAAATAAACTTTGGTAACTTTTACAAAAAAAAACATTTTTAATAGGTTTTTGGGAGTGGCTACAAACAAAAAATTATAGACTTACAACTTTCGAGAATTAGCGTGCCCCCAAAAAAGAAGTTACAAAAAATCCTGGTTGCATATAATATAGTTAGGCATAATATTTACCTTGTGTTTTTGAAATATACGCCATTATCTATGAAATAATTGATTATGCCTTGCCTATTGCCGTTGCCGAGTGTTGAAAACAGTAAACTTTTTTCCAACTCTTACATAGTTTGTGTACAGACGGCTATGTATTTGTCCGATTTTTTTCTTAATTTAAATTACAATATCATAATATTTTTACAGCTAAATGTAAAAATATTAAATTTATGTATTTCTTGCTTCGTTGCCGTCCTGCCAGTGAGCGTCGTACCTTAAGTCCTGTTAGAACTTAGATGTTTCACACTTGTAATTTAGTTTCTAAAAGGTAATTTAGCCATTATTAGAGGTAAATTCTGTGTTATAATGTAAGTAGCGTGCACTTTTTTTTAGGTTTGGTTGCTATCACGATTGTATAGACGGCGAGTGCCTACACGGGCAATATTGTCTACTTCATAACGTCGGCTTTTAGCTCTACCTAGCCATTCTGTTACCTTTGGTAGAAAATTTACATAACTTGTATCGATTGCATGTCCAATTTTAACTAGATATAGGGGCAGGTAATTGTACCGTGAAAGATGATCGTCGAAAAAATAACGTAATTCAGAAAAGCTCCTAAACCCTACATGACTATATATGCCACAGAACAATCTTCTTTTGATCAGTGTGACCAGATTTTGGATCTTCTCAAAAAATGTTCTGTGCGTTCAAAAAATTCTAAATTCTGTCTGTCTACATATTGTCTCTGAGATGTAAAAATTCGAGCCAAGTACAAAAATGTATAATGACACCAGACCCTTGTCATTATACATTTTTTCATTTCATGTTACTTCTGGCGTGATAAATTCATCATATTTAGGGAATTTCCAAAACCTCTGGAGGTCTTTCTTGTTTATTTATTATCTAAAATCTTTGTAAACCATATTGTACTCGGTTTGAAAATTTACTAAGGACTTTCAATTGAGTCATTTACAATACGACATCATAAACAGGGTCATCATAATCAGATTGAGTTTGGGTAATTTCCCCGATTTGACGAATTTACTACGCCAGAATTAACAGGATATTCAAACCGCGTTCATTTTAAGATATATTTTAGTGCTTCTTTCGAAATTTTACACCTCATAGAAAAGTATTTTACTTCAGATTTTAGGTAGGGTATTTGCCCGACTATGGCTGCCACCCCTGGTCTAGAGTATGCCGCCATAACAACCTGGATTTGTGTTCCGGCATTATTGACCAGGTTCCAGTCTTCCTTAAGAGAGCAGCAGCGCGTTTGTAGCACTTTGGCGTTGCAAATGTCCATAGGCGATGGTAACCACTTTCCATCAAGTGGGCCGTCTGTTGGACTCGTGCAATAAAATAACCCAAGACAAAATAATTTAGGGTAATTACTCCCCAATTTGAAATCACTGATCATAAAGCGACAGAAGAGTGATCTATTCGTATAGGATCTAAAAGTTTTTCAGAATTACACTGTCTATTAGTAAGTTGACATTCTGGGAATTGTTGCAATACTATCTTTTTCAACTTTTCTTTAAATCTCGGTTTCAAGAAGCGGTATAAACAGAGATGAAGAAGAAACACTTACTAAATGTATTCGCTTTCCCGTTTCTCATATATAAAGATAGCATTTTGATAGAGGCAACAAATTAACCCGTGTAGGCAGTCGCTCAGGCAGCTGAGTTGGACGCTAACAAACCCCGATCCACTTGAGGTTTTGATGTATAGATAATAAGCTAATTTTGAACGAATTTCATATTCATGTAATGAATTTAAGGGCAGGTCCGAGAATATTTTTTGTTTGAAACTCTGTTAACTGCCGTTTTCTATAAACTATATGTTTTCCTTACTGCAGATAAAAAATCTACGTTACCCTTAGCAATATATTCATCGAGATACATTTGTTTATAAAAACCAATTCAGAAACAACATACGTGTTTCTGAAACATTTAAAACTGTTTCGGTACCCTAATACCCTTATAATAGCTATAGGAGACTTATAAAGTTATGTAAAAGTGTTATTAATAATAACACTTCTTCTTAACGATTCTATAAACCTCGTATAACTATTATGAATGAGGCGGTTAGTGTTTAAATTGACATCTGGGGATGGCAAAATCTCCAAAACCTTATTCCTGTAAATATCTATCTGATTTATCAGTACCTATCCATAATATTGTTTCTGGGTGAAACATATCATGTTATTATGGACTTTGTTCTATACCTGTGTTAAAGAAGTGGATATTTTATAGACATCACCTTATTCATAATAGTTATACGAGATTTAAAGGCTCGATAAAAATAAAGTTATTTAATAATGCGATTATAAATAACACCTTTAACGAGCCTATAAAAACCTTGGACAACTATTATGAATAAAGGAGTTTATCTGTATGTAGTCATTTGAAACTGATAGTTCAGTCACCTTTAAATGCATACGATGTGATATTTTATTTGCGTAACCTTTATTATTTTTAATTTTTCTCCTTTTCTTATTCTTTAGCCATACACAATTATAATCATAATATGTATGGTTATAAAATTAAAAACTATTCTCAATATCTGTCTGAAATAAATTGTCAGGGTAAATAATAGTATTGTTTCCTCTATATATTTGGAAAAAAAAATACTTTTCATAATTGAAATCAACAATAGAATCGACTGTTTATAAACTGTAGAAACATCATGTAATTGAATTATATTTGATTTGATCTTTTTAAAAAACTGTAGAATAGTCGCTGTTCAAAAATACTTGCGTAGTACTATTTAAAAAAATATATTTTTACTCTACCAATGAAACTATCTGTATTCAAATTGCTACAAAATCAGACGACCACACTTGAACAGAACGTTAATAATTTGCAATAAATAACAGAATGTTTTCAATTTTATAGTAATATATAATCTGTATAAATAATTGGATGCATTGACAACGAATAATTATGTTGTAAATAACTTCGGGCTAGTTTTATATGTGTCATGTTCACCGATCCCTCTCTTACCCAGTGATTGTGGCTTGTGTTCAGAGAAATAATTCATATTGAATTTAAAGTTATTTGTGTTATGAATTACTCTGCTATAGTCCAGCGTGTTATTGTTTAATTGAAATCCCAACTGTCTTTGAGAGGTTTGACACCTCTGAATACCTCTGAAATAGCAATTACGTATTTTGAATAATATTAAATGTGCCCAATTTCTTTACATAATATGTATATAACTGTATAACAATATAATAAAAATATGAAAAAAATACAGTCGAAATTTGAAAAAATACTTACTCTCTATTTTCCTGAAAAATTTAAATTAGCCAAGTTACGGATAGCTTTTTTGTTACTTCTCGAAATGTAGTTTTTTTGACACACAGAGGTTAGCACTGCATATTATTTAAATAATTCAATGTTTATTTATTCCTTAACGGCAACAATGGCTTTAAAAGCCCGTAGTAATAACAAAAAAAACGTTAAAGTCCGTTGCGATTCGTTTTGCCACTTGTCCGTTGCCATTCGTTTTACCACTTGTCCGTTGCCATTCGTTTTACCACTTGTCCGTTGCCATTCGTTTTACCACTTGTCCGTTGCCATTCGTTTTACCACTTGTCCGTTGCCATTCGTTTTACCACTTGTCCGTTGCGTATCGTTTTTCCACTCGTCCGTTGAAGTGTTACTTTTATCTACTATGTGTCCCAGCACACATTTCGATTTTTTTTAATAGCATTTTTTGTGTCCAAACTATCCTTGTTTCTTCACATGATGGTTTTGAATTCAATTGTTTTTTTTTATCTGAACACACGCCAGACAAACTTAACTTTACATCTGTAAAGCCCAGAATCGCTCGCATCTTGCAAAATATTCTCTATGTTATACTTTTTATCTGTTCAAAGGGAGATTTTACTAATTTATATTGTTTTAGAATTTTCCAAAAAAGCGTAATTTGTTAAAAACATGAATGAAAGTAACAAATTTCACATGAAATACCCTAATAGTTCTATTTCTGTAATTTGTGTATTATATGATTGTGCTTGCGTTTTCAATAACTTAAAAATAATAATAAATAGGAATAATCCAGTATTGATCTAATTAACATAATAGATTTCTGTTACTAATATATATAAAACAGTGGTCTTTTAATTTGTTATTTCTTGAATTGTTTCAATCTCAGGCGAACTCATATAAATTTGCTTTTAGATCTTAAAACAGTCTTGGTGTAGTAGTGAAACTACTGTGAGGAAATTCTAGTCCGCAAAATCTACTTAAAAATAGCACCATTTATAACACAATAGTCTGCAAAACCGTATTTATATATATATATATATATATATATATAAAGTGACCGTTTTGTCAGGCCCTGACAACTTACCGGTCCGTCAGACGTACACTCGCAATCTGCACGTACAGACAGAAACGTTTAACCATGAGTGAAGTTCGTTCACCTTCGTGGATTTACAAGAACTTTAACTAAAATCGATATAAATCATAGATTTATTTATATCACAAATGCATATATAATTAATTATACTTACAACCATAAAATACATTTTATTCCACGATGAATAAATATATATATTACCATATTATAAGAAATATATAGATTTAATCATATTAATTATAATTAAATAAATTAACTTAATTTTATCGTTCCTTCGAAAGGAGTAGTATATAATATTGTTTAATTTTATTTTTTTGTAACTTTTGCAATGAATTGTTTTAATTAACGATTTTTTCTGCTTTAAGTAGATTTTGCGTACGTTTTCGGTGCGCATCAATTTTCCCAGTGTCTCTAGTTTCCATCCTAATTAAATATTGCTCAAAAACTTGCAATTGGCATATTAACGTAATTAAATGTATTCACTGTAGATACCATGATTTAATGGGTTGTGTGCTTTTTGCGAATAATTATGAAAACGAGTGATGATATTGCAAACTGTATTTTTGTTTTCTTAAATTGTTATTTCGTGATTTTATATTATATGCATTGAATCAGGTGAATAGGAGGCTGCTCGTTAAGACAGATTCTATGAATTCAATCAGTTGTATGTATATTATATACTAAAACATAAAATAGTGAACTATTAATGACAATCGCCAAAAAAAAAGTGTGTGTGTGTGTGTGTGTACTTATGTACACGCGTTAGAAGTTATACTTCTTTGGCCTAACAAGATAAAAAACGACACTAACAATAGAAAAACTAAAATGGTGACTATAGTTAACTTCATGGTGTAGGTTTTTCGTGTGGCGGTGTGCGCGCGCATCGTAAACATTTACTCTCATCATTTTTCCCTAACGCGCCAAAAGAAGTATAACTTAAACAATTTTGAAAAGCTTGTAAATCCTATATGTGGTATATGTTATAGAAGTATATATGGTGTGGGAAGTTTTTCTCCACTCTTGTGATGATTTATTATTTATTTAGAACATATTTTTATGTCAAATTAATCAAAATTTTAATAGAAATTTATTAAGATTTTTAACTCGGTTGTCTAATTTTTTTATATAAAATCAAAAAGCGATGCAGCTACCTTTTTTTCTAGGCGATTATCATTCCTAGTGTTGTTTTTTCGTTTATTAATATTTAATTGACTGAGGTTACTGTGTAATTTTCAGTACACTGATTTATTAAATCCTTATCGATCCATCAAAAACTTTATTCATAAATATTATTGGTGATCAGTCACACAATATACGATGCTACTTAATTTTATATGCTTTTATTTAAACAAAGTGTATTTTCAGATTATCAAAATGTGCCCCACACCGTATAACTATGACAGACATAATGACCCATCCACACGATGTATCTTTAGCAACATCGATTTATTATAAATCTATAGTAATGATTGACATTTACTAAGATGTGATAAACCTATAGTAAATAAGCTTTTTTAAAAAGGTTTTTAAATACAATCTTTTGAGATCCTAAATATCATGTAGCAGAGCCAAGACAAGTAAAACGAGCCCAAACACGACGGGTATATCTTGTTTAGTACAGGAGTTCCTATGGCCACTTTCCGACTCCTTCATCAGGTCAGCTCCATGGTACCATATTATTGCATTGTCACGTAATATACATATGTGTGCAAAATTTCAGCTCAATCGGAAACTGGGAAGTTGGTCAAATTTAACTTGCAAGCTTGATTTTACAAGCTTTTATAATCGTTACAATTGATTCAGACGTGTTGTTATAACAATGTTATGATTCCGGTGTGAGCCTAGTATTGTTAATCTGGATAAATATCTTTAAAGGGTGAAGTCCTCCATGCATAATCTTATTTAAAAAACTAAGCGTAGTCAAACCGTTGCAATAAATCGCCTACAAGGCATATTAGCTTATAAAGAAGTATAGAGAAACACACGAAGAGACCGATATATTTAATTTAATTTTGTATATTTTTTTAATATTATATATTTTTGTAAATGTATAGAGAGAGTTTTAATGGGGCCTTTTATGGTGTCATCGTTTGATTGAAACGATTTTATAGGCCGATGAAGGTGGTACGCAGCTAGTGGGAACGATGAACCGTCAAATTGAGTGTAGTGTACATATTTCAAATGGGGGTAGGCGAGATGGTTTCTATGAGAAATCAAGAATCAGAAAGAGGGTAAATTCTAATTTATTCAAAACATTAAGAAATTTCGTATTATTTGTATAGCTACAAAATAAATAATAAACATAATGTCGTTGACGTCTGTGTATGCAGGACCTTGTAAGTACATTTCTGTAAGTGACATAATTTTTTTTGGCAAAATTGTGATATATACATACATGACGTAATTTGTAAAAAATTTGACGATAAAAAACTCACAAAAAATGTAGTTACAAAGTCCTGCCACCGACGAAATATCAATAATTTTGCTATCTGCTCTCGTATAATCTTTGATATTTTTTGGTTTGTGGTATAGTGAATGGTGCGATATAAGAGTGATATCACCTTAAAAGGGCTATCATCCGAGAGGAGAGTCTTGTTCCTCGGCAAGGCCCGCGTCGAACTTCACGAACTCCGAATTCGGTAGTTGACAGTATGAAAAATATAGGCTGATTTTAATATATATCGTAGATTATGATCTAAATATGACAAAAATAAATTGTTTTAACTAAAATATTAAATATTAATTGATATTTTTGAGAAATAAAATTGTTATATTGCAGCCATTAGCCACGTGACAATGAACGCCGATCAGAGCGCGTGACGTCATAGTGTGCAAAACACAAGAAATTATCGATGACTTCTCAGATAACACTTCAATGAAACAGATGTTTATTTTGCACACTGTGACGTCATGCGAGACGCCATGACAGCTTGACGCGTTTTTGTCACGAATTGTCAAAATATTTATAAAATTGCTAAATTAAATATGTTAATGTTGTTTTTTTGCTGAAATATTAATATTTTGGCTAAAATAGACCACAAGGCTCAAAATAAACCTGTTTCTCAAAAATTGACAACTAGCGAATTGTCCAAGTTCGTGAAGTTAGTCGCGGACTATGACCATATTTGTTTTATAGAAATCATCTTGTCTCCACCAGGTTTTTAATAGAAAGTCGCTTATTGTCTTCGTGCGAGGGCTTTGTGCTATGAGTTTTGCATCTAAATAGAAAAATGATTACATTTAACGAGAGTTCATTTAGTTTCATGACTTTGAAGTGACTCGTCACGATATCTCAGGAGCTGTAATACTTATAGACTTGAAATTTGGCATGGACCTTCCTTTCGCCAAGTAGAGGTCAGCTAAGAACGGATTTTACGGCACCCGAAGCGGGAGGGTACCAGCTAGTGACTTATAAAATAACGCCCTTTGAAAAAAAACTCCAAGTACAAATCACTCGCACACGTAAATGTTACTGTATGTAGTACGTATTAGATGAAATCTTTGTGATAAACTTTTCTTAAATATCAGTATCTATTAGTGAGCCGTGTGTAAATATTATATTAAATATATAAATTATAATAATAATACATAGTTGTATTTGATAAGTGAAGCTATATTTTGTTATGGTGAACAAAAAGCGCACTCTGTCGTTTGCCATATTTTACTTGTGTATTTAGTTTTTACGATGCAGCTTGGGTCTGAACCAAATTACATACTTTTGGCGTTATAATGTGGCTCCTTATATATTTGCCACTGCGGTATTGATGTAATCAGAAGGTGTTCTGAGGTGTGTGAGAAATTAAACAGGTTTTATATATTTTGCCCGAACGCTAAAATTGCCTGACAAAGCGATTTTGTGTCACCACATACTGTTTATTGAAGTGAAACTTCTATTATAGACGGGGTCTTACGATTTTCCGCTCACGAAAAAGCGTCACGGCCGCGTGTTCTAATACTTACATTTTTAAACTCGTGATATCTTTTATTTATTTTTTCAAAATGAGACCGCATACGTAGCGAAGATGGTTTCTTTTACATGGATAACTCTGTTTAAAAGCTCGAGTGCCTAAGTTTCACATAGTCCGTCTATTATTTTGGCTTAGAACACAATAAGTGGCATTTGTAATAATCAGTAATAACATATTAAAATTGTGCCTTATATTTAAATTAAACACGTTTGAACATTCTAGAAGAATACTAAAATGGTGCCATCCACGAATTTTAGGATTGTTGACCCCTGTCCCGTTCTTCCCTAGTGTGAATTAACATATTTTGCATCATGAAATTATTAATTTAAAACAGCAGGTTCCCTAATTAGTTTAATTGCCATTTAAATTATTTTTAACTAGCTGACCCGGCCATATTTCGTACCGCTTCAGAATCAATAAACCACTTACCTTTGAAACCTTCCCTGGACTTTCTCAAATAGTTCAAAACGAAAATTAGCCAAATCAGTCCAGCCGTTTTCGAGTTTTAGCTAGACTAATGAACAGCAATTGATTTTTATATGTATAGATAAATTAAACACTGCTCCTACAATATAGTTGGAAATATTTTGATGTTTTTCATTAAAAGTTCAAATTTCGTGTTTTGAAGCTTAAATAAATATATTAGATTTTGAAATTTGACGTCACAAAATTTAAGGTCCATCCCTTGTTGTCACACTTCGTCGACACCCTACCCCCTTAAAGAGAGACTTGATTTATGGAGGGCCCCAAATAACGTTACTTCAATATATCGCATCTATAATCACTTTTACAGTTTTCTCTAAGTGTCACTTGTACCTATTTTTCGTGAATTCACGTGTGTACCGTTTTACACAACCTGTAATTCCGATCGGCAATTTTCGTTTGCGTAAAAAAGTACCGACCGGTTTCGGACATGTACATAATTGAACTTTATTCGCAAGCGGAACTGTTGAAAACATAAGGTTGCTTACTATGCATCTTTAGTTCTGTTCCGCTTACACGATTGGTACACTATCGGCGATACTAAAATTGGTGTACTGCGCGGGCATATCGGGGGGATTATTAGTAGTCGTTTAAATCTACCATTTTTGGAATTTTATTGATGTAATTCTTAAGCGTTAAATCCCGGTTGCGTTCGGAGCGGTTGCTCCTACACCCAGCGCCCGCTTTTCTACTCCACTTCGCGCGGTCTTCAGCATCCCTTGTATTCAGACCAATTGGTACGCATGTCATCCTTCACAAAGTCAAGCCAGCATTTCTTGAGCCTTCCCCTTCGCCCGGGACACATAAAAATATCAACAGTAAATAAATATCTTTACGGTCTCTATCTCGAGATTTTGAATTTGTTAATTGCTTATTTATGTACAACTTTAACCTGACATTTTTAGTTGAAGGTTTTAGTTTTTTTTTTAATAACAATAAGTCCTGTGAAGCATGCATGACCCTGTAGGATTTTGGCCCTTTTCATACTTGCTTTTTGTCCAGGTCTATTATTATTTTTAATATTCTTGTATGATCTTAGTTACATATAGAATAATATTGTACACGATTCATATTTGTAAGAATGTAAATAACAGTTTTAGTTGTAATTTGGTTCATCGCATCTGCATATATTTCTCGGTTGAAACAATCTTTTAAATATTTTGTTTGTTTAATTAAGGTATATAGTGTAACAATGAAATATTTTGCAATATTTTAACGTGTCTTTGTTAATAACTAAGTGGATCGTAAAATAATGCTGTATATTATTCAGATGTTAAATATTATTTTTTTCTTAATGTTTGAACTAAGCATGTAAAATTTAAAATAATAATATAGAATAAAAGATGTTATGATAATTAATTACATAAATCTTTGTTTGAATTAATACCTCTTCCTTGATTCCTTTAATAAAATTTATATTTATTTACTATACCAAAACGTAGTGCATCTCGTTGGTTCCTGCGCAAGTCCAGTCAAATGTCATGAGTAGTTTGTAGTGCGAAAGAGAACCGTATGCGAGTCCGGAAAGACACCGAGCGAGAGGACAACACTAGACCAGGGCCGATAATTATTTAAACCAAAAAATATAATATTAGGATGAAAGCCATTGGAAAAGGAAGAGAATATAACAAAAATGAACGAAAAAATAATTAACGCGCTATCTGAGGTCGGGAAGTGGAAGGGCAAAACTACAAGTGTCTGGGAATGCAACCAAGGACAAACCCCGGTCAGCGTAGGAAATGAGAACAAAAGACGCCGGGTTATTGGGGCGAACTGCTAGTGGAACTGGGAATCGGGGACTATGGCGTCTGCCCGTCGCAATGTTCGGGGAACATGGAAAAAATGGGTAGACGGTGACTCCATTCACCCCCCACATTCACATGGACCCCAAAAAATACCGTACAAGATTGGCGAGGGATAAAGTGCGGTGTCGGGAGGTGGGCTGCGCGTTCACCGAAACTACTTCTGACGTACCGTAAAATGGGGGGAATCGGGACACTTTTTAAGTTCGACATTGATTTTTATCGTTTTTTTTGTAGTTATAGTAATAAAACGGGGATCATAATGGTTCCGGTAGTTTAAACTTTCATTTCTAATGCATTAGGATATAGTTTATTAAATAATAAACATAAAAAGTTACAAAGCTCACTTGTCCCTATTCACCCAGGCGTTGGGGTGAATCGGGTCGCGTAAGGGGTTAATAGCTACCTACAATAGAAATTTGACCCAATATTTTGAAGTACGTTTTTTTTAAAATACTTATGACAGGATGACTGAGTGTTGTCGGATTATAGAAAAAATATTGCAAGCTTCAAATTTAAATCCTACCACAAAGTGTAGCACGTAACATAAATGTGTATATAAGGTCGCAAATAAAACTTGAGGTTTGTCCCAATTCACCCCCTAGATCCTATTCCCCCATTTTACGGTATGCTATTTATCACTTCCACCCCTGGAGCTCGAGTCTTAGCTCTAGCGCTCTCCACTCGAATGTCATATTGTAACGATAAGTATTTTATTTCCATACATTTTCCATTCTATTCGTTTGGCGCTAATGCCACTTGTCTACTAGGCCAGACACGATTGTAATAAAAAGTAGACAATCTTGAGATGCGTCATAAATGTACACTCGGGACTGAACCATGGTCTGTAAATAAAACAAGTCTGGAAAAATATTATATAACATTTATATTTCTTAAATAGTAAACATTTTATTTACACAAACGTATTAATGTATACATTAAACAGACAATCTTAACCCCTTATTAACTTTACGTAAAATTTGATTCCAACAAGAACGATTCCAGGTGCCGCAACAACAACAGCGTCGATTTACACAAAATTTACATCTCTTCTACATACTAAAATAAAAATAATAACAGCAACTCTTAATTACTGGGGAACTATGGTTGGTCGACAGATTTCCTGGTTTACATGAATCACATAAGATGATGTTGTACATAAAAGTTCAATTTTATTTTTGAACTTGATACAACCAGAATGGAGCAGCGTGAAAAAGCTACGTTTTAGTGCATTAGGTTTGAAAAATAGAAATTTTGGACTGAAGCGGGTTTTATTTTACACTACTCATAATGTATTTAATAAACACTTCAATACATTGTTAATGTATAAAAAACATTTAAATAGTTAAACGCAATATTTTAGCTAAATTGCAGAGAATTAACTTGTATTGAAAATTAATCAAAAACATGTCTACTATTTATTTTTGTAATGGATCAATGATTTAGTTCAATAGACCTTAAATATTTACTGTTTGTTTATATACAAAAACCTAATTACGATTACTTGAATCGGAAAAATCGAAGAAAATGTTAAGGTAAGTATTAAATATATAGGCTACTATATCTTAAGTGATCCATGTGCCAGCATACCGCCAGACGCCATAACATTGTACCTATTACGGCAATATCTTCGTCTTACATTGACTATACGAAAAGAAAACGCCTTTTGACCAATTTAAATCGACACCAGTGCTTATATTGTTCCGACAATTGTAAAATTCTATTCAATCACATACACTATCGTTATATCGATATTATTAAATATTTAAATGCTGCCCAAATTAAAATCGCCCATAACTGATTAAGTGTGGAAAATACTTGCACTACAAACTACAATGAAATAGATTATTTTTGAAGACGTCTTATCAGTATAAATTATTAACATAATGATACCGTCCAAGAGCCTTGAACTTTAAGCACCTGTTCTTCTAGCTCAGAACTAATGCAAGTCCTCCCTGAGAATCTAATCTGCCAAAATTAAAAGCTAACTTCGAATACACGAGGCGTTGTGATATTTAATTTTCACCCGTTATTACTCAAAAGTCGATTAGTATTTGAACAAAGTCGATAGTACAATAAAAGCTGTCTGTTCGCAGCAATTCAATTGATTATATACCAAAATATCAGTTACGGACAATTTATGTGACGATTTAATTCGGTAAATAGGCATTAAAGTCGTACAATTAAATTTATAATCAAATAAAACCTCAGTCTTTATCACCTCCGCGCCCCACCTTAAACTTTTCAAGAAATTTCCACTGCACCAATTATGTTAATTTATGAAATAATACAAACTACAACGCATACACGAATATAATCCGCAAGAGTTAACTTGAGACCTGAGCGGAATGCGCGCTCCCCTCCCGTCCCCCGCCTTCTTACCGCTCTCGCCATCGACGCCTCAGTACCTCGCGCTTTCGTCATCCCAGCGAAGTCTCAAGTTTACTCTTGCGAGTTGTACCTTAATCAGTTACGCGGGTAAACCAGATGATCATTAGATTGGTAATGATTTTGAATAATGTTAAATTTTAAGTGGCAGTTTATTCGGCCGTTATCAAACAATGTGCCAAAATTCATTTCAGAATAATATTTACTTATATATGTTATATTGAAAAACACGACAAAGCTAGAGAGATAAAAGTATTTCCAAACACCTTACTGGACATTCAAATAGCACTGAAAACCCAAAATTTCCTTGATTTTACTTAATGTAAAGAACAAATCTCATATACATAGTATTACCACACTTCTCACTCACAAGAAGAAGTATAGACAAAACAAATTTTCTTTTTAGTTCGCTTTCACACAATGTTTACATTAGATTCTTAAAATTCGACCGCTTTTTTTTAAATGATTTCTTGGATTTCATCAACGACCAACCAATTAAAGTTATAAAATTAAATTAGTTTTAGTCGCGAAAGTCTAAGATAATACTTATATACCATAATTATTAATGTTGTGTGTTATTCAAGACTGTTCGGAATTTTGATATTATTGTGGTCGGTTAAAAAGATCCAGAGTAGGTATATTTTCGTTCCGTGGGTGAAGTACATAAGGCTTATGAAAGCTTTAAGATTTAAAACAGATTCAAATTTGAGTGTGCGGTATTATCGTTAAAACTAGTGGATGTACAATATTATGTACTTCTGACAGAAGATTGTGTTACATTAACTATAAATTTTTATAAAGTAGGCATTTCTCAAGTATTTCAAGTACATAATAATATGTAGTTCGACTCGTGACTATATTTCTATACTTATCACAGCCGTAACCATAATTTATAATCATACTATATCATTCTTAAGAAAACATTACCAATATCTAAGTTTCTCGTCACATCAATCTTATATATGTGTATGTTTAAACTAAGTTAAAACATCGTTAAAAAGTACATTATTTTTAATATTTCGATTAGGCTACTATTCTCAGACAATAGTCCAGTAAGAAGCTAACGTACAAATTTATCTAACTAGACAATTATAACAAGAAACATTAAATATGGCAATTCTAAATCATTGATATATAGATCTTGTCAAACTTCAAAACCGCTCGAAAATAGCAATATTCAATTTTGTAATAAAAATATATCTATCGGCGTAAGCATATGACACTAAGAGCAAGCATTAAATTAAGCGTTCAGGTATAATTGTCTAATCAGTAATATACTGAATAGACAATTATATGGCAACGATCGCCTTGTCTTCTTAAAAACAATAAAGGCCTAATTAAAATTCGCAATCAGACCTGTATTCTACTACTACTCATACACAAACAGATGCTTGAGATAATCCGTCCATATAAAAAAAGGCTTGTGTTTAAACGCCTACCAGAAATGCACCTATTTTACTACCAAATAAATTCGAAATACCTACCAGAATGGATAAATGCTCACCAAATTGTGTTTCCAGAAGTATTGTAGAAATGAAGCTATTTTCCTTTTTATGCTATGCCATAAAAATATATAAACGCCTTTAAAGCTAATTTCAGACCAAATATTTTACATGATCGCTAAATAGATATTACCAATATTTTGTTTCTCCACTTCCAATTTAGTAATTTTTGCTGAGGCAAAAAAGCAAACGTACAATTATTTTTAATACCAAATATAATATTGCGTATTCCAAACACATGTTGCTTGTTTATTGTTTTATGAATTTGATTAAAACAGGGTGTGGTTTACATATATGTCTCCGGAATCATAAGTAATGAGCGGGGGAGGGGGGGGGGAAGGAAAACTCACCCCTTCTGCAACTCCTATGTGCGGAAATGTATAGTTCCTGAGTTATTAATGTTTTTGTCAATCTAACCTCACTTCTGTTTTTCACTAATATATAAGATAAATAGTGAATGGTTACAGTCGATTCTGGTCGCTTTGGTCTACACAAAACCTAACCTAACCGACTGTTTAAAACTCCACATATTTAAATTTTCGGATACATACAGTCTCCTATTTCGATTAATCCCGTCTAAAAACGTAAAAAAACGTCTCGGCGACAAAATTACCAGATCATTGTCTTGAATTTCAAACTTATTAATTAATTGAATATGTATTTTTTCCACTCAAAACCAATTTCAGTTGTTATAAATAAGTCTTAAATATATCCTAACACATGAAACTGCAATTTTCGGTTTGAATGTTAGTGTTTTAGTAAAACAATATTTGGTGGGCATTTATCCATTTTGATAAGCAAAAAGAATTTAAATACAAAACATACAATTGTTCTGATGAGTGTATATTTATTTTGGAACGTTAAACGTTGGTTTTTAGGCACCTCGGTATAGAGTGGATTAAATTTATATGAAGTAATATATTTTATTTGGTGCTTAGTCTAAGGGACAAAAAATATTTTTGGTGAGCATTTAAATTGTACCCATAAAAAAATATCTTTCAGTACACTAAGAGTTGTAGGTACCGTCAGAAAATTTCAAATTTACCGATTATTAGATTCCGTTTTAATTTTTATGGCCAGTCTTAATTGGCAATTGAAGGCTGCATAATAAATTCTTTTTCATACAAAATCACACAAGAAATTAACATAACTCTGTCACGTATTATAGAATACAGGTCTAAAAATGAAAATATTAAGTGTATTTATAGCCATCGTTTTTCGATGTCCATTAGTAATTTTATATTATTATATAAAACACATTTATTCAAAATGTGCATATATTTAACTTACATCTTGATATAATAGTATTCATAATATACAAAAAATATTTCTCTTTGGCACACCTTTCAAATCAGATCACAAATAATTGACCTTAATAGATCAATTAATTAAGAATATGACATGCATATCGTATAATTTTTTTTTTAAATAGTAATGATAAAATCGTGTTTGACACTGATATTACTAATGCACTGTGGTCTGAATTAATGCGCCAATCACAATGTTTACGTATTTTTCAAAGTTGCATATTATAATGAATTTAAATACCATTTTCAACGCTTTCATAACAATTTCCTAGATGTAAGTATATAATGGTAAATCATTTGTTTACTCTGATCAAACTGAGGCGGATATCGCGCATGATGCGAGCTTAGGAGTTGAAAGTTGTGTGAGTGGACATGTTCAAATTAGAAATCTATGAAAACCGAGAATATGCAGGGAATCCTGTCTGTTTGACAGGTTATTAATGAGATCAATGCTCCATAATCTATTCCAATTGAGTTTATGACTGTAACACTCGCAAACAAGTGGAAGGGTAAAATCGCGGTCGTGAGCGTGGCTGCTCTGAGTGCTTACAGTGGAACGCGCTCATAATCTCTATTTCAGATGCTCTATACAACCTTGTCAAAGTGGAATAAACAAACTGAAGCATTTAGTTTTCACTTTCACAATATTAGCATAGGAAGTGGTAGCATTTTTTTTAATAACCCAAACGTTTATTTTACTTTTGACGTTTCGATACCCATCAAGGCTACGTTCCACATGACGATCACAACGATCACGCTCATGACCCTAATATTTCCCAGTCAACTTGTTGACGAGCAATACAATCATAAACTGGAGTGGAACGGATTATGGAGCCTAGCTGTCATTTACGACGAAATTTACAATCGTCTTTGGTTGCTATTTGGCTGATTTCAAAATCACGCCTTTTTCAATGTATCGATAGAAGAAATTAATGCCCTATCGTCAACGCCCACTTCAACTCACCTCTTGACGTGGGTCGTTGTGAGCGCTGCGTGATCGAAAATTATGTCGTCATTAGTGACGTTTTCGCGGCGACTATAACGACCGTGGTCGCTAAGTGGAAGGACTGGAAGAGCATTTTGAGCGTTGTGAGCTACAAAAGGAACGCGGCCAAAATGTAGCAGTTATTACTTTAACAACGTTTACTTAAGTAAATTGAATGTCATTTTTAAAAGATATCATAAATCGCTTAACCTACGGGTCACTATTATCTTTCATTTACATTTAATTATCAACCTTATCATATATTGTATAAAATTCTAAAACTTATTCAAAACAGTTTTAGTGTAGGTACTTTCACGTGATATAATGAAATCTGGTTATGTCAAGTGGCCATTTTTTTTATGGTTACACATGATCTCGACAATGTAGTATCGACAAATTCAATGGCATTTACAGATTAAAATAAATTAGATTAAGTGCCTGGAAAAGCGTACCAGGCAAGTGCGCCGCGCCGGCAGCGGGCGGCGTGTACAGCAGCTGACCTGGGTTATATTGTAAACAATTTCCATACTATACATTTACAGACAATTTAAGTATTTAAAAATGACTAACTTCTCAAAGACCGTTAGAAAAATTGTTGGCATAATATAGAACAAATGGATGATAGTCTGAAAAGAACAGAAACAAGAATTTTTCCTAATTATTTGCAGTTCACACTTTTAGGTGCTCGAGTTTTGTTGTTGACTATTTTTCAAAACAAACATACATGGAGCAGATTTATCTACGGTAACTTAGAAAGGTCTGAAATTATCACGCCGCCGCCGCCGCGCCGGCGCCCATGTCTGTCATTTACTAGAAAGTGTCCCGAATAGGACTCCAAACTTGCTAAGTTCTCTCTAAGTCAGCGTTTTTCAATCTGTGGGTCGCGACCCCTAGGGGGGTCGAAAAGCCTTTCTTGGGGGTCGAAAAGCCTTTCTTGGGGGGTCGAAAAGCCTTTCTTGGGGATCGAAAAGCCTTTCTTGGGGGTCGAAAAGCCTTTCTTAGGGGGTCGAAAAGCCTTTCTTGTGGGGTCGCCCGGAAAAGGGAAAAGGCAATTTAAACTTCTACCTCATACTTAGGTACTTTCTAAGCTCAGCAGCATTTTGCAAAGTTAAGGTCCTAATATTGAATATGAGTAACAAAATAGAGAAAAAACATAAACAGGCTTTTAAATTACTAACTTTTTGTCTGTCTATGACCCAAGGGGGTCGCCAAAATTTTCCAACCTGTAAAGGGGTCGCGTATTCAAAAAGATTGAAAAGCACTGCTCTAAATTATATATTGAGTCGTTTAATTCCAATACCCGCCAACTCCCTTAACAAACAAAATTAGCTTAATTTTGGATAGTATGTTTTTGGATAGTCTATGAAATTTCTCGTATGTCATTTTGTTCGTTTTATACCTAAAACTTCCAACTTCCAACTAAATTTGACATCAAACTTTCGAATCTGTTCCAAAATCCGAGATATTAGATACACTTTTTTGCTTTTACTGAAAATATGTTGCGTGTGGAGTTAGCTGATATTGGAATTATACGACCACATATTTACCTAAATTATCGAGACCATTGAATCGCAATTAGACCTAAACTGCACTGCACTAAAACACTTTAGTCAACAAATAATTTCACAGCCCGTTTGTTCATAAAACTAAGTCCTTAGATAGCCCTCCACTGCCGTTCATTGGGTTCGGGTTTGACGTGGTAATTGAGACAGGGCTGGAAGTTGACGTGGATCGTGACCGGGTGCAAGGGCGCGGCCAAGTGCACGGCCCTCGCGTCCAACACGTCGTAAGCGCCCAAGTGCCGAGACAGGCACGAGTAATCCACGCTCAATGGCACATAGTATTTACCTGTTAAAAATGTTACAGCGGTTACTTCCATACATACATACACAACTTCACGCCAGGTCCCTTGCGGGGTAGGCACGAACAACAGAGCGCCATTCAGGCTTAATTGAAGTAAAACTTCTTTAGACGCGACTAGGAGGTAACTGAACGACAATGCAACGAAAGTCCGTTACGGCAATATGGCGTCACGTTTCTGTACCATCCGGTTTTCAAATATTTTTGATTTTGTCAATAGATAGTTTATAAACAAATCAATCAAAATTTTTTTTTACACACCTCACTTGCTTCTTTGACATTCATAGCTCTTGTCATGCACGCTCGTCTGTTCTTAAGGCTCCTGACATCACCTTCTGCTAATACACGATCAATTTGATCATGGAAGGTGTGTCGTGGCCTTCCGCGACTTCTGCATCCATCCACTTTTGCATTGTATTTATCTGTTTAGTCATTCTTTCATCATACATTCTTTCCACATGCCCGAACCACGGTTGTAATTATTACTTCCAACTATATTTAATCGCGTTAGTATCGTGTGAAGTGAAGTAATAACTTCTTATGGGCGGGTAAATCGCTTCGTTACGTAACGCGTTACGGCGCCAGTCTATCTGATTTCCCTTGCTTTCACGCAAGTTATCACTTCGGTCAGGCGTCCCAACACACACGTTTCTTTTTTTCAATATGGCCATTTTAAATCATACCCAGGATAAAAAGTAGCGTAGATTTGAAGTCTGAGAATTAGCTGTCGATCAGCGAAAACCGCATCGCAATCGGCCCAGTAGTTTTTACGTGAATCCCGAATTAACAGACAAGAAAAAAAAAATGCATCGTCTTTTCCATCGTTTATATTGTATATTCCAGTTGTATTTTTTTTTAATAGTTTCAATATACAAACACGGCATGTTTAGAATTTTATAATAATGTTACAACCTAAGCGCCGACAAAGACAAATTCATACCTGCAGCCCAGTAGAGACACATTTTATTACCTTCTTGGCATTTGGACTTCTTTTGTTTACTTTGTGTTTAAAATTTGTTATTAGAAAAATAGCCCATTGTGTATTGTAATCTTTTATGGCAGTCATTAGCCAGGTGTGTTTCTAGGAAATACGGTCCACGCGGCCGAGTAGATATTGCATCCGTGCAGTATGTCTGCTCGGCCTCAATTGATGGACGAGGCAGTCGAGCAATAACCACAAGCGAGGCAAAACGTGTGTACATTCGGTAATCTATTTAGCGACGGACTTTGCGCGTGTTATTGAATTGTGCATTACGTTTGGACTGGTTGTGTTCAGTTATATTTGTACCTGTGTTATACGTGTTTGTATAGTTCTAATAAACTCTATAGTAAATCCAACAGCATTTTAATTAGAGTCCTGCAACTTGTAACAATAATATAGATATTAGATAATTACCAAGTGAGTTCAACGCGAATACCGGCACGTACTGCGCCGGCGGCGGTGGCTTCTCGTAATGATGGTGGTGCGGGGAATCGCTCGACGTGTCCTGCAAAAAAAAAACATTTTATTATTATTTAGGCTCATGGCTTGGCAGCTAGGCCTTTAAGCCAGATCTTAGATAACAAATTTACAATATAGTTTCTTTATTTTCTTAAGCCTATGTGGTTCCGCCGAGGAACACCTCCTTATAAATTCTTCCTCCCCATCGAGAAAAGAATAAACTTTTATATGAAGATTGCGCAAAACAAGAGACATTCAGCTAGTGTCAGTGCTGTCACCGCAATATACGTAACGTCACCGTCGGTTGGAACATAATAAAGAAAAGAAACTGTTATAATTTCATTTAATGATCATAACCATGATCCTAGTGAGTGTGTGAACCCCCGGGGGACGAGTGCAGTGTGGCGGCGGACTGGTGGCGAGGTAAGTCCTTCCTTACTTCTTCTTCCACGTCCCTTAGCCTTGTCCCGGCCATCGTATCGCGCCCGCACTATATATAGCTCAGCTGAACTGTGTTATCAACTGAAGCCATTCAACGGATTCCTTGTGACAACTAGAAAGGCCACATTTGACTATACAGTTCACATTTCTCACAAAAACACATAATTACTACTCAAAAACTACCAATATCCTACAACTATTGTTCATTTTAGAGTAATTTTAAACATTTTTAAAAAATAAAACTGCAAAGCACATCATCACCTTTCAGTTCCCGCCAAAACCCCAAAAGAAGAAATACTATTTATGACGTCAATCAGATAGGTTAGATAACAGTCAAATCCATAGATTCAATCTACAGATAGATTTACAGCCAGATTTAACGAGTGTACACAATTATATCGTCATATTTCTGTACACTCGTAATGAACGAAAATCATGATTAGTGTGAAGAATCAGTTTTCTAAAGCCGCGTACACATTGAACCAATTAATGCTAACAAACGATAGCGGTGAATACAAGGCGGAGGTGTCCGTAACATTAAAGCATCTCATACATTTGACTGGTTGACGAAAGGTACACATTGAGCCAAAGAAAGAAAGATTAAGGTAAGAAAGGAAAATTAAGGTATAATTGTAGTAATTAGTATTTTTGTTCTTCAAAATTAAGGTATAGATGATAATATCTGACTTATTGGCGGAAATTTGAAGAGAGATGTTTTGCCGTGCAGTTCATTTTCAAAAAGTAAAATACTTGATAAATGTTGACAGTAGTTGTAGGATATTTCCTACAACTATTGCCAACTTTTAACCAGTATTTTACTTTTTGAAAATATAAACTGGTACTTCGCATCAGTCAAAGCCCCTACAATTTGGCTAAAGCTTCTGCTTGATGATGAACCCAAAACTTAAATACTCATGAATACCTGACACTGGCTAGATACACAAATCATGTAGAGCAGTGTTTTTCAACCTGTGGGTCGCAGAGCCTTGCTCGGGGGGTCGCCGGCAAAAGGGAAAAGATAATTTAAATTTGTACTTCGTACATATAGTAGAGTTAAGTCCGTGCAGTTTGGGTCATAAATAATCGGAGTATTTCGCTCTCTCTTCCACTCACGGGCCTTATGGGCGGGCATCGTGATTGCGCATTATTGTTGTCGATAAGCGTTATCGATAGTGTATTTGGTTTTGTCATTTTGTGGGTTAGTGATAAAAATGAAAGAAAAAAATAGATAAAACAATGTATGTATTAAAATAATAATAATTATTTAAAATAAATTATTAATTAGGTATCTATGTATTAAAAAACTATAAGTACAAAAGTTAAGAATGTAACAAGTTATATTAAAATTAACAGCAAAAAAAGATAATAATGATTTTTATAAGAATGATAATCTTTCTTTGATAAGAATGAGTTTTTATCGATAATGGCGTTGCGCCCGCGCAACATGCTCACCGCCCTAACCGGGCTGAGGCCGAGTTTGATTTATGACCGAAACTGCACGCACAAAATAATTCTACTATAGGTACTTTCTACGCTCAGTAGCTTTTTGTACAGTATAGGTTCTAATAATGAATATAGGTGACAATATAGAGAAAAACAAAAATATAGTCTTTTAATTTACTAACTTTTCGTCTGTCTATATCCCAAGGGGGTCGCCAAAATTTTTCAACCTTTAAAGGGGTCGCGTATTCAAAAAGATTGAAAAGCACTGATGTTGAGCCATGTTTAGACAGAAGAATATATATACCTGGGGTGAGGTGTCCCTGGCTTCTTCGGTGGAGCCCGAGTTTGATGTAGTGGTGGAGGGGGCCGGCTTGGCCGCGCGTCGCCGCTTGTGCGAGTACACCTTGCCGTGCGCGTGCGCGCCGCGCAACGCCATGTCCGCGGCCTGCAACCGATGATGCTTATGAACATTCCAGACAAAAATTAACAAAAACTGCAAATGAATTGAAGTTTTGTAAAACTGTAAAGCCGACCTTAAACAACCATATGTCGTAGCGCATCATTCACTGGTAAAATATCCAAGAAAAATTAGACTTACCTCAGTGTCCTGTGATCTCGAAAACCTCCTTTCAATGGAATTCTTGAACTTGTAAGAATGGAGATAGTCTTCGGCGTGTTCGGGCTTTCGCACTGCACGAAGGGTCTGCTCCCTTTTGCGACGAGCGTCCAGAGGCAATGGCTCCGCGTCTGGGGGGCTTTCTGATTCTCCAGTTACAGATACTTGGCTCAATGATACTGAAAATAGAATACAGAAATAATAGAAATTTTAGGGTTCCACAGGGGTGTAGTTATTGCGTATCAGCCATATTAATGATACCCGGAGTCGAGCTACAGGAGCCCCGACGTATATTTAAGCAACAATACGTAAAATGTAATCTATAACTACAAATAGTAATAGAACACGTTGAAATCTAGAATTGTCTTCGGCTCTAATAAGTTTTTGAAAATGAAAGAAAATATTTATTTGACTATGTCCCATTCAATATACAAAATATTTTTAAAATAAATTATTAATTGCAACATGCAATTCTTTTTTTTAACGAGTGGCAACATCGAAATAAAATCCTCATCCAAATGTTGTAAAAATCTTGCCACGCGTATTTCCTTAATTTTTACCTTTAATGTATAAAATGTATAGTGACCATGGACCCGGCGAAACCGTCACAAACGTCTTAATTTTCGCTCACGCAGCTCTCAGACGAGACATTTGGAGATGTGTGTCAAAGTGGACGTTGACCACAGAACACTAATACTTTTTATCGAGAAGTTCACAAAGACGCGATTTTCAATTCAACTAATGATATTTCTTTGTTTCATTCATGACATCAACCCTCCATAATCCATTCCACTTGAGTTTATGATTGTACCGCTCACAAACAAGTGGAACGCACTCATAATGATGTAGTCATATTGCGAAACAAAAATAAGAATGGTCAGCATTCTCCACATAAGTAAAGGATGGAGGACTTTTACGGTGTAATAGCCATCGATGTTTTCCAATTACTTTTGTAATGAAATTAATTAGTGATGGTTAACTCCCACAAAGTCATCAAAAATCGTATCACCTAAATAACTTTAAATTAGAGCTTAGAAATAATCTTAAATAAAATCTGTTGACCAATTTTTGCAATACGTGGTATGGGATTGAATTTTATTAAATACTAGCTGTGCCCGCGACGTCGTCCGCGTGGAATTTGCTTTCAAAACCCCCCGATTTTGAAACATTATTGATTGGTGCTCTGCTCCTATTGGTCTTAGCGTGATGATATATAGCCAATAGCTTTCCTCGATAAATGGGCTATCCAACACTGAAATATTTTTTCAAATCAGAGCAGTAGTTCCTGAGATTAGCGCGTTCAATCAAACAAACTCTTCAGCTTTATATATTAGTAGGTATAGGATTTTTTTATTGCATGATTTTAACAGACAAGCCGGCCCACGGCCCACCTGATGAAAAGTGGTTACCATCGCCTATGGACATTTATAACACCAATTTGCAACCGATGAGCTGCCGCTCTCTAACGAGGGACTGGAACCTGGCCACTAATGCCGGAACACAACTCAAGGTTGTTGAGGTGGCATACTCTGGACTCTAACCATCTAGACGGGTAAATAGTGGTGGTAGTGACCACTTGGCTGTGGGTTGTTCTGTCGCCTCTTACGACAGGTCGCCCAGCCGCAGGAAATGGTATTCTTTCTCCGTTTCAGCACGAATGATAATTTATTATGAATTAATGCTTTTTAGTGTACTTCGCTTTTTACTTTTTGCTTAAATATTGTCATTCTTTTTAAACTTAAAATCACTTCAGTTTCATTTATTGATATAGATATATATAAAAACGAAAATAATTTACGTCCATCCGTACGCTCCATAAGTTATAAATAGGTATAACAGTTTCTCGAGGTCAAAACACAATGTTCTAGAACAAAATCCCAAAAAAAAACGTTTAAGTATTCGAAGTTTATATAAACCACGTGGGAGTGGGTTCATTATATATTAATATATTTAAAAACACAGCATCCATTTCATTTCATATACCAGTTGTAAATGGGTGAATTATACGAGGAAGTATTTTCTAGACGGTAGTGTCCATAGCTATATTGGTCATATGCGGACAATTATCATTTCTGTCCGTGTACAATTATCATTTCTGTCTTTTTATGTATATGTTACAGCTTTTTTTATACCGACACATCTTAACATAGTATAAAACAGGGATTCCCAAAGTGGTCGCCTGGGGTTGAAATCAGTTTCTCAGGGGTTGACATAAACGAAAACTGATTTTGTGGGTCGTCGAAGTTTAAAAGCTTTCAAGATACTATCTAAGTTGTGTTACGTGTACATAAAAAAATTACTACTTAAGTATTTTACGTAATTTGTATTAATAATAATTATGTTTGATATTTACTGAATTTTATGTCCATTTACAATGTTAAATTTTGGTGAGAAAATGATGTCAAGTTTACTCACTTAACCAACTGCAAAGTTTTTTTTCAATTGCATTTTGTATCAATACGCAAAAGAACTAGTGACAGGATTAAAGAAATTTGGCTATGTCGGTCGATAGTGCCATGAATTTATTAGCCCTTACTTTTTATTCGTGCATATATAATTACTGTATAATCTACTAATCTACTGTACTATCTCTTATGCTTGGCGTCTTTGCATGCGTATTGGATAAAATAGCAACTCATAACCCGATCGGGCACCGGCTTTAGTTTCAAAATATGAGGCAAAATTGAAAAATACAAATTGTAATAAGAAAACAATCGCCGCGTTTGTTTTTTCAGTACGGTATGTCTACCCTGGACGTATTTCCACCCCGTGCCCCTGATACACAAATTACTCTAAGTAGTTATCCTATGTATTGTAAATGTGGGCTGTCTACGGATTCTTCGGAATTTCAGTTTTTAGTTTTTTTTCTATGTTAACGTTGGTGGTTCACGGGAATCGCAATGTTGTCTTGTCACAGATATTTATACAGGAAAATGATTCTAAGGGATTGTGTTGACTCCTGCATGGATAAATCATTTATTGATGTTATATAATTCGACATACCTCTGTCACATTCCATAGAATACGCAGGTTCGGCGATGTGTCTGTCCGGTTGATAGGCGTCAGGGGGGAATGCGGGTGCGACTGGAGGCGGCGCTTGTGCTATCACTCCCTTCATCCCATACCCATGCGACGACGATGACGACGAGGCCGTCTCCGAGGAAGACCCAGGGTGCGACCGCATTTTATCTCGGGTGATATTCTCTCCTGGAAATAAAGATTGAATTTTTATGGTTTCGCGGTTAAAAGGCAAAGGACAAAGAGACTTGGACCGTAAGATCTTGAGGCCATGAGCCACTACAAAGAGCTCTCAACACAGCTTATTTAATTTTAAGATCGTCAGAGGGCTGATGCCTTCTTCGGACTACGATCAATATGGCGATCCATCTACGTTCGTAACGAGACCTCTGATATCTTACCAATAGATTACGATGACCGAGACTTCGTATTCTACTTATAATTACAGGGATTATAGGTAGAATACACAATTTACATTAATTAGGATATGAAAAAATTTTCTTATTGTATATTTATTACACTTATAATTATAATAAATATAATGTCTCTGCCTGTCTATGTATATCAGACATTTACTTAAAAAATATTGTATTCTACTGTCTGAATATACGTATGAAATAAAATAGAAAGTTATATAATTATTTATTCTATACTTAATGCCGTCGGACATAGAATAATTATACAACTTGCATTATTCTATATATTGCAACAAACCAGTATGATACCGTATTGAAAAAAAAATACAAACTATAGAATTTAAAAAATAGTTTCATCGAAATTAAATTTGTCTAGAATTATTTTTTACGATGGAAGGCATTTGTGTTTAAATTGTTTATTTGGGTTTCTGTAGCCAAATCAAAAGAACATTTCATCTCCACGGGAATCCTTCGCAATTGACATATTTTGAGTTTGGAAATATGTTACAAATAAACACCCTTAATGCTTTGCAACCATAACCCAAACATTTAATGGAAAGGTCATAAGCCAGAAATCATACTCAGAAAAAAAGACTAGTCATTATATTACTGAACAAATAAAATGTACTAGGTAACTTACAAAAGCCGTATCCAGAATTGGTATGAAAATTATACTTCACACCAAAGGATTAGAAATCCTACCTTTGGTGACAGCTTCACAATGTCTCTGTAGATGCGAGGCCATCTGAACGCAGAGGCCATCCCCGGGGCTGTAGCCTTGGACTTCGACGAGGAACCTGACGGCCTCGCCAACGGCCTCCTGGTAGCCAGCCCTGAAGTCTTCGGCCAACGTCCTCTCAGCAGCTAAAACATAACCCACGCGAAGATGGAACATCTTCTAGCGGGGACTCCCAAACAGCATTAGCATCCTTCAGTTAAATTTTTAATTAAAAAATATCGTTCAAACACGATACAAGCACCCGTTTGGTTTCTGAGCAAATTTGTAAACTATTGTACGGCGTAACTGTTTGATTTTTGAAATTCGGCGTAAAGGTATTAAAAATATGCGCGTTTTGTTTATAGATTTACCGGGCCGGGCCACTGTTCAATGCAAGGCAATGCTTGGAATTTCGGAAATAAAAGTATATACTATAAACACTTTTCTATTAAAATGCAAGGTTATGTAAAAATAACAAGTCAATATTGACGATTTTCCGAGTGTTGCGGATGCAAAATTTTATATATTAAAATGTCCCGAAACTAAATAAGAATTTTGAAAATGATTTATAAATACAAATATAGAGTCAAAAGTTACGGAATATAGTATAGTTTGTAGTTTATTTTTAAATGTATTGTAGTATATGTATTTTTCAATTTAAATTTTATAATAAGTATATTCATAAATTATTAAGTAGGTATTGTTCAACAGATGGCTATGATTAAAGCGTAAATTTCAAGAGAAGGGTAATGCAAATTAGTGAAGATGTTCCGGATACGAATATCATGAACATTATTTTATTTTATTTCATAAGGTTCATTTACATGCCATATTGTTACGCCATTAATTAATTTGTAATACACTTACGCTTGATGATGAAATTTCATTGAACTTTCTTTATAATACAAATAGCTGATAAGTATATCATGTATATGTATAAAATATTTGCAATAGCTGCTTCTTAGACTACTGTGGACTCACTAAAAGTAAATTTTATTGCATTTTTATAGTTGCACGTGTTACAAACTAACACGATTAAACAACAAGACGTAGTAGCTTAATGGCTAAAATACTCCGGTATTACATATTCCAATACCGTGGGTAAGAATTCTGACCGGCGAGCAGGCATAGCTTAGGCGGAAGCCTGCCCACACAGGCTGCAGGCTGCGTCCAGCGTGACGCTGTACGCGACCGACAAATGCATGTTATGATAATACACTATAGTAATCTCTCTTGAACACCTAACGCGGCGTACATACACTGTGCGTGGCATCCATATCCAAATAAAATTCCTACATACATACATAACTTCACGCCAGGTCCATTGCGGGGAAAGCACGGTCAACAGAGCGCCATTCAGGCTTATTCTTACACACCTCACTTGCTTCTTTGACATTCATAGCTCTTGTCATGCACGCTCGTCTGTTCTTAAGGCTCCTGACATCACCTTCTGCTAGTACACGATCAATTTGATCATGGAAGGTGTGTCGTGGCCTTCCGCGACTTCTGCATCCATCCACTTTTGCATTGTATTTATCTGTTTAGTCATTCTTTCATCATACATTCTTTCCACATGCCCGAACCACCGGAGCATTCCTTTCCTTACCTTCACCCCGACACTCTCTTTCAGACCAACTCTCTTTCTTACTTCGGTATTACGTAATAAAATTCCTATATTTTTTTAAATCTTCATTCGATTTTTACCCTATTTCTTGAGATTGCGATTTTGTAAATAATTAATGCTTAATAATTGCAATACTTAGTCCCCCTAAGTTACCTATTGACGCGAATTACTCTATCACTAAGTTTACATAATTTGCTCATAACAACTAAGGGTGCATTTTACTTTTAACATTGAACATATTCTGAGATTATGGTGAAAATACAAAAAAGTCTTGACAATGTTAAACAAAAGAAGATTTTTGAGTATTTCCGTCAACAATCTAAAAATACTTGTGAAAATCTGAAGAAAACTAATTCAGTTGAAGTCCTAAAGTAGTATATACTATTCCTAAACTATAGGGAATAGAAGTGTCTTAAACTTCTGTGAGAATGTGGAGATATGAAGCCAATGCAAGGCCAAAGATAAACAAAAAAATCAGTTGTTTACTGACAAGGAAATGGTTCTGAAGGCGCAATATATTGAACCCAAAAAGTGATATTAAAGATTGCCTTCATGTTGGAAATAATTGCAAAAATCTAAGCGAAGTACCAGGTTTAATTTTCATCAATGTTTATGATCATGAAACTTAAATAAAACCATCTAATAAGATTAATTCACATTAGTTTGTTATTTATTTATATGGTTGTGTTCTCCAGTGGAACTTAATAAAGACTTGAGTTTGAATTTGTAATTTGAATTCATCCATCCGTGTTATTTATAATTAACTTTATTAAAAGTATCGAGGATAATTTTATGTATAAACAGCAATTCCTAATAATATTATTCTACTAAACTATATGGTTATAACGTCTCGTGTACATGACACCGCCGCCGCACTAACACCGACCTGCCACCACGCCAGTGCCGCGTCGCCGCTGTACTTTCGCTGTCAAGCGGGCGTTAACACTGAGGCGGTGGTTTGAGATAGGGTTGCCAACCATACGTTATAATAACGTATCCTACTTTATTTTTGGTAAACATACTTTATACTTTTGCATAAAAATAAAGTTTGTGAAAATACTCTATTTTCAATATTAACTCTGGTGCGTAAAATGAAATACTTAAATGGATAATTAATTACTGAACTATTATCGATCCAGCTTTGACTGAAAGAGTTTATTCAGTAATGAATCTAAAATGGCGAGAAGAAAGGAACAGGACATCTATATATTTAATAAAAAAAGGAATTGTTTATTTATTTATAAAATTTGGAAATGTAAAGATAGCTTCCAAAAATTTAGAGATAATGAAAGTTTTTAGTGTGAAAAATGAAAAATAGTGTCTACAAGAGAAGAAATAAATAGTTTTGAATTTTTTTTCTTAAAAAATGTAATACGTTATTTTTCTCAAAAACAGTTGGCAATCCTAGTTTATGAGTGTGGACAAAGTTCACTGAATACACATAATACATCAAAATCACAGAAAAAGCGTGGTGGCGACGCTATCTATACGAGCGCCTAAATTCTTATTAAAGATTTTGTGTTTCAACATTAAACATTACGTCCATTTAAAAAACGAAATGTAATCAAAAGCAGGAAAGCTCAAAACCGGAAACTTTTTCTAGTACATATTACATTTAAACAATTAGATTATTCCAATTATTTCTGAAACTTTACCATATAACTTTCCCTTGTACAAACCATTGATGCGATCTTGCAAGAACTTTAGGTGTCTGATGGCCATTTCGATTATTTCAGTCTTCTCAACCCTTCCGCGGCCCTTTTTCAAGTACTCGGGGGGTATCAGCCTGGACAGGTCAGCGAGGCAGTTGTTCATTCGGTCCCTTCGCCGTTTCTCTATGATGCGATGCGACATCGGGTCTTGCTGTTGGGGAAATTTATGATATAGCTTTTTCTACGAAATTATTACTTAAGTTATTGTGTTATTAAGCAAGCAAGCATAAGCTGCTACAACTAAAATCTGAAAAGCAAAAACCTGTATAATCTGTAACCGATCAGGGGTTTTTTACCCTTGGTATTTAAATTTTGCCTAGGTGTTTCTTGCCGCTTCTTCTCCTTCAACAGTGATAACAGTTGCATAACGGTGTATCAGTCACCGTCAATTTCTAAATACCGTTAGATTATAATCTATCTCGCGAGATTGTAAAATGTCGAATTATTGTGAACCGTAACATATTGCTTATAATTTAACACATCATTTATCGGTAGATCGGCTTCTTTTGTTTTAGAATATTTTAGTTCTAAGAGAAATTTCGTTATTTTTCTTATCATTACATCAGACTTATTAATTATCTACTAAATAATAAACACATACTTGATATCACAATTTTTGAATTGCATTTAGTTTATTTGACTGATACTTGTATTTTACTTTTAACTCTAGAGACACAGAACGATCTACCGTAAGACCGACCAATTATCACGCGAGGTTCGTTCCATCGCATGCCATTTCACAATTTGACGATTTCAAGTCGATACATTATAATCTACCGAAAAATAATATGTTAAATTGTAAACAGTATGCTACTACGGTTCACAATATTTCGACAGTTTACAATCTCGCGAGATAAATCATAAAGTATTTACAAGTTGACGGTGACATATACATAGAATAAGAAGTAGATTTCATTTATAAATTATATGTATGACCTTTATAAAATATTTTCCAGTGGAAGTTCGAATAAGAACTAAAAATCTTAATGATGAAAAGGAACTTGATTTAAGCGAAATTCTAAAATCTTTTCAGCAGATGATTTTGAATTTAATATACTGAAAAAATACATTATTAATAAACTATGTATTACGCATTTATATACGGATAATTTAAACAAAAAATTGTAAGAATAATAATAATCATAAAATTAATGAACAGAATAAATGTAAATTATTTTCATATTTGATAGGGGTGTCCAGACACTTAATATTTTACGTGTGATTTATAATGATCAAGAACCTTCAGTAAAAAGCTTGTTAAAATTGTAATAGTTTGATAAGGATATAAGTAGAAGTAAATCGGGCATATTCAGTGTGACTTGCCCTCGAGACCTTCCCCTTCTTGAGATAGGTGCCGGTAGGGTACTCCGCCTCGTCCTCCGAGGGCGCCGCGAAGTTGAGCTGGTCGCCCCCCACGCGCCCGAATCCGTCGTTCGAGTTATAGCTGGAACAAAGATTAAACTTGTTTTAGCATTGTTTACTTTTTTAACATATTTATTTTCAGTTTATTATTGCCATACACATTTCATAATAACTATACTAATATATAAAAGTGAAGAGTTAGTTTGTTTCTTTGCTTGAAATCTCAGGAACTACTGGTCTGATTTGATAAATTCTTTCAAAGTTAGATAGCCCATTTATCGAGGAAGCCTCACGCTAAGACCAATAGGAGCGGAGCACCAATGAAGAATGCTTCAAAATCGGGTATTTTTTCCTTTTCAGAGCTTCCGCTGCCTTCTACGTAAACAAAGTCGCGAGTTAAAGTTAGCGTTAGCCCAAAGTAACCATTCCACCGGACAAAGTCGCGGGCAGAAGCTAGTATTCTATATGTGTCTCTATTCTGAGATTAATAATAATAATAATCGGCAGACAAACACACACATTGTATATCCCCAAATTAAGCAAGTTACGCTTGTGTTATGGGTAATATACAACGGACCACTCTGGGGCCGATCTCACACCCGATGACACCCAGACCATGGTAAATAACGGAGAAAATACGTTTCCGAAATTTACTATACCAGGAATCGAACCCGGAGCCTCTGCGTTGCAGTGAGATAGGCCGTCAAAGGCTTAGCCCGCTCAACCACAAAGGCCGTCCTAATGCATTAGATGGGCAAGCGTCACAGAGTTCATACGATCGTACTAGATGGAGTCGTTAACGGCCTAACTGCCTTTGGACCATTCTATTTTAGCACCCGTAGCTCACCTAGCGCTCCGCAAATTGGATAATGTAATGCCTTCTTAAATAATTACACAACATAGAGATGTTAAAACCTCCCTTTGTTTTTGTTATTTGTGTTCGTCATTGTCGTAAAGGATGTTGAATAAATATACAATATCGAGTCCACCACGTGAGCTGTAATATAATAAGGGGACTAATGTTAATATTGAATTTGAATCTATTGAATAAAGCCAAGGATATTTATGTGACATGTGACGGCAAAACATGGCTGACGCCGACGTTACAAGGTCGACAGGTATACGAAAACAATAAATTCATATTTTCGTATTGTAAATACCTAACTTTAAAGTTTAGGAGTTCAATAGAGTAGATAATACCGTCTATTTCCGGTAGTTTTAAATTTAAGTTAGACGCACCCGAAAGATTGTATGATTATTGTACAATAGCGAATTCACACATTTGAAGCTTACCTCAAAAATTCGATACCTTACTTAAAAATTATATTCTTGTAACTTAATGATTTTTGCACTAATTACACCATCCATTTTCCATAATTAGCATGATTTTTGCGATTACGCAAATTGTAGACAATATATGTAAGTAGTGAAATATACTACATGTGTTTTTGTGCCTAATATTCGTTTTGCCCCAATCATTGCCGCTCCTAAAATCTGGTACTCTACTGTAGAGTACCAAGGGCGGCACTCTACTCAACCTATTGGTAATTCCGCCATTGTTATTGTATAAAGATAATCTTCCAGAAAAGAAATATTTTTTGTGTAATCAATTATGACTTTCACGCGATAAATGAAGCAGAATCTTTTAACTGTAACTATTATTTTCCCATTGGGATTGTAAGGAACATTTTTCAAATTAAATAGTATCGTCTTTAGTCTATATGATACTAAAATAAAAATAATAAAATACTTTTAAATCTCTTAAACCACTCGAAAATATCATGAAATTTGACTTATCCAACGGTTGTTAAAATTGAATAAAAAAAGCTTATTATAGCATTCACAAAAACAGTACCGTCAACTACGGCATCTTTACCTTTTCGAAGCAACTTTAGCATATGCTATGTTTCTTTTGCTTTTGGACAATATTTTTTAATCTATGGCGTTTAACGCATTCTTAAGCATATTGGTAAATTTTATAATAAACGGTGGTATCCCAAAAAGTTTTATAAGCTGGCAAGTTCACGGACTGTTAAAATATTGCATCATTTCTTTCCTGTGGTCAATTACACTCGCAGGGAATACCGAAAACAAACTGGTATTTAAAAGAAAAATCAGACTGCAGGTAAGTGGCTTGTATTTTATGGTGTGCAGTGAATCTTTAACAGAAGGTATCTCAATGATTACATTTATAAATCATTTATTTCTTGTTACAGTGATAGGTAATGTTGTTTAATGTTAGGTAAAGTTACCACACTCTATGTCAGGGCAGCGTCGCTGTTCAAGGTGTCGCGGTAGCGGTAAAGCCCCAGATAAAATATCTGGGGCTGGTCATCGATGGAACGTGGAGCTTCGGGGCCCACTTCACCGAACTGGCCCCAAGGCTGATTAAATCTGCTACCGCCCTGGCCAGGCTTCTCCCGGACGTGGGAGGGCCGGGCACGGTGGTGAGGAAATTGTACGCCGGTATCCTCCGGAGTATGGCACTGTACGGAGCCCCGGTATGGAGCCATGCCCTACACCGGAAAAACAGAACCCTGTTGAGGAGGACTCAGAGGGTTCTGTCGGTGAGGTCCATACGGGGATACCGTACTGTGTCATGGACGGCGGCGACATTGTTGGCGGGTGATCCACCCTGGGATCTCCAGGCGGAGGTGCTCGCAACAGTGTACCGCTTCCGGCAAGATGCTCGAGCGAGAGAAGTGCCGTGTCCGGCAGAAACTCGGATGATCAGGGCCCAGGCGACCGAGGCCCTGATCCGAATTTGGCAGAGGGATCTGGAGTCCCCAGAAGCCGGGATTGCAATGGCGGAGGCGATCCGCCCCTACCTAGCTCGTTGGGTCTCGCGGAAACGCGGGACCCTGACGTTTAGGATGGTGCAGATACTTACCGGGCATGGCTGCTTTGGTATCTGCATCAAATCGCGGGGCGGGAGCCCTCCCCGCAATGTCACGAGTGCGGCGCGCCCCAAGACACGGCGTTTCACACGCTCGCGGAGTGCGCCTGGAGGCCCCAGAGGGCCCTCTTAGAAAGCGTCGTTGGTCCCGTGAGCTCGCTTCGTAGCATGGTCGAGGCGATGCTCCAGGGCCAGCAATCCTGGCTTGCGGTTTCCTCCTTCTGCGAGTCCATCATGGCACAGAAGGAGGCCGCAGAAAGTGTTAGGGAGGAGGACGCGTACGCGGACCCCATCCGTAGGAGGCGGACCGGCGGTCGAAGGCGCCGCTACGCGCATCTCCTCCTCCCATGATTACCGTCACAGGGGGCCGCTGCTACGGGGGTAGCAGGGGACTTTCCCCCCCCCCCCCCCCCCGATTGACGAAGTGGGTCACCCTGCCACCGGGGTGGTCCAGTATTGCCGAGCGTAGGGGCGTCACGGTGCAGTAACTCTGTTCTAGATCCCGTGACGCCCCGTAAAAGCGTTGGTACAGGGGCGCAGGTTCAGGTTTAGTGGGTAATTTGGCGATCGGTTTCTCGCGACTGCTTCTGTTTGAAGCTAGCGTGGAGAACCGGTCGCTGAGAGTCCCAAACACCCTCCATGCATGCTTCTGCGCTGCATGTGGCTCTACCCCTGATGAGCCCGAGGACGGTGTCCAAAGACATTCCCCCTGCGTTATCAAAAAAAAAGGGGCAACTTTAACTGAGGCTAGGGTTGTTAAACTCTAGTTTACAAATTGGTAAATTGTTTTTTATAAAAAAAATACCTATTTACTTATTTCGGAATTTTATGGACAATTTATTTTTTGATTTCTAATTGCTTTTTGGTGAAGGGTGCTTGTTTGTTGGGCGTGGTTTGGTGAAGGATTGTTTTTTTTATTAATTTCAGATTATTAGGTATTATTATGCCTCCAAAAAATAGGAGCAGACAACGCCTAGGAGCGCGCCATTACAAAAATATTCTGAAGAGATGCTACTATTAGCGATCGACCTAATAAAGAACAAAACCATCACATCTTATCAAGCTGAAAAAATATTTCATGTTTCAAAGTTGACCTTTTAGTTTGTAATTAATCATTGTTTTTAGAGGATACAACTAACTTGAGTTTAATTTTCATTAATTTTATTTAAATGTCTAATAATACCTACTAATAAAAGTTTTGATTTTAAATGACAATTTTATTTTACCGCAACATATGCATGACAACCCTGACCACATAGCTCTTTACCTATGATAATTTCAAAAATCTTCGAGCATCTTTACCTTACTAATAATTTTATCCGTTCAAGCATACCTAGAAAAGTGCACAAAGGTAATTTCGAGATTTTGCGTAAAAAACCTTTGGTAAAATTACTTGTCATGAAGCACTTCGTTTTAATTTTAATGTAAACTTGGGCTTAGGTAATGTTACCAAAAATTGGTCAATATTACCTAGCTCCTTATTTTGGTCACTGTCGTGAATCTATATAAGCTTTAGGGTAATTTTATAGTTTATACAAAAGATACAAGCTAGAGCTACAAATTATATCTACAAAACCTTAAATAAGTAGCTTTATAATGGAATAGGTCCACAAAATGTAAAAAAATAAGGTAAAGATGCCATAGTTGACGGTACAACAGTATTTAATTACTTTCACATATGTTTAATTTCATTACAATAGATATCATGTTTATAAAATCCATTATAAAAGCTATCACAGAACCAGGGATAAAAGAGTAATTGTTCCCCGAACAAATGCAAGATTGGTGTTTGCATTTTCATCGTATTAATTGCAAGAATGGTAGCCTGTGTAGGAATACAAGCCAGTGCAGAGGGTTCTTGTAGTTTATAATATTAAAAGGTAGGTGTTGATTGTCCATTACTGTGTTTATTAGCTTTATAACGATTAAATACCACAAAAATCAGGATATTTATTATTAAAACCATTGTATCTCACTTTACCGACTACAAAAGTAGGTAAAAACATCTCGCAGTTGATACCACAAACGAACTTCCACATGGAAATCACCAGTAGGTACAAATAGCGCAGACAATATATTTTTATATTGCACATGGATACAAATGTGTAATGTAGTGAATTTTATTAGGACACGTGGCAGACATGTTGCCCGAAAGATACAAACAGGATTCCGATATGAATTATACATTGTTTTTCTGTTAAACTACTTTTCAAGGCATGACCATTTATTCTGCTTTGACAAGTCATTATTTCTTATTTTTTCAGACAGTCGTGGTAACGTAATAGTTAGCGCTCGCGTCCCCAATGTACAGGGCGCGGGTTCGACCCTGTTCGGAACGCATGCACCACTTAGGCTCTTTTCTGACCTAAAGTGCATATAGTTACAATTACCATGTGCTAATAACGGTGAAGGAAAACATCGTGATGCAACCTGCACATCGAGATAACCGATGTGTCAAACCTGCCAAGCCGCTTTGGACAAGCGTGGCGGGAATACTGTCCGTCCCCTATAATGGGAGGCCCGAGCCCAGCAGTAGGACATTTATGGGCTTTTACTATATTTTCATATTTCTTAATATAAAATTTACTTTATAGTTTTCATATTCACCTGGTATCTTAAAAGCCTTTTTCACTTTCTTCAAGATAGTCATTCGTGGATTCTGAGAGCATCTTTGAATCACCGACTAAGAATGCCTACACATACTACACAGTTTTATGACAAATCGTTTACTGCGGAACTCATACCATACTACCTCATAACATAAAACAAGCTAAGTCAATGCTTTCGTTTAATGACCTCGTGAAACAACACTATCTCAAATTTGTAACTGATTAATATTGTTATTTAGTTAATAGCTTTTACTATTTATAACTTAGTTTATTTTTAATTAAATCCTTGTAAGTAATAAATCCACATTTATTATTTGCACCGCCATTACGCAAAACAGCTCTTGGTTTTAACTCGCCTATTCCTCGTTTATGCAGGTTATACAATAAAATGAACGGTTTAGACATATATCATGACTCCTTATTCAAATTTAAGAAATACATTCACTCAGAATTAATAAATAAAATTTAAGTCTAGCCTTTTACCCTGATTTTTTGTTGTGTATTATCTTTATATTAAGCAAGCTATGTTTGCCTGTAAGAGACTGTACATTTAGCATAATACCAATAACATGTATATTTAATTAAGCATAATATCAATGTATCAGTTGTTGGCAAACTTAATAAATTAAAAAAAAAAAAAAAAAAAAAATTATTAACAAGGATACACTTTATTCCCTCTTAAATTTTTATATGCTTTGTGTTGATTTATCCTACATTTTTACACAAAACTCTATCATAGTAATATTGTATAGAATTACGTAAATATGAGAGAGATAAAGATGTGATAATTATTAGAGTTCGAGGTAATAATCCTTCACGAGTCCGTTCAACGCCTGAAGAGACTGGGCACGATTCACAATGTTTTAAAAGAGAAGCTCGAAAACTGAATAATAATATAAAAGCGTAACGCGAATGAATTTCCGGTAACAGATGCTAGTTAATTAATATTTCTTACGAAACTACTTAAATCCAAACTACATCGAAATAACAAATATGGCAAACAACATGAGAACGCAACACGTGAGTAACGGACACGAAAAAACAAGGCACGTTATATTACCAGTTATTTATTCTGTCGAATATATTGCATGTTTGATTCTTTGGAAATACGCAGATATCGAAGTTATGGATTTTTTTATGATACCATACATATCGCCTCTGCTTCAATAATGTGTCTTGTGAATTTAAATTTTAGATAAGACTTTTTAACCTTCAAAAAATAAGTGTATGAAGCGAATATCTTTTTCTGATAATTCAAAAATACCATGTCATTATATATATCCAGCCATAAGTTCTGTTACAAATGAAAATACCTTTTTTTTAAATAAAGTACCTAATGTAATATTTTTAACATTTATACCTACATATTTATTAAAGTCTCAGCAAAAAATAAAAACATATTCTATTCGAAATGGCCACGTTTGGCTTGTTTTATACAGGCCTTTAATCTGTTTGGCCACGAATCTATGGATTTACGCACTGTTTGCAAGGGAAATTTCGCCACTGCTTGCTCCAAAGATTTTTTAAGAGACTCAATGTCGCCGTGTCGTTTAGAGCAGGCCTTGTTCACTAAAACTGACCATAATTTGAAGTCTAAAGGGTTGAGGTCTGGGCTAGATGAGGATCAGTCTTCAGCTTTTATAAAGTCCGGAAAATGAACAGCTTGGCGGTAGGCTAAATAAAACTTTAAGAATACTCGTTGGAAGAACGTCATCTTTGTCGTCCGTGACCACAGCCACTGAAAAGCGGCCGAAACGTCGGAATAAACAAAATCAAATAAACTACCGCGCTTAAAACCGTTAAAACGTAGTTTTATTATATATACAACTCACGAAAACTTAAGAAAATATTAAAATACATAAGTCAATAAAATACAAAAATAAATCTATTTAAAAAAGCAACTGGAATAAATAGACTATATAGACGATGGAAAACAGGTAATTTTTATTTCGATGAAGTTTTCGCTGCTTTTTGAGAAAATTTTTAGACTTTAAAACTGAGCTACTTTTTATCTTGGGAATCTCGAGGATTTTTTTGGGTATAATTTTCAAACTGGCCATTTTTATGGCCAAAAAAAAATAATTTGAAATTACAATACGATTTTTTCACTGATCCCTAGAAAATATTATATGATAAAATGTTTGATACATTTTATCTCGGGAATCCCGCGGTAATTTTCCCGGGAGCGGTTCAAACTTATAAGGATGCATAAAAATTAATTAATTTATTCTTTCTTAATTAAGCTGGCGATATAGATAGAACAGAAAAAAGGTAGCCCTGAACAATCCAAATATACATACTGTCATACTGATCACAAAAGCTACACACGTGCCGAAATTGTTGTACGCCTAGAGAATTATATTGAAATAAACCTCACATGTTGCACATGTATTGCGGACTATTGTTGCAACCTGACCGGTAATTCGAACGCGGGCTCAAAAGGTGAAATCGGAAATATCAACGTGGTAATTTAAGTCAACCCTTCTACATGACTATCACACAGCCCAAAAATACAATCAAAATTTAAAATGAACCTAATGTGGATGGGTAAGCGAAATACGGCATTTCCTCAAGTCACTTCGCTCATGTACGCAACGTTTCTCTTGCGTGCCGTGGGGATTTGGAATGAGCTCCCAGCTGAGATTGTCCTACAGCGCTACGATATCGAGTTTTTCAATAAGGGTATCATAAAATTTCTTCGACGCCGGCAGCCCGTTAGTGACATATCTGGTGTCACAAACGTCCATAGGCGACGGTAACCGCGTACTATCAGGTGGGCCGTCAGCCTGTCTGCTGTACTCCTGCTATAATGAAAAAAAAACCAACTGGAAGAACATCGACGCAGGATAGCCAGCTGGCTTTCAAGCTTTTTGATCTGATCTCGCCGTCTCCCACAATCGGACAACTAGACGTACTGACATGCAGCACCGGTATATGGTGGACATACCACCTTTATTATGAGGACCTCCAAAGAGTAGAATTCAAGTCCCGTGTGAATATGTACTTTCTAGGTTACCGTGCTCCACATTAAACCATAATTATCTTCACCTTGAATCAGACGAGATCATTACCAAACGCGAACCTATACTCCGATAAATAATTAATTAAAATCATTATAGAGTATGTAAGAAATCACTGCCAGAGGGAAGCGTGCCCAACATAAGGATTCTGATTCGTCAAAATTACTACAGAACCCTAGAAGTAAAAAAGAATAGCGATTGATTATATTTCGAATATTATAATAACAGATTAATAGAATATATCTTATTAGAACGATTCGGGAAACATAAGCACGTGACATTAAAAGAAAATCTACAAGCTACGTCTACTAACCTTTTATAATTTAATCCTACAAACAGCTGATCGTCACCCCGTACATCTAACGACCTCGAAAACGGCGTCAAAAGCACATTCATTACAAACAAATACAAACACTATCCAGTATAAATCCACTATCCGATTCACACGACTCGAAATACTCCACAGGAGCCACTTGCCGATATAATTTTAAAATTTTGGTATGTTCTGACAGAAACGACCGATAGCCGAGCGAGTCTCGCATATTATCCTCCGACCGTAACATGAAATTGTGTACCTTCGCACGTGGGTATATTGTGTCTGTGATTTGAGAGGTTTATAGGATAATTGGTCACGTTTTATTACAAGGCATTGTAACAATACATAGATAATTTTAGTCGTCGAGATAAGTACTTTTGTGGGCAATTGTTAATATAAATTTATAAGGCAGAATAACCAACATGTTTTGTCACTGATTCATCGTTTATTTAAATATGGCTCTGTACGGTTTGTGTATCTAACCAGTATACATAGAAAAAAAAGTATTCATGCATATTCAAGTTTTAAAATAAGCTTGAAACAAAATAATATAGTAATAATAACAGCAGCCCATAAATGTTCCACTGGTAGCTCGGGTCTCCCATTTATAGAGGAACAGACAGTATACCCGCCACGCTTGTCCAAGGCGACTTGGCGGGTTTGATATCGGTTATGACAATGTGTAGGTTGCATCAGAAAGTTTTTCTTTACCGTCAACACCCAGCAATTGTGACAACAAAAGCCTCAGCCAAATTGTTGGTCTTTTTCTGCTCCCAAACGAGATTTTGTGACGAGCTCGAATAGATAAATTTCAATATACAATTCACATTTTCAACAACGAAACACAATTCTTACTTAAAATAATCTATTTCTTTCTACTTTTCTTCCCTTTAATTAAAATAGGCGAGCTTATTGACGATAACAATTTGATAAAATTTAAATATATCACAAGTGTGATTGAACACTGGAGCGCACTTATCCCTACTAATTAAATGTGAATGTAAGTTTGTTTGATACGCTTTCACGCGAAAACTACTAAACCGATCACCATGAAACTTTGTACACATATTCTTGGAGGTATTAGAAGCAACATAGGATACTTTTAATGAAAAAAAATCCACGCGGACGAAGTTGCGGGCAGAAGCTAGTTACATATAAAGTGTGCCGACGTTTTTCAGCAAAATAGCCAAGGCAAAAACACTTTAAATGAACGTGTATAAATATAAGGGATTTAATTAAAATTGAAGCCTAAAGTGTATTACAAATTTGGAATAAGTGAAGGTTTATTGTTATTTGCCTACACTTACCTACATCTGTAAGGAATGAGCGTTATAATATATTATAAGGAAATTTTTTTAACTTATAGATGGTATTTTTTTTATTTATATTTTAGTTTAATTTTAGTTAATATTTATTTATAATTAGTTTTATTTAAGTTAGTTTATTTTTAATGGAAAAATAATAACATAATCAAGATTTTCTTTTCAAGCATTTTGTATTTCGAATAAAAAAAATACACACACATTTAAATAACGCCATATAATACGACTTTAATTTGAATTAACTTTTTACTAGAGACAATTTTTATGTAATTACTTTTAATATTTTTACTTAGCTAGAATTTTGTAACCGGGTTTAAAAAACACAAGAGAAATTAATATCCTCACGTACTTTTATAATTACGTTTCCAGAACGGAATAAAAATGTACACTATCTATTATAGTATGTTTCCGTAATAACTTCAAATATGTATATAAATATGCATTATTTATTTTTAAATGTCATTAAAAACAAAACAAAACAAAACTTGATATGATAATGTTCAAGTGATTACTTTTAAAAATAAATAAGGCTTTAAAATCCAACAAAAGGTAACCTGTTTTCTGAGATATAAATTATCTCAGGTCATCTCCGTTATCAATAGTATGTTCAATGTACTTATTTACCAAACGTTAATCAATTCATTTCCAAGGCTTTGAAGAAAAAACCAAAAAAGTCATACATTCATATTCATATTAAAGTATAGACCAATAAGAGTAGGTATTTAATTTAATTTTTCATAGAGGTATATATAATAATAGTTACGCGCAACAATAAAACAAAGATACCTGTGATGTTTTAACATGCATAATTTGCAAGGCTGTTTTATAAAGGCTTAGTAGAGGTATGGTGTATTTGTAAATTTAAGGTACAAAAACGAATAAAAGACGAAAATATTTACAATCTTGTAACTATACAGGCAGGTAACGTAATGCGTTACGTTATACGCAGTCACATCGTCGTAACTCACAGCACCGAACCGTACAATTTAGTACGGAAACATTGTCTTTATTGGTTTCAAATCATCTCAAAACAGACCTGATTTTATGTCCTACATATGTGAATCAACAAATTTATAGGCAAAATAAACATATAATATACTAATATATAAAGCTATAGAGTTTGTTCGTTTGTTTGATTGATTGAACGCGCTAATCTCAGGAACTACTGGTCTGATTTGAAATATTCTTTCAGTGTTAGACAGCCCATTTATCGAGGAAGGCTATAGGCTATATTTTTCATCATGCTAAAACCAATAGGAGCGGAGCCCCAATGAAGAATGTTTCAAAATCGGGGGGTTTTTTTAACTTACTTTTTTACCCACGCGGTCGAAGTCGCGGGCAGAAGCTAGTAATAATTAACTATACAAAACCCATAATTTATTTGATATTTAAAACGTAAATATTGGTCCCAAAAATATACTTATGCGCAACGATTGCACTACCTCGCAAAAATATGTAGGTATTGAACGAAAGCACGTGTGGCGAACACGTTTTGTGCCAGATAGTATCTTCAATTAAACTTGGCAGCAGCTAATGATAATATATTTCGTTGCATGATAGTAGAAAAGCATAACATTTAAAAACCTGCGTTACCGATTGTTATCGTTGTTTGATTGTCGTTTGTTGAGTTTTTATTCACTCGCAATGCAATGTTTTAAATATGTCTAAATGATAGTTTCCTTAGGCAAGGTTATATAACATTCTTCAATATCGTAGACTTTAAATAATATCAAAGAAATAAAAATATTCTGGCAGCTTTAAAGATTTTACATTTACAGATACATTTTCTGTTCCTACAATACGGAGATTTTATTTCTAATAATAACGGCCGATTATTCACAGCCGAATTGATCATTCTAACCTGTTAAATTCGTGGCGTATTGACTACATACACAAATCGTGCAGATCAACGTTTAAAAACGCGAAGTATATGGGAAATTAATGACAACACGGGTCATTTAAAACACGCAGTTTTTTTTTGTATTTTCGTGAAATTAATGTTCATCATCGGGGGATAATATGCATCTGAATCACCAATAGACGTGTGGAAACATGTAACAATAACTTCTAATATTGTTATATAAAAAGGACAGGTGTTAAAATTAAATTTAACATTTAGCTTTTAAATTATATTATAACTATAATTGAAATCCACGTATATATTGACACATCACGATATCTCAGAAAATATTATAATACCTATAGACTTGAAATGTGGCTTGGACCTTTCTTTCTCCAAGTAGAGGTCAGTTAAGAACGGATTTTACGGCAAGCGAAGCGGGCGGATATCAGCTAGTATTATAATAAAAATAATTTCAATTACTTTACAAACAACAATATCTATGTCACTCTTCCTTGTACCTACTTATGACGTCATAAATAAGTATTCTCGAATGAAATCTGTAAGGCTGCGATCTTCTGTAAGTTCATAGAAAGTATCTCAATTGATTTGACACTCCGCTTCCCCATTGATACAATTAAAAAAGTAAATTTAATATAACAATTGTCAAATTATAAATGTCAATGTCAATGTAAAAACAATTTTACTTTGACAAAAAGACTCGTTAATATTAGATGAGCGTGGTCACCCTACACGCCGCACGTGTTGTTTTATTAGTCCATACGTGATACGCTTACCGGGCGAGTCTACAAATATCGGATTCCCTCAGCGATTAATTCTATTTATGATCCGTTGAACACTTTAATAGAATTGGTATTTCAGAAGCTTATAAATGAATCACGAAGTACGGAAGATACCACGTGACCTACCTGATTGTGTTTTGTTATAGCAAACATGGCCACCTGTATCACCACGGGATCACCACCCCCCCCCCCCCCCCCCCCGTTAAAATCGGCGGCGTATCCTGTTAATTCCACTGGCGAGCCAGTGGCACGCGACTATAAATATTTATAAGAGAAAACGCGCGAAATAAATGTTTAAAATTTTTGATAGCTTCGTTAGATTAATTTCAGCTATAACTCCAATTCTGCCAATGGTAATATTATTTTCTACTATTGAAAGGAAGAAATAAAATCATTTTCTCTCTCTTTTCTTTCACCATATCTCGATTATTTGAGGTCGGCACAATATGTGTTTTCCTTCCACACTCCTCTACTTTGACATACATTTTCTGTCACACCACATATCATCATGTCATCCTTCACACAATCCATCCATCTTATTTTTGGTCTACCTTTACATTTGTACCCATCCATCTTGTAGTTTAACATTCGTTGTGTCACGTGACTTGCGTCCCTCCTTATTGTATGCCCATACCAACTTAATCTTCTTTCTCTCAATTTTTCAGTCACGGGTGCAACTTTCAAAGATTGTGTTGATGTATGTTTGAGTACATAATCCCCTTATGTACTCAAACATACATAAAAAAAAGATTCCGACGAATTGGTACCTTACTCCTTTTTTGAAGTCGGTTAAAAATTGGGCCCTAGTCTTGCAAACGTGCATAGGCGACGGTAACCGCTTTCCTTCAAGCGGACCCGTCTGTCATTTACCTAATTCCGATACGGATATTGAAGTGAACGAAGGCGGGTGATTTGTAACAATATCTACAAACGCGTGAACGCGACACAAATACGTACATGTGACTGCGTTGGCACGGCCAGTATTTTTCCACTTTTTATGCAGTCTTGTTCAAATTATGAGTACGACCTCAGCAATTCAATGTTTCATTATTACGCGTAAAATATATAATCAAATATAAATTGTGAATTAATACTTATTTTGCACAGTTAATTAGATTAATTAGTTATTTTATTGTGAAATTCAAGCTATATTATTCTAAAGCTATTTGTATGTATGTATCTACTTTACAGCACTTTGATAGTGTATCTTTGTTATTGATATTCTATAGATAGAGTAGCTGTCCCGGCAGACGTCATCCTGCCTAATAAAAAATAGGGGTTGATCGTAGAGGGTTGAAAATTTAGGGTTGTATGTATTTTTTAATGCTGTTTCATAAAAAAATTAAAAAATATCTAAAAATTAAAAAAAAATTAGGGGTGGACTACCCTTAACATTTAGGGGGATGAAAAATAAATGTTGTCCGATTCTCAGACCTACCCAATATGCACACAAAATTTCATGAGAATCGGTCAAGCCGTTTCGGAGGAGTTTAACTACAAACACCGCGACACGAGAATTTTATATATTAGATGTAATTAAATTATACTTCTTTATCCAGAAGAAAGGGGGTCAAAAGTATGCTTGGCCATGTGACATCAATCAAGCCGTTTTGGAAATGCGTGGCGATTTCATTATTCAGACGAGTCTTATTGTTTTTTAAGATCAAAATATACAAATATCATAAATTAATAAAATGAAGATAACACAAACTAAATAAATGTAATTAATAATTATAATATATAATAATTCAAAAATATATCATAAAAAGTCGTGGTAACGTAATAGCTAGCGCACGCGTCCCAAACTCAAAGAGCTTGGGTTCGATCCTGGCTGGAACGAATGCACCAGTTTGTCAGTTTTCTGACCTAATGTGCATATTGTTACAATTACCACGTGCTAACAACGGTGAAGGAAAACATCAAAATGAAACCTGCACATCAAGATAACCGATGTGTCAAACCTGCCAAGCCGCCGTGGACAAGGGTGGCGGGTATACAATTCCTTCCCCTATAATGGGACGCCCGAGCCCAGCAGTGGGACATTTATGGACTGTTTTAATTAGTTATAATTGTAATATATTGTATCTAGTTTAATTAATAATTTATAATCACGATATATTATTTGTACGTGTGAATTGCATATCTATACATATAATGAAACTGTAGAGGTCAAATTACTGTACAATTAAAAAAAATGCTAAAAACAAAATCAGAGGATGTGAGAAGTGAAATAGAAGTAATTTAGTTTTTTTTTTTAATTTTGTTTCTTTGTTTCTCTGTTTGTCTGTTTGTACGGCCTTATCTCCGAAACGACTGGACCGATTTAAATGAAATTTTGTATGGTGGTAGCTTATATCCCTGGTCAACATATACTTTTGATCCCGAAAAATTAAAGAGTTCCCGTGGGATAGTTAAAATAATTCCACGCGGACGAAGTCGCGGGCAGAAGCTAGTATTGAAATAAATCGCTTAGTTATAATTTTTAATTATACAGCGGTTGATTAAAAGTGTGGACTGTGATTTGCTTAAAAAAAACGAACTGGTGGCGCCAACTGTGATTGCAGAGTGTGATACAAGTTACAGTATCGGTGCGGGAGCGACACGCTGTATGTAAGGTTTCAGTACTGCGTACACCGATTATACCGAGCACCGCTGCTGCACCGACATAATATTATCAGGGAAGGATCTTAAATACAAGCTTTTATTTAACTTGCAATCGATGTACCTATGTATGTATGTAAGTTCGGGTGGAATCTTGCAAGTTAAATTTGACCAACTTCTCGATTTCCAACTGAGCTGAAATTTTGCACGCATATGTATATCGTGTGACAATGCAATAATATGGTACCATGGAGCTAATCTGATGATGGACTCGAAAGGTGGCCACAGGAACTCCTGTACTACTTGTCTTGTCTGTCTTGGCTAGCACTCTGCTGCTACATGATATACAGAATCTCAAAACCTTGTATATAAAAAAGTTTATATTTTTCTTTATTCATTCTATGCAAATGAAATCACGCTAATGATATGTATAAATAATAGTTTAAAAAAACTAAAAACACGCTTTTATAGAAAATCCAACTGAAAAATATAAAATAAATTTTAATAAATTTGAATTTAAAATAGTGAAAGAAAAAATGATTTTATTGTAAAAAAAACCGTGTTAACTTGAAAGATTCCGTTACATACTAACATACGTATGAAGCTAATAAAAGCGTATTAAAAAAATAAACTATACTGCACGATACCATAAATAAACCGCGGCAAATATCGATCTTTCGCCCGTCCCTAGCCCTACACACGTGAGCGGTGCACGTGACTGCGCGTCATTTTAATCGCAGCGAATGACCTGCGATCGCGCGACTGCGACCAGCCGTCTTGATACGTGACTACACGCGACGCGGCTACAATCAAGGGTCAAGATATTTTATATACATTATTGGTGACAAGGATGAAATCAAGTGGCTTATTTACTGAGGCATGAAGAATACAATTGCTGATATTGTTGTATGCTCAAGTAAACATCTCCATCTCCAGTAATATGTATACTGCACCTAAGAATGAGGCTTTTTTTATTGCATAAGTTCAGTAGACAGGCAGATGGCCCACTGGTTGAAAGCGGTTGCGTCCGCTATGGACATTCGCTACACCAAAGGCGCTACAAATGCACTGGTGCTCTCTAAAGGGAGACTGGAACCTGGCAACTATTGCCGGAACACAACCTAAGCTTGTTATGGCGGCGTACTTTAGACTAGGAGTGGTAGCTATCCGGATAGGCAAATTCCCTACCACCTGGAAAAACTGATAGTACCTAATATAATAATGTTACATACCGACAAAGAAATGCGCATCTGCTTTATTACCCTTCCCGCATTCGGAGTTCTTTTGTTTACTTTGTGTTTAAAAATTGCAATTAGACAAGCCTATTATTATTGTTTTCGACTTTGTTGGCTGTTCGCAAGAATAATTAACCAGAAGGTTTATATCTTTATTACATAAAATTCTTCTATCCGTGTTCGATTTTGATGAAATTTTTGTATGTACCAACTCAAGTGGATCCCGGAATGGTTTAGATTCATAATTGGACCTGGTAGGTGGCAATGCAATCGGATTCAATTTTGTTGTTGGACAGGGCAACGTCTTGTCACGCTGGTGCATATTTAAAAACCTTTTGAAGTATTTATGTAAATAAAATAGAGCTACCTAGAATTTGACTCGTGGTCTAGCCGCGGGAAAAACTCTAGTAATTAATAATATCTCCAAAATTTTAAGCATAGCTTCAGTTCAATTTTTATTTTACCACAATGGTTCACAGAATGCACGTTGTATAAAAAATTACACTCGTTTATTTCATGAAATAATAGTTTTGATCATGTGTCAAAATCTTCGACTATAAATTATATGAAAAATAAAGATGTATTTTAACCGAGACTTAGTCATTTAAAAATCAGGTTAGTCAGCGTGATGAGCTTGATAGTTTTTAAAAGCGGAGTTTGTTTTAACGGAGTATATTATTTGTATCTCTAAAAATAATATAGCAAAAATCACCCCACACTGCATTTCAATGATTATTTTTTGTTTATCGCATTTTATTATTATTACTTGACAATACTAATAAATTGTGTATTTTAAACCATGCTTAATACGTCTGCAAAATTTCAAATTAATCAGAAGTCTGGAAGCCGAAAATTAAGCGGAAAAATTCGGTTACTTTGATACATATGTATGTAGTATGTATGTACTTGCACATATAGGTCAAGATGATGAAAAACAAACTTAAAGTACCTTAATTACCTGGTACAATGCATACAAATAACGGTATTTGGGTTAGGAAACCTTACTCGATCAACTTACAGCACCACACGTGCATAGGGGCCAACACGAGGCAATGCCTTCAATATCGATAACCTAAGTACTACAACATCACTTGTGTTACGAAAGCTATGTTGAATTTGACAAAGCGTATTTATTAGTATTAAAGTGGTTTAATCAAAACTGATTGAATTCACTCTGATATGAATTAATATAATACCCGTGCGTTTTTGAAGTTCGACCATAATTATTAATGTCAAAGACTATACTTCTATAATCACAGATTTCGCCAAGGCTACTGTTAATTTGACTTAAACATATATATGAGTATATGCGTGTATACATATGAGTATATGCGTATGTGTGTCAAATACATGGTAGTGTGTGTAATGTTTTTTTTTATTGATTTAATGCATAATTTAAAATAAATATTAGCATTCGGCGCTTCGTCTTTATATAAATTATAAGTGTGCGAAATATCCATACTCCTCCGTCCGCGCAATTTTCGTAAAAAGGGGTACAAAGTTTTTGCTTCACGTATTAATATAATATAGATTAGTGCATTCGATATTCAAAAAAGCCTATCGAGTGGTGTTCAGAACTGGGAAATCGCGGTCTCGAAAGTACCGGGAATTCCCGGGTATTTTGACATTCGCGCCGGTAATTTGAAGATTGATTACCAGTTCTTTTGGGAATTGACATCGACAGCATAAAATTAGGTTTTAATTACGCGTCTACTTGATGCTTTTTGGATTTTTGGTGTTAGTTAAAAAACAATGGAACAAAATGACCGATGGATTCCGGCGACGGGAGGGGGGACATTTTTCGTTTACTAAGTAACGTACTTTGCATCAGATAGAAAATCTCTTTCGACTTTTCTGTGTCTTAAAAATATGACTATTTATTTAGAAGAATTTGAATTTCAGTCGCAACTTACAGCGAATCTTACACCTATAAATATTCTAATATATAAAAATGAATCATAGAAATGTATGTATGCGCATAACTCGAGAACAACTTTACCCAATTTGATGATATTTTTATGTATATTTAAGTGGCTCCTCGGATGGTTTAGATTCACAATTGGAACCGGTGGGTGCCGCTAGAATCGGGTTTAAGAGGGTCCTAGGACTTGATAACTCAAACACACATAAAACCGTCAAGTTATGCGCGTACATACATTTCTACGATACATTTTCATATATTAGATACAAAGATAATATTTTGTCCATTTTACACATTCTAAACTCAAGAAATATTTTGCACACAAATTTACAGATATGTTTCTTGGCTTGCCATGCAACCGTGACGCAGCCGCAGGATGAGGCATGACTACGTATGTGTCTAACTATGCTTTGAACCGGTACAAAGATGCAAATTCAAATGTTTTTATTCAAAATAAGTTCCACTGGAGATCACTTTTTGAAGGTCATACATATAACTTAAAATTTAATATTACTTCCTTGTCTATGTACAACGCTTCGCAACGTGTTATTGTTGTTAAGGAGAAGAAGCGGCAAAGAAACTCCCCAGCAACACGTCTAGCAAAAAAATGTTTTTCTTTATATTTCTTATTCTATTTATATCTCAAGTTCTTTTTTTTATAAGTTTTATTCAGAAGTATGTTACAGAATTACTTTTTGAAGAATTCACAGAGTTGTGGCAAACAGTAACATCTACTCCCATGGGACCTGGAAGCCAGGGTCCTGGCGTCACTGTATACGTGGCGCAAAGAGGCCCTGGCCAGGGGCACCAGACCCGCGCCTCGCGAAACCGAGGCGTGCCGGTCGGAGCTCCGCCAGGTCGCCGTGGGGGTCTGGGAAGAACGCCTTCGACGCCCCAGCGCGGGCCCCGCCACCATCGGGGCGGTGAGGCCCGTCCTGCACGACTGGCTTAATAGACGGCACGGCACCCTGACGTTCAGGCTGACGCAGGTCCTTACCCATTACCACTTAATAACATGTATTGTATAAACTGTCATTAACATAAAATTGCAGAGAAGGTATTGAATTCTTTGTTGAAACGTAGTATGTCCTTTCGATCGTACAATAGAGCCATTAAGTAATCAATAACTTACCCAATTACATTAATATAAAACAATATCATTATAGAAGCACAAACGTGACATTGTCACGTAGTTATAAATTATTCTTTAACGTCATTCAATAAATTTCAAAATCAGTATGAAGCATTTCAAATTATTATACCCACTCACAATCTTTCGACAGTTTACAATCTCTCTAGATTTATGACGGCCCTTACAATGTTACGGTGACCTGGACGACTGATTTCAAAATGAACAACAAATGGGTAGGCTATTAAAACAGCAATATGACGAATTATTCAAGTTCTTTGTGTATTAAGGGATACAACTTTGCTTCCAATTATTTTTTCAAAACTGAAAGCTTTATTGTAAAAAAACTGATTATAATCACTTGCAATTATCTTATCAACTTTTGACTTTGACACGAGCTTTCATTGAGCAAATGCTCTAATTCTGCATCTTCAAACTCTTTTGATCTACCACCAGTGTGCCGGTTTTCTAGGCAAAAATCACCGCTCTTGAAGCGTTAAAACCACTCACATGTTCTTTCACTCATAGCAGCTTCACCATAAGCGTCTAAGAGCAGTCGGTGAGCGTCCGCCGCAGATTTTTTAATATTAAAATATAAATTAATACTTCCCGCAAATGACGAGAATTCAGCTCATAAATTGACATTTTTATTCGAGAACAACTATTGCAGGTTTCTGAGGTTCCATAAAGTTATGTAATAGATAAACTTAGGTTAACTGTTTACCTAGAATTAGTACCAAAACTCGCCACTAGATGAATCTATTTAACAAGGAATATGTATATATTTAAGTACATCAAACAAAAACGTCAAGCAAAAGATATGGAATAGATAAACGCTTAACATTGGTCAGTTAAGCTGAACCTTTTTTTTTTACCAGGGGAAATCCGATTGAGGACTAAGCCGCGACAAGGGCAGAACCTTGGGGGGATAGTTCGCGACCTAGTGTGGGATTCGCCAGATCGGGGGTGGCACTAGCATGCCCAGTCAGAACTGGTGCCATGCTATTGCCACTCCCCAGTTAGGGATACCCACTAAAACCCCTGGGTGTTCCGTCCTTCGCCTTATGCCAGGGCCACGGGTATATGACCTAGCCTCTCCGCAGCCCTGGCAGGAGTGGGCCCCCCTCACGAGGCCTCTTCCATAGTTAAGTTGAACCTAGTTTAACTATCGTACGATGGTGTGTTAAAAAACGCAATTTTATAAGTTATTGAACCGATCGCGCTAACGAACAAATAACTACAGTTAAAAATACCTCAGAAACCGGGCATAGACGATGTGAACACAAATCAACTACTGGTGCTCTCAGGTTAAGTTCACAAGATACTAAAGAGGAAGACTAGAAAGTAAGTAGTGTCTACAATGTATCTACTCGACGTCTACTTGTCGAGAAACGGTGGAAGCAAAATTATACACCTAACAAATAACAAACTGAAAACAATTTCCTCGTGTATAAAAATAAATACTTACTAAAGAATTGCGACGTAATTCGATTTTCTCCAGATATAAAAATAACTGTACTTCTTGATTATCCAAAACCTGCTATAGAATTGCGAATCCATACAAAAAACTACCTTAAAAATATTTTCGCGTGTTGGAGTTCAAACGCCTTGTTTTCTTCCACGTGACCTTTAGGAACGTGATAGGAAAGAAAAACTTGCTTGTAAAATTAAATTAATTAGCTTAGTTGAATGTTGAAGGTCATTCTTATAATAAAACGTGTTTATTAGGTACTAGAGTTTACCCCGCGGGTGCGCCTCTGGTTGTTTAAAGAGCAGGCGTTTATTAATACAGGTTATATGTATATACATTATACATACTGAATTAACATGTTAGTGCTATTTGCTCCCGGAAAATTCACTTCATTTTATATAGCAAACTATCCTATCTCCCAGTATGAAAAGTATTTGTCTAATTTCGCTACTAACACTACATTTAAAAAAAATACGATCCCGTACTCCTAGTAGTTTCTTCGTGAAAGCTTAACAGATAGACAGATCGAGTTACTATCGCATTTTTTTATAGACGGTAAATTTATACATCTATAAAGTTGAGAAATGACTGGTCCCATACAAATATTTATCCTCTATTTCAACCCGTTATAATTTTATTTATCTACCTGTAAACTACATAAATGACACAAATGACGTAAATTACCAAAATGCCGAAAATGATAAATCACAAAAAAAAACGATCCTATTTTCTGGGATAACCTTTACATAAATCTATCCCATTATCCGGGATGAAAAGTCTCCCTTGTTCACCATCGGAATTTAGATTACATTTATACCAAATTTCAGCCAAATTGGTCCTATAGTTTTTCCGTAAAAGCATAACAAAAAGAGACACAAATATATTTTTATACCGGAAACTATCCCCTTTTTCGGGATAACCTATGTTGATCCTCGGCATTGAAAATATAGCCAAATCGGCCCAGTAGTCTTCGTCTTCGTGAAAGCGTAACAGATAGACAGACAGTGATACTTTCGCATTTATAATATTATATAAAAGGGGTTATAATTTATGCTTGGTACATATATAGTGGTTTGGAGTAATGTCGAGTTATTATCTTTTAATGCAGGGGTTCCCAAAGAGTGCGTCGCGGCACCCTGGTGCGCCGTAGAGAGCAAAGTGGGGCGTCGTGAGGCGCTCCTGATTACCATTCTCCGGAAACTGAACTTAGGCATTCGCGGTTACAAAATGTGTGGAGATCACCAAGCTCACACGTCATATTGACTAAGTTGCATTATATTTTATTTCCTATTTTTGAAGTGAAACTTCTATATAGACGGGGTCTTAGGATTTTTCTGTTACAAAAAAACTTTATGGCCGCGTGGAAGAGCGGCATAAATTTAGACTAGACGTGGTGAGTGGTGGCATAAGTTTAGATTCGACTATGGATGCGTTTTTTGGTTCCGGATCGAATTCAGTTTTTTTGTTTGATAAAATAAAATATGTTTAAATAAAAAATGCATTCATTAAAATGTACCTAACTTAAATTATAATTTGTAGTAACCTTCGAAAAATCGAAATGTGTGCTGGGACACATAGTATTATAATTTAAAGTTTTACGGGCAGATTGTTAATGTACTTGTCCATTTGAAAACCTGCCCGTAAAACTTCAAGTTAAAATTATGTTGCGTTTTCGTTTTTCCACTTGTCCGGTGAAGTTTCACTTCTACTATGTGTCCCAGCGCAGATTTCGATATTTTCTTAAATAATAAATATTTTCTTGTATGTAAATATAAAATCTCAGCTTCATATTGTGGATGTTTTAATTTTTGTGCCTATTTACTTCATATACCTATACCTTCATATACCTATATACTATCATTACACCCTATTTCAACTATAGTAGAATTATTTTCTCCGTGCAGTTTGGGTCATAAATCAAACTCGGCCTCAGCCCGGCTAAGGCGGTGAGCATGTTGCGCGGGCGCAACGCCATTGTCGATAAAAACTCATTCTTATCAAAGAAAGATTATCATTCTTATAAAAATTATTTATCTTTTTTGCTGTTAATTTTAAACTTAGATATAAGTATTTATATTTATTTTTAATATGACTTGTTACATTCTAAACTTTTGTAATTATAGTTTTTTAATACATAGATACCTAATTAATAATTTATTTTAAATCATTATTATTCTTATTTTAATAAATACGTTGTTTTATCTATTTTTTTCTTTAATTTATATCACTAACCCACAAAATGACAAAACTAAATACACTATCAATAACGCTTATCGACAACAAAAATGCGTATCACTATGCCTGCCCATAAGGCCCGTTAGTGGAAGAGAGAGCGAAATACTCGCTTCACCACTCCGATTATTTATAACCCAAACTGCAAGGAGAAAATAATTCTACTATAGATAGGGCGCCGAGACGAAGTACTAAGCCTGTAAGTGCGCCGCAAACTGAAAAAGTTTGGGAGCCCCAGCTTTAATGAATTGATTCAATGACAATATTTTTTTTTTCCAGACGACCTTAATCGTAATTTTTATTATACGATTTTGAAATTTAATGCAAAAAAAAAGATAAGATCTAAAATAATATCCACCAGTGTAACATACGATGTTTTGAAGTTAGAAGGACTTGCAACCGCTCGTATTCGGCTGCATTCGGGCTTCGGGCACTGTCACCGTGCACGTGCATATCTATCTTTATATATATATTTCTTGTGTGCGTGTGTATGTCACTTAACTCCTCCTAGACGGCTGGACCGATTTTGATGAATTTTTTTGTGTGAGTTCAAGGGGATTCGAGGATGGTTTAGATTCACAATTGGTCCCGGTAGGTGGCATTGCAATCGGTTTCTAATTTTTTTTTCTAGGCAGAACTTCGTCTGCCGGGACTGCTAGCAATATTATAAAATCCTAAACACGCGGTGTCTGTACATTAAAATTATTTAAGCTATTTAAAAAGTGTCTGTTTCTAATATTGAAATAACCGCTTTTTACTACATGCATATGAATATATGTACGGCACATACACCAAAATAACATTTTTTACAATTTTTGTCTGTCTGTCTGTTTGTTTGTTCCGGCTAATCTCTGAAATGGCTGGACCGATTTTGACGGGACTTTTATTGGCAGGTAGCTGATGTAATAAGGAGTAACTCAGGCTACTTTTATTTTAGAAAAAATCTTTTATTTTGGAATTTAATCGTGAATTGTTCAAAATATGATGATTTTCAATCACCACGCGAGAGAGACCGCGGGGCGCAGCTAGTAGACTATATAAACGACGGAGAACACGATGCAATTTTTTTTAGATTTCTTTCTATTTGTTCGGGATTCACGTAAAAACTACTGGGCCGATTTCAATGCGGTTTTCGCTTATAGACAGCTAACTCTCAGACTTAAACTCTGCACTACTTTTTATTCTGGGAATCCCGCGGGAATGTTCCCTGGAGTGGCAAAGCAAGCTATAATAATATTTATGGTATAGCTACCACCAACTCTTACTTATTTCATTTTCACGAACTATCATTGAAATCAACCTGGAACGACTGAAGGAGGTATTATGTAAACCGACGCCTAAATTAATATAATCACATAAAATATTGTCTGGTTTTGTCGTACGTCGATCCTTCTAAATATTAGAAAACAAAATCCAAACACGTTTTTGTAATGCTCACCCATTTTTGAATTTTAAATTATTATAGATATATTTAGTCCTGTTACTTACAATTATTATTAATTTAATGACATTATTTACTATTACTAAAATTACATATAAACAAATACAATAAAAGAAAACCTAACTTATTTGTATTCTACCCATAGTATATTCTATATTCTGGGATCGACTCCAGTGTGGTCCGTTGTATAGTGTACCTTACTTAACACAAGCGTAACTTGCTTAATTTGGGGATATACAATGTGTGTGTTTCTCTGCCAATTATTATTATAGTCCCTCAAGGCTATAAGTAGAATACTGATCCTAGATCACCGTCTTCTAGAGTAAGGTGTCCAGAAGGCTGGCTACGTTTCCTCGCTGGATCGCCATACTGATCCGTTGCCCGAGATAAGCACCAGCAATCTGATCACCTGAAGAGTCAATGACTCGTTTCGACAAATTTTGGTAGAGGCTCATGGCCTCAGGACCCCACGGTCCAAGCGTCTCTACGACAAACCGCACGAACATATAACTCTCTCTGAGGGTCTAGACGTGTTTGGTAAATAGGATGCGGCCAAAGTGTCTACGCAATTATTATTATCTAAATATTACAACTATTAATATAGTATATATTAATAATTAAAAATAGACACGTAAAAGTATATAATTCGAAGTCATTTTCAGAGTTCAAAGAACCAACGACCTTGCTAATCATCTGTGGCGTTTTACTAGTCAACGTTTCAAAGTCATTTAAAAATATAGTTTAGATATTAAGCATTGCTTTACCAACATTAAATTACAATACAATAAATGAAATATAATATTATATGTTGTATTAAATTCTATATATTACAATATTTTTTAAATAAAATAATAATAGTATAACAAGGGAACGTTGTGGATTGAAAGAAGATGTAATAACAAGAGTTGAAAAAGGAATGTTAAGGTGGTTTGGGCATGTAGAGAGGATGGATGGAAATAGAATCACAAAACAAGTGTATGACAGTATTGTGAATGGTAGAGTTGTTACCGGTAGACCACGACGTACACGCCATGATCAAATAACAAAAGTGATAAAACGAGGCCAGGTTAAAAGCATATCAAATAAACGTGCATGTATGAAGAGGTTAATGAAAGTAGATGAAGCGAAAGTTGTTTGTCAGGATCGTCGCAAGTGGAGATCTATAGTCTCTGCCTACCCCCATGGGAAAAAGGCGTGATAATATGTATGTATGTAAAATAATAATAATAGCCCGTAACCGTCCTACTGCTGGGCGAGAGTGTCCCATTTATAGGGGACGGAAAATATACACGCCACGTTTGTCCAAGACAAACTGGCGGCTTTGGCATATCGGTTATCGCGATGTACAGGTATCATCACAATATTTCACTTCACAGTCAGCACATGGTTAGTGTGTGGCACAAAATTGCCTAAGTGTATGTTTTCCAGCCAGAATTTGAACCCACGGGCTTGGGTATGCGACGCGAGTGCGCCAATCACTAAGCTACCATGGCTAAAAATAGACGAAGTCATAACTGACTCACACTGGTACATAGTACATTTGGTACATAGTTATACACTATGTACCAAATTCGCTGCCAGAAGGAAGCTTGCTCAGTCGGCTGGCTGCAAGCCACGCCGTGCGGCGATGCCGATTGGTTGGGCGAAATATGAAGCAGCCGGATCACGGGTGGCATCTAAGGGTTTCTTGCAATTTTTTTTAATAAACTATAGAGATGGACCCTACAGAACTAACGTTTTAAATCCACACACAAAATACCTACTTATGCAAAACAGAACCAATCCACAAACATGCCAAAATTGGGTTAAGGATGCAGAAGGCACAAAATGCACATTCTATTGACTCAATAAGAATCATATCAAGATCTGACAACATTTACAGAATAAAACATTTTTATCACAAAGCAGCTAACCCACAAAACACCAAAGAGTATAATAAAACTAACAAGATCCATGACCCTTGGTAATCCAAAAACCTAAAAGGTTTACTTGAATATATAAGACAAAATATAATATACAATATTCAACAAACAAAAATCCAATATATACACATTTTTTTGTATGCAAAATTTTAATAAAAACGGCTTTTTTCTCAAAACTGTCAGTATGTGGGTTGGTTCCATTTTGCATAAGTAGGTCCAAATATGACTGTAAGTGTAACCCCTTCCTAAAGACTCATTTTAATAAATTTATGTTTTAAAAATAAAAAAAATTGAAAAAAGAATTACTTATACATACGTCGTCCGCGAATTTGTTTTCAAAACCCCCCGATTTTGAGACATTCTTCATTGGTGCTTCGCTCCTATTGGTCTTAGCGTGATGACATATAGCCTATAGCCTTCCTCGATGAATGGGCTATCTAACATTGAAAGAATTTTCAAATCAGACCAGTAGTATCAATTCCTGAGATTAGCGCGTTCAATCAAACAAACAAACAAATTCTTCAGCTTTATATATTAGTATAAGATTGTTTCACACATCTATCTCGATAAGCCTTTCAACTACCTAAACATGAATTAAATGTGTTTAAATTATTTGATGTCGAAACCTTATGTATTCTTTGTCCGTTATCTGTTAAGTCAGTTTGTCTGTTAGTTTGGGATCTACGTAAAAACTACCGAGTCGATTTCGACGGTTTTCGCTGATCAACAGCTAATTCTTAGACGTAAACTCTGCGTTACTTTTTATCTTGGGAATCCCGCGGGAATTTTTCTGGGAATGATTCAAAACAGCCAGATTAAAAACAAATTTCGAATTCCAATTTGATCTTTTCACTGATCGATAGTAAATTTTAGCGTTATATTAATACGTGAAGCAAAAACTTTGTACCCCTTTTTACGAAAATTGCGCGACGGAGGAGTATGAAATCTCGGACACATAGTTTATATAGAGGAGTGCAGAATGCTAATATTTTTAAAAAATTATGCAAAATCTAAAAATGCAAAATCAATAAAAAAAACATTACACACACTACCATGTATTTGACACACACGCATATTATATATATATATATATATATATATATATATATATATATATATATCTCTGTCTCTCTCTCTCTCTCTCTCTGTCTCTCTCTCTCTCTCTCTCTCTCTCTCTCTCTCTCTCTCTCTCTCTCTCTCTCTCTCTTTGACAACAGAACCTAATGTTCAAACTTATAATTTAAATTAATTTCGACCACTGGGCGACCGCTAGTGTGTGATATTTGTTATCCCGGGAATCCAGCGAGAATTTTCCGGGAGCGGTTTAAAGTGGTTCGTGTTCGGGACACAGTTTTCACTAGAAGCATAGGTTATTTTCTTTTTCCCGGAAATCCACGGAAATTTCAGTCAAGCGTGGATAAATTCGCGGGCATACTCTAGTATATACCGAGGATTTCATAACAAATGGGCGTACAGACAAAAGTGCAGCTTTGCACAAGGGACAAAATTGTGAATGAAACAAAACTATACAGTTTATTGTATAAGGCTGAAATTTGGATTACCCTTCTAATTAGGTACACTTGCATACTGGTAAGAACTTCTAAATTGTAACATGCATAGTGTTAATTTCACTCTTAAGAAATAAAACGCACACACACACTCGTATGAAACATTTATTGCCACCGCCGTGGCCACAAAAAGCGAACCAGTTTTGTGAAAAGGATCCCAACTCTATATAAGTGGCGATCGTTAAACCATTGTGTGCATCAACAATGAACAACGCCATCTAGTGGCGTACATCGCAATCTTAAATGTGATCTTTTAAATAAAGTTATTTACATTACATCTTTACTCAAATATTAATATATGGTATTTTCCACACATGGTTTTTAATACATAACAAAAAAATAGCATTTTGCGTATATACCCATTTGTTATGAAGCCCTCGATATATACCGATAACGTTTAGAAGTATATAATTATAAAAGTTTATTTTAGAAATTCATTGATATCCTCCACATTGACAATGACATATATGTTATAAATGTGAAACTAAGTTTCATTACAATGTGTTCATACTAAAGTATAAACAGTTTTTTTTTTATATAGCTGGAGTACAGCAAACGGGCTGACGGCCCACCTGGTGGAAAGCGGTTATCGTCGCCTATAGACGTTTGCAACATCAGAGATGTCACCAACGCGCTGCCGGCCACGAAGAAATTTTATGACGCCCTTTTTGAAAAACTCCATATCGTAGCGCTGTGGGAAAACCTCGGCTGGGGGCTCATTCCAAAACCACACGGTACGCAAGAGAAACGTTCTACAGAACCGTTGCGTACATGAGCGAAGCAGCTCGAGGAAGTGGGGGTGAACTCCCAACCGATGGCGAGCGGTGCGATGGTAGAAAGAGGACGAAGGCACCATTCTAAACAGTTCTTCGGAACATTCCCTGTTCTACAGTCGGTAGAATACACAGAGAGAAGCAAAGTCTCTCCTAAGGCTAAGCGTATCTAAACCGTCTGTTAGTATGGGATCATCAACAACGCGAACGGCTCGACGTTGAACACTGTCCAGGGGATTAAGTTGTTAGGCAGGTGATCCAGCCCAAAGGTGTGAGCAGTACTCCATATGCGGCCTCACCTGGGCTTTATAAAGCACAAGTCGTTGCCGCGGTGTCAAGTACTGCTTCGACCGGTTTAGCACTCCCAGCTTCTTTACAGTTATTACCGTAATAAACTCAGTAGTCTACCTACAAAATCATTAGATAATTAAATTAATAACTGAATATCAAAAACGTGGGAATAAACGTGCACAAAATTTAACTAATCACAGCAAGCAAAAACCTGTGTTCAATTATCGTGTGTTGTTTGGAAAAACCGTATTTAAAAATAGGTTAGAGTTCATACCATTTAAAAATCTTTTATAATTCACAATCAAATCACTACACCATCAATCCAATGACTATGTGTGGATTGTTATCGACTTAGACATAATAGAATAAACAAAATTAAAAGAGAGCTTTGAGAAGTGCAGATTAAGCTAACAAATATATATATTTTATTCATTCATTTATCATTTAAGAGCATGCTCTTGTCGGTGGAGCCTCTTCCAATCTTCTCTATTATTGGCCAGTGGTTTTACTTCTATGTAAGACACGACACCCACTTTTTCTTTTATTTGATCCATAAATGCTCGCCTTGGTCTTCCCTTCCCTCTCCTTACCTCTCTCGTACCATATCCAGAACTTCTTCATTAGTCTTCTTCTCTTTCCAAATTACTCTCTCCATGCGTCTCCAAATATATCCGAGGCATATTATATATGTCGCAGAACGGCCTCGTTCTCACGACATCTTTAGTTATTGCAGGTTTAGTGGGCGTAATCAGGATAAAATGCGAGCATAAAACACAATAGCCACGGTTTATACACTTTTAATTTAGATTTGATCAACATTATGACATAGTTTAGACCGAGCAGCGGGTTCAGGGCACCCGCTCATACTTTCAACTTCAATACTTTCTTTAAAATATTCCATGGTCCAACTCGACCTGTAACCACCAACCAAATGCGCCACAAAAACTCCTCAGTCTACCGAAGTAGATACTACTCAAAGTATAGAGGGCGTCTCTGACCCCGCTCCGCCATATGCTCTGCTCCGATTGGTCGTTTATTAAATTACAATATTCATAACTTTTATTAGGTTAGAACGATCTTGAAGTTATAGAAATATTAACAAATCTAATTAAATTACATTAAGAATTTTAGAAGTAATTATAATGTAAACAAATGATATTGTGCGTTATACATCCAGTCAACAATACATCGTCATAGTCATAGCTTCCCGCCGACATATATATATATATATATATATATGTGTGTGTGTGTGTGTGTGTGTGTGTGTGTGTGTGTGTGTGTGTGTGTGTGTGTGTGTGTGTGTCGGCATGTGCAAACCACCTTTCTTATTATCTCTATAATCGATGAGACGAAGTTCACAAAACTTGCGTATGACAGCAGCGTGGATAGCAGAGTTGGTGTCGGTAAACCGCTATAAGTGACCAACTATACTATACACAACTAAGATTTTTAAAAAAAGGTCAATTAAATAATACCGCAAAAATCGTTCATACATGAAAGATTACTGAATACCGAAGAAGGGAATGGTATATGCAAAGATCAAACGAAGATGCAGCGTCTCGGCCTACCCTTATGGGAAACAGGCGAGATAGCACGGCCTTCGCGGATAACTAAATACATTTCTGTCAAAAAAACCTTTTAGTTAAACATCAAAGCATGTAGCATGTAGGTTATTCATGTAGTGGTGAGCTATTACTGCTCACGACTATAAATAACGAGGATTAATTAAAATATATTTTTGTGTAATTTTGCTAGAGAGTTAATAATAATTGAAATAGGGTAAGTTACAAAACATGACTAACTCAAGGTTAAGTATTTCGGTCGAACCTGACAAAAGAGTTACAGCCAGAAGCTGACTTCAACGTGACAGAAATAATAAGTAATCGAATCGTTAACTTTTTGCCAACCCTGGATATATAAGCATTAAAGATTCGGTCACACATAGCGAATATCACAGCAAGTGTATTCGCTGCCATCGCAAGGGATTCATCTGCCCCCGTTTCGAAGTGGGGTGTGTTCTCCCAGGGCACACTCCAGGCACTTTATTGCGCTGGATCGACTGTTGCGTTCTATATCTCAGTCTTTCCATCACAACAAAAGCGCAGGGTCGAAAGGGAGGAGGGGGTTTTTAGTGGGTATTGAGGTTGCTCGCCCGTGCGGCATCGCTCGGAGTCTCCACACTCCTCTGTGTCAAGCCATCGCGGACGGAGCGCAAACAAAGCATACTATTGCTAGCGTTATCGCCCCCGATGGATTCGCGCCGTTTCCTAGTGACGGCCCAGAGAGTGCGTAAATCGGTTAGCATTTTCCCTCGCTTCAAAAAAAAAAAAAAAAAGTGTATTCGCTGCGAATAATACTCGCAGCGATAATTCACTGCCTGCCTGTCACACACAGCGAGTTCGACACGGGAATTTAGACAGTTTGTTAGTGCCTCAAATACAAATAATGTTGTCCATTCGTCGCACATGTCTAAATCAGTATTCGGTTGGTATTTGCAGAGCTAACTAACCAAATGATCATTAAGCTCATAACTCACAAAAACCGAAAATGGGTTTGTAAATTGTAAACGCAGAGAACAGTTTAGAGCTTGTAACGTCCTTTTAAAAAGAACTGATTGCAGAGGAACCAGGAGATTACAGAAACTTTCTACGTATAACTACAGAAGCGGCGCGCTGAGAGGAATGGCTATTCACCGCGAGTACCCTGTCATACGTAGCGACTTCTCGCTGCGAATATTCGCTGTGTGTGAACGAGGCTTGAGTGTTTGTGTGGTGCGCCAGTAGCCAGTCTAGCGTGGGCAAACACGTGCCCCTACGAATTAATGAGATTTGGCTATCGGCTGTTGCCGTCTAGTGACCTTCCACGTCTGGACTTTAAAAACAATTATAGAAGTGTTGTGATAAACATTATGTAAAAGTCCCAGATGATTACGAAAGCATTCAGGACTAATATTTCAAAGTTTTGAATAACTAGTATGACAAATAAAAATCATTTTTAGGTATATAAGTAGTTATGCTATCGACGACGCACTTTCCAAATTCAAATACACCTGTTTATCGTGGAAACTCAACTCCAGGGACCATTGACCATTATTATTACTGGACAGGGTGCTCCCACTGATATGGTGATAATAGATAGATTAAAAAGTTACTAGTGTTAGTGCTATTAGTTCCAGGGGCTGCTGCAAATCGAGGTTCAAATTGGAACAAAAAGATGCTCGCCTTGTAACCATTCCAGTGGCAATGATTAAGTTCAGTGGAGCCAACAGAGTATTTCGCAAAACAAATAAGTCAACTTCGCTAGATAAAAATACGTTTCTTGAAAATTGAGAGCTATGAGCTACATAGTCAGTTGTTCGTAAATCTGAAAATGCCTGATCCAGACATATCAACAAGTCAGTATGGTGATGCGATGAGGTGACGTAGCTAACTTTTTAGACAGCTTGCCCATAGAAGACGATGATCTTATTTTTATCTTCTTTCTTTGTGTATATGTAATTGATTGACAATATAGCTAAGAAGCGAAACATGCATTCAACAGAGTTGCAACATGCAACAATGAGTTTCTTCTCTTTATCCATCCAATTTTAGCATATCATATGTATGAATACATGTTACACAATTTTTCTCTTATCCATCCTAAGGTTGTCTGGAAGAAATTGCTTTTAGTGATAAGACCGCCTATTGGCTTCTGTACTTAACTTATTGTAAACTTTTTGAATTCTATCTTAATGTTGTACAATAAAGTATATTCTATTCTATTTATGTACTATCGAAGCGAGTACAGTACACGAATGGATTTATTTAGAGCTTATAATGCACATTTTAAAATAGCTTTAATCATACTGTTACAACCTAGGCGCCGACAAAGACAAATTCCACGTTCCTGTCGGCATTTGAACTAATTGTAATCCTTTTATGATCGTCTTCTATTGTTCACTTATTTATTGGCATACGTTTCTAATTATTGTGGAGAATAGCTTATTGTCCTATTGTACTCGCTCATTAGCATCATTAGCCAGGTGTTGCGGATTCTTTTGCATTTGTGAAGTATAAAACGACGGCCTGATGGAGAGAGGTAGAGGCAGTCAAGCTACGACTACGATACGGGCGTGACGTGTGTACAATCGGGAATCTAATAGTGACGGACTTTGCGCGTTTTACTGAATTACAACCTTCTGCATTACGTTTGGATTTGTAGTGTTCAGTTATATTTTTACCTGTATTATACGTGTTTGTAATAAACTCTATAGTAATTCTAACGGCATTTTAATTCGAATCCCGCTAAACTCGTAACAATACATATTAAACACAATGCCTTTCCAATGTGATGTATAAGTTAAACAGAATAGTAAATAAAAATTGAAGTTTAAGTTAACGTGGGCTGACACGTGAAAACATCGAATTCAAGATGTGCAGGAATATAATAAGATGGGAGGTTGATGGCATTTATTAATTATGCATTCTATTTATTTATTTATTATTAAAAAGTATCCGACAGTATATCCATAATTTAAGGCCTAACAATACACAACAATAAATCTAAACCAAAACTGGATAATTATAATCTAGAAAAAGGAACAGAAAGAAATAGTGTGTTACACTACACTAAAATAAATTACTCAATATATCTAATACTGTGAAACTTCTGACGGGAAAACTAAACACAACTAAATTATTAGGTCTAAATACAAACACCACATTCCTTTTCAATCTTATTAATAAGTTTACTAACTACTGATGACTTGAATATTTGTTTCGAAGAATTAAAAATGTCTGTCACTAAAATATTTGTTGTAGGTATTTGTACAGGTAGGTATTGTCATTATATTCTATAACATAATGACAATGTTTATTCTTAGAAAAAGTATTGATTTTAACCATAAAGGGCAGGCAGAAGTTGGTTGCGATAAAACAAACAAGAAGAATATTAGGGGTGACAATTGCAAAGTACCAAACGAAGTTTTAATAGCTCAACACGGGTCGGTATTGCCGTCGGAGAATAAAGGCTGATTTATATAGATCCAGTTTCTTTTTGAAATGAAACTTCTATATAGAGGGGGTCTTACGATTTTTCGCTCACGAAAAAGCGTCACGGTCACGTGGTCTAATTCTTACATTATTAAATTCGTCATATCTTTCGAATGGGATGTCCAAATTGAATAATTCAAAGTTATATAAAGGTATTGAAGCAGTCTTGAATATGAAGTAATTTATTTTGATAAGGATTAATACCAAGATACAAATAAAGAACTTTATCTAGCGGCGGCATTTTAATTATTTTTTTAAAATAAAAGAACACTTATTGTGGCATAAGTATACTAGTTAGACATATGCTGTCGCGACACTTTTTGTAAATAATGATGTGTTCTACAAAGTCGTGGTAAATTATTTTATTCTATCATCAATAGTTTTCGCAGCGCAAGTGATTTAAGGAAAAAAAATCACCTTGGGTATCATTATTGGAGTTTTAGTAAGGATCCCTAATTTTTTTTGTAAATATAATATAGCCTATGCCATCCGGGAATAGCGTAGCTTGCCAAGAGTGAAAGAATTTTTCAAATCGGTTCAGTAGTTTCGGAGCCTCTTCATCAATACTGAGCAAACGAAATATTTTTGAATTATTTTTTTTGGAAATATTTTTCTGTTAACATAATTTGAGGTTCGAATGAAGATTGATGACTATAGATGCGCATTTGTTAACGTTCCGTTGTATGTGTATACTTTTAGAGTAGACTATGGATGTTTTTTTGGTTCCGGATCGAATTCAGTTTTTTGTTTGATAAAATAAAATATGTTTACATAAAAAATGCATTAATTTAAATGTACCTAACCTAACCAAATCATAATTTGCAGTAAATCTGCGAAAAATCGAAATGTGTGCTGGGACACATATTAGAAGTGAAACTTCAACGGACTAGTGGAAAAACGAATCGCAACGTACAAGTGGAAAAACTTCAACTGACAAGTGACAAAATGAATCACGTCAAATCATCAATCAAAAGTATAAAATATATACAATATGTATAGAGATGTTATTGGGTCAAGTCTTTGGAGGTTGGCACTGAAAATGAGCGCTATATCGGGATTTGGCCACTAATGCCGGAACACAACTCAAGGTTAGCGGCATACCCTACCACCTGGCTGTGGGTTATTTTATCGTCTCATACGACAGGCTGTCCGGCCGCAGGAAATTGTATTGCAGCTTGGGAGCGGGCTGACTTCAAAATATTCAATGTGATTCCACAATGATTAAAGGTGATGAGACTTGGTAGCACTAAACTGACTTCAAATCCTGAATCCTAAATTTCGTGACGTCACATTTCAAATTCCTATAAATATTATAAACGCAAAAGTTTGTTGTTTTTTAGCAGAAGGTGATGTCAGGAGCCTTAAGAACAGACGAGCGTGCATGACAAGAGCTATGAATGTCAAAGAAGCAAGTGAGGTGTGTAAGAATAAGCCTGAATGGCGCTCTGTTGTTCGTGCCTACCCCGCAAGGGACCTGGCGTGAAATTATGTATGTATGTATGTATGAAAGTTTGTAAGAATGTATGTATAGATGTATGGATGTATGTTTGTTACGCGTTAACGAAAAAACTACTGGATTTTGATGAAATTTTACAGTAATATAGCTTACTCATTAGAATAACACATAGGCTATAATTTATAAAAATATAGTGTGAATTAACCAAAATATAACGATTGTCCATCACCACGCGGGTGAAGCCGTTGGCGCAGCTAGTCTAATATACTTAAGCTTAAAAAGACGACATTTAAACTATTAACGAAAATCTTCAAAATATTTCCAACTCTATATGTATGATGTATGTATGTACATAGTGTTTAAATTATTAATAAATATTTTAAATGGAAATGACACTAATTTCGGAACTGCTGTTCTAATAAAATAATTTCTAGATGTAAATTGCAAAATATGTGATGTACGTGGGATAATATTAACGCGAGCTAAGCCGCGGGCAGAAGTTAGTACTTCGTATTTTTACAGCATTCTCTTTAACAGACTTTATGACAATATTTTTTTCGGATTTTTTATATATGGCTGTATTTGATTTGATTTTGTGATTTTTTAAATTTTGACATCATTGTGTGTAACTTTTTAATGTTATATAATTTATTTTATTGTAATTGTTTAAGTTAAATGTTTATTATATAAATTATTTTTAGCAAATCTTAATTGATGCGGGTTATTCATTTTGAAACTGGATTGACTATATCATGTATTAATAATAATTGGTATGGTATTTAAGAATATTAAGTACTGTATGTTTCGTAAATAAATATAATTAAGTAGGTATTAGTTTAAGTAATACGTAAACAAGAAAAAACCGGTCGGAATATTGATGATTTAAGATAAAAAATACTATAAATAAAGCGTGGCAAAACACGTGATTCCGATTTGTGGCGAAAACAATTAAACGTAAACCTTAGTTAACTACAATAAAACTATGTTTTAACGGTTTTCAAGCGCGTTAGGTAATTTATTTGATTTTGGTTGTTCCGACGTTTCGGCCTTTTTAACGAAACGTCGGAATAAACAAAATCAAATAAAAAAACCGCTTAAAACCGTTAAAACGTAGTTTTATTATGTATACAAGTCGCGAAAAAGGTTAACTAAGTCAACTAATAATCCGGTTAACTAAGTTTCATCAATAATGATAATAAAATAGGTGTATAATTTATATTAATCACCTATTTTATTATCATTATTTATACATGGTCTAAGATATATACAGTGACATTTATCATTTACTTCTTCGATATTTGGTTAAAAGTTGATCAACTTAAAAATCGAGAGCGTGAGATATTTTAAGTGACGGATTGTTAAGGAAGTAAACAACCCTGATTGGGTTGTTTACTTCCTTCCTTCTTAAAGATATTGTTTTCTTGATATATTCAAAATTATTTATAAAAAAGAACTATAATAGAATTGAATACAGATTAATTTGAAAAGGTTGATGATTACATGACGATTCAATATTCTACATATTGTTATAATTTGGGCCACCTGCATATCTGTAAACAAAGCACATTTATTACCCGTCGGTGTTTGAGCTAGTAACGCTGGACCCCTTTTATGACAGTCTTCTTTTGTTTACTTTGTGTTTGAAAATTTTGATTGGAGGGGGAAAAAAGCACAAGTGTAGCAAGCAAGTGTGTACTAGAGTCGGTAGGCTATATAGTGACTGACTTTGCGCGTGTTATTGAATCGTCCATCACGTTTGTACTGGTTGCGTCCGGTTATATTTGTACCTGTGTTTTACGTGTTTGTATGGTTCTAGCAAATTCTATAGTAATTCTAACGGCATTTTAATTCGAGTCCTGCAACTCGTAACAATATTCTCAGTATTTCTCTCCCTGCGATGAATAGGTGTCATGTCCTAACTTATATTCAACCAGCAAGTGGGCAAAATGAGATTCATTCCGCCATATGATTGAATGATTCCATTGAAAAAAGATTTCACATTGAAATAGATACATAATGCATCTGTACTAAAACATCCAAAGCAGGTCCAAATAAATGGCTAATTGATTTATACGATCAAAATTTATTTGGTAATCTGGTTACAGGACCCTACAAACCCTTTTTTTTAACGAGGAGAATTCCACTTATGGATATTTCACCATGTGTGGATCACGGTGAGGGCGTGTGGAAACTCGCCGGCCTGCTGCCGGAATGTGGGTATTCCTATATAAAGTTAGGTATAAAGGCCCTCGTGTTCCTTCCACTCGCTTATAGCCAGGGCCGCGGGAGATGGCTGGCAGCCGCCTCGTCCATAAAAACGTGTAGCCAAAACCAACAGGCGTTTTGAACAACATCAACAAATCGAATTATTACGAAACGAGACCCTGCGGGGTCATTGTCACAGACTGTGTTTCATTTAACTACCGTTTTTTTAAATCATCATTTGATAGGACTATATAAAAACATCAAGATCGGCCCAGGGACTTAGGAGTTCAGTGACATATGCACTAAGATCAGAATTTTATAACTGAGGTCAATAATCGAGATAAAAACTATTTTATCTTTTAAGTTGGACCAAATTACTCATAGTTATAAAATTTCATCAAGATCGGTTTAGGAGTTTCGGAGTTTACCCGGACATACACCGTGACACAAGATTTTTTTATTATATATAGGATAGATTTTTGAATTGGAATAGATGATACATATAGATTAATAGGTAATTTATATTCCGTACATAAATATTGATACTAAATATTATAGAATTTATTCAAAACCTTTAACATAAGTAAACAACAATAAATAATAGAATAGAATAGAAAACACTTTATTGTTCACCAAATAAACGATTACAGAAAATAATAGTTTAAAAAAACTAAAAAAAACACGCTTTTATAAAAAATCCAACTAAAAAAACAAAAAATAAAATTTAATATAATATAAAAAAGCGTGGGGTGTATTCAATTAATAATATAATATCTTAAAAAGCGCTTTGAATACACCCCACGCTTTTTTATATTATATTAAATTTTATTTTTTGTTTTTTTAGTTGGATTTTTTATAAAAGCGTGTTTTTTTTAGTTTTTTTAAACTATTATTTATTTTTCATTTTTTAGTTGATTTTTGTTTAAATGTTTTTAAATACAAGCTTTTGAGATCCTGCATATCATGTAGCAGCAGAGTGCTAGCCAAGACAAGTAAAACGAGCCCAAACACGACGGGTCTATCTTGTTTAGTACAGGAGTTCCTATGGCCACCTTCCGACTCCATCATCAGATCAGCTCCATGGTACCATATTATTGCATTGTCACGCGATATAAACATACGAGCCCAAACACGAAGGGTCTATCTTGTTTAGTACAGGAGTTCCTATGGCCACCTTCCGACTCCATCATCAGATCAGCTCCATTGTACCATATTATTGCATTTTGACGCGATATAAACATACGAGCCCAAACACGACGGGTCTATCTTGTTTAGTACAGGAGTTCCTATGGCCACCTTCCGACTCCATCATCAGATCAGGTCCATGGTACCATATTATTGCATTGTCACGCGATATAAACATACGGGCCCAAACACGAAGGGTCTATCTTGTTTAGTACAGGAGTTCCTATGGCCACCTTCCGACTCCATCATCAGATCAGCTCCATGGTACCATATTATTGCATTGTCACGCGATATAAACATACGGGCCCAAACACGAAGGGTCTATCTTGTTTAGTACAGGAGTTCCTATGGCCACCTTCCGACTCCATCATCAGATCAGCTCCATGGTACCATATTATTGCATTGTCACGCGATATAAACATACGGGCCCAAACACGAAGGGTCTATCTTGTTTAGTACAGGAGTTCCTATGGCCACCTTCCGACTCCATCATCAGATCAGCTCCATGGTACCATATTATTGCATTGTCACGCGATATAAACATACGGGCCCAAACACGAAGGGTCTATCTTGTTTAGTACAGGAGTTCCTATGGCCACCTTCCGTCTCCATCATCAGATCAGCTCCATGGTACCATATTATTGCATTGTCACGCGATATAAACATACGGGCCCAAACACGAAGGGTCTATCTTGTTTAGTACAGGAGTTCCTATGGCCACCTTCCGACTCCATCATCAGATCAGCTCCATGGTACCATATTATTGCATTGTCACGCGATATAAACATACGGGCCCAAACACGAAGGGTCTATCTTGTTTAGTACAGGAGTTCCTATGGCCACCTTCCGACTCCATCATCAGATCAGCTCCATGGTACCATATTATTGCATTGTCACGCGATATAAACATACGGGCCCAAACACGAAGGGTCTATCTTGTTTAGTACAGGAGTTCCTATGGCCACCTTCCGTCTCCATCATCAGATCAGCTCCATGGTACCATATTATTGCATTGTCACGCGATATAAACATACGGGCCCAAACACGAAGGGTCTATCTTGTTTAGTACAGGAGTTCCTATGGCCACCTTCCCACTCCATCATCAGATCAGCTCCATGATACTATATTATTGCATTGTCATCGACCTTTGACAGGTGTGCAAAGTATGAATTAAATCTGATCGTTCAAAGTAGGACAAAATCGAGCTCAAAGGGGTCGGTTACAGACATACTGACATACAAGTGAAGCTAATATAAAGCGTGTAAAAAATAAATTACAACAATGTAACTGCAGAACAAAAGGCGGCCTTATCGCTCAAAGCGATCTCTTCCAGGCAACCTGACTGAGAGGATACATTTAAAAACTTATGTCTAGGTATAATGAAATTAATAAGAAGTAAAATAAAAAGGAAGGACAGTACAATGTGGACAGTAAATAGCTAAGTTAAGCAGAATAGAAAATAAAATTAAAAAAACATTATAAGCTAAGGTAATGGTTTTCGACAGATTTTTTAAATATGGCAAGTGATTTAGCTTTTCTGACATCTACGGGTAAAGAGTTCCACAGGCAGACAGCCTGCACAGCGAAGGATTTGGAGTAAAATGTTGAAGAATGTGCATGTGCCTTTAACAGGAGGTTATTAAAGGAGCGCAAATCGAAGGTGTGTGATGTATGAAGGAAGTTGAAACATTCCTAAAGGTAAGGAGGAGTGTAGGGTATAAATAGAGTACGATATAATAAATGTAGAAGATGAGCATGCCGGCGAAGTGAGATTGGGAGCCACTTGAGTTTCTTGCGATATTCAGAAACGTGATCATATTTTTTTAATCCAAATATGAATCTAATACAAACATTTTGAAGACGCTCAAGTTTAATGAGTTGCTCTTGGGTGATATTAAGATAACAGGCATCCGCATAGTCAAGGATGGGTAGTAAAATTGCTTGAACAAGCGAAATCTTAGTGGCGGTTGGAAGGAATTTTTTTTAGTCTTCTGAGTGAGGCATAAGATGCAAAGATCTTGCGACTTAACTCGGTAATGTGGGGTCGCCAACACAGTTCCTTGTCGAAGATTACGCCGAGATTCTTGACTTGGTCACTAATGGGAATATACGTATTATGAAACATTACATCAGGGAGTAATTTAAAATCAATTTGGGACATTGTTCGAGAGCTACCGATAATTATAGCCTGAGTCTTACCAGGATTAACGCTAAGTCCGTAAGAAGTACTCCAGTTGTGTATACGATTCAAGTCATCACTAATAACCTTAATAGCGTCATGTAAGGTGTCCTTCGGAGCCTGGGTATAAATCTCAAATCGTCTGCATAGAGATGATAGGAAGAAGATAGATTTTTGGAGATAGTATTTATAAAAATAGAAAATAAAACAGGAGATAAAACGCCGCCCTGAGGAACGCCAGCAGATAGAGCTTGCCATGTTGAAAACATGTCATCGATACGTAGTCGCTGCCGGCGTTCAACCAGGTAACTGTGAAACCAATCAATTGCAGTTGGAGATATGTTGAGAGAGCGGAGAATTTCGATAAGTATATCAAATTCCACATTGTTAAATGCACTGCTAAAGTCGAGCAGTAACAGAACAGTCACTAAACCTTTATCCATACCACAACGGATATCATCAGTAATTTTGACTAGTGCTGTTGTTGTGCTGTGGCCTGGTCGAAACCCAGACTGAAAAGGATTCATGGGGGATTGAGTGTTGAGGAATAAACTTAGTTGATCATGAACCAAACGTTCCAGGATTTTAGAGAGGACAGGTAGGATAGATATAGGGCGGAACTCTGAGAAGGATAAGGGGTTAGATTTCTTGGGTAAGGGAATAACTTGGGCTTCTTTCCATACAGTAGGAAATATACCAGTGGATATGGAGTCATTAAGGATGTGGGAAATGGTAGGACTGATGATGTCAAGAATGGGGAGTATCATGTTTCGACTAATTCCGTCACTGCCAACTGCATTAGAAGTGATTGATTTTACAGCTTTCTCAACATCACATACAGCAAATTGATTGAGACAAAAAGGAGAACACTGAGGAGTAGGAAGAGAAGAAATGAAATTAAGCGTTTCAGACTTAACAGTCTGATTAAAAGTTGAAGTGGTAGCAAAATGCTGATTCAGAAGATCTAGGTTTATGTTTTTGGAATTAGATATAGGTGTAGTTTTACCAACTCCTAGTGATTTAAGAAATTTCTAAACTTTTCTAGGATTATTGATATCTACTGATTCGTGAATATACCGGCGTTGTACATCCCTACAGACTCTATTGCAGCGATTGCGTGCTTGTATACAAGCATGTTTGTTGATTTCAGTAGGACGACGTTTATACTTAGATTTTGCTTTACACTTTTGTTTCATAAGGCCCTTGATCTCATCAGTAAGCCAAGGTGCTGGAAGATGCTTAAGTTTATTTGACGCATGTAAATCATACAACCGTAGAAGGTTAGCATTAAATACATGCACCTTTTCATCGACAGAAACTGCATTGACGACTCCAGACCAATCCAAATAATCTAGTCTCTCAAACAACTGCTATAGTACATAGTACTGTGTTGCAGTGGTAAGCTAGTTAGTTATTTCCAAAACATGTAATAATAAGTAAATTAAGATTGTATTACGGCTAATAAACAACGGACCAGATTGGGACTGTTCCCAGACACACATACCGGAGCAAATAAAAGGAAGATCGTTTTCAAAATTCACCATGCAAGGAATGCAAACAAACTCTGCGTAGTGCGTACAATCCACCACTCAACCACAACATATGACAGACATTTTTTTTTTCAATTAGACCATGACATTGAAAATGCATGACGCAACTTGCTCTGTGTACCTATTTCGGTGTATGTAAAACAGGACCATCTGAAATTTAAATCTGTTTTTAGTTTAAATGTCATCAAATGCGTAATCACAACATCGTGGTTCGACACGTGAGTTGAGTATTATCTTACTTTTTAAAATATTGTACAATGTAATCATAAAAATACTTATTCATTAATTTTTAATGTAATTGTATTGTTACAACCTAGGCCCCTACAAACACAATTTCCACTTACAGATCTGTAGAAGCACATTTTATTACCTGTCGGCATTTGAACGAATTGTAATCTTTTTATGATCGTCTTCTTTTGTTCACTTATTTATTGGCATACGTTTCTAAGTTATTGTGGAGAACAGCCTATTGTTCTATTGTACTCGTTTACGGTCGCTTGCAGGCTGCATCATTGGCCAGGTGTTGCGGATTACAATTACAAGCTAATTCTAGTAAATTGTGTCGACGTTGCTGGGCGGGAACATTTGCGTTTGTGAAGTATATATATATTTGTTTCTCTTTTTGTTATGCTTTTACGGAAACACTATTGGACCAATTTGGCTGAAATTTGGCTATAAAAGTAATTTTAATTCCGATGGTGAATAAGGGATACTTTTCATCTCGTATACAATGTAACATGTAACGCCTGTTCTTTAAACAAGAGGTACGGACTAGATTATTACCCGGAGCGAAGCCACGGGATAAACTCTAATATTCCATAAATTGAGAACAGGCCCTCGAATAGTATTAAGATGTATGGGAATGACATAATACTTAGCATACCGATATGTCATTCCTATACATTTTTCTAATCTATTCGTTTCAAATTCAAATTCAAAAGTTTTTATTCAAAATAAGTTCCACTGGAGAACACTTTTGAAGATCATACATACAGGTTAAAATTTAATTTTACTTCCTAGTCTATACACCGCTTCGCAACTTGTTATTGCTGTTAAGGAAAAGACGCGGCAAGAAACCCTCCAGCAACACTTCTAGTTAAAAAATTGTTTTTCTTTATATTTCTCTCATTCTATTTATATCTCAAGTTCTTTTTTTTATAAGTTTTATACAGAAGTATGTTACAGAATGACTTTTGAAGAATTAATGGAGTTGTAGCAAACAGTGCATATTGAGCGCATTTAGCGCTAATGCCACTTGTCACGTCTAACGAGTATACTACTGCGCTACTGACCTGACTTATGATAGTTCTAAAAATAAAATTAACAAATTAAATTGAGCCAGTAAAATTTTTAATGGGATGAATAACACGGGCGGCCGGACCAGCATGGCTCGGCACGTGTATAGCGGTCACGTTGCCTACCACGAGGCGGTTGCGCAAACCTGACAGCGGACGAAGTGATACAAAAAGACGACTAGTGACGTAACGCGCAGCGCATTCGAATGACGAGGACACTAACCGAACTTTAGTTTTCCTTCTCGTTTCATGGTCAAGTAAAATTCGAACTTTGATATTGAGTTTTTGGCGGGAACTGGAAGGAGAAGTTGTGCTATGCAGTTTTATTTTCAAAAAATGTGTAAAATTACTCTAAAATGAACAATAGTTTTAGGATATTTATAGTTTTTGAGCAGTCATTATCTGTTTTGTGAGAAATGTGAACTGTATAGTCATATGTGGCCTTTTGAGTTGTCACAAGAACTTCGTTGAATGACACTAGCTGATTACCTACTCGTACAGTTCAGTTGTGCTACATATAGGCTTAAGAAAATGAAGAAACTATATTGTAAACTAAGATTTGACTTATAGGCCTAGCTCCCAAGCCATAAACCTAAATAAAATAATAACTTGACATAGATTCTACGATTATATAACTAATAACTATTCATAAAAGTAGAGCTATTATGAACATAATAATACTAGCAATTTTTTTAATATAATTTTTTAGTGTTTTTAAAAACATATAAAAGATTTGGTTATGAATAAATACTTGAATAGCAAAACGTGGGGTGCGTTTTACTAATATATTATCATATTTACAATAAATTTTCACCATAACACTGTCTAATAATCTCTTCATGCTTAAAAAATATTTCATATTTTTAGTTCCAGTTTTTTAAAGCGTTTTTTTGTTTTATTTTTTTAACCTACTTCAAAAAAAGGAGGAGGTTCTCAATTCGTCGGTATCTTTTTTTTTTGTTGCTTTTTTTTATGTATGTTCGCCGATTACTCCGTGATTTATGATCCGATTTACGTGATTCTTTTTTTGTTCGACGCGGAATAGCTTCCAATTGGTCCCCTAAAAATTTTACATAGTTTGGCCCAGTAGTTTTCATTTTATGAACATTTTTCATGGAAATAATTTTCACTCCGTTCCATATGTACACCGATTACTCTGAGATTTATGATCCGATTTACGTGATTCTTTTTTTGTTCGACGCGGAATAGCTGCCATGTGGTCCCCTAAAAATTTGACATCGTTTGGCCCAGTAATTTTCATTTTACGATCATTTTTTTGTTTCCGGTTCTTGGGACCTATATTTTTTAAGCGCGGCACCATTCGTAGGTCCACCCATACATAGCTTGACACTAAAAAGTAACAAATAAAATTTAAAAACTTCGTTTAAAAAAACCGACTTCAAAAAGTAAAATGTGTAAAATAACTTATTTCTAAAGCTATTATTATTATTAATATATATTATTATCTAAAACATCTTGAAGTCGGTGCAAAGTAAAACATAAAAATTTACTATATTTTGAAAATTACTAAGCACCGACTTTAAGATGTTTTAGATAATATATATTAATAATAATAATAGCTTTAGAAATAAGTTATTTTACACATTTTAGTTTTTTAATTTTTGAAGTCGGTTTTTTAGTCTCCAAACCTATTAAAAACCAACCGACCAAGCAATCGCGAAAATCGGAGGAGTGTATCAAATCCCAGTGTCAGCCTGATGATCCTGGACAAAATATCAGGACAACGTCGTAAGATTATCTATTGCCACCATTGATGTAACAATAAATTTTATTGCTACGTCAATGATTGCCACTGGTCCTTTTTGCGTGTGCATAATTTCAAAATCAGCCGTCTCGAAGTGGTTGAAAATGACGTATAAAGTTTCCGTTAAAAACACACAGGTGATGGTAATAAAGGTGTGTTTAAAAGGCAAGTCTGGAAGTAAGCATAGCATGGCTCGACAAGATTTGTAACCGAGTTCAAAAAGAAGATTCTCAATTTGACTGTTTTTTTTACATGTTTGTTTCGCGATTTCTACGTGAATTGTGGACCGATTACATTTTTTCGAAAGAGTAACCTCCTGAGGTTGTTGACATTATCACTATGATGAGTGGATTCCAGGGAAATCGAAAGCCACCCTCGAAAACTATAGACACAGACGTGTTTCATTTTCTTTTATAAATCTATTCAAGTAAAAAAACAAATTAAAAAAAAGAACAAAACCAACTTAACCAAAAATAAATATTTTCTACAACACCTTGAAATCGGTGCCAAGTAAGTAAAAAAAAAACAACCACTCTGCAAAATATCTTTATGTTTTACTTCGCATCTTCTCCAACATTTTGCAAAAGAAATTATTTTTTGCTTTTTAGTTACTTTTAAAGTCGGTTAGTTGTTTTCTGTTATTTTTTTCCTGTGAAAATTCGCATACTGACGTTTAGTGTGACCGGGCAAAAAAGACGTGGGTAAAAGTAATAAGTAAGTACTAATAAGTATGCGTACTTTGTTCACGTCTATGGGTTATAGAGGTTTACTGAACATTTTTTCTATACGAACAGTCGTATGTCCTATTAGAAACAAATAGCGATAATAAATTCTCATTTTATTATTTTTTAAGTGAAACTCGTTTAGAATAGTTGTGATTTGAAACTCGATGAAACGAAAAAGCGACACTCAAAAGAGACAAACATAAATCTATAGGACTAAGCATGTCAGAGAACGAGATACGAGTTTTACATTGTGTAACACAGATTAGAGAGTTAATAAGACCGATAGTAATTAAACATAGGTCCAATTTGGACCGAAATAAAATTGGCAATAATATTTTTAGACTAAAATAGTGAAAAATTTAAAATGATACTTAAGAAATTTATTTTGAAATATAATATGTTGACGGATGTAGACTAAAAGAATTATACTTATATTAATAAAAGTTAAAGAAGATTATCTGTGAGTTTATTCTCTAACGTTTCACTTCTACTGCGTGTGAACTGCAACCATTTTTTTTACGTTTATAAATATTCTATAAAATCATAAAAATATTAAAGTTCAATCATTTCTTAACCGACTTGTAAAAAGGAGAAGGTTTTCAATTCGTCGTGCAATTTTTTATGTTATAGCTAGAGTTTGTGTTGTATAACGGGTTGTTTGTTGAACCGATTTTGACTTACTTGAAGTGAACAGTTTTTACGTTGGAGTCAGTACAGCTTCGTGACAGTTTCGTATAAATTTCATAAAATTTCCTTGTTATTGGATACCATACACGTAACTTTAAAAAAAGTACTTTTTACGTTTTGAAATCGGTGCCAAGTAAAACAAAAACCAACGTATATATAAATATGAAAACGGCTTTAAAATCCGTTGTTTTATTTAGGAGTTAGCGGATATACTCGTACAGACAGACATACGCCGAAAGTAACTTTGTTTTATATTATGGAAAGAAAGAAAGAAAAACTTTATTTGACGAAATAGCGACGTATTTACATTCCTTATACATTCATTATACACAGAGCATATTTTGAAAATTTGTACGCCGCATTTTCAGCAAACAAGATTTGCACTCAGCATATTGCAGTGCCGGGATTATACACGACACAACGCTGATTTTCAGTGCAAACCTTTCTTTTGGCAAATATTATAAAAAAATTATGTAAAGATATTCATAATACGACTCTGCGAAAATGGCTAATTTACCCCACCTGATTATGAAGAATTATGAATATAATGCAAAAGGTATCTTTTGCATTATCTTTTAAAATAAAAACCAAGATTATAAGTTCGACCACACAGACCACGCACGCCTACATTTAGTACTTAATGCACCAGAAAGCCGATCTTAAAACGTGAACCTTTATCAGTCATATACGATAAAGGTGTAAAGCATGTAGTTTGCTATCTCACTGAGTAACAGTTATTATTTGTACTGTAAAAGGGAGTGTCACGTGTACTCTTGTTACGTGAGCTATAATTGATAACCATCGTAATAAATTGGCTTTCTTTTAGTATCAGAAAATTAATATAATAAGTAGTTTTTATCTATAAAACTATTTTGCAAATTCCAGTAAGTAGCTCTAATTTCTTTAGCTAAAAACTTAATTAGACTTTTTATATATCGTGAGCGAAGCCGTAGGCGAACGCTAGTACACACACATGTATATATAGTATGTAAATAAAGATCCTTCTGTTCGTGTGTATATCACTTAATCCTCGGAAAGTTTGGATCGATTTAAATGAAATTTTTGTGTGATTAAGTAGGTCCCGGGATGACTTACATTCACAATTGGACCCGGTAGGTGACGCTACAATCGGGTTCGAATTTTTTTTTAGGGCAGGACAACGTATTTTTTTATAGCAGGAGTTCAGCAGACAGGCAGACAGACCACTTGGTGGAAAGCGGTTACCATCGCCTATGGACATCTGGAACCTGGTCACTAATGTCGGAACACAACACAAGGTTGCTATGGCGGCATACTCTGGACGAGAGGTGGTCGCCATCCACTTCAGCAAATACCCTACCACCTGGCAATGGGTTGTTTTGTCGCAATTTTCTGACAGGCCTCCCGGCCTGTCGTAAGAGGAAATTGTATTCTTTCTCCGTTCCTGCACGCATACGTCTTCTGGGCCTGAAAGCATTTTTATACAATAGCGTGCAATGCAGGGTACAGATGGAGCCAATGCATGCCATCGAAGGGGGCCCCAGCCTTTATTGGTTCAATGTGTGCGTTTTCTCGAACGATTGAATGTACAGATTTCTTTAGTGTTGTTGAATTTCCACGAATCGTCCTTTAGCCTGCTTATGTCCAATGTGATCAATACGAAAAATTCTAGAAATGAAGTTTTATTGTTAAATCTATATAACACATATTCCACTTCCATTTTATGGGTATTATTAGATTTTGCCTTCAATTTCATTCTTAATTCAAGTAAAAGTAATTAAAATAAAATGCTTAAATATTGTTATATCAAAATTTCGATTTTTAGACTTTAAACAAATTTGATCGTTTTTCACGATTTTCCTGGGAACCATAGATCCTGACTTGGTTACCATGGGACCACGTCAGGAGTATAAATACACTTACAAGAAAAAATGAAAATCGGTCCATAATTGACGGAGAAATCGTGTAACATGCATACCAAAAAATTAAGTGCCTGTTGAAAATGTAATACTGGGTTGCGTATACAAGATTGTTTTTAAGAATATTGGCTCTCGGCATTCTTTGATAAAGGTTACTATCGATTTCCCTGGGATCTCATCAGATCCTGACTTGGTGATCATGGGATAACCTTCGAAGAAACACTTACTCGTAAGTGAAATAAATAAAAGTCGGTGTAATCGCGTAACACACATACAAAAAACAAAGACGAATTCAGAACCTCCTCCTTTTGGAGTTAGTCAAAAATATACGTCAGTATCAGCTGGCCATTGCTAAGGTGTTGCCAAAGCGTACAAATATAAAAATATCTGATAAAAATAGCAACATCTTGTGAATCATTGTTATCTTTAAGAAAATTGTTTACGTAACTAGATCTTGAGAAACAATTACAGAAAAAGCAGCTTTGAACTGAATGTTTTATTTAAGAAAAATACTCTCCGGTGTTCCTTTTCCTCTATGGCCCTTGGACGCGACGTGGATTTTTTTAATTTTTTTGCTTTAGGTTATAAATTCTAACATCTATATACATATAATAAAATTGTAGAGGTCTGATTTCTGTACAATAATTTTTTTTGCTGAAAACCGAGTCAGGGGGATGTAAGAAGTGAAATAGAACTAACTTAGATTTTTTTCAAATTTTTTGTTTCTCTGTTTGTCTGTATGTTTGTACCGGCTAATCTCCGAAATGACTGAACCGATTTAAATGAAATTTCGTATGATGGTAGCTTATATCCCTGGTCAACATATAGGATACTTTAGATCCCGAAAAATTAAAGAGTTCCAGTGGGATAGTTAAAAAACCGCACCACGCGGACGAAGTCGCGGGCAGAAGCTAGTAATTAATAATATTAATTTGTCTATATTAAAAAGTAAAGCAGACCTATGTGGCTTCATACATTCGAGAAGTGTTTTTAATTTGCAGGAATTATTTATCATTTCAAACGTGCATGTGTTTCTCTACAATACGAGTCTTACTTAATTTAAAATACAAACTTTGGTTTGAAAACTATTAATTAAATCTTCGCCAAGTCATAAGTGCTAAAGATAACAAATACGTTGTTTCTTAATGCAATATGTCAATACCGTGCAACGATTTAAACGGTTTGGGCTGCTATGTAATCACTTTTAGGAATACATAATTGAACTATGAATAGGCATGTATAAAGCATTGATTTTTAGACGATAGATGTTGCAGTTTACTGTAGAATTCTAATAAGATTAAAATACGAGGACGGATACATTTTTAGGTTTAGTTAATTGTACCTAATAGTAAACGATTACTGTCTCCAGATGTCTGCAACACCAATGCAATCAAGGTCAATATCAAGTAGTATAACAAAATAGGCAAGATACTATTGCCACAATTGATGTCTATAAATAATACATATACTTTTTTTTAAATAAAACTATACATCACCTTAATCTGAAACCATAAGATGCCAGACAAAAGACCTAAAAATTTGGGAAAATGTACTGCAAGAAATTGGCAACACCACACGTGTAATACATTAACGCTGCGCCTACGCACGTGTATAGAAATAATGACAAGTGTGCAATCGTAGCAACATTGTATTATATTGTATAGGACAACGGCCCCTCAAGGATATTTAACTGCTGACATCAATTGCGTTACACATTTAACTTGAATGGATAAGTAACACGTGTCTAAGACTGATTCTACGATTAGTTGTTGATATAATACTAACACTTAATGCAAGCGACGCTATACTTGTTCAAAATGTCTTTTGAACATCTACTTCCCATCAAGAACGAGTCCCAGATATTTCATCTTGTGCTAACGAGAATGGAGACCCCTTGGACTGTAACGGACAAGTCCGCGGGGGGTTTCCGAAAACGTCTGTGGAACATTAGAGCTTCGTTTTCGCGGGGGAGACCCTCGAGCCCAACCTACCTCGCTGGAAAACGGTCGCCAGCCCGGCGTTGGCGAGGTCCATGAATTCCGCGCATAACGGGGCACGTGCCGTGAGCAGGATGTCGTACGCAAAGCAGATTAACCCTATCCTGGGCACGACCGACTCCCTTAAGATCGAGTCGTAACCAACATTCCACAGACTCGGTCCGACGACCGACCCTTGCTACACGCGACCCGTCTCCTACCTATCGCGCGAGCAGTCTGGACACCCACTCTTAAAGGATGTATCTGTCCTGGAGGTATGCACCCAACAGCCTCGTGAGGTATGGGGGAACTCCGTGTGACCGTCTCGGTCTGCAACCGCAAGAACATTAAAATATTGAAAGCAATTCGTAAAGTCGTAAACGAATATACTAGTAGCTATGATATAAAAATAGATAAAAACTACGTGACTGCACCTCATACACGAAGCAAGTGCAATTTAATTAAAATAGAACATGGTAAGTGCAGTGATTGCAACGTGGTGAAAATGGATCTCAATGGGGATTGTTCACAAAAAATTACCCTCTGATTTTATATTTTTATTACGTAAAATAGGGTATTTTAAGATACTAATTTGAATATTTTTGTATTTTAAGCGTTAGTTTTTTTATAATTCGATTTTAAAGTTATTTCTCCGATGACGTCATAAGGCACAAGTTTACATTGATTTCTTTGCCTAGAAAACAAAAATAATCAAAGCAAGTTTTATCTATCTATCTAATTATAGTAATCTGTGCTACTTATTTAACTATCACTGTCATTACTCATTACGTATCGTGATCATTTTAGTGTATGTTGTTGTAATTTTTCGTGTTCAACCATTATTATTTTGTATAGTTATCGTTAAATTTTTTAAAGTGGTCTTTGGGGAAAATCCATGTTACATAACTTAAATCAAATAATGTACAGCTAGATTTTTTTTTACACCTGAAGCAGGCAAACAGGCAGGCGGCGGCCCACCGACCGGCGGATTTAGTAAGGTCAAATAAAGGTCAAACGCATTTCTTACAAAATACAAGATCGTACGTTTTTTGGAATTTTAACTAGACAGAAATGATTAGGGACACTATTCCTCGAAATGGTTTTTCAAATAGCCAGAATGAAAAAAAGTGAACAATCCCCATTGTATTCGAAATAAACCATTATCCATAGTGCAGCCCGGTTGCATAGACTGCGATTACGGTGCCACGAACTTGATAATATGTATGTATGCGACGTGCCAGCAGACAGGTGTGCGTGTGTGTGTGGGGCCGGCAGGTGTGCGTGTGTGTGTGGGGCCGGTCACGTTTCGCACGGCGTGCGAGGCCGCAAGGCGCGTGCGACCCGCGCTCCCCCCGTTATAGCTCTGCCAAGACACTGATAAGGCTGGTCTACATTTAATAATGCTTCAAATATATAAAATTAGAAATACTTCTTTCTTTTTATTACTAGTTTTAAAGCACTGTTCATGTTTAACGAAGTGTACTTCGTCAAAGTAATACTCTGTCAAAGTGAAGACTTTTTGAAGTGATAACTTCTTATGAGAGGGTAAAGTGATTCGTTACGTAACGCGTTACGGCGCCGCAATCTGTCTGGCTTCCCTTTCTCTCAGGCAAGTTATCACTTTTTTCGCACTTCCCGAGACGCATATGTTTTTTATTGTACAAACCATTATCTTGGAAATAATTAGCACTAAATTCATTATGTGTTTTAAAAATATTTTATAGAACTTGTTATCTAGTGAATGGTGGGATGTTAATTACTAACAATATTACCAATTATATTTTTTATTAATAAGCTAAATTGATCATTTGTCCTATTATTGTATTCAATGAAAACTTTTTTACTAACTAATTAGTGTATAAGCTTATTATTACAATTTAAAATTATATTACTAACCCTAATAAGATAATTATTTTGTAATCATTTATATAACAAAATTAATGTAGCCGTGTTTCAGGCTCTGTAGGTAAATGGCACTAGCGCTAAACTAATAGCAAAAAATGTATGGGAATGACATTTCGTCACCGTAATTATTATTTCATTTCGATATATTTTCATTCTATTTGTTTAGCGCTAATGCTCCTTGTCTACGGGGCCAATAGTCTCCTCAATCTTCTATAACATTCTAATGTTAAAGTTGCCAAAACTAGGTGATGTGAAGTCGTCGCCCAAGAGCGCCAATGATACAGAAACTACATATTTGAAACAGAAAATCAACATCTGAGTAATAAGTAATACTGAGCTCAATATAAATATAAAGTAATATAAACAGATATAATTATAAATATTGACGAACTCATACTATACCTAAACTTAATTCTCTAGAGTAAAAAACGAGACGATACATGGACATATATATACTTAATAACATAAATAAATAGATACATACATAAACAGATACTACATAGAAATAACACAAAACATTTTAAATTATATTAATTGCTCAATAATTAGAAGAAATAAAGATAAACTAATAACAAGATGACAACTCCAGGGGACGCGTCTGGGTCGAAAGCAGACCTAATTATAATATTTTTTTTGTTAAAGTTACTGGTTTTAATAAAGTTAAGTTTTTCGTCAAACGGATCAGTAAACTCTAATGAATTAATGTATTTCATTTTAATGAAGTGCAAGATGAAAACACTAAAAAATTCAGTCTTCAAATAATTTGAGAGTAATTGTATTTTAATTTAGCGATTAGCTACTGCCTTGACATTTATTATTAGAACTTTATAATTATAATGCGACAAATTATTTTTTATTTTTTACGGTAACGGAACTTGTTAGCTTGTATAGACCAACCTTTATAACAATAATGATGCGCCTCGCGGGCCTCGCCTAATGTCACGTGTCACCGAGGTGTTATTTTCGCAATGCTTTCGCTATAAGTAATTGATGTCGTTTGAAATTCCATCGATATTATTGGATAATTGGACTAATTTGGATGTAATTCGAAATCCGGTTGTAGTGTTGGACTGTTTAACCGGTTATTAACCTGTTGGAATAAAAACTTATAATAAAAATTCTTACGACTCGTTGATGTGTAGTTGAAATCATTCAGCAGAAATGTAATAATAATAAATAGTTAAGTTCTCGCCGGGTCTTGACCCACAAACAAGAGCTTAATTTTATGATACACATACTCATTTCCCAAAATAACAGAAATACTCTAATAGTAATAGTTACAATAGAACAGTAGTATATATATCAGGTTTATTCGATTTGATCAATTTAAATAACTCCTTTTCACCTATGAAATATACTTCAAAAAGAAAAGAAAAGTTTGTCAATATAAACTTCAACTGTTATTTATAGCGTTTTTTAGTGAATATGCCAATATAGCTTTAGTCTATATGTAACAACATTGACCTTTTCACGTAAACGTTATTATATATTTTTCAAGCGCGTTACTTTGTGAACAATCTAAAAATATTACTTAGGTGTTTATTTACGTTTTATAAACTGCAATTATATAACGTACACTGAGATGCGCGAGTATTAAACGCGTCCGATTATAAGCCTCGGTGAAAGCCTCTCGTGCGACGACCGCGTAACGTCCTCACGGAGAGGGTCGACATTTGGCCCGGATCAGACCGCCCGCGGTTAGGACGGCAGGCTGCCAGGCACCGACATATAAGCACAGACGGCGGCGTCTCTGATGCCGCCAATCACGGTCTCTCCGCGTCCCTGCGAGGGACGCCTGGAGACATAGCCCCCCATCGGATAGACTAGGCGTGTTGCTGGGCAGTTTCTTTCGCCGTTTCTTCTCTCCAAGCCATAATAACACCTTGCGAAACGGCAGTAAGATAGCGTAAGCCGCCGCAAACCGCCGATTCCGGTCCATCGAGACTCTTCCTCTCGGGCTTTACATTGTGTCACCCTCTAGTCGGCATCGTTAGATTCATCCCCCTTTCATGGCAACAGTCCAGCCTAGGTAAAGCCCCTAGGCAGCTCCCTCGAGCAAGTTGCGCCTCGGAGTCGAGCTTCGCTACGCGAAGACGCTCGCCCCGAAAGCCCCGGTAAAGTTGTGAAGTGTTACGCGATGTCCATCACAGCAGTTATGAGAACCATATATTATATTAATATCACATAAATAATCTTCATAGATAATAATATTATTATGTAGGGTAGTTTTCGTAGTATTTTCGTATAAAAGGCGGTGTGGCGTGTAGACGGTGTTCATTGCTTACTGTGCGGTGAAAGGGAAACTCTGCCCAAATAGTTAATATTAGGTATATTTGGTACTTTCTTGCCCAAATCTCTGCAAGGCTTTTTACAGAAGTCTTCGGACCAACAACATAAAGTCAAGTCCAATAAAAAAAGTCATAGGATACAATATACATACGAGATCAGTATACTAGGATTTTTTTAAAGATTTATTTGTATATCCAGCTTCGTAGCCAACGGGGATAGGCTACGCGGGCTGCCGCCGAGTGTGGATCCTCAAGGGGCATTCCGCCGATCCATTTATACGTAAATCTAAATCATCTGCTAAAAAGATCTTTGATTTCCGTTAAACTGTGAGTTTTTATTTATAGTCTTGGATCATATAAATGTCTAGATAACGCATGAATTGCACAAAAAAGGTCATAAAAAAGCACGCTAATTTTGGTGCACTTGCTCCCCACGCTTGTTCGACGACTTTACTGGGTAGAGCTCTCGCAAAAAAAAAAAAAAAAAAACCTTATGTCGTTCTGCGCTATTGAAATGTGTCGGAACTATTTTAAAAGAGGAAAGGATAAGGATGTCATTTCATCGGGAAGTACACTTTTGTCATGATTGCTTTATGAAAACACGACATTTAATTTCGATAAATCGAATTGATTGATGTTGTCAGGTGATAAATGGGAGTTAGTTCCAAAATGTGGGGCAATTTGGTTATGATTTTTGACGTCAAAATTCTTTAGAATCATTGTGACTCGCTGAAACGAAAAGGACACTAAAAAGAGTTAAACATATAAATTTATAGGACTAGGACTAGCCTATATTTAATAATTTAAAACTTTGCTCATACAGATAGAGTTGGAAATATTTCTTTCTTTTGAAGTTTTGCTATAATACTTCATATTTCGTGTTGTAAAAGCATAAATATTATATAACAGGCAATTGCCCCGTGTACAATGGTCTTCGATTTTTTCAATTTACAGCTGTTTATTTATGTGTATACAGTATAAGGTTTGTGTTAGTGTTACGCAGTACTAATATGACGTATCAACTGAATTGACACGTGAATTGCAAACAGATATATTGCCTACGTTCATTGGAATCGTATCACCGTTTTGGACGCAACGAATTTGAAATCAACTTTCATATTTGTAACTTTGTCTGTCTGTAAAATTCTAGAAATAAAATATCAATTTAATACGTCAGTCTAAATGTCTTTTGAGCAGAGGTATAATTATATGTACCTCTACCATAAAAATCCACTCGCTATCGGCGGGGAGTTTACTGTTCAACCTTACCTCCTTGAACTATTAGTTCTCCATGTTTACTTGACGTATGAATAATGATTCTGAAGGAACTTCCCACCGAGGTTTAACCCTTTGCGCTCCAACATGGGGATTTAGGAGCGTTTTTTTTTATTGCAGGAGTTCAGCAGACAGGCAGACGGCCCACTAGATGGAAAGCGGTTTACAGTATATTTCTTTACTAGGCGATTGTCATTCCTGTATTCATCTTTTATGGTTCTGCCCCTCTAACTTCTAAAATATGCATTGTATTTTCTGAATTAATTCAAGCTTAATAAATACATTCAACCAATTTTTGAAGTTATAACTTCTTATGGGAGGGTAAACTGCTTCGTTGTTACGTAACGCGTTACAGCGCCAGTTTGTCTGGCTTCCTTTTCTCTCACGCATGCGGTAGCGGTAGGCCGGCTCCTCGTCTCTCACTCTAACCCACAGCGCTAGCCGTATTTCAGTAATTAGATTAAATATTGATGTTACTATTAATGTACATACACAAAATTCTAATGTACGTAGTATTCAAAAATTGTAACTAAGAATTAAATATATTTTATAATCAATAAAATATTTTATTAATCAATAACCTTTTCTTACATTATCTACCTATTAATATACATAAAATTAAGTAATAACCTGAGCTTTTCTCGAATTAAACTATTTCAATATTAAATAGTTCAACTTTTATTAAGTTATCACTTCTGTCAGGCGTCCAGAGACGCACACGTTTTTTTTTTAGGATATGGGATATTCTCGATCAAATATTTTAGGTTTAAGTAGCGAAATGGCAATGGATGTTTATTCCGTTATTCCTTTTGCGGAACCCTTTACTATATCTAGAGTCTAGACTGAAACCACACGTAACCTATTTTTATACCAAATAACATCGGTCATAAAGGAAATATTGAAGGATTTATCGAACTAGACTGAAATTCACAGTTAATTCATTGATAGTATTTAGTGTCAAGGTTTAAAAATCGAAAGTTAAAATTGAGTAATCGACACGACAGAAGCATGATCCATCGCAACAAAGAATAAAGTTCTGCAAGGCAGACTCATACTTATATGTAAATCTTTATATGAATGCTGAACACAATTATTAAGTAAATGTTAAAAATTATCTAGTCAAAGACGGATTCAAGGATTAAAAGACGCAATCCACTAAGTATGTATTATTATAGTGTATGCTTAATGTCCAAAATAAAAATTGTCGTAGTAAAAGCACGAGATAACTTAGTTATTATTAAATATTTGACATATATTTAATAAACAAATACTTATAAAAAACAAAGTCAGTTGGATTACACGAAGGTTTAACAGGTTTTTAATTTTGCAAAAACGGATAATATAAAAAATACTGTACATCACTCATCACTAGACAATTAGAAATGAAAAATGTCAAAAATCTAGTTGTCGATTGACCATTGAAAATCGCATTGGATATCATCCAGTAATATGTACTATGTTACATTATAGCTCAATGTTCGATATTATATACAGAAGAATATTATGAGTAAACATATCTATTTTTTATAGATTTTTTAATATAAATAATAGGTCCCAAAATCACCGTCATGTGGGAACGTAACTTATGTATTAATTCAACTTCAAAATCCATAAATTAAATTTAAAATCAACTTGCTTTTCTTTGGTATGTCCTCGCGGCCGTATTTTTTTTTAATAGAAAACAAGTTGTGGAACGTATACTAAATCATAAAAAATGCATTCGAATAAAAACGTACTTGTCATACTTGACAGCATGCCCGTTCTCCTCCCAGTAATGTCGTGTTTCCATATTCACTTTGTCACAGAAAAAAATACAAGATCACTGTTGTTACTCTAATCGTCACGTCACATTCACAGAACGTATTAAAACAAATTTAAATCAACAAATATTAGTTTTGTTCACATTTACGTTCCCAACACTAAAAATTCACTTAGGTCAGATCCTCGCAATCCATTTTAGTGATGTTAACAATGCGTTTAAACGATAATAATATCGTATGCAACTGCATAAATATTTGAATAGCAATACGTGTTTACAGCGAGAGCCTCACGGCCTTTCTGAGTTGATGATAGGGACGTACCGGCCGGTGCTAGTCATGTGACGCGGCGTCAAAATATTTTATGGCACGCGGCATTGGAATATGATTCTATTTAACAATATTTACAATCCATAATCATATTTTTTTTCTTAACTGCTATATCGACACAAGGAGTAATTTTATTATAAAATAAACTGGAATACTTGCATCGATTAGTGCAATAAGTACCGCCTTCTACTTGCATTGCAGTGAAACCGGCGGCAGCCAGCCGTATTGGTCTGCCCGTCGGGCCACGCTCGTTCGCACGTGACCGGTGACGTGACCTCCCCGTCCCCCTCACATAATGCAATCCCCGCTCGTCCGTACATAGTCTAATTATATTATCATTGTCCGCTGATTGTATTAATTTTATTTGAAGCCTCGCTACAAGAATGTTATTTATGGGCATGTTTAATAGGGATCTAGGACCCAAGTGATGAACAGTGTATTGATTGTGGCCGAATGAGTTTTATTAAAAGCGTTAAAAGTAACGCCGTCATTGAATAGCCACATTAGTGTGTATACATCGTTATCTGTCAATATTTAACGTCAATGACTGCGCATCACAAATAATGCATTAAGGTTGATTTATATTGCTCCAGCTACTGACTTAAAATTCGAAGGAAGCCAGTGCTGAATTCATACTGTCATCGAGTGAATTGATTACTGACTTCAATATTATCGATTGAATATTTTGAAGTCAGATCGCGCACCAAGTCAGTAGCTGGATCAATGTAACTTGACCTTCATTCCACATCCCAAGTCAGTAGCTGGATCAATGTAACTTGGCCTTCATTCCGCATCCCAAGTCAGAAGCTGTATCAATATAACTTGGCCTTCATTCCGCATCCCAAGTCAGTATCTGGATCAATGAAAATTGGCCTTCATTCCGCATCCCAACTCAGCAGCTGGATCAATGCAAATTAGCCTTCATTCCGCATCCCAACTCAGCAGCTGGATCAATGCAAATTGGCCTTCATTCCGCATCCCAACTCAGCAGCTGGATCAATGCAAATTGGTTTCATTCCGCATCCCAACTCAGCAGCTGGATCAGTAATATAAACTGACCTTCATTCCGCATCTCAAGTAATTAGCTGAATCAATGTGAATCAGCCTTAAATCCGCTTCCCAAATCAGAAGTTGGTCAAAGTAGTTTATGATCAATGGCACGTACTTAAATAAATAATAAATCGCAACAAAATTTTAACTTGAAGTTATATGGACAGGTTATCAAATTAGACAACAACATTAACGATTTGCCCGTAGCACTTCAAGTTAAAATTTTGTTGCGATACATTTTGTTACTTGTTAGTTGAAGATTTTCCACTTGTCCGTTGCGATTCATTTTTCCTCTCATCCGTTGCCATTCGTTTGTCAACTTGTCCGTTGCCATTAGTTTTTCTACTTGTCCGTTGAAGTTTTTTTTAAAGCTATGTATGTACATCCTTTGTATTAGTGCAAGTAATTGTTAGTGAACCAAATAAATAAATAATAAAGTAGGATATGCCTGCGACTTTATCCAACCTTGACTTGAAATACCCGCGAGATTCCCGGGGGCACAGAGTACCGCAGCATATAAAAAAGAATGTAAGTCATCATTTTATTGAAAACTGTGTCGAAATAATCTAATTTTTATGCACCCCAACTACAAATCATTCCCAAGAAACTTCCCGCGGGATTCCCGGGATAAAAATATCACACATTACACAAAATTTGCTATTGATCAGTAAAAAAAATACATTGGATTTCCTTGTTTTTTAATCTGGCCTAATAAGATGCATAAGTTTTTGTTTGGAAATAAAATAGTAACGAGCTCACAATTTGGTTTTTTGAATTTTATCTTTTTATTCAGTCAATAAAAATATTTTATATATAGAAATGGTAAGTTGGACTTAGCTCTCCAAGTCTCCAACCATGATTGGGTTCATAAAAGTTTTGATCAGTATCAGAAACAGGATCGATTGGCATCAAAAACTTTTTTGTACGAAAAGGGCAACTACATTTTTTTCAATATGTGAACAGGGATCAAAATTTCACAAAAACTATGGATAGGTAGTCTTCTAAAACCATTTTTGTGTAGCTGTAACGGCTAAAGGACTTCTCCTTATTGCCCCGCTGAAGGTTATCACTTTGTATACAAAAAATAGATAGTTAATATAGAAATAAGATCTAAGCCGATATTGGACGGATCATTTCTGAGATCCAATTGAAATAATCAATCAGTGATACTGTAAACATAAACTTGAATCATTCAATATCATTAAAGACAGTCGTGTCGTAGCCTTGCATCGATACTTTTTTAATGTTTTTTTAACCGACTTCCAAAAGGAGTAGGTTCTCAACTTTGTCGGTATTTTTTTTATGTATGTACACTGATTACTCTGACATTTATGATCCGATTTATGTGATTCTTCTTTAGCTTGATGCGGAATAGTTGCCATTTGGTCCCCTAAAAATTTGACATAGTTTGGCCCAGTAGTTTCATTTTATGATTTTTTCCGTTTCTTGGGACCTATATTTTTTAAGGCGCGCGGCACCTTTCGTAGGCTTACCCATAGGTAGACAGTAAAAAGTAACAAATAAAAAAAAGCTTCGTTTACAAAACCGACTTCAAAAACTAAAAAGTATAAAATAACTTATTTCTAAAACTATTTTTAAATATAATATCTTATTTTTAATATATATCTCTGGAGAAAATACTATTCTACAAGGGAGGACATTTTTTTAAGGTAAAACATGTAAGTTAAGAATTAAGTAAACTAACTTAAATAAAAGTTATATATATATATAAATATATATATATTGTAAAACATCTTGAAGTCGGTGCAAAGTAAAACAAAAAATACTATATTTTGCTAAGCTAAGCACAGACTTTGAAATGATTTTTTTAAATAAGTATGCAACCTTTTTAGATTAAATTATATAAATATGGAGAGACTGGCTCTTAATCTAAAAAAAAGGAAAATTTAAAAATAGAACTGCAGTAAAACAAATGAATATAGCCGGGAAAAGAAAATTTACTCGTAGTATCAGATTTGCGTGTTATTTATAGCAAAGTTTTAAATTGATTCTCATTGATTTTTTATTCTTTTGTCAATTGAATTATTGTTACCAGCAGAATTGTTGGGTTAGTTTTTTTAACTCATCGAGAGTTTTTGAACCATAATATGGATACTTCGTCCGAACAAGCGGCTCAAATTGTAGCATTGGTGCGGGAGGGCTTGGATCAACGAACGATTGGTAGAAATTTAAATTTAAACCAGTCTACGATTTCTAGAATATACAGAAGGTTTGTGGAGACAGGTTCTTACAGAAGGAGACGTGGTACAGGCAGGACTCGAACAACCACCGGTCGTGATGACCGATTTATTGTTACAACTTCCCTGCGAAATCGTTTCCTCACGTCTGTTAACATCAAAACAAAGTTTAATGAAGTGCGTGGAGTAAACGTGAGTGCACGAATAATAAGAAGAAGGTGAAAGGAAGCGGATATCACCCCTTTTAGACCAGCAAATGATCCAAAGTTGTCTGTAGCTCACAGACAGTCTCGCTTAAGATTTGCGCGTGATCACCTGAATTGGACAGAAGAGCAATGGACCTCCGTATTGTTCACGGACGAGTGTAGGACATGTTTATATGGTGCAGATGGTCGCAGAAGAGTCTATCGTCGACGTGGGGAGCGATATGCTCAAAGTTGCATTGAGGAGCGTGTTCCTTTTGGAGGCGGTTCGTGTATGGTCTGGGGTGGCATATCGATGAACGGGCGAACAGTACTTGTGTTCATAGACATGGTCCATCAAAACGGTAATAGAGGGGGTTTGACAGCACATCGCTACATAACAGAGATCTTAGAAGATCACGTGCCTTACATGGGATTCATAGGCGAAAATTTTACTTTAATGCAGGATAATGCCCGGCCGCACGCTGCTGCACAAGTTCGACAATATTGCGAAGAGGTTGGGATACGTACAATGAATTGGCCAGCACGCAGCCCGGTCTTAATCCCATTGAGCATGTTTGGGTCAATTTAAAAAGAGCTGTATATGCGAGAAACCCTTTGCCCACGACAGTGGCAGCACTAAGAACAGCACTTTCAGAAGAATGGGACAATATTCCGCAAGATCTTTTAATAACCCTAATAAAATCTATGCGGAACCGATTAGAATCCGTAATAAGGGCATGTGGAGGTAATACACCTTATTAAAACATAAATAAACCCTTGCATAAAGTTTGTGTCTATTGTTAAAAATCAATTTTTTAATTAAACCAATTTTCCTTAAATTTCTGTTTTTTCTTCAAAAAAAGTCTTGAGGTCCTTTCCAGTACACAAACTTAAACTTAAGGATATGACCCTACGCTGTTTTAAAGTTCACGAACCAATCTAGAGGTTTCAATTTAAATCTGTATAGAAAGTTTGCATACTTGGTTAAAATATTTATTTCAAAGTCGTCTATTACTTTGATGTAGTTTATGAGTCCGTCAGTGTAGGTATATTAAAAATAAGATATTATAATTAAAAATAGTTTTAGAAATGAGTTATTTTATACTTTTTAGTTTTTTTATAATTTTAAATTAATTAATGAAACCTCTAAACCTATTGATTAAATGCACAAACCATTCGAAGCTATTATGAGAAATGACTATTTTTTTTATTTTATTTTTTGTTTAATTTATTCATGACCATAGAATCAAAGTCTTTCAGTCGGAAACATGTTAATTAATAGGTCTTCGTATAGTAGCGCAGTTGTATTGCAGGCTACAACCGACGCCATTCAATGGAGTTCTTGTGAAAACTCGAAAGATCACATCTGACTATACAGTTCACATTTCTCACAAAAACACATAATTTCTACTAAAAAACTATCAATATCCTGCAACTATTGTTCATTTTAGAGTAATTATACACATTTTTAGAAAATAAAACTGCACAGCACAACATCTCCTTTCAGTTCCCGCCAAAAACTCCAGAAATGACTAAAATTTTTTTATTTTTTTATTTATTCATGACCATAGAATCAAAGTCTTTCAGTCGGAAACATGTTAATTAATAGTTCTTCGTATAGTAGCGCAGTTGTATTGCAGGCTATACAACCGACGCCATTCAATGGAGTTCTTGTGAAAACTCGAAAGATCACATCTGACTATACAGTTCACATTTCTCACAAAACACATAATTTCTACTCAAAAACTATCAATATCCTGCAACTATTGTTCATTTTAGAGTAATTATACACATTTTTAGAAAATAAAACTGCACAGCACAACGTCTTCTTTCAGTTCCCGCCAAAAACTCAGAAATGACTAAAAGTGACCAATGTTGCTATGATGTCAACTAACCTACCAATAATAAATTACAGTTTGTCTATAAAGTCGTAACGTTAATGTTTGAGGAACTAACAATAACCATGTGTCTGGCAACACCAAACATACATCTGTTGTCATCGAGTTTTTGGCGGGAACTGAAAGGAGACGTTGTGCTGTGCAGTTTTATTTTCTAAAAATGTGTATAATTACTCTAAAATGAACAATAGTTGCAGGATATTGATAGTTTTTGAGTAGAAATTATGTGTTTTTGTGAGAAATGTGAACTGTATAGTCAGATGTGATCTTTCGAGTTTTCACAAGAACTCCATTGAATGGCGTCGCTTGTAGCCTGCAATACAACTGCGCTACTATACGAAGACCTAATAATTAACATGTTTCCGACTGAAAGACTTAGATTCTATGGTCATGAATAAATAAATAAATAATAAAAAAAAACTGTTGTCATCGAGTTTGAGTTGTAGAAAAGTTTTCCTTTTATATTATTTATTGTTATTATTAAACTACAATATATTAAGACAAAACTACGCAGAAAGGTTGAACAAAATGAGTAAAGTAAATAGGAGTGGGACGCGGGAATCGGGAAGTGATTTTCAAAGTTTTCCAGAAATATTTAGCGGAGTACGAAGCTGGACGAATTTTGTGTGATTTGGCGATATTTATGGGCGAACAGCATTTATGACTGGTATGTTTTCGTGTTATTGTTTGTTTTTAATCTGCCTGAAGTTAAAATTTACTGAATTTACGGTTTGGAGAGCGAAAAAAGGCATTGTTTACATTGCAGATTTTTAGGTTAGATTGACATTGTAAGTAGGTCATAATTAAAGTACGACCATAATTTTTGATACATAGCGATGATACAACTCAGTCTAATCAGTTTTTCTATCAATTATGAATTTGAATTTATTGCTTCATGTCAATAAGTTACTATTCCATTCGTTTATGTACATTCCTTTTAACTACTTATGTTGTTTATTCTATTTTTACTTATTTTTTCAGGAAAATCGGTGAGTACCGTTAGGCGGATAGTCAACGAAGGTCTTAAAAATGATGGAAAGTTAGAAACTCCCGGGAAACACAGGAAAGGCCGGCCAAAGAAAGAAATGGTTGATTTTAATATTTGTGCACTGCGGCAAAAAATCCAGTTCTTTTACACAGTGCAAAAAGAGATAATATTTTTTGTCTTTAGTTGCATGTTTTAGTGTGTATGTCTAAAAAGGCAACATTTAGCATACCAAATTTATTGAATGGTACAGTGAGATGCACAATCAATGGAACCTTTTGATATTTCAGGTACTGACGTCAGAAAATTGCAGGTGATCGCCAGAACTGACCTGGACTTTGATTGTAGTCTTGAAGTTCTCCATAAAATTTTAAGAGCAATAGGGTTTACCTACAAGAAATGCCAAAACGTAATAGAACCTAGCCCCATCTATGCCATTGATGAACTTTTAGGAGAATATGATCACACAGTGGTACGGCTTCCGCCGTATCACTGTGATTTAAACCCTATTGAGCTTATTTGGGCTAACCTGAAACAAAATGTAGCAGCACGAAATGTTGGGTCATGTGACGTGAAGCAGCTTACTGAAGAGGCCTTCAACAGCATCACACCTGAGATATGGAAAAGCTGCTGCCATCACGTCGAGACGCTGGAAAAAGAGTACTACGAGCGAGGACATCGCCTGTATCAAGACACAGACGAATTGATTATTCGCTTAGGCAATGATAGCAGCAGTGATGACAGCAGCTGCTGATGAAAGTGGCAATAAAATATTCCTTGATATTGAATATTTGGAATCTGATGATGAGTCAGATGAGAGAGAGTGATTAATTATTTTTTTAACTATAATTATTTTATTTTGGTTCTGTAAAAAATATGTATATGTATAACTAATGTGTCTTATTTATTTACTCATTTTACTTAAACGGGCTCCCTAGCCTTTGTCCCAACTACGTTGGGGTCGGCATTCAATCTAACCAGATTCGGCCAAACATCATTATTTTACACGAAGCGCTGTCTTCTGACCTCCACAACCCAGAACGAGGCTATACGATGGTCAATGGTTAGACCAAACGTCAGAGATTTTTGGCTACTGGGACTCTAACTACCCATAATTTACGGGTAGGTTACTTTGACAATCGTTACGGTCGTAACAATTGTCAAAGATGTTCCAAATGAAAACCGGGACCAATGGCTTAATGTGCTCTCCGAGGCACAGAGGAAACTCAAGATGTTAAGGCCACCCATCCCAGACCAACCACGGCAAGCGTTGCTTAACCTTGATAACGACGGATATTTCTGGCCCTGGTAACTGTCCCACGAGCTCCTCGTATTTATATGTATATATATTATTATTACCTCATACATATTATATTACTTAAACGAACTATTAGTATCTAAATCGTTTTGTCACACTATAAAGAGTTGCTACATGTCAATAGTACAGTCGCACCCGAACTGCCTGTCATGTGAGACTTTACGACGTTAAAGTTAATTTTGTTGAATTTTCCTTTAATTTTACTGACGATAACCATGTGACAATTTTATAATATGTATTTGTATAAAGAGACACAACGAGAACGTTCACGATCGCGAGTTTTCCCGTTTGACTTGCTTGCGCGCGTTACAATCATAAACTTCTTCATTTTGACCCACCTCTAGACATGGGTTGTTGTGAGCGCTGTGTGATCGAAAATAATCGTATAATTAATGACGTTTTCTTCACGTTATAATGACCGCGGTCGCCTTGTGAAACGCCAGATGCAGCATTTTGGGCGTCCTGAGGACATTCCTTTAGTATTGCAGGAACACGCCCTATGTGATTTAACATTAGTTTATTTTCTCCTTTTGGCTAGGCACGGTATGTGTATTCAGCCAGATTCACGTGGTAAATGTTTATTTGACTATGATAAAACGAGGGAAACAAATCACGAAAAAATACAAAATTAAACCGAAAATTTGGAAAACATGTATCAAAATAATTAATAAATGTGTGCATACATACAACTAAAATTAAAGCTTTATTTGGTTATTTGTAATTTAATACACTATTCACATCAAATTTACAATCCATAAGTTTTTTTTTGATGTTTCTGCTTCATGGCAATCTGTTTTCCAACAATAAGCCACTTCCCTGTCTGATTTCTCAGTTTATGTTTTCTTCGATAGCCATACTTGTATGAAAATTGTTTTCACACGACTCTCTTGATGTCAGGTGGTAAATCTTTTATGTAGGCTCGGTATGTCATTTCTTTTTAGCCGGGTATGCTGAAGATCGCCTTCTCCACTCAGAGTGTATGCTAGTATGTTTACATGGCCTGTTAGTTTCTTCTGGTATTTCAGACTGTTTTGAGCTATTTCCTGCCGAACTGTTTTTAAGCCGAGGTCAAGATATATGTATTTGTTTCTTATACAATGTGGGATGCCAAACATTGTTCTCAGAGCTTTGGTCTGGAATCGCCCCAGGATATCTATATTACTGTTGCTGGCCGTTCCCCACAGTTGTATTCCATAAGTCCAGATTGGTTTTATGGTAGTTTTGTACACTAATATCTTGCTGTTAGGATTTAGTTGTGATTGGCGTCCCAGTAACCAGTTCAGTGACCGCAGTTTTCCATAAGTAATAAATTTAATATTAGTTAGAATTAAAACTTTAATATGGTATCATTTATTTTGACACGTCCAATTACGTTTTGATATTCCGACCTTTATGTGATTTTAAATTGCAACTTCTATTTTAAAATCACTGTTAAATATTAGCGTAGATATGAAATTATAGAAAATAACAAAAAAAACAATTTTATAGAATAAAAGTAGAAATAATTTATTTCGAGACATTTGTAAGTGTAATAAAGTAGAAATATTTGACGAGTTAAAACAAAACGTCATATCGAAATTGTCTTGTCAAATTGTACAGCAGATTTTTGGAAGAGGCGTTTAATTTACTTTTCTGGTGAATAAATTGTGTGATAGTCTTCAAAAATGCTAGCTTTGATCAATCGTATCCTTGATTGGATCAAAAGCTTGTTTTGGAAGGAGGAAATGGAGCTGACGCTTGTTGGATTGCAGTACTCGGGGAAAACAACTTTTGTTAACGTCATTGCCGTTAGTATTATCTGAAAACAATAATTTTGCTTTGTATGAGCTTAGTCAAACGCATTTTTCAGCGTATAAACAGTGTTATGCCGCACCGGGGTCATTTGACGCCCGTATACGATTTCATTGCACCGATATCGCGTAGTTGTTTTGTCGCGTTTTAATTTTTTATTTTGCGATGTAGACTCTAAATTAGACGTATTGCTTCTTACTTAAAACGTTCTTTGTTTATTTTTTTCATAAAAGATGAATCAGCTTATGTTTCAGACACGAACATTTAAGATTCAAATTACTTCCTAATTTAAATTGTACTTCCATGGTTTAGGCTTTGCATAATCGCGGTTAACTTTCACCACAGTGTTGAAAATCATGTTTTTTATGGATTCTTTTATTTTTGGAGCTCAAATCATGATAACTTTTTGTAACAGTGTATGCAATATGCTGGGCTTCTTGAATCACATAGTAAATGAAATTATAGATTATATTCTTTAATTTATTTGCTTAGTAAAATACCATATGTACAATACCCAAGATTGATGTTTATGTAATATGTTACAGTAAAGGTAAAGGCTTCATAATTGCAAAGAATGGACTTGGCCAAGTTTTATGTGATGAAATCTGATTTTATTTAAAATTTTAGAATCATGAATGTCATTAATTATAATGTCATGAAAATTCATTAGTGTGAATATATTGTAAAATGTTTATTTTTACTTATATAACTTACAATAGAATTGTAAGTTACTAACTACAATTCTAGTAGTATGGTGTATCTTAGTAAGAAATCTTGGATGAATGGCATTTTATTTTAATTTTATAGTTTTTATTCAGATATTTACTGTAGAAATTCGGGATCGGCAGTGGTCGAATGTGAGTTATAAATAATGAGCACTATAAAATATATAAAGGCATGTAATAGGTTTAATGGTACACATTTGCTGACAGACATGAGGGGATGAAAGAATACACAAGAAAAATGTGGTATCAAAAATATTAAAGTATAACTTGACATATGAGGTGCCAGTGCCAAGTTACAGACCTCATTTTAACATTTACATTTAAAACTTATAAATTACATTTTGATTTGTTAAGAAAATTATTATTTGTTGGATAAAATGGTCTTTATTATTTTATTATATAAACACCATTATTCTCTAGATTTTACCTACCTTCTCTGTGTTTTGCAAATTATGGGGTTATAATTTAATCCTTATAGAAGGTATTTTGTATATTAGTGTTAGTAGCCAGCAAGTAAAAATGCAGTTTTTAATTAGTTTGAAAAAATAATTTAGTATTGTTCACTTTATTGATCTTTAAGCTATGTCCTTACAATCTAGATACTGGATTGCCTTCAATCCAGTATCTAGATGAAATCAGGGTTTGAAATACTGGTAAAAATAGGATACAATGGTAATTATATATGCTGGTTGCAGATATCCATAAAAAATGAATATTATTATAAAACATAAATTATTTACTTACCATTTTATTATTATTTTACAAACAGGGATTTTTTTTCCAAACCTTGCATCAAAATTGCTGAACTAAAACCAAGAGAAAATTATATTGTCTCTTTTATTCTAATACAAATTCTATGTAGGGCGACAAATTCTATGTAGGGGGGAGAGGGTGAAAGCATCAGTTCAATGTTTGTTTCAATTATCTGTATTTGACCACAAATTTGTGGTGCTTTCCAATTAACCGTGTGTGACAGACAGTTCAGCAACAAACTTGTGGTGGTTCTGCCTCAGAGGGTTAACCCTCTGAGGCAGAACCAGTAAATATAATGTTAATCATAATTTATATACAACTTTACAGTTGTAACTATGTTTTGTTACCGTCATTGCTCTCTTTCACACCTAAAGATCGTCAAACAGCATTGACAGTAAGAGCGCACATATATGCTTAACTACATGATTAATTTTCAAATAAATGGCAATTGAATTAGAGTTGTGCTTGTGTTTTCAAGCCCTGGACGAAATAATTAAGTAATGTGAAAATCTAGTCATATTTTCCAATATCACAAAAATAGAGAAGAAAGATTAGTGGTACCATCTAGAGATTTAACATTAAGGACTGTTATCACAGCATATTTTCAGAGTGATTATAGTTACCAATACTCAGTATTCTTACATACCTGCCATTGTCAAGTGGTCTACCATAGGTGGTGCAGCGGTATCAAATCCAATAATAAATAAAATCAATTCAGTAATTTATGTCCTTGAATATTTTATTTATAGAAACGGCACGCATCGATCGGGGGCGATGACACTGCAGCAATAGTATGCTCTTAGCAGTGCCCGTCCGCGATCGTTGACACAGAATAGTGTGGCAACTCCGAGCGTTGCTACACGAGCGAGCAACCCCAACACCCACTAAAAACCCCCTCCTCCCGTGACGACCCTGCGCTTTTGTTTGTGTTGGAAGGGCTGAGATTTAGAACATAGTTACACCCAGTCGATCCAGCGCAATAAAGTGCCTGGAGTGTGCCCTGGGAGAACACACCCCACTTCGTTGACGGGGGTCGATGGTCCCTTGCTTTCCTAGCTGTTAAGGGCCCCCCGTTAACGGAACCTAACTCAGGGAGGGAAGTATTGCGCGTACCTACCTCTCCGGGTGCCAGCTGAAGGCCGGCGACCTCGAGTAGAGATGTTAGCACGCGCTGCAGGACTTCGCTCCCTGTCCCGCTCTGCGGCCTCCTTGAGAGACATCACTGCCTCACAAAAAGTAACCGCAGCTCCCCAGCAATCGTCGCTCTGCAACATGGCCGTTACTAAGTCACCGAGCGAATCGACCGCTCCTCGTGCGCCTCGAGTTCGAGACGCGGCGGCGCCCATGCGGCGCACTCGACTAGCGTATGAAGCGCCGTGTCGGGTGCGCCGCAGTGGCGACAGTCCGGAGAAGGCAAGCAGCCCACAATGCGCCACAGAAAGTGATCGAAACACCCGTGTCCGGTCAGTATCTGCGTCATCCTGAAGGTCAGGGTTCCGCTGGTGCGGGTGACCCATCTCTCCAGCTGTGGCCTGATTGCGTCTACCGTAAAGCCGCCGGCTGCAGGGTTCTCGAGGTCTCGAGACCATTTGACTATGCAGGAAGCGGTTTCCCGCTTCCTGATCGTCTCTATCTCGACCTGACAGAAGGTCAGGCCTCTAGCTAGGGAATCCTGCCGGGTACGACGAACTTCGGACAGGAAGTCTGCTGGAGATGCCAGGGCAGCTCGCCTGCCAGAAAGGTCGCCGCCGTCCACGACACTGTGCGATACCCCCGTATAGTCCTCACGGCCAGAACCCGCTGCGCCCTGTGCAGCAGGGTTCTGTTGTGGCGGTGAAGTGCAATGGACCAGACGGGCGCACCGTACAGCGCCATACTCCTCAGGATGCCAGAGTAAAGTTTCCGCGTCGCACCCCCCGGCCCCCCCACGTTGGCAAGGAGCCTCGAGAGTGCGCCCGCGGATTTGATGAGTTTGGGAACTAGCTGCTCAAAGTGCACTTTGAACAGCCATTTCCCATCAAGAACTAGCCCCAGATATTTCATCTTGGGCCCTACTCTGATTGCCACCCCCTGGACTGTAACGGACAAGTCCATGGGGGGATTAAGGAATTTCCTATGGAACATGATGGCCTCTGTTTTCGCGGGGGAGACCCTCAAGCCCAGCCTAGCTATTCGATCTACGACAATCGCCAACCCGTCGTTGGCGACGTCCACGGATTCCGCGAATGACGCAGCGCGTGCCGTGAGTAGGGTGTCGTCCGCAAAGCAGATCAGCCCTACCCCGGGCAGGATCGAAACCCGAAGGATCCAGTCATAACCTACGTTCCAAAGAATCGGCCTGAGGACCGACCCCTGTGGAACGCCGCACGCGACGCGTCGCCAACCTAACACGGGATTGCCGGACTCACCGCCCTCCCAAAGGATATGCCGATCCCGCAGGTACTCGCCCAACAGCCTCGTGAGGTACGGGGGGACTCCATGCGCGCGGAGCCCCTCCCTGATCGTCTCATGAGGGAGGCTGTTAAAGGAGTTCGCTATGTCTAGCGACACCGCAAGATCGACATCCTTCGCTTGGAGGGCTTCGTCCGTCAACGTTCGCAGCGTCTCGAAGGCGTCCATCGTGGAGCGCCTCCGACGAAACCCGAACTGCGTATCTGAGAGCCCTGGCTCCACAGTGTCGACATGCTTCACGAGCCGCTCCGCCAAGTAGAAAGCTACATTATCCCTGAGTGACATAGGGTATATTTGATTGTGATTAAAAATAAGTATTTTTTATTTTTTTGATACCCAGTGAAGTGGGCAGGGGTCAGCAAGTTAAAAATAGTTATGAAATAAATGTAACATATTACTTATTCATTAACACAACTTTTTTTACCTCTTAATTAAATAATAATTTTAATTGCAATATTAGTATTTTGGTGCAATATCCACATTACAGATATTTATCGCAAAGTTTACATAATTATAATAAAATGTTGTAACTATACTTATTAAAATGCTTCATCTCTGTATTTGTGCACTGTAACAGAGATTTTTTTTTAAATGTCGGACACTGGCTGCTGGCTCACCTGATGAAAAGTGGTTACAGTCGCCCATAGACATTTGCAATACCATAGTTGCTGCCTGTATGCTGCTGGCCTCGAAAGAGGGATTAGAACCTGGCCACTTGGTTGTAGGTTTATTCTGTCACCTCTTCTTACAACAGGTCAGAGAAATTAGTATTGTTTTTGTAGTTCCAGCACGGGATTAACATGTGCTTAAAATTTTTGTTGATAGGATAGAAATGTTTTGTCTGTGATATATGGCAAGACAATTCCTAATTCTGGCATAGCAATACTTTATGGAAACTGGATTAATATATGAGGAATAAATGTATAGCTAAGTTGGCCTCAAGTCATATCTTCATTCCGAAATGTATGCTCAGAACATAACTGAGATTTAATGCTAGAATAGAAGTTAACACTTAAATTAAGGATATTTAAGATATTTGAAGTACAGTGCAACAAAACGTGGTATTATCTCATGAAAGCTGTGTGGCATTCGAAAATAGTATTTCATTTGCAACTCCAAAACATAGGAAACATTTCCACTCAATGTAAATCTCTCATCTTTTATGTAATTGACAGATTTATAACATCTTTTCCTTGTTTGGCACCTGACCTTATAGGTACCAACCTATAAAAAAAATATCCATTGAAGATACAGTCCATTGCTAAAAATTGTTAAGTTATAGTTTCTCTTGAAAAACAGTGTTTTTTCCAGGGCCGGTTGAGTTTATATTTCATATTTGTAGTCAGTCGCAAAATATCCCTTCAAAAACAAACTTTCTCACATCCATCAGCCAATAATATCTAAAGAGGTATAAGGGTGGTAGTGTCACTTAGTGGCCGCTGAAGCCTTCCTTAGAGCGGTAGTGGATCCAGAGGCAAGAAAAGGGTATTGAGGCAGTAGACATAAAACATTTTTGTTTGTAGGTTCATTTCACACGGTGAGGGGTTAATATTATTGCAAAAATTATAGAGCTGAAGATGTAATTTTTCGCAGGCTACTTTCTATCGGCAAAAAGCTAGTTTTAAATAAAATAAACTATTTTGCATTAGGAGCTATTAATTTTTCTAAATAGTGCAATGGTTCGGAAAAGGATCTCTAGATAAAGTGCTTAAAATCTAGATTATCGTTAGATAGACTATAATACTAACTTTAATGTCTTTCAGTATTTTATTGTAATTTTTTTATGAATTTTAGTTTCAAATGGTAATGTACAGTATTGTAGTAACAAAGCTTTCAATTATTTGAGAGCATTATTACCACAACAGTGTAGGGAGTTACAACCAGCGAGAGTTAACTTGAGACTTCGCTCGGATGGCTTAAGCGCAAAGTACTGACGCGTCGATGGCGAGAGCGATAACAAGGCGGGGGTCGGGAGGTGAGCGTGCATTCCGCTCAGGTCTAAAGTTAACTCTTGTGGATAATATCTCCCTAACAGCTAATAGACAGTGTTGAACTTCAGGGTAGCAATCTTTATATTTTGTGACGTTGGTATTAACAGTATAATTGAGGGCCTCTGCGATTCAGCGGGGTAAGCCCTTGCCGGCCTACCTCACTGCAACGCAGAGGCTCCTAGTTTGATTCCTGGTATGGTTACGGAAACGAATTTTCTCTACTATTTACTATAGTCTGGTATTGGCCCCAGAGTAGTTGTATATTACCCATAACACAAGCAAACTTGTTTAATTTAGGGGTATAGAATATGTGTTTGTCTGTTGATTATTATTTATTAATAATAATAAAATGTAGAAACATGATAAAGAGAAACCAAATCAAATACATTTCACTCTCATATATCATAATGTTATGGAACAAACAGGAAAACTGTTGTAATCTGACGATGTAATAAATTGATGGTTAATGTATATTTTTCCTGTTTCCATGCAGTCTGGCCAGTTTAGTGAAGATATGATACCCACAGTTGGTTTTAATATGCGAAAAATCACTAAAGGAAATGTTACTATTAAGGTAAAGTATTTAATATATACTATTGAGCTTATATAATTATTTTTTCTCAAAATCACGGATGTTTATTGCTTTTTTTTAAACTTGATAGTTGCTTTTAAGATTTGTGGTGTGACAGAAGATGTATGTCAGAATAGAAGGGTGTGGAAGGAAAAGACATATTGTGCCGACCCAAATTAATTGGGATATGGTGAAAGAAAAGAGAGAGAGAGTTGCTTTTAAGAGATTAACTTGGTGTAAAATTCTGGTGTTTTAATTAAAATTGATTACACCCAGGGCTCTTATCGTGGGGATGCCCTTAAAGGAAATTTCGAAAATATCGAAGAATTGCAATAAAAAAAATGGATTTTTAGTAGGGTAGGAGCGGAGTTACATACAAAAAATTATAAACATAACTTTCGAGAATTAGTGTCCCCAAAAAAGAAGTGACAAAAAAAGGCCGTACCTATTTGTAGCGCAGTTCAAAGATCAAAGTTTTTGACTGATATGGATTTGCTTTTATACTTCTTAAAATATAAGATTTATATTGTAACTTTGAAACCGACTGGTGATGTAGTGATTGTATGGTATGGTAACATTCCAGGTTTGGGATATCGGTGGTCAGCCAAGGTTCCGTTCCATGTGGGAGAGGTACTGCCGAGGCGTCAATGCTATTGTGTAAGTAATAAGGGTGAAATTTCCAAGTGGGCCTCCATGGCCAAAATCCAAACTATAAGATATTACGAAAAATACACAAAAGACCCTTGGGATCGACCTTGATGAAAACTAAAATGGTATCATTCGATTTTAGTAAAATTCATTGCTCTAATCAGAAATAGAATCGGCTGATTTTGAAAACAAAAAAAACACCAATCATTGTAAGGATAATTTCTGTGAAATAAGATAAGAATATTAAACGTCAAACTAAAGGAATTATTTGGATTTATAATAATGTAACTTAATATTTGGAACAAAACAGACACGCAAAATGAAGTGCAGAAAACACTTATCTGTTAGCTATTAATTGAACTTATTTTGTACCATGTTCTCGAACAAATATATTTTTGGGTTACAATTTCAAGATGGTACGTCTACTATTAATGTAACTAACTGATTGTAACCTGTGTGTTTGTAAGTTGATAGCTTATTGGTTAGCGGACTCCCGTCCCAAACTCAGAAGTGCGCGGATTCTAATTCTGACCGGAAAGAATGCATCCATACCGAGGGTTTCATTACAAATGGGACAAAATTTTGAATGAAACAAAACTAGTGAATTGTTTTTTTTATTGCTGGAGGTCAGCATACAGGCAGACAGCCCACTTGGTGGAAAGCGGTTACCATCGCCCATGGACATTTGAAACACCAAAGGTACTACAAATGCGCTGCTGCTCTCTTAAGGGAGACTGGAACCCGGTCACTAATGGCGGAACACAACTCAATGTTGTTATGGCGACATTGTTTAGACCAGGGGTGGTAGCCATCCAGTCAGGCAAATGCCCTACCACCAGGCTGTGGGTTGTTTTATTGCCTCTTACGACAGGCCGCCCCAACGCAGGAAATTGTATTTTTTGTACTGGTAAGACTTTAGATTGTAACATGCATAGTTTTTATACGCCTATATGTTAAGAAGTCCTCAATATTCTTACCACGAAGGAAAACATCGTTATGAAACCTGCACATGTTCAGTCCCCTATAGATGGAAGGCCCGACGAGGACACTTATGTACTGTTATAATAATCTGTTTGTATATCCAGCATACCATAAGAAAAAAAAATCGATACCGTAAAATGGGGGAATCGGGACACTTTACAGTTCGACATTGATTTTTATCGTTTTTTTTTGTAGTTATAGTAATAAAACGGAGATCATAATGGTTATTAGCTTATTAAAGAATAATCATAAAAAGTTACAAAAACTCACTTGTCCCTATTCACCTAGGCGTTGGGGTGAATCGGGTCGCTTAAGGGGTTAATAGAGTTTTTCGCTAGGGCTGACATTTTCATACTATAGGCAGGTACCTACAATTCAAATTTCACTTTGACCCAATGTTTTGAAGTACGTTTTTTTCAAATACTTATGACAGGATGACTGAGTGTTGCCAGATTATAGAAAAAATATTGAAAGCTTCAAATTTAAATCCTACCACAAAATGTAACACGTATCATAAATGTGTATATAAGGTCGCAAATAAAACTTGAGGTTTGTCCCAATGGACCCCCTAGACCCTATTCCCCCATTTTACGGTAAGTGACTAAGATGGGACGTGTGGCCAGGTATATGGTGGACGCGGCCGACCCCGACAAGATCGAGGCGTCGCGCAACGAGCTGCACAGCCTGCTGGAGAAGCAGCAGCTGACCGGCATCCCCGTGCTGGTGCTCGGCAACAAGCGCGACCTGCCGCACGCGCTCGACGAGCACGGCCTCATCGAGCGCATGTCAGTACGACCACAACACTTGTTGCTATTTATTTTTTACTGTTATTTGACATAAGCATTTTTACCGGGCCATTACCGGTATTTTAAGCCCTGGTTCAAAGTTAAATTGAAACATTTCCCTTATAGCCGTCGAGATATACAGTCCGGAAGAGTTTTACTCTTGTGCATTGTGAAAGTGGGAAAAGAATTGGGGGGATGGAACAGGAGATCGAAACACCAGGACTCTAATTGATTATCTTATTGTTGGAGTGCAGCAGACAGGCTGCAGACCCAATAGTGATGGAAAGTGGTTACCGTTGCCTAAGGACATTTGTAACACTGACGGTGCTACCAATGTACTGCCGAACTCACAGATGGAACTGGAACCTGGCCACCAATGCCGGAACACAAGGTTTTTATGGCGGCATACTCTAGATCAGGGGTGGTAGCCATCCAGACGGGAAAATACCCTACCACCTGGCTGTGGGTTGTTTAGTTACATCTTATGACAAGCCGCCTGATCGCAGGATTTAGTATTCTTTCTCCGTTCCTGCACGGATGAGTCCAATAGCTTAATTGATTACTAGGATTAGTTAATTTATTTAAGTACAAATAATTTCAGGTCATGTCTTTAAATAAATATGTCTAATATATTAAACATTTACTTATCTATCTATTGTAATATATGTTAATATAAAGTGCTTGTCACATATAATGTTAACAAATAAATTTATTTCGATTATTTTTTGTTATACATATTAAAGAATTAAAGAATTTATTGCTCTCCAGTTATATAAGCTATACAAGTACAATATACAATAATGCTTAACTTAACAATATGCGACAATCATTACTCCCCGTACTAGTTTAAAACTGTGTTACGGCAGGGTAAATTCTCGTCCCGTAAGCTAATAATCGCTAAAAGATAGTTGTTTTCGAACTACCTTTGAAATAATTTGTAAGCACACAAGAAATGAGTTCGTGCAATACCAATTATACAGTATATGTAAAGAATACAGAGATAGCAACGTTATTTTTTAGTAAAAATAAATATACACATATATTTTATTTTTATTACACATATACATCTATCTTCTATAATATTTATAAATACATAATAACTATATATTATAATATATAATATAATTAAATACAAGTTTGGTATAAAGTAATATATATTAAAGAGTAGCCATAAAATAACTTTTTAATCATAATAATAGATAGTTTTTTTTTTGTTTTTATATGTATATTATATGTTTATTGTATATATACAATTGTTATTTGATAATTTTAAGCAAATTTTCTGTTCCTTCATAATCTAATTTTTGCAAATATGTATCCAGTGCTCTTTTACATTGATATCTCGATTTATCTTTTAAATTTACAGTCTTACTCAAACGATTATTATAATAATGGAGCCAAAAAATAGGTAAAATTATGAGCGAATTCTGTTTTGCATTGTGGAATTTTATAGACTTCGTGTTTCCGTGTTTTACGTGTATGTTCAATATTTTTATTAGGGCAAGAATGTTGTTTTATAATTATTGTTTTCAAGTATATTTGTCTTACTGTAAGTACATTGAATTCTTTGTAAATTTCAGTTGTAGGATATCTAAAGGGTTTAAAATTAATTACTTTAATAATTGTTCTCTGCGTTCTCTCTATTTTAATTAAAGCGGTTTTATTTTTTTAATTGATTGGGAAACATAGAATAATTAATATTTTTAAATATAAAACACAAAATTAATACATATTCAATCAAGTTTCCACTATGAAATAATTTATATAATAAAAATAAAAATTGGCTCAAACAGTTAATTACAAAAAAAACAATTATACGAAAATTACATAAAATGTCAATTTAATTTACTTAGATCAATATTGAACAAAATAAAAAGAAAATGTTACCACATTAATTACTGATAAAATACAGATTAAAAAAGTTTGTCATTATTCTAAAAAAATTAATTCACTGGATCATTCTAAATTACAACATTTTTTAATTTTGGTTTTAAATTGATATAGGTTACCTATCAAAAGAATCAATACTTAATTTATTCAATTTATAAATTAGTGTATGTATATATAAATTGTACAGTCCTATCTTTTTTTCTGCTCCATCTACATCGCCAGATTAGTTAAGAATTTCTTTTAAGCTAGGTTGCCTGGAATCTCTTTTAGCGATAAGGCCGCCTGTTGTTTACCAAGAAGTATTGTAATTATGAATTTTGTTTCTGTATTTCTTTTTTTTTGGTGAGCAATAAAATGTTATCTATCTTCCAGGAATCTATCAGCAATCCAAGACCGCGAGATCTGCTGTTATTCGATTTCGTGCAAGGAGAAGGATAATATCGATATAACATTACAATGGCTCATTGCACACAGTAAATCCGGGAGCGCGCGTTAAACGGCAATACCCTTAGAGTCCTATGGCGCGTACTCTCGTTGGAAGGCGCGTGTTCCAAATACGACACTGTGTTAGGCCTGATCCAAACTAGGGCATTAATTTGATCGAGTAACTGACTAGTGTCGATAGAGTTTAGGCGAGATATCGACTAAATTACTGGCCTAGTGTGTAATAGGCTTTAGGATGTTTAATATTGACTAGTACACGACATTAGTGAATAGATGACTTTATTCAATTTTTTTTTGTATTATAATTAAAATTTAAAAAAATTACACACAGATATAATAATTTGGTGCCCAACTTGTATACATTTTAAGACCTATAGTCTATTCATATTGGGGCAAATAAATGATTATGTAAATTTTGGTTAAATAAAGAAGTGTAATGTTTTTAATAGTACAAGTGTCTTTGTCACTAAATTAAGAACTGGTGAACAGTGCTGAAAACCTGAAATGTCGGCGACACAACAGTTTGTGTTGTGAACTTTTCAACTACCCACACGTTGCGCGCCCACTGTTGGGCAATTGTGAAATACCGAATTTTTCCACTGGTTAAGTTGCCTGTGAAATATAACGAAGAATTCAAGTGAAAGTGGTTTTTTAATTGTTTAAAATTTCCGTAAAATGAGGTTACGGAAAAAAGTCCGACATTCCAGGGGATGATGCAGATGTTGGACCGATTTTGATAAAAAACTAATATGAAAATGTATACTATTTATATACATATACTGTATATAAATAGTATAACACACATAACACTTAAAATTTTATCTATAATTTATATTTCTAAGTTAATTACAAATATATAGATAGTTTTGGTATACTACCATTTTACATAGTAATTCGATTCGTTCAACGAAACAGCTCAACACGTTATGGAACTTAATTTTTTTTTTGTAAACTCAGATATTCTACTTAATTTGAATAAAGTCGATCTAGCCGGTTAATATATGTCGTGATAAAAAAATAGCTTGAGTTTGCACTCTTTGAAATGTGTGACTACTTGGTTTTAATATAGCAGTCTATTGAAGATTCAAACAAATTAAATAGTACTTATACAAATTTCCGATATTTTGATTTCATAACAGGAGGTTATACCCTTTCCAAGCATTTATTTTACTTTTGACAGCTCAATGACGGATCAATAAGCAATTTCCTAATGCGTTACCGACTCGATTTGTTATAAAATCTGACTTCATTTATAAATAAGTTTTAGTCGATGATTTTTCTTTAAATTAGAACATTTTTTGTTCTCAAATCGATTACCTTCGGTTATTTTACGTATAGTCGATGGTTTATCAGTCTGTGCATTACATGACTCACAGAACATCACTATTACGTCAACGACAACACTTATGTCATTTCTTTCATGTAGGCTTTACTGTGAAGAAAGATGAACTTGACAGAAGTGCAAGTGTCAAAAATAAAAGAAACACTTGGAAAAAGTATATATACTTTTTATTGGCTAAGTGTAGTTGATGATATTTTCTGCTTTCATTTATACTGTTAAATTAATGTGTAAGTTGGGTATTATTTTGGTAGTTGGCAATTTTTTTTAAAGAAGACTTAATATTTTGGTAACAATCCACTAGAATTTTTATGTCACCTTTATGAAATCGTCATATGTTCTAATGTCACTGGACAGAAAATAACCTAACTGGAGGTTTTTGTCTGAAGGTAATATTATGTTGTGTACTTTCATTTTCTAAAAAAAAGGGTAATTTTACTTTAAAATTAACAATAGTTGATAGTCTTTGAGTAACAAGTATGTTTTTCTGTGAAAAATGTGAACTGTGTGCCTTTCGAGTTGTCACAATAGCTCCGCCACTTGGCGTCAGTCGAAGACCTACGATACATCGGATAAGGCTGTATGGACTAAGTTCTTTGCCCGCAATTGTAGCGAAAAAAAGCACCAACAACAACTGTCAACTGTATACAACCATCTTTCATTGCGAAACGTTAATAAACTATTATAAGATATAATCTAAATATTTAAAATAGTTTAAAAATCGTTAATAAATTATTCTAGGTCTGTAACAAACGAATGATCCTGTTGTTTTTCCTAAATATAAAGAAGTTAGCCAGGAATCCAATATGGCGGTTACCGTTTTGCGTGTTTTTGGAACAGATACAAAATATTTAACTTTTAAAATGGAATATAGAAATTATTTTACATTTTTACGAATTAATATCTACTATTTCGATTTTCTATGGCAATAAGTACTTTATTTTTCAATCAATTTCAATATTTTATTTATTTACAGCTTAGGATTGCTATATTAAAATATACAGTGTTGCCACACGATTTATAAATATAATTTAACATTCAAAAGACACTAATTATGTGATATGCTAGATAATCTCAATAACTAATTATGACTCATTTCTTTTGTTGTTATTTCTTATAAAAATATATACTTACAGAACATATCAATTGTAAACGCATAATTTTATTTACTATTATATCTATAATCTGTGTGTTTTGGATGTTAAAAATGTTAGACTATTTAGATTCCATGATAATATTAGCGTTAAAAATATATATATTATATATAAATATACTTATCTCATAATGTTAGCTAAAAAATATGTTTAAATTATTGCGCCTTATGTGGAGATTGATTTCATTTTATATTTATTATAATTAAAGTTATTATATTCTATTAAAATGTATATTGACTTGGAGGGGTTACTCGTTTATTCATAATATTTATACGAGCTTTATCGGCACGTGAAAATGTAGTTGATACATATTATTTCATAATCACATTTCATAATGCAATTATGAATAATATTTTTTTGGGCCTATAAACCTCGTAATAGTAGTTATGAATAAGTGGGTTATAATTTTCATGTCTCATTTATCATTCCTAGGTCAATAACACAACAATTATAAAAACTGTCGCTATATAATATATACATGTGTTAAGTTAATAATAATGGACTGATAATTTGATTAATTAAAATATATAAGTGGATAAAAGAGTTTGTAACATTTTTAGGATTTAATTTTTTAGGTCGAATGCGACACGTTTAATGTCCATACAAACCATTTAACTCGTTAAAATTAATCAATTTGGGCTTGATTTTAGATTAGATTTAACAGGTGATGAAGGAGTTATATAAGAAGAAAAAACAAATAAAATTTCGTTGCCTATTTAATTACGGTCTTATTCATATTGAGTTAGAGTAGAGTATCTTTGTATCTGAGTTCAGCAGACAGCAGACGGTCCACCTGATGGAAAACGGTTACCATCGCCTATGGACATATGTAACACCAAAGGTGCTACAAATGCGCTGCCGCTCTCTAAAGGCAGACTGAAACCTGGTCTCTTAAGCCGGAATACAACTCAAGGTTGTCATGGCGGCATACTCTAGATCAGGAGTGGTAGCCATCCAGACGGGCAAATACCCTACCACCTACATAACTATGGGTTGTTTTATCACCTCTTACAATAGGCCGCCCGGCCGCAGAAATTGCTTTAAACTTACTCTTACTCAATATGAATAAGATCGTTATTGCGATTTGCTCCCTTTTATATATAAATTAATAGAATTTCTATCTTCTGGCAACACATGTGTTTATCAAATGCATCAGAGTTTTTGGCGGGAACTGAAAGGAGACGTTGTGCTGTGCAGTTTTATTTTCTAAAAATGTGTATAATTACTCTAAAATGAACAATAGTTGCAGGATATTGGTAGTTTTTGAGTAGAAATTATGTGTTTTTGTGAGAAATGTGAACTGTATAGTCAGATGTGATCTTTCGAGTTTTCACAAGAACTCCATTGAATGGCGTCGGTTGTAGCCTGCAATACAACTGCGCTACTATAACGAAGACCTATTAATTAACATGTTTCCGACTGAAAGACTTTGATTCTATGGTCATGAATAAATTATTAAAAAAAAAACAAATGCATCATTCTCCTTTTAAATAATACTCAATAAGCTAGAGTACGATTCAGTCCTGTCACAAATGTTAGTATAACTATATTTACTCAATATATAAAATATAATATATTACTAAACATATTTAATAAAATTAATCTCCACATACATAAATGTTTCAAGTATAGGATAGTCATTAGTGTAATTTAACAAAGGAAATAATAAATACTTGCTTCGACTGCACATTTATGTTTGTATGAGTAAAGTTTAAACGTAAGTTACATTGTAATATAAATGAAATTCAATTATATGCGTGTGCGCATCATCTTTGTATCGATATTGTGGTATTTGATGGCTTTTTAACTGTTTATTGCGGAAATTGTTGCCAGTTTTTGAAGCAATATGTTGCTATACAAAAATCTCCACTGTGTGTACAGATAGAATTTGAATTTGGGGGAAACCGTACCATTGTTGGCAATTTATTCAAAGCATTTTTTTTAGCTATATAATGATATAATAAATATTATTGTATGACTACAAAAGAATAAAAATATATTTAATTTCTTATTATCGAGAATAAATTGACTAGGTGCCAACAATTGTATAGTTTATTCTATATAATTATGTACGGATTAGATTTTTTAAAATTGGTTGAAATAATTTGTTTAATAATTAAAAAATATATTTTTTTTATTTCGGAAATTTTGCAGTTGGCGTACTCAGGTTAATACGTCGATTATATGTCGATTACAAAGTGGTTGAAGAGTTCGTCAAAAAATTAAGAGTCCACCATACGCACTGTATATTATATACACACGCATTGGTTTGAAAACCCGAATACAACATTGCTGTCTACATGTTATGGATGATGAATGTATGTATATACAGCGTGCGTCCAAGCATTATAACGACATAAGCGCCAAATTTAATAATTCTTATTATATTCACTTTTTAAAAGCTGCTTTGAGAGAATAGGAAAATTATCGTTGCCTATCTTTAGTGTAAATCACCAAAAAGTTATTTTGAAACAAACCATTTTAGAAGTAAAAGAATATTCGAGGGCTTCATAACAAATGGGCGTAAAAAATGACATTTTTTTATGTTACAATTTAGAAAGTCTTACCAATATGCAAGTGTACCTAAATAGAAGGGTATTCCATATTTCAGCCTTATACAATCAACTAGTTTTGTTTTATTCACAATTTTGTCCCTTGTATAAACTGCACTTTTGTCTGTACGCCAATTTGTTACCCTCGATATAAAGTTTTCATAAAACCTATATTTGCGTTAGATATGTTTAGCAGCTGTTGTGTCGAAATGTAATACATATTTGCATATATTAATGATCGAGATTGGGCAATATCAACCCGATTGGATAGGGTGGGCTCTTAAGGCGATTCAATCTCTTGAAAAGTACCTTTAATTATGTTTAATATTCGTGTAAACAGGAAAACTTTTTCTATTAGTTTTTCTTTATTTGCTCTCTTTATATATAAAATAAATAATAGAATTTCTATCTTCTGTTAACACATTGGTTTTAAATTGATTTATCGGAGGCATGCGCAGCACTGTTTTGTTTTTGTAAAATAATTGTACAGGACTTGTGGCGACTTTTTTGGAGTAGTGTTGGAACAAAACCATTATGTTGTATATCTAAAGCAATTATACATTTTTCATTTGTATGTATTGAATACTATTTTATCGGTATGTCCTTATTTAGTATTACTTTAAGTTATTGTAATGTCGCGAAAATTAGGTATTTTAAATAATATATTGGATTTATATGTATACTATTCGAGTTATAGACCGTTGTATGAAAGTGTGAACACTCTTTCATACAATCACATGTTAACGGAAATATTTTATGTTTAATGTGTCTGTAAGGGAGTGTCCATTGATTATGTAAATGTGGTGAGCAGGGAAAATCACCGCTATTTTTTTTTTCATTTAATTGAAGAGGGGAGGTTAATTTTTTGTACCAACTTTTTAACTTATACATATTACATGCATAACAGATAGTTTTGTATCGCAGTTATTTTACCGGTGATCGGTGATGTGTCATCATTATTCAAAACAATATTAATGAATTACTAGGTGAAAATTAGAGTTGGGGGGGGAGGGGGGTAGCATACCAGTGTTGTCACGGCTGCCTTATAACAAACGTAGTACGTGCAAATGGGGGTTTCGTGAAAAAAGCGGTAAATATATTTTTAGATAGAAGTGCCCACGTTATGTAACATTTCAGTGTATCTAAAAACAATTAAAAATGAAGTTTATGTATGAATTAGCCTCAGGATACCAATTCTTCAAAAAATGTAAAACCCAGAAATGTCCATTACTGCAACTGCAATGAGTAGGGTAGACGGGGGGGGGGGGGAGTGGGGGGAATTGGGGGTCACGTAATAGTCTCGTCCTCTAAAACTATATACAGCATAGCAGTACAATCCAATATATTTGCAATATCAACATAGAACATAGACAAGTATAGAAAAATAGGAGCAACTAAATGTTTTGTTCTTTCAGATGTCTAAGTTAGGTTAAATGTTAGATTGAGGGTTCATCGCAAAATTTGTTTAAGTATTTCTTTAATTGAATGTATTAAGAATGACATAAACATACACATGCAAAAATAATCCCTGGGCATAGACAAAAGATATATCGGTTAAATTTTGACATAAGCATGGTAAGACAAGTGCATGTTTACTAATGATTAGTAAGGTATAGGAGTGATATTTTTTTATTATCTTAAAAAATGCAGAAGCCTCCTAGATTTTGTACGAGCATAGCAAACTATGACGTCATGTCTTACGAGTTAAACGCTTAGGGTAAATTTCACGTAAGGAAGAGAAATGGACGAAAGAAGAAAACACATTGCCTAATTAATAGACACTCCCTAAAAGCATTCGAGGCATTGAAGCGACTTTGAGGTTCTAAAATCGATCCGAAGTTGATGGTTTGTCAATTATTTATTTATTTATATCTATATATTATTTTGGTTTAAATTATATTTCAAACGAGACTCAATACCCATATTTATCAAAAGGGTATAGAGTTACCCCTTTTCAAAGTATAATGAAGTGTGCACGAAAATATTTGACATTATAGTCAAAATATATATATAGTTCAAATTTTTACTGAGTCCTGCTCAGTAAAATGCAGAAGGCTAAATTCATATTTAAGTTATCTATTATCGCGAAAGTGAAGTGGAGTGCAAACGACGCAATTTTTTTGTTGGTATTTACTGATCGATAAATAGTTAAAGTCAAGAAAATAATTCACCAAATCACCTCCAAATTATTGATATAAAACCGTTTTATTCCATTATTTTTTTATCAAAACAGGATGAAAAGATATCTACAACTTTATAAAAGAGATAAAAAAAATGTTTTTTTTTTTTTAAATACTGCTTTATTTTATTCAAAAATAAGGTAATAATGCACCTGTAACACGACCGCGTCTATGGAATTCACGCTGTAGCCTGAAAAATCAGTATAAAACATTCCACAAGGTCGTTGCTACAAGCCTTAAGCTCGGGTTGTAAGCGTCTAGGCGCGCCGCGATTTATAAATACCAGACTCGATCCTTTCACAGCTGAGTGTGGTATTGCCCAAGTTACAAGTGTAGGTACTAGGAGAGTTGTGTTCGATACTTTTTTCTAGTTTATGACTTGGCAACTAAGCCTTTAAACGTTGTATAAATCATACAATGCCCAGCTTATAATAGTCTGTAAATGTCAAACAGTCGTGCAGAGTAGAAATTATTGCTAATTTAAAATAATTATAGAAAGAAAGATTAGTATAGTATTTTGTTACATATGAACTCAGATATTTTCTACTGATCCTTATACTAGTTTCAATAATATTCCCTAGTTTTTGTTCCGTTTATTCCAAATATGAAACTTATTCAATAACAAAAGCTTAGAAATTTTAAAATTCCAATCCATTGATTTTGGTGGTTTATTTTGCCTCAATTAGCTTCAATACAAATGACATTGTTTTTTTAATGGTGCGTCTACACGTAATAACGGCTGTAAAATATTTATCGTTCTTTTGTAGTTATTAATATTTATAGGGAGATATATTCAATTTTGTAATTTAACATGTGTTTTATTTTTTTGTAGCCTTAGACTTCATACTTTCAGCATCGTTATAAGTTGGATTATAGAAAAGCTTCTACAAGTCTTGTTATCTACAATGTAATAAACCAGTGTCGAGTTTGTACATCTTCTTATATATAAAAAATGTTGGTCTGGATGTCCTTTAGAATCGTAAACTATACGTCACGTGATGATCTTTAGCAAAGTTGTGCACGAGCCAAAGGATTCGGAGTTGGTTCATAATTGGACCCGGTAGGTGGCGCTGCTGACGGCATATCGATTGAAGCTTTTCACAGTTAGTTAATTTTATAAAAGAGATTACAATCAGTGTCTAGTTCAGGCTAGCAGATTTCAAAAATATATCATTTAGAACTTTTGTTTGTCAGTCTTTTTGAGCTTGACTTGAGAATTATTAAGTAATATACAACGGACCACTCTGGGGCCAGTCCCAGACCATAGTAAATAACAGAAAGTTCGGTTCCGAAATTTACCATGTCAGGAATCGAACCGGAGCCTCAACGTTACAGCTACTTCGGCCAGCCAAAGCCCGCTCGACCATAGAGACCGTAGACAGAGAAACCTATAGACAAATTAATAGCTTATGTCGCATTCACACAAGAAAAAGAGCAACTTATGCCAATGTCGTATAAACGAATGAGACAGAACGATTATATTTTTTGTTTCACTGAGCGTGCCGCGGTTTGGATCACCGGTGTGCTAAACACAGCTCGACAGCTGAAGCGCAGCAGCTATCGTCTTCCTATAAAATACAGTTTTCACTTGCTTTATGTGAAGTAATTCATATTATATTTTGTTTTCAACAATTTAGACTTCCTATTTCAACCTTTTTGTAAAAACATGGTGCTGTGTAGCGTTAAAGGGTGTAAAAGTGATAGCGGAATGAAAACTCAGGATTGTCTTTTCACTCGTAAGTATACCACTGTTTATCAGTTACTAGGCATTCAGTAGCATTTTATTATGTGCATATATTGTGTATAATGTACTCTAGACGTAAATTCATCTTTAAAATAGCACTAAAATAACAATTACAAATTTTAACTAAAAATTTAGTGGCCAACTTTTTTTTAAATTATTTCGTACTATTATAGGAAATACAATTAGGAATTTATTCTGCATCGCACGCATCTGCATTATTAATATCTGTAAAATTTAATGGCTTGTTGTAGTTTTCCTGAACCTGATAATTTACATCGGAATTGGATATTAGCTGCAGGACGGACAGATTGGACACCAAAACCATCATCAAAAATTTGCATTTTGAGAAAAAAATTGATAATCAGGAAGAAGACAGTTACACTGCTATTCCCTAATGCTGTACCTATTCTGGTAAATATTCAGTTAATATTATATTAAATTTCGAACCAGGTTTTGTAAGATTTTCATATGTTTAGTGTTTTTAAAACTACAGTGTGAACTCCATGTAACGTCACTGGATTTAATGACAAACTCCTTTAAGAATCGAAATCACTTGGCTTTGGTTGGTTTAGATTGTCTTTCACACAATGACACACTATCTAGCGTTACACCCACTCTCAATAACGACAACAATTAAGTTATAATACCGTTTAAGTTGCCAAAATAAGTAAAAGCGGCGCAGCTGTATACGTTCTTTAAAGTACTATTTTCTGTAAGCAACAACTTTCTTCACCCTTTTTTGTATAATTGATTTTTTTTTAGGAAAAAATGGCTTGTATTCCATCATGTTCCTGCTTCAGTTTAAATGAAGATACAATTATGGAAACTGAAAATCATTTAAACATTCCTGTAAGTGCACTATATTAAATAAAAATAATATGATTTTCCCGCAATCAATACAGTTCTTGTTATGTACAGTATTAAGATAAATTACTTTCGTTACATTAATTCGCATATTCTCCACAACCATCACTAGGAAGTAATACAAACAAAAATATTGTGTCCAATAAAGTTATGGTTTTAGTAACCATAAACGGGTTTTTTGATTTTAGGACACGACGCCAGAGTACACACCTCGAACTTTGCGAAAAAAATGGCAAAGCTTGAAAATACAACCATCCGAACGACTGAAAAAATTAAGAGCTCTTCGAGAAAAAAGTAGACGTTTAACGAAAAAGGTAGCTAAACAAGAAAATGTTATTGCACTGAAAACAAAGTCATTAATAAGTGAGAAAGATGGGGATTTATTGGTATCTGTTGACTACCAATAAAGACTTAATGAAAAAATTAAAAATAAACATGTTCTCTTATTTTTTCACAAAGCCAGAACCTACTATCACATAAGAAACGGCAGTTATTTAGGACTACATCATCATCATCTATCCTTAGTCTCCTGCCCTCATTGCAATTAATTTGAGTTACGCAGCACGTCTTCTCCTTTGCATAGCATACATAGCAACCTATCGATGAAAATCTTCCTTACATACAAATTTCTAATTATCACAATTATTTTTCCTCACAAGGTATCCCTAAATATAGTGACGTCATCTTTTTTGTCCCTTTCTGCGGCACGCTATAGCGGTGTCTATAGGATTCTCTGTCTACGATAGAGACCGATAGTTATTTTTTAAAGTATTGTATTAGTTTTCAGACTTTGAATACCTACTCCACAGAGATTTAGCAGCTCTTCACCATGTTGATCAAACTACTGAAAACAAGTTTTGAAAAACGAGTATAGAAAATTAGTAACTCAAAAGTAAATTTTGTAACACTAGAATTTGAATTTTAGATTTGGATCACGGAAATGAATCAATATTTGTATAAAATTATTTATAAAAATAATTAAAATACATGTAAAATAATTAGCTTAAAAAACTACAAGGCAGTCTATAAATGTAAAATATCCAATATGTATTTATATATTTCATATAAATTTTCATAGTTCGTTGTTTTCTATCATTATTTTATACACACATTGTATGTATCCTTGCTATGCAAGTAACTTATGGATACAACAGGTCACTTTGGAACTTATCCCAGACTCCCAGGCAAGTAACGAAAAAATATTTTACGAAATTTACCATGAGGTGTCGAACCTGGTACCCCTGCAATTCCAGTGGGCTCAACTTTCAAGGGCCTAGCCTGCTCAAACTGAGGGGCCCTCAATATAAGTAACTAAAATATAACATTGTTTCAACTCCCAGGATCTTAAACACTATGCCAAGGGCGTCTTATAGCGGGTTTCTATATCTAATATAGATTCACTTGCCCTACCATCGGTTGAATTTTGACATTACTTGTATGGAGCTGTGTTAAATTTTAGCCGATAGTAGGGCAAATGAACACGGTCGGTAAGATATTTTATTTTTATAGCTGGAGTACAGCAAACAGGCTGACGGCCCACCTGGTGGAAAGCGGTTACCGTCGCCTATGGACGTTTGCAACATCAGAGATATCACCAACGCGCTGCCGGCCTCCAAGAAATTTTATGACACCCTTTTTGATAAACTGCATATCGTAGGACTGTGGGAAAACCTGAGCCAGGAGCTCATTCCAAATCCCCACGGTACGCAAGAGAAACGTTCTACAGAACCGTTGCGTACATGAGCGAAGCGGCTCGAGGAAGTGGGGGTGAACTCCCAACTTATGGCGAGCGGTGTGATGGTAGAAAGAGGACGAAGGCACCATTCTAAACAGTTCTTCGGAACACTCCCCGTTATAAAGTCGGTAGAATACGCAGAGAAGCAAATAGCAATAGAAACCCTCAGGAATATTTGGCGGCAGGGTGAGACAATCAGTATAACCCTCTTTCCATTAACAAAACGATTGGTTTAAAAAATTGGTCAAACATTCGTGGCATCTCTACTTCAGATGCTGTTATTTTCAAAATCATCAGATTACACACAGTAATTATGCGGTGGTATATGTGAGCTGACAGTTTACAAGCCCCAAGTCCTCAACGCTGTCTGCCCGGCTGCCCTGGGTAGCGCGAGTATCAAAGTTAAGATGCGATTACATGCTGCCTACTTCTTGGACTGGACTTTGGAGGAACTTGCCGAAATGCTGGGCAGCGATTTGGACAAGACGAAGGTCATGCCCAATGAACACGTCATGCCGAGACCGGTAAACGTCGATGGCGTCCCTCTGGACTTTGTGTAGGAATATGTCTACCTTGGACAGAAAATACAGTTCGACAGGCACAACTTCGAGGGGGAAGCCAATAGGAGGATTCAGTTGGGGTTCTTCTCGTTAACCATTCCGCAATACTTGAAGACCAAAGTCTTCGAACTGTGCGTCCTCCCCGTCCTGACTTTCAGGGCCGAGATATGGACACTGACGGCAGGATTGGTCCAAGAGGTCCAAGTCGCTCAACGGCCTATGGAGCGAGCTATGTTGGCTGTTTCTCTTATGGATAAAATTAAAAATGAGGATATCCGTAAGAGGACGAAGGTAACCGACATAGCTCGCAAAATTAGCAAGTTGAAGTGGCAGTGAGTGAGACGCTGCTTCTCAGTTCGCTTTGTGACATTTAGGCTGGTGTGCACCGACTTTTAACCGATGGTTAAAATAAAATAATCGCCAAAAATGTATGGAAAAACAGTCATTATTTTAACTATCGGTTAAATTTCGGTGCACAAAATTATACAAACAAGAAACGAACAATAAATAATAGAATCGCCTGATGATGACGTCATCGATTAAAAACATTTAAAAACTGGATTAAAACATAACTAAGAGCTAAAATACGAAGTCTTAAAACTAAACTATCTTACCATATAAATACGCGGGAACGTTGTCTGACTTCTCGGACAATGCTTAATTGTTGACACACACAAACACCTCCCAGAATTAGCGGTGGGTAACCAATCGAAATTCCAAAAACAGCCATCCGGCTACCGGCTATCATCGTTAGCCAGCTAAAAACATGTTGATGGCTATTTGCCTAATGGATAAATATGACTCGCCAACTAACAACTGACGGCTACACTGACAGCTTGTTTATTTTATTCGACAACCATTAGCTAGCGAAGTGTTAGATAACATAGCCATGGTTGTTTTATGAACAACGTTAATTTTTATGAATAACAGTTAATTAGCTGGCTTCAAAAATAGCTACCCACTTATACACAGGATAAGTTCAAATCACTTGGATAACATAGGTCGAAGTAAAATTATACAATAATTTTGTACAAGCAAAAGCACCTAATCACTCAACCGAAAAAAATAGATTTTTATCGGGTTTTTGGTGTTTTCTCGATTATTTGCTCGTTAGCACCCAAATCTCACTGCAAATTAGTGTTCACCGGGAAAACGCCAGAAAATTATAGTTTGACACCTAGCACACACAACTTTTTTTGTGGACCTGTGTTGTTGTTTGGAAAGTGATTAAAATTATTTCTATCTAGATATTTTAAATATAAGATGATATTTTGCCATTTTAAAACCGGTATTAATATGTAAATACAATTTAAGACACTAATGGAATTATTATTCATGCACTTAGAACAGAATTTTCTACAATAAATTATCAAATGCAGTAGAGGATTGTAGAAATATGAATTCCTATAAAAGGAAATTTAATAATTTTATATTGATTACTCAGAAAATATAATTGTTATGTATCTCTATTTATTATTATTTATCAATGTCTATTCGCTCTTAGATTTATAGGACTTATGTTAGAATATAAAGTCAACGACAAACCATTTACACCAAAACTTGAGTCTACTTCTGGAATGTCTGAAGCGATACCGTTAACTTGCTCCAATTTCTCCAATCTCTTCTCGATCAACGCAACCCTATCAGCTAGACTTGCAATTTTGAACTCTAACTCCTTGAATTTGGGGCTGGAATTAAAGTCACGTAGACTGTCCAACTCATCATTCAACGTCTTCAAACTATCAGACAAACTGTCTGACAGCACCGAGTCGTTGGAGTGCAAACTCTCTGTTACAATCGAAGACGGTATAGACTGTTGTTTGATATAGAAATCCGACTTTCTGAATTCCTTTAACTCGTCTCCTGAAAGGAGAGAGCATACGACTTTCTCAACGTCATTTTCTTTGACAGCTGTCAAAACAGACGCGAGTTTCTCTGTATAATGTTTATGTAGCGAAGGTTTCAAGTTCTCGATGAGATTGTTCTTGCTTTCCCAATAGTAGGGTATATTCTTATTCTCGACCGCCTTATATAACTCTTCTAGCATGTCTTTGAACACTACGCTGGTCTTATTCTGCCAGTAGTCCTTTTTGTGTTGGTCCACTTTCCACAGAAACAGTGTCTTGATGTAATAACTGGCTATCCCTTTTAACTGTAATGTGTCGCGCATCTTTTTTATCTGTAACATATTAAAACAAATGATGCAACATTTTTTTATTGCAGGAGTTCAGCAGACAGGCAGATGGACCACTTGGTGGAAAGCGGTTACCATCGCCCTTGGACATATGTAACACTAAATGCGCTGCTACCCTCTTAACGGAGACTGGAACCTGGTTACTAATGCCGGAACACAACACCAGGTTGTTATGGCGGCATTCTCTAGACCAGGGGTGGTAGCCATCCAGTCAGGCAAATACCCTACCACCTGGCTGTGGGTTGTTTTGTCGCCTCTGACGACAGGCCCCCCAACGCAGGAAATTGTATTCTTTCTCCGTTCTTGCACGGATCATTTGTTTTAAGAAACCATACACACGGCTATCACGTTACTTGGAACATGAGCTAACAATCAATGGATATAATTATATAAGTGTTTTGAATATTTATATCACAAAAAAAACTAGCAAAAATGAAAAAAACTTCGTTTAAAAAAAACCGACTTCAAAAACTAAAAAGTATGAAATTACTTATTTCTAAAGCTATTATTATTAATATATATTATCTAAAACATCTTGAAATAGATGCAAAGTAAAACATAAAAATTACTATATTTAGCATCGTTCTTGTTGTTTTACGTATTACTACCCGCGGTCTCTCCCGCGTGGTGATTGAAAATCGGCATAATTCCAAAATAAAAGAATATTTCTAAAATAAAAGTAGCTTAAGTTATTCCTTATTACATCAACTACCTGCCAATAAAAGTCCCGTCAAAATCGGTCCAGCCATTTCAGAGACTAGCCGGAACAGACAGACAAAAATTGTAAAAAATGTTATTTTGGTGTATGTACCGTATATATATTCATATGCACGTAGTAAAAAGCGGTTATTTCAATATTACAAACAGACACTCCAATTTTATTTATATGTATAGATTGTGTGCGCAGCTCGTTGCACATTTACCTCATTAGTATAATGACACTAAAAACCCGCGTGGCGATGAAAAATCGTTATATTTTGGATATAACGATTGTAATCGAATTGAGATTCCCCCCCTTTTTGAGATCGGTTAAAAAGAATAAACACCGCCATGAAAAATGGGGGTGATATCAATATAATTGTACTAGAACGATGTAAGTAGGCGTTTGATCTACTAGCACTGTCGCATGTAAGCAGTGTGTAAACACGTAATCGCTCTCATGCTGCCCATCTTTTGACTTGCATACAAAAACCTAAAAGGGGAGTGTAGGGCAGCGGCAAGGCGAGAGTTGTTTAAATACTCGCACTGCCCATTTTCCTTGTAGAAGTGTGCATAATATAAATATATAACAACTAGCTTCTGCCCGCGACTTCGTCCGCGTGAATTTTTTTTCATAAAAAGTATCCTATGTTACTTCTAATACCGCCAAGAATATGTGTACAAAGTTTCATGATGATCGGTTGAGTAGTTTTCGCGTGAAAGCGTAACAAACAAACTTACATTAACATTTATAATATTAGTAGGGATGGGGGTTATAACATATTTTTGACAAGTAAAAACTGATTAAAGAACTTACCAGACGAATCACGACTTTGAGCTGGTTGCATCCCTTAATTATCTCCTTTTCGTACTCCTGGAAGGACAGCCTCCAGCATCTGTTTTTTTGGCAGGTGTCACTTAACGCCTTATTGGGTTTCGGCACAACTAGCCAATTATTCGCTTGACATTTAGCTAATTTTCTGAAAAAAATAATTAACAATATTATACACGTATATCCCTAAACTAAGCAATTCTAGCTTGTTTTGGGTTGTACAATGGAAAACTTTGGGGCCGAAACCAAGCTCTCGGTAACACGGAAAAGTTTGTTGAAGTTTTCCATCAAGAATCGGACCTATACTTTTATTCACAAACGTCGGAAAAATTTCCGTGTCCGAACGACAAGCTGCCGAACGAATCAATATGCAATCCGAAATTCCCTTCCCGTTCGGACACGGAAACTTTCCCTTCCCGTTCGGACACGGAAACTTTCCCGTCTTCCGTGATCACAGCTACTGAAATTTGGCTGAAACGTCGGAATAACAAAAATCAAATAGATTACTGCGCTAAAACCGTTAAAACGTAGTTTTTATTATGTATACAAGTCGCGAAAACTTATTTATTAATTTAAGATTTTCTTAATGTAAAACTGCAAATTATGTGTTGTCACAGCAGGGAGGGAGCAACGTCGCGAATGTGACCAGCTTTGACAAGGACAGGGGTCAAAAAAATTATACAATTCGTGTGACGTAATTTGTGGTTTTTTAATTTTTATTATGGTCTTCAAAATTGAGCACATTCAGAAACATGTTTAAATATATTAGTAATATAATATTTTGTACTCTGTAGAATGTTTTCTTTTATATGAAGACACTGCTGGCCTTATTATGTATTGTTACACGATGACAAAGTTAACGCACACCCGCAGTTTATTATCTTTTCTGCATTTGGACTTCTTTTGTTTGCTTTGTGTTTAAAATTTGTAATTAGGAAAACATCCTATTGTTACTGCACTCGTTTATGGCCGCAGGTATGCAGATTACGTTTTCTTGGAAAATTCAGTCCACGCGGTCGATTATTGTATTGTATAATTTAGTATAAAAAACAATGCCCGAACGGAGGGGTGAGGCAGGCAAGCGACGATTACTATACGAGCAAGACGTGTACATTCGATAAGCTACATAGTGACGGACTGCGCGTGTTATTGAATCATAGTTTGTACTGGTTGCGTCTAGTTATATTTGTAACTGTGTTATACGTGTTTGTATAGTTTTAATAAATTCTATAGTAACTCCAACGGCATTTTAATTCGCGTCCCGCACTCGTAACAGTATCTATAGCACTCAATCATAAAAAAATGTGGCGCCAAAGTATTACAGGATCCTATAAATACTCGGTGTTCGGGCAGAGGGGGGCTAGTCTTCAGCCGACCACAGTCTACCACAATAGTCTACAAACGATATTCAGCGAGTCTACAACCAACAGTTCAACGGTCTACAACCAGCAAACTACCACGACGGTAGTACAGAGCGAAAGCTCTGTTGGGCAAGAGGCCCATAGTAAATTGTGGACGATAGTTACTGTTCGATAATGGCAGTATTCTTTAAGGGCAAATTGCTGCTCGACACCTGACAAGCGTGGAGACAACTCTTAGAGTTGTCTTGATATTTCTGTGTATTATTGTGCTGTATTTAATATTGTAATTATAATAATTCTAGTGTAATAAACTTTGATATTATTATTATTGCAAACACGCGCGCCTGCACTCGGCTTAAAATCTTATTATTATAATTATACAAAAGAATATTATGTATATTGTTGAGCGCTTAAACAATTCGGTAGTTGACAGTATGAAAAATTTAGGCTGATTTTAATATATATCGCAGATTACGATCTAAATATGACAAAAATAAATTGTTTTAACTAAAATATTAATTGATATTTTTGAGAAATAAAATTGTTATATTGCAGCCATTAGCCACGTGCCAATGAACGTCGATCAGAGCGCGTGACGTCATAGTGTGCAAAACACAAGAAGTTATCAATGACTTATCAGATAACACTTCAATGAAACAGATGTCTGTTTTGCACACTGTGACGTCATGCGAGACGCCATGACAGCTTAACGCGTTTTTGTGACGAAATGTCAAAATATTTATAAAATTGCTAAATTAAATATGTTAATGTTGTTTTTTTACTGAAATATTAATATTTTGGCTAAAATAGACCATAAGGCTCAAAATAAACCTGTTTCTCAAAAATTGTCAACTACCGAATTGTGGTTGGCCCTTAAAGAATGAACTTCTATCTGATCTTATTAGTACAAATTAGGTATATTTATAACCTGTATCCGGTCGGCCAGCGTGGTAGCATAAACCTGATGACCGGAACCAAGTCCACATCAAGCTTAAAATATTCACTGTTAGCATCGTTAGTCACATTCAGAGTAAAAGCTGGGCCCGAATTCTTGTATTTCAAAGCATACACCACACCATTGACGTCGATCTTCCCTTCGAGTTGGTTCACAGCTTTCTGCACTACCGAGTGGACCCAATGCCTGAATTTGTTCTGCAGCAAATATTTATCAGTGTCCCGCCAGTCCCTCGTAACCTTGTGATAGTTCTCCCAGTCTTTCTGTTTATCTAGATTATCGAAGGCTTGTACGATTTTTAGTTTGACAAAACCAGGTTTATCGTTCTCCATGATGATTTCATCATAATCGATTGGTAATCTTATCACTACGTCCATATCAAACTCGTCCATTTTTGATACTTTTATACCATCAAACACGCTTCCACCGTACATTGTCTGAAACAGTTTGTTAATCAAAGGAGATGGAAACACTTATATGCAATCTTGGGCCCAGATTGTAGAAATGTTAAGAGCGATTTAAAGATTTATTTTCATTATGTTGATTTTGTTTGGTTATTTGGAATGAATTGAAGTGTAGTGGTGTTTTCATATTATTAATTGTTGACATTCATTCACTAAGGGCGCGTTCCTACTATGTCGTAACGATTAATTTATCGTTGGACAACTGTCGTCTCTAGCTGTTCCCATTATAACGATTGTTTGTTGTCAAATTTTTTATCGTTTAGCAACTATCGTATCTAGCCGTTCCCATTGGATCGCGAGGACATTTTATCGTTTCACGGCAGTCGCATTGTCGTTTACACAACATTAGCGGGGGGAAGGGAAATTACGTGTAAAAGACGAGAGGATATTTTTATCGTGGCTACGATAGATTTGCCGTCACGATTTAGTCGTAACGATTTTTATCGTTTTAAAACTGTCGTGCTAGCCGTTCCCACTGTTATGACAATCTATCGGCACTGAAAATAAATGTCGTAGACATTACGTCGTGTCGTTCTATATGTGAACACCTCCATTTGAACATATACGCCAAGATACTTAAAACTACACGATTATCTGTCGTCACGACAAAGTGGAAACACACTCTAAATCGATTATGGTAATCAATAACTTATTTTATTTGTGGCTCTATTTTTAAAATTTCTCTTCTTTCAGGAAGAATTTAGAGCTATGTTTTCAATTTGGTAATAAAAAATATAACACTTTTTAAAGCCATGTCTCAACTCGTTACATTTCTTTGACCAAAAATGCCCGTCTCCTTTGTATTCATCGATTTTCATGTAAAGAATATATTTATTTTCAAATATGACAGACAATAACGAATAAAAATATCTAAAAGACAAAAATATAATAATACTAGCAGTCCCGGCAGACGTTGTCCTGTCCTGAAGAAATAAAATTTAGAACCCGATTGCAGCGCCATCTACAGGGTCCATTAAGATGTAAGCTATCCTATCTTTTAGGTTGGATCAAACGGCACACGGTGTGCAAATTTGATTGAAATCGGTTCAGTAGTTTTGGAGTTTATTGGCAACATACATCGTGACACAAGATTTTTATATATATTAAGAAGATGTAGGACGTAGTTTAAGATGATGGCCCCATAGTAGCAGCACATTAAAGAACTATACTTCATCTGGGATAAGGTTATAGTTATGGACCTTTCCGCAGATGTGGTGATAGGCTTAATGCGTTATTTATTTGTGATGCGTGTTGTTATTAATCATTAATAATACGTGAAGAATAGCACAGAAAAAAACTTTGTACCTTTTACGAAAACTGCGCGGGCGGATGAGCATGAAATTAAAGTTTATAACATTACACAAACTAAATGGTAATGTTTTTGTGTGTAATGTTTTTTTGTCACACACAGGCATATATACTCTTTTGTTTATTGTTGTCAAATTAACAGTGTAGCATTGGCGAAATCTGTGATTATTATTAGTCTTTGACAACAGTAGAGTTTTTGGCGGGAACTATAAGGAGACGTTGTGCTGTGCAGTTTTATTTTCTAAAAATGTGTAAAATTACTCTAAAGTGAACAATAGTTGTAGGATATTGATAGTATTTATGTGTTTTTTGTGAGAAATGTGAACTGTATAATCAAATGTGGCCTTTTGAGTTGTCACAAGAACTCCGCTGAATTCCACTAGCTGATTACCTACAGTTCAGCTGTGCTACACATAGGCTTAAGAAATTAAGAAGCTATATTGTAAACTAAGCACTGGCTTAAAGGCCTAGTTGCCAAGCCATAAACCTAAATAAATAATTGACAACAGTACCTTACTATTAAGGTAAATAAGGCAAATTTATTTTAAATTAATTATGATCGAATTTCGACCACTAGTTATTATAAATAAGACTACTGTTAACCTGACTATTCCGGAAACTGGGTGCAAAGCCAAAAATGCAAAGCCTAAAGTGATAAAAAAATATAGATCCCTTTAGATTCCAGTTAACAAGATTCACTGTATAATAAATGTGAAGTATGTAGTAGTAGTATGAAGATATTAATTAATGTAGATCAAGCAAACAATGTACAATGAAACGGAAATTCATTGAATTTATTCCACATCAATCCTACCCCTATGGGAACCAGGCTGATGGTAATGTACGTATGTACATCTTAAGTGAACACCATAATTTCTTATTTAAAAGATCATTACTATCTCCCAAGCGTTAAATTCCAGTTATTTGGTGCATTTGCTTTGAAGCCCTGGATCTGCACTTCTTCTTTTAGCGCGATCGTCGGCATTCTTGTTGTGAGAACATTAGTGGCATGTCGTCCTTCGGCCCCTTCTACCAGGACTTAGTGGAGGCAGCACGGCTGGACATTTGTTCCTCACATAACTAGCCGGTTTCCGCAGAACAAGAAAAGAAAGAACAGATATCTTATAAATAACAAAGTGAGAGCAAAATGATGTCTGGTGGTGATACATTGTGTTTTATACCATATCTAGGAGAAAGTGGAGTGTTGTCTATTGACATCATAATATTAAAAGAATTGCTTTCTACAAATAAATTATCTTATTTTACCTGGCTACTGTATCGGTTGAAATAGTTGCACTGTTCACCCATCTTCTGTTTCACCAGATTGAAAACAGTTTTGAACACCTCAAGCGATTTTTTGAAATCATCATCCTTTATGGTGATGAACTGTTTTGTCACCTCATGCAGAAACACATCCAAGTTCTTCTTCTGGGTTGACATGTTGTGCTAGAACTAATACAATTTTTTTTAATGTATTACCTCTATCGTTTACAAAAATTCCTTTTAAAAATGTTCAATGGCTTTCTGGACAATAATTTGAACATCGTTTTATAATTTCTAATGTTCCTTGGTTATATTTGAAACCATTTATAATTTTATATGAACTACTAACGGCCCTGGTAGACATTGTTCTGCTCTGAAAAAATAAAAATCTAGGACCCAGTCCCAGCGCCACCTACTGGTTCTAATTGTGAATCGAAACCATCCGGGAACCCCTCAAACACACAAAATAAAATCACCAAAATCGGTCCAGGTGATTAGGATTATAGAACCCAATCTCAGCACCACCTACCGATTCCAACAGGATAAAAAGTCCGACTCCATTAGAGACAGGAACATTTAGTTTTATTGAGTTCAGTTTTAAAACTATTTTCTTAAAAACTAGGTGCAATAAACCTTAAACAAGGGGTGGCCTTATCACTTAAAGGGATCTCTTCCAATCCTGTATACAAAGGCAAATATTAAAATTTGACAGTGATGGTTTAAACAATGAATAATGTGAAACACCCTTAACATAAACAAATAATAGACTTTATATATTAAACAAACATAAAACAATGTAATAATAAATACAGAATAAGCATCACTAATAGACCTGATATACTGATTTAGCTTGTCTGATGTTGAAGGGCAGTGAGTTCCATAGATGGAGCAGTGTTGCCAGATGACCATGTCAATTAACCCCCAAATTTTTGTCAGAAACCCCCAAATATAAGCTTTTTGAGAAAAAAACCCCCAAAACAGTTTTTACTTATTTTAAAGGAGAAATAAAAAAGCAAAACTACCGTCGTAGCGATAACGTCACTAATGACGTCATCATTTTAGCTCACGGGGGGGGAGGAGGGTAACAACTACCCGTGTCAATAGGTGGGTTAAATAACCGTTCCACTTGAGTGTACGATTGTGACGCCAGCAAATAAGTGGAACGGGAAAAACCGCAGTTGTTAACGTAGTCGTTGTGAGTCTAACGGAAAGTAGCCTATAAGATACGACGCATATGAGTAGAAACGGCATAATAAATAACATTAATGATGTAAATGAACAAACGAAGGAATTGAATTATTAAAATGAACTATTGAATTGAAGTATGATTCACTAGTAGAGTATAATTCTAAGATAAAGTAATAATACCGTATTGTGACTTAGATATAATAATTAAAGTGATGAGAATTGTGTTTGTAGATGAATTATTAATACTTAAAATATCGCCAAAAATTTCTCACAACAAAATATTTCCCCCCGAATGTCCCCCCAAAGAATCTTTACCTCCAAATCTCCCCCCCGACGTCAAAAAACTCCCCGAATTTGCAGGACATCCCCCCATCTGGTAACACTGAGATGGAGTCTGTACCGTGAAGGATTTAATAACGAAAGAAGTAGTGTGGTCACACACAGTCAGTGTGACCATATGTGGCAGGTTCCTGCCATTTTGGCAGGATTCACCTCTTATTTTAGATTCTGGCATGATCGGCAGACGTTTTATAAAACCTGGCAGTTTTTGGCAGTATTGAGGTACAGAAAAATTCCTTTTGGCAACTCACCAAAATGTCGAAAATGACAACCCTGAAGATACTTCACGAGCATGTAGGGGATTTCCCTATACTTCTCGTGTTATGTTTGTATTCATTCAATTAACAACTTTAAATCTTCGCATAGAAATTTGATAATCATGAAACAAGTATTCATAAACACGAGTTCATGACTGATATTTTAATTCAATCAGTCATAGAACAAAGAACATATTCCCCTCTTATAGTCATAGAAACATACTTTTGATTCCAATTAGATTTTTTTAAAGTGCTAATATCTTGTTAGTGTATTTTCTTGGGCGATATAATAAGTTTAATAAATAAGACCATGTATAGAGTTAAAGAAAATGAAGAATATGATGCTAATAATAATGTTTAATTTTAATTTAATAAAAATCTAGCTTATTGTATGTGTATTTTTATTTTTTTGGTTAATTACAAGGGTAAATAATGTTGGCAAGATTTAGGCATTTTTTACTACAGACTTTGGCAGGATTTGGCAGGTTTTTAACCAAAGTAAGGCAGGATCTGTAGTTAAGAGATGGTCACACTGCACATAGTCACTTTGTTTATTTGTAATTCATTAGCTTTTGTTGATATTTCGTAAATGATGTTTATTAGGTATATTGGTGTAGAGCTAAACGTTTTATAGCTGGGTTTCGTAATAATCTTTTAATCATAATTACGAACTAATTAAACACTAATTTAGCATAATAATCTGCATTTAGCTTGATATTTCGAATATCGACAAGAGCTAGCTTACCTCCAAGACCAATGCGACCGCAACAGAGCAAGTAAATCGGACTTATGGATTCTTTCCTGGTGCAAGCAAACCATAAACTCCTGTTCTGTTCTCGTATTGGTCCACGTACGAATATAAATTATCAACCATACTTAAAACAAAAGGCACCTTTTTTACCAAACCGGGACTTCCACGATTTATAAGCGAACTGACAGCTATGTCACTTGTCAGGGTTGTCATTGCAGAGTTGCATATTTTACCGTTTAGCGTTAATAAAAAAAGCAAAATAGAAAGTCGTTCTTCGAATTAACTCTTAAATAAACAAACCTATAAAACAGTTAAGAAAATAATATAATCTGCCACATGTACTATTTTTTTTTAATATTACGATCATTTATATTTCTATTATAATATGTAAATAAACTATTAAGACCCAAACCCAGCGAAAATCAACTGTGCAAGACCAGGAGACACTGTGTGCTCTTTGCGTGCACTGGAATACAAACCAACTTCATTGACAATTTCTTTTTAATTATACTTCAGACCCATTTTAATCTCATACTTATATATAAAGCTGAAGAGTTTGTTTGCTTGAACGCGCTAATCTCAGGAACTACTGGTCTGATTTGAAAAATTAAGTGTTAGATAGCCCATTTATTAAGGAAGGCTATAGGTTATAGCCTTCCTTAATAAATATCATCACTTTAAAACCAATAGGAGCGGAGCACCTATGAAGAATGTTTCAAACTCGGGTTTTTTTAACTAACATTTTTTTACTATTCCACGCGGAGGAAGTCGCGGACAGAAGCTAGTATTATATAATATTATAAGACAAATGGTACATTTATAAGAGCTAGGCATTAGCAGTGAAGAGTTTCTTGCACCGCTTCTTCTCTTCAAGCAAAAACATGTTTCGAAACGATGATAAATTAGATTAGGTTCCCATAGAGTAAATAATAATCATAAACAATATTAAAACTAAATAACTAAAATGAGCAAGTTGGCGGTAGGCTAAATAAAATTTTAAAAATACTCATTGAAATCACGGCTGCTGAGAAGCGGCCGAAATATCGGGATACTAAAAATCAAATAAATGACTGCGCGCAAAACCATTAAAACATAGTTTTATTATGTATAATAATCGCAAAAATTTATGAATATACTATTGAAATCATATAAATATTAAAACCACGGTTTTTTCCATGTTAAAATTGAGAACGTTGTTTCGGTACAAATTCACCCACACACCACATTCACAAAGTAAATCGACGGCCTCTGTGGTTGAGCGGGCTAAGCCTTTGACGGCCTACCTCACTGCAACCCAGAGGTTCCGGGTTCGATTCCCGGTATAGTAAATTTCGGAAACGTATTTTCTCCGTTATTTGCCATGGTCTGGGTGTCTGGGATCGGCCCCAGAGTGGTCCGTTGTATGTTACCCATAACACAAGCGTAACTTGCTTAATTTGGGGATATACAATGTGCCGATTATTATTATTATTATTATTAAATTGAAACAACTTCATTTCCTCTGCGTGTTAATATTTTTTTTATAATGTAATTTTTATTAAATGTGGTTAATAGCCATCAGTTTAGCGAGGTATATAAGGTTTATATATATATATATATATCTATCTAAAAAATAAGTATGCAAAGAAATCCAATGAAAAACATTGTCTGTCTAAGTATACATATTAACTTTATTTTTGTATAAAATTTTACAAGTTTAATATACACATATTTATGTAGATTAACATACAGTAAGAAAATATTTTCTTTATTTACGATCTTATTGACCTTCAATATGAATAACACATATTTATTAGAAATAAGTTTGTGAACTTACAAAGAATACTACACGAAGTAGTCTCATTGTATTTGGTGATTACATAATTAATCTTTCCCTGGAATACATATTCTGAGTCACACTATAAGAAATAATAATTAATAATAATTCATTATAAGAAAAGAAAATAATAAAGGAATCAAATAAAAAATTCAATCAATCAAATGAAATTTAAAGTAGTTATATAAAAAACTTCATAATTCTTACTTATATCTTACTATTCATTCCCTACCATCAGCTGAATTTTGACATTACTTGTATGGGGCTCATGTTAAACTTTAACCGATAGTAAGTAAAATGAACGGTCTATAAGATATAGGAATTGGGTTATACGGTTTGTACACTTCCAAACTACTACTACGTCGTTAATGATGGACCCCGTTGGAAGGGTGTTGCCGAGCCAAATCACGTTGGATTGTTGTATGTTGTTTATTAAGGTCGTTTGATGACCTGAGACGCACAGTGCGTAAGCCCCGCACAAGATGGTGATGTTAATACGTTTCTCTTAGTATATTGTTTGTTGCGTATTTATAAGTTAAATGCGCTGTATGAGCAATATTGGCTTGTACACGGGTCTTAATCGCTATTAAGAGAAATTTAATCAAATGCACATAAATGTTATTGACAAATAAGGTTGAACAGAAAACCTGTAAGTTCCCACTGTATAGTTCGATGCAAATTTAGTGGCTGCTCGGAACATCGCACTTTCCGATGCACAGGAAAGCGATTTTAGGTGTTAGAGGGACGAGGTCGCCGGAGGGCGAGGCATTGCTGTAATAATACTTCTTTTATTGTTACATCAATGGGGCGATGTATGTTCTTTCTCGCTTTCTTATCTTTATTACCTTCTAAAATAAATTATTAAATGTTGCTCATTGTTCTAGAAATCTGAATTCAGAAACTTGGGAAATCCCTAGAATAGACACACCATATCCATAGTAGTTTGTGAGACACACTAAGATTCTGTAAAAAACCTACCATTTAGTAGAAATATAAAATCAATATACTATAAAATTACTCACAGAGTACGTGGTATATATAAAGACAATTACTTATTAAAAAAATCAAATCAAAACAGTAGCAATTTAAATTTTATTGGTTTGCTTCAGAATTAAATTAATCTGGTTGTGTTTAAATTTGTTGTCATTACTTCAGTAGAATTTCAAGATTGAGAGTAGCATCACAGTGTATATATTACTTAAATATTTTCATATTTCGAAACTTTTTTATTGATAAAAGCAAAGTAAACTGAGCTCTCGTTTCGTCAGCTTATTTTATTTTTGATGAAAAATCAAATCACTGAAGATTTTTATAGTATTCATAATTATAATAATAAGTGTGGAAATTAAAGGAATACAAGAAAATAAATAAAAGGCTTAGATCATATAAACGTCTAGATCACGCATCAATTGCACAAAAACGGCCCCAAAAACCGTGCACCAAATTTGGTGCACACGCTCCTCACGCCGGTCACGCCCATAGAGTGCATAGAGTATATTGAATGGTCACGCCTGTTAGTGTCGTTTTGACTACTTTACTGGCTGGAACTCTCACGAAAAAAATCTTTATACCGTCCAGCGCTATTAAAATGTGTCGAAACTATTTTAAAAGAGGAAAGGATAAGGATATGATGTTATTTCAACGAAAAACTTACCACCTTTTTCATGATTTCTTAGTAAAAACATGAAATTTAATTTCGATATTTCCAAGGTTATCGAATTGACTAATGTTGTCAGGTGAGAAGTGGAACTTATTTTCCAAAATTTGGGGAGTATGTTACGATTTTTTTTTTGTAAAATACGAATAATTTGAAAAATCTATAGAAAACAGACATGTAATGTTTGTGGGTCCGTCCGGATTTCTTAAACCAGTTTATATTACGTTTTAAATTTTCTACGAATCCAATTGTAGCAATTCGTTGCATAAAAGAAATCTGGGAATCGCAAGATGTCCACCACTGGAATCCAAACAAAAGGTCGTTTGTGTTTTCCAATTATTTTGAGGAATATATATGTTATTTTAGAATATATAATAATATTTTCTATTTATTAGTTTGGGAAATGAACTAATTTACCATGAATCTCGACAATACAAACTTATTTTAATACTGTCATATGTATATACTTGCGGTAATAGAAATAAACATAATATACTTTTAAAACAGAAAATAAGGGATATTTTAAGTATCATGCAAGCAAATTTTAAATAACCAATTATATATTGTTGCAATAGTGCTTGTTTTTGCTGGATAGATAAATTTACAACAAATTAACAAAGAGTAAATTTTTGGTGCTCTTAAGTTTACTTTAATTAACTTTTACTGTTTAGTTTCTTCTGTTGGCAACACCAACATAACATTTTATGCAATTTTATTACTTGCAACATTGTTGTTGCATTTGTTTCTCTCTTCTGCTTGAATTGTAGCCGAAGGCAGGCGCCTTCGTATAATAAGTGATTTTTATTTCAAGTTTTCACCTAATAACAGTGTTTAACTTCCACCACTACATCGACCTGGGTATCCTAGGCCCACCACCATCAGCGTGCTACAACATTTATTATTATATGTGCGACGAGCTGCGTACACTTCTAATGCAATTTTAGTTATCGCTAAAGAGGAGAAGTAGTGAGAGAGAGGGAAGGATTTCGAAACTTATTTTTTGTATAGCTTTATTTTATGTTACCTAAAAACATGTAATGAATTTATGGAGATGTGGTGTATTGACATTTTTTTAGTAGATTGTCTTATTTAAGAAATTAATTTTGTCTATATTCTGTTACCTGCATCTCCATTAATTCCTAATAAATAATAATTTAATATATTGATATGTTAGAAAACAAATTTTAGTTTGTGAAATAATCAAATCGTAAAATTTGAATAAAAACTTTTGGATATGAATATTTTTATTTTATTAATAGCCCTTTTCAAGTGATTTAGTTGCTCTTAAGTGGCTGCATTAAACTATTCCGTGTACTTACCCTTTAGTTCCTACTACTGATATAAATGTACATTACATATAACACACCCAGTATGAACCCATCGAATCATCCCAAGTCCACTATTACAAATTATTTCATTGATCTTTAGGGTAGAATACTCTTTGGGCCATAACTAGTCGTCTAATAACCATCGTGAACATATTGTGTAACACAAAAAGAATTTGCCATTATGGATTCTTTTTTAGAATCGTTAAATTTGTATTGGTAATTAACAGACTTATAAAAATGTGCTAATATCTGTACACACATTTAATTGCGAATTAAATTTACTACATACACTAAAATGTGTTATGAATTCATTTGTGCATGTATTTTTTTATGATTCGGTCCAAGACACACAACTTTAGTTGCTAATTTTATAGATTTTTATTCTTCAATTATAGAAGAAAAACTGAAACCTCTGAGTAATATTAACTTATAACACAAAGAGGGATTAAATCATTACGATCATTTAAACTTTTCACTTATATAAAAAATATTTAATTATAAAATATAAAAAATGGGTTAATATTTTTTAGCTGATATCCCGAAATCACGCACACATTGATAGTTTTTCTAGAGTGAATATAGCAACGCTTCGCGTTTTTGATGCCGTTTTTGGCGATCTTGTTTGTTCGCAATGCTCTCTCTAGACATGTTATACCTCAATGACCTCAATGATAAAAGGTAAGTTAAACTTAAATTATCTTGTTTATGGGCTTCGCTTGACAGCGCAAATAACCAGCAACAAACGAACCGATTATCATAAATTAGCGGTGATTATTGTTCTTTTTAACCGATTTTAAAAAGGAGGAGGTTCTCAAATTGTTTGTATGAAATTGTTCGAAATGGGTGTGATTTACATATATGTCCCCGTAATCTTAAGTAATGAGGGGGGGGGGGAGGGGGAGGGGGGGGGAACTTAACAATTTCAGTTGTTATAAATAAGTCTTAAATATATTCCTAAACACATTAACCATTAAAATCATCCAGGAAATCATCCGGGGATATATATGTAAACCCAACCCTTCGAAATTTCGCACACTTATAGTTTATATAGAGAAGGAGGGCAGAATGCCAATATTAAAAAAAAAACCTTAATAATACATTACACACACTACTATGTATTTAATACACACACGCATATATATACTCTTTTGTTTATTGTTAAAGTCAAATTAACAGTGTAGCCTTGGCGATATCTGTGATCATAGAAGTATATAGTCTTTGACAACAGAACCTTAATAATGTTCAAACTTATCGTTTAAATGAATTGTTATGGTCGAACTTCGACCACGGGCGACCACTACTTAGAATAAATGGGTCTGGACAAAAGTACAGATCACTTTTATTTTGGGTCGATGTTATTATATCTATTGTGCAAACCATCTTTTGTTAAAAGCAAGTTGGAAGTTCTACATTTCTCAGAGATGTAGACCCCTAAACTTAAAGGAACTTTTTGGTTTCCACTACCAATCTCATTCGTGTAATTTGCACTCAAATGAAAATCTGCTAACGATATTTAAACGCACTTCATCCTTTCTAGGAAATTCTTTTGCCATGCAGACTGTTCGCCTGTGGAGCTCTCACCCCTTGACAATCAGTCAAGCTAAAACCATTCCCATATTGAAACATTCGTGGCCTTATTCATATTGAGTTAGAGTAAATTTGTAGGCTTCTTTAAGGTTGTTAAAAGAAGGGTCTATCACTGTAAAACATTAATTTATATCTTTTAACTTTAAGGATTTGAAATATGAATAGAACAAATGGGACAGCGCACGCTTTAGCTGCGGGGGTAGCGGCATTGGTGGGGGGCATTTACTGGATGACCAGAGGGTCAAGCCAAGAGCAAGCATCTACATCTAGTCATAATCGAAACTCAGCTCAGCAGCAGCGGACTTGTGGAAGCATTCAACCAGCACGCAATCAAAGTACATGTTTTTCCACAAGCAGCGACTCGGGTTCTTCTAGTCCTGGTTGGGCATCCCACCTAACGAGTTTCATAAATAATAATTCGTAAGTTATTTTTGTTTAAATAATATGCATTTTGATTACCTAAGACAGAGTTCCCCAAACTTTTTTGTGTCGTAGACCCCTTGCCATGTTTTTCCGTGTTGGGTAGACCCCCTACTTACCTGATATTGATTTCCTGTAAATTTCTAACTGTAGTGAAGTTAGTGTTAAAAACTTAAAGTAAAAACACATGTTAATTTATACATTTATTAATTGAATTTAAATTAAAACTACTCAAAATTAAATTTTGTATCTGTTATGTAAAATATACGTAACATTAAATAAACATAAAATAAACTATAAATAAAATAACATAAGCAATAAGTAAATATTTTTAGTGATGAACCTGATGCTTTAATAATAAATTATCAACATTTGGCGTCAATTTTGTAAGGGTTAATCTTAAATCTCCTCGGCTAATGATGTCCAGTCTGTTTCTTTTTTTCGTTAGGAGATTGGTAACAGCGCTGAACCCCCTTTCCACTAGGTATGACGATGGAAAGGAAATTAAAAGTTTCCTCGCTATATTCCATAATACGGGATAAGTAACGGGTATGTTGTTTTGCAGCCAGAATTGCTGATATCCGTTTTTAAACTGAACCTTAAGTTCTTCGTTTGTACTTAGTTCAGTCAGTTCCTCTTGTATTATGACATTCGTTTCTTCTATGTCACCATATGGATTAATTATCCACGGTGGTATTACCATAGTCAAAATATCCTCAAACCTAGATTCAAAATCTGAATAGAGGGCATTTGAATGTTGAACGTAAGTTGAATAAGGGGATAAGGGTGGCGACCCCACAAACTTGAGGTTAAGATTCTATTGACCCCCCACACATGTACCAAAAATAAAATTGCGTCCTCTTAAAAATGCAATATTCGGCCCTTAAATTGTAAGATTTCAATGAACTAATATGTGTGTTATAATATAAAGAACGATATATACAGCCGCGAAATGAAAATGTTCGTCACCTTAAAGTCAGCTTTTAATAAACGTGCAGTGTGATTTATCCGTGCAGGAACGGAGAAATAATATAATTTCCTGCGGCCGGGCGGCCTGTCGTGAGAGGCGACAAAACCCACAGCCAGGTGGTAGGGTATTTGCCCGACTGGATAGCTACCACCCCTGGTCTAAAGGATGTCGCCATAACAACCTTGAGTTGTGTTTCGGCATAAGTGACCAGGTTCCAGTCTCCCTTAAGAGAGCAGCAGCACATTTGAAGCACTTTTGGTGTTGCAAATATCCATAGGCGATGGTAACCGCTTTCCATCAAGTGGGCCGTCTGCCTGTCTGCTGAACTCCTGCAATAAAAAAAATGTTATGTTTATAAAATATTGAAACGTGAAAAAAGAAAATTGCAATGTTGAATAAGAAACAAAGAGGATACAATCACTACCCGTAAAATAAATATTAAAAACAATAAAATAAAAAGATTTTACATGTCTAAACAATCTTTTTGGAAAAGATAGAAAATCAAACAACTTTGAGCTAAGTAATTATAAAATTTATTGTCAAATATTTAAACATAATTTTCTAAGGAACAATCTGTTCTGTTCTCTGACTTAGTTTGAAAAGGTAATATGTGCTTGAGGAACGTTAAATGAATCAATTTGAAAATGAACGAACATTTTCATACCACAACTGTACCATTCTGTGCCTTACTTCTGAGGAAGGTTTCTGTTTTAATTGACATCTAATAATATTTTTTTCATTATTATAACCTTTATAGCTATCTATGTATGTTAATTAATAAATACAAGTATGTATAATTATTGGAATTTTAATTTTTTATCGTCAATTATACTTCATTGATAACAAGATCTATAACAGTTTGATAAGATACGTTATTAATAAGTATCACGTCATGGCAAATATGTTTGAATTTCATCATCCTTGAGTTCTTGAGTTTTTAGCCTGATGTAGGCGAACAACTCACCTCATGAAAAGTGTTACCCTCAGTTATACACGTTTGCAACACCAAAGGCGTTGCCATAAAATTTCAGACAAAAATATAAAAATGGTCATTATGATTCTACGACCCTACATAATAGTTCTCTTATGTCCCTGTTTCAATTGTAATAATATTGTTACTAGTTAGCGGGACTCCAATTAAAATGCCGTTAGAATTATTATAGAGTTTATTAGAACTATACAAACACGTATAACACAGGTACAAATGTAACCGAACGCAACAAATCCAAACGTAATACGTTTGGATTTGTTGCGTTCGAATAAAAACGTAAGGTCGTAATTCAATAAAACGCGCCAAGTCCGTCACTATTAGATTCCCGAATGTACACACTTCATGCCTAGGTCGTACTTGAAGCTCAACTGACCCCTCTCAATCAGGCCATCATTTTATCACAAATGCAAATGTGCCCGCTCGGCAATGTCGACATAATTTCCTAGAATTAGCTTGTACTTATAATCCGCAACACATGGCTAATGATGCAGTCTGCAAGCCGCCGTAAACGAGTACAATAGGACAATCGGTTATTTTCCACAGTAACTAGAAACGTATGCCAATACATAAGTGAACATAACATATTGTTACATACCGACAAAGAAACGCGCACCAGGTTTATTGCCCCTCCCGCATTAGGAGTGCTTTTGTTTACTTCGTATTTACAATTTGAAATTAGACAATAGCCTATTTTTATTATTTTCGACTTTGTTGGCCGTTCGCAGGAATGATTAGACAGGTGTGCAAATTACTGTTTCTCGGAAACCCCAGTGCAAGCGGTCGATATTTTGTACTTGTTTTACGGCCCTCATTAGTGTCGAACTAATCCTTGTTGTTATTGTATTGCGTCGAAGCTTGCCAGGTATGGATCGGTGCATTATAAAGGAATGCCCCAGGCCGAAAGGGGCAGTTAAGCGACGATTACGATACGAGTAAGACGATGAGCGATATAGTGAAGGACTTTGGGCGTTATTGGATCGTGCAGTGTGTACTGGTTGTATCCAGTTATATTTGTACCTGTTTTATACGTGTTTGTACAGTTCTAATAAACTCTACAGTAATTCCATCGGTATTTTAATTCGAGTCCTGTGTAGCTCATAACAATATGTATAAACACTAATGTAGCTATACTTCGACCACTAAAAATGCGTATGTATTTTGTGCTAGAATAATTTAGTGTAATGTTACTTGTCGTGCTTATATGGATTTTAACTTGAGTAAGTAATAAATACAGAAACTAAAAATATTTTAGCTATAATTGTTTGTTATTACAATGTTATCCAGCCATATGTTTACGGAGTTGGAACGCATTCTAAGGGCGGCCGAACTAGACGTCATTTAGAGCTTTTTTTTTTCGATAAACAAGACCCATTTGGCCACAATCACTAACATTAACATTATCGCAGATGGAGCACAGACATCGGATGAAAATAGTTTCTACATCTGTTTATTCCTTGCTAGAAGTTTGACACTGCCAAAATTTCTGCCAAAGTATTTTCACAATCTGATCACATTGTATGACAAAATTACCAGTATTATAATATTAGTTGACCGTTAAGATTATGTAATACATCTAGTAATCTGTGGTTAAGATGAGCAACCGCGATGGTCAAAACTGGATGCCAATAGCGGCTGGCTTACTCATCAGTGCGGGCATATTGGCACTCGTATACAAATCGCTCTCGACTGGATACCGTGGAACATTAAAGAACAGCCCAAACCAGCAGACCAGTGTGCCTTTCAAGTGCACATGCAAGAAAGGTGGAAAGTGCCAGGTACCATCTGAATTAGACTTCCTAAATCCTTAGACTCATAGTAGGGTCTTTATCACGTATAAATGATGATACCAATTATGTACCTCTGTTCGTATTTTTGATATTTTTTTATTGCAAGAGTTCAGCAGTCAGGAAGACGGCCCAGTTGATGGAAAACAGTTACAATCGCCTATGGACATTTTCAACACCCAAGGCTACAAATGCGCTGCTGCTCTCTTAAGAGAGACTGGAATCTGGACAACAATGTCGGAACACAACTCAAGCTTGTTAGGGTGGCATACTCTAGACTAGGGGTGGTAGCAATTCAGTCGGGCAAATACCCTATCACCTGGCTGTGGGTTGTTTTTTCGCCTCTTACGCCAGACCGCCCGGCCGCAGTAAATTCTTTCTCCGTTCCTCCACGGATATAACAATAATATTAGTTTCAAGGTGTCACTTATGTATCACTAGCTTGTATCCGGGGCTACGCTCGCCTTCATTTTATTTTACAGGATCCGTACATTTTTCGAATAAAAGAAGGCTATGTGTTATTCCAGACTATATTTTTTTTCTGTGTCAAATTTCATCCACATCGATTCAGTCGTTCTGACATGATTGAGCAACAAACATGCACCCAAATTTCGCTTATATAATATTTTATTAGTATAGTACACACTAGAGCTTACCCCGCGGCTGCGCCGCATGTCAATCCGCAGTAGCTTTATTTACTTATACAAAAAATTTATTCGGTTTTTGAGATATAATAATAACAAAGAAACTAAGTTCATATAGTCTACACAACTGCCCAGCAAAACATAAAGGCGAGTCGAAGCCAACCTGTTTTGAAATAATACAATAAATGACCAAAAAAGGAATGAGGAAGGATGAAAGTCAAGTGACAAAAATAATGTTAAACTACAAGATGGGTACAAATGTAAAAGTAGACCAAAAAAGATGGATGGATTGTGTGAAGGATGATATGATGATGTGGTGTGACAGAAGACGTATGTCAGAGTAAAGGAGTGTGGAAGGAAAAGACATATTGTGCCGACCTCAAATAATCGAGATATGGTGAAAGAAAAGAGAGACAATAGTTTCCAAAAAAGATGCGATCGCAGCGCCATCTTTTTCGCTATTTTCGTCTATCCCATGGAATCGACGTTTTAATACATCATATACCTCTACCTAAGGATGAAATGCTATTTGCTGTAAGGAACATTTAGTAAATGTATCGGAAGAAGAACTTAAACTTAGGAATGTCCCAAAAACGTACAATTAATTTTAAACAAATGTACTATATTTAAAAAAAAGAATATCTATAAATTTAAATTGGATACCGGGTTCTTTAAACTTTTGGACAAAAAGCAGTCACCATGTAGTTTGTCACAAAATGTCGCTTACAAATAGCCTTTCACACCTCGATATTTAGTCTTAAAATATATTTCTACTAACCTGTTTTATTTTTATAGTGTCAATTACATAACGTTAAATGATGATATTCCTATAGAAGAAATTTACTGAGTGAGAGTACCACGTGAGGTGCAGGTACTAATTTAAAAGTGTACATAAGAACCAGAAACCTGTAATAATTTATTATATTTAATAGAAATACTAAGCTTGCTTGACATACTATTTATTCGGAGCTGTGATACATGAAAAAAACAACTAAATTACACTGAGAGGATGTGGAATTGGTACGTAGTATTCATTCTATCATCATCATCATATAGTATTCCTTGGTATAGATCGGCGGGTTTCACCTATTTGTAATCTCAATTTGAATTTTTTTACGATGTGTCCGTTTATCACCACCAAAACGTAATTGTAACATTATCTTTGAAAAACCTAACGCTGGTGTGTACCGACATTTAACCGATGGTTAAAATAAAATAACCACAGTTTAGGCATATAATTTTCGCGTTTTTTTTTATTTTAACCATCAGTCAAATGTTGGTGCACAGAAGCCTTAGTGGATCATATCGTGAGGATTCAATCGTATGACATTGGAATTAGATGAGTGTTCATATGAGATGGAGGTATTAAATCCAAGTCTACCACAACAATGGTATATTATGTAACTAGAAGTAACACAGTTGCTGTAGCACGTGAGCATGCTGTCAATTATGTCTATCACTATGTTTAACATCATGTATGTATTTTACCACTGCGTATTTTACCGCCTGTATAACGGGGAGTGTTCCGAGGAACTGTTTAATCTGGTGCCAACGCCTCACTTTTACAACCGAACCGCTCGCCAGCGACTGGATATTCACCTCCATTTCCTTGAGCTCCCACGCTCGGTTCTCTAAAACATTTGCGCTACGACATGGTTCTTTAAGGGCGTTATAAAATTTGTTAGAGGTCGGTCACCCCTGGTGTTGCAAAAATCCATTGGTACCGTTAACCACTTTCCATCAGGTGAGCCGTCTGCCTGTTTACCCGCTTCAGACAATAATTTTTTTTTATTTAATCACGATTCTTCAATCGGTAAAGTGATATTGCAACATACCACTGTTCTTTCCAAACCACTTGTCCATCCAAATGTTTCCTTCAAATCCGTTGAGTGGTTTAATTGCATATACGAAAAAAACTATATAGACGGAATGACAGATAACATAGCGATCGTTTATGGTTAGGTATCATGTAACAGTAAATAATAGTTCTCATTTAGACCTTGCCATTTATTTGCAAATCACAGACAGCGTTTTAATTATATTAGTTTTTTAGTTCATTAGGATAACTTAATTTTAATTCTGAACTAAACACATCAATTTAAGGTCTTTAAGGATAACATTTGCATGAATGCATGAATACCTACTAAAATGATTAGTAAAGTTAAATATTGTATATTTTAGCCGTATTTGAGCTCTAACATTGTACTTACGGCTAATTCATTGTGGTAGGTATAGTACGAGCTTTATCACCAATGGTTTTATTCGGAGGCGAGATGATTGTGTATGTGGTGGATAAAAACACAAAAAAAATGAATATACCTACTCTTGAAACAAGGAAACAATAAATTAAATATTGTCTCTTTTAGTGAATCTAAATTCCATCCTGTTTTAGTGAATCAGTCGTATTTTTCCAATCATTACTAATCAAAAATGATTTTTGACGCATTTAATGCGCTTTGCGAAGGTCTACTTTGAAACAAATTGTGTTTAAAGAATACGTAACATTGTAAAGTGTATGTAAGTTTGTAGATTTTGAAACATGGTTCTTGAGATTAGCCTGCACACTTTAGATTTATTAAATGTGGTTTTACGTCTATTTTCTTTCATCTTCTCTCAATTTTTTGGGGTCGGCACTTCATGTCTTCTTCCTCACTCACTCACCACAACTCATCATATCATCCTTCATACAATCCATCCATCACTTTTTGGTCTACCTTTGCATTTGTACCTAACAATCTTGCAGTCTAACATATGTGGTTATTATGATATCATAATATTCACATGTACCTGTTATAAACTAAATACTCTTTTTCATGCAGTGTTATAAATACAAGCCTTAAAAAACGAAATAAAATGAAAGAAGAAATTGTCATTTTGATCCACCCGTCAGTCATGGTTTCCTGACAATAATTATGAACAAAATTTAATAAAATAAGTCTTCACATAAAGAAAAGTTTACAATAATGATCAGTAAATTAATTCGAAGGAGTAAGAAAACTAAATATGTCACGAAATAAATATCTTGCTCTTCGTACTTTATATTGAGGATGTGCGATTGGTAAGTCAAATGTAATCTATTGTACACAAACCTAAGCTTATATTAAAGAATAATAACAGCCCATAAAAGTCGCACTGCTGGGCTCGAGCTTCCCATTATATGGGAATGGACAGTATAGGAGCGGTTTGGCAGATCGGTTATGTGCAGGTGTCATCACGGTTTTCCTTCACCGTAGTTAGCACGTGGTAATTGTAACAGTATAAACATGAGGTCGGAGAAGTGCCTATACTGTTTCCAATCGTTTATTTTATTTTTGACTTTTGCACGTCTATCAAGTTGCATATTTCTTGACATTAAAGCCCACATGATACAAATGACAATTACCGTACTTTATTGTTATGGCAGACGTAATAGTGATGTTTTGCTAGTCAATTACGTGTGAGACACTACGTAAATAATCGAATGTAATCGTTTTGAAAATAAAAATGTTCTTTAAAGAACAAATAATACCGCTATTATCAGAAGTGCCGTTTTAATTTGCTTATTTAAATGCGGGTATATTTCTTAAACGATATAGTATTTTTAGCAAAAAATATATAGATAAGTTAAATTTATTAAAAAATATTTATAAGTGAAGTTGATTTTTATAACAAATGGAGTCGGTAACGCAATAGGACATTTCTAATTGATCCGTCATCGAGCTGTAAGGGCGCGTTCCCACTTTGTCGTGACAACAGATAATCGTGTAGTTTGTGTCGTTGGCTTCTATGTTAAATGGACGTGTTCACATACAGAACGACACGATTTACTCTCTTCTACGACATTTTTTGCAGTGACAACAGATTGTCATGACAGTGGGAACGGCTAGCACGACAGTCGTAAAACTATAAAAAATCATTACGACTAAATCGTGACGGCAAATCTATCGTAGCCACGATAAAAATATTGTCTCGTCGTTTACACGTATTTTCCCTTCCCCCTCGCGACTGTAGTAGCTTGCTAATGATGTGTAAACGACAAGGAGACTGCCGTGAAACGATAAATGTCGTCGCGATCCAATGGGAACAGCTAGATACGATAGTCGCTAAACGATAAAAATTTTTGACGACAAACAATCGTTATAATGGGAACAGCTAGAAACGACAGTCGTCCAACGATAAATTAATCGTTGCGACATAGTGGGAACGCGCCCTTAGAAAGGGTATTATTGGTATTAGTGGTGCATGCGTTTCAGCCAGGATTTGAACCAGCGCTCTTTGAGTTTAGGACGCGCCCCTATCCATTACGCTACCACGACTTTTTTGAAATTATTTTTGTTATTATTTAGCATAATTAGGCTACAGTTATTAATAACCAAGATTTAATATAACAATACCATTTCACATTGTGAATTCTTATGCGGTGCTTCATATGTGTTACTGTTTAGATTTAGGCTACGGCCGAATGAGTCTTATTTAAAGCGGTGGTGATAGCCATCCAGACGGGCCGATACCTTACCACCTGGCAGTAAGTTATTTTGTCTCCTCTTACGACAGGCCGCCCGGTCACAGGAAATTGTTTTCTTTCTCCGTTCCTGTACGAATCTGTTCTTATTCGTTTTAGTGCTGCTGAAAAAGAAAGACAAAAGAACAGCAAAGGCACACAATCGGATGGCGAAGGCACGGCGAGTCAAGGTGGATTATCAGGAGCAGCAGGCACTTGGCTACCGATAGTCGGTGGTTCGGCACTTTTAATTTGTCTCATGGCATTCGTATACAAGTCGATGACAAACGCGAATGGTGGTACCAGTGGTGGGGTTGGCTGGTTATTATCATTTGGGAAGAAAAATGATAACGACAACAATGACCCTAATGAATGTCCAGTTCATATTCAACATAACAAACGGGTAAATATAGTAGACTCTAGATAGTGTATTATAAAAAAAAGGAATATCAGTCTATAAATGTCCCACTGTTGGGCTCGGGCTTCCTGTTATTGGGGAACGGTCAGCATACCTGCCTTGTCCAAGGCGGCTTGGCAGGTTTGACACTTAGGTTATCTCGATGTGCAGGTTGCATCACGATGTTTTCCTTCACCACTGTCGTTGAACATTAACAGATAACATATATGAACATAATAATATAGCTAATCAGGAATGGAGTTATTTTGAGTGCTATAAGCAATACGCATTTGGCTCAGTCACCATTACCCATTTGGAGTTCTTGCTTTAGGTCAGAAAATTGCCTAAGCACTGTATGCTTTCTTACTACTTTAAAACATTTTGTTTTGCCAAGTCAGTCAAATGTCGATTATTGTAGAAAGATAGAATTTAAATTTTTGTTTGATTTGCTTTATTAGTAACGTAGAGTTCATGTTATCCAATTAGTTACAACATAAACATGATTTCTGTTTTCAGAGATGGTCGTAAATTGTTTATCGAATATATGTACGAACGCGAATCACTGGAATAACAATGTAAAATAAAATTGAATTCGCAATATACCTACTCGTATTTATTCGTTTTAAATATCATATCATGGTGCATGATTTGTCACCAAAACTACCTATTTATGTATTTAAAATAAATATTTATCCACTTTATAAAGTTAGTTGCAATATTAATAATATAATATTTTGTGGTCATGAAACAAGCATGCTGGAATTAAAGTCCTTCCTTAGTGACTCCATCTTTTTGTAATGTTGCTTAAGTAGAGAAAGACAATTCAGAGCACGACAAAAGGCAAGGATTGGTGTTCTAAATTGCCGCTTTAGTTTAGCAAAGTGCTCGTTGAATCAACCAACGGTGGTCTTCCGCTAGGCCGACTATAAAGGGACTCATGGACAAAGAAGCAACATATTCAAGAAACTAAAAAAACATTAACATGTCATGCTATATTTGCTTTCGTTGAAAATCAGTCAATATATATAAAGGGCTTATATGAATTATACAGAGAAAAAATATTTTTAAATTAAGATAACATGCTATACACATATTAGTACTTAAAATGAAAATGAATTTATTTATTTCAAAATGGAATCTTACAGATTACTTATTGAAAGTCATGACTCTACCACCGCTTCCAAAGCAATTTTAGTTACTGTTAAAGGAGAAGAAGCGGCGCAACAAACTCCCCAGTAACACATCTTTACTTTGTAATTAAAAAGCTGCGTGCTCATCTGCGAGCCGTATCTGTTAACAGCCTCTGCGGTTGAGCGGGCTAAGCCATTGCCGGCCTACCTCGCTGCAACGCAGAGGCTCCGGGTTCGATTCCTGGTATAGTAAATTTCGGAAACGTATTTTGTCCGTTATTTACTATGGTCTGGGCATTGATGTAGCAATAACTTCTTTTATTGCTACATCAATGGGTCTGGGTGTCTGGGATCGGCCCCAGAGTATTCCGTTGTATATTACCCCATAACACAAGCGTAACTTGCTTCATTTGGGAATATACAATATGTGTTTGTATGAAGATTTAAAAAAAAACTGACCTAGCGGAACCATTTTTTTTTCAAAATGTATTGTGTTGTATTGATGAGAAAGTAAGCGAGGGCTCGTCGCGAGCCACGTACGGACTATGGTTTTTGGTTACAGTAACTGCAACGGTAATCAACATTACACATATCGAGTCTTTGCCGCCATTAGTATATTTTTTATTGCAAAAAGGTATTTTGAACTATTATTCTGTTTAAAGATTATCAGTGTTAGTTAGATTAAACCCTACGGAATAAAAACTGAAAGTCTTTACTTAGGTCCAGATGTCGCTTACGAGAAAATGGCGATAAAGGCTCGATATTTTTGTGTTTAATTTGGTGTTATTATGGCATAGTTATAGATAAGTACTTTAAAGCACTTTGACTTATGCAATCGACGAACTATGTCAGGTTTAACTTTGTACAATATTTCAAACTTCATTACAACGAACTTTCCATTATTTACTATGGTCTGGCTGAGATCGGTACTAGTTGTCAATTATATTACCCACACACGCGTAACTTGCTAAGCATCGGGCAACTGTGTTTGACTGCCGTTTTTAATTACCATATTACACTTATCAAAGATGATCAAGTTCCGCACCTCGCGGTAATGGGGAAGGCTCTGCTGGCTTTGGTCTTAAGTGGTGGTGTACTTCAAATGGTCCAGAAAATAAAGGATCCCAAGTGGAGAAGAAAAATTAGGAAAGCGGACCTAGAGCACCGAAGCAGACGCTCCAAATAAAACCAGAATATAACGCTAACATAATGACATATACCAAAATATTCAATATAAACTAATGCAGGGTAGTTTAAAAAATATAAACAACAATTAAGGATTTCAAGTCTTTATTTACTTTTATACAAATTAAACATATTATTAACATCCAAGACTGATGTGATAAGTTTTTTAACTTTCAGTCTAATCGATTTGTAACATTGCACAACAATATATTGACTTTGTTGAAACCATTTTTAGTCTGCGTACACACAACGTTCTTCTCTGTGCATCATGTATGTATTAATTATTTGGAGATTGATACTTTTTATCTATGGTATTGTCTATGAGTGGGAAAGATACTATTCTACCAATAATTGTAAATATAATCTCGATGACGTCACACTATGCCCAAGTCCATATTCTAGAACGATACTTTGCAAAACGACCCTTGAGCTCACATCTTTATATAATTTACCAATATACAAGGCATCATAGGGCTATATTTAAATCTAACAGATTCTAAATTTATTAGTCAAGTGTTATTACCGTTCTATAATATGGAGCTCCAGGCGAGGGTATACTTGCACAGTTATGTCGGTAAAGCAGTACCACTACATTCTCAGTACTACGATGGCGTATAGAAAAGAACGTAGTATGCATTAATCATACCTAATATGATTAATGACCCATGAAGGTCTATTACACCTCATAAAACTTTATTCCAATGATATTCCAAGTTATTTAGTAATGGCGCACGTTTTTATTGTAGTCAATGTCAAATGAAAGCAATGACAATTGCTATTAAGTTTCATATAGAATAATCCATCAGCTTGAAATGGACGGACGCACAATTGCTCTATTTGATATTGAAATAAAAACAAAAATGTTTCAACACTAATATTAACGAAGTCAAATACGAGAACATAATAGAATATGGGACGTTCCGGTGTAACATACATAATACATACATAGTACTTATATTTTTAAAATATATATTATATTTTTGGCACTGTAAGGAAAACTCATTGTTTTTGCTGACTATATCTAATTACGAATGTTAATTATAACGACTATTATGTTACGTCGGTAAAACAGCACTTAGTGTCGGTAATGATCTGTATCGCTACAACTACAAAATGTCATAGAACCATTAAAATAATATAGCATTAGTATTATTCTCTCACGCTAATAGTGCAGTTTAGTTCACTTAAAAAATATTTATAATGATTTCAGATATTGCCACTGTTATCTACTTAACAAACATTATAACATAGTAAGCAAAAACAACGATTCATATAACTGTTATTCTTTTCAGAAAATAACAACCTCTGTAACATGTTATGAAAAATAACTGTCACTACACCCATATATAGTTATTAGTTCATAAAAATTACGAATTACTTTTATAATTTCACACATTAATTTGACAACCTCCCAATATTTAAATGGAAACATAATTTTCATATTTACACAATGATTCTCGTGGTACCATTATTATATACACCGTCGATCCAATTACCCTGACTTTAACAATATAACATGATTTTAAAAGTAAAAATTTTATACGAAGATAAATATTAAATACACATGTAATACTGTATTTACAAAAATATTTTGTATTCAATACATATTCAAATATTTTTAGTTATTCGAACGTGACGTCTGTTGTCAGAACTTCAAATCGTCAAGGGATGTTATAAGCGATTTTTCTTACTGTGTTTTTTAAGAAGGGGATGATATAGAGGGGTAGATGGGTGCAATGGGATATGGGGAAGAGGAAGTCAAAACTCTCACTGGTATCGAAAAGAATAAAAATATTTTTAATCGTATACAAACATTTAAATAGTCATGGTGAAATAAATGACGAGTATGGGTTTAGAGTTTTGAAAATCTGCTAACTTTCACAGACAGATAGATTACCACCAGACCACCTTAAAAATTCGCCAGTGTAATAATGTAAATAATACATATTAAATAAATAATCTGTTTTGATCCACAATCCAATAGGTAGCCAAGTTACCAATTAGCAATAAGTAGGATAGTATCTGAAGTATCCGTTTAAGACTATATAATTTGCGCCACACATAATGGCCGCTCTTACAGCCCTATTTACATTTGCATTAGTGAAGTAGTTTGTTAAGTCCTTATCGGTTTTTGGACAGCAACCTTCTACTTAGGTAAAAAATTGACGATTAAGTTGATGTCTGTCCAAGCGATCATAAAGAGTTATTCGCATATAAATAAACTGCTAAACTTACACAAATATATCAGGTTTAAATTGGCAACAAATGGCTACGTAATACACGGGTTTTTATACAAAATCGATGTTTGCGTAGCTTTCTGCTATTAATCTAAAAATAGCCCATTATATTTTGCACAAACTATGTCTCATTAAAATAATGTTATAATTTGATTTAAGGGATTTTTAATTTTTTTGTCTGTTAAATAGCATGATTGAATAGATAGATCGTAATTTAAAAATTTCCGTTAAAACCTAACCAATACTAGTTCAATATTATTTAGGCCCCGAGTCTGCTATTATAATAGTGTCGGAATTGTTATTGAAAGCAAATATTGTGCTACCATTCCGAATGAAACCACCATTCCAATGCGATAATTGTAGTACAGTGGAAACTCGATTAACCGGTTATTGTGACGAGGCATCCGGATAATTGAATATGTGAATTAAAGCTATTTTTGTTCTTATTATAACTCTAGAAAGATAACTAACCCCATCGCATACACGTGTTTACTCGAAAGAACAAATAAAACTTTTAAACCAAATTAAATAAACATTAGACTACATATTTACTAAAATATTGCAAACTCGATCTTGAAATGCACTTCCAATCCGGATAATCGCAAATCCGTACAATCGACAATCCGTACAATCGAGAATCCGCACAATCGAGAATCCGTACAATCGCAAATCCGTACAATCGAGAATCCGTCAAACCGTATAATCGAGTCGCCGCTGTAGATTTGGGGCCATGTTTGACACAGCGTCATAAAGTGCAAACAAGAGACGTCACGTTGACACATCGGTCTTATTTTGACACATATTTGTACATTATGATTTTGTTGAAGAAATGCTTTCAAACACCGTGCGAGCGTCACTCCCGAAACAATCAGCGTGTGTGTAGTCTTTAAATATAACTAACGACGACGGAAATATTATAAATAACACGCCATAAAGACTAGTTACGTGTTCTTACATAGTTCATATTTTTAGAACGAATTTAGCCCGTTATAGTAACTAGTATACTAGTAACATACATAAATAACACAATGTCGAAAGAAAGTAGATGACAATTCGTACAATAACAATTAATGTTTACGTTTGTCAATGTTAAAATTAAAATTTCTTTGTATTATAATCATTTATAATATTAAATCAATTTTCTAAGAGCGTAAATTAAACTATATATTATTTATTTTCTTTATAATTATCTAAATAATTGAGTACTTAAACATTTCACATGGATGTGTGAAACTGAAAATGTTTTGTTATTATGACGGAAACAATTAAACTAACAATTTTATACAATGAAATCAATATATTTACAAACTTAAACAAACTGGCAAGTACCATTAATACTGTAAATATAAGTTATATAATATTTTTATATCCTCTTTTAACTAAATTGAAATACAATAAATCGTACAAAAAACATATTATACTATATTTACATTATTCGTTTAATCAACAACGATTCATAGGGAAAAGTTAAATGAATGACAACCGATTTAATGTTTGTTTTTATTAATATTTAGAATTAAAATCGACTAAAGGCCTTAACGATATGTGGGTAAGCCACATTTTAGTTAACAAACGTCACTAAAAAGCTTGGCAATAACAATTAAGCAAAAAATGTTTGGTAACTTGCTGTCATTATCAATGATAATCTTTGTAAACTGAAATTGAAGACGCTTTACCAATATTGGCATCCTCCTAATCATTGGCACTCTGCCCACTTCAAGGTATTAAAAATCCTACACATTCCTCATCTTTTAGCCATACAATAATACGATATATATCGATTAGTGAAAAAAATCACTTAAGAATTCGATTTTTTTAAATCTGGCACTTTTAAATCATGCCCAGAATTCCCGCGGGATTCCCAGGATAACATTTAAGCGCAGATTTTAAGTCTGAGAATTTGCTGTCGATCAGCGAAAACCGCATCGAAATCGGCCAAGTAGTTTTTACGTGAATTCCGAACAAACCATCGTTTATATAGTCTATTCCAGTTGTTTTTTAGTAGCTTCAGTAAAAAGACACGGCATGTTTAGAACTATATAATATTATAGATATACATATGCTTTATCCTTTGCCAAGTTATCTCTGGATTACCACACATAATGAATATGTTTTAATATCACCCAAACATAATGCTCATTGTTACTGCGCAAGTCTCACGGACATCTCGAACTAATGGACACATTAACAACACCCCCGATATATTTCACCTAACCACCATACTACAACCATTTATTAATAATTAAATCTCATTCATAACTATATTTGAAATGCCTACTCAGTCGTCGGATAAAATCGATTACTTGTATATTCCTTATTAAAGTAATCGATTCATACGATCAGGTTTTAATGAACCTGGGCAATGTGACAAGTTGAAAAAAAACCGTTAAGATAATAATCCGTCAAAATTAAAAATCACATTCGAATGTGTTAGTCGTCATAGAATCATGTGACATTTCAATTTATACAAGTCATATTACTTTATTTTAGAATTACGGTCCTCACAATTTATGGTAGCAAAACTTAAAATCGGAATGAAACGATAAAAATCAAATTGTAATTAATCATCTAAATTAGATAACTTTGATATTAAGACTTTATAAATTCATAAATTGCGTATTCATTTTGAATTATGTAAATCGATTTTTCACCAGGATTTTCACCAGGGCTTTATTGTAAATTTTTTCTGAGCACCAAAATTTATTTAAAAAATTCTCAGTATTTACTATGGCAATTTTGACATTTTCGAAATTTCCTTTAAGGGCACTGCGCGCCCCCGTGTGTCCCCACAAAAAAGCCTTGATTTTCACTATTTAAACCAAGTGATATATAGGCACAATGTAAAAGAATATTTAAATTAATTTCAATTATTCGATCATAGGCATCACGACACAACTCTAATAGACACTTCACACAACCTTTTCGTCGATCACCATTCGAACTAACACTTTGAAATATTTCATTAATTAGATTTAAACACTACCAATTGGAAGTAATTTATTTGACACACGCCAAAATCAAGGAACGAAATCGTCATTTCTTTATGTGGATGCTCATGACATTGACAGATTATCAAAATTGATGTATATTATGATGACAGCCAATGACTGATTACATATACATATATGATGATACGAAACATGGAGGATAGAGACCTTATAGGCTACGTTCCACTTGTGGATCACAACGCTCAAAATGCTCCTTAGCCACACAGCGACAACGGTGGTTATGATCGTGGCGAAAACAACGCTAATAATGTTATAGTTTTCGATCAAGTTACGCTCACAACGATCCATATCAAGAGGTGGGTCGAAGTAAGCGTGGACAACAGAGCATTAATTTTCTCTATCGATACGTTGACAAAGGCGCGATTTTCAAATCGACCAAAGACATTTGTGTATTTTGTCGTTAATGACATCAACGCTTCATAATCGGTTCCACGTGAGTTTATGATTTTAACGCTCCCAAGTAGAACGGGAAAAATGGCGGTCGTGAGCGTGGTCGCTGTGTGGCTCATGTGGAACGCGACAAACAATCCGAAATTCACCCAGAATGGCGCTCATAATGTCGGTCTACATGTGCTAACTTCATCTGTAACCAAGATACGGAGGATACAGAGTGAAGTGCGCTGAATATGGAAATCAAAGCAACTAAGATACTTTTTACTTTACACTCGACTCCAATTTAACACCTTTAGAGAAGCATTTTTTAACATGGAGATCGATCGCCTTGTCTCTATATTCCATAATTTGCATGTTTGTCATCGTCATTGACAGGTCCTCTACATGGAGCCATGTCATCGCATTTGACAGACTATTCATTTATAGAGATCAGTCCACGTAAAGAAACCGGGACACCTATCGTTATGACTTCTTATCGAACAAGGGTAGCTTCGACTTGACGGCGCCCTCGCATATCATCAGCCTCTGCTGCGCGAGGCACTTCCTCCCGCATCCGTCCTCCACCAGGTCCGTCAGCCGGCCCCCGCTCCTGTGCTTGACGTCAACGTAGTACTCCTTGTCCCTTTCCCCGTCTTTGCATTTCCCGAACTGCAGCGTCTCCATTTTCGCGTGGTTGCTCATCTTGAACCTCGAGTGCCCTTTGACCGTCCTCTCGCACTTGAAATCCGCCCCTTTCCTCTCGAAATACTCCACTATCTTCGATATTTGCGCGGAACGAACGTGTCTCGGGATCCTGTCGTCAGAATACAAACTGTCCGACCCGGCCAAGGAGGCGACATCCTCGGAACTGTCCGTGTACACACTGGAGGTCCTCTTGCCCGAGGACAGGATATGGGTGAGGGGACCGCGCTGCAGGAGGGACGTGACGTCATCGTCATCCAACCTGGACACGCATCCGTCCAGGCACCTGCGGTCGACACAACAGCACCTGTTCAAGATGTGATACTCCCTCAGCCTGTCAGCCGCCTCGTTCGAGTCGGACGCGTCCGAATCTGGTCGACTCGCGTCCAGCTTCCCGCAGAGGAACGGCGACGACTGGTCGAAGTCCGCTCGACGAGTTATATCCTCGTTGCGAGGTGGCGTCTCCTCCAAATCATCCAGACTTCGGTGAGAACTGACCGTGGTCGCCGACAACGCCGAGTCGTCCAGAATCGCCTTCGTCCTCGGCGCTTTAGCATCCAAAGCACGGTCGTAAGCGAGGAGACACTCCGAGCACATTCGGACTCTGTACTCGGAGGCTGCGTCGGTGTCGTCGAAGTCGTCCGACCTGTCAGAGGCGTCCCTCCGCCACCACCAGCAGCGGTGGCAGCCGACCAGAGAACAGGGGCACATGGCGCCGTACAAACATCCCGCTCCAGCTCTTTGGGGGCATAACTCTTCGTTAGCCACGGAGAAGATGCCGCTTTCGCAGGAGCGCACCCTCGGCAGGGGGAGCTGGGCAGGGCGAGGTGCGGGCATTTGGGGGGCGTCGAAGCTCCCCCTCCGGCTGAGGGCGGGGGAGGAGGGCAGCGACGAGGCCCGAGGCTCCTCGTCCGAGAGCGCGCCCTCCAGCGACGCGTCCGCCCTCACTAACGGAGACGGAAGTTCCGCGCACGACGAGAATCCACCTGTAAAAAATATTTTAATTAATATAATAATAATCTAATTGGCAGATAAACATTTACGGCCTTACTTATAATAATTTCGTTAAGAAACGATTAGGCATCTCTTAAGTAAGAGAATCAGAATCAGATCCTAATCCATTAATATTTTTTCAACACACTTGCTCATAAAGTGGCTCTATGGTCACCGCAATTAGGCACAGAATGACATCCATAATCAAACTGTGGCTAAAAAAAATTATAACTCACTAGTGAGTTATAGATTTTTTTTTAAATTTTATTGGTTGAGTTGCTTTGTTCTTAAAAAAGTTTTTATTCAAAAAAATAGATCGTGTTCTATAGAACAAATAAATTAATGTTCCTATTGCTTGCTCATTTCATGCAACTTCTTATTTAAATAGATAATTTTAACTCGTACGTGTTTAATAAATAAAACTTTCACTCGTATATAACTTTTTTTTCTCTGTAATAAAAGAGAACTTTAAATTCCCCATTTTGTACGTGGCAGAATAGGCGCAAACCCTATGCGCGGAAAATAAAAACCTCATCCCTTTAGTCTGTGGCCGATCGCAATGCGCGCGCACAGGAAAACTGTTATCTACTAAATAAAATGAGTTGTTGTTGTTATTTTATTCACAAGTGTGTTGAAAAACGTCGTATGATACACGTGTGTATTGATGATTACCGTCCTCGGCTCTCTTAAGACCCTCGCCTACGGCTCGAGTCTCAATGGCGCCTCGGCGGTAATCACCAATGTTACACACTAGTACCATAATGTACTATTTTTTCACTTATAAACGTGTATTACTTGTTGCTTACTTAAGAGGAGCATAGATAAACGAAATTTGAATGATTAACGTAGGTTATACCAAAAATATTCGGCTAAAGAAGAGTTTATAGGTAAGATTTTCACTAATCAGTTGCTGAGCAGTTTCTTTAAATTTAAGAAACGATTTTAAGTAAGGCTCATATTGTATATCCTCAAGCTAAGCCAATTAAATTTTTGATGTAGGTAACTTGCACGTACCTTGCAACTTGCAAACTTGCAAGGTAGGTGGCTTGCAAAAGTGTACTATATAGGCGTTGATTTTTTTAAATTAAAATCCTGACTTGATAGCTATGGAGTCTAGCACTGGCGATCCGTCATACACATTTCTTGTAAATATATTTCAGGCACCAGTCTCACACACCAGGTCTCTTTGCGAATATGTGGAGTATGCCGCCGTGACCTTGAATTGTGTTCGGGCATTAATGGCCAAGTTTCAGCCCGCCCTCGAGGCTGGTGGGTTGGTAACCACTTTCCATCAGATGGGCCGTCACCGTGCCTGCTGTACTCCAGCGATAAAAAGTTCCAGCATGTTTAAAAGACCGACCTGCCCTCGAGTGCGCCGGCTCGAGTATCTTCTTGACGCCCCTGAAGGTGTCGAGGGGCCGGCGCGCGGGGTGCGGCGCCGCGTGCGAGTCGCGCAGCAGCATGATGTGCGCCAGCCGGTGCAGGCGCGCGAGCCGCGGCGGCGGCGGTGCGCGCGCGCCGCGCGGCGCCGCCGGCAGCGCGGACGCCGAGCGGTGCGGCGCGGGCACGCCGCCGACGCCGCCCACGCCGCCCGCCACGCACCACTCCAGCTCCGACAGCGAGCGACGGTGCTGCACTGCACACACAAAACATTTTGTTGCGATTCATTTTGACACTTGTCAGTTGAAGTTTCACTTCTAATATGTGTCCCAGAGCACACATTTCGATTTTTCGCAGGTTTACAGCAAGTTATGATTTGGTTAGGTTAGGTACATTTTAATGAATGCATTTTTTATTTAAACGTATTTTATTTTATCAAACAAAAAACGGAATTCGATTCGGAACCAAAAAATCACTCATAGTCTAATCTAAAACTATACACATACAACGGAACATTAACAAATGCGCATCTTTTGTCATCAACTTCATTCGGACACCAAATGATGTTAACAGAAAAATATTTCCAAAAAAATAACTCAATAAAATTTCGTTTGCTCATGTTTTGATGAAGAGACTCCGAAACTACTGAAGCGATTTGAAAAACTGCTGACAAGCTACACTATTCCCGGGTGACATAGGCTATATTATATATACAAATAAATTAGGGGTCCTTACTAAAACTCCAATAATGTAACCCAAGGTGTAAAAAAATACCTAAAATCGCGTGCGCTGCGAAAACTATTGATGATAAGATAATGTACTACGACTTTGCAGAACACATCATTATTTACAAGTGTCGCGACACTATATATCTAACTATTATAGTTATGCCACAATAAGTGTTCTTTTATTTTAAAATTTTAATTAAAATGCCGCCGCTAGTAAAGGTTCTTTATTTGTATCTTGGTATTAATCCTTATCAAAATAAATTGCTTCATATCCAAGACTGCTTGAATACCTTTATATAACTTTTTGAATGATTCAATTTGGACATTCCATTCGAAAGATGGAACCGTCTATATAGAAGTTTCACTACAAAAATCATTTAATAAAAAATAAGATTTTTTACTCTTTATTTTTTACTCCAGAAGAATATGTAAATATACAAATCTATAATATAACAAAATTCTGAACATGCCGTGTCCGTCGTACATTGAAGTTATTTTTAAAAAGGAAACTGGAATAGACTATATAAACGACGGAAAGCACAATGGCATTTTTAGATATCTTGTCTGTTTGTTCGGGATACACGTAAAAACTACTGAGCCAATTCCGATGCGGTTTGTGCTGTTAGTGTTAGTGCTAGTGCTGCGTTTATGTAATTAATTGCAATATACTAATTAAACTACTTATAATACAAGAATATACTATTGGATGATCCAAAACAAACGGGCCTCAAGATCATCAAAAAGGTCTAGAGTAAATTTCGCCCTAATAAGAAGAAGAAGAAGAAGAAGAAGAAAGAAGAAGAAGAAAGAAGAAGAAGGAGGAGCACTCACGCTGGTCGCGGTCGCCGGGCCTGGGGCTGCCCTCCGACTTGTACCTGGTGGGCCGCCGCCACGCGTACAGCCCCGGGCAGGAGCGGGGCCCCGAAGAGTCGGCCTCCTCGCTGCAAACAACCATACAAAACAGTTCAAGTAAGACAATGTACATATCATTTGAGTTTTACACAAAAATACACATATTTAAATACTAGAGTTCCGAGGGTCAACCTCTAGTGCAGGGGTCGGCAACCTTTCCAGTCAAAAGAGTCAAAAAAATACAATTTACGAAATTTCAAAGTTTTTAAAGAGCCACAATTTTTTTTTCTTGCCAACAATAAATATTATTTGCATTGATTAAGTGGTTTGATAAAAACAAACAAATCTATTTATTCAAATATAAGTAGTGTTTTTCACAACAAAAAGATAATACTTATGTGACATTATTACATAATACTATAATAAATAAAATAATACTTATTATTAAATTAAAAATGAAAACAATTAAACATTAACTTCTGCTTCAACAACAAACAATTGGGCAAACAAATTCCATGAAAGCCTTGTCTTTTTTTGCGTACATGACTAAAGAGCCGCAATTACATCCAAAGAGCCACATGTGGCTCGCGAGCCGCGGGTTGCCGACCCCTGCTCTAGTGCATATCTCTTGTTCAAAAACCAGGCCTTAATACAGGTTGTCCAAATGCCAAATGACAAAAAAGGCAAAGTGCACAAAATAGATAAAAACACAAAACCTATTCTACTTTCCGGAATAACCACGCTCTCCCAGAATATCGGCGTGTGAGATAATCGTGTTTCTTGCAATGAGTGAAAGTTTCGATGGCCGACTTCTCCCTCCCCCTATCCATTTTCTCTATCCCATATCCTGTTTCCCTTCTGTCTAAACCTAAAGCTGGCAACGCTTTGGCTCCGCTCCTGGTGTTGCAAACCTCTGTAGGCGATGGTAACGGTGGGCAGTTTGCCTGTCTGCTAGACTAAGAAAGACACGAGATCACCAGGGTACATTGAAAGCCCTCACCTCTCGTACGTGTTGTTGGTCTGGTGCGTCCCCCAGGCGGCCTCGTCGAGTCCCTCCTTCACCTCGGCTAGCTTGTTCACTATTTCAGGGAATAGCGGACGCGCTTTCGGCTCGTACTGAAAATAACAATATTATTATTATAGCTATAAAATAATTTATATGCCGACATTTCTCTTACGGATAGATTAAAAACCGAGAATATCCCTAAGAGAACCATCCCGACATAGCACGCAAAAGTTAGTTGGCGTAGTAATAGGCCGATGGAGCGATTGGGTCCTGGAGTGAAGACCGAGTCTCAATAAACTTAGTTTAAGGCGCCCTTCAGCCCACGTGGGCTGATGACTTGTCCAAGGTCGCCGGTAGGGATGGATGAGCAAAGATAAGGACTGAGATATGTGGAGCAAATTTGGGGAGGCCCTATGTCTAGTAGTAGTACTATGGCGGAGCATTCGCTTCGGAATCCGAATTCTGCGTCTTTGTTTTATCTTGTCCACTTAGCGCGGTCTTGGGCATCCATTTTTTGGCGACTCTTGGCACGCATATTATTTTACAAGCCAAGCCGGCAACGGTCTATCCCCTTTTACCAAGAACTGACAGAAGCATGAACTACTTATCCATAGAACGTCCATAGCATATGGTTATACTATACCAATATAGTACAACAAAGTTTTTACATCCATCCTAATAAGCCCACAAATAAATAGTAACATATGTCTGGACACGAGCCCAACAGTTTTGTCTGTTAACGCTCTTCGCTAGATTTTTAACGTATGACATTTTAAATAGACGCGGTTGCTAAGGCTTTAGTCATACACACCCTCTCACACTCACTCACATACACTCTCGCTACGCACAGAGAGGTCACATAAAACACTTGTAGTTTTTCTTTTATATATAATTTAGATTAAATTAGGCTTTCTTTCCTTTTTTTTTCTTTTCTATAAAAACTATTTAGCAGCTGTTCATAAATGTATTACAGTGTGGTCAAATTTAACAGGAAGGTGTTGAGGGCGAAGATACCAGTTTTTTTCATAGTTTCTCTGTACTAAATCGAAAATGTTTTGTTATGTTTGTTACCTATCACTACTACTTAAGAATTATGATACATGATTTCCTTACAAATTGAAATAGAAAGGAAAGAGAGAGAGAGAGAGGAAGAGGGAGGGGTTTATACTCACAATGCAGCAGTTGAACGCGAGCCTGAGGAAGTCGGGCACGGTGTGCTCGTCGCAGAGCTCCACGAACGCCATGTAGTTGAGGCCGAAGTTGTCCGTGCGCGGCAGCACGTCGGGGTCGGCGTCCACCTTTCCACGACACACCAATCATCCATTATACATCATTATAAGAACATGTGGCCCTCAAATACCCTGTTTCACTATGATGCAAAACGTTACAACCGTTACATTTTGTAAGAGCGTACAAATTTGTATAATAGTTTAGGAAGGTTGATATATCAGATCCAATACATAAATATTATACAAAACAAAAAAGAAATTACACACAACAATCCATCCACTCTTTTAAAGAAATTGCTTTTAGTGATAAGCCCACCTATTGTTTTCAGTACTTAATATTATGCAATAAACTATATTCTATTATACTTATGTAAATAGTAAACACTCAAACCGCACTGGTACTAGAACAAGTAAACTATAGTAGAATTATTTTGTGCGTGCAGTTTGGGTCATAAATCAAACTCGGCCTCAGCCCGGCTAGGGCGGTGAGCATGTAGCGCGGGCGCAACGCCATTATCGATAAAAACTCATTCTTAAAAAAGAAAGATTATCATTCTTATAAAAATCATTATTATCTTTTTTGCTGTTAATTTTAAACTTAGATATAAATATTTATATTTATTTTTAATATAACTTGTTACATTCTTAACTCTTGTACTTATAGTTTTTAATACATAGATACCTAATTAATAATTTATTTTAAATCATTATTATTCTTATTTTAATACATACATTATCTATTTTTTTTCTTTCATTTTTATCACTAACCCACAAAATGACAAAACCAAATACACTATCGATAACGGTTATCGACAACAATAATGCGCAATTATATCAATATGCCCGCCCATAAGGCCCGTGAGTGGAAGAGAGAGCGAAATACTCCGATTATTTATGACTCAAACTGCACGGACAAAATAATTCTACTATAGAAACTCAAAATTCCTTTGACGGTATACTTTCCATCGCGACGTATATTACAATATTTTTGGAAGTCTTTTAGTTTTAAAGTATTTTACAACTGCTTGTAGCTCTAATTGTGCCATAAGTACCGCCAACGATGATGAAGATTTTTACATCGCCGGTCAAAGTTAGTTTTGAATCGCCTTAAAACACGAAATTTGAACCGTTAACGGAAAATATGTCTCGCGAATGTGATCAGTCGTAACAACATAGGACAGTGGAGGGGCTGAAAAATCATGAAATTCGTGTGATGTAATATGTGGATAGCTCCTAGATAACTAACGGCCTTTCGGGACATCTACTTTTACGCTTAAAATTAGTACAAAAAATCAATTGTCAAAAAATTATACAGAAATAATTCTTACATAGGTTCCGCACTAGGAGTAGCCTGTATCGCGGGACACCAAGTCCGTGTGTGACTGACTAACAATTTTATCTCTAAAATTAAATTATTTTTATAACGTGTTTGAGTGTGTAGTTCTGTCTGTGTATTTACATAGCACTCACCCTGGCTATAAGTTGACAGAGTATGATGCCGTATGAGAATATGTCCGACCTGTGGTCGTACCATCGCCCGCGGAGGCACTCCGGTGACATCCACCAGGGCGAGCCCACGCTCGGTAGCCTGTAGCCGTTTCTGGAATCACAGAGAAACGTACATCTATTATGTGAACGCTCTTCAATAAAAATGATTAAATTCAAGTGGTGCTGTTTGTATTGCTGTTCTGCAATGGCGGCCCCTCACTTGGCTTATCGTATTTGTACTACACTATATTTGACGAATATTTCATGTATTAGCAAATATAACAAACATACCAAAACATATTGGAACGTTAAACGGCAGGATATGGACGCTTTGACAGTAGTAGCAACTGCTTATTTTTTTACTTTAATGCAACATGCCAATAATTGGTATATTTAAACAAGTACAGATTTAAATAAAAGACCTTGGCAAAGAATAGGCTGGTGGATGCTCACAAGTTCAAAAGTGTTAATAGGTTAGTTGTTTGTGAGTTATGATAGTGTAGATATTTTAAAGAAAAATAGAAGAATTTTTCCTAGAATAAGCTAAGTTAGATAGAAAATTACTAGTAGTTGACAGTCAAGTCAACTGACAATGAGACAACTTTTTCATCTTAAAAAACGCCGATAACAATAATAATAACCGCCCATAAACGTCCCACTGCTGGGCTCGGGCCTCCCACTACAGGGGATACAAAACGCGTAAGCCTCCTAAAATAAATTTTGAATAGAAATTTGAAAGAATAGTAAGTTATGATCATAATTAAAACGAGTCAAATGGCGTATTAATTTTTGTTTCAACATTTATTAAAATTATTTTGATGATTCATTGTTTAATTGTGGTTAGCTATTTAAATGTATTTAGCTAGAGGTTTTCCATAAATTAATAAGAATAAAAAACTGGAACATTCATGTTATTCCTCTCTAAGCAAAAAAATTGTAACTAGACTTTAAGAACGCTTTCAATCCAGAGCTGAACACACGTTATTTCATCATATTTCATAATGATAAATAGTGTTTCGTAATAAATGACACGTCACATTGCAAGGGAAGGACACCGTTCCCTAATTTTTTTGTCCCTGTTTTAACTGCTCTGTACTTATTACATACTGAAGCCTGGAACAACTAACTGAACACTAGGATAGTAACATACATGTAGATGGATAGAACGTCATTAGCCGATCGTACATTGTTCTAAAATTTAAAAAATGACAAACAACCTCAATATGGGATTAGAAGCTCGTAGATTCAACTTTGTGTTCCGAGAATCTGTTTGACACTCATAGCCAAAGTCTCGTCACCGGTTCGGCTGGCCGCGTAATACGCTGCGGAGTCTGCAGTCAGCCATATGGAGGCAGCTAGAATCATGCAATTGAATACCAGCCGCACGCTGAACTGCATAGGCACATAGCATCGTCCGGTTAGCCAGCGATGGGACCACAGCGCTTCGAGCGACCGCGTGGGTTCAAATGCAGCCGCAGCGTTAAGCGTTTAAAAATGGGCTTTATGTAAATTTTCACGGTTCCCGTTATCCGGGCGGCTGATCGGACTGTGGCTACTCTGTACGGACGCTTACTTTCATCCACAACACTGCCATAGTCGTCATTCCCATGAGCTACTGTGCTGCAAACAACACAAGAAGTAAGTAACACTTGTACGATGAAGATTTGTCATTGTTACAGAATAGTATGAGCGCTAATATGCAAGTAGATAGAGTATAAAAAGCGCTACCAAAACAAACTCTTGGACTATGAGATAACAGCGACCGTTTTTAAATAGGTACAATAACTACATTTTTAATTTAATACTAAGAAACTAATGCCTGTCATTGCTCTTTTGAAACCAAAGACCCAGTCGCGTGCAACGCAGTCTCGGCCATTCAAGCGTGGACAATATTTGATACAATCCAACGGCATAATTGCCGACTGAACGACATATTTTTAAGGAAGTTGCCACACTGTTACGCATGTGTCCGCATATCTGATATCAATAATTAATAAATTCTTCCTGCCCTTTCCAAGCTTCTCATGAATGTAATAAGGCCCCATTTTGAGACTTTATACTCAATTGAGCACAAGTTAAAGATTCGATTGTGATAAATGGTTGCAAGAACGAATAAATTCGAAAATTACTGGACCGATTTCAAAAATTCTTACACCATTAGAATACTACGTTATCCCAGAATAATATAGGCTGTATATGTTTATTACTAGAAAAAATAGGGATCTCTATTAAAACTTCAAATATGTAAAAAAATGGAAAGGAAATTTACTCAGAAAACACTATTTGTCCACAAATAGCTATTTCTGATTTACTAATATAATCATGCTAAGACATTTATTTATTATAATAATTTATGTGTTATTGTATATATATGACTATGTATATATGTATTTGTATATTTATTTCTTAAATTAGTTGAGTATTTTTGTATTGTGTATCTATTGCCTTTTTCCTGCACCACCTATTTCGCCTGATTCAATCTCTGTTATTTAGGTTGCCTGGAAGAGATCGCTTTAAGCGATAAGGCCGCCTGTTGTATTGCCTAGAAAATATTGTAAACATGGTCTGTTTTTGTAATTGTATATTTTGGTGTGCAATAAAGTGTTATCTATCTATCTATCTATCTATTCACAACTTGAATATCTATGAATACCAATGACGTGGAATTCATTTAACTCGATGCCCCAAAGCCCACTTTTAAGAAACTAGCGACTAATGGCCAGAGGGTTGAAAGCGCCATGCATTCATTGGTGTTTACGTGATCTATTCAAACATATTTTTACTACTTTTGCGCACGTCTAAGGAGGCTTTTTTCAAAGCCACTTTTATCATACATAAACGTCATTGTCATCAAATCGTGTCTTTTTTTGTATGCTGATGATAGTGGGGCCTTAATTTCTACAACAGCGGTGTAGTCGGCGTTTGCATCATATGGTGTATTTTCAACTTACACTAGTGGACTTTCCACACCACGCCACTCATGAATACACCGGATAGAAGATAGAAGAAGTATTTGGTATTTGTGCACACATAGTTATGTGTAAATATAAGATCTGTCATATAACGATTAAATAAAGCAGACGCAGTGGATCATATTTGAAATGATGACTTCACGCGTTTAAGAGTTTCTTTGAAATTCAAACAAGTGATGACCGATTACGAATAAATCTGACTCGTCCTACATTAATCGAGTTAGAGCCTGTCCACACAGCGATATTTCACAGGACGATTTTTTTCCCATAATTCTGTAACACATTGAATATTATAGGAGTAGCACTGGCGATAAAAAATCGCGCGAGAAAAAAATCTGTGACTTGATGCAAATTGATCGCGAAGCGGTGCGATTTATTTTCGCGCGAATATTTTGTACCGTATAGAGTAAGTATGGCTATGTTCGCACTGTGAAATAAAATTCGCGCGATTCGCTCAGTCGTGCAACGTCGCTATTGAAAGTTGTAGTAAATTATCGAATGTTTTTTTTGTCATTCTGTAATAGCCAAAAAACTTTTTGCTGTATTTTCGTAACTCTTGATATCTTATGTATAAAAATCCTTTCATGGGTCTCAATGCCGTAAGTGGGTGAATCCAATGTTCATGACATCTCTTGATACGTCTGTTTCGCCGCCTTTAGCATTAGATAAATTAAAATTTTAGTTCGGATATCCATTTTACACGTACATCTCAGCCAAGAACTGAATTAAACTGAAAAAAATAGTACGAAATTTTATTCGCAGTGCGTATTAGGTGTAATTCCGGTCGCGGAATTTAATACGCGCGAATAAAAATCGTGTGCTGTGAAATATCGCTGTGCGGACAGGTCCTTACCTAGTCAATACATTCATCCAACTTTCGGCGAATAAAAATTCTTTGGATAAATAGGTATTTGAATGCAAACATTTATAGTCGATCATCGCATGAAACTATACTTCTTACACAAGTCTTGCGCGATTTACATTTAAACAGTGAATACAACATTTATCTCTTACTCTACTACAATATTTATGGTCACGTAATGGAATTTGATTAATAGTATGTTGAATATTGCATTTTCTATGATACAAACCGCGCCAAATAATATGTCTTATCTAGGTAGCAACAGAAAATTGCGGTATATAAAATTGAGACAATTAAAACGTAGTTTTAATTACGTGTATATTACTTACACAGGATGAGGTATTTTAGCGGCTAGTCCGAAGTCTGCGACGATAGCCATATAGTCGCCTTCAGGATATTTTCTTAATAATACGTTCTGAAATTAGAGAAGAATTGTTTGCTGATTATTATTATAATTATTAATTATAATATTATAATTAATATTTAGAGTTATTCCAATGTAACTGTTAGACTGTAACTAACTGTTTAGAATGGTGCCTTCGTCCTCTTACTACCATCGCACCGCTCGTCATCGGTTGAGAGTTCATTCCCACTTGCTCGAGCCGCTTCGCTCATGTAGGCAACGGTTCTATAGACCGCTTCTCTTGGTAGAGAGAACCCGCTTCGCTACTACGGTATGGAGTTTTTCAAAAAGGGTGTCATAAAATTTCTTCGAGGCCGGCAGCGCGTTGGTAACATCTCTGGTGTTGCAAACTTGCATAGGCGACGGTATCCGCTTTCCATCAGGTGGGGCGTCAGCCTGTCTGCTGTAATTGAGCTATAAAAAAACTAAAGTTTTACCGAAATCCGTTAAACAATGTTTACGAGGGGGAGGACGCAAACTTCCATCTAAACAAACTTTCGTTTATTATACCTATACTAAACCAGGATTTTGCCCGCGGCCACGCCGCGGGTCGATTTCTGGGCAATAGTATAATAATATCTACTTGACTTACATAAAAACTTAATTAGGTTTCTATATATATTATAAACCTTCAGTGAAAAATTAATCTAACTTTTAAACCACTTAAAAATCCGTTGCGGGGTTTAGGAGGAGTTGACGGATATACAGACCAGACGCAAAAAGCGACTCTGTTTAATATTGTTACAACCTGAGCGCCAAAACAAATTCACACCTGCATTTTATTACCTTTTCGGCATCTGGACTTCTTTTGTTTACTTTGTGTTTAAAATTTGTGATTGGAAAACTGCCAATTGTGTATTGTAATCTTTATGGTAGTCATTAGCCAGGTGTGTTTCTTAGAAATTCAGTCCACGCGGTCGAGCAGACATATTGTATTTGTACGGTATAAAGCAACACCCCAAGGGAGGGATGAGCAGTCAAGCGATAACCACAAGCGAGGCAAGACGTGTGTACATTCGGAAGTCTCTATAGTGACGGACTTTGCGCGTGTTATTGAATCGTAAATTACTTTTGGACTGATTGTGTACAGTTATATTTGTACCTGTATGATAAGGTGTTTGTATAGTTCTAATAAATTCTATAATAATTCAAACGGCATTTTAATTCGAGTCCTTCAACTCGTAACAATATTATGTTAGGAAGATAGGACATGCGAATGACCCACCTTAGCAGTAAGGTCCCTATGGAAGACGCCGAGGGAGTGCAGGTACTTCATGCCGTCGGCCACGTCGGCCGCGAGCGATATCCGCAGCGGCTGCGGGAGAGGCTCCGGAGGTCGGCCCAGCAGGACTTGCTCAAGCGAACCGCCCTCCATGTACTCCGTGAGCGCGTGCAGTTGCCCTTCGTGGACACAAACGCCCATGAACCTAAAAATCACATTTTGTATATTAATTGAATGAATGAGGGCAACCTGATATTTCTTGCAATAGTTCTATCATCATAAGGCTAGTTACCGCTCCAGGCCCTGTTTCAAATGCCGCCCCTTTTTAGGGTCCCGTAAGCATTTCAGCAGAAATGCTTACTATACCCTATTGTAATCGCTATGTCCGTCTGCCCGTCTGTCTGTGTAAGTCACGGATATTTTTGTCATAAAGTACAGTGCTTACATTAATGAAATTTGACAAGAACGTGTGCAAGTAGAGCATTTAGCTATTTCGCGTGATATAGTTATGTAGTGCTCGTACATTTACTCTGCGGGCTAGGTTACTCTACATGGAAATTCGCACTAAAATTATTTTGATACGAGAAAAAGTTTTGAAATATACATCACAGTACCATGATTCCAAAGACTACCCTTGACAGCGTGTACGTAAAATTTCGTGATGATACATTGCGCGGTTAAGGTGTTAAAACGTCACAAACAGAAAAACTCACATTTGTATTTATAACTAGGATATGCCCGCGACTTCATCCACGTTTGACTTGAAATTCCCGCGGGATATCCGGGACAAAACGTAACGCAGCATTACAAAATAATGTAAGCTATCGTTTGAGTGAAAACTGTGCCGGAATAAGTTAATTATTATGCATAACTTTATCAGTGAAAAGATCACTTTGGAATTGGAAATTCTTCTTCAATTTGGCAATTTCAATTAATTCCTAGAAAAATTCACGCAGGATTTCTGAGAAAAAAAGTAGCGTAGATTTTAAGTCTAAGAATTTACTGATCAGCGTAATGCACATCAAAATCAGCCCAGTAGTTTTTACGTGCCTGTCGTAAAACGCAGTTTATTACCTTCCTGCATTCGGCGTTCTTTTGTTTACTTCGTATTTAAATTTTGCATTTAAGAAAAACATCCTATTGTTATCTTACTTGTTTTATGGCCGTCATTAGTGTCGATCTAATCCTTGTTGTTATAGCATTGCGTCGAAACTTGCCAGATGTGGCTAGTTATATTTGTACCTGTTTTATACGTGTTTCAGTTCTAATAAACTGTATAGTAATTCCAACGGCATTTTAATTCGAGTCCTGTATCTCGTAACAATATTATAGATAAGAAGCAATCCATTTATACAACTTTGGGTGCTTCACAATACACCATTAGAAAGATGTACACATCCATATTATTAAACTCAAGGTTAATTAAGACCCGCACGCAATCCATCTGCCACATTCAATGAGCAATGTGGAATTGATGATAAAATTGATTTTTAATACCGTGTTTGCTAACATTTTAAAGAAATATCAAGGTGAACGAACAAAAAAAAAGCGTTCGTTTGTCAAAACTGGCCACTAACTACGGATTTACTTGGTGATGAAATGACTTTTAGAGAAGATTTAGGTTCCTCCTCAAAAACTATTCATCGAATCTAGTACTGGAGTATCTTCAAGTTCTACCACCCTGATATTTTTCTGACTTTTGCACTTCATAATTCGAATGTTAGAGAAAGAGGGCAACATTTTTTATGACTTTGACTAGACTTATATTCACCATTTATTGACTTATATATAATTTATTCAAAGCCATTAATTCACATAAGTGAGGTTTGCCAGCTGGTAAGGCATTTGCCCGACTGGATGGCTACCACCCCTGGTCTAAAGTATGTCGCCATAACAACCTTGAGCTGTGTCCCGGCATTAGTGAAGGACTAGGTTCTAGTCTCCCTTAAGAGAGCAGCATCGCATTTGTAGCACCTTTGGTGTTGCAAATGTCCATAGGCGATGGTAGCCGCTTTCCATCAAGTGGGTCGTCTCCCTGTCTGCTGAAATATGCTGAATATCATATAAATGAACAGAAAGCAATATGGTATCGAAAACAACTGTCTTAGTATATCTTATATATAAAATTCTCGTGTCACAGTGTTAGTTACCAAACTCCTCCGAAGCGGCTTGATCGATTCTCATGAAATTTTGTGTGCATATTGGGTAGGTCTGAGAATCGGACAACATCTATTTTTCCTCCCCCTAAATTTTAAGGGTAGTCCACCCCTAAATATTTTTTAGGTAGTTGGCGCTGCAATCGGGTACCAGAATTTAGGTGTTCTTTTTGTTGTTGTATGTGTTGAAGTTTGTCCCGGAATGGTTTAAATAAACGATTGGACCCAGTAGGTGGCGCCGCGATACTCCTCCTAAACGCTGGGCCTGATTTTGAAGAAATTTTTTGTTTGTTCAAGTGGGTTTGAGAATAGTTTAGATTAACATTTGGTCCCGCTAGATGACGCTGGAATCGGGTTCTAGATTTTTATTTTTTAAAGGCAGGACAAAGTCTGCCGGGTACAGCTAGTATATAATATATATAATACTGTGTTACAGTTGTTATCGCCCACTTCCAGACGACTCGGTTGATGTGCATTATAAAAAGAAAATTATCTTCAAGTTTATACATTTAAAACATTAGTTCGTATTAACGTTTATAATGTATGTGGAAATGTATAGATGTATGTAGCGTGAGTGTAAGTTGAGTACATGTGAACGTGGGAGTGTGCCTGATACCGACGTTTAGTAAGCCCTCGACGTCATCATAAGAAATAAGTGTAAATATGTCATCAAATAATAAGAAAGATATTACCGTGTACTGTCGTTTTATTGTAATTTTACAAAGTTTGACTATGTACAATATATATTGAAAAAAAAAACATTAACTCTGAGTCACATGTATCACTTCCACTACTTATCTTTAATTTTTTAATGCTTTCATCATAAAGTTGCATAGCAGCACACAAAGCGCATGTGTGCACTGCATCGCCACCGCGCCACCGCAACAGTACTTTAGGGGCCTTACTTATAATAATCTCGTTAAGAACGGATTAGCCATCTCTTAAATAAGAGACTCTTAAGCCCCTAATCAATGGCTGTTTCAAACAAAACTTGCCATCTTGCCTCTTAGCAGTCACTTAAGCTACCTCTCCATGTTGGTTATTTTTGACAATTATTTATGAGTTACTTTACCACCACCTCTTATCCTTAAGAGGAGTTTATGGGTAAGATTTTCGTTAATCAGTTGCTGAGCAGTTCTTGAAAATTTAACAAACGATTAAAAGTAAGGCCTTAAGTGTTAAGCGCGCGTCAGTGGTGGGGTGGAAAGCGTTCGCACAACTATACACAAACATTCACATAATAGTAGCACAGCAGCGGATAGATATAAATCCAGTAGTTACCGAGAATAATAACTAACCATGTTACGAGTATATAAACATATACAGATAGACGCCCAATAGTTTTAGAACGGTTTCATTTTTGTCAAAACGGCCACGGAATTCTAAACACTTACTTATACAACCACTACACAACTGTACTTACAGCATGTAAACACAGAGATTACAATGTTGATTGCTATAAAAGACGTTGGTAATTGGAAAATGATTGTAAATGTTGCCGTAATGAATGAATCAAAGTGATGGTTCTACAAAAGCATTCGTAACATACAATGTCGTTGAATAATAATAATGAAGACCTGTCGATAGAGTTACCGATTGATTTACATCTAAATTCGATATTAAAATAGACTTATATATGGTAGCGATGCATTTTGGGGCGTTAAAATGTTCTCGTGACCGACTGACGACGACCCACTAGAATTATAAAAATATTTCAACATAATAAAAATAATTCTTAAAATTGCTCGCATATTCTTATAATCCGGGTCCACCAATGTATGAAAGCGTCTCCGCCTCCTTTGACGAAAGGAAATATCCTAGGGAACCGCCATTTATCTCAAAAAATTGAGTAACGAACACACAACCAAATGTTGAAAGGGCAAAAAGATGCTGCCACTTTATAATAGGGTTGCCAGCCTTTAAGGTTTTAAAGAGTAGCACTTAAAGTTGGAAAACCAGGACAATTCTGTTTAAAAACAGAAGGCAGTAATAGAGTTGGAATAGTTTAATTAATTATTAATGTATAGTGAACATAGGTTAAATGAAATTCAAGTAATGATAACAATAATCATATTTTTTAATAATAGAAGTATTTGATTAAAATTATAAAGTTGAGAGTTCGATACTCACGAGCCGTGAGGCCGCCTGTAACGTAAGGATTGTAAAAGTGACGCTCGCACTTTAAGATGCATGACTTTATCAGGCGCCTTAAAAACACAGAACGCTATTTAAAAACTATCTAAGACATCTCAGGACACTATAAAACCAGGACATGTCCTGGGAAGAAAGGACAGTTGGCAACTCTATGATTAACTTCATTCGCAAATAAAAAAATACACGTGTATGAAGTCGAGGACAGTAGCTAATTTACAAATGCACAAATTGAATTTATTTAAATTTAAATACCTGTCTTAAAACAAATCATTAATTCAACAATATGATGAGTCAATAAATCATGCTTTTAAAATCGGCAGTTGAAACTAACTTTTCTAGTTTTAAAGTATTTTATTACTTTCCGCTTCATTAATCTAATAGATTATTTGATAGTTTATATCTGGAATATTAATGAGCAACGTCTAGTATTGTTACCATGTCCAAAAATATCGTTAATAATCTCTTAAAAGAAACTTTACTATACATCTTGAAGTAACCATGTTTTTCATTATTGTTGTCAAAATCACATATTTGTATAGGTACCTACCAAATTTCGCAATAGCTCATTTTCAAAGACGTCAAGAAGCAAACTTCTACGTTTATATAGCTACTTGTAAAATATTTGTAAATTAAGCGATTTAAGCCTAGCCGAATACCTGTAAGTTTTTCTTACGTAAGCCTCTACGTGTATACACTAGTACACACGCACACATTGTTTTTGAAATTAAACCTGTATCTATCTAATAAATATTCTAGTAAATGGTATTTAAGTTTAACACAAGTACAGAAGTATAAGATGATAGATAAAGAGTTACACAATAATCTAAGTGTAATATATTAATACCCTAAATACTTTGTTGAAAGCGTAACCCTGACCGGTTAAATGTTTAATAACAACAATTATTCTATCAGCAAGCTCAAATATCAATGTCCCAATTGATTTGAGAGTCAGTCGATTGCGTAACAATTGAAAGAATACAAAGTACAACTAATTACCAAGCGATTATCAGCATGGCGTGACATGGAATTCGATGTCAAGGCTCGAGGACTATAATCGGACTTTAATCAATGCAAATTGCCAATTAAAAAAGTACATCGCAGACGGAAATCAAAAGGATTTCACGGTCATAATTAATCACTGGAGGACTGGAGCGTATTTCTAAATCGGCGAAGATATAATAGTCGACAGTGGACTCGGGGGTAATAATACAAGTTTACAATCCCTCCAGTGCTGGTCTCTGGCTTACCAATATTTGGGGAAATGGTCAGTATACTGGACGATTAGGTATGCCGAAGAACGCACGAAGTGAAGAACAAAAAGTAGGAATGCAGAGTCCCGGGATTGAAGGTAGACTTTTCGAAAGCAACCGGGCTTTGACGCTAAGATGATGATAATGGGATAGCATACTGGAATGCGTCCTACGCTACGTTTATCGAGACGCGATCTGCACTCCAGGATATGTTTGCCCCATCGCACGTTGGTCTTGCGACAGATGTGACCGGTCCACTGCCACTTAGTCTTAATAATTTTGCGACCTATGTCCGTAGCGGTTCTCTTACGGATATCTTCGTTTCTATTTCTATCCCTAAGAGAAACATCCAACATAGCTCCAGCCCGGTGGACTGACGACCTGCTTAAGGTCGTCAGTAATAAAGCCAGAAGCTGTCTAATGAAAGCGAGAGACTGCGATATGTGGCGCAGTGCAATGGACATTGATTGGCTGAAGAAGAAGGAGGACAGTATACTCGGCATGCTTGTTAAAGTTGGTAATTTGTTAAGCCGGAATTGGACGGTTTATTTGTCTTGTATGAATCAACCAAAGCGCTTCATATAAAAATAATCTTTAATTTTTCAATTTCATTGAATACCATCATGTTCTTTCAACTCTGTGGCAGTCGATAAGTATCACAAACGCCGTCGGCCGCGAAAGAAGGGACACCTAGTCACGACTGGTGTATGCTTATTATCAAAACGCACTATAGTTCCGTGAGTATAGTGGTTTCTTTTAGACACCGGTCGCGGGGCACATACGCTGTGCGCAGCGTTTATATGCCAGGAGTTTTTGTTTTTTATTTATTGCTTAAGGACAGCAGACAGCTTGACGGCACAACTGTGATGGGAAGTGGTTACCATCGCCTATGGAACTTAGCAATATCAGAGATGCTGCCAAAGCCTTGAAGGAGAAACTGGAACCTGGCCATCGATGCCGGAACAGAACTCAAGGAGTTTCAGAAAGACCGCTATAGTTCATTTTCATAACATGCATTCGTCGTATAACATTTCGCAGCATGTAGCCTACGGCGTTTGTCGCGTCCCACCGCCTAAGGCTCATTAGAGGGATTCACGCACTGGTTATCTTGATGTGCAAAATTCAAGACGAGATTTTTCTTCCTCGTTGCCGCGTGGTAGATACATTAATGTGTGTACACTTTGTCAGAAAGGCGTTGCATATTTCCCGATCAGTATAACCCAAGTAACTTTAACACATTTTAATAAATCGTTTGCGTGCACAAATAATGTACTGTTACGAGTTACAGGGCTCGAATTAAAATGTCGTTGGAATTACTATAGAAAATATTAGAACTATACAAACACGTATAAAACAGATACAAATATAACTGATCAAAATAATCTAATAATAATAAAATAATAAAGAACAATATCCGTCACTATATAGATTACCGAATGTACACACGTCTTGCCTCGCTTGTGGTTATCGCTTGACTGCCTCACCCCTCTCTTAGCGCATTGCTTTATACTGTACAAATACAATATGTCTGTAGACTGGCTTTCTAAGAATCACTACCTGGCTACTACCATAAAGATTGCAATACAAAATGGGCTAATTTTAAACACAAAGTAAACAAAAACTTCGTTTAAAAAAACCGACTTCAAAAACTAAAAAACTAAAATGTATAAAATAACTTATTTCTAAAGCTATTATTATTAATATATATTATCTAAAACATCTTAAAGTCGGTGCTTAGTAATTTTCAAAATATAGTAATTTTTATGTTTTGCTTTGCACCGACTTCAAGATGTTTTAGATAATATATATTAATAATAATAGCTTTAGAAATAAGTTATTTATACATTTTAGTTTTTTAGTTCTTGAAGTCGGTTTTTTTAAACGAAGTTTTTATTTTTTATTTGTTACTTTTTAGTGTCTAGCTAAGTATGGGTGGACCTACGAATGGTGCCGCGCTTCTTAAAAAATATAGGTCCCAAGAACCGGGAACAAAAAAATGTTCGTAAAATAAAAACTACTGGGCCAAACTATGTCAAATTTTTAGGGGACCACATGGCAGCTATTCCGCGTCGAACAAAAAAAGAATCACGTAAATCGAATTATAAATCTCAGAGTAATCGGTGTACATATGGAACGGAGTGAAAATTATTTTCATGAAAAATGTTCATAAAATGAAAACTACTGGGCCAAACTATGTAAAATTTTTAGGGGACCAATTAGAAGCTATTCCGCATCGAACAAAAAGAGAATCACGTAAATCGGATCATAAATCACGGAGTAATCGGCGAACATACATTAAAAAAAAAATATCCCGACGAATTGAGAACCTCCTCCTTTTTTCGAAGTCGGTTAAAAAGAATTCCAAATGCCGAAAAAGGTAATAAAATGTCTATAGGTATGCTGGTGTGAATTTGTCTTTTGTCGGTGTTCCGGTCGTAACAGTACAATGTAAATACTACTTATATACTAAAGTTACTATAATTTCGTAAGTATTTTTTTCTATTAGGTTGTAATACATATGTTTTGAATGCAGATAAATACAAAAACTATACTGTTCTTTAAGCCGCTTACATTTCGAGCCATTGATAGCATGCTAAGATAATGTCAGCATTTACTAGCGTACAAAATTAGTGTCATTAACAATCAATTCCATTTTAATGGCTATCAAGAAGTTGAATCGATCTTATGATCATTAGTTCCTATTAATATTCGTCTGACCTTTTCATCAAACATCAATTCAGTAATCGTATGTCCTTGCACATCCCCTTCTCTGTTAATTATTATATTTTAACCTGTGACTCCAACTAAATTTGAAAGATTCGCGCACATTTTAATGAAATATAATAAACCAACGCACAATATTCAGACGTAACGATGTTACGCCATAATATGTGCATAATGACACATCACTACAATTTCGTGATTGTAAAGAGATTGTGGCGACCGACTCTGATATTAGTTATGTGGGTTCAATTCTTTTTATGGATATATTAGCTGCGCCCCGCGGTTTCACCTGCTTGGTGATGGAAAATCGTTTTATTTTGCATAATTCACACTATCTTTGTAAATTATAGCCTATGTGTTATTCTGATCTGTAAGCTATATTATTGTAATTTGTAATGTTTCATCAAAATCTTGTAGCAACGAGAGGTAGAGGTTAAATAATACTTCAGATGGCAGAGAGTAGTATTATTCACTGTCGAGTGCTGATGTGAACTCATTTATTTTGGAAACGGTAACCTTAAGTACAAATACTAACTAGCTGTACTGCTGGTACAATGTATAGCACAGTGTGTGAGCGGGACGGATGATGTGCGATCGAGATAGAGCAACTATTAATATCTGCGCTCCCGCGCTGCGCTAGTCAGTAGTTCCTTGTCCACTGCGATGACTAGACGTATGCAGCTGCTAACAAACATACATGCATACATTTTACAAACTATAACTGTAGAAAATATAGGTTTGCTTTTCACCACTGTCTCAGCTGATATTGAGTTATAACGCGATTTACGATGGAGTACGCTCACCTAGAAGATACCCATTAACTCGTGACTAGAATACTACAAGATTGTACTTGTCAGGAAAAACAGACTCAGCAAAATTGACTGAAGAAAAGATGAAGCGAAGCGCTTGGTTATGACTGGTGGTTTTGCATCACGTAAGCGCAAACCGGTGCGCCTGGTTATCCGATGATAAAATAGGGAAGGAGGACGGAATTCGACGGCTTCTGCGGTTAAGCGAGCTAAGCTTTTGCCGGCCAACCTCACTATAATGTTGAGGCTCCGAGTTTGAATCCTGGCACGGTAAATTTCGTAAAAATAAATCCGTTATTTACTAGGGTCTGGGTGTCTGAGAGCGGCCATTGTATATTAACCATAACACAGGCGTTACTTGCTTACCTAAGCTAATGTATACAATGTGTGTCGCTGCCGATAAAAAATAGTTATCAAATTTTTCGAAACCTTGTGCGGAAGCGATAGGAATAGGTTTAAACTCTAAAATTTGATTTAAATAGGAAGATCCTAGTATGCGTTTATTTTGAAATTTATCCAGAAGCGTTTGTAAATTAAGCGAATAATTTTCACCTGATGGTGTTATGCCAGCAAATGTGGACTGAGCCTTAGGTGAAAGTTTTCCTAAAAGATAATATAGTTTATCCGTATCGGTAAGCGAAGCATTGTCATGAACAATATTCTCAAAACTCGAATAAAAGGTTGGCCAATTATGTAAATTGCCATCAAACGACATTAGTTCAATACGCGGTAATTTTGGATATTGTTTTTCAGTATTTGAAATTAAATTGTTTTGTTGTTCAAGCGATGAAACTTTATCATAAATGTACTTAACTCGGCAATATAGATCCTCAAAAGAAGCCCAAGTTTGGTTATCTAATTTTGCTTTAGGATTTAATTTTAATCTACATTTATTGAAAGTATTATTAGCGATTTGAAACTCTTGACGAATATTCTCTAAGTTAATACAAGAAGAAAGAAAATAATCTTTAGCTTGCCATTGTTTAGACAAGTTAAATAAGGTTTGTAGGCGAGCATAAAGCGTATTTCGACTATTTAAAGCTAAATCATGATCGATGCTTTCATATGAAACTTCAGATTCTTTCTTTGACATTTTATTATACTATGAAGTGACAGTTAAATACGAATAAAAATGAATAATGTGAATATAGCTGTATAGCGGGCGAAATGTATTGAAAACAAGTACTTAGTATCAATTTAAACAAAAAAGTAGTTTGAAGTAAAGCGATAGTTGCGGGTTGCGAATAGCGCGATGCGAAGCGTTGCCACTCCGTGCAGCGTGCACGAGCGAGGCAGAGAAGTGAGTATGTAAACCGCTGGATTATGATAAGCGAGATAGCCAATATGAAAATGGTTGAACGACGCGATTATAAGAAGACTTTATTAAAGATGTAGTGAATAAATAAATGTAGAAATATTTAGAAGCGAAATATGTATTTGCGATGTAAAATACGTCTCTTATTCCTTGCAAAGCCAACTCAATTATGTAATATTAATGTAATAAACTATGATCAAGTGAATGTATAAGGGAATAGCTAGCGTATAGAAACTGGCGGAATGATTAATAGCTACGTAGGTTAGGTATTCTAACGTAACCAAATGTGATGTGATTTAATTGGTAAATGACCAAATTAAATATAAAAAATTATGCGGGAATTAACTAAAGAGTATTTCAAATAGAAAACGGTCCGGAGATCCGGCTCGAAGGACCAAAATATGGTGCGGCGGCAATTACACTCGTAGATGCCAGCGAGCGTGGCAAGCGGTGTATGCGCGCGGGGGTGAGGAAGGATTGGGGGAGGATGACGTTTTACCGCCAGGTGGCGTTACCACTATCCTTTAAATCAGGTTTCCTGGAAGAGATCGCTCCAACGTTTTTATCAAGAAAGTATCGGATTTAACATTTTCGTCATTGTTCATTTAAATGGGCAATTAAATCTATATAAACTTGCAGTAGACAACTGTGAAATAATCGTTATTAAAAATTAATAGAAGCAAAATTTCATCAACAGTCAAATGAAGAACCGTGTGAACGGCGACGCGTTTCGGCTCAAATGTCAATATTTAAATTAATATTGCCCTGAATAAATTTGGAATAATTAAAATACGCAGTGAATATTAAATGAATATTTGAATACTGATGCAAAACTAGTGGATTATAAAGCTATTTAGAAGACATTTACTTATTACGACATAGCCTTCACAAGACAACGCGGCATTCATGCAAGAGGATTAGATTTGATTTGAAAAATAAAATCTCAATTTAGATATATTATAGACGAGTAAATATATTTTAAGATTACTAATATATTTACAATTGCTTGGCCATACTAACTGACTGACTGGTATAGCAACGCATAGCCCAAACTATCGGGGCTAGGACTGTGAAAATTTGCATGCGACTTTCTTCTAGACTGTAGGTGCGCCTAAGACATTTCTGAAAACACAACCGCTAAGGGGATGAAAACGGGCATGAAAGTTTGTATGACAATACGTCGTTTTTATAGTAAGAAGCATATAATTTTATAACTTTTTTCGGGTATTTCCGGTTTCTACCCACTTTTTCTACCCAAAAATATTTTTTCCGCTTTCAACCCAAAATCTATTCCGTTTTCAACCTACAAAAATAAATATAATATTTTTTTCCGTCTTCTACCCAAAATGCTTTCCGTTTTCAACCCATTACTAATTTTCATTGTTTTGAAGTACGGTCAGAAACATTATTGCTTTTAAATATTTATTCATTGCAAGATAAACAGCTCACAATATTCAAATGTTTAAATCTACTCAATATTAGTTCACGAACGACTTCTTACCTGCAAGTGTGTATGACGTCACTGGATAATAATAACCCAACACGCAAATGAATAAACAAGTTTTTTTCAAAATTATTTCACCTGAAACTAAAACCAGAGCCTGTTGCTTTCACTTTTGCTAAGCGATATATATAAAAAAGGCAAACAGTTCAATATGATTAAAAAAAAAGGCATTTTAAAAAACATGTATGTATACATACATACATGTTTTTTATGCATCTTTGATGCTTGCCTTAGGTTTAATACCGAAAGAAATGGTGGATGATGCTTTTCTCTATATTATGGAATAGAGTCCCACGCATTAAGATGCAGTAAGATATAATGATTATATTGTCAAAACATATATGTTTGGCGGAAAATATCCCCTAGAATTATGGTCTTCATGCGGATGTCGACACAAAACAACTAGCGCTCTTGTAAGATAGCATGTGACTGTAAAGCGCGTTGTGGCAAAGAAAAAGTCACTAAACATGCTTCAGTTCCTTTCATATACTAATAATGACGCTAAAAAATAAAATACACGGTTCAAAGGAAAATATATTGTAATATCAAGGAATCGAAAAACATGTTGTGTTAGAGAGAGACAATAAATAGAATCTGCGCTTAATGACTTGGCTTGTGGCAAAAAATTTTAGGCCATTGTTAAGAAACATAGCTCGTTTATATATTAAATTTAAAAAAAAGCTATTACATAATTTATGTCAATACTTCACGCTTTTAACGTCGATTATTAGTATTACCCAATCTATCCAATTATTCAAATTTTACTTAACTTTTAGTTATATTTTCAATATTATGATTCCAAAAGCAATAAATGCATCCAGTGTATTGAACAATAGTTACAAACATTTTCTTTATTAAACTAATTTATAGTTTCTCAAAGTCTATTTGATATTTTACTCTGTGTTATTTGATATTTTGACGAGGTTGTGAATTTTGAAAATGTTATGTACCAAACGTTTATTATGTGATCTATGTAATAATGTTTTATAATCTAAATGTGAGTTTTAGTTGTTTGTAAAGAATGTATAAGAATCTTTTTGACTTTATTATTTTTTAAATAAATATTTTTAATCGAATTAACTTTTTCTGCTGCCTGTACTCAGTTCAGTGGGTAGAAACCGGAATTGAATTTTGTAATGGGTTGAAAGCGGAATTATTATTATTATTTTTGACTTGTGGGTAGAAAACGGAAACACCCCTTGTTTCTGCTTAGAAACAGAGGTACACGTAAGGTCGTAAGTTACTACGTTTCGCAACAAATCCAGGAGGCAAGATAGAGGATGGAGGATATTTTGTAAGAGGATAAAAAGTGTGTTACGAACAGAATTACCCCCCCCCCAATCTCTCCCCCGAAATTCCCAAACCCCGCTCACCGCACACATGTAGATCGTTTGATTAGCAGCTAAGCGTCTGACAAAAAGTAGTATCTTAGCGAGTGCGCTGTGAGCCACCGGCAAAGCTTGAATTAGTTTTGAATTCCCTTCCAATTCGAGTTTTACATACAGGAAAACTAGAAGAAATACCAAACAGAAAAGAAGCTTTCGGAATTAATCGGTGAAATCTATATAATTAGTGCTATCAGTATTCAGAGGAATATAAGGGTTCTAGTGTTAACTTGTGTTGATCGAGTTTAACGTGCCGTTTCATATGAGTAGTGTTAATTTTTTCAATTGCTGTTATAAGCGCCTATAAGAAACACAGTCATAAGAGAAAAGAGTTTTTCATTGTCTATACAACCAGCACCGTACAAAGTGTATTACTTGATTTGATTGGCATCGCTACCCTATTTCTAGAACAATGGGGATTTATTTATGTTGGAGGATATGTCAGTTTTAATTTATTTACTACTCCAAAAAAATGTAAACCCTTTAAACGTACAGTCATCAATGCGCACTAACTGAGTTCAATACTTTGTAAAAAATTCAAAATACGACACGTCATAAAATTTCTTTTTTACTGCTTCAGGAAGTTCAAAAAGTGTTCAAAGGTACTTTTTCTTAATTCTGAAAATACTTTTGTTGAATCACATCGAAAATATGCACGATGCCTTTTTTATTATCCTTCTAATATGTTGAAGACATATTTGCGGTTTTGTGCTCGCTACTGGGTCGATTCATTGGGTCAGATTGTAACCTCTTTGTTAAAGCATTTGAATTTATTGTGACACTTTTTTGTACTGATATTGTTACGAGTGCGGGACTCAAATTAAAAGTGCCGTTGGAATTACTATAGAATTTATTAGAACTATACAAACACGTATAACACAGGTACAAATATGAGGACACAACCAGTACAAACAGCACGATTCAATATCACGCGCAAAGTCCGTCACTATATAGCTTATAGAATGTAATCGTCTTGTTGGTATCGTAATCCTCGCTTGACTAACTGACCCCTGCATTCGGGAATTGTTTTATACTAATCTATACAATACAACAATGGACTGAATTTTCCAAGAAAACGTAATCTGCACACCTGCGGCCATAAACGAGTACAGTAACAATAGGATGTTTTTCTTAATTACAAATTTTAAACACAAAGTAAACAAAAGGAGTCCAAATGCGGGAAAGGTAATAAACTGCAGGTTTGCATTCACTTTGTGGGCGTGTAACGATATTACAGGATTACCTTTATTACATAGAACTATTTAAGGATAAAATTTATCTCAAATTATTTTCTAAAGCTTTACATTCCGTGATTGATAACGCATGATTAATATGTAACTTGAAATCTATTAGCGGAATTCTTCAAACTGGCCTTGTATAAAAGATTTATGTAAAACAAGAAATAGAGATAAAAATCAAATGATTAAAAATAAGAAGGCGTGTTGTTGGAACATTTGATTTACCCTCTTTTCCTTGAATCAGTAATAAATACGTTGCGAAAGGGTGTAGTAGATACAGTAGTAGTAAACTTTTAAAATGTAAGAACACTAAAACAAAAAGTTTAGTTTTACAAAATTAAAAGTTAAAAACAACGAAAATTATTAATAAAAAAATGAAAAATAAACATTTCCTAATTTTTCCAACGGGGTTCTATTCTAAAGCCTTTCAAGAATTGCTCCAAGAAAGGAAAAATATCTTAAATTTATAGTTTAACAATTATCACACTTGCAATGTTTATGTCCAAGCAAAACAAAAATATTTTGTAACAACGAAAATTATTAATAAAAAAATGAATAATAAACATTTTCTAATTTTTCCAACGGGGTTCTATTCTAAAGCCTTTCAAGAATTGCTCCAAGAAAGGAAAAATATCTTAAATTTAAGTTTAACAATTATCACACTTGCAATGTTTATGTCCAAGCAAAACAAAAATATTTTGTAACAACGAAAATTATTAATAAAAAAATGAATAATAAACATTTTCTAATTTTTCCAACGGGGTTCTATTCTAAAGCCTTTCAAGAATTGCTCCAAGAAAGGAAAAATATCTTAAATTTATAGTTTAACAATTATCACACTTGCAATGTTTATGTCCAAGCAAAACAAAAATATTTTGTAACAACGAAAATTATTAATAAAAAAATGAATAATACACATTTTCTAATTTTTCCAACGGAGTTCTATTCTAAAAAGCCTTTCAAGAATTGCTCCAAGAAAGGAAAAAAATCTTAAATTTATAGTTTAACAATTATCAAACTTGCAATGTTCATGTTCAAGCAAAAAAAATATACTAATTAACTATTGAATAACTAAATGAAAAATTGTTATAAAAAAAATTTTCAAGCAGATTATTGTTCATTCATCTATTCAGTTAGTGCTTGAATTTTTTAAATTTTTGATTTGCATATTTAGTATGTTTAAATAATATTTATTCATTAAAGGGCCGATGTGGGTGTGGCTTGCGTAAGCCAGAGTACCCGTTTCGGCCGTATTTTCATCCCTCTGGGAAAATTATAAATATTAATCTTACAGTTTCGAGAGTAGACTTTTTTTAGGAAATTTCCTCCTCCTTTCGAATCTTTTTTCAAATTTGAAAAATCTTTATTACTTTTTGAGATATTTGCAAAAAACTAAACCCCCCTTTTTTTTAGTTAATTGTTAATAACTTTTACAATTTTTGCAAGCGGAACTTCATTTTATTCAAAAATCATCTAGATGACATTCCGAATCGAATGACACCTCATTTATAATTTTCGGAGACTGCTGAAAAAAGTTGGTCCAAAAGGCACTTGTTTACTAGTCTATTAACCGATGGTTCAAATAAAATAATCGGTGTTTATGCATACAATTTGATCGATTATTTTATTTTAACCACGGGTAAATGTCGGTGCACACCAGCCTTAGATTCATATAAACTAAATTGCTACGATAGAACGATGTGGACGGTATAAGACAGAGGAAAAAATAACAACACAGACAATCGCAACAGAGGAGGCATTGTTTTTCAATATTCCAAGATAAGGAACAGGAAGTAACTTAAATATGGGACAGTGGGTCTCATTGTTTGGCGTCACCGTCGACATTTCGTAATAATGTCTTACGTAAATTTTAGATATTACTTGACAAGTCATCATTGCCGATGACTTGAATCGTTGTCAACGCATAAGGAGATTGCAATTACACCAATAAATTAGTTCTTGATAAGTTATCTGCATTTATATAATAAATAGGTTCGTGTTTGACTACGATCACGCTTAGGGGTAAATTACGTCACATTTGGTGCTTGACGAAGTATGACGTTGCGTGACAAGTGGTGGGACGGGTCTTAAATTTCCTGACGTCAGATTTCAAAATGGTTTAAAACACATAACTTTAAATATTAATAAATAAACTTCAAAATATTCTTTGTCGGTATGGGCATTGTGTTTCAATTATTAATAATTCATGATTCAATGAAATTCGTGTGACGTAATTTTTTTATATTATTTTACTTTATTGCCTTTTTCGGAAAAAATGGACTCTGGTACTGAATTTCATTCTATGTGTATAATATATAATAACAATTCATTAACGTCCCATAGAGTAAATAATAACCATAAACAAAATTAAAAGTAAATAAATAAAATGAGCAAGTTGTCGGTCGGCTAAATAAAACTTTAACAATACCTGTTGACACTTGACATTTTTGTCTTCTGGGAATAACAAAAATCAAATAAATTACCGCACTGAAACCCGTTAAAACGTAGTTTTATTATCTTACTTTTATATATTAGGAAAAAAAATATATTATAAAACTGATATTTTCGGTAAAATCCGAGAAGCAAATTCATTCAAGGACGTGGTATGATAATTAGACAACTTTAGTAAAGATGCATTTATATCATACATGTCAACCCGCGAATATATTTTTTCTTAAGTAGATCAATAACTCTGATTTCATATTTGTGTCATATCTGTTTAAACACGTTTCTAAAGGCAGGTTAAACGGGTCACAATTGTTTAACATCGCTTAGTCCATATCTATTCACGTTGGTCAGGAAGACTGCTAACATAAAAACTTCGTTTACGACCTTCATAATTAAATAAAACACAAAAGCCTCATAACAATGACGCAAAGCTACGGCCAGCCAAAAGAAGAATGGCAAAGTTTTATTTTCATTTGTGTTTCGTATTCGAGCAATCAACGTTTCCCGGCTATATTTGTTCACAAGCTACAATAATGATTTGTTAAAAAAATCCAACCAAACAACAATAGTTGGGCTTCACTAATATTAATTTGTAGTTTTCAGTATTTTTTAGGTCTTTAGCCATTTCGGCAAAAACAGTCACATACAACCAGGTGGCACAATATTCAAGCCTAGGGCCCTTCCGATAGAAAGCGGTTACTATCGCCTATGGACATTTGCAACGGCAGGGATGCGGACAATGTGCAGTTGGTCTCGAAGGGAAGACTGGAACCTTCCACTACTAGGCTACTGATACTGAAACACCACAACTCAATGGTGGCATTCTCTAGACCAAGGATAGTAGCCATCCAGATGGGCAAATGACCTATCACCTGACTGACACCTGACAAGTCGTAACAATTTTACCATCCTCCTTATTTTTGCACTACGAAGCGGAAAAATGTTTTGAAAAATAAAGTAATAGAGCCAAAATTGTTTTGAACAAGATCCGTAGAAATGTATTTGGGATACGAGGTATTCGATCAAATGTTTTTTTAAGATCCTGTCGCCAAATGATAAGCGTTAGTTATGAAATCGCGATAAGAATTTGGCCGATTTTTTAACATGTGTATCAAGGAAGGAAACTTCTTTGGAATCGTTGTGATTGGAAACTCGATGAAATAAAAAGCAATACACAAACAAAACACAAAAAATTTAAGACTAAGTCTATTTTTGAATTGAAATTTAGAATCCCCTCCCACTTCTCGTCACAATTTGTTTCACTTCTACTGCGTTTGAACTGCATACACACCTAATTTCTAACCTTTTCCAATACTGAAGTCGTTTTCATTCCAAAGAAAAAAAACGCTGAGTTGAATTTAGAATAAAGCAGGATATAGACGATACCTGTTCATGTTATGATAATCATAGTATTCACAAATCGATCTCAACGTGTGTGCCAATGGATGGTCTTCATTAATTACCAATTAACTCATTGCCACGTGACATATACTAGGAAAACATAATAAGATGACACTAATGGTAGTTTTTTTTTAAATTAATAGAATCAGACGCGGATATAGACTTTAAAATGGTAACATTTGCACACCTTGATAATGTTTACATTATAGAATAGTAATAAAGTATTTCTGTCTATGACACGAACTGCAGGTGTTTTTGGCTTGTATTATAAATATAGGATAAGATATGGAGCAAGTTTTTGGGGTCACGTATTTATTTTGGGAAAAGCTCTTATCTAACGCTCATCTCCATCTGTCCGTCTATAAGTCTATCTATCTTTGTATTTTGTCACAGTTGTATCAATAAATACTAGAAATCTAATATAAATACTAGAACCTCTATAGGTCACGGAAGGCCACGACACACCTTCCATGATCAAATTGATCGTGTACTAGCAGAAGGTGATGTCAGGAGCTTAAAAACAGACGAGCGTGCATGACAAGAGCTATGAATGTCAAAGAAGCAAGTGAGGTGTGTAAGAATAAGCCTAAATGGCGTTCTGTTGTTCGTTCCTACCCCGCAAGGGACCTGGCGTGAAGTTATCTATGTATGTATGTACCTCTATATAACCTCTACCTTATCCTCTTGTTACAACTTAGGTTCTGACAAAGATAAATTCCGTTCCTAATCTCTAAAAACACATTTTATTACCTGCCGGCATTTGAACCGATTGTGATTCTTTTATGATCGTCTTCTTTTGTTTACTTATTTATTGGCACACGTGTCTTGAGAACAGCCTATTGTTCTAATGTTTACGGCCGCTTGCGGCTGAATAATTAGCCAGGTGTTGCGGATTACGTCGACTACGATACGGGCACATTTGTATTTGAGAGGTATAAAACAACGGCCTGATGGGGAGAGAGGGGCAGTTCAGCGACAGCTACGATCAAGGCGTGACGTGTGTACGCTCGGGAATCCAATAGTGACGGTCTTTGCGCGTTTTATTGAATTACGACCTTCTGCATTACGGTTGGATTTGTTGTGTTCGGTTATATTTGTACCTGTGTTATACGTGTTTGTATAGTTCTAATAAACTCTATAATAATTCCAACGGTATTTTATTTCGAGTGCCGCTAAACTCGTAACAATATATACATATACACACACGTATATATGTACATACGACAGTACAAACATTCCTCTTAAAGTAATATATAAAGCTGAAGAGTTTTTTTGTTTGCTTGAACGCGCTAATCTCAGGAACTAATAAGAAAGATAGCCCATTTATTGAAGAAGGCTACAGACTATATACCATCACGCTAAGACCAATAGGAGAGGTTTACCAATGAAGAATGTTTCAAAATCGGGGGTTTTTTAACTTACTTTTTTTTAATATTCCACGCGGACGAAGCCGCGGACAGAAGCTAGTACACTTATATAATAAATAGCTTTAAGAATACTCAATAGAAAAGTAATGCTTCTGAACCTTATAATGTAAGTTATGGATGTACTTATTTTATGTGCTCGTCATATATAGCGTTGATATTTATTTGGACTTATTATTAATGTTTAGTATACCTTGTAATAACCTTCAACAAAACATTGCAGTACGTAAGATACAGTATTTTAAGACAAGTGAAAATATTAAACAACAGAGATAACCTCACAGTGCACTTGATTAACTTTTTTACACCTCCATGTCATTGAAGTGAAGACGTAATAAAAATAGCCGTCAATATGAGAAACAAAAATATCTACTTATATATATGTATAATAACATCATAAATGTCTCACTGCTAGGCTCGGTCTTCACATTATAGGGGGGACACGGACAGTATACCCGCCACGCTTATCCAAGGCGGCTTGGCAGGTTTGACACATCGGCTATCTCGATGTAGAGGAGGTTGCATCACGATGTTTTTCTTCACCGTTGTTAGCACGTGGTAATTGTAACAATATGCACATTAGATCAGAAAACTGACTAAGAGGTGCATGTGTTCCGGCTAGGATCGAACCCGCGCCCTTTGAGTCTGGGACGCGTGCGCTAGCCATTACACTACCGCACTACTGCTTAGTAGTAACGTAACTTATAGTAATACCTAAACGAGTACATTTAACTTTTTCAATTTTTATTTGTTTCTTCTTTATAGCCAGAGCAGTCTCTACTGGGGGTGCAAGGGGTGCGAGGCACCCGGTCCCAGGGACCTACGGGGTGCAAGTCTATTGACTTTAATAAAAAAAGTTATAAAAGATCATCGTTATGGTTTTTCAAGATCTTTCTAATAACACCCCACACGAATACGAATATATGTTTTAGTCAAATATCAATATATCTGTTTAAACGGTTTTAAGAAACTGATCGATCCGTCATACACGCACACTCTCGCGATGTGTGTACATTTTCAACCACGAGTGAAGCGCTCCCGCCTTCGCAGATTGCAAGAGCGGTGTATATCAATTCTTCACAACGGTACTTGTATATTCGAATAAGACGGACATACGGACTTCATGAAACTATAAGTGTATGTTCTTGTCAGATGGTTATGCAACTCTTAAAATATTGTTACGACCTGAACGCCGACTAAAGACAAGAAGAAAATTCACACCTGCATACCTGTTGACATTTTATTACCTTTTCGGCATTTGAACTTCTTTTGTTTACTTTGTGTTTAAAATTTGTGATTGGAAAAACAGCCCATTGTGAATTGCAATCTTTTATGGTGGTCATTAGTTAGGTGTGATTCTAGGAAATTCAGTCTACGCGGTCAAACAGACATATTGCATTTGTGCAGTATATAGCAATGCCCCAATTGCGAGATGAGGCAGTTAAGCTATAACCACGAGCGGAACAAGACTTGTGTATATTATATATACGGTAATCTATTTAGTGGCGGACTTTGCGCGTGTTATTGAATCGTGCATTACGTTTGGACTGGTTGTGTTCAGTTATATTTGTACCTGTGTTATACGTGTATAGTTCTAATAAACTCTGTAATAATTCCAACGGCATTTTAATTCGAGTCCTGCAATTCGTAACAATATCTATCTTTAAAAAAATATTCGGTCTCGTAAACATTCCTTATTCTTGTTTCTTGTTGACTCACATAACCACAGTGAATATAATGGATTGTCAGCTATTTCAGTCGACCCCTAAAATTTTGGCAAGTGTTTACTTGGTGTAATTTAATAAAATAGCTCTCAAGTCGTTTGACTGATGGGGTTTTTGAGTGCCAAAGATAATACCGAATATAATAAAATTATTATAGTACACTTTTTATAAAAACTAAAGTCTGATATTCTGAAAATACGGTCGGAGTTGCCTGATCATAGGGATGAAGACAGTACTTTTGTCCCTGGGAAACGATTTTCCCCGCTAAAAAAAACTATGGGAACCAAACATAAAACATGCGAATCATGTCCGAACTTCTTGTACGGCCACTGTTAAATCGCGACATAAATTGTATAATAAAGTATCAAAAATGTTGTAATTTTTTAATGTAATCATTTCATACTTGTACTTACTATATATTTATAATTACTTTTGACTAAATTATTATTTATTATTTTACTCAATCAATACGAAATATCAATGACAGAAAAGATTTGGAAGGCTTGATTTCCTTTTTTTTTAATTCTAGGAGTTCAGCAGACAGGCAGACGGCCCACTTGATGGAAAGCGGCTACCATCGCCTATGTACATTTGCAATACCAAAGGTGCTACAAATGCGCTGCTGCTCTCTTAAGAGAGACTAGAACCTGGTCACTAATGCCGGAACACAACTCAAGGTTGTTGTGGCGACATACTTTAGAACAGGGGTGGTAGCCATCCAGTCGGGCAAATGCCCTACCACCTGGCTGTGGGTTGTTTTGTCGCCTCTTACGACAGGCCGCCCGGCCGCAGGAAATTGTATTCTTTCTCCGTTCCTGCACGGATAAATGTTTGATGACGTCACATATGATTTTTCATTTGTGACGTATTTAATTAGTCTGACGAACTCATTTAGATATGGAATTTACGCCTGATTTAATTAGAGGAGTAGTTGTTTGCTTAACTAATCAGTTTTTATTTACTTTCCTCATATTTAAAATAAAAAGCAGAGCGTTAACCTTGGGTGAAAGGCCTATTTAGGCACTCGAACTATTACTATTAACGCCCTCACTACAGTCGTGCGCAAAACCATCTCATGCCTAAATAAGTCACTTTCACCTCTCGTGTAACAATCTACTATTACAGCTACATAAATGCATAGTATTTTTTTGAAATTTTCGCGACCAGTACACAAACATACTGTGGCGAGTGATGCCACCATCACGCCAACAATCTAGTTGGTTTAAGAAGTTTTAGAAAAAGGTAGAAGATTCTGGAAGGAAAAGAAACTAGAAGAGCATTCATCAAAATAATGTACTTTTAGCTAACATACGTCATTATCGCTGATTTAACAATGAATTTCTTTGTTCCTAATTATGCACAGTGACGTCAATGTATCATCTGTCTCCGGTTGATACACTCTCGAATGGCATACCGTTTGTGCGGTTATTTTTAACTCATAATCAAAGATACGATATCAATGATGCGTTTGTTTCTTTGTACCCTCAATCAATATCGATGATGACTAATGCTGGCTGACTATATCGTATAGTACTTTATTTTATTTTTTAATCGTTTTCTACTAATTTTCTAATCAATAATATTATAAAACCCTAAACATGTCCTGTGTGTCCATTGAAGCTATAAAAAAACCCAGCTGGAATAGACTATATAAACGATAGAGAAACCGATGTTTTTTTTTATTTGTTGTCTGTGTGTTCGGGATACATGTAAAAACTGCTGGGTCGATTTCGATGCGGTTTCCACTGATCTTCAGCAAATTATTAGGCTTAAAATCTGCACTACTTTTTATCCCGGGAATTTGTAGTTGTCGGGGTGCATAAAAAGAGCTTATTCCGACATAGTTTTCCCTAAAACGATGGCCAAAATCCTTTCTCAATGCTGTGGTACTTTTTGTACCGGGAATCCCGCGGGAATTTCAAGTCAAACGTGGACTAAATCGCGGGCATATCCCTAGTTAATATAAAGTTTTTCCTCTTTCCGGGCGAACGAGGTTGTTGGCTTTAATGCTTTTTGTGGTTTTTTGTGTATTTTATGTTTTTTACTTTTAATTAGAATAGTACTACTCATTTCTAAGTTTTCTGTAATGGTGTGTAATGAAGAGTTATCTATATTAGCGACCGCTGTAGCTAAATTCAGCTTAGACAGTATCATTATTATACATTAGTTGGGAAACAACACAGTGTCGGTAGAAACTGATTTGACAAAAATACCTACAAAGACTTTAATAGCGGTATTCATACGTAAGAAAACCTTAAATGACAAATCATCCAAGAAGTGGAAAAGTTCTCAACTAACAAGCACAAACTCTGAATACGAGTGTGACGTTGACAGATGTCTTGCAAATTGGTCGAAGTCCTCATTAAGCTAGGAGGGAGGAAGCTCAGTCGTTTTACGTAATTTTAATGTAATACCGGATACCTCTTGTCCATATATCACTTTAATCTTCTTGATCTTAAACATGTCACGGCCTAAATTAAAAAACGATAATACTCTGCACCAAGAATAACATCCCTTGTGTTCATAATAAAACTACGTTTTAACGGTTTTAAGCGCGGAATTTATTTGATTTTGGTTATTCCGACGGTTATTCTCTTCAAGCCATAACATGTTGTGAAGCTGTGGTAAGTTAGATTAGGCTCCCGTAGAGCCCTGCAGGAATGTCCTGCATGGACGGAGCAGCGCCGAGAGCTCGTCGCCTATACCGGACTGGACCTTTCGCTCCCGGCCGTGGTTCGCACCATGGTCGGGAGCCGCACCGGATGGGACGCCGTCTCCTCCTTCTGCGAGCATGTTATGTTTGCGAAGGAGGAGGCAGAACGGGAGCGTGAGCGCACTTCCTTGCTCCGCTCCCGACAAAGGAGGACGCGCCGACGCCGGAGGTCTGATCTAGACCTTCGGCCACCGTAAGCGGGCGGCGCGGGTGGGGCCTCTAGGGATATAGAGGTTCTCACTCACCCGCACATGCCGTCGAGATGAGAGCGCGAGTGTTCCGCGCGCGCTCATCTCTCTTCCCGTGGGGCGCGTTACAGACCGCCCCACGCCCGGAAAAGACCGAGACGTCGCCGGGGGAGTAGCTCCCCCGGCATTGGAAGAGGCCCAGTGAGCGGGGCCCACGCCTGCCAGGGAATGCGGAGCCGGGTAGCCTATTCCCGTAGCCCTGGCATAAGGCGCAGGACGGAACACCCAGGGGTTTTAGTGGGTATCCCTAACTGGGGAGTGGCAATAGCGTGGCACCGGTTCTGATCGGGCACGCTAGTGCCACCCCCGATCTGGCGAATCCCACACTGTCTCACCGGGTCGCGAGCATCCCCCAGGCTTCTGTGCCTGTCGCGGCTTAGTCCTCAAACGGATTTCCCCTGGCCAAAAAAAAAAAAAAAAGGCTCCCGTAGAGTAAATAATAACCATAAACAAAATTAGAACAAAATAATTAAAATGAACAAGTTGGCGGTAGGCTAAATAAAACTTTAACAATACTCGTTGACAATTGTCATATTTGTCTTCCGTGATCACGGCAACTGAAAAGCGGCCGATACATCGGAATAACCAAAATCAAATAAATTACCGCGCTTAAAATCGTTAAAACGTAGTTTTTATTATGTATACAAGTCGCGAAAACGTGCGAAAAAATATTATCGCTTGTGTTTCATAGCTTATTCCTCAAACTACTACTACTACGCTATAGTAGACGCTAGTATTACGTTCATACATAATACTTCTGACATCGAAGCTTTAGAAATTGCAATTTAACATGACCAATATGGACATATATAATTGAAATTGGCGTAAAATATGCAAATATATTTAAATTCGATTCATTTTCATTTTATTTTTTAAGACGAAGAGCAGCTATAAGTCATGTGTATAACATTGATAACATGATAATTCAAAATGAATTAGGAATTTTGAATTTAATAAAATATGCTTCAATACTAGACTAGAATTTAGAGTTTGATATGACCTTCGTTTGAAAGTAATAATGTCTTGTATCTTGACGCATGTATGAATTAAATTAAAAACTATAAGCCAAGTTAAGGTATGGTTTCCTATTGTGCAAGAATAAAGTTGAATATGAAAACAAACAGGTTTATTATTGAATTCAGAATCAAATCAAAAACACGCGAGAAAAAGAATGTTAAACTATAAGATGGATGGGTACAAATATAAAGGTATGGTCTAAAAAAAGATGGATGGATTGTCTGAAGGATGATATAATGATTTGTGGTGTGACAGAAGATGTATGTCAGAATAGAGGAGTGTGGAAGGAAAACACATATTGTGCCGACCCCAATTAATTGGGATATGGTGAAAGAAAAAAGAAAGAGACTGCTGATTAAAGCTAAAAGAAGTTTGAGAAAAAGTAACTTTAGATGTCGATACGTTATTACTTCATGAATTATTTACTGTTAGTACGGTAGCTCGTGGAATCCATTTTGATCACTCAAAAACGATTCAAAAATATTATTTTATTTATTATTTTCGGGCGTATTGCCTCGAGTGTAGGTAAATCGAATCTTTAATAATTAATTAGGTATTTTCTCAAGTTTTCGCGACTACTACACATAATAAAAACTACGTATTACAACAATTAATTTGTATACTAAAAATGCTGAACATACAATTAGCTGGCATTACGGAACATATCTTTAAAATTTTAAATATTTTGCATAAATATCTATGTACAAAATAATTATAAAATACATAACTTTATCGATTGATGCTAGGTTGAGACACTTAATTTTTATTTTATTGCGACGAGATAAATATTTAATTTTCTAACAGATCTAAATAATACAAGTGAACTTTAAGCGTTGATTTATGCATCAATGCCTGTTGCGTATTTTTTTTATTACATGATTTATAGTATCTATAATTATATCAAATTTTATGACACTCGATATTTGGAGCATTATGATATATTTTATAAATCTTTTAGGTTGATGGAGGTATTATGACTCCCCCCAGGGGGCGCCCCCCGCGGTCCCACCCCCTCCGACCGCGGTTGGCGCACGGGGAAGCGACCCCGGGGCCCCGAGCGACCACTGTCACATTTCCCCCGTTCTTCCCGTGACAGTGGTGTCCCACCTACGTTCCCATCCCTAAATCGATCCTGTGTGTCCCTCCTCCCCAACTGCCCACCTTTCCCTCGTTTGACGGGCCACTCGCACCTCTCCATTCAGCGGAGAGGCTCCACGCGATGTGGCGGCGACGGGTCCGGCGGCCGGGCATTTTGCCAATCCCCGGGCCGGCGACGGAGTGGGCCTAAGGGCGGTCCGCCCCTTGTAATGCTTCGCCACCGTCGCGCGATGCAGGGTGTGGTGGCGGCGGTTTTACCCGACCGCACCCGCACCGCGGTAGAAGAAGAAGACATCCAGATGAGATTGGGTGGAAGGCTTCGTTCTGCCCGCCCTTAGGACAGACCGACCCTCCCACCTACCCGAAGCTTGGTTAGGCGTGCCTGCAGCTGCATGCCGGGCGGGTCATCCCGGTTGCTAGCGCCCTGTGGGCGGCGTGTGGGTTGTTCGTAAACGGCGGACCTCACGCACGCCGCTCACGGATCTTTAGTTATAAGTCATTCAGATGGTCTCCCATAAAGGAGACAATTTTAGATTTAATAACCTCGTAAGAGGTTCGAACAAATATGCAAGCACAAGAACAAGAGCAACTACCCCAGGCAGGTCGATCTTCCGCCACAAAAAAAAAGGGAGGCGAATCCTGCACCGATGCCGGTACCCATGGTAAGGTCAGCTGTTCCCCATCGTATTCTGGGGGGGGAACGTCCTTGCGCTCAACGTGGACTTTGTCCAAGGAGAAGGTGCCCGTGATGGGCGGCGAAGTAACTTTCGCGCGAAGTAGCAGCAGATTGAGCGGCCGAACATCTGCTGCCAGCGGCGCCAGAAGCGGCAACCAGAGCGGGACCTTGAGTGGAGCTGTCGCAGAGTCATCCGACAGTAACCTGTCAATGTTCTCCATTCGGTCCCGCTCTAGGTCGAAATCTAGGTCGCGTTCGCGATCGCCGACGCGCTCACGCTCCGAATCGGGGCCCGGCATACGCACGGAGCCGGAAGCCGGGCCCTCACACTCGTCGAGCCAGTGGCGCGCCCAGAAGAAGAGGAGGAGGGCAGCGCCATATCGTGGACCCCAGAAGATGTCATGGGTGTCCAGCGATGAGGAAACGTTGGCGTCCAAAACCTCCCGCAGGGTGTCCCCACCTTCCGCGGGAGCTCCAGAAGAGGCAGCCAGCATGGTACGTGCCAAAGAGGCCGTTGCCCAAGCGGGTCGGGTCACCGACCTTGAGCTGGACCATGAGGAGAGCACCGTCGAGCTGATTAGAGCCGCCGAAGAGGCGCGTATCGCTCGACGGGCCCCAGAACTCCTAACTCGCTCAGGGTCGGCAGCAGCCATGGACGAGGCCGGAGCTAGGACTGCCCAGGCCATTGAGACCGACGTCCGAAACGCCCTTGGGATCATTCGCCATGTGGCAAAGGTCCCCAGGGGGTTAAAAGGGACTTTTATGAAGTCCCTTAATGACTCGGTCTCCATCATCAGTGACGCCTTCGAGGTGTTGCGGGGCCGTACCGAGTCTGAAGAAATCAGACGACTTGAAGCGGCCAACAGACGCCTCGAGGCTGAGATGAGTCAGATGAAGAAGGAAATGGCTAGTCTTCGCGCCGAGTTCGCCCGACCCCGACTTGTACCGGCCACCAAATCACCGATGCCAAAGCCTCCGCCTCCACCACCCGCACCACGACCGTCGACGTCGTCTGTAGTGGAAGGGCGATTCAAGGACCAGGACGAGCTGTTGCGCCATCTAACCCTATCTATTGGGGCCATGATGGACGCAAAGCTGGCCGCCCTGGATGACCGCCTTCTCCCGGAAAGGCGAGTCCGTCCGCCGCTGGCTGTAGACGCCCGGCGAGCGAGTGCGCTGCCGACTCCAGCACCCGGGAGAGAGCAGGCCAACCGCCCTCCGGAAGATTTTCCTCCGCTGCCCGCGAAAAGAAAGCGAGGCGGCGGAAACAGTCAAAATGCGCCGACAACACCCACACAAAAGGCGACTCCGAGGGCTAGTACTTCCACCCAGGAGCCCCCGAGGATGGATGAAGGTTGGTCGGTGGTGGCCCGCAAGGCCAAAAAGAAGAAGCCACCGGCCCAACCAAGCGACACCAAACAGGCTAGTAGTCAACGCCAGACGAAACCGAAACCGCCAAAACCATCGGCGAACAAAGGTCCGCGTATGCGGGTGCCTAACACCACTGCGGTGATCCTCACTTTGTTACCCGCAGCGGTGGAAAAGGGCACCAGCTACGCGGACCTAATGCAGAAGGCTAAAACCAATATAAAACTTGGAGACCTCGGTATCCCCGGGGTGAAGTTAAAAACCGCGCGGACGGGGGCCCGTATGCTCCTTCTTCCCGGAAAAGATAGCGGGGAGAAGGCCGATGCCCTCGCCGCGCGGCTAAAGGAAGTACTGCCTCAGGACGAGGTGAAGGTGTCCAGGCCCGAGAGGTGTCTCAACGTGCGTATCTCGGGTCTGGACGACTGCACGACAACTCAAGAGGTAGTGGCCGCCGTCGCCCGGGTCACGGACGTCGCCGCTGGACGAATTAACTCCAGCCCCATGCGTCTGGGCCCGGATAGGCTGGGATATGTTATCCTGGCTTGTCCTGTGGCGGCGGCCATTAAAATGAAAGATAGGAAGAGGATAATGGTGGGGTGGGCCTCGGCGGATGTCAAAATTCTGCCGAGCCGGTCCGAGAGGTGCTGGCGCTGCCTAGTGGCAGGACACGTCGCCTGCGCCTGCTCCTCCCCTGTTGACCGCAGCAAAGACTGTTATCGCTGCGGTCAACCTGGTCACCCTGCCGCCACCTGTCAGAACCCCCCGCATTGTAGCATTTGCAGTGCGGCGGGCAAAGCGGCAGGGCACTGGATGTGTAGGGGAGTGCCGGCCGCGCGTAAAAGCGCGGGCCCCCCCACCAACACCGCGAGGTCCACCAATAACAGGGTGGACCGGGAAAAAGGAAAAGGCGGCGAAAAGAAGCCGCCGAAAAAGAAGAAAAAGAAGAAGAAAAAGAACAAGGAAAAAGTCCCTACGCAGGCTGCGGCAACCAATACTTCTTTGCCGCCACTGCCGCAGCGGCCGCAGCCTAGACCTCGCTCGCTACCGCCGCCGCCATCGTTGTCGCCGATACTTGGGACCGCTAGGATGGAGGAGTAAACAATCGTTCCAATGGCTCTCCTAGTGGTCCAAGGCAATCTTAACCACTGCGCCGCTGCCCAGGACTTGTTGGTGCAGAGTTTGGCGCAGTGGGGAATCCAGTTGGCCGTAGTCGCCGAGCCATACTACGTCCCCCCCGTTCTGATTGGGCGGGGGATCTCGATGGCTCGGTGGCCATTATAATCCGGACCGCTGCCGCATGCCCTCCCCTAGCCGGTGTGGTAAGGGGACGGGGCTACGTGGCGGCTACTATTGGGGAGATTGTGGTCGTTGGAGGCTACTTCTCCCCAAATCGAAGGCTCGCCGATTTCGAGGGTTGGATAGAGGAAGTGGGCACAGTGGTGGCCCGCAGCCGACCTCGCCCCGTGCTCGTACTCGGGGACCTCAATGCAAAATCCGTGGCTTGGGGATCTCCGAGGACATGCACGCGTGGCGAGGTACTTGAAGAATGGGTCATCACGCAGGGTCTCGTAGTTCTCAATCGGGGCTCCGAACACACGTGCGTGCGTCAACAGGGCGGCTCAATTGTCGACGTTTCGTTCGCAAGCCCTGAATTAGCACGCCGTGTGCGGGACTGGAGGGTCGTCACGGGAGTGGAGACGCTCTCCGATCACCGTTATATTCGGTTCAGCGTCTCCTCCCGGAATCCGGACCCGCCGTCCCGGGAGCCCCCGGTAGGAAACTGTCCGCGCTGGGCATTGAAAAAGTTGGATCGGGAGGCGTTCAAGGAGGCCCTGATCGTCGCCACCTGGGCATCAGGGCCCGATGTGAACCCTCCCGACATGAATGTGGAGCAGGAGGCAGAAGATCTACGGTCGCTCGTCACAGGCGTCTGCGATGCGGCGATGCCGAGGAGGGGTCGATTTCGGCCCTTCCATAAGGTGTACTGGTGGAGCCCCGTACTTGAGGGGCTAAGGCGCGCGTGCAATAGCGCGCACCGCCAGTACTACCGATACAGAAGACGGCTACGCCGCGCAGCAGACGCAGCGGCCGTAGAAGCTCAGCTGTACGAGGGGTACAGAAGCGCCAGACAAGATTTACGTGTCGCAATCCGCGATGCAAAGAACGCGGCCTGGGGAGAGCTCTTGGAAAGTTTGAATCAAGACCCTTGGGGGCGCCCATTCAAGATGGCACGGAACAAGCTCCGTGCCTGGGCGCCCCCGCTAACCGAGTCTCTCCCCAGGGACACAATTCTGGACGTGGTTGGCGCTCTGTTCCCTTCAAGGGCTGAGCACATGCCTCCTGCAATGGCCCCGCCAGAGGCGGAGCCCAGCGCGGATAGAGACCCAGTGCCCACCGTGGACCGGGTAGAGCTGGGGGTGGCTATGCTACGGCTAAAGGCCAAGAACGCCGCCCCCGGCCTTGACGGCATTCCAGGGCGTGCGTGGGTTTTGTCCTACGACGCCCTCGAGCCCCGACTGATGAGGCTTTTCAGCGCATGTTTGGAGCAAGGCCAGTTCCCGCAACGGTGGAAGACCGGAAAGCTGGTCCTGCTGCGTAAGGAGGGGCGCCCTGCGGACTCACCGTCCGCCTACCGGCCCATTGTGTTGCTGGACGAGGTCGGCAAGCTCTTCGAGCGTATCATCGTCGACCGCCTCGTCCAGCACTTATCGACGACGGGGCCGGACTTGGCAGACAACCAGTTCGGATTCCGTACGGGGCGCTCCACAATCGACGCTATCATGCGCCTGAGAAGCCTGGCGGAGGAAGCAGTTTCCCGGGGCGAGGTTTTATTGGCGGTGTCTCTCGACATCGCCAACGCCTTTAATTCCTTGCCCTGGCCTTGCATCATGGAGGCACTCCGGTATTTTGGGGTGCCTCCCTACCTCCGCCGAATAGTCGGGGACTACTTAAGTGAACGAGCCGTCATTTACCCGGTCCACGAGGGATGGAATCGGCGAGCCATGGTGTGCGGTGTTCCACAGGGGTCGGTTCTCGGTCCCCTCCTGTGGAACATCGCATACGATTGGACGTTACGCAGCAGGGTCCTCCCCGGCGTCAGCATCATATGCTACGCAGATGACACATTGATCGCAGCACGAGGGAGGACCCACAGGCAGGCGTGTCTTCTAGGCACGGCTGGGGTGTCCTTAGTAGTAGGCAGGATCCGGCGTCTTGGACTGGAGGTGGCGCTTCAGAAGACCGAGGCCGTGTTTTTCCACGGTCCTCGGAAACGCCCACCTCCAGACACCGCTATCATCGTAGGAGGCATCCGCATCGGCATCGGGGAGACCATGAAATACCTGGGATTGGTCCTCGATGGCCGGTGGGATTTTTCGGCACATTTCCGGCAGCTGCTCCCCAGACTCAAGGGGGCAGCGGGTGCGCTGTCGCGCTTGCTCCCCAACCTCGGGGGGCCGAACGCCACGTGCCGAAAACTCTTCGAAGGCATCGTACGGTCGATGGCCCTCTACGGGGCCCCAGTATGGGCAGACCGCCTGACGGCCAAAACCGCTCCGCTGTTGCGTCAGGTTCAGCGTATAATGGCCGTCAGGGCGATAAGAGGATACCGTACGGTGTCCTTCGAAGCGGCCTCGCTACTCGCCGGATCCCTCCCATGGGACTTGGAGGCCAGGGTGCTGGCGTCACTGTATGTATGGCGCAAAGAAGCCCTGGCCAGGGGCACCAGACCCGCGCCTCGCGAAATCGAGGCGTGCAGGTCGGAGCTCCGCCAAGTCGCCATGGGAGTTTGGGAAGACCGCCTTAGACGCCCCAGCGCGGGCCCCGCCACCATCGAGGCGGTGAGGCCCGTCCTGCAAAACTGGATTGGACGAAACCACGGCACCCTGACGTTCCGACTGACGCAGGTCCTCTCGGGGCACGGCTGCTTCGGGAGGTACCTGTGTCGCCTTGGCCGCGAGGCCACGTCAGGGTGCCACCATTGCGACACAGGCGACGAGGATACGGCGCTGCATACCCTACAGGAATGTCCTGCATGGACGGAGCAGCGCCGAGAGCTCGTCGCCTTCACCGGACTGGACCTTTCGCTCCCGGCCGTGGTTCGCACCATGGTCGGGAGCCGCACCGGATGGGACGCCGTCTCCTCCTTCTGCGAGCACGTCATGTTTGCGAAGGAGGAGGCGGAACGGGAGCGTGAGCGCACGTCTTTGCTCCGCTCCCGACAAAGGAGGACGCGCCGACGCCGGAGGTCTGATTTAGACCTTCGGCCACCGTAAGCGGGCGGCGCGGGTGGGGCCTCTAGGGGTATAGAGGTTCTCACTCACCCGCACATGCCGTCGAGATGAGAGCGCGAGTGTTCCGCGCGCGCTCATCTCTCTTCCCGTGGGGCGCGTTACAGACCGCCCCACGCCCGGAAAAGACCGAGACGTCGCCGGGGGAGTAGCTCCCCCGGCATTGGAAGAGGCCCAGTGAGCGGGGCCCACGCCTGCCAGGGAATGCGGAGCCGGGTAGCCTATTCCCGTAGCCCTGGCATAAGGTGCAGGACGGAACACCCAGGGGTTTTAGTGGGTATCCCTAACTGGGGAGTGGCAATAGCGTGGCACCGGTTCTGACCGGGCACGCTAGTGCCACCCCCGATTTGGCGAATCCCACACTGTCTCACCAAGGTCGCGAGCATCCCCCAGGCTTCTGCGCCTGTCGCGGTCCTAGTCCTCAAGCGGATTTCCCCTGGCCAAAAAAAAAAAAAGGTATTATGACTTAATGTATCTTCCGATCGCTGATGTCTTCAGCAACCTATCGAGCATTTAAGAGTGTAGTATGTTTTACATTGCTAATTTCACTTCATATTACAAAAACCTTAACTCTCTTCACATAATTAAATTTCGAAGAAAAATTACAATTAATGATTGTTTTCAATACAAAATCAGTCGAGTTTCATAATTAAAATTGGCAAATAAGCACGTTGTCTATCGTCAACAGGATAAGTAAGTTACGTTTTCTTTATGGATTTCATACCATTGATCACTCTTCGGCCGATCCTGACATCCCAGGCCAGATGAATCCACGGGAATTTCGTTTATAAAATTTACCCTAACAGATCGAATCCGGGATAATAACTGCTTACCATTAAACTAGACGTGCTTTTATAATATACTACCGTTCTCGGCAGACGTTGTCCTGCCCCGAAAACATAAAAATCTGAAACCCGAATCCAGCGCCACCTACCTGATCTAATTGGGAATCTAAACCACACACTCAAACACACAAAAATTCATCAAAATCGTAGAACCCGATTCCAGTGCCGAGGGTTTTTTTTAGACTGATGGGTTTTGTCTATCTATCATTTAAGAGCTATGCTCTTGTCGGTGGAGCCTCTTCCAATATTCTCCATTATGGGCAAGTACTTATGTGTACGACACGACACCCGCTTTTTCTTATATTTGATCCATGAACGCTCGCCTTTGTCTTCACTTCCCTCTCCTTGCTGCCATTTTGTCTTCGATTCGAACATGCATAAGACGGTGTCGTGTCGTTGCGAATGGCCAAATATCTTCCCCCTTCGTTCCTCCAAAGTTTTTAAAGTTTAGTTTAGAATCTAGCCTATACACGGATAGTGTAGCATTTAAATAGTGAAAGATTTTTTTTAAATCGCTCCAGTATTTGAGTTTATTCATTACAAACATACAAAAATACAAATCTTACCTTTTTATAATATTATTATAGAGTACGACCATCAAAAGCTTGTCATTGATTGCTAACATCTTTAGTCGACAGTATCTACTTTCTACGGTGTTGACCTATCTTTTATAATCCAATTTTATAATTTTATAACTCAACTTACCCAAGTATATTAGGGTGTTTAAGCTTATTCATGAGCTGCACCTCACGGAGCATGTTGGGCCTGTTCGCCCGTTGCTGGTTCATCTTCAGCACCATCACCTTGCCGGAGGTTTTGTGTGTTACCTGAAAATATATAGAAACATAAATTTAAGAGATAAAGAAGAAAACACAGTTTCTAAAAAGCGTGCCTTATTACATTAGTCAGTGGGTTAAAACAAAGTAAACAGTTTAAAATTAAAAACTCAGTACCGATTTTCATACTGAAACGCGACGACATGAGTGTTTAAACTTAATTAATTGAATTCAAACTTAATTATAATAAATTAAAATTAATAAAAAAAAATTTTATCAGTGTAGGAACGGAGATAGAATACTAAACTCTTGTGTTGGGGCGGTCTGTCCTAAGAGGAGAGAAAAAAACCCACAACTAGGCAGTAAGGCATTTGCTCGTTTGGATGGCTACCGCCCCTGGTCTAGAGCATGCCGCTATAACAACCTTGAGTTGTGTTTCGGTAGCACCTTTAGCGTTCCAAATAGGCGACAGTAAACACATTCCATCATTGTTGAACCGCCTGTTGTATTCCAGCAACAATAAAAAAATAATTAATCATTAACTTAAATTTTAATGCGTTACGTGATATAAAATTATTATATAAGCACATTACGTGTATATTATTTTTGTATACAGCTAGGCTAGTAACCTTCATTAAGATTCAGCATCTGGAGCTAACGACTATACAATAATAAAATAATAGTTCGTCAAATTTCCACGAACCAAAACCACCGTGACGGTCGTATTCCTAAACTTAGAATTAATTAGATCTTGTTGACGTAACTGGTGTCACGTATAGAACGTACGACGTGAATCGTAACAATGTCATTATCAAGCATAAAGAAAGCGCATACGACGCACATATCGTGCGCTCACCCTTACATACATTGATTGATCTAACTTAGGTGTTTGAGCTTTCACAGTTCAGAGTAGGAATTCATAGGCTAATTACTTGAGAACAACGAATTTATTTATTGTAAGATTACAAGCAGTCTGTTGAAGTCGCTATTCAAAAGGTAAGTTCAAAAATGATGTAACGTCCATCTAGTGTGTCCACGTTGACAATTGACATTGACATTTGAATTTTGAAGTTATAGTCGCATTCGCGACATTAGAGGTAGATATAGAGCTAAATTTTTATTTTATTTTTAAAAGAAATGTTTTATTTAGAATTAAATAAGGTTGAATTTTATGTGTTTATCTCTTTTTAGTGTCGCTTTTTCGTTTCATCGATCGTCAAATCACGACAATTCTAAAGAAGTTTCACATCAATAATATCCATAAAAAATGAAAACTAGATAAATAAAATGAACAAGTTGACGGTAGGCTAATTAAATTTTTTAACAATACTCATTGACACTTGAAAGCTTTGTCTTCCGTGTCACGTCTACTAAAAATTTGACAAAAGATTGGAATAATAATAAAAATCAAATTAAATATCGCGCTTATAACCCATAAAAAAACGCCGGAAAGTAAGAGAAATATAAAGACATAATATATATTCATAGACATATCATTCAATATAATTTTAAGCTTTAACATAAATAACATAATTATTAATACAATCGTCAGTTTGTTTGAAGTTAAAATTAAATCTACTTTAGAGTTTAACATACATAATGTCAAAATATAGACGCGAAGGTAAAGGAACAGTAAGGTACTGTCAAATTTTTTTGGATAAATCTGTATGTCGTGTGGGATGCTAGTGATCTGCTTATTACCTACCATATTCTTCTCATATGTTCGGTGTTGATTCTTGCCATGTTTCCACCGCCCGCGCTTGATATTCATGCATTATTAGTAAGTAATAGCACGAGAATTGATTTCGTGGCATGAATTACAAATCATCGTATTTTTTAATACAACTATGTAAATAGAATGAATGAATGAATGAAAACTCTTTATTGTTCACCATAAACTTAAATCTAGACAATTGATACGGATACATTTGTATTAGAACAATGGGCGGCCTTATCGCTTATAGCGATCTCTTCCAGGCAACCCGGTGTCAGGAGATTTTAAACGAAATTTAAATATAAGAATTTTGGTGGTGTATTATAAAAAAAAAGTACTATATATACTTATACTACTTATATATATATATATATATATATATATATATATATACATATATATATACATATAGATAATCATATATACATATATAATTAGATATATGATGATATTTTTTTATAATAATAATAATAATAATAATTTATTTATTTGAAACTTTACATTGATACACAGTATTTTTTTTTTTTGATTCTACTAGCCCCTAAACTAGTTTTCACTGTATTATAGGAGCTAGTGTCCTCTCCCTTAATGTAGGAACAATAACATAAAAACATTTAACACAACTTAAAATAAATATCTAAAAGAGTGGGTGCATATGTGTGTGGGTATGTGTGTGTGTGTGTGCGTGTATGAATGTATGTTTAACTATGAGTATGAAATTATATTAATATATTGTATATTATTATATTATATGCCTATTTTTAGAAATTTTTCTACATCATCATAATTTAAATCTATTAGCCATTTCAATATAAAACTTTTGAAATCACGATTAGTTTTCTTCTTTAGAGATTTTATTTCGGGTAATTTGTTGTACATAAATGGAGCTGTAAAGTTAATATGACCTTGGGCAAAACTAGTTCTTACTTGAGGTATTGGGCATTTATCGACACGTTTATGAGTAATTTCTAACTGTGGTACAGATTTCCTGTGATATAATCTAAGCGTTTCATATATAAAAGTTTTCCTGATAGAAAGGACTTTTGCCTTCTTATATACATCCACTGTTGGATGTCGATATGGTAAGTACATCATCACTTTTAGCAAAGCTCTTTGAGCTCGCTCAGGTACAATCATAAGCGATTTAGCCGCATTACCCCATGCACATATGCAATATCTAATTAAGCAACCACAAAGCGCCTGATACGTCTGTATCAGTAGTTTATGATCAGCAATGTTTCGAAGGTTTTTAAAGATATAGATTAATTTTCTAATCCTAGACGCAAGAGTATTCAAATGGATGCTCCAATTAAGATTCTCATCAATCATTACACCGAGATATCTAATTGAGGAGACGCGTGACAATATTCGGCAACTGCAATTATTTAGAATATTTTTATTACAAGGATACATATGAATTTTGAGTTCATAGTTTAAATCAGGACATGTCAGATGAGATAAGTGGAAACATATGTACTTGGTTTTTGATGTATTTACGGACAATAAACTATTTTCAAGCCATTGTGTGACTTTAGATAGACCCAACTCAGCCCTTTTAAAAGTTTCATTCCAAGAATGGACTATTATAAATATATATATATTCAAACAATAGATACATTAATTTAATGCAACGATTTTTATTTAATGGACCAATAATGGTCAGTGACCATACTTTTAAATGTAGAAATTGATTTAGCTTGTCTGATTGGTAAAGGGAGGGAGTTCCACAGGCGAACAGCCTGTACGGCAAAAGAATTTCCTATGAAGGAAGAAGTGTGTGCAGGTATTTTTAATAAAAGATTTTCATTTGAGCGCAAATTGCAGGAATGAGATTGGTAGAGAAAACTAAAAAGTTCCTTTAAATATTGGGGAGAACAGGGATTGTAAAGGATATTGTGTAAAAGTGAGAGTAGGTGAACATTCCGGCGAAAGCGAATAGGTAACCATTTAAGCTTATCACGAAATTCGGAGACATGGTCATATTTACGCAAACCAAATATGAACCGGATACAAACATTTTGAAGGCGTTCTAGCTTATCTAGTTGTTCCTGGGTTATGTCGAGATAGCAGGCATCTGCATAATCAAGTATGGGAAGAAGCAAGGAATGTGCAAGCATAACCTTAGTAGCAGTAGGTAGGAAATTCTTCAACCTTCTGAGCGAAGCGGATGACGCGAAAAGTTTCCTACTGATTTCAGTTACGTGAGGCCGCCAAGACAGTTCTCTGTCAATGACAACTCCCAGATTCTTGACAGTTTCACTGATTTCTATGACTACGTCGTCAAATTTAACACGGGGAAGTGATGACCAATCAATTCTGGAAATAAGTCTACAACTACCGATTATAATCACCTTCGTTTTATTTGGGTTCACCATAAGACCATGGGCTTTGCTCCAGTCGAGTATTTTAGTGAAATCCTTATTAGTTCTCTGGATAGCTTCACAAAGATCACTAGCATTGCATTGTGTATAGATCTGCAAATCATCTGCATAGAGGTGGTATGACGAAGAAAGGTTATTGGAAATTGAGTTAATGAAGATAGCAAATAGTAGTAAATAGATATCGTGATAGAAGTCAAGTTAGCTTAGTAGCATGCACTATTAAGGTGGTTATTCTAAACGAATGTAAACTAATGTGCATATTATTATGGTGATAGCGCGTGCTGACCGTTACGAAAAATATCTGCGGAAACTTGCACTTTGAGACAACCGAAGTGTAAATTTACCTTGCACAAGCACGACGGGTAAACCATACGTGTTTCCCAAAGTACGGCCTGTGTCCGGCAGTGGGACTTTTATAGGTCAGTACTATTAATTACTAAGTTATCGTCGTCGGCAGATCACTGCTGCCCCAAAGCCTCCCCGAATTCATCCAGTCTCTACTGGCGACTTGGCGTAGGTCGTCAGTTCACCGTATACCCGTAGCCCTGGCATAAGGCGAAGGACGGAACACCCAGGGGTTTTAGTGGATATCCCTAACCGGGGAGTGGCAATAGCATGGCACCAGTTCTGACTGGGCATGCTAGTGCCACCCCCGATCTGGCGAATCCCACACTAGGTCGCGAATTATTCCCCCAAGGTTCAGCCCTTGTCGCGACTTAGTCCTCAATCAGATTTCCCCTGGTTAAAAAAAAGTTCGTCACTTCACAGTACTGCGAGGATGTTACGTAACAGAAGGAGTTGGCGGCGAAGTTGATGAGCGACTGCAACCCCGTCGCGAAAAAAGAAGTCAGAAATGGCGCTAGGTTCGCCATCTTCCAATGAGGTAGTGGATTCGAGGGCGGTCGAGGAAACTCCCGGTGAGCCACGCTTAGGGCAGTGCGGTGCTCTGGTGCGAAGGACACCCTATTTGACAGTTTGCACTGACGCACCGCCGCGAATTACCATGGCGGTCTCTGGTACCTTCCAAGAAACAGAGGAAGTTAGACTGTTCAGTGGGTAGTTTGGCGACCGGCATCGAATAGCTACTTCCTCCATGAAGGTATCTACATAGTCGGCCCCTGGAAGTCTTACATATCCCTCGTTGATCCCCCGCGGGGCCCTAGGAGATGCGTAAGTAATTGCATCCGTTACACTGCACTACGTTTATCGCGGTCTCCTATATCAGTGTCGAAGATAATTAATTCAAGAGATTCGCTGAAGAAATGTTTGCAATGGCGTAGATATAGAGCAGGTCTGATGGTCTGATTGTTTATATAGTATTAGGCGGAGTAGATATAGTTGTAAGCAACTGAACTGACTGACAATGATAATGTTACGAGCTACAAGACTCGAATTAAAATGCCGTTGGAATTACTATAGAATTTATTAAAACTATACAAACACGTATAACACAGGTACAAATATAACTGGTCACTACCAGTACAAACTGCGCAATCCAATAACACGCGCAAAATCCGTCACTATATCGCTTATCGAATGTACTACACACGTCCTGCCCGTATCGTAATCGTCGCTTGTCTACCCACCCCTCCGTTCGGCCATTGTTTTATAGTTAACTGTACAATACAACAATCGACCGCGTGGACTGAGTTTTTCCAAGAAAACATAATCTGCACACCTACTTAATTATTCCTGCGAAGGGCCATAACGATTACAATAACAATAGGCTATTGTCTAATTGCAAATTTTAAACACAAACTAAACAAAAGAACTCCAAATGCGGGAAAGGTAATAAACCAGGTGTGCATTCACTATGTCGGCATGTAACAATAGCTATAATTATAGAATAGTGTAACTACAAAACGGAGTTTCCAAATTCGCCTAGATATGTCAACTATCTAACAGACTCGATTCTGTTTATACAATAAACACGGCATGTTTACATCGTGTGTGGAGAAATTGTAAACAATGCAAGTGTTTTAGATTAGAGCATCGGTGTATGTAGGCCGAGAGATCACTAGATTTCTAGATTACCGCTCGGCTTAACAGTAAAGTGGATGTCTTATTGACAGTTGCTGTATTTATTCTGTTCAATATTTACATTTCACAGTTTTTATTTGTATCAAGTTTTTTACGAAGAACTAATGTTACATTTATTTAGTTGAAATAATTGAATAATTTACCATAATTTTAATGTAACAATATTTATCTCTAATATAATGTGATAATTGTGTAGATTATAATTTAAAACTCTCTCAATTGTATATAGACGGTATTCACTACAATTTATTTTCATGTTGGCAGACGCGATAAATTTTTTATGTGTTCGATTTATTTTATTACATGTAAAACTTAAAAAATAATATTTCATATAATGTATAAAATATTATCTAAAATTTCCAAACAACAATGTACCAAATTCTTGTGATTCATAACCTTTTTAATTAAAATAGTTTATCAATGACTTCAATCCGCTATCGGATGTGCCATTTTGCTAAGTTTCTTATACTGTAAAATTGTTGGAGGGATGGCGAGGTGTTCTTAAAAATATCTGTCCAGTGTTTAGAGTCAGTGTTTGAAATGTATTTAAGCCGTTAGGTTCTGTGATTATAAGTATAGTGACCAGTTGCTGTTCTTTTATTACCATAAACCATTCTGAGTTGTTGCAAATATTACACTTCTTAAGCTGATATTGGACGTTTCATTTCTTTCACTTTGGAATCAACCAGTGATGGTACACTATAACATAAGTTGAGTATCGTCGTGTCCTTTCAGTTCTGGACTTTTCAAACAAATTGATCCAATTAAGTTGATCTGTCTTATACCAACATTACGTAACGTTATGAAGAGTTTGGCATATATTATGAAGTCATCAAAATATATTATATCTTTGTAGTTATCTATATTTTCTTTCTAATACCTAACAAAATTTTAATATTACCCACATAATTCGTGTTGTACACACAGTTATATAAGGTCATAAGAGATGATCGCTTTATTACGGTCATATTAGGCGACTATAAAGTAATGCTAACATTTTGTATCTATACATACAATATGGGGTCATGTAGTTCAAAACTCCATATTGAGAGTCGGGCATCGCCAAAGGACAAAAGTAGTGCCCCGATAATGGAAGAGGGCCACCGCACCTCCTGCCAGGGCCAACAGGGCCCTAGCATTAAAGGCGAAGGACGGAATACCGAGGGATTTTAACGGGTATCCCTAAATATGGTGTCGCAAAGCATCTCTAGTTCTGTCAAGAGGTGCTAGTGCCACCCCGACCTGGCGAATCTCACACACCAGCCGCGATTCTCACTCACATTCTCACATTTTGTATTCATTTTTATAAGCAACAAAGAGGAGCAAACAAGCAGAGGAGCCACTCACCACCTCCAGTGGGCACCGTCGACTATAATATTTTAGACTCGTCATAAATGTGTTAGGCATCTTGACACATTAGTTATTTAGTCTGCGTGCAGTGATTTCCGGAACACGGGGAAGCCGCTTGGCAGGAGGGATAGCTCTACAATTATTTCAGCAATAACGGAACCACGTCATATTCGTCTATGTAACGTCATTTCTCGAAAACTGCTGTGGGTTTGTCTCCACATGGATGAAATTTGAAAGGGAGGCGTTTTATATAAAACGATATAGTATCTGCTCGCTCTAGTTATTAAGTGTCAAGCAAAAATGTATTGTTATAACGTAACACGTATAAAGACTGTTGTTATCATGTATTTGCTTATACTGATATTCCAGATAAAAAGTGTCAACAAGACAGGAATTTTAAAAGTAAACGAAATACAATTTCGTTTCAAAATCATCATCAACAGAATGGTTTTGTTCGAAAAAATAATGTGTTTTTATGGTTATACGCATTGTTTGGATGTGTATATACCTAAAACAGGCATAGGGCGTACCTACGCGAAGATTTTATAAAATATTTGAAAAATAAATCAATTCATTTAATTTCATAAACGATTACGTCACTACAAAAACATTTATTACAAAAAAAGATCAAATAGGGATAAGAAGAGCATTACAATAAATTCTAATATTTTTAAATCTATATATTAATTAATAAGTGACGTGAAGCAAAAACACATCAAAAACTTTGTACCCCTTTTTACAAAAGTTTATATTCATTCATTCATTCATTCATTCATGTATTTGAGACACACACGCATATATACATACTCTTTTGTTTATTTTTCAAGTCAAATTAACAGTGCAGCCCTGGCGACATTTGTGATTATAGAAGTAAGAAAAATTATAGAAGTCTTTGACATTAATTATTATGGTCGAATTTCGACCATGGGCGACCACTAGTAATTATAAAAGAACATGCATTAAAATAACATGTCATCATATTATATAACTTTTAAAATATCATGACAGAAATAATTTTTATTACTTTTTATTTAATGAATACGCTATTTGACTACATACTTTTGCTTGTACCTACTTATGACTTCATAAGAAAGTACACGCGAACAAAATCTATCAGTTGATTTAACTGTCCTCTCCTCTATTGTCTGCTTCTGATGGTAGCTTAGAGAGCACATAGTCATTAAAACTACCTTCACTTTGACTAAAGTTTCTTACACAGTTACATCAATATTTAGCAATATTTTATTTAAAGACGTCTCTAGAAAACCAGCTTGTACAGAAAATCAAAACAAGAGCTTCCTAATCTCATTTCCAGAAGGTTAGTCCACCCAAATGCTCCGTCATTCAGCACCCTTTGTGTCCCTTTAAGCTGGGGTGAAAGGTGAGGGGCGGTATTTTGGGGGACCCTCACTTAAGGACGTGTTATATCACCATTAATATTGCAGTGTCAAGACCAGGTTCCGTTAGAAAGGGTCTGTTCGAGGATATTGGTTACTTATACATATTACATAGTTATAGTTTGGATGAACTGGTTGTATGGGCAGTTTCATTTGATTTTTATTAATTTTAATTTAAGCGATATTAATATAAAATGAAATCTATAAAATCTACAAAAACATAATCTACACAATCACGCATACATTATGGTTGGTTCTGTGATGTTATGTTTTTACAATATCATTTAATAAATAATATGGACATGGACATACAATTTATTTAATTAAAGGCAAAATGGCTGTTTATCTATTTGTTTGTTTGTCATAAATGGATGAATAAACGAAAAGAAGTGTAGATATTTATACACTTGCTACGATATTGACATACATATTTTAACTTCAACTGCTTTCATTACTCTCCTCATACATACATACATGTTCTTTAATTCAATTCAAATTCATATATTAATATAAACTTATTTCTAAGCCTTATATAATTATATCCAAAACTTATGGTAATAACACATTTTGATAATAAGAGTTACAAATAAGTCAGCGATTTTGTTTTGGCGACGATTGCTGCACTATATTCTAGTTGTGTATAACGGCAACCAACACAATTTATTACAAGAACTTAAATATAGTGGGATTATTCATAATTAACCTATAATAGTATGAGCGCGCGTGCGTGTTTGTGTGTGTGTGTGTCTATGTGTTTGTGTGTGTGTGTCTATGTGTTTGTGTGTGTGTGTCTATGTGTTTGTGTGTGTGCCCCTAGTGTTAAAGTCGGTTTCCTAATATGCATCCTGTGTTCCTGTAATTTATTTAATGTTTTTAGCCATTCAAATATTTGGTGTTTAAATTTAAATACTTTGATCATTTATAAAAACATTTGCGATCTGATCGTGGAAAGTTCGTTTCGGTCTACCGGCACCAGCTCTACCAACCACTGTTGCCCGACATTTGCTTTGTCATTCTCTCTACATGTCCAAACCAATATTTATGATGATAATAAGAAAAATACTTTCCCTATTGTAAATAACGTCCCGAAGTATCTCGCAACCTATTAGAAAATTATCAACATAAAAAATCGTTTTAAATTACATCTTACATTGTATGTGGTATAAAAATGGTAGGCGGACAAGCAAAATCTCGTACCATAAATCCGGTTAATAAAAAATAAAGTTATTACACGGTAAGGTAACGTGCACTGCTCGTATGGAATCCATGTATAGAGGCATTAAGTAACTGTGTAAGCCAGACATTACGCGTATAAAAATATGCAAATAACCTTTGAAAGAGTACTCCGAGGAACGGGGCAGATAAAATCTATGACATAATAAATCCGTACAATATTCGCATTTGTATAATGAATTTTAAAATTTAAAAACATCAAGTGGCAAATTTGGACCAGCTAATTAGCGCCATTATAACACCAGTGAACGACTATTTCGAGACAATTAGGTTTTTGAATCACTCTTTAGTAATATATCAAATCAAATCAATTTATTGTCAAAAAATTACATAGAAATATTGCTTTCATAGGTTCCGCACTAGGACTAGCCTGTATCGCGATCACCAAGTACGTGTGTGACTAACTTAACAATTTATATCCCTAAAATTAATTTTTAAAATAAATGTTAACTTGTTTGTGTGTGTATGTCTGCGTGCGTGCGCGTGCGCGTGTTTGTGCGTGTGCGTGTGTTTGTGTTTGCAAATGATGGATCACAATATTGTGATATATATAATAAGGTTAATTTATATGATGTTATATATTAAGTTTTCAGTTTTTTGGTAATCTAGATGCATAAGCCACTTTTGGGTGGTTTATACCTATATAGAAAGATCATATACCTATAAGTTTTATAACTAAAAGTAAATTTTAAGTTAGGTTGCCTGGAAGAGATCGCTTTTAGCGATAAGGCCGCCTGTTGTTTTGCCAAGAAGTATTGTAATTATGCATTTTGTTTCTGTATTTGTTTAATTTGGTGAACAATAAAGTGTTATCGTTCTATCTAAATTTTTGAACGCGTTGTACTCGAATACGGAAAACAAGTCGACAATTCCCGAACAAACCCGAGCGCGCGTTAATTTCTCATAACACCATCATAGCTTCATCAGCTGCGTGCCACGAAGCTTTTTAATCATAGCAAAAGATAATAGTAACAGACTAGGGGCGCAGAACAAACCGTGGTCCTTGAAATAAGACGCGGGTGCGTTAGTCAATAATAACGGTGAAGATCTAGAAGTATGTAGTCTGAACTTTTATTAAATTTTCCTTTGAACGCCTGTAATTTCCTAGCCAATAGCATTGCCTTCGCTGGTATCTACCATTAAGTTCTACTGTAACTAAGAAGGTACTGCCAACTATATATTAATACGTGAAGAAAAAACTTTTTACGAAAATTGCGCGGACGGAGGAGTATGAAATTTCGCACACTAATAGTTTATATAGAGAAGAAGCGACGAATGCTTATATTAGCATATTGTGTGTCAAATACATGGTAGTGTGCGTTTTTTTATTGATTTAATGTATTTACATTATTTATATATAATAGCAGAAGGAGATGTCAGGAGCCTTAAGAACAGACGAGCGTGCATGACAAGAGCTATGAATATCCAAGATGCAAGTGAGGTGTGTAAGAATAAGCTTGAATGGCGCTCTGTTGTCCATGCCTACCCCGCAAGGGACCTGGTGTGAAGTTATGTATGTATGTATGTATTATGTACATATAATGTTAACAAATATATTTATCTAGATTGTTTTGTATATACGTATATATTTATTATATTTATATATGTATTAAATTTCTAAAATAGTGTAAGTATGTATATTTAAATTGTTCAGTCCTATCTTTTTCTGCTCCACCTACATCGCCACATTAGTTGAGAATATCTTTTAAGCTAGGTTGCCTGGAAGAGATCGCTTTTAGCAATAAAGCCGCCTATTGTTTTGCCAAGAAGTGTTGTAATTATGCATTTTGTTTTGTATTTCTTTTTTTTTTGGTGAGCAATAAAGTGTTATCCATCCACCCGTCCATATTTAATAATGTATTTCAAAATACATAAGTAACTATAATAAATATATTAGCATGATTATGATAAGCATTATGTCGTCAAGACACAAAAACATTTGCTTTGAAAATTTACGAGGTGTTACTTTATAAGCTTTAAAACAAAAGGATACTTAAAGAATTTACCTAACCTTTGTGCTCTTTGGCTCGTTATCCCTTTAAGGTTGTTTTAAGGCGTCGTCATCGGTTTGTTAGCGGAGTCGTGTCAAGTGCCCATCCGATACCCCGGGTTCTTCACGAATGCTAAATTGTGGTACAAAGTACAAAGCGTTCTCAATTTTAATGTACCTACGATTAGGGGTGAGAGTTGTGTGTAAGGCTCTCATTTAAGACGTGTCACCGAGGGTAATAGATTAGTGCTGTTGGGTTAATGTTTGTTTTTTTATCGAGACTTATGTAAACAAGTTGGGGCTATCAGTAAAAGAGTATTTCCATGTAGTTCCCGGAATGAGTTTGTCATAGTTTATCTATATAATAATACGCGAAGCAAACACTTTGTGCCCCTTTTTACGAAAAGTGCACGGACGGAGGAGTATGAAATTTCGCACACATAGTTTATATAGAGAAGAAGCGACGAATGCTAAAATTTTTAATTTATTAATGTATTTTTATTTATGCATAAAAAATACATTGAAGCAATAAAAAAAAACATTACACACACTACCATGTATTTGACAAACACGCATAATATATATTCTTTTGTTTATTGTTCAAGTCAAATTAACAGTGCAGCCTTGGCGAAATCTGTGATTATAGAAGTAATAGTCTTTGACAACAAATTATTATGGTCGACTTTCGACCACGGTCGACCACTAGTATATGTAACTACGTGGCTCTATGTTACGTATATACATATTTACTTTGGTGTATTCACCTAAAACTTTAATGCTTCTTGTTACTCACTTCACTACAATAACAAAAAATGGCGAAATCTGTGATTATAGAAGTAATAGTTTTTGACAACAAATTATTATGGTCGAATTTCGACCACGGTCGACCACTAGTATATGTAACTACGTGGCTCTATGTTACGTATATACATATTTACTTTGGTGTATTCACCTAAAACTTTAATGCTTCTTGTTACTCACTTCACTACAATAACAAAAAAACTAAGTCCTTAGTAGTCTACACAACTGCGCAGCCAAACATAGAGGCGAGTCGCAGCCAATCTGATTTGAAGTAATGATAATAAACTAGATATTGTTTATGACAACGTGAGTATTTGTTAGCGAATTGAAAAACGCGATTACGGCGCCATCTACTTTGCTAATTCGCTTATTGCATAGAAACGATGTAATTTGTCGGGATAAAATGTATTCTAAGCTTTAAGTTGATACGTTTAGTAGTTTCCAAAAAAATGCGATTGCAGCGCCATCTTTTTCGTCACTATTATCGTCTATTTCACGGCAACGACGTAATTATTTGAGACAAGAAGTATCCTAAGTTACGCCTCAGGACATAAGCGAGCTTGTCCGAGTTAAAAAAAAGTTAACAACAAAACTCACCGATTTTGAAACATTCTTCATTGGCGCTCCGCTCCTACTGGTCTTAGCGTGATGATATATAGCCTTCCTCGATAAATCTACTATCCAACACTGAAAATTTTTTTGAAATCGGACCAGCGGTTCCTGAGATTAGCGCGTTCAAACAAACAAACAAACTCTTCAGCTTTATAATATTAGTACAGATAAGATAAAAAGTGTCTCAATTAGTTTGTCTATCGAGTAATATTCTGGATCATTTAGAAAAGCGCGGCTTTTATATAGCAGCGAACAAACTACAATCCGTCTCAGCTTTTCCAATCAAAGCAACTTTCCAGGCCGCTACCCGATGCTTTATTTATGTTCGAATTGTCGGGCACGCGGAATAAAGCCGTTAAACTTCCCAAGAAAATCGATACAATCTAAACGATTCAGAGACGTCGCAATACATCACTAGAACTAAGTCAACAGCAGTGTTTCGTAGGCGTCGAGTACGGTTAGCGTTCGCCGCTAACGGCGGAGTAAAAAAAACCGACTGTTCGAGAGTGGAATTAGGCGCTTATTTGCTTTAACGCGTTCTGGACGCACCGTGGGAGCTTGTATGGGCATTAGTCGAGCAAACGTCGTTTAGGCAATGTTGAATGAATGGAGGCAAAAGTTGAGATTTCATCAATGGACGCTGATGTGGGAATGTAATGGCTCGAGTGTTACGGATTCTTTTAATGAGGAACATTTTTAATTGGTTCCATTACGTATGCTACTTTATTAGAGGTAAGCTTTGATTAATATTGCCTATTGTATTTGTAACCCGAGAAAATATATACAGAACATTCATGTAGTACAAAGTGATAAAACAGCAACCGCACACATAGTTGTATCATAAGTTATGAACGATACACGCCTGCGCGCCTACATGTGCGGTTGTCTTATCTCCTTTACATGACAGTACATTTTCTATTACATATAATTAATATTTTAATTATATGTAATAATAATAAATAATTTTACATATATTAATATAACCTAATTAATATTTTACATACAGTTAATGTGTGTTAAAGTGTTATGCTTCTTCAGCAGAGCTTCAAATCTGCGGCTATATTTACATAGGCGCCTAGCAACTACTTCGTTTTTTAAATTATATGGCTTAAATTCAACTGGCATTTATTTTACCAATATCAAAGTTGTCTGAAGAAACAGTTGGTATAAGAAAAAAAGATATAAACTAAGAAACTTACAAATGGAAAAAACAATTTTGGTTCCAATTCACTTTGAGCAAGAATAGAGACCGAATAGAACCTCCAGCAAAGACATGGTCTGTAGTACTCGTAATGCTGATATTAGAGACAAATCAACCAATTTGGTTGAAAGATTCAAGCCGATGTTTGTATGCATCACTTGGCTGATTGATCCAAATTGAAAGACAAAGGATTTGTCTATTATCACCTTGACGAAAAAATAACGACAGCCGGGTGGTAGAGTTTTCAGACTTGATTTGCCCAACTGGATGGCAACCAGCCCTAGTCTTGAGCATGCCGCCATAACAACCTTGAGTTGTGTTCCGGTATTAGTGGTCACGTTCCAGTCTCCCTTTAGAGGGCGTTAGCACCTCAGTGGCACCTTTGGTGTTCGAAATGTTTATAGGCGACGATAACCTCTTTCCATCAGGTGGGCTGTCTGCTCGTCCGCTGAACTGGTGCAATAAAAAATAATTTAAAAAACGATGCAGTCCAGCATAACGTGATTATTGACCAACAGCTTTTGTCAGAGGATGTTATTTAATGTGGAAAGTACAATATAATAAGCACAATTCGCATTTAAACACGATCAGTCCATCTTTAAATTCACTCCATATATTTGTACTACTACATTTATATTCCGAAGTTAATTTTCAATAGATTGATAAGATTGTGATCTACAAAGTCGGCGCCAATGCGCCAATGACACATGACGGGCTAAATATAGCCTTATCGTCAAGTTTAAAGACCGCTCAACATGTAGTGAAATTGACTGATGTTATTTATAGACTAATATCGTGTCACTAATGTTAATGTACTTATACAATGTATAGCAGTTGGTCATTCCGCACTGACCTAGGTCCGTGATAATACATAGAAAGCTATCGTTTAGCTCACTTGATTCAATTAATTCGTAAGCAATAATTTTGAGCAACTAGTAATATGCTATAATTATTTCACATGCTTACATTGACACTGTTAGCGATGGGTGACCAACCGAAATTCCAAAAACTTTGCCATCCAGCTAATGGTAGTTCATTAGCCGGATAAAAAACCACCTGAAGGCTATTTGGATGATGGGTGAATGACTCGCAAACTGACAGTTTACGGCTGAAGGTTAATCCGTAAACTTGACGGTTTTTTGTTGTTTTATGTGACAGCCAGCTGGCGAATTGATAGCGTTGACTGACAGCTAAGCCGTAAATTAGTCGGTTGTAGGGTTTTTTCGACAACCATTAGCCAGCTGACGAAATGGTTGGCAACTTAGCCGTGGCTATTTCGTGAACAGCCGCAAATTAGTTAGCTTTTACAATAGCTACCAACACTGGTAGCTATTGTAAAAGCTAACTAATTTGCACACAGTATTTTTTATCGAAAACTACAGATCCTATAAATTATTGACATTTATTAGAGATATGTAATCTTTTTGCCACTAAATAATATTGCTGTAGTGAATGTGCGACCAAAATAAACTTTGGATATCGCTGTTATAAATCAGGGTTGAAAAATGGTTTATCGTGTATTTAATCGGAGTCTTTTTAGTCAGATCTTGAAAACTTTTACCGCTATTCCAAAATATATATTTTTATTAACCCATAAACAAGTGGCGAGTCTAGCGAGATAGTCGCTTTTATAATGAAAATTGCGAATGAAACAGTGGATGTGTGGTCCCTCACACAATTGACCGATTATTAATTTACATACAATTATAAATGTACGTAAATGAGCCTCTACCTAAATTTATCAAAACGACTCTTCAGGTGATCAGAAGGCTGGTGCTTACCTCGAACAACGGATCAGTATGGTGATCCAGCGAGGAAACGTAGCCAGCCTTCTGGGCATAGAAGACGGTGATCTAGGCTCACTATTCTACTTATAGTCGAAAGGGACTATGGGTAGAATACAATACAAATAAGTTTTCTTTTATTGTATTCGATTATATGTAATTTTATAATTGTTTTGTGAATAAAGTCGTTATATATATCTTTGTAATTTGTAAAATATTGATATATAATGACATTGTATATGAATAAATAAATAGTTAATTTAAAAAGGTCATTTGTACGATTTTTAATTATATATAAAACAATTATAAATGTTGGATATATGTGAATAATAACAACACATTTTGCTGAAGAACCTTAAAAATAATATATTGAATCTACATATTTACACATTTCGATCGTGATTCAGGAGGAATTTAACATTAACACTTAGTTAGAAACGAGTAAAGGGTCTAAACCCGCTTCTTAGAAAACAATAGGTAGAGTGTTTCACCCAGAATATGGTGATATCGGGGATATCACCATATTCAGTCACATGCTGTATACAAGATCAAAAATTCCTTAAATCGGTAGTCATCGAACGTTGTTTCATTTACTTCTATTTAAATATTTCTCAGTAACCGACATCATATTAACGATGTACGCAACTCTTTGTAAGGAGTTTTGTTTGGGTTTCGTGCGAAGGTCGACGGTCTTGACTGTTACTTTGTAATACCTCAGATGTTGTTTCTCAACATACTAAAAGAAATTACACGCGTTTTAAAGATGGGTATATTTCAGTATGTAATTTTTGCTCCCACTGAGCTTAGCAGTAATTGTACCATTACTGTCTGTGCCGCAGTAATAACCATGTGTATGAATTGTAATTGTGTGTTGTCTGCTTTAAGTGTTGCAAATTCTAAGACAGTTAAGTTTTATTAACATTGGTGTTCTTTAAATTTAGTTTTCGTAGCTTCGCATAAATTACAAAGTTGAAATAAGTGAAATAACAAAGTTAGCTGATGTATTAATTCCAACATGTCCATGACGACATTATTGGTGAACAATGACTCTAATCATGCCAATTCTGTTGAAAAAGTGGTGAAAAAGAATATAAACAAAAACACAGTTTTAAGAAATAATATGACCATTAATAACATTAATTAAAAGTAATAATAAAAAAGTCTATATTAGAGTAGAAGTTATCGGAAAAAATTCACTCGTCAAAACTATGATGTCATACTTTGGCTACGATCGTACTATATCTACGCGGCTTCGACATTTTGTAAGATGATAAAAAGTACCTCAGTTGATTTGACTATCAACTGCAGTCTTGATATATTATATTGTTACATACCAAAGAAATGCGCACCTGGTTTATTACCATTCCAGCATTTGGACTTCTTTTGTTTACTTTGTGTTTAAAATTTGCAATTAGACAATAGCCTATTGTTACCGTTTTCGTTTATGGCCGTTCGCAGGAATAATTAACCAGGTGTGCAGATTACGTTTTCTTGGAAAAACTCACTCCACGCATTCGAATGTTGCATTGTACAGTTTACTATAAAACAATGCCCGAACGGAGGGGTGGGGCAGTCTAGCGAGAACCACGTTCAAAACAAGACGTCTACATTCGATAAGCGATATAGTGGCGGAATTTGCGCGTGTTATTGAATCGTCCAGTTTGTACTGGTTGTATCCAGTTGTTTGTACCTGTTTTATACGTGTTTGTACCTACAGTTCTAAAAAATTCTATAGTAATTCCAACGGCATTTTAATTCGAGTCCTGTAGCTCGTAACAATATTATAAGGTATAATGCACAATCCCACTGCAGGTGACCGAGTCAATAACACTGGAATGTTTATGAGAATCAATTTTGGATTCCATCCAACTAGCCTCGTAATGTTAAGTAACCCAACGGCGAACGTTTAATGGACATTGTGAATGGGTGCCAATGTACAACATGGTATAACGACTAGAACGTAAATTACGTCTACATACAAAATATACATACAACGTTTTTACGTCACAATTTCGGGAATATACAAGAAGCTAGAATATTGCACTAAGCCAGATTTAAAAAGGTTCTAAATAAGGTAGCAAAAACGAGACCGACTTCCAAAGTAACTAAAAAGTTAAAAATAAATAATTCCTACAAATATAATGAAGTCCATCAAGAAGTAAAACATAAAACTTACCATATTTTACGTTTTACTTGCACCGACTTCAAGACGTTGAAAATATTTACTTTTTGCTTTTTTGTTCTCTTTTTTGCTAGGAAATTTTTATTTTACATTTTTGAGTTGTGTATATGGTATAACTTCTAAGGCGGATTTTTGAATGCGGAAATAATAGCTAGATGAAACGAATCTCATAACTCAATTTACGCGTTCGTGCTGTTTGTCTTTAAGGAGTTAGACCAGTGCAGCACGTTCTTGATCATAATTAGGTACTAATTATTCTTTTTTGGAATGTCATGACTTTTAACAACATTTCAATCACTGCACATTATGAATTTTATTTTGAACAATTCCCTGCTATATCTTCGGAATCCAAGGTCCCGTACCAATGAAATAGGTATGGGACCATTCTAATGTTATATATAGTGCATCAAACGCAAAAAATGGCCAAAATCGGTTTTAAACAAAAAAAGTTATGGCTGAACATATAAATAAATAAATAATGTGTGTGTGTCCTGTTCACTCTCAGTAGATGTGAAACTTCAAAGAATATACTCACAGATAACTTTTATCTAACTTTTATTAGGTAATATAAATATAATTCCTTTAGCCTACATCCGTTAACATATAATAATTATAAATAATTTTCTTAAGTATCACTTTCAATTTTGCACTGTTTTAGTCTGAAAATTATTAAATTGGCCCTATTAAATAATCATCGGTCATAAGACCGATGATTAAACATAGGGCCAATTAGAGCTGCTGCACAATGCAAAACTCGTATCTCATTCTCTCGCAGTCTTAGTCCTATAGATTTATCTCTTTTTAGTGTCGCTTTTCCGTTTCATCGAGTTTCAAATCCCAAAGATTCTAAAGAAGTTGAGAACCTCCTCATTATTTGAAATTAAAAATCCCACATTCATCATTTACAGTGCCATTTCAAATTCGCCGAATTTCTTTGAAATTTGTCAAGCTTCTGAGGATCAAGAACAAATGGGCTGTCTCGTATGTGTGCGTTATCTCTTGAATATTGCGTCGGCAGATAGTTGTATGATCGCGGACCGTGCGAAACGTCGGATAAGATCACCATTGTCCATATTTGAGGGGGCATCGCACTATGACGCTGCCATAGGGTCAGAGGAAACATGGCTGCAATGTTTTCTAAGGCTGAACGATAAAAAAGTTCATTAGGACTCTTAATTGTAAGGTATTTTTTAATAATAAGTTTTCCTTCAGAGAGACTCAGCACATTGTTAGCACTTTTGTTGTTACAAATGTCCATATGCGATGGTAACCGCTTAAGGCAATAAAAAATAATTGACAGATAAAAACAGACATTACCATCCTCCTCCTCAATATACAAATAGATATTTGGAGACTATCTCAGAAATCCAAAGCATTAAGTGTGACGATTTAAATTCGTTCTTCTTTTATCGCGAACCTTGTGACAATTGGTTACCGTCGCCTATGAACGTTGGACATTTGCAACACTAAGCTTTGAGAAATCTTCTTCTGAATGCTCATTCTAAATCCCTCAAGTGCGAAAAACATTTTTGAAAAAAATGCGTACAGGAAGCGAAAAGTTCTAATTTAGTAAAGCGAGTTATAAAAACCCTGCCCATCAATTTAAAAGCATAAAGTTAATAAGCGTCCAAATTTACGGACACGTACAGTTTATATTCATGACAATCTAATTCAAAATTTAATAACAAAAGCAAATTCAAAGCCATACCCGACAATTTGTAATATTTAAGAGTACCGTAACTTTTATTTACCCAATTTTATTACGGCAACCCTGTTTGCCTAACCCTTATTACTTACGCAGGTCGAGTTTGTTGCTTCAAGCGCTTGTGATTATGGAGATTTCCCTTTTAAACATGGCCGTCGTATTGTGTGCGGTTTTGGCAATTTCACTCTGTTAGAAATTATGGATTCGATATTACTTAGTATTCACAAAAATGGATAGTAGTCCAGTTAATCAATAACGGTTGAATTTGCTTTTTAGGCAGTGAATATGAGTCAACTTGAATTGATAAGCTTTGATGCCTTATATCTGTTGAACCAAGATAAAAGAAACGGTTCGCGCCGTTTATGAATTATCAGCCAGTAATATGATTGGGTACAATTCTAAGACAGTATCTATATATTATGTACGTGAAGTAAAAACTCTGTACCCCTTTTTACGAATACTGCGCGGACGAAGGAGTATGAATTTCGCACACTTACAGTTTATATAGAGAAGAAGCGACTCTAGCGACATACTCTTTTGTTAATTGTTAGTCAAATTAATAGTGTAGCCTTGGCGAAATCTGTGATAATAGTAGATAGTACGAGTATAGTCTTTGACATTAATTATTATGGTCGAATTTCGACCATGGGCGACCACTGTTCATATAAAAGAGCAGGCGTCAAAATATCTTGTTGTTATATCTTATTACTATTGACATTTTATTATAGAAATAATTTCAATTATAGTTTAAACAATAATTTAAACTATAGATTTAAGCTATTTGAGTCGTTGAAATTGTGACGACAGAAGCAAGTATTCTCATAAATAATCAAGAAGGCTATGACGTTTTGTGCGACAGTATCAAGTGTCTTAGTTGATTTGATTGTCAAATACCTAATTTTCCGCAAAATTTCTTAATTCTATACGAATAAAAGAATGACATGGATCCACCGCATTCCAAATATTACTTAAGCGCGTTCTCTAACAAAAAAGTGGCCAAATTGTTAGCAGAGCATTTTTCTTCTTATATACATATTATCACGCCTTTTTCCCATGGGGGTAGGCAGAGACTATAGATCTCCACTTGCGATCTATCCTGACAAACAATTTTCGCTTCAGCTACTTTCATTAACCTCTTCATACATGCACGTTTATTTGATATGCTTTTTACCTGACCTCGTCTAAACACTTCTGTTATTTGATCATGGTGTGTGTACGTCGTGGTTAACCGGTGCCAACTCTACCACTCACAATACTGTCATACACTTGTTTTGTGAGTCTATTTTCATCCATTCTCTCTACATGCCCAAACAACCTTTCTACGTGCTTATTCTATTATAGGCGTTAGTAAAATTAATACAAAATTGGAGTTGTTACTTACGAAAACTCAATAACCTTTTGACATATTCAGAGTTAAATAATGCTTCATTATGCATTAATAATGATTAAAGTTCTCACTCTACTATTTCATCCACAGTTTTTGTTAAGCTATGGTTGTGTCAATTTATCAATAGTTATTAATTTACTAACAAGAGTGAACGCCTTATATTTTAATAAATCCTTTCAACTCTGAGCGCAATAATTTGACTTTTAACTCGAACCTTTAATGGCTCGGCTGCTAAAGTGGCATGGGAGGCATCTTTCAATTATCATACACGATTCGACTACAGAGTTCGGTAATTTTTCCAAACAATAGATTTTAATTGTGCACGTTACGGTACAGAACACGTTTCGGGCGTTTGTGCCGTGCAGTCGTGAGTGATCGACGTGAGGTACCAAGTTTTTTAATCGGCAATCGAGCACACCGCTTATTCCCAAACTAAGCAAGTCAGTCACGCTTGTGGGAAATTATACAGGACTTGTTCCGAACATAACAATACAATGAGAAAGAAATATAAAAAATCGAAATGTGCTCTGGAACACGTAGTTGAAGTGAAACTTCAACGGACAAGCGGAAAAACGAATCGCAACAAAATTTTAACTTACGAGCAGGTTTTGAAATTGGACAAGTATATTAACAATCAACAATTTTGTTGCGATTCGTTCTGCCACTGATCCGTTGCCGTTCGTTTTTCCACTTGTCCGTTGCGATTCGCTTGTCCACTTATCCGTTGGCATTCGTTTTTCCACTCGCCCGTTGCGGTTCGTTTTACCACTTGTCCGTTGAAGTTTCACCTCTACTATGTGTCCCAGCACACATTTCGACTTTTCGCAGGCTTACTGCAGATTATAATTTGGTTAGGTTAGATACATTTTAATGAATGCATTTTTTATTTAAACATATTTTATCAAACAACAAAACTGAATTCGATCCGGAACCAAAAAAACAACCATAAGACTATGGTTGTTTTTTTGGTCACTCTAACATTATGTCGCCTCTCACCACGCGATATACCTTCTACTCCCTCCACGCAGCCGTAACGCTTTTTCGAGACAGAAAGAATCCTAAATACCCCCGTCTATATAGAAGTTTCACTTTAAATGTTATCTACATATTAAGAGATATCATGAAGGGAATATTTGGACACTTTTTAAGCGTATTGCGTGCACGAAGTGACGTGAGATTTGGCATAGTTTAAGTTTATATGGAGACGAAATGCAGAAAGCTTATTGATTATTAATATGTTACAAATGGCTTACGTTTATTGAAACAACGTCAAACATAAGTTTGTGGTCAAACCAATCATCATAATCGTCAAGGTATTAAAATGTTACCAACAAATAATTACCTCCTATATAGGTATACACTCATACACCTACCTTTTTCCAAAAGGACATCAATTACGTTCGAACTTAATTAGTTTTTGAATAATGGTCGTATATTGATCACTGATTGGCTATTTAGCTTGAATTAGTTTATGAATTGAGATACAGTAGTAAGACAAAATCGTGTATGAAGACATCATAAAATTTGTTTAAAAATTTCACTCAATTAAGACTGATTTATTGAGTCTGAGAATTTCAGTATGTACTCGTAAATTATATTATAATAAATGGGGATAACATGCATAACAAGTTGACACATTAAAGGACGAAGAGGCGCCGCTTTGACAGTATGATGAATGATAAGAATGTTTGGGAGAAACATCATTTACAGGAAGTGCAAAATATTGTTTAGATATGAGCTTCTTAATATTCAAGCAGACGTACGAGCTCACGCCACCGATTTATGATGGAAATACCGACAAAGAGAACAAAACGCTATACTTCCACTTTTGTCATAGGTGCCGCTGAAGAGTGAAAACTCTTTACCGTCGTCTGTTTTTCCTACAACAAACATACAATCTAGTGTCTTCAAGTCTTCGGTGAACAGGTTTCTTCTTGGCAAGCGTCCTCCACCTTAGACTGCATTTACACCTCACATCAGGCGTAATGTCAGTCAAACGCGAAGCTATCTTCTTGATATATAAAAATGAATGTCTGTCTGTATATTTATAGAATCGTAAAAAACTATACATCTGATTTTGATGAAATTTTGTGTGTGTTTAAGTGGATCCCGGGATTGTTTACAGCCACAATTCGAACCGCTAGGTGGCGCTGAGATCGGGTTCTAGAATCCTCCTAATCACCTGGACCGATTTTAGTGATTTTGTTTTTGTGCCATAAAACAAAGTATTTTAGGAATTCAGAAAATAGGCGGTACGAAGTTCGCCGGGTCAGCTAGTTCAATATAAAAAACACTACATTTACTCTAATAGACTGTCGCTACTATGATAATGGACTTTGTCAACGTGTGGGAATCTATCTGTTTGCTAACCCATCACGGCCGCAATGCGACGGCCAGGGCGCGCCTACCGATACTTTTTCATTTCTATACCAATTATATATCCAGGAAATTAATTTACCGTTACCAAGGATAGATTAGGAGACGTTGAATCGTGAATACTTGCATGGGCAACGCACGTATGGGTGCCGTATATGGGGTACTGATGGATCTTAGATTTCGCACGCTCATTTCATTGCCATATATTGCTTAGCTGATAAGATCATTGGCTAGAACACTGAGAATATATTAATGGTCTACTAGTTAGTACATAATGTATACGTATTATTTTAAATTTTTTATTGGAATTTCTCTATAAGCTTTATGGCAAGACTATCATTTTACACATATAACGTTAACTCAAAGTGTAATAGATCATACTGATCCAGGACTGTGAGATAGCTAACGGTAAAAAAAATATCTTAGGATAAACCATATAAAACAGTAGAATGTTCTTATTGCAATCTTTCAGGCTTTTGAGGTATTCTTTGTTCTCCTACAATTTACTTGTCCTTGTTCCTTTATTTCGTTTGTTAAAATTCGGGCAAAAATGGAATCTTAAAAAAATCCATTCATTCACCTGCCCATCTTTCTATGTATGTTACAGTGATTTTTGTATAAAGTTTATACATAAACTGTTACAAATATTTTCCAAAAAAGAGGGTAGTCTAGCGGTTATATCGTTAGTGTCGCTTAATCGGAGTGGTGGCGTCAAGCTCACCATAAAAAGGGCGGCGGAGCCATACTTTCAATTCTTGTTTGACTTCCAAGCGAGTCTGACGTTTGTTAGGTTTATTATAATGGCAGCAGAATTTATGTTTTTCAATTACATCAATACGGCTACATCATAGATAGATAATAATTTGCATTGTTATTTTATATAGTATTTTCTTACATAGGATTTGCAATGACGTTTTGTTAAATTATAACCTAATTACCTAGTTAGTTATAATATCTTGTTATCCTGATTAAATATTATAATGCACTTTTACCTTTATTTTAAAATATATATAATTTCTGCCCTAGTTTATAAAACTACTTGGTCTCTATAAATAAAATTGAGGAGCAATATGATGTCTTCCAGGCACTCAAGAAGCAATTATCCATTTAATAATTGTGAAATTACTAAATATTGTAAAGTCGGTGTTGATAATAATTGTATAGCGTAGTCTGGAAGAGATCTCCTATGGCAAGAGATCGCCCAATGTACTTTAATGTATGTGCAATATAGTAATTAGTAAAATTGGTATGAAGAAAGTGAGGTAAGTAATTTATTTTTTAGTTTGGTTCGCAAACTGGCTAAATTAGTATTACGTAATTTCAAACAAAACATAGATAGATAGATAACACTTTATTGTACACCATTACAGAAAACTTACGTACTAGTATTAATCTAATTGGGTACAAAGGGCGGTTATCGCTAAAAAGCGATCTCTTCCAGAAAACCAACCAGAAAACACAGCATGCATTATAAATAGACATCGTGTACATAATAATTCAGAACAAAGCAAAGAAATAAATAAATAATGAAGTTACAATAAATAATTAACAAAGAGTGTGAAACTTCTTGATGTGCTTAACCGATGCATTGAAAATATCGAGCTCGTGGCAAATATTATTGTAGTAACACGTGGATCAATGAGTCCCGGGACTGACACATTGATGGTGTTGCCAGCAAACGTTCCGCATGATTTTTTTCATGAGTACCTTCAAAAGATATCTGTCAAAATTTCATGACATTCTGATGTTTGGTCCACGAGTTTAAGTGACGCTAGTCTTGATATATCCAAAACAATTTCGTGCGTTGATTTATCATTGCTTTTTGATGAAAAAAAAACCATGCAAGCTCAACAATGGCTTGAAAAGTGTGACGGGGACTCTGCTCCATCAAATCATCAATTTGTCGGTGGTATGTTGAGTTTAAACGTGGTCGTACAGACACTGAAGATGCTGAACGCTCCGGCCAGCCAAATGAGGTGGTTCAACCGGAAACCATAAAAAACTCCACCAAATCGTTTTTGAAAACCGTAAATTAAATTTGCGTGAGATAGCTGACATCTTAAAGATATGGGTGTGCCCCAGGGCTCTATTCTAGGTCCCTTCTTGTTTTTGATATATATTAATGATTTGCCATATTTTATTAATGATATGTGTGAGTTAGTGTTGTTTGCTGATGACACGTCACTACACACGTATTTAAAGTTGACAGAAATAAACAAAACTTTGACGACGTAAACAACGCCTTAACCCAAATATCCAAGTGGTTTACCGTAAATAACTTATCACTCAATCCGAATAAAACTAAATGTGTTAAGTTTGTTATGCCTAATGTAAAAGAATACGATGTTAATATTTCTCTTAACGACACTAGACTTAACCTAGTAGATTCTACTGTATTCTTAGGCGCTCATATATCTAGTCTCTCAGGAAAGCTTAGTTCTGCTGCATATGCGGTCAGAAGAGTTAGGCAGTTCACTGACGAAGAGACTGCTAGACTAGTTTATTTTAGTTATTTCATAGTGTCATGTCCTATGGTATTTTACTTTGGGGCAACGCTGTTGACTTAAAGACTATATTTGTTTTACAAAAAAGAGCCGTAAGGTCAATTTACAACCTCGGCCCTCGGGTGTCTCTTAGGGAACGCTTTAAGGAAATCGGTATTATGACAGTCGCCTGCTAATACATTTTCAATAATATAATTTATATTCGTAATAATTTGAGTGCCTACAAGCAGTATAAGGATGTTCACGATTTCAACACCAGGCATTGTAATAAACTGATATTGCCATCTTTTAGATTACAAAAAGTATTGTGTTCTTTCTTGGGGGTTGGTATACGCTTCTTCAATAAGATTCCGAGTGAAATGTTAGATCTGCCCTTCACTAAATTCAAAATCAAATTAAAAAGTATCTTGCTTAAAAAGGGATACTACACTATTGAAGAATATTTAAATGTCAAAACTTCATTTACATAACAGCTCGCTCCAACCTCTTATACTGTGTTTTGTACGAGTATAACGTTTTTATCTTGCCGTACTTCTAAGGTATATATGGATATGTAGCAAAAAAAAAATTCGTACGTTATGTCTTTATATTTGCAGATGCACATTGTAGTATTTTATGTAGCATACTATAATTATTTCCTATCCTTTTATTGCGCTCTGTCTTATTGAATATGCACTGTTTGCTACAACTCCATTAATTCTTCAAAAGTTATTCTGTAACATAATTCTGTACAAAATCTTAAAAAAAGTACTTAAATATAAATAGAACAACAAATATAAAGAAAAACATTTTTTAGCTAGACGTGTTGCTGGGGAGTTTCTTGCCGCTTCTTCTCCTTAACAGCAATAACACGTTGCGAAGCGGTGTACATAGACTAGGAAGTAAAATTAAATTTTAACCTATATGTATGACCTTCAAAAAGTGTTCTCCAGTGGAACTTATTTTGAATAAAAACTTTTGAATGTGAATTTGAATATATACGGCAGTGAGTACGCTATTTTGCATGAATATTTGTCTATGAGGAAGCTCTTGTCAAAGTGGGTGCCGCGTTTGCTCACGGCGGATCAAGAACGACAAACTGTCGTTGATTCCGAGCGCTGTTTGGAGCTAAGAATTGGCTTCGAATTGCTTCCGCACCCACCATATTCACCGGATCTGGCCCCCAGCGACCACTACCTGATTGCAGACCTCAAAAAGTGCTCTAAGGAAAGAGATTCTACTCCAACGAAGAAGTCATCGTCATGCTTATTTCGAGGTCAAAGATTAATCGTTCTACAAGAAGGTATTGAAATGTTAGAGAAGCGCTGGACTGATTGTGTTGCTCTTGAAGGAGACTATGTTAATGAATAAGTGAAATTTTGACAAAAAAATGTGTTTTTCTTGGTTAGTCCCGGGACTTATTGATCCACGTAAAAAGTACAAAGACCGAAGAGTGGTTAGTGTGGGCAGTACACAGTGCAACATGCTCGTAGTTTGTACGATAATATATATTTCCGATGTATGTATACTGTAAATAAATGACAAAAGCTCTATACGTCGCTAACGTTGTTTTGATTACTTCTTTGTGCGTGGTCAGTACCAGTATTATAAAGTACTCTGTGGTGGTCAGACACATTTCCATAGATTTTTGCAACGTTACGTTTTAATTACGTATATTGTTTTTCCATCAGACGTGTCATTATGTCAGGTTGTAATATATGAACCTAACGACATTTCTACTTGATCAACTATGTGTACCAGTTGGCAACATAGTGTCAGTGGGTTTTTCGCTTTCGAAAGGTGTGATTATATTCGAAATAATTTCGCCAAGATAAATAATGTTTACGTGCTCCACATACTCAAGCCAATTACGTTCGCAACATTCAGACTGGAAACGGCATGTTTTTAAATACTTAACACCGTTCTCATATTTAACTACAACTTCTGATAACACACTTAAAAAAAACAATTCCAGTGGCTTATCATTTTGTACATTACAATGTTCAGAACGAAAGAAATATATCTTACTAATATTATAAACTTCTAAGTTTGTAAGAATGTATGGATGTATCATGTATGTTTGTTACTCTTTCACGCAAAAACTAAATGGATTTTGATAAAACTTTACAATAATATTGTTACTACCGACGAAGAACAATGCACACCTGCAGTTTATTACCTTCCCGCATTTGGACATTTTTGGTTTACTTTGTATATAAAATTTGTAATAAAAAACAGCCTATTGTGTATTGTAATCCTTTATGGTAGGCATTAACCAGGTGTGATTCGTGAAACTTATTTTTATGCAGTCGAGAAATATTGTATTTGTACAGGATAAAAGAAATGCCCGGACGGAGGAGTAAGGCAGTCAAGCGACGATAATGATACGAGCAAGACGTGTGTAGGGGAGACTGGGGCTGGTTGTGACAGGGGTAGGTAGTTACAGTGGCAATTGCGGCCAAACAGAAAACGCTATAATAACGTTAGAAAGAGGTAAATAGTCCCACCACCTTTGGCTAGCACCTCGCACGAGCCAGTTGCGCTAACGTTTTTACGTGAGGAGCCCACGCATGCTTCTATTAAAATCGCAGGTTAGTAAAATTTTCAATTTTTTGTTATTTTGGTCTATAATCCGTTTTCCATAAAAGCAGAGAAGTTTCAAATGTGGTATTGACGCCTTAATACTTTCTTTTTGCGATGCATTTACGTATATACAGTTATATTTATTTGAATTTTTACTACTTAACGTTAAAAGGTCAGTTTTGGTGTTGGGGCAAAAAGTGACATTTTTAGGTTGTGATTTGTCACTACCTGACCCGTTGTGCTTCTTGCCAACGGATATTTGATATATAAACTATATGATTAATAATTAGATAGCTAATTAATTGGTTTTCTTTTGTAGGACGAGGACGTTTAAAAGGAACACTAAGAGTGAAAAAATATCTGAAGACGCTTAGGAACAAGCATCACCCATTTTGGAGTAGCATAAAACTAAAAAAAATCGTGGCATCGCAAAAGACTTTGGATTATGTCATATGTCACTAACAAGATATTCAAAACAATTAAAGAAAACAATGTAGTATTGTTATCCTTCCCAGCACACTGCTCGCATAAGCTGCAGCCTATGGATGTGGACAACATCCAACAGCAACTAAGGAAATAGAAAAGCTTGCTGTTAAAAGGAAGGTATTACATGATACTGACGAAGATACTGACTGATATGTTGTGATCTATTTAAACCGAGTTGGTAAGGAATGGGTAGAGTGTATTGTTTGCAGTTGATTACATGTACATTGTGTTAGAGGCAACATTGCACACTACTTATGTTTGAATTGTGAGAGTGATTGTTCAGATTACAATGATTGCTCTGTTTTCCTTTTAGAATCTGATTGATTTTTCATAAGAGAATCATAATTTATTTTTGTTCATGAGGCTTAATATACGTTTTGTTGATTCATACTAAATTTTTGTTTAGTAAAAAGGTTTATATAATCTTTTATATGTTGCAAATTATATATATTTTGTTTTTACGAGGTATAAAACCGAAACATGATTTTTTATTTTGTTTAAAATTAGAATATTACCGTTTTTGTTTTAATAATGCAAAAGACTGCTTCGTAGACTTTATAATATGTTATTTAAATTAAAAATGAAACTGATTATGATGATTGTTAATAATAAAAAATCTTTTATAACGTTCGTTTTTCGTTGTAACATTTTGCCCCGTGTTGTGTAACAACCAGCCCCTGGCGTGGGGCTGAAAGTTACACGCCTCTTTTCCTAAAATTTATTAATTTATTTAATTCCTGATAGTCTGGTATATAAAAAATATATTAAATTTAAATTCTGAATAGTTACTTAATTCAACAGACCTATATATAGGTTAAAAAATCAAACGAATAAAGAAATATGACGTTTTGTAAAAAAAAAGTCACAACCAGCCCCAGTCTCCCCTACATTCGATAAGCTATGTAGTGACGGACTTTGCGCGTGTTATTGAATCGTGCATCACGTTTGTACTGGTTGCGTCCAGTTATATTTGTAGCTGTGTAATACATACGTGTTTGTATAGTTCTAATAAATTCTATAGTAATACGAGAATTGGAGTCCCGTAACTCGTAACAATATAATATATATTAGAATTACACAAAGACTGGAATTTATTTCCATAAACACGCGGATGAAACCGCAGAGCACAGCTAGTACATACATATAATTATCAAGTCAGTGACGTCTTGAATGTTGATAAAGTCTCTCGATCCATTCAACCGTTAAGTATCCTATTAAAGTACATAAACAAAAGTTGAAATCATTGTTTGTTACCATTCTGTATTAAGCCAAGGACGTTTCGATTTTAATAAACAATGTATTCAATACGATAAGTAACAAGGCTCTAGATTGAATAAACAACTTTATATAAGTTGATAAGACTTTTATTATTTCAACTTTCATCTTCATACTCGCTATTCACGGTCATTAATAGTGAGTTCCGACCATGAATAACACTTAAGAGCCTATAAAACAAGTATAACTATTATGAATAAGGTCGATAGGTTACATATACGTAATATATGGTTGTTGCCAATAGTCGATAGAGACTGTATCTCCACTTCCTACGAATCCGACACAAATGTTACTTCATTTACTAACTTCTTTATTTAACAATCAACAGACATGTTGAACAACAAGAATACCTGGTAGAGCCGTGTTGGAATAATTATCATTTCAGTTCTTAGGGCTGGTTAGATCGGTGTGTTACCACGCGCTCACAGAATATCGGCGTGAAATCGTTAGGCTCATTCATCGTACGAAATACGATTCCGATGACCCGCCGCGCCCCTTCCTTCTATATTATCCATGCCCCTTTCTTCCCCTTATCTCATCCCTTCCTAAAAGTTGGCAACACGTTGGCTATGTACACTTGGTGTTGCAGACATATATGCGGCGGTAACCAAACCACATTGCAGTAGATTTGCCGTCACCCTGTTAGCAACAAAAAAAAAACAATTAAACAACACTTCATAAATGTAAACACACCACAAGACATTCTAGAAAATTCATAATACAGCCAACTACTCTGCATCTGCAACTCTTTCCTTTGTGCAGCCAGTTCCACTTTTATTACGAAAGGAGCACTCTACCGTGGCCGTAGTAATAATTACAAAAGTGCCGATCCATACGCATCCCGAGCGACATACATCGGCTATTCTTGGCCGGCTAAAAATACCGGATCGACTGATGTAGCTCGATGCAGCATGCAGTTTTTATGCACCTTGCTTTACCACGCATTTCAACGTAAAAATAATACCGGTACGTTTGAAAGTATGAAAGCTTCTTGCATTTATTTCACCAAGTCTTTATTAGCGTCATTTAAATTGTCTAATATAACATTGCTAGAAAAAGTATGTTTAACAATTGTTATGTATATTTTTTTTTTTGCATGAGTTCCGCAAAGAAGCTGACACGGCCCACCTGATGAAAAGCGATTATTACGGTAGGGCAGGTTTAGTTCAGCAATTTTTCAGCTGATTTGTGATAACTCCACTTAAACCATACATCAAAATTGCTTCTTTCCTATCTTATACAAATATATAAAGCTGAAGAGTTTCTATGTGTGCTTGAACGCGCTAAACTCAGGAACTAGTCTGATTTGATAAATTCTTTCAGTGTTAGATAGATCATCGAGGAAGGCTATAGGCTATATATCACCACGCTAAGATCAGAAGGAGCGGAGCGCATAGATCGGATTTAAATAGCTCGCATAGATCGGATTTCTTAGAATTCAGTTCGACATACCTGCCTAATGAATACCATAAAACAAGTACAATAACAATAGAATGTTTTTCTTAATTAGAAATTTTAAACACAAAGTAAACAAAAAATCGAAATGTGTGCCGGGACACATATTAGTAGTGAAACTTCAACGGACAAGTGGAAAAACGAATCGCAACGTACAAGTGGAAAAACTTCAACTGACAAGTGTCAAAATGAATAGCAATTTTTTTTAACTTGAAGTATACGGGCAGATTGTTAATGTACTTGTCCAATTTGAAAACCTGCCCTGCCTGCCTGCCAATAATAAATGATTTTTTTTCCTTGAATCGCTTGCGCTGCGAAAACTATTGATGATAGAATAAAATAATGTACTACGACTTTCGCGTACACACGAGTGTCGCGACAGCATATGTCTAACTATTATAGTTATGCCACAATAAGTGTTCTTTAATTTTTAAAAATTAATTAGAATGCCGCCGCTAGAAAAGGCTCTTTATTTGTATCTTGGTATTAATCCTTATCAAAATAAATTACTTCATATTCAAGACTGACAAGACTTCAATACCTTTATGTAACTTTTTGAATTATTCAATTCGGACATCCCATTCGAAAGATATCACGAGTTTAAAAATGTAAGAATTAGACCACGTGACTGTGACGCTTTTTCGTGAGCGAAAAATCTTAAGACCCCCTCTATATAGAAGTTTCACTTCAAAAAAAACCCAATGTGGGAAAGGAAACCAGGTTTATGCCATGCGGGCGTGCGTTCACTTTTTGTCGGCATGTAACATTATATATGAATAATAAACATAGCATAGATCAAAACATGTTGTTGCTGTTTTTTTTAAAGCGGCACTTGTCATATGTCAAATGTCAAAATCAAATGCCAAAAGATTGACCTTGAACTTGGTCTTCTTTTGTTTATGAGAGAATTACATAAATTAACTAGTTTTTATTGCAAAAGTTTTTTGTAAACATGTATAAGCGAATAATTGAGTTGAAAGCTCGAACGCGTGGTAACCTGGATCATGGTACATTAACCAAAGTAAAGAATACAAAAACTACAAGTATGAAATTTAGACAAGCTCAATGCTCCGTGCATTTATTTACTTCATTCGATTGACAAAGCATAGCAACAGCATAGGTTGTTGATTCCTTCTAGAATCGCATCTTATCGCTATTTCATACTAATGTATTATTTCACGGTATATAGTTTTAGAAATATTTCAATTGCTCGAATTAATTCCATGAGAAATTAGCCCCGCCCTACCCTACTTTATTTAAAAATAATTGCTGTATAATTGAAATAGACACGCGTTATGACATTAAACAACCATAATACAATATCGCGGTAATACTAGATTAGAAGTAGGTTTTTCGTGTTCTCATCTTTTGTCGCTTATAGTAGAATTATTTTGTCCGTGCAGTTTGGGTCATAAATAATCGGAGTATTTCGCTCTCTCTTCCACTCACAGGCCTTAGGCAATAGTGATGCGCATTATTGTTGTCGTTAAGCGTTATCGATAGTGTATTAAGTTTTGTCATTTTGTGGGTTAGTGATATAAATGAAAGAAAAAATAGATAAAACAACGTATTTATTAAAATAAGAATAATAATTATTTAAAATAATTTATTAATTAGGTATGTATATATTAAAAAACTATAAGTACAAAAGTTTAGAATGTAACAAGTTATATTCAAAATAAATATAAATACTTATATCTAAGTTTAAAATTAACAGCAAAAAAGATAATAATGATTTTTATAAGAATTATAATCTTTCTTTGATAAGAAAGAGTTTTTATCGATAATGGCGTTGCGCCCGCGCAACATGCTCACCGCCCTAGCCGGGCTCAGGCAGTTTGATTTATGACCCAAACTGCACGGACAAAATAATTCTACTATAGTGAAATATTTTATTTGTACTTCGTTCAGTAGTTACATTGAACATTATATATAGGTATATATACCATTGTAATATATCTTTGAAAGTGATCAAATAAGATAATAATGAAATGCCAATTGCAAAATGTATATTGTCTTATAATAAAACGAAGAAAAAATAATTCTAAAGTACTTATTAAGGTAAAAAAGAAAGACAATATCGAGATAATTATTTAGAATGATTAGAGAGAATAAAAAAAGATTTACTACGATATCTATAGCGTTCGTTTTAAAACTAGGAAGTTTGTTCCGGGTTTTCGTAAGGACTTGCTTATTCAAGATATACCAGTATTTGACATATAATACTTCTTCACTAAGGACCTAAAATTTAATATTTGTGATAATACTTCATCAAACACCAAAACCTACTCTTACTCTATTTTAATATAAATGTATCAATAATAATTACATGTGACCTAGCATAGAATTCAAACGATTATTACAACAATAACAAGTAAAATAGCTCCTTATGCAACATCCTAACACAGATCGGATCAATCGGGCAATCATCGTTAAATTTCTTTGTTAAATTAATTGATATTAATAATATTTGCACTACCAGCAATTAAAGATACGATGGAATGAATACAATCTGAATTCGTGTTTTGCGCAACAAACACAGTAAACTTGATGCCATTATTGTGTTACCTACCGTAAGAGCCCAAATCGTTTACTACGTGCACTAACTAAATAATCATCAATTGACCTCCTGAGTTCTTTATACGTATCTTTCTCAAATTATAAGTAAATGTTCTCCTAACATTATGAGATTTAAGAAACAACTATGTATTTACACAGATGCTCTTAAAATTCATACTTGATGATCGTAAATATTATTTAACCAAGTTTTTAATAAAAATTGTCCTCTTCCATCAGTATCAAAACGACTTATAAACTCTTCATGTGATCAGAAAGCTGGTGCCTACCTCGGGCAACGGATCTGTATGGCGATCCAGCCAGGAAACGTAGCCAGTCTTCTGGGCACCTTACCCATAGAAGACGGTGATCTGGGCTCAGTATTCTACTTATAGTCTTGAAGGACTATGGGAAAAATACAATGTAAATAAATTAAGTTTTCTTTTATTGTAGTAGATTATATGTTGTATTTAGCAATAATTATTAAATTAATAATAATATCATTAGAATTATAGCTTTTGATTGCTATACAGATGTTAAACATGAATAGTACCTATTTATTTACAACTGATTTATAACGTTTCTAAAGAAGTTTCACTTCAAAATATTTAATTAACTTAAAGATATCTGACGCACACTTGGGGAGGCCTACGTCCAGCAGTGGACATTGATTGGCTGAAGACGAAGTTAAATTTTAAAAATATTTTCCAAAAATTTAGGTACTTTTAGAGTTTCACGATAACAATATGAACACATTTAAATGGTAATGGACACGATGATGATGAAGAAAAAAACATTTCACAATATTTGTTATGATACTTTCGACCTAATTGTTGATTGTTGTTGTTAGAACATTATTGTTATTGTACAATAGTTAATGCCTGCGGCTTCGTGCGTTTACATGCTGATTGACTATTGAAATAAGGCCCCTACGTTTATATAACGACGTGTGGGTATGTACGGCCAGTAAGAAAGCTAATAAAACAGCGATAAATAAATGTAGTAAACAGTGAAAAGTATCCGGTGGCAAGTGTAAATAAGATACGATTGATGAAAGTAAGATCAAAGATAAAGATTATAACAGGTACCTATATATATCGAGCGCTGCATAACAAATGGGCGTACAGACAAAAGTGCAGTTTATACAAGGGACAAAATTGTGAATAAAACAAAACTAGTTGATTGTATAAGATTGAAATTTGGAATACCCGTCTATTTAGGTACACTTGCATACTGGTAAGACTTTCTAAATTGTAACATATAGATTTTAGTAAACAACAAAAAAATGGAATTTTTGCGTATACGCCCATTTGTTGTGAAGAATATTTAAGCCCTCGATATATATAAAAGGTATGTACCAAATACACATGAGTGAAATATATATACATTACGGATAACGTTTGAAGGTTAAGTAACGTAAAATTAAGTTTACCGTGGTATACCTAGTATTACCCGAGCCTTTTGGGTAAAGTCCGAAAAGTTAAATAACATCAATTTGTACTCGGCGTTTACCGGTATAAATCTGTCTACCCAACACTGGCTGGGTAATCTATTATATTATAAAATTCTAAACCTGCCACATCTATACATTGAAGCTATTGAAAAAACAACAACTGGAGTAGACTATATAAACGACGGAGAACACCATGTACTTTTTTAGATTTCTTGTCTGCGCGGGATTCACGTAAACACTACTGGGCCGATTTCTTCATTTTTATTTATTATTTGAGATATAAAGTGAATTTTGGGTGGTAATAAAAAAAGCACGAAGGCTGAGGCTAGGCTGTCCCATAAATATATCCCACCCAATAGCTGATTCGAGTCCAATGGATATTACAATCTGGGGATGACTGTGCAGGAGTCGCTCCCAACCAGTGTTGAGTAGACCTAGATGATACGGGTAAGCGTTGAATAGAAATTTTTAAATTTTCGGACTACTAACTGTACCAGGGTAAACTTAATTTACTTAACCTTTTAGCATTATGCGTAACATATATATTAAATCTCATGATAATCCATTCCGTCTTAAAATTGAGAAAAAGAAATAAAAACGGAAACATAAAGCATCCACTTAAGGTTACCTCCACATTGACATATAGCGCATCTGCAGAGGAAAAAATATATAATAATAAAGACTGTTGACTGACTGTTCCGTAAGTAAATAAATTTAAAGTGTAATTTTACTGTTATTCTGAATTAAATTGTTCCCTAAAATTACATCACTAGTAACCTAATTGTAAGAAATACTAAGGGCGATAATATACGTGCTATATCAGTTTAACCTACTTATGTATATGATTAGTTCATCTATTGTTTTATTTCTTAGAATTATGAAATCCATACGAGGTAATATTTATATATAACTAGCTGACTCGGCGAACTTCGTACCGCCTTATTCAAATAAATTAATAAACAAACAAATTGAGAAAACATGGGAAAGGGCTCATAGAATTTGAAAAATATATAGCCTATAACCATCTACGATTAATTCCGCGTCGACTGGTTGTGGTTTCATGATGATCGGTCCAGTAGTTTTCGAGTATATAGATATATATAGATAAATAGCCATAAACCATCTAGGAAAAATTTCGCATCGAATGGTGGTAGTTTCATGTCGATACGATCAGTGGTTTAAGCGTGATTGAGCCTCAAACGAACACCATTTTCATTATATATATATAGATTTAAATTATCTAAAATATATTGCTGTGTAGCCAATAACCTTTCTAACCGTTATTGCGCTTCTATCATTATTAAGTGTTATTTCTATTGCATTGGACATGACAACACTGCCAGCTTACACACTTTAAACCAATTTTTGAATAACTTGTCTTAAAAAGTTCTTTTTATAACTTAGCAATACTAACATAATAAAAACATGTTGAGGACATTAACTTTTCCTACTAATCAGAATCTTACAGTCAAAAGTATGAAAATTACAGAAATTCTAGAGTTGGACAGTTTAAAATATAGCTTTGGTGGAGAATGCGTTAAAATTAACGATGCCATACGAGTTTGGCCTACAAATCTCGTATTCGACAAGCCTTCGGATTTGCAGCGAAGTCGTGATCGCGAGCCTTAATTAATTTGACCATCGGAATCGCAAGTCTCTAATGTCTTGGTTAGTTTAACGAGAGCATTTTAAAATAAAAACTGTGTTAGCGATTCTAATTTATAACTGTACAATTTAGTATTCAGTACGTTTAATATAGATTTGGAGATTTAGATAGATAGATAGATAGATAACTCTTTATTGTACACCAATACAAACATGAACTTAAGACTAAAATTATATCTAGTTATGTACAAAGGGCGGTCTTATCGCTAAAAAGCGATCTCTTCCAGACAACCCCAGAAATGAATTTAGATGATAATGGCGACGGTGGTATACGTAACATATAGTACAAACTACTTACATTTTAATAATACATAAATTATATATATATAAATATATGGATAAATTTTATATATTACATAGATATATACTTAATATACATAACATACAAATACATATCTACAAAATATATAAATGTTTATAAGTGAATTTAAATATCATATTCCAAAGACAGATAGTATTTTTTAATCATAGTTTTAAATATCGCTAGCGATTTTGCTTGTCTAATTGTAACAGGAAGCGCGTTCCAGAGCTGTATAGCCTTAACTGTAAAAGAATTGTTATAAAAACTTGAGTTACGCGCAGGAGTGTTCAATTTAAGTTTAGTAGAAGGGCGTAAATTATGAGAGCACGAAAGAAATTCAAAACTTTGTTTAAGGTAATCAGGAGTACTAGGGACAAATAAAATACTATAGAGAAGAGCAAGGATGTGAGTATTCCGGCGAAGTCAGATTGGCAACCACTTGAGTTTTTTTCGGAATTCAGAGACATGGTCATATTTGCGTAGTCCAAATATGAACCTTATGCAAAAATTTTGGAGGCGCTCAAGTTTATTGAGTTGTTCTTGGGTTAAATTTAGATAGCTGGCGTCAGCATAATCAAGGATAGGAAGTAATAAGGACTCTGCTAGCTTAATTTTGGTGGTAGTGGGTAAGAAATTCCTCAACCTTCTGAGGGATTTGGATGAGAGATAAAGCCGCCGACTTAATTCGGTGATATGAGGTCGCCAAGACAGCTCACTGTCAAATATAACGCCAAGGTTTTTTACCTTATCACTAAAAGGAATGATTGCCCCGTCAAACATCACACTAGGTATGGTACTCCAGTCGACCTTATTAAGCATCCGTGAGCTACCGATGACGATGACTTGAGTTTCTATAGGGTTGACATGAAGCCCAAAAGACTTGCTTGGAGATTTTTTAAGCCATATTGGTTAATGTCAGTAAATTATTTCTATTCCAAGAACTCCGCCAGGTCACTTGCCCGTCTAGATAGCTACCACTCCTGATCTAGAATATGCCGGCATAACCACCTTGAGTTGTGTTGCGGCATTAGTGGCCAGGTGCCAGTCTAGTTTTAGAGAGCAGCAGCACATTGGTAGCCCCTTTGGTGTTACAAATGTCCATAGGCGATGATAACCGCTCACCATCAGGTGGGTCTTTTGCCTATCTGCTGAACTCGTGCCATAATTCTTTTTATTAAATTTATTAAATAACCTTGATGATTAGCAATCATACTCTGCCATTGTCGTTAACATTGTTTCAATGCATTCCTTACGCAAGAACTACTTGTTAGAGTTACAAGTTACAGAGTCGACATATAAGGATATTTTAGATTCAAGCGGTTTTTCGGCGGAATCACTTTCAAATTTTTGCTGATCTCGTAATAGTGTTAAGCAATTGGGAACTAATGCACTTAGAAAGTGATTTATGTCGTCGATTAACATGCTCTTCCGCGTTGATGCGTTTAAAACGTAATGAAAATACACGATATATTTTTAAAAATTTATTAACTTGGTAGATGACAAATGTGGATAATTTATAAATAACTAATTTTGTTTCATAATTATGTAATATTCCATTTAAACTACATAACTGTTCATAAATTAAGAACGAGATTTCTGCTAGTGGGAATCGTGCCTTTGTTAGTATTAAATGTCTGATTAATCTTGCTATACTTTTGTGATGAAGAATGTAATCATTAGTTAGTCTTATAGAAACGATATAACTTCTGAGCTATATGCGGTTAGTGCATTATTATCATTTAGAGCTTCTTTCATTCGTTCTTTTGATTCTTAGCTAACTGTGTTTCATTACTCTCTATGATTTGAAATCAATTTCATTTGGTCGACAAATATCATCATACCCTTTTAGACATACCCTTCACTCTCCAACCTCCTACTTCCGATAGTTTAGAGTTCAATGCACATAGGACATATTCTGCATGATCTACACCCCCTTACGATCCTTACGTCCGTGTCGTCTTTTATCCTCTAGTAGTTCATATAAAATAAGATAACTATATGATAGGCTAATTACGTCCGTTTTAATTTTTTATTTTCTGAATGAATTTAAAACGCAACAGTAATGCTAAATTAAGAAAGAAAGAAAGAAAAACTTGATTTGCAGAACTAGCGACGTAATTATATTTCTTATACATTTTTATACACAAAGCATATTTTGAGAATTTGGACGCCGCATTTCAAACAAGGTTTGCCACTCAGCATATTGTTGTGCCGGAATTATATCCGACACAACGCTGATTTTCAGGGCAAAACTTCCTTTTCAGACCAAATTGGGTCAATTTTATTAATAAAATAATAAATAATAATAGTAATTAATAAAACTAATTGTTCTTATGTAATATTTAATACGTAAAACAAATAAATTTTAATAAAACCAACAATAAATACGTTTCTTCAAAATTAAAATAAATACTCGTGTAACAACTTGTATCGAATCATTTAGTCGAATACATTTTTTTATTCCTTACTAAATATAAATTTTTATATTTGGCAACTTGAGGAAGACTTTGCCTATGTCATTCCAAAGGATACAACCTACCTCCTCGCCAAATTCGATTAAGATCCGTTTGGCCGATTAGTTATGAAAAGGTAACACAAAACAAAAAGATTTACCATCGCACCTAGTTTTTAAAGAACCAATTTATTGTATTATTATAAAGTACAGTGCAGTGAAATGAAGATATAACACTAGGGTCACTATTCCGGAAGATGCACCGATCGCATCCGTGAAATTGATCGAGAGTTATGCTCTATTGTTAGTGTGCCACGTATGCCGTAATGCGGAATGCGTGTCTATTACGTTCTTGTGGGGTCGCGTGCCATCACAATGGCGATGCAACGGTACACGATACAGCGGGGCGTATCCACAATACAACATTTAGTTAACAGTTCAACACCTGATCGACACTTGTATGGTGTGCACTTTGGATGGCTGATAGGTTCGCTTGAATCGATAGATAGCTTTTTCTTAAAGAATTAATTGACATATAAACCTCCCCTCTCTCCCCAAGCTAAGCACGTTACACTTGTACTATGGGTAATATACAACGAACCAAGAACTCATAATAAATAACGGAAAGTTTGTTTACAGAATGTACAATGCCAGGAGTAGACGTCAGGACCAACGAGGCTTTAAAGGCTTGGCCTACTAAACCACAGATCCCTCCACTTCAAAATTACGTTAATGAAGATATTTTTCTACCGTATTATCGTTTAATCCTTATTACATCCGCAGCATCCACTTTGGAGCCGGGGTGTCGATTTCCTTCTTATTCTTTGAACATCCATTCAATACAAGCTTTGGAATTCAGACGGCAGCAGCTCTTTGTAAAAAGCCATTATTTGCAACTGTAACAAATATTTAGAACTGTCAAAACTCTTTATCGTTGTAACTTTACGTGTCAACGTAGTTTTAGGTAATAGATGAAATATGTAAGCCATCTATTGACCAATCCGCCCAATTATCGGGATTAAATTTATCCTAAGTGTTAACTTGGTTAAGAAGCCAGGACTATGTCAAGTTGCATTCATATATATTTAGTTTAGAAGTTTCCAAAAAAGATGCGATCTTTATCGCTATTTTCGTATATCTCACGGAAATGACGTCATTTGTTTATAAAAGTACCCCAAGTTACGCCCCTGGATACAAGCTAGCTCCATGTCGAGTTTGATTTAAATCCGTTCAGTAGTTTTCACACGGTGCTCTAACAGACAGACAGTAAAAGATTTTAAAAATTTTATTTCTGGAATCTGTTGAGCCGAATGGCTCAACTCTATTTTTTCACATTTTTAAATGCCTTGCACAAATCCAAATCATTTACACATTTATTATAGTATAGATAGATTCATAATAGTAATAATGACACAATTTTAGTTAAATAAATAAATTATATTGTTGCGCCCAAAATAAAAACAATATAATATTCTGTATGCACATAATAGAAACCAAACAGTAAACCAGTGTTAAGTTTAGTTAAATGTAAAGTGTATAGCCGCCCACAGACGTTGGCAATCTTAGAACATCAATCAATGTTACGAGATAACTTTTGTTATCATGTGTCAGAATATCGCATAGCATATTAAATATGTAATAAAACATATGATATACAAACAAACATTAGGTGAATGTAAGCATAATCATCTAATAAAGCGTAATATATTCATGACGACACAAAGTAACAAAATCCTCCAAATTGTTTTCAGTCTCGGCCACTTGAAAAGCATAATAAACTACGTTTTAAAACCACCGTAAATTTTAGTTAAAACGGGGAGCCATTAACTCGTGATTGCTGAGATGCCATAAGCTTAATAAGTAGCCCGAACATGAAATTGAGCCTCTTAGAGTTTGTCTATAAAAAAATATTTTGATTACAGCTCTTAGGGTCGGCTCGATTAGTGTGATACTTAGAATATCGGCGTCAAACAGTTAGACTTTATCTTCCACCCGATTAAATTTTTATCTTATATAAAACTAGCTTTTTCCGCAGCTACTCCACGTGAAAAACCCTAGGTAGTAAGTAACTCCCATAAAAACTGAATTAGGTTTTTATATATGTCAGATCTACTAACACTACTGTTTCTTGTTAAATTCACTACAAGAATAATGAAACTAAGTCCATATATTTTAACACAACTGCCCAGCAAAACATATTGTTACAACTTAGGCGCCGACAAAGTCAAATTCCACGTACAGATTTGTAGAAGCACATTTATTACCCGTCGGCATTTGAACCAATAACTAATAACATTGAAACTATTGTAATTCTTTTATTATCGTCTTCTTTTCACACACATGTTTTTTTAAATACCTTCAATGCCTACACGGCATCAGGACTTTCAAATTCTTCTATCAGGAGTGCAACTTTAATATCGAAGCTACCTTCAGTGGTCCAAGTTTATCACTTATGGGCGACTAATGTCAAACGCGACACGACTAGTATTATACCACTGCCTTTAGTTTTAGTAGACGAAAACAATAAAACGTTACTCAACAATGGAGTCGCCTGTTGTGTAGAAATAAATTATCCAACTATTTAGTCAAGTTGTAAAACTAAAACGGATAAGAATTATCGTAAACTCAATTGTTTTTATGGTGTGGATATAAAATTTAATTGATAGTTTGTTGGCTTAGCTTACTGTAAATAATTTAACAAACTGTCGTCAACATAGTCAGTTTCTAGTTTCTGTGCTATTGATTTAACAATAAATATAGAAATTTCGTCGAAGAAAACTGAGATCTTGAAATATCTAGATGCGGGTATACTGAAGCAAGGTTCCTAAGGCATAAGGCAATGTTCATGTCTGTAGCAAGCTAGAGTTTACGAGTGGTGGGCGTGCTTCTATAGAGTTCCATAGGTTACAAGACATTTTGTGGAAAAAATACGGGTCCAAATTTTGGTGGGGGATTATTCCGTGGTGCACGCGTTTTAATGCATACTTTGCAGACTTTGCGGGCAAAATATTGTACCGAAAAATTCTTGACGCGTTCTAGGTTTTAAGGCCTTATTTAAATAGTATTCGATTGGAAGATTCTTAAACGAATGTCTGCGTCCGTATTATTTAACAAGTTGAACATTACTGAAGATGAAGTAAGTACAATTTTAATTTATTTTTCACATTTTTATGCTTAATATTTTACCATAACTCGACTGGTAAGTCATTCGGCAACCAAGAATCTAAATAAGAATTTGGGCTCTTGCCGTACGTCTTGTTTACCCGATTAATTACCACAACAATGAGTTTTTGATGGGGACTTGAATGGTGATGTTTTGAAGTGCAGTTTTGTTTAGATAACTGCATAATATTATTTAAAATGAACAATAGTTGTTGTGTGTTTAAGATGTCGGTTCGTTTTGGCGAAGAATTGTGCGTTTCTGTTGAAAATATTAACTGCAACAAAAATTGCTGCCACGAGAACTCTTTTTACTTTGGCGTCATTTAAAGATACACAATTTGCCTGAAAGTTTTGCTTGAAAATAAAAATAATCAAACAACAAACACACACATTGCATATTCGCAAGCTAAGCAAGTTAATGTGTTATGAGTTACACAAAAAGCAGCAAGTTAGTGGTCGTTTCCAGACACACAGACCATAGTAAACAATAAAAAGTGCGTTTACGAAATTTACCATGCCGTAAATTGATCCCGGGACATTTGCCTTGCAGTGCGCTAGACTAGTAATAGTTTAGCCCAATCAACCATAGAGGCCAACATTATCCTAAAACTTGAATATTCACGGATACTTGGCGCTGGCTAGATTCACAAATTATGCAGAGTTATTTCAGAAAAAAAACCATTGTCCATAACTATTTGGTTCGAGTATTTCGATCTAATCGATTTGAATACATGCATATTATCGTCACACAAGCCCGCTGGGGTAGGCAGAGACCATGGATCTCCACTTGCTAAGATTCAGACAGGCACTTTTCGCATCATCAACTTTACTTAACCTCTTCGTACTAACACGATTTGAATACAAAACACAATTTAATAGCAGAATAAGCAAGTGTGCATGTGATAATGCATTCATCTCATCACTTTATTCCTCTGACAGTTTCCAAAAGCGTGAAGGAATTAGTTCCACACGTCGGGATTATGTAAAAGCGACTTACGTGACTCTTGAAATTCATGACATTCCACTGGTTTGTTTACTAAATTTACTACGTTTCTCCTTTTAACTAATAATGAATGTTCTTCACAGGTGACAGAGGAACTTTTATCACGAAAAGACAATTTTAATCATGTTTTCCTTTGAAATACTGGATCTTTTTTTAATTTAAACATACTTATTTATAGGCGTTTTCTGAACTAAAGCCTTCAAATAACTAATGAACACGAAGTTAATAAATAAAGGATTATAAAATCATATTCGTATACAAAAATTAAAACGATTTTAATCTTTGAGAATGTAATATAATGTAAACATACTTCCCTATTCTAGCATCAGTCATTTCTCAGACAATATTATACCGACAAATTGAATTTTTCACAGAATACTGATCCGAAGTCTAAGCAGACGAACGAGCATCAATAGTTCTAGATGTAATTGGGTAAAACTTTTAGAAGAAAATGATATTTTGAGGAATGTACTTCAGTCATCTAGTGAAAGAAGGAATATTTAAATTGGGACTATTTGCTATGAAAGTCGAACATAAACATCACATACAGTTGATACTACGTTTCAATTTCTAGATAAAACCGGAGAATCAGATAAAATATCACACCTGCATTTGATACTTGATAATAAAGTGACAGTATGGCGTAATACTTTCTTCTGAAAGATACGAGTGGAGGATTGATTGTCTGGCTATCTTAATGTAATCTAGACAAATTGATTGTAGAGAAGGACTTAGATTACTCAGACTTAGATTTTAATATAAGAAATCTAACGTTTAATAGCATAATATGAATAATGTTGGGTCTAAAGGGATAATAGGGTACTTAGAGTCAAATAAAGTGTGACACTTTTTAGGATTCTGTAGCCATTTTGGCAAGAACGGAACTGACATACCATCGTCATGTCCGTCTGTCTACTGATATGTATGTATATATCACCGTGATTTTCATAGTAATTATTGGACAATATTTAGCAGAAAGATGTGTTCTAAATTCTGTTAGACAGTGATGTAGTGATATCGCAAGAAAAAAATAATAGAAATTGGGGGTGTTGTCTCACATGTCTATCATGCAAGAATGAAATCATTTTTATTCATGTATATAAACTACACTTTTACGTATATATCTAAACTGAAAAAAAGGATGTATAAAAATGTTTCTAATTATTATTTTTAAGACAATTTTAAAGGCAATAAAAGGGTGCACCCACCCCCTCCTGGTAAGCTTAGAACTAGGAGGAAGAAAATTTTGAAAATAATTCAAGTTAGTTGAGCTAGAGTTGAGTAGACACTCGAAATACGAAAATAGATTATAACAAGATTCGATTAGTAGTTTTTGTAATATGGAATATTTTCAATAAAGTTCTTTCTTAGACTTTCATAGCGATATGGCTACAAATAACAAATTGCTGTTTCAAATATCAACGGAACTTATCATTGTGGTGTTATGAAATATTATGACCGACCAGCGTTTTTACATTGTTTTGTACGATTGCAATTCAAATTGTCGGCGAGAGACGATTGATTTGCTTACAGTCTAGACAACACATCCGGAATTAAACTTTTAGCCAAATAAGTGTGTTTCACTTAAAAAGGACACCACGAGCCACCACACTAACAGTGCGAAGACAACCATAAAGTTGGCTGTTGTTATTTTAATAATATTCCTTTTAGATTTTAAGGCAATTTAATTGTATAGTATTGCTACAGGAATCTGTAAGATACACGACACTGAGCCACGTTTCTCTTCCGACTATTTCTTGGTGAGATACCGTGACATTATTATGCACAGCTAGCGCAGTAATTTGGGCCCCGCCTACACGATCCAACCATAAAGTATAATGGTCAACAATGTTTACAAATTGTCTTTGTTTTTATGATTTCGTGTATCTATTGTTAAGTTTTACATATTTCGTATTGATTAGTTTTAAAACACAGTGACGCATTTGTTATTTCTGTGAATTGCCGTGGTAGATTAATAACTAAGGCAGCCAGGTCTCATTCTAGTGACGAGGTTTCGAATCCTGGGGAAGGAGTAATGACCAATCATTTTCTAGTAAAATGAGCATATCATTCCATTTACAACGTGCTAAAGTTCAAAGAAAACACAGTAAGGAAACTTGCACATATGGTAAACAGACAATAATCATCGATGATGCGATGGTCAATATGTGAAACTCACTGTTTTCCTCTTTCGATAAGTCTGGTAAGTATATCGTCCGTTCCTCTAAAATGAAGAGTTACACTTGGCAATGGGATATGCTGATATTATATTCAAAAAGTGTTTGTTCAGGTGCATTCAATTACTTTCTTAAATTTTAAGGAAAATTTAAATAAAAAAAACAAAATGATAATGATCAAACGGCCCAGTTGTCATAAACAAATAAGTAAGACATGAAGAGGTAATCGACCTAAATGTATTCCCAAATCACAATGTTATCGGCGTCGATAACTTTGCACACCACACGGAACATCCTCGCCATACGTGTGAACTGCAATATGTAAGATATTAGGCTTAATATCGATATATCGCCGATTGATATCAAAACGGTCGGCCTTGCCACCAATACTGTGCAGACAGTTAGTGTTACCGCTTGATACCCATTCACTGTTTGTACCGTTTCGTAGAGTGATCTTTAACTGCCTGCGTTGGTAGTTTCAAATCCATAAACTGTTAATTTTGTTCTTATGAATACGGTGCTTGAAACATTTCTGTCGCTTCAATCTTTTACAGCTTCGTGTTGTCGTGAATGAAATGAATGAATGAAACTTCTTTATTCTTTCTTCACTATAAACATAAACCTAGATTGTTAATATAGATACATTTGAATTAAAACAAACAAACAAAACAAAGGCGGCTTTATCGCTCATAGCGATCTCTTCCAGACAACCTGCTCTCCTTAGAAGAGACTTTAAAGGCAAAAATTAAACAATATTTGGTAGTGTATTATACTAATACAATCGTAATCAACTATTATAGATATACACAATGAAATAAATTATATAAATGTAAATTACATATACCTACATGCGAACAGTAATATAATTAATTAATTGTATTTAATGCAACAATTTCATTTAATAGACAAATAGTGGTGAGTTAACATGTTTATAAATATTGACGTGGATTTAGCTTGTCCGATTGTCATAGAGAGGGAGTTCCACTAGAGAATAGCCTGTACGGCAAAATAATTTCCTACGAAGGAAGCTGTCTTCAACTAACCTCTGGATTAACCTCGACAATATGGTTTACATTAGAAAAGAAAAGTACTTATTTAAAACCAATAATGATTTCAATAAAATCAAACTTCTCACGACATACACAAACGAATTAGAAAGCGAAATTCACTTAATAGACTAGTAAACAAGTGCCTTTTGGACCAACTTTTTTCAGCAGTCTCCGGAAATTATGAGGTGTCATTCGATTCGGAATGGCATCTAGATGATTTTTGAAAAAAACGAAGTTCCGCTTGCAAAAATTGTAAAAGTTATTAACAATTAACTAAAAAAAAGGGGTTTAGTTTTTTGCAAATATCTCAAAAAGTAATAAAAAAATTTCAAATTGGAAAAAAGATTCGAAAAGAAAAGGAAATTTCCTAAAAAAAGTCTCGACTCCTACGGGAGTCGAGACTGTAACTATAATCTGCTTGAACTTTTTTTTTATAACAATTTTTCATTTATTAGATTATTGTTCATTCATCTATTCAGTTAGTGCCTGAATTTTTTCAATTTTTTATTTTCATATTTAGTATGTTTAAATAATATTTATTCATTAAAGGGCCGATGTGTGCGTGGCTTGCGTAAGCCAGAGTACCCGTTTTCAGCCGTATTCAATATATCAGTATATCAAAAATCATCTAGATGCCATTCCGAATCGAATGACACCTCATTTATAATTTTCGGAGACTGCTGAAAAAAGTTGGTCCAAAAAGCACTTCTTTACTGGTCTATAATGATCGAAACAAAATATTTTGGCAAACAATAAAGTCACGACGAGTTTGAGGCGAAAAATCTAATCATTAACAAACACAGTCGGGCGAAAATTCAATTGTACATCTTTGAAAGTAGGTTAACAATGACAAATAGACGACAGGCTATTCTCATGATCGTCATTTAAATGTTATAAAAGTAACAACATTCTTAATGGTATTTAGGAGTAGGCGTGGTGCTATCGACAAAAAAAGTGTTATCTATTTGAAACGAGACAAGTCAGCGTTGATAAATAGTATCTTGAAAACTATTTGACAGTGGAGATATCGAGTTTATTGAATTTATTTAAGCAATGACTGAATACTGGGAAATTGAAATCTTTAAAGTTGTGTGTGGTCTAGACGTGGTTGCAGATGTTTTAGTTCTTTGAGGATATCCTTCATCACAAAAGGAATAAAAGTATGATTATCACATTAGCATAGATGATTGATGGTTAAGAGTAACACCACAGGTTGGCAGCAAAGCATTGAAGCCACAAAAGACAATAAATCACGTTTGTTTTGAAATGTGAAAGCGTAGAACTTTCCAGCGCACTGTTACATTACTGAACATATCAAACGATCATGAATCGTAATAGACGGCCGATTACAGAAGAATGTGATGATATCACTAGGTTTTGTAACTACATCAGTGAGACAATGATCGTCTGTGTTTTGGTAAATGTTTGCAGCTATTCCAACAGCGAAAACGGTTTTACAGATTTCAACTGTCCGACATAATATTTGATATCTAAACATAAGCATTGAATATTAATATTTACATGCAAATCCATTATAAACAAGTAATTACGCTTTATCACATAACAGTAGGTATCGTTATGCTTTTCATCAAACTTGGTCTACCTATATTTAAAATCACCAAAAATGTAGTTTACTAGTCGATGAGGAATCTCTCAACGCAGGACGTATATTAAATATTCTAGACGAGTGACACTGTTTGTTTCTATGAATGGTGATTAGTAAACAATGGCTGAACAAATAACAATTTGAGATTCTCTCGATTCATAAATACCGTATTGTACTTGTGGACTGAATCAGTTTCTTGTTGTACTAACTTTTATAGGTCGCCTAGATCGGTGGTTTGTGGAACAGAAGTTTAGTCTAAATCTTATATTTCAAAACAAATGATCCTCTTGCTGGTATTAATGATTAATTCACTTTCACGTTGTTTCATTAATTTAATGCGGATTACATAGCATGTCACTAAATATCTCAAAACCAAAATTAATTTATTGAGTAATTCACAATCACAAATCAATATTCACAATTTTGAAACATCTGATAATATTGTTCTTACTAATAAATATGTGTATTTTAAAAATGATTTGATCTATTGTCTACATGTTTGGCTATAAAATGCGTTACGAAAGACTAGAAGCAGAAGCTTAATATAAGCCTATTCCAGTAATAATTTACGATATTATAAAATCTTTCTTCGCTAAGGAATTTTAGTCATTGCTCTTTCATCAGTATTGCGTAAGGTATGAAAGGAGGCAGGAAAGAAATGATCATTATAATACTGAAAAATAAAGCAATTACTTTTAATGCACATCACTTGCAATGACGACGTATTTTCAAAGTCGTTAAAGCAACATTGCTGTATATCATGTGACGTAATCTTAAAAATATTTTTATATGCTCTTTTTTTTGGATGAGATCAGCAGACAGGCAGACGGCCCATCCGATGAAATGTGGTTACCATCGCCTATAGACATTTGCAACACCAAAGGTGCTACGAATGCGCTGTTGCTCTCTTAAGGGAAACTGGAACCTGGCAACTAATGCCGCAACACAACTCAAGATTGTTATGGCGGCGTACTCTAGACTAGGGGTGGTAGCCATCCAGACAGGCTAATACCCTACCACCTGGCTGTGGGTTGTTTTTTCGCCTCTTACGACAGGCCGCCCGGCCGCAAATTGTATTCTTTCTCCGTTCCTGCACGGATAATAATAGTATAAATTGCATTGCTGTCGCCCAGATCAATCGCCCTTGTGAGGTAGGTTTGCTATATCAGAAGACAATACTAGTAATTGCGATATGTAGATAGATTAGGTTGAAAAACAGAATATATGGTTTACTTTTGTGACATTGCTAGGTAAGCTGATATTCAGACAGTTCTTAGAACAAAATGAGCTCAATCATTAATCGACTTTCTCTACAGACCTATTATGACCTATATTCACTTATCTACTAAGTTGTACACAACAGTGTATAATTAATTCTAAAAATGTATTTAATTTGATGGATATTAGAATGTAAATACATTAACAACTAGAAGGTCGTCATTTCCTTCATTTTTTAAAATAATTTTCTTAGTGTCAGGTAAACTTTGATTTTACTCGCCACCGTCTCCCCCAATATCTAAACCAGATTTGAAAGGTACCAATGTTCACGGTGCAAATTTGATTGCGACGTAAAAAGTCACTTCAAAGTGGATAATTTTATAACTCGATTGTCTCACTACAACGGCGAGTGAAAAATTCAATTCCAACGAAACGAATTGAATTACGATACTCGTTGTCAGCCAGGATTATATCACTTTATACGGAGGTTTTAATGAAGCTCACAGAAGTGGTTGCACCTTTGGTATTACAAACGTGCACAAGCGATGACAATGCTTTCCATTAGGCGGGCCGTCTGTCGGTCTGCTAAACTCATACAATAAAATAAAAAATATTATAATCATACAGCACATATTATGATAATCGGTTTATTCTCCATTGTATTTACACATTAGCATATTTAAAAAAGAATAAGAATATCAGTACATGTCTAATAGAGGATTATTGTTGAAGATGAAACAAACGCCATTGTATTTAGGAAGACACCCTAAAACAGTAATTAATTGAAAATATCTCAACTGTAGAAGCTGGCATCCCCACACCCTACATAAAAAACATCATTATGTATTTTGTAGACCTATTTAATGAAACGAACCACACACTTATGTAGGTAGGTACATTAATTTGGGATTAATTAGGACAAACAATATTTGCTTTCTGTGTCTATCAAATCACTTTATTATCAAATTTAATGTATATGAACCCCAATAGTTTTCAGTGAAATGACTTAAGACATGTGGGCAGATGGACTAACGTTACCATAAATAAATTAGTATCCGTTAGTTACACTATAAACATTATTGCCTCACAATCTTTCCTATTAATTAGATTAATGATTCTTTGAAACCTATTGTTATTATAAATGAAAGAGGCACGATTCTCAGATAATTGCCGGCATCATTGTGTTCCTAGAAACGAGATGATCTAAATAACTATAAAACGCTATCTAGTTACAAAATAGGCGATTGTTTAAGTACTACTTATGTAGTGCTCTTGGTACAATTATCACTTAATCCAGGTTTCTATACATCTTCATCAATTATTTTACCTTATAGTGATGTTAGAGGGCCCATACAGAAATTAGGTCACACGAACTTATCCCCTCCTTATCGTTGATTACATTCATGAGACTCCTGCCTCCCTATTGTGATATCACATATTTTGTAATTTTACGTCAAGATTTCATTAAATTAAAACAGCAGTTCAGTAATTAGTTTTATTTCCATTTTAATCATTTTTAATAATTTAAACACTATTGTTTTTTATTCAATGCTGAACAATGATTTTTTAGTCGTAGTAACGCCATCTTTTGTTAACAGTTCACAACTTCGCACACACGTTCTTGATACATACATATTGCCTTCTCTTTTTGTATACTGGTGTGGCGTCTTTGTCCCCCCCAATTTCCCCTTACAACTTGGAAGATGTCGCCATTATGTCGTCGGATTAGTTTGCGGTGTTAAGACGACAGACGTAAGAAATAATGGACTTTTTAGCAAGTGCAGTGAGTTGATGAACTTATATTAAATTACGTCCGCCCTGATAAGTACTGAATTTGGTTAGTGATTAATTGAGCTGGTTTCAAGATATGTGCAAGACTTCTGAAGCCAAAGGTGGGCATAATGTTTGGACATGAGTTTGGGTGAACGAATGTAATTTTTGTACTTATTTATTATTATTCAACAAACACTTACACAATAACTGAAAGCACCAAAAATATACTATTATCTTCAGCGGTTTTTTGTGTTCAGAATATCCGGAGTTTTTTTACTTTCGGATCCGCGCACGCACAAGTATGGTCATACAGATAGAGTTAGAAATATTTTGATTTTTTTTGTTACTAGTACAAATTGTATATTTAAAAGCTTCAGTACTATGAAGATTAAGAGATTAAGATTGTGACATGTGACGTCACGAAATTTAGGACCCACCTTGTCACACTTCATCGATTTTTATGTTTATGTATTGTATAGGTTCGCGTTTGACCGGCATTATCCTACTTATGTAGGTGCAACGTCGCTAGATGTCAGGTGTCAGGTGGAAATGCAGTCTAAGATTGAGCACGTTTACCTAGAAGATACCTGTTCACGTAAGACTTGAAGACACCTAAATGGTATGTCACGAAAAATAGACGGCGGTCAAGAATTCCACTCCTCAACAGAACTTTAATAAAGCGGTCTGAGAGTAGTTGTTAGTAATCTGAGACTGTGAACCAATCTTTAAATATCATTGAAACTTCTCACCGTTTAGTGGACACAAAAAGAATAAAGGACACCCAGTCACTATACGTCGGCAACTACTTCATCACCCCTTATAAATATCCGGAATATTTGGAATGCCTTCTGGAACGTGCGTTATAAATACCGGACACATAATCCGCGGCGTGTCAAGCGGAACGCATCGAGAGCGCGACAGTGCGTCAGCGGCGCTGCATCCTTCGCTTATACTTCTATCTACTAACGTTATTTGCGTTAAAATATACTCGAACTGTGAAGGATATTTAGTCTATGAAAAATTATAACCCAGGAAATGGTTCCCAAGAAATTTTACAGTAGAGTAAAAACATATGTCACGAACTTTACCGCCGCGTCGTTTCAAATCTCCTCGTTCAGTTTCTTAGGAGCCATAACATGTTTTTTCCAGCACAATTTATCGATAAATATCCAGGAAGACAGTTACTGAAATTATTATTATATGTAGTTCTTCAGTATGTGTCTATGTCATTGAACTCCTCCTCCTAAACCTCCTAAAGCGCTGGGCTGATTTTGATGAAATTTTTGAGGTATTTAAGTTTATTTAAGTAGGTCCAAGGATGGTTTAGAATCGTAATTAGAGCCAATAGGTAGCGCTGCAATTGGATCATAGATTTAAATTCTTTCAAAGCAGGACCACGTCTACTGGGCCCTCTAGTATAGTATAAAAAATATACTTGATAGTAAAAATAGCTGACAAGTTCGTCTATAAAAGCGTCGTAGAAGAATATTAGTACTTAACTTCTTGCGTAACGTAACTTATTTTGAATAAAAACGTTCGAATTTATTAATTTGGTGTTTATAAATATAATACACAAATAATAATTAAATCTCAATTAAAAAATAATTAATTGTAGCGCCATCTAGCCATGAGAGAGTTTTGCAGAGTTCATTTTTTATTGAACAATTGCTATTCATAGCCGAAGGGATGCTTTCTTCGATCATTTTAAATTTATTATATATTATTGAGCTTGATCAACGATTGCTGCCATGGGAAACGGGCGTAATATAATAATATGTATCAATAAAGAAAATATGGAACAGAAAAATATTGCTCCACTAATAGTACTTCAAAGGTGTTATTTAAGAAGAACATACAATTATTTTTATACTAATAACTTATTTGATTTGACTTCACGGAGGAGGTCCTTCCCACGTGCTGGAGGGCATGCCTGCTCTCCAAACTGGTTGAAACGCGACCTCCAATCCAGGGTTCGTATTATCGTTTCAGGTAGTATATATATATATAGTATATCTATATGAAAAATCTTAGTGATCTATTTGTACACCACTATGTGGTAGAATGTACTGTGAATCTACAATTGTATAACACCTGTATAAACTACATTATTGCAAATAAAGATATTGATTGATACAATACAGGTACCTTCAGCTCATAATTTACCAATATAATTTAACCATATAGTATATAAAATTAGCGGAAAGATATATAAAATAATAAAAAAACTCACGTTTCAACGGTTATAAACGCAGCATTTTATTTGAATTTTATTTGGTCTACTGTTAAGTAGCCGTGATCACAGAAGACACACATGACAAGTAGCCAAAACGTCGAAATGAAAATTAAATAAAATGCCGCGCTTAAAACTGTTCAACTATATCAGACGCGATAACTTATCAAAATAAATATATAATCAATCTTACGTATTGTTTGTTATAAAATCAATCATGGCATTCATTAAGATCATAATTAAATTCGACAAGTAGTTATAATTAAAACTTACAAACTCCACCAGTTCATCACACTTACCTGAAAAAATAAAGAAACAATAATTAGTTATGATAATACAACAAAAATACATTATATGGCAAAAGTATATCACACACGAAGCTTTGTTATTTCATACATGGTACTGTTTTGTACAAGACGCAATTCATAATTTGCAAATTGGCCTTTTTAGGTCTCAAACAATGAAATGAAGAACAATGGACTAAGCTGTGCTAATCTGTACGTCTTGAGTAATGTACGCAAAATGTAATAATTTTTCGTAAATGTTATTTTTTGCGGCTTTGATGTTGTATTTTGTGGTAGTAACAATACCTGTCATACATTTAAATTTGGCCTTTAAGTACCATCCTCTCTTCTTCTTGGGCTCGACAAAGAGACGATGGCAGCTGGAGGGACCGAGACCAATCTTCTAATCGAAAATCTTGTGGCCTAGCCTAATAGGAGAAATAAAATCTCGCCGTCTCCGATACAGGTAGAACGGATTGGGAGAGGATCGAAGTGTTGAAAAAACCTATTTGGGACGATCAGATGGCAGATGTTTGGTCGGTCGCCCCGAATACCGGTGGAAGGACAGAGTGGAGGGTGACCAATGTGGGCTTCAAGCTGAGAAACCTGGCGAAGATGGAAGAAAATTAGCGAGAAGAGAAGCCGCACTGGCTAGGGGAAAGGGGAATTTTGGTCGCTCAGGCAACAGAGTTAGTTAGTAGAATGTCATCAAAATCGGTCCAGCAAGCAACGATTTCAGGAACCTAAAAATAAAATAAAATTCATATTCAAATATAAGCATTATTAAAAGGTCGGTTTTCAGGGTTCTAAAGCCTAAGGACTCAAACTAAACAGTTCACGTTCATCGCATCATTGTGAGTGGACTTTCAAGCACTTGGCAAATTTTATTCAAATATTAGTTTGGGTAATTGATTTTACACATCATTAAAGCACTGCGAATTAATGATTCTTGGATACAGCCGCTGTATAATTCCAAAACCTAGAACTCATATTGTTTTTTATATTATTCATTGTCAATAAGCTTAATAATTAGATATGTCATTTTTTGCGGTGTGTAGTAAATTGTTTTGAGTCACTTGCTTTGAAACCGTTACAGCTGACATGTTCTAAGAAAAGACTAGAAGAACTATTTAAGTATTTATGACCAGCCTACTGTCCAAAGCATTCACAGACATACATAGAACATGTATCTAATAAAGGGCCTCACAAAAAACTGGGACACCCGTGGGCACATCGGCGAGCAAGGTGTTACTTATGCAACTTCCTTTGCGCCCACCAGGCCGTTTGTACAGAAATATTTATGCATCAATATCAAGTGTTATGTATGTACCTATACAAATATAACACGATGTTTTATTCTCATCATGCATTACATATTTTTGGAGCGTTGCTGGTAATTATTTTATGGCAATAGAATATCATGTAAATTGCCATATAAATCCGATAGTGAGCTTGTCAGTATGTTTGCTCCTTTTCCATGGACTGGAGTGTGAATTGATTGTTAAACAATTTGGTATACAGGTGAGTACATTGAATATCGACGGCGAATATATTGGGACAACAATCGAACAGGTCCAGTCAGTTATGACAACTGTGTCAGTATGCATCATCATAGTAGCACAGTAACATTTGATTTTATATACAAAATCAATAGCGCACATACTGACACCGATGAACGACCATACCGACATGATAGTCAATAGTAGGCTCCGGCCTCTATAAGTAACAAACGTAACTTTGAAAGCTTAAGCTTCAATATTACATGACTAGACATGATCTTAGATCATTTTTCTCTTGTTCATAATCTTTTGTATTGGTTAAATCTGAAATATCTGCTTCAGAGGCCAGGGTCTGCTTTTCTACCCTTACCCCATCTCATATCCCTTATTAAATTAATTGGATCAATTTTCTCTCTGCGAAAATGCAAACATAGGATACCTGTGGTCTATGGTTCTAGTATATGACCGGCCTAATAATACATAACCCCTGCAAGACTCCTGCAAACAAACACATCGGGCGACATCTAATTTCACTTTCATTTGAAGAAATCGCATTTATTCGCAACATTTGCGACGTGTTGCAAATACAGTCAATGGAGCGTTTCATACAGTATTAAAACCAGATAGGGGATCAGCAACGTCTCTGTAATACGATACGCTTGTTACGTCATAGCCGCAACTATGTTTTGTATTGGAGCACATTGGGAATACTTGATGCAAGTCTTCTATTAAATGCATTATAGCGTTTCCGACTGTTTTGTAACGTGTATACTTCCGTTTCGGGGTTTAGAATTCATATTGTGAAATTGTAACACGTCTTTCATCTTATTCCATGAAAGTGGTGGGTATAATTATAGCCTAAACAATTTTGTTGCTAGCAATAACAGCCCATAAGTAAGGCAGTATATGCGTCACGCTTGTCCAAGGTGGCTTGGCAGCTTTGATACATCGGTTATCTCGATGTGCAGGTTTCATTAAGATGTTTTCCTTCAACGTTGTTAGCACATAGTGATTGTAACAATATGCACATTAGGTCAAAAACTGCCTAAATGGTGCATGCGTTCCGGCCTGCGCTTGCCATTACGCTACCACGACTTGGTTTGTTGTTTCTTGCTGAACCAATGATCACTGTTTATGGGGCAAGTCATCTCAGACTTGCCATATTTTTATCTAAATTTAATCTACTCTTATGAAATTATCAATAATTTATGTTACACAAATAATAACTTCAAGTAAGTGCACTTTTCATATTTTGAAAATGAGTTCTAAGATAATTACAAAAATTGAATATGAGTAAGATGCCTTAAATTGTGAAAGTTTTCATTAGGCCTGTTCTTTCTTTTCATTTTCTTGTCTTCTGAATTAACAAAATAATTACTTATATTATACTACTCGTCTATTTTCACTGGCTTTGAAACTGTTGCAATTGTAATACAACGGTTTCCGCTTTAACCTAAAACAACCACCTTGTCGTAAGTAACCTGTTATTCTCGTTGGCTGTTTAAATAATAATACATTAAAGAAACTTAAAACCACATACACCAAAGCGGTAACGATATTGTTTTTATTGCAGTCTCATCCGCGTTGAAAGCAATGAAAGTGTTTCTTAAGAATACTTGATATGACGCGAATACATTGCATCGGATTATTTGGACGAGTTCATAGACTTCCCGCTTTCGAAATTATCAAAGTTCAAATACGATCGATAGGACTAAAGTCTAGGCTAAGTTTGCTCACGCTGAATGGCTCAGATAAGAAACTTTAGCAAAGTGTTGCTCAGTACTTCTAACATTTATTGCAATTACAGGACCGCTGAGTAGATGTAACTGAAATAAAGACTACATCTAACTAGTTTGTTTATCACTACCTTATCCGTGAGGGAACGGAGACAGAATACTAATTCCTGCGGTCAGGCAGTCTGTCGTTGGAGGCGACTAAACAGCCAATCACCTATCATCCCTGGTTTAAAGCATACCGGCATAATAATTTCGCGTTGTGTTTTGCATCTGTGACCAGGTTCCAGTCTCCTTATAGGCCGGCAACGCGTTCGCAAAGCTCCTGGTGTTGCAAACGTTCCATCAGATTGGCTCTCTGCTGTACCTCAGCATCAAAAACAAAGCTACTAGAGCAGAACGTCGTAGCATAGTAATTAAGTAACCCGTGTATAGTTCCAACGATATGGGTTTATTGATTCCTCCACTTAGTTTTCTGATGTTATGTGCATATAGAAATACTTCGTGAGGATGTCCAACATCTCTTAATGGAATGCAGCAAAAATGAAGATAGCTGAGAACAACTGAAGAAGAAGTTGGGACTGAATCGTTTTAATGTAGGTATTTTTACACAAATTACGGCAGTGCCAGCTTCAATAAACACTAGTTTGTTAGTCGGCTCATTATTTAAATTATAAGATATAAGTTATTGTATGGTTAGAAGATGATGGGACTGATATGCCTATGTGGCAAAAGCCCCAAATAAATAAAGAGAAAAAAATACTACGTGCGAACGATGAATGCGTATATCGATGTGCAACAAAACTCTGTCGCGATTCCAGACAGGCCAGACACATATACCAGGGTAAATAACGGGTCAGATAACCCGGGACTTCTGTATTCTATTGAACTAGACGGTCCAACGATTGGGCCCTAGACCAGAGGTCCTCAATCATGATCATTTTAAATCAAAACGAAAATCATTCACATGATCAAAAATGAGTCTTAGATTAATTCAGTGTGATAGTAATACTCGTACTATGAATGATACACGGTTTACAATGAAAGATATAACTCATGTTGGAAGTAGTTTGTAATAAGTAATAAGGACCGGCAATGATAACAGCGAATTAGATCACATCCGTTTGGTCTGTTTTATGATTCCCTGATAGGTTACAATGAAAACTCTTCAAACTAATATACCAATCATATATGAACGAACAATCGAAGTAATTATATCTATCCATAAATTCCAAAAAATATTTATTTTTATTGCTGGAGCACAGCAGACACGCAGACGGCATACTTGTTGGTAAGTGGTTACCATCGCCTATGGACATTTACAATACCAAAGACTTGAACCTGGCCACTTATGCCGGAACACAACTCAAGGTTGTTATGGCGGCAGACTCTAGACCAGGGGTGGTGGAGCCAGTGCCCTACCACCTGCCTGTGGGTGGTTTTGTCGCCTCTTACGACAGGCGGCCTGGCCGCAGGAATTTGTATTCTTTCTCCGTTTCTGCACGGATGAAATGAATATGCAGAATACTTCGTACCGTAATGGTTAATGGACCCCTGTTTCATTTCAAGGATGTGGGTTCGAATCATGCCTAGAGAGCATTTATTTAACGTTAGCTTGCAGGTAGACTGGTAACCTGATACCTGAAGTGTCGCTGAGTGTTCTAAAACAAACTTGAACCACCATGAATAACTAACTTAAATCAATACTTTAGTTTATAATGTACGATTTTCATAGACAATGAGAGGTTAAGGAGAAGGCAGTGTTGCTAACTCCCGAACAAGAAAAATTAAATACACATCAAACATCTCCTATTTTGCATAAAAAGCAGCAATTTAAACATTTCAACATAAAAGTGTTAGAGAGCACTTGTGTAGTCACAAGCGCCCACATGCCGCCACCGCGCTGCTTTCTGTGAATTTCTATGTATATGGGAGCAAAAGCCAGCAGCAGCGCAGTGGCCATGTCGTGTACACAAGCGCTTAGCGGTAGTTTATCTGGCCCATTGGGCATATTGTTGGCAAAAAACGTCTTTATTGCCAGGGTTATTAAATCATTAATTATTATTAATAAATTCGGTAGTATTATTTCTCTTGTTCATACTGTTGGGAAAGCATCCAAAACTGGCATCTTACGATAGTACTACATAAATCATTAGTAAAGTATAGGCGGCGTGGGATATTAGTTAGTTATTCGAAACTTGTATTACGTTAAATTTATGTATTACCTACCTGACCCAATAAACCTGATAGTTGGGGGCGTTAATGGCGCCAGAATCCCACACAAGATCTGCACCGAGACAAAATTACATAGCATTATAAAATCATTTTTTCTTGCAGAATCTTATTTTTAACACACCTATATTATACAGCTTGACCTGTATACATGTGTGTCTGTTGATAAGTACGGAATCCCCACCAGTTTCGAAACGTCGGAATAACTTGAAAATTTGCGAAGCAACCTCGAAATTGAGAAATAAAAGCTCACCGCCACCGCTGGCTCGGTCACGTAGAACGGGTGGATCACGGATCGAAGCGTGGGGATAGCATATTTGGGACGGCGTCCGGTCAGCCCTCCCAAATACCGCTGGAAAGACAGTGGCTGACCTGCCGTAGCTTCGAGCCGATAACTACCAAAAAACAGTCCAGGAAGGGAAAAATGGATGTTCTCGTTTCGTTCGGAGGCTAAGACCCACTTTGGGTCGCTGAGGCAACGGAGTAAGTAAGTAAGTTAAGAAGGAACAATGACAACACAATAATTTTGTGACTTTGTTATCATGTCCTGCCAGCATCGCCGCAAACGCCCATAAGCAGTGGTAACCACTTTGCATTGGGTGGAATACCTACCTCTTAGCTAGTTTGACAACCAAGAAAGGTATCATAAAACAAATATTCAGTGTTAATTGTTCAATCAAAGGACAACTGTTAACACATTTCTAATGTTTAGCCATTCAAAATACCGCGTTATAAAATTAGCTGAAGCATGCGAACGTTGAACACTATAAATCTCACAGTAGAGCAATAAACATAGTTAATAAACAAGTTAATTAACGCCCGGCATTCGCAACGCGAAGTATAAATGAAACAGCGATGAGTTAAAGTTGCAAACAAATAATTTAAATTAACAATATTCGTGACATAACTAAAGTTTGAAACTGTTTTATGGACTCTGTTGAGTCTAATATCAAATTTCGACTAGAAGCAAGGCAAATGAATGGTTAGTAAGATAAAGAAACATACCTATTATTCGAATACATAGGCCATTAATCAAAAATGGATAATATATGGATAAGTTATCCAAAATCAAAAAACTAGTCAACCGTTCTTGTTTACACTAATCTTCCTTGAATTTACTTTAAAAGCTGTATCACCTTGAATTATTTATGAGTGAAAAGTTGAGAGGTAGAAGAACAATATCGTATGGGCACGTTATAAGAAGGGATGAAAGTCAGGTGTCAAAAATAATGTTAAACTGGAAGATTGACGGGTACAAATGGGCGAAAAAAGAGTTGGTTGATGAGATGATGATTTTTGGTGTAACAGAGCAGAACACAGAAGTGTGTAAGGATGGACGGAAACTATACTGTGCTAACTCCAGATTACTGGGAGAAGGTGACAGAAAAGAGAGAGGAGCCCTAAAAATAGATACACAGTTTGATGTCTAACAAGGTACAGAACAAACACACATTTAAACAAACAGACAAGACAAACAAATTAATTCACAATACTGATGACATAACTTTACAGTTGCTCTTTGAATAGACGTTGCATGTGACTCTACGACGTTGCACACATCAACATTCATATAGCGCAGACTGTCGCGGCTAACTGCTAATTACGAAATAAAACATTATTTAGGACGGTAAAGTGCGCGGGCGCATAGAGCGGATCGCACTCCGAATGCATATTTAGGAGCACACCATATTTGTACGGATTGGATCGCAATATATATTTGTATTAAAATTAGTTTAAATCTTAATTACTGATAGTATCACTTGATAATTATAACTACAAAATAATAATACAGATTAGGTTTCAAGAACTGCCTAAGCGGTTCATGTTTCCGAGCTAGCATGTCAACCTCTCCTTTATTGAAATTAGACGCGGTTGATTTAGCTGCTAAATTATTAAAATCATATTAATTACTTGTAGTTTATTAAAACTTTACATTTCTACGTACGGAGATCTAAACATCTCCCTGTATATTAAATCATGGAAGAAGATTACTAGGGATGATGAACATGTAATAGATCAAATCAGTTGAAGTTTTACAAAAAACTAATAGGTCGCAATTTTGTAAGTAAAACAGGTTTTTACAACAACTCAATTTCAATACACTAATTATTAAAACTAAAAATTTTACTTATTGATCTAAAATAAAACCAAACAGACATAATACGAGTTTGATTTCAAATAACAGCACAATAGTTTATTTACGGACAGTGAGACCTTCAGTTCTATAGAAATAGCTGATGACAGTGAACTTTGGTTTACACATTGTTAATGACGCGATGCGTTTAAATATGACGACTCCTTTGCATTTCAGGCTAAATACTGCTTACGGGTGGTGGCAGGTGCGCGTGTGCGTTTATTTCAGTTAACACCTGTCTTAAGATCAGACGATAGCATGCGGTGTTATTATGCATTTTGGATTCTTAAGTGCGTATTTCAAAACATAACTGAACTCTTGAGGACGTAATTAGAGGGACTGAGTATGTATGGTACGACATGTATTTCCCCTGCGCATCAAAAAAAAAAGAGGGATCCGACAGAAGGAATGGTATCCCATTGCCCATTGGAATGGTATATCAATGGAAGATTGGATAGGGGATGGAAAAGCGGGCCGTCGGAACTTTCACTCATCGCACGAAACACTATTAGCTCAAGACAGACCTTTTCACGTCGATATTCGGTGAGGGTGTAGTACCACACCGATCGAGCCGACTCTAAGACCTATAATCAAGATAGTGATACCAGCATGACCCTACCATGTTAATTATTTAATTTATAAACGATTATTATTCGAGTTAATAATTCTTTAATTTTAATGAATCAATGTAATATCTTAATATATATAAATTACGTGTTACGTTGTTTGTCCGCGATGGACTCCTAAACTACTTAACCGATTTTAATCTAATTTGCACACCGTGTGCAGTTTGATCCAATTTGAAAGATAGGATAGCTTACATACATACTTCTTAATGGGCCCTGTAGATGGCGCTGCAATCGGGTTCTAAATTTTATTTCTTCAGGGCAGCTAGTAATACAATAAATTCGAAGGCGTAGAATTGCTATAAACAAGAATGATTATGAAAAAAATCTAAACAAACATTCCGCTAATTTCATTGTCTATTATCAAATAAATAATCCATGACCTTGCCTCAGTTTGGCCCAGAACCAAGTGCCGATGACTCCTCGCCGCTTGCTTTTTTATTGCCGACGACAATTCGATCGCTCACAAAATACATTGCCGCTTACTAAAGCGCTTTCTTCTACGATCAAAACTCTTTTTCAATAAATACTTGAGGTATAAGCACTATAATCTCAACACAGTTCGAAACATATCTTGTTGAAAGCCACCAGTCTACCAAGAGCTCTATAACAGAGTCCAAAACAATGCCTTAAAAGTGCACTATACCCAAGCTCACTGAAAGCTTTAAAACTAGATGGTATTTATGTCACATTTTTTTAATGTTTTGATATTATTTTGTATAAAATATCAAACAACAGCACTTCAAATAAACGCGCATCTATGACGAGTAAACCAAAGGAGAAGAAGCGGAAGGTGTCTGTCAGGATCGTAATTCTCGTGCGTCACGTCTTTCAACGTACAAGTAAGTGGAGATGCATCGTCTCTGCCTACAGCTATGGGAAGCAGGCGTGATAATACGTATGTAATACAAAATAAAGATGAAGACATCAAAAATTCCTGCAATAATTAACATACGTATATTACAGAAACAGCAATGTACTGAACTCAATATTTTCGCATAATATGTTATACATTACATGAGTGTGTTTATTAAAGATTGTTATCTCACGTGTTGTTTCATTATATTGTTTTCACAATTTAGTGAGGCATTTTTATCTATCTACTCGATTAAACGGTTTATTGATGATGTTTATTTAGTTTTTCATTCGTAGTATGTCTAAAGTTCTTCTTTATGTCATAGTGGATTTTACAATAAAGATTTATCGATGTGGTAACTTAAATATTTTATCTGATATAAAAGCCCCTGTAGTTTATTTCGAGATGATTAATCAACTTAATTGATTTAATGTTAGAGCCACATACAACCTAGCCTATTAATTAAATACGAGTTATATACAATACTAGTTGTGCCCGAGGCTTCGTCCGCACAGATTTTTTTTTCGAGGAACCCTAACAATAGTAGCCTAAGTTACTCATTATAACATAAGCTATCTGCAAGTGGAACTCTCGTCAAAATCAATTCGGCCGTTTCAGAGATTAGCCGGAAGTAGACAGATAGACAGACATAATTTCTAAAACATTGGATTTTTGCAATCTCCTGGTCTGAATTATCCCCCCTGACATTTTTCACATTTTTATTTTGACTTTATAAATAGACACTTCGATTTTATTCTTATAGATGTATGTGTACATAGTATGTAACGGTCTTAATCATAGAGAGTTAGAGTAAGTTTGAACGCTTCTTTATGGTTCTTAAAGAAGAGTTCAAACCTACTAACTAAACCGTTAAAACGTAGTTTTATTATGTATAGTAGTCGCGAAAACTTAAGAAAGTATTATATGTGAATAGTTTTTCCAAGTAGCTTCAGTTCTTTTAAAGTGTTTCAATGTTTGTAAATAATTTGATGTTTGGTCATTTCTTCAATTGTAGCGATAAAAACGCGTCACACAAACTCCATTCAAGAGAACATCGGTCAACTCGCTTCTCGGTATGTGATAGTAAACACAACGAACGTGACTCAACTCACGAGAAATACATAGATCTCTAATGCGTTTTAATGTTTCATTTTTTCTTTAACACAGTCTAGTGTTATGAAAGTGCTTTGTATGTTTGTTTATTACTCAATAACCAGCTTCAAGGTCTTCGCTACTCTAATGAGTAACATGTGTTACTTTGGGTAGACCTTTTCTTTCACCGATTTACGCGTCTGCTTGTTAGAGCGGCATAGCGTTTTGAAATCTATTGGCAAACTGAAAATTTAAAAGAATAGCAGCACAATGTGTGTTTATTGTACATTTAAAGATCGATCTGTGTGTATTGCTAAAGAAATTTCTAATACTTTACATGGAGAAATATGATATTAAAAAATATAATTAAAAACTAAATTATAATAATACAAGCAATTATAGACTGTAACAAATCGCTGCCCCATGGGAGCGTGCCCAGAAGGCTGGCTGCATTGCCACGCTGTATGTGCATTGAGCGAAATATGAGCCAGACTTTGAACGTGGCATCGAAGGGTTTCTTGCAAATTTCTTTGAAGAAGCTCTTTGCCGATGGACCCCACGGATCTTATGTTTTAACTCCAAACCGCACAAATATGTAACCTCTTCCTAAGGTTCCATATTCGCGCCGTTTGAGAGCTTCAGCTTCTATAGCAGCGTTGCTAGCTTCTATAGTCGTCGGAAGATATGCAGCGTCAGAATGTCTACACATAATATATTTGGATTCTACAATTTTACCAAGATCCATTGTTGTACTATGTTTTCTTTATATACCTCCCCACTGACGACTTTTCGTAGGGTATTAGTTCGTTAGGCTGGCCACAGTGACAAGCTCAACAAATGAAAAATAAAAATTATTTTAATGTAGGTTTTCAATCCCTATCTATATAGGTTTGAGTACTTGGTTTCAAAACTAATTATCAAATAAAATTTTAAAACTTAAACTAGCTGTATTTTTAGTGTATGACTGTTATTGCCTATATTAATATGTAAAATATGCCTCTTGCTATTGTAAATATATTATATTATAAATATCACTGAAAACTACATGGTAAATAAATCAGCACTTTTAAATATTATCTTGCAAAAAACTCTGATACAGTTTGTTTACGATTCAAAAAGACTTAAAACCAATACAATGGTTCATATATAATTGTTTCTCGGTGGTCTTCTTTCTCTTGACCATTTGAGGCGGCGAGGAGATTGGGGCCTCGAGGGGCCTCTTTGTCCCGGCTTCTACCCGTCGGTGGCGAGGTTTGGAGCGACTGGAGCCTTCCAAACGGTGCTCTCGTTGGCCAGTCTGCGGCATCCGATGGCCTTCGCAGGCTTTGCGTTGGCTTCGTCTGCGGCTTAGTTGGCCATTCATTGGCGTTCGGTCGGCATCTTGGGCTTTGGGTGGCCATCTGTGGCTTCTGGTCTCCTGTCAGTCAGTGGCTTTGTGGTGTTTGCGACCTTGTAACATCACCCTGATCAGGCGAGCGTATGAGATCACGGGAAGCTATTTGATTATAACTCGAAGAAAACTATTTTTACTAATTGTAATATAATGGAGATATTATATGGAACCAGTAAACGAAAAAAAACAACAAGTTTGAAATTAATATTTATTTATTCTCTATAACTGAAATAGCAATAATAGCTCGAGTGGAAATCATTTAGCCAGTCCTGTTCAAGCGTGTACAATACAATAACATATTGTATATGGTTTAGTTCTATACAATTTCTATTGAATTCACGATTATCCACAGTCGTGTCTGAGAGCAAGGCCGATCGTCGTGTGACTACTACTGAATACTCTGTTTACCACGGGCTTACCACGCATTCAATATTTAGATGTGGAAAGTACTTCTGCTTGTATCCGGTACATTTGCGTTGTATATTATTGACATAGGTATTCAATGCTCGCAATCCATACGTTGTTGATACCGGAATCGGTTAAAAGATAGAAAAAATATACGTAGTAACACAGTATTTAGATTTTCTTAAAACCAGTGATATTCCAGTCACGGGTAAATAGGTAAGTACTAGGTAAACGCGGTCCATTCTAAATCATATTGTCACATAACATCAGGCAATATATATCAAAGGCGAACGAACCTATACCGTGATATAAAAACATATCTCCTAAGAACAAACAAACATTAATTATATATATTGTGGCGACCGAAGGTAGAACTTTGTGGCAGCGTAAGCCAGTCTCAAAACTTTTAGAAAAAGTTAGAAGATACTGGAATGAAGATACAAGGACAGATACATTTTAGAAAGGGATAGGTGATAAACAAAAGTTCTAGAATAGAAGGTTCAGGGAGGAAAAGACCGAGAAAGATAGATGTTCAGAAATGGATAGATAGTAAATAAAAAACCGAAATGTGTGCTGGGACACATATTAGAAGTGAAACTTCAACGGACAAGTGGAAAAACGAATCGCAACGGACAAGTGGAAAACGAATTGCAACGGATAAGTCAGATAAGTGGGAAAACGAATCGCAACGGACAAGTGGAAAAACGAATCGCAACGGACAAGTGGAAAAACGAATCGCAACGGACAAGTCGAAAATCTTCAACTGAAAAGTGACAAAATGAATCGCAACAAAATTTTAACTTGAAGTGTTACGGACAGATTGTTAATGTACTTGTCCAATTTAAACAACCTGACAAAGGCTATATTATATTTACAAAAAAATTAGGGATCCTTACTAAAACTCCAATAATGTAACACAAGGTGTAAAAAATACCTAAAATCGCGTGCACTGCGAAAACTATTGATGATAGAATAAAATAATGTACTACGACTTTGTAGAACACATTATTTACAAAAAGTGTCGCGACAGCATATGTCTAACTATTATAGTTATGCCACAATAAGTGTTCTTTTATTTTAAAAATTTAATTAAAATGCCGCCGCTAGAAAAGGCTCTTTATTTGTATCTTGGTATTAATCCTTATCAAAATAAATTACTTCATATTCAAGACTGCTTCAATACCTTTACATAACTTTTTGAATTATTCAATTCGGACATTCCATTAGAAAGATATCACGAGTTTAAAAATGTAAGAATTAGTGACGGTGACCACGTGACCGTGACATCTTTTCGTGAGCCAAAAATTCGTAAGACCCCCTCTATGTAGAAGTTTCACTTCAAAAATAACGAAAAGAAGATTGAAATTATGGGTTCCAGAATATACTTCCAGGAATATATAAAAGCAGCGTCAGGCGTGCCTATCGAAGAGTTCAGTTCAAGACAGCGAAGCGACAGGTGCGATACGAAAGAGTTGGATAAGAAGTTTAATAGAAGACAATGACGAGTTTAGCGGTGAATTTAGTGAGCAGTTCAGAGAAGGAGGAGTTTAGAGTAGTTTAAAAGGAGGTCGAGAAGTCCCAAGCTACGCGCGGTAAATTCGGAGGTGAACACCGCAGCAGCAGGAGGTGGTCTACGCAATATCGGCGACAGTATTGTGAGTGAGTTGTGTGTGTGTAGGGGCAACCCTGTAGAGAGGAATCACGCACGACTGTGTAAGTCAATAAAAGCGTTTAGTCAAAAGAACTGGTGTTTCCTTCCAATCTTAAGTGAGTACCCCCGCATGCACGTTACAATATTAAATTACCTCTACATAAACTTTAAAACGTATCAGACATAGATATAACTGTACCTAAGTATATAAGTGTCCTTCAGACAAATTGGGAATTAACCTGGGGAAAGTTGGAGGTGGCGACGGGATGATAGGGGACGCGAAAACCAATTACAGTTATTAAGTTAGTGTTTGAAATGTCTATCCTTCTCAACTTGGGAAAATCAATAAGTCAAATCTGTTGGCATATAAAATTGATAGAACAAACCTTTCAGAGTTCAAAAGTTTTTATTAAAATTTAATTCTGGCGAAGAACATGATACAATGTTCTTCGCCCGAAGGTTACACAAAAATTACAATTGAATTATATAATAAAATTTAATATAATATAAAAAAGCGTGGGGTGTATTCAATTAATAATATAATATCTTAAAAAGCGCTTTGAATACACCCCACGCTTTTTTATATTATATTAAATTTTATTTTTTGTTTTTTTAGTTGGATTTTTTATAAAAGCGTGTTTTTTTTAGTTTTTTTAAACTATTATTTATTTTTCATTTTTTAGTTGATTTTTGTTTAAATGTTTTTAAATACAAGCTTTTGAGATCCTGCATATCATGTAGCAGCAGAGTGCTAGCCAAGACAAGTAAAACGAGCCCAAACACGACGGGTCTACCTTGTTTAGTACAGGAGTTCCTATGGCCACCTTCCGACTCCATCATCAGATCAGCTCCATGGTACCATATTATTGCATTGTCACGCGATATAAACATACGAGCCCAAACACGAAGGGTCTATCTTGTTTAGTACAGGAGTTCCTATGGCCACCTTCCGTCTCCATCATCAGATCAGCTCCATGGTACCATATTATTGCATTGTCACGCGATATAAACATACGGGCCCAAACACGAAGGGTCTATCTTGTTTAGTACAGGAGTTCCTATGGCCACCTTCCGACTCCATCATCAGATCAGCTCCATGGTACCATATTATTGCATTGTCACGCGATATAAACATACGGGCCCAAACACGAAGGGTCTATCTTGTTTAGTACAGGAGTTCCTATGGCCACCTTCCGTCTCCATCATCAGATCAGCTCCATGGTACCATATTATTGCATTGTCACGCGATATAAACATACGGGCCCAAACACGAAGGGTCTATCTTGTTTAGTACAGGAGTTCCTATGGCCACCTTCCGACTCCATCATCAGATCAGCTCCATGGTACCATATTATTGCATTGTCACGCGATATACACATACGTGCAAAATTTCAGCTCAATCGGAAAACGGGAAGTCGGTCAAATTTAGGGGTCGGTTACAGACATACTGACTGACATACAAGTGAAGCTAATATAAAGCGTGTAAAAAATACCTGTCACAGTGTTCGGTGTAAGTTCGTAAGGATAAGAGACACAAAAATATGGTGGATTAATATCTGCAGTTTAATTATAAGATTGTAGTGAAAATAAACTACAATATTTTAACATCTATTTATTATGAAGTAATAAGTTAGGTGATTTTAGAAGTTTGTATGTTCTTCACGGCCTTATGATTAAACCAATTGCCATGAAATTTGGTTTAAATACATTTTCGATAAAAGAACTAAACTTACTTTTAATCACAAAAATGATATCGTCTTTACGGGATATCACGAATACCTTACCGTTTTGTAAAATATACAAAATTATTGTAGCATTTACATAATCGTGACGTTTGGTAAGCATGTATATATAATATGTGGGTACACATATAATTATATAGGTATATACATTTTCGCAATCGCAATTCCTCATATAAGATAAAAGAATCTAACATATAAGATATAAACAAATGATTAATATCGCAGAGAGCGATAGCAATCCTATAAATATTATAAACGCGAAAGTTTGTAAGAATGGATGTATGTTTGTTACTCTTTCACGCAAAAAGTAGGTACTGAATGGATTTTGATGAAACTTTACAATAATATAGCTTACACATCAGAATAACACATAGGCTATTATTTATTAAGATATAGTGTGAATTATCCAAAATACAACGCAGCTAGTAAGATGTAGAAATTTATTACTTAAAATGTGAAATCATTAAAACTTACGTTACATAAGTAACGTAAGCGTTGCGTATTAGCGCAAACATAATACAAGTATTCCTATATATTAAAATATATCCAAAAACTTATTTTATCTCACTGAATAAGTTCGCAATTTCTTTGATACGTGCCCTCAATCCTTGTAAAGAAATTGCTAAGCTTACGGAAAGTCAATTGTGAAGTTCGTATCTCCTCGGTACGAAACGTTATAGAATAATTTTACAAAGCAAAATAGATTGAAATTAATACCAAAGATAAATACAAGGAGGATCTCCAAAGTTAGTTGCCAAGTTTCTTCATTGAGCCTTATAATATTAAACTTGAAAGCGACTTTGTATTGATTTGTTGGTTCCTTAGTCCCGGCCTTGCGGAAGACTCAATTACCAAGAAGTTTGGTACATATGTACTTTAGTTAGCTGGAATAAATAGGTATATAATTTCTATCTTATGATTTTGTGCCGGACGTGATTCTGAAGTTTATTCATGGGAAGTGGCGTACAACGCCCTTGGTAATATATACGCTTATATACTTTGAAATCTGTCATATTATAAAATTGTGAAAATGCCGTGCCTGTACATTGTATTTTTTTTAAATAAATTGGACTAGACTATGGAGGACATCATGCTATTTTTTTAGATATCTGTGTTTGTTTGGGATTCACGTAAAAACTACTGGACCGATTTCACTGAGATTTTCGCTGATCGGCAGCATATTCTTAAACTTAAAACCTGCGCTACTCTTTATTCTGGGAATCACGTAAGAATTTTTTGGGAATAATTTAAGATGACCAGTGTGACTTTTTTTATCCCAGAAATCCCGCAGGAAATTCAAGTCAAGTGTGGACGAATTCGCGGGCACGTTCTAGTGTTCATATAAAACTGAGATTAAAGCAATGTAAGATTATGTGTCTTTCATTTTTAGAAAATTTCAACTGATTTAAACCCAAGGAGGGTAGGCCGGCTTGCCCGACTAAGGTCTTGTAGAAGATTTATGGAAGCTGGCTACCCTCGAGTTCATTGTCCAGTGTACTAGATTACGGGAACCTCATTTACCCTATATTATCTGATTCTCGTATTAAGAAAAACCCTAACGACACGATTTACTGTCGTCTACGACATTTTTTGCATTGACGACAGATTGTCATGACAGTGGGAACGGCTAGAACGACAGTCGTAAAATGATAAAAGATCGTTACGACTAAATCGTGACGGCAAATTTATCGTAGCCACGATAAAAATATCGTCTCGTCGTTTAGACGAGTTTTTCCTTCCCCCTCGCTAATGATGTGTAAACGACAAAGCGACTGTCGTGAAACGGTAAAATGTCGTCGCGATCCAATGGGAACAGCAAGATACGATAGTCGCTAAACGATAAAAAAATTTGACGACAAACAATCGTTATAATGGGAACAGCTAGAGACGACAGTCGTCGAACGATAAATTAATCGTTACGACATAGTGGCAACGAGCCCTAACACGATGCGAATTTGAAATACTCGAAAAAACAATGAAATATTTATTACGGTAATGTTATATATACCTATGTGTGTAATTGTAATTATGTAAGACTTTCTGTGTAATGTTTGGTGTCAAAGTTATATAAGTTTGTCTTTCAGTTTGAATTTAATATGTGATAATGACAATTGTAGAATTATTTATGAATTTTAATAATCTATGTAATAACTTAATTTTAGATTGCCTTTTCCCTTATATAGTCCCTGAGAAAGGCTCCGTGACCCCCCTAGGGGTCGCGACCGTCAGATTGAAAAACACTGAATTACTAGTTCATTGAATTCAGTCTTACCATCGTCCCTTCTACGAACTCAGAGACATCCGTATACGCTATTGTAGTTAAAGTGCGAGATAACTATCGGCTATGAGCTATGACTGATGGGCGGGCCAACGGGCGCGCAGTTACATAAACGTGAAAGTGCAACTTGGCCAAATTGAAAAGATCAAGTTTATGTATACTAATTCCACTGTACACCGGACCGTTTTAATCAGTGCGGTTAATCCGAGATTGCGGCACGGGAAAATTTCGCTTTTGCCACGCGCACGTGACGGCTCGGAACACTTGCTCGTTTGTTTGTTGTACAAGTGGCATGACTTGAATGACTATTGATTCGGTATTCATCTCGGAAGCAACTGTACGTTATATAATAGTTTCAACTTCCTTAAGAGATTATGTTCTAATTGAAACATAATATAATAATATTTATAGTGTACTAGAGATTACCCTGGAAAGTAGCTCTATTTTACTTACATAAGAACTTAATTAGGTTTTTTTATACATATATTTCCACTTTGCTTCAATAATGTCTTAGCTAGAAAATTGAAATTTAGGAAGTTATTTTTCAAAAAAAATTTGAACCGAAACAATAACTTTTTACTATCAATTTACAATGTATTTCTATAAGACACAAATATTAAAAAAAAATGAAGTGTGTATGGGAAATTTTGACCATCAAATAAAAGAATGATTTGTCGGACTTTTTACGTTATTGAAACAAAGAGGCGATATACATATAAATCTTAACTGAAAAATAAACTAACTGAAGGTGAAAACCGCTTAAAATCTGTAGCCTGGTTTAGGAGGTGTTAGCATATATATATGCTAACACCTCCTATGTGTCTGTCTGTCCATATGGACAGACAGACACACGCGGAAAGCAACTGTTACGCGATGCTCATCACAGCAGTCATGAGAACCATAGAGTATATTAATATCACATAGATATAATATCATCATAGATAATATTTTTAGTCGATTTATCAGATAGTTCAATTTATAATGAAATTAATATTTCTACCGGCTAGTTAATTTTATAAGCCCACTAAATTATCGTCTAGATAATTTAGTGCATCAGTAACTAATTATTATAATTGTTTTTATGATCCTGGCAACACTATGAGGTAATTGTTATTTTTAGCAATGATGTAATATTATTGTTTTGTAGGGTAGTTTTCGTAGTATTTTCGTATAAAAAGGCGGTGTGGCGTGTAGACGGGGTTCATTGCTTACTGTGCGGTGTGAATAGTCACACCAAAGGCTGAACAATAAAGGGGAAACCCTGCCCAAATAGTTAATATTTGGTATATATGGTACTTTGTTACCCGAATCTCTGCCAGGCTGTTTACACAACTTTATTTTATTTTATGTAAACAAAGTTATAGTTATAAACATAAGATTAAAATCAATAAATAACGTTCTTAGAGAATACTAATTCTTGCGTTGGGGCGCCCTGTCGTAAGCGGCGGCAAAACAACCTGCAGCCAGGTGATAGGGCATTTGCCCGACTCGATGGCTACCACCCCTGGCTTAGAGTATGCCGCCATAACAACCTTGGGTTGTGTTCCCAGCATCAGTGGCCAGATTCCAGTTTCCCATTCGAGGCTGGCAGCACATTCAAATTGGTAGCACCTCTGGTATTAGTAATTTCCATAGACAACGGTAACCACTTTTCATCACAGTTGGGCCGTCAACGTGTCAGCTGTACTTAAGTAATAAAAGAAACTAAGACTAGCAATATTGATGCGCACTATAAAGTTATCTATGCAGATTAATAAAAGTGTATGTTTATAATGTCAAAATAAATATGTTAAAATAATCAGGGGGAGATAATTCAGACAGACAGACAATTTTCAAAAATTTTGTGTCTGAATGCTCGGACTAATCTCTGAAAAAGCTGGACCGATTTCGTCTGAAATTCGTCACTGGCAGATAGCCGATGTTATAAGGTGTAAAATTAGGGTTCCGCGAAAAAAAACACGTGGGCGAAGCGCGGGCACAGCTAGTAATCAAAATAAACTGCAAATTGGACGTTATCACTAAACAAAACAACAAATGACGATGTAAAACCACAAATGCACTTGACATTGGTTCACATGATGAGGTATTTTCCTTAATCACAATAATTTATAGATATAAATAAAATTGAAGCGTCTGTTGGTATTTAAAAAATAACAGCATTTTTACTAAATGCACTTGAAAGCAAATACGGTAGGTACTTATTAAAAACAAACAGTTTTCAAAACTTTCGTCTGTCTGATTGTCTATCTGTCTAGATGTTGTAGATTGTGTGCTTATAGCTGGTCAAATAAAAATATTTTTTACTTTAATATCTAATTGTAATTGTTCCCCAAGTTGATTAATGGCCGGTTCCTATATTTTCCCGACCGTTCATCTGCCTTACTGTCGGTTAAAATTGAACATAAGCTCCATACAAATACAAGTAATATCAAATTTCTACCTACGATAAGACAAACGAATGTATAGCATAATAAAACTAGCGGGTTTAAAAATGAAATTTAGAAACCGATTGCAACCCCACTTACCGGGCCCAATTTGTATCTAAACCATCCCGGACCCATTTGAACCCACAAAAAAAATCACACACATCAAGATCGGTCGAGGAGTTTAAGAGTTCCGTGACATGCTACCCGTGCGCAGAAGGTTTGCCGGATAGCCTCACGATGTAACGCGTCGATGGTCAAAAGGGTTGACAAAAAGGTTACCTACATAAATAAATAGTTGTTGCAATAAATTTATTATTTTAATTTATTATTGTATATACTTTACATAAGTAAGTAATAGTAAGTAGTCATCGACAAACCTTCTGAATTTTATTTATAAAGATAAAGAAGAAGAAACAAGCCGCCAGACATTTAAAGATCCTTAAATAATGCAATTGATTGCAAAAATTGTGTTTGTGTTGTAATAAAACTATTTTAAAATGAAGAACAATATATATACAATTATACATATAGCCATCCTAAAATATAGGTACCACACTTGATAAAGGGTAGAATGTCAAAAACTGTACTCCAATGATACATTTGTAACTGAAATTATATTATTTAGTGAGAAACGCAATTAAGATATACATTGATGGCTGTTAAAAAGTTGCCGCAACATCAATTTCACATTTAAGAGACATTTAAACGCATTTCGTACTTTGATTTTGTTATTACAAACTTATAACTTTCATATCGAACCGTTCGCTACTTTGGAATCGAATTCCGTCGAAAAGAAAAACGGAAACTTTTCGAAATTGTTTTGAGTAATATACAACACACGACTTTAAGCCCGTAGGGCATCTCTATATCTCTATAACGCGAAAGTTTGTAAGAATGGATGTATGGATGTACGTGTTACTTTTTTCATGCAAAAACTACTGAACGGATTTTGATGATACTTTACCGTAATATACCATACACATCAGAATAACACATAGGCTACAATTGATAAAGATATAGTACGGATTATCCAAAATATAACCGCGAGACCGCGGGCGCAGCTAGTGGTAAATAATGGAAAGTTCGTTTATGCAATTTACCATGCCGGGAATCGAACCCGAGGCCTATTCGATGTTGCGAAGTAGGACGGAGAAGCTTAGTCCTACTCAACCACAGAGGCCATCAGATATACAAACTAAGTCACTTTCACGTTTATACGGAATGGATACTAGTTACCGCTCGTTTAAAACAAGTTACTCCTAATAATTAATTTTAAAATCGAAATGCTGCGTGTGAGTTCTCCAACGAGTCAATTAATATTTGAAGCCTAACACTGAACTGAAATATTGATTGATAATTACTTCCTAATAACCATTTCACGTTTTTTAGGGTCTCGTAGTCATTTTGGCAAAAACAGAACCGTTGTACACTCATCATGACCCTCTGTCGATTTACATGTGTCAGCATCCCTATTCTTCACAAATTCTTCACAAAACTATTAAATCTGTATACATACTTAGATAAAATTTAGAAGAATACAAATTCTTGCGGCCGGGTAGCCTGTCCTGAGAGGCGATAAACCAACCCACAGCTACGTGTTAGGGCATTTGCCCGTTTGGATAGCTACAACTCCTGGTCTATAGTATGCCGCCATAACAACCTTGAATTGTGTTCCCGCATTAATGGCCAAACTCCAGTCCCTCTTTCAAGGCCGGCAGGAAGCTCATTGCTTACACCTTTAGTGATGCATATATCACACATTTTATTAAATAAAATTTGCTATCAATCGGTGATAAAATCGCATTAGAATTTCAAAATTTTCAATCCGGTCATTATAAATCATTGCCAGAAAAATCCCCACGGGATTTCCAGTGCTAGAAACAGGGCAGATTTTAAGCTTAAGAATTTGCTGTCGATCGGAAAAAAACTCATACACATTTGACCTTGTATCCATGTTTCATACAAGTAAAGATGTACATTTCATTTCAACAAGAGTATTACATATGAATATTTCATACGAAGTTTGAGCGGTCGAAAGCTAACCCAGTATGAAGAATTCGCTTATCCAAAAAAGTTAAATCCTGTTAAAATTGATCCAATAATACAACATGTAAGCGGGGAGACGGCGTAGTTTGTTTGAAAAACCGTATATCCTCGTGGAAACGATACAAAATCTCTTCCAATCGGATTACACGGTATACGATATAATAGGGGAAACCTTTTCTGCGTTGAGTGGCCTACTGGGTCAGGGGGATTCGTTCATTTCGCCGGAGAGAACTGGTATGATTAAGGCCATTTAACGTTGGCTTTAAATACAACATCGATAATAGAAATTTTAAATTTTGTATTACTACTAACTACTACTACTAGTCTGGTAGCTTAGCGACCCAAAGTGGGTCTTGGCCTCCGAAACGAGAGTTACTTTTTTCTTTCCTGTGCAGTTTCTAGCCAAAAGCCACTAGTTATTGGCTCGTAGCTCCGATAGGTCAACCTCCACTCGGTCATTCCAGCGATATTTGGGACGGCCGACCGAGTGCCGACCTACCGGCCGTCCCAGATATGCTTTCTTTACGCTGCGGTCCTCTCCCATCCGTTGTACATGTCCGAGCCAACGGAGGAGGTGAGCTTTTTTTTCTCCAATTAAATATGTTAGGCTCGGCGGACGAAGCGCTATGCTTCCACTTTTGTCATACGTACGAAGATTAGAATTCTTTACCGTCGTCTGTTTTTCCTGAAAAATACAATTTAGGCGTCTGCAAGTCTCGCGTGAACAGGTATCTTCTAGGTAAGCGTGCTCCACCTTAGATTGCATTTTTACCTGACATTAAGCGCAATGTCAATCAAACGCGAACCTATTCAATGTAAAAAAACACTGCACCTAAATGCACTGCACTGTATCGATTTGCGCTTTCAAAAATCTGATACCTCTTATAATAAAGGAGTTACAATGATGTGTAACGGACAGAATAGTGTAAAACTTTAAACAGCAATGTTATTTCATTGTGTTGTTAGGGTATAGGTATATACCTATGTATAATTCTTATGTTATATTTTATTCATATAAGGTTATCTACATACTTGGGGTCTTATGACATATTATGTGATTTTGGAGGTGGGCACTGAAAACCAGTGCTGTCTCGGACCATGTTTGTATGTAATATATGTTCTAATATGTTTGAATCGTATGTATCGCAATTGGAAATAAATATTTTCTTTCTTTCTTTCTTCTAGGCCAAGTCAAGGTACTAACGCCAAAACCGTTCCATGTAGGTTGGCAGTGTAAGGCATTTGTTTATTGCTGGAGAAAAAAAAAGAATGAAATACTTGTGTATTTTTATAGACCAAATTGTATTTTTGTTCTCCTACGAAATACGTGTTTATCCTTTATGACAATATCCACCACGCAAGGAATTATATTGTTTACGGTTTTGAATATTTAAAAACCATTATAACGATGCAATTAAAAACTGTTATTAAAAGCCTTAATCATCAATTAAGAACATTTATTTAAAGGTCATAAAAGCTTATTAAATTAAATGCAATTTGTAATCTGTACCTAAACGTACCACTTTTGCTCCGTAATGTGTTATCGTTACTTTAAGGAAAAAGCGGCAAAAATCTATTTATTAGATTACATGGGTATTTTGATTTTAATCATGAATAATTAACATAATTAAAAGACATACAAAACTTATTATTAAATGTTTGTTTATATTATAATCATATAGGTACATATAGGTACCGACTTCCGCACACCGTACAATATTATCGCTATTTTAGGGGGAAAATGACAAAAATATGGTACACTAATATAGGTATTATAATTCTGAAATTAAAGTGGAAAAAACCAGAATATTGTTAATTCATTCTAATTAATACAACAATAGCATTTAGATGTTTACGTTTTCCTTCGTGAGAGCTTCATGAATTATAATGATAATTTAAGTAAACTATAGTAGAATTATTTTCTCCATGCAATTTGGGTCATAAATAATCGGAGCAGTGAAGCGAGTATTTCGCTCTCTCTTCCACTCACGGGCCTAGGCATAGAGTGATGCGCATTATTGTTGTCGATAAGCGTTATCGATAGTGTATTTAGTTTTGTCATTTTGTGGGTTAGTGATATAATTGAAAGAAAAATAGATAAAACAACGTAATTTATTAAAATAAGAATAATAATGATTTAAAATAAATTATTAATTAGGTATCTATGTATTAAAACAATACAAGTACAAAAGTTTAGAATGTAACAAGTTATATTAAAAATAAATATAAATACTTATCTAAGTACATATCTAAGTTTAAAATTAACAGCAAAAAAGATAATAATGATTTTTATAAGAATGATAATCTTTCTTTGATAAGAATGAGTTTTATCGATAATGGCGTTGCGCCCGCGCAACATGCTCACCGCCTTATCCGGGCTGAGGCCGAGTTTGATTTATGACCCAAACTGCACGGAGAAAATAATTCTACTATAGTGGCCCAAATTCGACCATAATTAATTTAAATTATGAGTTTGAACATTATTAAGGTTCTGTTGACAAAGACTACATATACTTCTATAATCACAGAGTTCGCCAAGGCTACACTGTTAATTTGTCTTTAAAAGTGTAATTATGCGTGTGTGTGTGTGCCAAATACATGGCAGTGAGTGTAATGTTTTTTTATTGATTTAATGTATTTTATATGCATAATTTAAAAAATATTAGCATTGTGCACTCCTTCTCTATGTAAACTATAAGTGTGCGAGATTTCATACTCCTCCGCCCGCGCAATTTTCGTAAAAAGGGGTACAAAGTTTTTACTTCACTTAACGTATCTAAAGTTTGTCTAATTTGGTTGACAATTTTTATTTGTTATTACGAATAAACACGTGTAAGCGAATAAGACAAGTTATCTTTCTGGAGTTAATACTATGAACATAAATATAGCTTGAATTCATATATTTAATTATACGGATACCTTAGGACAAAAATCAGTCCGGTTAATTGAGTTTCCAGAGATAAACAGATATTGATATTGTATCGATCACTAACAATATTATCCTGCCATAATACATAAGACATTTAACACCTGTCAAATATTCAATAAACTTTTTCAACTATGACTCAAGCTCATTGAATTATAGCATTGACATTGATTCCATTGTTTATTATGGTGTGAAGAGCCCATCAATGTGACATGACCATTGGACACGGTCGTAAATTTGCACGTCATTCAACTGTCAACATTATCCGATGCTGTCAGGCGGCATTTTACCTCTCATGTTTTTATTGTAACAAATTATGACCACTAACGCCCAGTTCACTTCATCAATATATTCTTTCACTTACTTGCCTTACCACTGGCAAAAATTTAATATAACTTGCAAGAAGCTTATGTCAAATGTTTACTAGAAGGCAAATAAATAAATCGGCAGACAAACACACCCATTGTACATAATATAAGCAAGTTACGTTTTTGTTATGGGCACGAGCGGGGGCGTCGAGCCATAGCTCCGCCCCCGCACAGACGAAAATTTCAACGTTGAGTTGACCTGGATGACCCTCAGCACTGTGAGCAAATGGCCGCGGGGGAAACCTATCGGACCGTCCGCCCGCACTTAAGGCCGTCGGATGAGGGAACGGAGTTGTCCCCCATTCTGTCGCCGCGGGGTGCTTTGCGCCCTTCGTTAACAATGAACAAGGCCATCTCAGCCGGCACCTGCTAGGGGCTTATGCGGCCCTGGCTATAGGCGACTGGAAGGAACACGGGGAGTTTTAGTGGGTATCTCGGCAACAAACCGACAAGTCTCCACAAGCCCTCACCGTGATCCCATATGGTGAGATAACTGTAAGCGGATTTCTATTCGATACGTACTATGGAACCAACTACTCTGGGGTCGATCGCAGACATCCAGACCAAAGTAAATAACGGAAAAATTGTTTACAAATTCAAAATGCCAGGAATCAAACCCGAACGAAGCCTCTGTATTGTAATAAGGTCGGCCGGCAAAGGCTTAGCCCGAAATATAAATGAATGATTACTATGATATAGAAACAGGCGATAAGTAGAGTAATATTCTATTTTTCCGCGTAATATATCCAAGCCATTCAGCAATGATTTTGCCTGCTAGAAATAGAGTAATAGACGAAGAATGCTATGAAAGACCACCGTCCTAAAAAGCGTAGTTCTGAAAAACTTTTAAATCTTGCATATCTAAATTAAGTTTGAGGTGTACATAGAATAGGAAGTATGTCTATATTTGTATTTATTCAGTCTCTCATAGCAACGCATATATTATTTATTCTTCTCTCACTTTTTGACATTTCTTTTAAATAAAACAGTTTTTGAAATATATCAGTTACGGTTTATTTTCATTTCAATGCCAACAAAAACAACGTATCTCGATGAAGTGGTCATGACTGTCACAGGACTGATAGTTGATAAAGCAGACGAGTAATGAAATGGAGACAACGTCTCAGCAAACGTAGTGTCTTTTTATATTTATTTTTTATTGCATGAGTTCAGCAGACAGGCAGACGGCCCACTTAATGGAAAGCGGTTACCATCGCCTATGGACATTTGCAACACCAAAGATGCTACAAATGCGCTGCTGCTCTCTTAAGGGAGACTGGAACCTGGACACTAATGCCGGAACACAAATCAAGGTTGTTATGGCGGCATACTTTAGACCAGGAGTGGTAGCCATTCAGTCGGGCAAATACCCTACCACCTGGCTGTGGGTTGTTTTGTCGCCTCTTACAACACGCCCGGCCGCAGGAATTTGTATTCTTTCTCCGTTCCTGCACGAATACTGTCTATTACGGGTTATAGAACACGGCGAATTGGCGATCTGCATAAGATCGCGGGCAGAGTATGAATAAAGAAAGCGGAGAATTGGTACTATAAATCACTCAAACTTGGGGAGGTCTACAACCAGCAGTGGATTTGTATTGAATGCAATTATTATTGATGATATTTATAAATGAATACTAGTGGGTTATAGTTATTCATATGACTTGACATGATTGCCATGTTTGTCGACAAGTCCTTGCATTGATAACAATCATCTATTTTTGACTTTTCACGATCGTTTCCTATTGTTCATCTAATTTGGTATCTAAATTAAAGTTGGCCTTAGAACAAAAATAATAAATATTTAGCCTGTGGCGTACTAGTCTACTGACATAAAGCTAGTTCATTTTAATATATTCCAAGACATAACTATCTTTATTGCACATAAATTTTTGATTGAAGTTTCGTTAAAATTTATTGTATGACATGTTTCAAGGTCGATATTTATCGCGTTCATATGAAATTATAGAGCTGTCTGTTAATTGGTGGGTTCTAATTTATTGCATATAGGCGATTTTAAGGTCAGATAGAGTTCGCGAGATATTTTAAGCAAACTTTCACATAGGTTTAATCATAGACCATTCCAGATTTTTTTATGTATGACCTTCAGAGTGTAAGAACTATTCACCAAGTAATGCCCTAAATATAAATAAATGTCAATTACACACTTAATCAATAAGTTATTGTTGTTACAAATGTAATTAATAATAATACAGTGTGATATTTACAAATAGCGTAAACAATTTAATTAATGAAATATTGATGTTAGCGACATTTTCGGTAAACTACCTCCATTACTTGTTTTTCTTTTTGTTCGTTAATTCATTCGGTAATTCTTTGAGAGTCAAGTGTGAGGACGATAAGTGATGATAGTGACGACGATAAGTACTGTGCATGTGTTCTGTGTAAATCGGAGGAATTAAAGTGATTGAGGGATTGATATGCTGCTTCTCACTTCTGGACCTTTTAAGAGTTAGTTGCTCTTATTGTTTGCTAGATGTCAATAGTTAATAATAATACCTTTTGATACCACATTGATTACGCTCTGAAGCACTAAATGTAAAACTAAGATTAAGATCTATTATGTATTTGGTCTAAAAAACGATTGAAACCTTCTTTTGTTGTTCTTCTTGGTTTTATCCACAAGGACAATACGTCAACTCCACCACACCTTCCACTGTGTACTTATAGAAGATTAGCAAATAAGTTTGTCACTAAGTAAGGAATTCAAACCAACTTCCCCCGGAAGTCGGGATATTTTCAAAAATTATAACTGATCTTTTTCTAGCGAGAGAATACCGTCTAGTAGCGTTTTTTTATATTAACTCTGGCCTCTATACCCAGAATACCCACCCACCCATAGGTATAGTTGATTTATAAAATTCAACTAAATTAAAGAAAGATAACCTTAGCCCTACGTACTATTCTAGTACAAAAAAAAGATTAATTACTATGTCCTTACTGTTAATGAATTTTAAAATTGTATACAAATCGACCACTACAGCAGGAAGCTAAATAATAAATTCATTAAACTACTCACACATTCTATTAACAAACCATATTAATTTCACGTATAACTAATAATTTCATCACGGAACTAATCCCAAAGTTAATCACTGTTATACGTCTTATAAGATCGGCTAATCTATCCGTCGGACCGAAAACACAAATCAAACTTCGCAAGAACGACTCGTAATAAAAAATCGATTCGTCAAAGTCAATTAACTCTCGAGGAGCGGTCCCAAACGAGTGGATTGTCGGAAAGTCGACGACTTCCGATAGCTCTGTGAGTACAATTTCTATGTTGGTTTGGCTTTAAGAAAAACGTTTTCAAAGCAAATAATAGTTTTGCGATTTAAATGTCTTGGTGAATTATTTTATATATCCATCTATCTATAAAATTTAAGAGCTATGCACGAATCCCACTATATATTTTATTTGATCCTTGAATGCTCGCCTTGCTCTTCCCTTCAGTCTCCTTGCTTCCCTTTGCCTTCCCTTTGTCTTTGCATTTTATATACGCGACCGAATTTTTTTTCTACATAATATTATAGGTTATAGGAGTATAAAGTTATATATGCATGAGAAAATAATATTTATATATCCAAAATATCACCTGACTCAATGATAAGGGTATCTATAATATTATAAAATTGAAAAATGCAGTTTTTTCTTTCGTTGATCGACAGTAATTTCCCGAACTTAGTACTTTATATCTCGAGAGTCCTACGGGTTTTTTTTGGGAGAGGTTTGAAGTGCCTAATTCGAAAAAAAAAAAATTCCATTGCGAAGTTTTCACTGATCGATAATTTTTTTAGTAAAACAGATGTAGTTGTGTATGCCTTTAGTAACATTATCTATCCCGAGTTTTTAGGCGAATTTCCGGGACTCATGTTGTACTTTCACACTAAAAAGTCTATTACCTTTATTATTATTAAAAAATAGCAAACTCGTATAGTCTCATATTAAATTGTTTGTTAGATTTCAACGTCACAGTGTTTGGCCTCAAATAATTCTTGTAATAAAACCATCCACGCGAAACTTTTGAGCTTAATGGACTGTATATCTTTAGCTGTTACCATCCTCTTGAAGACAACAATCAAATCAGTTTTAATATCCGCATTGTTTTTAACCAAAAATTAATGTATTACGACGGCCTTTGTAGTTGAATTATGCTCAAGCCTTTGCCGGCCGACTTCACTCCAACGCAGAAGCTCTAGGTTCGATTCCCGGTATGGTGTTTCGCAAACGAATTTTCTCCGTTATTTACTCTAAGTCTGGGTGCCTGGGATCGGCCCCAGAGTAGTGTGTGTTGTATATTACCCACAACTGTACAAATAAGTGCTTGTTTGCCGATTATTAAAAAAAGAAACTTTTGTTTGGTTTGTGGTGGCGTCATGAACACGCGCGCTGTGTTACATTTCTTAAAATCACTACGAAACCTTAAAATATATAATAAATGAAACAAGAACTGATGCCTCGATCACAAATGCATTGCGCCACACAACTGCGTCATAAAGTGAGCATATTTTTGCTCTTATCTCATATTGGGTGCATACTTTGATAAAGACTCTTTGTCCTCTTTCAATGTGAAAAATCTCCTTGGACACATAAATAGTGAATGACGCCGTTTCACTTATCAACGCACGCACTTATAATAATTATTTTAATTGTTTTGCGCCGAGCGTGTATCGTTTAAGTATTTAAAATGGTGTTTTTAAAAGATTTATATTGCCCAGGTGTGTCGATTTTCGTCATATTATTTTATTAATTTAGAGGAGATTGGCTTGATTGATTATGACATTTGGTAAGCAAATTACAATAATTTGATTGAAAGGGGAAGAGAAAACTGAACGGATACTCGTATGTATGCTCTGATGGTACCTAGGCTATTAATTACTACCGCAATCCAATAAAAGAACAATAAAACAGTCTTCTTGGATGCGAATCAGAAAGGTGATCTGAATAAGGGAACGTTACCAGCTACCTGCGTATCTATACAAACTGTATCAAGATCAGTGTTCTATTTACAATTTGGAAAGAAATAGTTTAAATTCTAGCAGCCGTGTTGCGTAAAAATTTGTACTTTGTGCTCTGTGTTTTGCTATTCGTAATACCTATTATTTAGTAACGAGTACGTCTTGTTTTTCAAACATTATAGGGGTTCGTAGAGGTGAATAACGCTGTTTTTATAATTTGTCTACAAACATCTAAGTGTTTAACGGAAAATATTTATACTTTTTTATATTTATTGCATGAGTTCAGCAGATATTCAGATGACCCAACTGATGGAAACCGGTTACCGTCGCCCACGGACATTTGTATCACCAAAGGTGCGGCCAAGGTGCTGCCTCTCTCTAAGGGAGTCTGGAACCTGGCCATTAATACCGGAACACCACTCAAGGTTGTTATGGCGGTATACTCCTCCTGACCAAGAGTGGTAACCACCCAGAACTTGAAACTTGATGAAACGAAAAAGCGAGTATGCTAAAGGAATTTATTAATTATTTATATTAATAAAAGTTATAGAAGAATTATCTGTGAGTATATTCTCTGAAGTTTCACTTCTACTGCGTGTAAACAGTACACACTCAATTTCTTTTAGTCTGTTTATGATTATGTCTGTGGTTATTTATTACATTTAATTAAGATTATATACGATTCATAATAAATAATCCACATCTTCGTACGTTTCATGTAGGTATGAGCGTAGAGCAACCTACGCGCGTGAAACAGACACCGCTTGGAAGCATCGGCCTCGATTGCGACGTCTTGTTTCAGTCCCTTAGTGTTAGCGGTGATATATTAAAATTATTCGTTATTATAAATTAGATAAAACAAAAAAATTTATCTACAGTTCAACTGTACAATTTCATCGATTAAATCCCAGCAAATTCATTCCAAAAAAAATTTTAATATCTATCACTAATATATGTCATTATCTTCAATGCAATGTCAACAGTATTTATGAAGCTTATTGGGAGCGATATCAAATTTTGGTAGTTTTTATGTTTTCGCAAGCACAATACATCAGCAAATGCCTATAAACCCAACTAATACAAACACATGTTCTTAAAAATCAATGTCAGTTGCTATGTTTTGAAGTTGTACAGCTGAGTCGGTCTTTTAATATAATTTCACTATTATACTTTAAATTATATTATGCTCTCCTGGATTAAATATATAGTAAAATAGATTATATTTAATCGATCAAAAAGTAACTTCAGTTACATCTTATAACATCAGCTATCTGCCAATAAAAGTTCGGTCAAAATCGGTCCAACCGTTTTAGTTTAACCGGAACAAAAAGACAGACAGCATTTGTTTAAATTGTTTTTTTTATTTAGTAAAAGCTGTTCTTGTTGTTGATTGACCTTACAAAGAGACTTCAATTTTATTTATTGGTATAGATAATAACTATGATATCCTCTTCATCAGTCCAAGACCTTGTAACTACATGTATTGGTGGTTATATTATTTTTTTTCGTCCAAATTGTTACATATTACTTGTACATATCACAATTTTGACGAAAAATATAATTTCATCAAAAATGTAGTTACAAGGTCCTGCATTGACGCCAATGATATATTTAATCCATTTATTGAATACTTAAAATATATAAGAATTTTTTTAATACATAGTTTAATCAAATTTCGCTACAACTGGCACCCCACACTGAACCATCATACCGTCGGCACGCGTGTCTGGCGCCGCGTAGGCGACCATGCCATCTGTCATTGCTTCTACGCACGGCTACCTGTCAATCTAAAGTACATATACCTTGTCCATATGTGGCTTAACTGTCCGATTATACTTTAGAATCTCTTGTAAATGTTATCTTATTCAATCGCAAAAAGCGCCTTTTCCCACTGTGGAGCTGATATGTGTGCTGCTAACAATACTGTCAATGTCTGCTTTTAATTTAGTGTTTGTCAAAATAAGAACTTCTATTTATGTTTTCTAAACTTTTTTTTTAAATCCGACGCTGGGGGCGTTATAGGAAAAGTGGAATAGAGAGATTAAGACATGAGGAATTGCATGGAGGAGGGAATTATTAGTTACCACCGAGCCATTCGTTCTGTTTAACTGCACTGTTACGATCTTGGTACACTTAGAATTACACTCGGTTACTCGGACAATCGGCACTTGAATTAGCCTTCTTAAGCCGTAACTATTGCTAATATTTAATTTCATGCGCCACAGAATATTTTTATACTAACTATGTTCGCCACTTCATATTGAGCCCAATATCGAAAAAATAAATATATGTAAATTTAACAAAAATCCTGTGCTTATCCCTAAAATGGGGGAGTGGAACAGCAGGACGAGGAAATGGGCTATCGTACGAAACACAATTAGCTCAATGCTACCATTTCACGCCGATATTCTGTGTGTCGCATGACATCGATCTAGCCGGCTCTAAAAGCTGTAATCTGTAATATGAATTAATTGATTAAATATAAATTTTATAAGACTTTAGCTCGTTTTTAAAGGACGTAATATTAAATCTGTTTACTAAGTAAGACTGTAATTCCTACGATTTCCATGAAAGTAATGATATGGATTCCCAGATACCTAATAAGACATACATAGTTCACAATGTAGGTAAATGACGTGACCATATGTAGCTCGAGTAAAAGAATATTCTAGTCTAACCGGGCAACCATTAGATCAATTGGACTGGACATGTAGCGGTACGTAATCGCTGGGTATGCGATGCCAACAATTCGATCTGCGGGAAATGGGTTTAACCGATACAATAACTATGGGAAAACTTTCAAAGGCATCTGCCGAGTCATTGCACGCTGCAACGTGATTGGTCGATATTCTAGACTCAGAAAAGCCGATATAAGTAGATGGAAATAATTGACTTTTTATTAAACGATTTAGATATTCAGCTCCTTATACAAAATGTACACTAGCGGTCTTTAAGATCTGCAGTCAAGATTAAAATCTAGAATTATACCCATTAATTGGTATTCATATATCAAACTACATTAATATGCAAATGTATTATGTTATTTTATCCCCGTCACGCAATTATTATTATAATAAACTGCCGTCTCTCCTGGGTGCAGACTCTTGAGTGTTGTTTTAATACCATGTCGAGTATAGGGAATTAACTGTATGAATGCAGTTTTAATTTTTGGTTTCAAATATGTAATAACAAAGTCCGTGTTTCCCGATAAATACAATCCGGGGGTCTTCAAGTCTCGTGTAAATAAGTATTGTCTAGTTAAGCTTGCTCCATCTTTGATCGCATTATCGTCTAATATTTGGCGTGATCGTTGTAAAACGCGAACCTATTTATCATAAAAAACAATACTTTAATTTTAACCCTAAAGCATAAATTATGTGGTGATGGTGGTGGTGGTGATGGACTATATTAATTAACGATGAACCTAAGTCTACGACGGCTAATGAATGTATAAGTATAAAAGTGAGTTTACCTAGATGTTTGTTTTTTCCTACTTAGACCTTATGGATCGACGATCTGCGCAAGATCGCCGGTGGGGCTGGAGGAGAACAGCGGTGGACCGGGACAGGTGGTGCCAACTTGGGGAGCCCTTAGTAATAATTTGATTTACATAACTAAGTCCGTTGGCTCAGCGACCCAAAATGAGACTTGGCCTCCGAAGCGAGAGCTACATTCCTCTGTCCTGGGCAGTGTTTTGCTAGTGCTTGAAATGCGGTTAGGTCAGCTTCCACTCTATCTTTTTAGCGCTACTTAGGTAGGACGGCCAAGCAGTCGCCGACCGACTGGTCGCCTCAAGCAAGTTTTTCACACTCTAATCTGTTTCCATCTGTTCTATGTGACCTAGCCAGCGGAGACTTTGTATCTTTATCTCCCCAATTATGTCAGACTCAGCCACAACGTTTTCTATTTACATAAAGTTATTTGTATATCTACTTTTACATAAAGCCAAAAATAAATAGATCTGATAAATGTCGACCAAATGTATTAGTCCCGCTAATTTCGCGTACACGCAAACAGACATCTGGCTGTAATAAATCGAACTGCCATTAACCTTGGCTGCCCGACGGCCGATGCGTGAGAGATGGCTGAATAGCGGAAGGGCAAGGCTGCCGGCGTCGGGGGTATGCGGCCACAACCGACACTCGAAACCTTCCGCAAGACAGGCATGTTACATCACCCTATGATGGACAATTCAACTGCGTATCGCTCACGATTAGCTTGCTAAATGTTATAGGATATGCGAATATGCAGAAATACTGTTAAAATTCATTTAGGTTAGGTGATACGTGACACTGCACGTGATCGACGAACGCTTAAAAAAATATATAAAAAGAGTGCGTGTAACGTTCACACGCGATTGAAGTAAAACTTTATTACTAAATTTTTTTTTCAAAATTTTTTGATTGATTTGTTTATAAACTATCTATTGATAAAAAATATTTGAAAACCGGATGGTACGCCATATTGCCGTAACGGACTTCCGTTGCATTGTCGTCCAGTTACCTCCTAGTCGCGCCTAAAGAAGTTTTACTTCAAAAACTACAATGGTCTTTCTGAATCGCCTTTTTGTTTGATGACGCAGGGGGAATGTCTTTTCTTGGGACACCATCCTGACTCCTGATCGGCCGTTTCTCCACCGTGGTCTCCGAGCGAAGCGAAGAACGGGGGATGGTCGACCGTCAAACTACCTACTAAACCTAACCTGCGCCCATCTCTTGCGCTTTTACGGGGTGCCACGGGTTACCTCTCTGAAACGCTCAAAGCAACAACATATTGCTGAGCTGTCAACCTTATTAACTGAGAAGTCGATGTACGCTTTATTCCTATGTGTAGCTTTATTTATTTCTAATAATGTTTGCATAATTTTTCATGTTAATAACAATCCTTTCTTTCCTTCTTTCTTAAAACGGCGCATATACGCTATCGCGAAGTTCATTTCTTGTATGCCGTGTCGGCAGTCATTTTCGAGCATTCGAGGGTAAAGAGGTCGCTTTTTTTAAAATCACTTAACTTGCTAAACAACTCTGTACAATCGAACAGAGTCGTGCATAGAAAAACTGATACGCGTGAAGTAACCATGGTTATAAAGTTGATCTGATGCCGGTACTAGTGCAGAGGGTTTACGGACCACCTTCGCAGATTAAACGATTCTCCAAAAGCAGCCTCTATACTTTGACCAAATAAATGAGAAATAAATTAATGAACTATCAAAAGCAAAAACTAATGGATTCTAAATCGAGAATGACGAATATTTTATTGTATACTAGCTGTGCCCGGGACTTCATCCGCGTGAAATATTTTTCGCGGAACCCTTAAAAAAGTTGCCAAAGTTACACTTTATAATATCAGCTATTTGCCAATGAGAGTCCCGTCAAAGTAGGCCCAGCTGTTTTAGAGATTAGCCGGAACATCCAGATAGACTGACAAAACTAAAAAAATATAAGTTTTTTTGATAGAAGTACTCTATATATGTTCATATGCATTTAGTACAAAGCTGTTAATTTGACATTACAACCAGACACTTCAAATTTATTTATCTGTATGGAAAATTAAGTTTTCGCCTCTACATACTACACATAATATGAACAACAACAAACATATTAATAAGTTGGAAGTAGGCTAAAAAAATTAACTTACCATTACTCATTGACACTTGACATCTTTCTCTTCTGTAATCACGGCTATTAAAAAGTAACCCGTATACACAGAAATAAAAACGAAGTAAAATGCGCGCTGCATTTAAAAAGGTTAAAACATAGTTTCAATTATGAATAATGATTAAGTATATCGTTTCAAGCGTAGGAAGTCTTCAATAAAACACCCTTTGCTCGAGAAATGCGTATGTTTTAATATTATGCGATTTTACAGTATTTTTTTATTGCGCGTACAATTTTTCGTCTTCGTTCCGTTGGCCGTAGACAAATGAGCGTCTGTCATAGGCAATTTGATGTTGCGTGTATACACCGGCGCGAGCATACTGATTTCTAGCCCGGCTTCACCGATGTGTACCTTCCTTTAGTAAATCTTGCGGCGACAAAGCTATATTATCGACATTACTATCATCTAAAATCTATGCTAATATAAAAGCCTAATGAACTCTACAATTCCTTTTGTTATGAATAGTTGGCATGCCTCTTAAACGCTAATTGCATAATATCTGTGATATTTTACACATTAGCGATAAATAATACTTAAAACATTTGTAACTCCCAAGTCAATAATGTCGTCATAATAGACACACCCGATGAACACTGCGTAAATGTTGACCCCGTCGCTTGAGGTCGCAAGTCTTGATGACTCATCTAATGATACATGATATACAGCGTAGTTTTGTCGCAATTATATTACAGCGTGTGACGGAAAAACAAATAAAAAAACGGGCAAGTGCGTGTTAGTCCAAGCACAGAGAAGGATTCCGTGAGATGATGAGAAGTTACATATTTTCTTAATTGAATAATTCTTAAACAAAATAATGTACTTGAAACTACCTAAGCCTGAAGCCGTGGCAAATTAGTGGTTAGCCAGTTTAATTATGTGACTCGCTTTCTTTGGGTATAGGTTGTATGTTCAGCTTTATAGAAACCTTATAGATGCCCGCTTAATTTGATATGTGAGTTGCATAATTGTTAGGCTAGAATTACGTATGGTAATTAAAATTATGAACATCTGTGTGAAGTGTGTTGAATGGACAGAATATGGGTTCTGGTACAATCAATTATTGCAGTTTTACTTACATAAATTACGTTAAAAGGCCGTACCTATATATTGTCATTGAAATCGTATTCCTGTGAATTTTGTGAGTGATAAATTATTTTAAAGCAAATTGGTTAAAATAAGATCCGTTGAGTAGTTTTCCACACATCTATATATATAAAAATCAATTGCTTCCTTAGTCTCGCTAAAACTCGAAAATGGCGGGACTGATTTGGCTAAATTTGGAATTATTTGTGGAAGTACAGAGAAGGTTTAAAAGGTGAGTAAATATGAAAAAAATGCTTGGAATATAGTAAAAACAACAATTTCGCTTTCCCTTAGAAACTATTCCTACCTGTCAAACATTTGATGTTCGTCCCGTCGTTCAGAAATCGATTAAATTAAAAAGTAAAGTTTTTTTTTTCATTATTTTGGTTTTGAATGTCAAACGTTTGATGTTCGTTCCGGTTAAGTTTTGCCCACATTTTTTACTTAAGTTGAAACATTCTGCAATTATCGTTTAACTTTTTTATTTATTGATTCTGAGGCGGTACGAAGTTTGCCGGGTCAGCTAGTAGGTAAAATAATAGTTACAATTCATACAGTTCCCTCTGTTGGGCTCTTGCCTCCTCACTTTTCAGCAGGGAATCGGGCAATGTACCAGTCACGCTTAAGGCGGATTGTTAGGTTTTGACACATTGGTTATGTCGATGTGCACAGGTTTCATCGCAATGTTTTCTCTCACCGCCAGCACACGCTAATTCTAATTGTATGTGTACCTATTATACATTAGATTTTTTTATTGCAGGACTTCAGACCATCGCCTATGGACACCTGCAACACCAAAGGCAACCCATATGCTGCCGCTCTCTAAAGGGAGACTGGAACCTGGCCATTAATGCCACTGGCCACTTTAGACAATAAAAGTAAATTCGACAAAGTGTGTGAATCGTTTCGACGTGTTTAGGTGCGGAACGGCAACAGCGCGATGGGTGGCGCCCCCCTGTTGCCTTGAAGACCACCTGGCCCAACAGACGCGGCTTGGGCACGCTTCGATGCACGTGGAGAGACCGGAATTCGATGCGCCGGGTCTCATGAGTAGGGTAACCAGATCAATTAATTAAAATCCCGCACTTTCTCAATGTTAATATGTGAGAAATCGAAGCCAATTCTAGTCTGTTCGAATTTTATGAAAGAAAGAAAGACATATTTTTATACAACATAGAGTATTACCAAAAAGTAAAATAACAGAAACAGAATAAGTCCCAAAATTGGACCCAGTCTCAGCATATGCTGACCATTATGGCGGAATTTACTTCTTTTTCACTGAATACAATATATTATTTTTATTGTATCTTTACGTAATTGTGAAAATTTTTGACAGATTGGAATTTCTCTCCCATGTCGGAATTTGAAAAATATATTGTTACGGGACATCTCTGGAAAATTCTGAGCGCGTGGCAACTCCAATTATAAGGGAATATTCTGAGAGGGTTCAACTCTATTATGTTTTGTTTCAATGAATAGTCTTCTTAAAAGGCATACATGTTTATGTATTTATATATCACGCAAATATAATTCGCAGAACTTAAAGGAATAAGTGTACTTCCAGTATAAATATATTTCCTTTAACATATTACAGTTACAGTTCCGTCAACATATTACAGTTGAAAATCAAATTATATAATATTTTCTTAAGTTTTCGCGACTTGTACACATAATAAAACTACGAGGAGGAAAAAAACACGGGTAAAAGAACACATTGCTGACATGAAACACACAAGGTCTACGAAGTCTGCGATCAGTGAACACACGCTGGATAAACCCAACCATTACATCAGATTCGATAACCCACAAATCCTCGCGAAAGAGAATCGTTTCATACCAAGAATGATGCGTGAGGCTATTGAAATCAAAAAACACCCAAATTTCAATAGAGAAGATGGTTGGCAGGTACCACCTGTTTGGGATCCAATCATCAAAACTATTAAGACCCAAACCCAGCAAAAACCAACTGCCAGACTTCAAGACACTGTGAGCTCTTTCTGCGTGCAACGAAACAAACCAACTTGACTGATAATTTCTTTTATTTTTTCCTTCCACTCATTTTAATATTATATAAAAAAAAAATTTAGAACTAGGCATGTTTGCTGAAGAGTTTCTTGCGCCGCTTCTTCTCTTCAAGCCACAACATGTTGTGAAGCGGTGGTAAATTAGATTAGGCTCCCATAGAGTAAATAATATCCATAAACAAAATTTAAAACTAAATAATTAAAATGAACAAGTTGGCGGTAGGCTGAATAAAAACTTTGACAATACACGTTTGACAAATGTCTGAAACTGAAAATGCTGTACTATTATGTTTTATAGTAAAGAACTTCGTCCCTAATGAGGGTCTCTTGCCAAATTAATATTTTTTTAAATACCAGTGAGTCTTGATGAAATTTGTTAAAAATCCCATCTGTCATACACAACGGTGTGGTGACCTTGCGAAAACCATAAAAAAATGTCAGTGGCCCACACTGTTACTTTTTTGTGTACTTAGCTAGCTATAGTTACACGAGGGGTAATGTCAAAATTGACATTCGACTTTTTTGAATGACTAATTTATGGTAAGTCTATTTACTTTGTGTCACTCCCGCTCACCTTTTGAAGACAATTTAAGAAATAAAATTATAAAAACAGTGGAAACAGGTCACTAATAATTATGGAATCTACTCTCTATGGAATCTCCCGGTCGTCCGTTATTCTCATCGAGCTTTAGACTCATCGAACTGCGTTGAGTCCTTCCTACACTACGTTTGCGGAGACGCCACCATCGGTTCCGTGACAACTGTAAGCTGCCCACTATCATTTCAATTGTCTTTACAGTATCTATTTACTTCAAGATCAAATTATATTCATCAATACTTGGGATTGAATTTCAAGACTTACAATACCATTCCTAATAACGAAGATTTATTTTACGATTTGAAGCCTGTTAGAGGGCAGGTCACTGCTTTATCAGGTATTTTTAATCCGTCGCGGAAGTAATGAGCGGGGCCTTTGTGTAAACCTAGATTATACCAGGCTAGGACATAAACACTCGTAAGATGTGAAAATATACGTTTACGACCTTCCTAGTGCAAATGAGAGAAAATCCGAGCAACCATGTACATTTGTACAATTACCATAAACATCACTTTCATTTAATTCATTTGCATATAAAGATTGTAACTTTTATGTTGAGCAATAAAGCAGTACAATCTTCATACCTACGTTATATAAATTTGTTAACGAAAACTAAATAAAAAGTGTGTTAAATATGTACACAATACGTGGAAATAATCATTGTTATGTCATAAACTGGGGGAGTCGGCCGAAGTGCTATTTGCCAAGTGAAACTTTGCATAATACAAGGCATAATTACTAAATTAATAAAAGGGAAGCTACACAATCGTCCAAAATATTGATGAAGCAGATAAAATTATTATTGTTGGATTTAAAAAAAAACTCACGATGCGATGGCCCGACTTTGGTTTACTGCAATTCATTGACACTAAGCTCTCATTATCTATAGAAGAATACACTTTAATTCACATTTTTGTGATGCTTGCTTTTGCAGCTGAAGGAATACCAAGTGGTTAGTGTATAGCCTATGAATGTTAGCAAAATCAGCGGTATTAGAATTCTTAAGGAGTTCTCTGCTTGTACCTATATCCAGGAGGTAGGACATTTGCCCATCTTAATGGTTACGACACCTGGTCTAGATTATACCGCCATAACAACCTTGAGTTATGTTCCGATATCAGTGGCAAGGTGCCTGTCCCCGTTTCGAGGCTGACAGCGCATTGGTAGCACCTTTGGTGTTGCAAATGTTCATAGATAACCACAACATCACAGCCAGGTGAGAGGGTATTTGCCCAAGTAGATGCCTACCATCCCTGGAACCAGGGAGAATGCCGCCATAAGAAACTTGAGCTATGTTCCGGCATTAGTGACCAGGTTCCAGTTTCCATTAAGAGAGCAGGAGCGCATTTGTACCACTTTTAGTATTGCAAATGTCTATGGGCATTAGTAACCGCTATCCATCAAGGGCGCCGTCAGCCTGTCTGCTGTACTCCTGCATTAAAAAAAACTATTTTCCACCTGGTGGATCATCAGCCTGTTGGCTGTACTTCAGCAAAAAATAACTCGATTACATCGTCCTCCAAGTTAGTGATACGTAAAATTTAAAATGCGATAATGACAGTTACATTAAAGCAACTAAATTGAAAGAAACCATTTTCCATCAGGTGGAATATCAGTCTGTCTCCTATACTTCAGCCATAAATTAAATTAAATGGTCCTCTTAAGTTTCTTAAAGTCGTGCGTAATATGTGATAACGATGAGTATTAAATGCAAAAAGATAGAATGAAACTAGTCAATATAAAGTAGACATTGTGTTTAATAAGTTTAATATTACATGTATTATGTATGAGAGAACTCATTTCAAGATGTCTATATGTATGACGTTGACGGTTATCGCCGTCACGCATGTAATTTCGTAGGGGACGTTGATATATCATCAGCTGTTGTAACAGTTGGATTCTTATTAAAGCAATAATATCTTAATACTGTTCTTATGTTTAAAACTAGCTATTTGCAATGTACAATGTACAAGGACTTTATATTGTAATCTTTTAAACCCCGCAAAATACCTAAAAGAAACATACACGATAATTGAAGCTAAAATTCTTGTAAATTTCAGTAAGAATTTTAACAGACAAACTAGCAGCTTTATTAAAAGAGCATCAATAATTTTAAGCTACTGAAATGTGCATTTAACGTCATCAGTTAAATCGCCAATTTCTGTTAACTTCTCTCCCCACGAATTTTAATAAGAAGGACAATGTAAAAATTACACAACTCCGAAAGCGGCGAAATATAATTTCGATCGAAATATTTATTACCGCAAAGTGCAATTTATTACGAGATTTTGAGATGATAATAAATATGACAAACGGTTGTGTATAATCGTGAAAAATTATAACTTTGATGTAAATAAATTCACCGCTACAAACTCATTTATTTACATATTGAGAATGTCAACAAAGTAGGATGGTTTATTTTTAATTTATGAAGGGTATAACAAAAATGATACGGGGCAAATGATAAGCATTATTTAATACTGTCGAAATGATAACGATAAAAATAAATATTTTAAACTAGGATATGACCGCGATTTCGTCTACGCTTGAATTCAAACTCCAGCGGGATTCCAGAGACGCAAAATAACGCAGCATTTGAAAAAGAATGTAAACTAGCGTTTAAGTGAAAACAGATTTTTACGCATCCGAACAACTACAAAGCGCTCCCGGGAAAATTCCTGCGGGATTACCGGGATAAAAATTATCACACATTTTAGTACATAAAATTTGCTATTGATCGGTGAAAATATCACTTTGGAATTAGATTTTTTTAAATCTGACTATTTCAAATAATTCACAGAAAAAAACCCGCATGATTCCCAGGACTTAAGTCTAAGAAATTGCTGTCGTGCAGCGAAAACCGTATTGAAATCGGCCCCGTAGTTTTTACGTGAATAAACAAACCGACAAACAGACAAGAAATCTAAAAAAAATGCATCGTGTTCTCCATCGTTTATATAGTCTATTCCGTTTATTTATATTTTTAAATAGCTTCAATATATAGACACGGCATGTTTAGAATTATAATATTATATAGATTATTTCTATGAGCAATGAAAAGTGTACCAGATGTAGGAAGATCCGCATCCGCGGCAGCCTTCATGTGTGTGAATAGCAGATAAACTGCAAGAGTCCACTCACACTGGTATGGCCACGTTTTATGGAGAGCTGCTTGTTGTGATAGAGATAAATGTCCAGTCAAGCACCACCAGGTACATGGTGAAAATCAAGAAACGCTGGGTTCAATATCACGAATGATAGGTATGATGGTCTCACAATAAGTGGTACTGAAACTAAGCGACGTGGAGAAGATAAAGGAATCAATATTAGTATAATGACGAATGAACCAGATATACGACTTGTTGGCACTGCGGCAATCTAGATACAACATCACTTGTTAGTTAATTTGAAAACTATAACACAACCAATGGAGCAATTGATTTATCCAAACGGCTCTAAAAAATCGGGTCGAACATTAACTTCTTTACTCTTAAAACCAATCCACCCACCACATACTCGCAATAAAACAGACTTTATAATAACAACCGAAACTAGATCATTAGATATTAGTGCTATTCAGAAATGCCGCATCCACAGCTTCCAGGCTCGCGGCTCATGGGCGACGGACGACGATCTATTTCAGGATGCGTGTTAACCTACATTCGTTGTACGTAATAACAAATTAACAAATTTCAAACAGACCACGCGGGCTGATTAACTGCCGTACAGTATTTGCGAGTTGCGAAAATATTTGGAGCTTACAAATATATTTTTAGGCGCGCCGATTGACAAGACATATTAATTACACTTAGGATTTTAAACACTTTGGATAAAGTTATATACTCCTTGGTAAATAACTTTATCCATTGAAATAATTATTCAAAGTAAATTCTGATTAGTTTTTAAGTCTCACGTGGCTAGTTTATAGTTAAATTATATAAATATTTGCTTTCAAAAACGGGCTCAGAATAAAATGGTAACTTTTGCACATTCGTATTAAGACTTTGTAAGTGTCTAAATGACACAGAAGGCTATAATACAATTTCGTATGTCCAGTATTCTCAGACAAATGTCACATTTACCGTATGATTTTGGAAAACTTAATTGAACATGCTACTGCTTCATCTGGGATAATGTTATAGTTATTTAACGTTTCACGTAAATGTAGCGATGGGTTTAATGTGTTATTTGTGATGCGATTTATTTTTATTAATTTTAATGACGTTTAAACTAAATATCGATAAATAACGTATGTATAATACATACTATGAGAATAGGTTCGACTTTGCGGGATATTGCGACGTCATAGCTGTTAATTATGACTTTAAATAATTAAAGATTATATTAAAACAATTTACTACCAATTTAACCTTTTTATTTGAATTTGATGTAAGACTATTATCATTGATATGCAAATAAGTTTTTTGCAAACCATACTTTTCAAGTGACATTTGACAGATAGAGGTTATTGACATTCCTATTCTTATTTGGATCGCATTATACGTACGTATACGCTAATATAGATAGATACCTATTCGTTAGCGGCATTATTTTTAATCTATAAATAAAACGCATTTGGCGACAGTCAATAACTTATAACATTATTCCAGATGAATCCTGAGCATAAAAAAATATTAAATTCAGTAAATTCCATAGCTAATACGACGCAACGGCGACGTGTGAACTGTAATCAGCAAATAATTTAAATGTTTGCACTAAATCGCTAGATGTTTAAAAAGAAAGATCACCGTCTGTAACACTTTGAACGTGAACAGCGAATTGAGGTCGAAAACATGTCAATCGCGAATTTTAAAAAGTAGTTAATAACTTTGACCTGTTTTAATTTACACCTTTAAGCTAGTTAAAGCCGAGCTACCAAAGAAGAGAGGTTTATGTTTGACTTCTATTTTCAATATTCGTACTATGTAGGGATCAATAAACTTCTATACTTCCTGTATACTATTATATTGTATGTCTTTAAAGACCACGGCATAAAGATGCCCCAGACTTTTGGGGGGGGCTTGCGTCGGGCCATGGGAAGGCAACATGCAGAGGCCCCTTGACACATTTCATCTAAATGTGGCATGACACTGACCGGCGATTATCCCTGTTCACACCATATAATAATGCACCCAACGACAAGCCCCGGCCAGTGGCCATGACTGTTGTGGGAAATGAGAACAAAAAGTATCGGGCTATCGGGGTGAACTGCTAGTGGTACTAGGGGTCTGGGAATATGGAACTATGGCGCCTGCGCGTCGCAATGTTCGGGGAGCATGGAAAAATGGGCAGACGATGGCTCGCCACTCCTTGCATGGGCCCCAAAAAATGCCTTGGAGAGACAGGGGCAACATGAGTGTGAGTGGCTAAGGAGTGTAGAGAGGTGGGCTGCAGATTCAACGAAGCTACTTCTGATGTGATGCCATTTAACACTTCCACCCCTGGAGCTTGAATCTTAGCTCTAGCGATCTCCACCCCGTGCCAGCTGGGTAAGCCAAGCACGGGTGTGAGGGCATTGCGTTGGCCCCCGGAGTCGGGTCCGAGGTGTCGCTACTCACCTGAGGCTTCGCCACAAAGCCCTCTTGCGGGTTATTAGTAGTAGTAGTAGGAAATAATATACTATTTATTATTATTATAGCATAATAAATTATTGTAACGTTTGTTACAAGATAATGAGGTCTGTGATGAATACAAAACCAAAAAAACCAGCTTTAGAAGCTGATTCTACGATGGAGTCCAAATGAAAACTAATGCTGCTTTCACATTGTTACATCATTCTACGAATTAATTTCTTTATTTCAGACTACAATGTTACCTGATACCTGTTTCTCCATTAAAATATTTATTTAAATCTATTCGATACCACTATCTCTTAATCTGAATTAACGATTTATACAATTCTCAAAATACACTATGATTTAACTACGATAATATTATGTCACATTAAGGCTATTTTACATAGATCCAGCTACAGATAAGTTAGCTCCGAGACGTTTTTGCGTTTTTAGTAGTGTAGTGTCAGCACATAAACTAACACTTTTTATATATTATTATAGGCAGGTACTTAATATGAAGCTAATCATTTAAATTTCAAGTTTAGAAGTCTTGTAAATATACAAATACTACTAAAAACGCAAAAACCTCACGGTGCTTATTTACCAGTACTGATTTCAAATTCGAAGGAAGTTAGCGTTGAATTAGTACTGGTATGCGCCTAAATTGATTCGGAGTCAGTACGACGCTGTCAAGTCAGTAGATATCGTTGATTACACGATGCCAATACTTAGCCACTGACTTCCTTCGATTTTGAAGTCGGTAGCTTGATCAACGTAAATCAGCCTTTACATTGTATAATATGCGCTTCAATTTCTTTTTCATCGAATTAAACTATTTAACATAAGTTTTTCACTGTGTAACCGGTGTTATTAGTTATCATAATTCAAAATTTAGATGTATAACTTTCGATAATCGAATAAACTGAAACTAAAATTTGTTCAGATCTTTCTAACAGCTAGGACTGAGTTGACATAATATAATGTCATATTTATAATATCAATGTTGATCTCAACACATCTGCTATAAACATTAAGGCAGGTCAGATGGTTGTTTCGAAGCACTCAATAATGTTGGCATTAGACCAGACCAGAAAACTATGTATAAGACAAGTCATATTTTATACGAAAACTCCGGTAATACTCAGACGGATTTGGATATATTATCATCAAGGAAATGAAAGTTTTCAATGTGTAATACATTGTTCCACTGCAATCAACGAATGTTGAAGAGCAAGCAAATAATTTGTGTGAAAGTTCCACAATTTGTTTAACATAATTCCATCATTAAAGCGACCTACAATTAGCCTGGTTCTGTTTAATTGCATGTTGGGTGTTTCATCACGTTTTAGTTTTCCTTCGGATATGGGAAGGAAGTTTTTTGTAACATATAAGAACACCTATTAATATTCATCGCCACCTCTATGCGGACTTCCTTTAAAGTTGCGGAAATTTTTGCATATCCAATGATACAGGCTTTACATGAAAGTAATCATAAGCAATTTTGTGTAGTCTATTTTCGTAGTTTAATGATACCTCAAACAACAATTGGTTTGATATAAATTGTTTTGTTATCTATAACAACAAATTAAAATTTTAAATTGAAATTCACGATTCCTTGGAATCATAATCAATTTTCATTTCTGATGTAACAGCTGGATTCACTAGCTGTAAAAACACCAATCTAGTAATTTTAGTTCCCATTTCCTACAATAGTCCTATACTGACCGGGAGGCGTCCCAAAAGAAACTCCGATTAGCGCGCTAGGTCTCTTTAGAGACTGTGACGGGCTGCAGTTGAATTCGCTTCGGTCAATATGCATTAAATATCTATATAATAATAATATATTCTAATACTAGATTAACACTTAAAAGTTAGTTATGTTAATATTAACAATGGAGTTTTATGTGTGTGTGCGTGTGTGCATGTGCATGTGTGCGTGCGTGTGTGTATGTTCGTATATCCATTACCTTTGCATGAATACGGAGATAATCACCGGTCAGTGTCACACCATAACTATGTAGATTGAATCGTTCGAAAGGATGTTGTTAGGCTTCAAGTGGCCCAATAAAAGCCTTCAAAAACTTCAGATCATTTTTATAACCCTTGATGTAAAGTGACATATGTTTTGATTGTAAACCAAAACTGCTAACATGTGATTATAAACAAGAAATGATTTGTGATTGTGATCTGTTATTTAGTCGTAGTTATTATCATAAACTTACATAGGAGTGTCACAAATGTCGAGTTACATTAACCGTAAAAGCACCACAGGTGCCAAAAGTTAGTTTATACACGAATGTGGGATTACATATATTTTCAGCTTTGGAAGAAAACACTTCACATTGGGAAGGGCATAGAAAAATAGATAATTTTTCTTGCCATACAATTTTATCAGTTTTGTTTCTTCTAGTTTTTTCTCAACCCGAAAAGGATTCGTGGCGGGGATTATTATATATGCAATATACAACAGTTGTAGCAAAAAAATTATGTCTCCAAAAAATATAGTTAAAATGTCCTACACTGACGCCGACGATATGATTGTATCATCAACACACTACCAAAACTTTGAAAAAAAGAAAATCAAACAACTAAACAAACGCACATATTCATTTTGGTATGGATAAAAACGGCCATGTACTCGTACACACAAATCAACTCCTTATTTTTATAATTTCAGCAAAACATTTGTAATTATAAATGATTACACCCACAACACCGCTATCACAAAAACAACAATTATTTTTTAAGCGAGCAACAATAAGATGGGAGCAAAAAAATTAAATTGCCGGAAACAACAATTTTGTATTGCGTGTGTTGAAACATAATATTATAAAATGTTAAATAGAGACAACGGTGCAACACATTCAATTAGTTACCTTCTTGCGTTCAGCCTATTGTTACCAGGTGGTGACTTATTTGCGAGAAACTTTCCTAGAATCCTTATTACACAACACTAATTTCGGAAACTTTTTAACAGACTTCAAAAAAAAGGAGGAGGTTCTCAATTCGTCGGGATCTTTTTTTTATGTATGTTTATCGATTACTCCGAGATTTATGGTCCGACTTACGTGATTCTTTTTTTTGTTTGACGCGGAATAGCTTCCAATTGGTCCCCTAAAAATTTGACATAATTTTGCCCAGTAGTTTTCATTTTACGAACATTTTTTGTTCCCGTTTCTTGGGACCTATATTTTTTAAGAAGCGCGGCACCTTTCGTAGGTCTACCGATACATAGCTAGACACTAAAAAGTAACAAATAAAATAAAAAACTTCGTTTAAAAAAATCGACTTCAAAAACTAAAAAGTATAAAATAACTTATTTCTAAAGCTATTATTATTAATATATAATATGTAAAACATCTTGAAGGCGGTGCAAAGTAAAACATAAAAATTACTAAGCACCGACTTTAAGATATTATACTTATTAGTTTTTGAAGTCGGTTTTTTAAACGAAGTTTTTTTATTTTATCTCGAACCGTTAATCCATAACACTAATTTAGGGACCCGGTACAGAGGATTTTTGTGTCTTACATTCCGACTCTCTTTTTGTTACACACAATACCCTGATTAAGGAAAAGGGTCCCATAATCATCGCAGTGTTTTTAATATACGATTAATTAAGCAGTCACATTTGTCAATTTTCATTATTGAACTAGTAGTACATTACAGAGTTTAGAGTAAAATAAACATTGCAAAACAATTATACTAGCTCGTCTTGATTTTCGGTAGAAATTACTAAACAGAAAACCTGAGGAGAATTATCTAGTTCTTCTCTAACTTTTATTAATATAAATATAATTCCTTTAACCCACATTACATCAGAATTTATAATTCAAAATAAACTTCTAAATTATCACATCCAATTATTCACTGTTTTAATTTAAAAAAAAAATTATTATCAGTTTTATTTCGGTCCAAACTGGACCCATGTTTAATCGGTCTTATTGACTCTCTTAATCTGTGCTGCACAATGTCAATTTCGTATCTCATCCTCTCGCAGGCTTAGTCCTATAGATTTATGTGTTAATGTATTTTGATTGTCGCTTTTTCGTTTCATCGAGTTTCAAATCACAACGATTCTAACGAGGTTTTGACTTCAAAAATATATTTTCCTTAACCTTGGTTGTATTAATTCTCCGTTACCATGTTTAATTACACCTGGTAACGCTAGCCGATCCGTTTCCGAGCAGTTGCGCAAGCTCATAACCGCGTGTCCCGTCTGAGCACGCGACTCGACGCCGCAGACAGACATACCGGAAATTGTATTTATTTAGGGGATCGTATACACGTATAAAGTTCTCCGAGTGTTATCAATAAGATGAATGGAGAAATGCGTACATGTAAGTCTGTGTATGGATGGATACTCAAATTAATATTTACATTACAATATAATAGATTATGTTTCTGTGATTGCGCGTCCCAATTACAAATCTTTTCCGTGCAGGAACGGAAGAAGGATACTAATTCCTGTAGTCTGCTGTAAAAGGTAAAACAACCCACAGTCAGGAGGTAGGGTATTTCTCAATCTGGATGCCCACAACCCTGGGTAGACCCAGGATATGCCGGCATAACAACTCTGAGTTGTGTTCCGGCATCAGTGGCAAGGTTCAGGTGTTGCAATTCTCGGCGTCTATTAATTACGTGAGGCTTTTTTTGAAGACGTTACAACAAACCCCCTGGTGTCCTCCGCGAATCACACGTGACATTTTTCAAAAAGTCTTTCTAGTGTAAAATTATCGGAGTATAATAGATGTGAACGGAGCCAACGTTACTACGTTAGTCGAGTCGCGCGTTTAGCTGCTGGTGGCGCCTACACAATCGAAGGCCTCCCGTGCTATACTTTGCGGAGTTCACAAAACCAGTTTAAACATTATTAACACTTAGCTATATTTTTTAAAGTAAATAACTGGCAAAGTTACAGTACTGACTTTACTAGACTTCAGTAATGCATTCAACACCGTAGACTTTGATATACTACTTGCATTATTAAGCAGTCTTAACATATCTCCAACGGCAGTTGAGTGGTTTCGCAGTTACCTGTTTGGTCGCCAGCAACGTATACGTACTGAGGATGCTTTCTCCACCTGGTGCAATACTTCTGCTGGTGTACCACAGGGTGGCGTCTTATCTCCATTGCTCTTCGCCATTTTCATCAATTCTATCTCTCATAATCTTCAAAGCTCCTACCACCTTTATGCAGATGACCTTCAAATTTATACTCATGCTTCGATTGACAACGTGGGTGAAGCTGTTGACCTCACAAACCAAGACTTACGACATATATTAGATTGGAGTAAGGCATTTGGACTGACTGTAAATCCATCTAAGACTCAGACCATTGTTGTGGGTAGCTCCAGGATGATTTCTAAAGTTGAGCTTCCCACTTTACCCCAGGTTCTTTTTGACCTGGGAATTTACATTGACAACTTTCTATCCTGGGGTCCCCAACTAAAAGAAGTCAGTCGAAAGTTGTTTGCGTCAGCGGCTTCACTAAGGAGGTTGCGAAACTTCCTACCTCACACCACTAAAATTGAACTTGTACAAGCCCTCCTACTCCCCATCTTAGATTACGCCGATGTCAGCTATCTTGACCTCACCGAAAGCCAACTTAATAAACTTGAGCGACTCCATAACTTTTGTATCCGATTCATATTTGGTTTGCGTAAGTATGATCATGTCTCAGAATTTCGTGTTAAACTTAAGTGGCTTCCTGTCCGTCTTCGTCGGAATGCTCATATTCTGTCCCTTCTATATAACGTACTATTTAATCCTACAGCGCCTTCTTATCTCCAGGAGCGTTTTAAATATTTACACCTTAGCCATAGTCATCACCTCAGGTCATCGGAAAACATACGCCTAGAAACACCTGTAAATCACTCGCAATTTTACAATAAATCTTTTACAGTTCATGCAGTGACCCTGTGGAATGCGCTACCTGTGAAAATCAGGCATGCTCAGTCTCTTCAGGCGTTCAACGGACTCGTGAAGGAACATTACCTCGGGCTCTAATAGTCTAGTCTAGAATAACATCTTCATTCCCTCCCATATTTACTTACATAGCTCTATACATTATTTCTATGTTTATTATTTATTTGTGTCTATTAATTTATGTCTATTTTTGTCTTATTTACATGTCTATTTATACTTACCATCTCAAAATCTTATATGTATATATTTTTATTTTTTTTCATTCTATTTATATTGCAAAACCCACATGTCTTCTCTATTTTCTCTAATCCATCCTAAGGTTGTCTGGAAGAAATTGCTTTTAGTGATAAGAGCGCCTATAGTCTTCTGTAGTTAAACTTCTTAAGTTGTATCTGAATATTATAATATATATAATATATAATAAAGTATATTCTATTCTATTATATTCTATAACTGGCCGCAAGAATTAGTGTTCTTTTTCCGTTTCTGCACGGATATACCATAAAGAACGTAAAGCAATAGGCAGTAGTAATGACACGCCCTGCCATCGTTTTTTGCACGTCCACCAACGATTCTGACCGTTAAATTTTTGAGCGATCGCACTTTTTGCATTCGTAACTCGACCGCTTTTTGTAGTGAATAAGTGAGATCCAAACTAATTCGATTGGCCGTAATGATTTTTTCTGGTGTTTACTCTCTTATCTTTTGTTAGATGCGGTTTTTATTTGGAAACGTTTCATTTGTTGGAAAGTTTTGAGATTAATAAAAAAACACTTTCTTACGCAACATGGAGCTGTGCAATATAGATGATCACAGTCTTTTCCGGGTAAATTTCCGATTCGTTTTTTGAAGGAGTTTTACGGGATAAGATCATCATAATTATGTTCATCGTGAATCTATGAAATTTGGGCCCACATTATTATGCAAGGTCGTGTAAGTTGCTGAAAAAATCTTTACATATTTGGACATTAATGTTTTTAAAGTTCGATTTATGAAGAATGTAACATATAAAATGCACACGTCTTAAATAAAAATGCTTAGCAGCAGCGCATTTGTAGCACCTTTGGTGTCGCAAATGTTCCTAAGCGATGGTGACCGCTTTCCATCAATGAATGAATGAACGAAAACTATTTATTGTTCATCATAACTTAAACCTAAACATTTAGTATACTTAAATAAATTTCCATTAGAACAATGAGCGGCCTTATCGCTTATAGCGTTTTCTTCCAAGCAACCCGGTGTCAAGGAGACGTTACATTTAAAAAAAAAAAATTGGTGGGCTTTTAACTCAATTAAACTAATTCAATCGTAATAAATGTAAAAACTAAAAATACAATAGTAAACTAATATAAATATTCATAATTAAAAAAATTATAATAATATAAATTACACATACTTACATGCGAAACAATAATAGAATACCACATACTGCAACAAATTGTAACAACATCAAGTGGGCCGACTGCCTGTCTGATGAACTCATGCATAAAAAAATAAATATATCCCCCCCCCCCTCGAATAATTTGTGTCTCTTTCGAAAAGCTAAATACGTTAAAAAGTTATTAAAAAAAATGGTGTCCCTTAGCGATATTTACAATCAAGATCTTTAAATCATATTATTATAATTATACGTTAAATTTCATTTTGGTATAAACAATCCCAGTTTCACGATTTATTTTTTGAACTGGAAACCTCGTATTTTCTAATCTCAACAAAATGTAGTTAATTATATTAAGTTGGTCTTAAATATATTATACGTACTTCAATATGCTCTGTATATTTACGTAATTACAGTATTGAGATGTGACACGGGTTTCCTACAATCTACTATCACCAACCGGCATGTGTAACGACAATTTCTTTTTTACTCAACACAGTCGCGTTCCCTATTATTTGCCCGAAGCTCGACGAAGAAATTACGAGGAAATTGTTTATAATTACAACTCAATAAACGTATAAATTGCTACCGCTTTGTACACTGTGCTATTTTGTAATAAACGTAGTATTTAAAACATCGAACAAGTGCGGGGGCCCAATTCAGCTATTTCAAGTATCTTGGCGTTGCGAAAATATTCAAAGCACAATTCCATCGCGATAGCGTCAAAAATTACATTACAGTTACAAAATTAAAAGTTTAAAACAACGAAAATTATTAATAAAAAAATGAATAATAAACATTTTCTAATTTTTTCCAACGGGGTTCTATTCTAACGCCTTTCAAGAATTGCTCCAAGAAAGGAAAAAAATCTTAAATTTATAGTTTAACAATTATCACACTTGCAATGTTCATGTTCAAGCAAAAAAAATATATTAATTAACTATTGAATAACTAAATGAAGAATTGTTATAAAAAAAAATTCATTCAGATTATTGTTCATTCATCTATTCAGTTAGTGCCTGAATTTTTTCAATTTTTTATTTTCATATTTAGTATGTTTAAATAATATTTAGTCATTAAACGGCCGATGTGGGTGTGGCTTGCGTAAGCCAGAGTACCCGTTTTCGGTCGTATTTTCATCCCTATTGGAAAATTATAAATATTGATCTTACAGTTTCGGGAGTCGAGACTTTTTCCTCCTCTTTTCTAATCTTTTTTCAAATTTGAAAAATCTTTATTACTTTTTGAGATATTTGCAAAAAACTAAACCCCCATTCTTTTTTTAGTTAATTGTTAATAACTTTTACAATTTTTGCAAGCGAAACTTCATTTTTTTCAAAAATCATCTAGATGCCATTCCGAATCGAATGACACCTCATTTATAATTTTCGGAGACTGCTGAAAAAAGTTGGTCCAAAAGGCACTTGTTTACTAGTCTAACATGCAGACTGGCAGACGGACGGACGTGTAAAAAAATGGATTCCATTTCTGTTAAAATAGCTAAAGAACCCTGAATAATTATGTTTCTTCTACTAAGAAACCGATATGGTAAGATATTTATGCGTAAAGTTTAAAATTACAACAAAAACGTTCCAAAACCAGGAAATCTTAAAATAGCTAACGACGATTAAGCAATTTTATCGAATAACTCGACATTATGTATATCCTCCAATTATTTACAGTTAAAGGATGCTGTCAGAGTTTTAATTACTCTGTTCACTAAGGCGAAGAATCTTAGCACTGTCCAGCAATAGAATGTCTTCCAGTTAGACGGCCTTTAGAGCACCTGTCAAGCGAGATGTTTGGTCTATTTTTATTACACCACAGGCTGTGTACACATCACATGCGACACAATATTTAAGACGTCGGATATTACAGGCTTAACGCATATAATAATTGATAAGTAAACGTTGTATTTTGAAAAAAGTGTAATAACGAAGGTAGAAAAAGGAAGGTTTAGTTTTGTAGATAATGGATGAAAGTAGAAGTACAAAATAAGTGTATGACAGCATTGTGAATGGTAGAGTTAGTGCCGGTAGACAGCGACGTACACGCCATGATTAAATTGCAAAAGTGTTAAAATAAAGGCGGGTAAAAACCAGCTAAATAGATAGATAGATAGATAACACTTTATTGTACACCATTATAGAAAACTTACGAACTAGTATTATTCTCATTTGGTACAAAGGACGGTCTTATCGCTAAAAAGCGATCTCTTCCAGACAACCCGTATTCTGATTAGGAGTGGCGATGGTGGTATACATAATTATTGTATAATTACTTGCATTTTAATAATAAATATATAACTATACTATATATACAAATATACACCTAAGTTATATAAATGTGCATGTATAAAGAGATAATAATAATAAATTATAATCGGCAGACAAATACATACATTGTACATAACCAAGTTAAGCAAGTCATGCTTGTATTATGGGTAATATACAACGGACCGCTCGGGGGCCGATCCCAGATACCCAGACCATAGTAAATAACGGAATGTTAGTTTAGGCAATTTACCATACCAGATATCGAGCGGGTGACTGCGCTGTAGTGAGGTCGGCTGCTAGGGCTTAGCCCACTCAACCACAGAGGTCGTCAAGATTACTGAAAGTAGATGAAGCGAAAGTTGTTTGGCAGGATCGCCGCAAGTGGTGATCCAAGATCTCTGCCTACTTCCATGGGAATTAGGCAGGATAATATATATGTAAGTAGCGCAAAAAGTATCTGCATGCAGTGAAAAGAAATATTCGGGACGTTAGTTGAGACTGCTAGCGATAACTAAACATGCTTTGATAACGCCCATGCTGAAAGTTCAAAATTACAGTCAGTTTATTCGCTATATCTGAACTAGGTACTTACTGATTATAATGATTATGTATATATGTATGTTCGTATAAACATTTTATGCATGTTCTTCTAATCATGTATAATTGGCCTTAGATACATGTTATAATGTTTTTTATTCGTGATTTTTTTAAGTAGACCACCATATTTCCAAGTGCTTTTAATACTTAAAGATCTTTAAGTATCACATTTTATTGCTCTAGTTTAGATTTTATTGCGAAGTGTACTCAGCAGAGCTTATGTAATAGCTATATAAATATTTAAACAGGATATGAAGTAAAAATCAATGGAAGCTAAACTTTAAAAAAAACACATGCCTAGAAATTACCTCCTTTATTTTGGTTTAGAGAGCAAGCAGCATTGAACATTAAAACATTTTCACCTAAATAATATAAATAATGAAAGATATATGTAAACCACCAACCACAGCATCAAAATATGAAAATAAAACCATCTAATGTGCACATTGTTAAAATTACTACGCGCTGACACCAATACATCAGAATAATCCAAGTTTCAAACCTACTGTACGTCACCCTAAAATACCGGGAGACCCGAGTCCAGTAGTCGGACGTTAAGAAATGGAGCATACGGGACATAAACTACATTTCATATAAGTACCATCACCATAAAGAAATATAATCCAGAAGATTCTTACACATACATATCGAGGGCTTCATAACAAATGGGCGTACAGACCAAAGTGCAGTTTTACACAGGGGAACATGATGTGAACATAATAAAACTAAACTAGTTGATTGTATAAGACTGAAATTTGGAATATCGTTCTTTTTGGATACACTTGCATACTGGTAAGACATTCTAAATTGTAACATGCATAGTTTTTAGTAAACAACAACAAAAATGGCATAGTGGTTATGAAGCCCTCGATATATACATATATATTATGTTTGACGTAAGTGACACAAATCTCATTCACATATGTACGTCATTTAAATTGAATGTATATCAATTAAGATTACGAGTATATACCATACACTTCCGTGAAACAACGAGCCGAGTCACTAATTGAGTTTGGACGATAAACTATTAGAAAATTAGTTCGATCGTTTTAAACTAATCTCAATGGCTCTTATGTAAACCTAAATTGATGTTATGAGCATGTACTATCAAGTAAATTGTACTACTATTTATACTACTTGTAATCGTCGGATGTTCAATCCCATTTCCTTGAGATCAACTACGCAAAGGTTCTCTATCTGGAGAGTTTATTCGGCGTAAAGTCAACTGTATATTAATATGATCACAAAATCCATAACCCTATTAATATTATAAATGCGAAAGTAACTCTGTCTGTCTGTCTGTTCCGTTTTCACGGAAAAACTGCTGAACCGATTTGGCTTAAACTCAGTAATATATATTTTCAATACCGACAGGATTAACATAGAATACTTTTTATCCTTAAAGATGGGATAGTTTCCGGAATGAAAACATATATGTATGTATAAACATATATATATATATGTCTCTCTGTTTGTTATCCTTTTATGGCAATACTATTGGACCGATTTGGCTAAAACTCGGTACCCGTACTCGGTACTCGGTGGCCAAGGGATACTTTAGATTTATGTAAAGGTTATCCCGGAAAACAGGATAGGTTTTCGTTTTGCGATTTTGGCCACACTTAATCCATGTTTTCATTTTTGTCAAGTTTTATCATTTATGTAGTGTACAGATAGACGGGGGATGGGAGGGTTTGCAATATTAAAAATAAGTGAATCTGGACTTTAAACAAGGGTACATACATATTATAATGGGCATTATATACAATTAACCGTATATTACAATTTAAACATATTTGTGCAAAATGGTTTTACTTACTTTTATCCGAAAATACGTCGGCTTTCCCAGTTGCCTTTATGAGCGATTTGTATATATTACTCTCCATTCACTTTCTTTACCATCGGTAGAAACTTAGGGCAAGTAAATGGACTAATTGCCGTTTGCTAGACCACAGTGTTCATTTGCTTTGCTGCTGGTTAAAATCTGACATAAACTACATACCTTTTACCTCTGTGCCCTATAATTTTCTACCAACGGTAAATTAATAGACAGTAAGATACTCGTACCTATGTCACATACATTGAATATGTATGAATGAATGAATGAATATGCTTTATTGTACTTTAAAAGATAGAGTTAACAGAAATAAAGTTTTACAATAAAATAGTCGATTTAGCGATTTCTTCCAAACAACCATTGGATGGACAAAAAATTTGATAAGAACAGAGGTATGTTTCATTATTCTCACTATCGAATCGGAATCTTATAAAGATATACATGATATAATATACATACATTAATAAAAATATACTAATACGATATATGTAAATAGTATAGATTACACGTACATAAATATATTTAAAAGTAGAAAAAGATGACAATAACTACTGTTGCATCCTTAAATTGAGCTATAATAATTCTTCACAAGTCTATTAAAAAAAGGCAGTGATTTGGCTAGCTATGCATGTTTTTAGAACAATTTTCATAAGCTAGAAACAATCGAGAGCGAGTCCATAGTCGGTTATAATCTTGATAAGGCGGCTAACAAAAAACACTCGGACGAGTTCACTAAAACATTACCCGTGGTGCAGTAATCGTTCAATGTTTCGGTCAATCAATAACCTATCTTCCGTTACGTAGCCGATTACCGGCCATTTTCGACTTTGTTACGGGCAATCTAATGTAGTTTTAACATTGATGTTGCGTGCAGTGGCTGTTCCCCAGTAGGTGACTCTCGAAAGTCGAGTATTTCGGGTAATTGGTGATTTCAATTCACATTTAATTTATACAACAATGGCTATGGTAACCGCCACGGGCTGTAAATTTCGTGGAGACTTTTATATACTTTCTATCTTAACGCACAGTATAGTGCGCACGCTACTTCCGATTTGAGTAATATTTTCAGATTTTAGAGTGATATGGTGTGTGGAACTCAAGCATAACATTCCCTTCACAAAGACTAGATCGCAAAAAAAATGATTTTCTTTTTCATAGAGACTGTAGGATTCGAGAAGCCCAGAATCCACTGTGTATGTATACACTTCAACGTTGTCTACGACAAGGTGTCGCGAGATGGCACTAAACCAATATTCAAATGGCAACAATAAGAGGCTGTGCAATTTATTGTCCTCTTAGGCTGGTAACACCAAAAAAAGGTCACGCAAATTACTTTTCGTGGAGTGGTAACACCAAAGAATAAAGTCTTCTTGAAAACGCATCCGTGTCGACATTTTCACTAACAACCTAAAATCCACATTATATCAATTTAATCGCCGAACTAAGCTTCCGAACTAATGAAGCAAACAAACGTTAAAATCATTCTAGTGCAAGTATGAATTTATAATATTAAGAATATCCTTCCGAAAGTAGTGAGCGGCCATCTAGACAGTAACTTATACAGAACTAGCGGTTTGGGCAGACGTTACCCTGTCCTAAAAAATAAAAATCTAGAACCCAATTCCAGCGCCACGTACCGGGTCTAATTGTGAATCTAAACCATACCCGGACCCACTCAAACACTAATTTAATTACACCTTGGGTTACATTATTTAACTTTCCCTGGTAATAAATATAGCTTATATTAATCTGGGATAATGAAGCATTCTTATGGTGAAAGAATCTTTGAAATCGGTCCAGTAGTTTATGAATTTATTCGTTACAAACATACAAAAATACAAATCTTTCCTTTTTATAATATTAGTATAGAAACATAAGATTATGGTCGCATCGCATAAGCGGGCACTTTTTCGCCTTCACTGTATTTTCACATTTAATTATGCAAAGTACAAAGAATATTTAATATACAAAGATATAAACCAGTGAAGAAAGGCAGACGCGATGCTTCCATAGTATAATATATAAAATGTACGTTGTGCTTCAAAAATTAAGACATATATAATTATAATATTCTATCTTTGTACTAGCTCTTATCTTTTTCTAGTTCTATTTTTCTATGTTTTTGTGTATAATAAAGAGTTATCTATTTATCTAGGAGCTGCGTTAACCTCTCAAACATACCGTCATCTTAGGCGTGTCTTATATAATAAGACATAGAGGACTGGTATAACACAGGTTACTTTTTATCCTGGTTATTTTTTATTGTGTTCTTATCCGGCTCGAAGGACCATATGTACTGGATGTTAGGGTGCACTTTAATTTCTTCGATCGGATAACTATAGGTTCGGGTAAAACAAACGTGTGTATGCTACCAACGTTTTTTAGCGACTGCTTGCGGTGAGGGGCCACAGATTAATAAATAGTAAAGCATTATTTTAGTACAACATTGCACTAACAAAAAGTATAGATGCCGTTGGTAATATAAAAGGGAATACACGTCTTCGCAACGTCCTTACTTCTTTCCCATGCGACTTACATACCTCCTAGGTTATACCGCGATGACAAATATTTAAAAAAAACTTAATTTGTATTAACAACATGCCGCCGCCTAAATCGCAATTGCGAAGTTCACTGGTCAATAATACCACGACCGAATCGTAATGCGTGACTCAACATTAGTTACGTCCTATTAACATATGAATCACTGTACAAGTAATCCCTCGTGACTGCCTAACGTATGTCGTGTTCATTAATTCAACGATTAGCTGTAAATACTACTATTGATAGTAGTACTAATAATAATACTATTTATTAACAGTTCAATTATTGATTTTAATTTCCTGTAAACATAACAATCTGTCGGAAGTTATATAACTAGCTCTCGGTTTATAATCTAAATATGCTAGAAAGTAAGTATACCGAAAAAATAAGAACAGATACAATCATGAAACGTAACGTATGGAAATGTAAACAACAAAAAAGTAATAGAATAAAATAAATTGGCATAAAATTAATATATGTAGCTAAAAAGTTTAAGTAGGTACAAAAAACTGTATCACTAAAATCAAATCTCTTCCAGAAAAACCTTAGGTAAGATAGAAAAACATGCGAAACATGTGGGTTTGCAATATAACTAAGAAATAAGAAGCAATGAAACTACTAACTTTCGAAATATATCAGTTTACAAAAAGACCTTAACATGCTTGAAACAGACAATTAAGCGCGACTGGAGAAGGAAGGGTTAAGAATCATTCGGCAGGGATATTTTGCCCCCATCTTTCAAGCCCAACAAATTGCCGCCATTTTTATTCAAGAGACATACTTATAATTATTATTATGGTAACTCTCAAAGCCAGATATAGACGCGATGGAATTTCTTAATTATTAAGGTGTGTAAATCCAGATAACCAGTAGGAAAACGAATAAAGAAATAGTAAACATTACTTGTAATCGTTTATGATACAAAAATAAAAATAACTATAAACGAAAAACATCAAAATATTTCCAACTCTATCTGTATAAGAATAATGTTCTAATTATTAGAAAATAATTTAAATGGAAATAAAACTAATAACGGAACTGCTATTTTAATTTAATAATTTCTTGAAGTAAAATTGCAAAATCACACATATATCACACTAGGGAGGATTCTGTGACAAGGACGAGTAGGGGTAATAAGCTTTCTTAGAACAGTAGTAAATTTTAGCAATGTTTTAATAATCTGGCTCAATATTAAGCAACTGTGCATTGCTTGGCCTTGGAAGAACAACATTGAAGCCAGTTTCTGAGTTACTCCAAAGCCACGGAGCCGGCTTAACCAGATTGCTACCATGCATTTAGAACGAGGCGTTATACATATTACGAAGACACTGGGTGAAGTACGATTACAGTGTCACGAGAACAATCTTACAAATATATTGTTACGAGTTGCAGGACTCGAATTAAAATGCCGTTGGAATTATTATAGAATTTATTAGAATTATACAAACACGTATAACACAGGTACAAATATAACTGTACACAACCAGTCCAAACGTTGCAAGATTCAATCACACGCGTCAAGCCCGTCACTAAAAAGATTACCGAATATAGTCCACACGTCTTGCTTCGCTTGTGCTTATCGATCGACTGCCGATCTCTCCAACGGGGAATTGCTTTATACTGCACAAATACAATATGTCTTTTGGCCGCGTAGACTGAATTTCTTAAGATCACACCTGGCTAATGACTACCATAAAAGATTACAATACACAATGGGCTGCTTTTCTAATTACAAATTTTAAACGCAAAGTAAACAAAAGTAGTCCAAAGAGAGAAAAGACATTAATGAAATGTCTACAGGTAGGTAGGTGTTTATTTGTCTTTTGTCGGTATTCAGGTCGTAACAATATAGAAGGGAATGATTAAATCATAATATTTTATAACGTTTTAATGGTTTTAAGCGCAGTATTTGTTTTGATTTATATTATTCCGATGTTTCGGCCACTCTACAGTAGCCTTGATCATAGAAGACAGAGATGTCAAGTGTCAACACGTATTGTTAAAGTTTTATTCAGCCTACCGCCAACTTGTTCATTTTGGCTGTAGGCTAAACCGTTAAAACGTAATTAATTAAATTGCAGTGAACCAAATGCTCGCAATACCCCTTCCCTTAAAGCAGTGCTTTTCAATCTTTTGGAATACGCGACCCCTTTACATGTTCAAGAATTTTGGCGACCCCTCGGGATATAGACAGACGAAATCTAGTAATTTATAATATACTAATATTTTTCTCTATTTTGTTACCTATATTCATTATTAGGACCTATAACTACAAAAAGTTGCTAAGCGTAGTAAGTACCAAGTACGAGGTATAAATTTAAATCGCCTTTTCCATTTTGCCGGCGCCCCTCGAGCAAGGCTTTGCGACCCTCTAGGGGTCGCAACCCACAGGTTGAAAAACACTGCCTTAAAGGACCCTTACACAAGATTGGTGTGAAATGATTATCCAGTAATTAGAAATTACGTGCTTTTCAGTTTAATATTTTCAGTGGTATGTCGCTAATATTAAACATGTTATGAGATGACTCTGGAGATATATCAGTCTTATATTGCAGATAAGCACTTGGCAACAGTCAGCTCATCTGGCAGGATGGATTTTGGCTCAAAAACGTAAATAAAACTTGTTTTTACTTATTAGTATAAACAGTTTTATTTACGTTTTTGAGCCAAAATCCAACAGTAGGAATACCTACTTCCACCTATTCACGCTAATATGAAAACAAGCTTCGTTTAATGTTTGCTTCTAGACTTTACATGCAGAAAACCTATCTGATGCTCAGTACATATCGTTCCCCAGAGGTATCTGCAATGTTAAAACAGGTGATGCGTTGCCTACTTGAGATTTCAAATATGTATTACTTGAGATTTCAAATATGTATACTATACATTACGCCCTTTGTGATCAGAGAAAACAGAAATAATTCTGAAAATATGGATAATCAGAGAGCTGAATAAAAAATAACTCAATCAGAATTTCCTTAAGTCCCTTTTTTTATTGCATGAGTGCAGGAGACAGGCAGACGGCCCACCTAATTACCATCGCCTATGGACATTTACAACACCAAAGGCGTTACCAATGCGCTGCTGCTCTCTTGCAGGAGTCTGGAACCTGGCCACTAATGCCCGAACACAACTCAAGGTTGTTATGGAAGCATACTCTAGACCAGGAGTGGTAGCCATCCAGACACCCTACCCCCTGGTACCTGCATCTAAAGAGCACGTTTGGGTGGCTGTTCGTTCCATTTTCACAGATAGATAAGAGTGGTTTATCATAACACTCAAGGCGGGAAACGCAAGAGTAACTTCGAGACACGAAACTACAGATTATGATAATAAACCTCATAAAACAACTTCGTGAAAGATATGATTTCAAGTTCTGCCTAAACCTTTTTAATTTTGTACTAGAATTTAACAATAACCCGATTAATTCCGGATACCCGAAAAGTAAATTTCGAATAACAAAACGGACAGTTTGATCGAATTTTAATTAAATAAAGTAGCTGTAGGCATTCGCGAAAATCTGATTTGGGAGTCACGTTGTTTATGGCTTTAGGCAACATCGCGTGCTGGTTAAGTAACAAGATTAGAATACTGAATAATAACATTGTGGGAGGGAGCCCGTAATTTCTTATCGAAGGGCGTTGCCAATATTCGTGGTAGGGGAGTTTACATACCTACCGTAATTTAGCATAGGTACATTATATAGGTTAGTCAAAAAAGTAGAAAATAATAGCCAAACCCAACATTACGACCAGACTAATGCTTGCTCTCGCCAGCCGGCAGGAAGTGGAGATCGCTAGAGCTAAGATTCAAGCTCCGGGGGCAGAAATAATAAATGGCATAACGTCAGAAGTAGCTTCGGTGAAACTACAGCCCACCTCTATACACCCCTTACGCACTCACATTCATACATGGGATGAAGGCCCTTGAGATTGAGTAATCTAAACCTTTAATCAGCTCGGCGCTCATTATAAAGCAGCGGTACAGAATTCGATTCTTAGAATAGTTTTCATAAACTAATTTTCCATTATGTACTATGGTTAGGGTGTCTGGGATAGGTCCCATTGTTGTTCATTGTATATTACCCATAATACAAGTGTAACTTGCATAGCTAGAAGAGAATAGAACTACTGATTCTTAGGTATCAGTGGAACGCACACATATTAACCTCCCGTGCAGGTCTTAATATTTATATATCATAATTAATATTAATTCTTTTAATATGTAATTAAAGTTAACATTTAAATGCAACTGTACCCATTCAAAATAACATTAAAACAGTTAATTACAACGAATTGCTATATTAGCCTTGAATTAATTGCATACTGTTTTGTTTCACAAAAATAGGTTGGCATTAAAATCCACCATTTCATAAAAAAATAGATTTAAGTAATAGTCATTAAAAAGAAGTTTCTATAATGTTCTTTTAATAAAATCTTACGATGCATTTTCTTAAGATGCTTTTCAACGATCGCATTATTAGAACGTAGGTCATTACTATTAAGTTTTATAGATATTTTAATGTCATGTATTACTTGAATATATGTACATATATATACATGTTAAGTATTATATCGTACAATAATTTCATAATCCAATAAATATTGAGAAATATTACGAAATCTTTTGTGATCTTTTTAACATTAGCGCTGTATAAATGAATAGAGAAGGCATCATAAATCTTGCTTAAGGAATAATTATATTTTCAATATTGCATTTCGACAAGGTCTACTACATATCGATACATTTAATGGATGTTTAAAATATCATGTGAGTAAATGCATAGGATATGATGTTGAAATTGATTGTTATGATTTTTACATTCGACGAGTGGATACTAAAAGTGTCTAGTGCTTTATACGCGGATTGACTAGCGTAATCTTCAGATTATCGTCTCGCAAATAGATAGATAATCGGTTTTATCGACAAAACTTACGTACCATATGATACTACCTATTAGCGGATATTAGCGGTCTCGGCAGACGTTGTCTTGCTCTGAAAAAAAATATAGAATCCGGCTGCAGCGCTACCTACCGGGTTCAATTGTGAATCTAAATCATTTTCGAATCCACTTCAACACATATTTTTTTTTTACAAAATTATCAAACAAGAACAGAAGAATTATATATATGAAGATAATAGTAAAGAAATAATAAACAAATATCCAAACCAAACCACTAATATTTTAGTATGGATGATGTTATTCACTAATAAGGAAATAGTGGTGGAAAAACGTCCCGCTAAATACGAGCGGTGCCGAAAGAAGGCGAAGGCATAATTCTGAACGGTTTTTTGGAACACTTCACGTTATAATCAGCTCAAATCGGCAGATGGATTCGATGTAATATAATACTCTATGTCCTATCTCTGGGCATTGAAAAATATACCTTATTTCGTATAGATAAGTATAAAAATAAGAATGTTTGCATTTTAAATCCTCCTGCCTGCTGATTTGCGCCGATAATTATATATACGGTAGCTAAACATGAGAATCAAACACATTAACATATACCTTCACCAAATTAATCTCGAATGCATCAAAGGCATACATAACTTGCATTGCGTTGCTTATTACGTAAACTCGTAAAGCGTTAGATGGCATGCGTGTAACACCCATAAAAACATCAGGGCCCAAATGTAATTAATTACAAAGTTGGCCCGTTTAAGCGATCCAGCACGAAATATTACCATCAGTGTTGATGAATGAACGTGTAATATGAATGAGCACGGAACTACCGGTGTGATGTCCACATAATATCGCTCAAACGCCTGGGTACGTCGGGGTTACATTGCCCGGTCTGGGTTCGTATGTTCTCGTATGGTCGCATTTAGAGCGATGCGGGCTAAACTTTACATTAAGATTCGGTTCCTATTATTATATTAATTAATAATTAATTAATTTGCAGCTATGATTTGGATATAACGGGCACCTCAGTGTCTGATTTTAGGAATAAACTCAATAATCTATATTTTGAATTTTAGTGTGTAATTTCTTATCTCTTTGTTAAAAATAAGTTCTCTGATCTCTGCTTAATATCTTAATTTATTTCTATCTCTGGTGACTTGTTAATAGCTCACTATCACTAATGTGTTATTATTAATATTGTGAATAGCTGAAATTCATCCAAAAATTGTAAAATAAAATATCTGCCGTATAATAAATATTGAATAGTAGAATTTATTTGATTTGTGAATGGTTTTTTTAGGTGCTTATCTTTGGCCACTCTACCTCTTAACATTATGTCTAATATGAACACGTATTATATTTTTAACCGACTTCAAAAAAAAGGAGGAGGTCCTCAATTCGTCGGAATAATTTTTTTATGTATGTTCACCGATTACTCCGAGATTTATGATCCGATTTACGTGATTCTTTTTTTGTTCGACGCGGAATAGTTGCCATTTGGTCCCCTAAAAATTTAACATACTTTGGCCCAGTAGTTTTCATTTTATGAACATTTTTTATGAAAAAAACTCCATTCCGTTCCATATGTACACCGATTACTCTGAGAGTTATGATCCGATTTACGGGATTCTTTTTTTAGTTTGATGCGGAATAGTTGCCATTTGGTCCCCTAAAAATTTAACATAGTTTGGACCAGTAATATTCATTTTACGAACTTTTTTTGTTTCCGTTTCTTGGGACCTATATTTTTTAAGGCGCGTGGAACCTTTCGTAGGCGTACCCATAGCTAGACACTAAAAAGTAACAAATAAAAAAAACTTCGTTTAAAAAAACCGACTTCAAAAACTAAAAAGTATAAAATAACTTATACACTTTAAGAAAGCAACATTTTTGTTAATTTTATTGGTTGTACCGGTGATTTTGCACAAATCACTTATAGCTGAGGTAATTATTGCCCTGAGGACAGGACGTATATAATGATTATTTTTTAAAATGAAGTGTAAAATCTATTCAACACTCAACTACGGTTTAGCACCACTGTTAACAAAATTATTGATAATCCAAATAAAACCACCAACTACCTTACCAATGTACACGAGCGCTTATAATATAGATAGAGATAAAAAAAAAGATATAAACTACAATATGGATGGGAACAAATGTAAAGATAGATCAAAAAAAGATGGATGGATTGTGTGAACGATGATATGATGATATGTGGTGTGACAGAAGATGTATGTCAGAATAGAGGAGTGTGGAAGGAAAAGACATTGTACCGACCCCAATTAATTGGGATATGGTGAATGAAAAGAGAGAGAGAGAGATATAAAAAATATCTCAAGTTCTATTTCTAGCCGAATCAACGAGTGAATCTCACCGCTAGTAATGAGGACACACAAAACTAAAAAAACAGTCCATTCAAATTTAACATCATATGATACGCCTTCATAAGATTCTTTTACCAAATGGTATACGGAAACTGATTTTATTGCCGCGAGTGAGAGGTCACGTGTGAAAAGTTAAGCCTCGATTCAGCGCGGCTGTTGTTGTTAAAGAATTTTAAACACCTCATTCATATATAGGAGTCAATTGTTGCAGACATCTTTACGTAACACGAAATATGAATTAACCAGCCATTGTTTCAACGAAATCGGTTTGGTGTGTTTAAAAACTGAACTTTTATAACAAATTATACAATAAGTGAATGTCGCTCCAACCAAATTATATCTATCTTACATACATACATACATAACTTCACGCCAGGTCCCTTGCGGGGTAGGCACGAACAACAGAGCGCCACGATCAATTTGATCATGGAAGGTGTGTCGTGGCCTTCCGCGACTTCTGCATCCATCCACTTTTGCATTGTATATCTGTTTAATCATTCTTTCATCAAACATTCTTTCCACATGCCCGAACCACCGGAGCATTCCTTTCCTTACCTTCACCCCGACACTCTCTTTCAGACCAACTCTCTTTCTTACTTCAGTATTACGAACGCGGTCCGCGAGCGTCACTCCGCAGATTTTGCGCAGTGCTCGCATCTCGACTGCGTTTACTCTACTTTCATGCTCTCTGTTCCATACCCAACTCTCGCTTCCATACGTGAGCGTAGGTACCAGCACCGCGTTGTGTATAACAAGCTGGGCTTTCTGGCTGAGGTTCTTAGCGCCTAAAAGTTTACCTAACGCTCCATTCACACTATTCCCCAAATTTACTCTTCTTTCTATGTCAGCGGTGTACCTTCCATCCCTGCTAAAAGCACATCCAAGATATACAAACTCATTCACTTGTTCCAGCATAACATCATCGACCATTATCCTTGCATTCGTTCTGGTTTCTTCTCTTTCATTATATATATATCTATCTTTATATATATATATATAATGAAAATGGTGTTCGTTTGAGGCTCAATCACGCTTAAACCACTGATCGTATCGACATGAAACTACCACCATTCGATGCGAAATTTTTCCTAGATGGTTTATGGCTATTTATCTATATATATCTATATATATAAACTCGAAAACTACTGGACCGATCATCATGAAACCACAACCAGTCGACGCGGAATTAATCGTAGATGGTTATAGGCTATATATTTTTCAAATTCTATGAGCCCTTTCCCATGTTTTCTCAATTTGTTTGTTTATTAATTTATTTGAATAAGGCGGTACGAAGTTCGCCGAGTCAGCTAGTTAACATATAAACACGACTGAATGTGTTATGAAAATAACACATTCCATACGAATATTATAAAAGTAACTCAGTTACCTGTTGACTAGTCACAATTTTTGCTACACAAAATATAGCTCATTTCTTGTATTTTAACATGTGTTACGTCATTGGAGGTCAAACAAATGTCAAACGTGTTTCTTCCAAAACGGTAATAAATGTTTATCAATTGCAACCTTACTAATGATTTTTAAAAATCGAAATGAAGAAAATAATAATAATAATCATTATTGTTAACGTCCACGATCGCGCAAAGTGATTAAGCAGGAAAGTAGATCCAGCAACAATTTGAATTGATAATTGTCAGGCAAAAAGAAAGAATTACTGTAAACAAGATTCAGCCGTTTATATATAAATATATCGGATATTATTTATACATGTCAACCCTCGTAAAAGAATTTCCTATATTACTTTCCTTACAGACATTTAAATAATAAATTACATCTCTATCTACTCTAAATATAAAGTTTGTTGTTGTTATAATTTAGACTGTGCAGCTTCAATATACAGAAAGAACTAACTAAAATGTGTACCAACAAATTGATGAAACCATTTGGACTGCTTATTGAAGTAAAACCAGTTCGAAAGAGACGAAACTTACATAGAATATTATAAAGTAGGTTGTAAACATAATCTATCACAAATAATATTTGGAACGATTTTAATAATATCATCGATCAAAATGTCAACCGCAAATGTAGGCATCGATGTTTAATCTGTGCCATACAGAGCGATATTCATTACGTAAGCGAAATTTCTAGTATTGCAATTAATTAAATTCTTTTACCGTATTCCCCATTAATTGGGGTCGTCACAACATGTCTATTCTCTCCATGCCTACTCCTTTATTCTAGTATACACATACATCTGTTGTCACATCACACACATACACATGTATTTTGATCTACCTTTACTTCTTTACTTTCAACTCTTCTTATCAACGTGTTTACAGCACCAAAATTTTCTTACTCTCAACTTTATGCTCACGGATGTTACTTTCGAAAACCCCCTACTTTAACTTATCCATTGTTGTAACACTAGAGATCTGTCCTTTTTTTGGTATTTCCTGTATTTGCCTAACGTTCACTTCTGTATGAGCTTGTCTTATCATCGGGTTGATATAATATGACGCTATATTTGTTTCCCATATTTATTTATTTATTTATTTATTTGGACAACACAACAGATAACAATCAGTAATTCATTTATATAATATAGTTTGTAAATTATTACATCTAGATTGAGATCCAAGCGTGCTGACACATACATGTTAAAATTATATTTTCGCAAACAAAATTATGTGAATAATGTCAGTAATAGTGATTTAATAAATAATTAAAGCTAGGACATTATTTTTAGTCATACATTATAAGGTAATATTAAGAAAAAGAAAGCATTAAACAAATTACCAAACAAGTGAAGAGGTGTGATCTTTCAGCGTAGAAATTATAATTTTTTTAAATGCTAAAGGTTTTGCATTAAATATATCTTATATATTATATTCCCAATATAATAATCATATTAGAGCGCTCGCTTCGGAGTCCGAAGTCTCCTTTCCCAATTTATTCTCTTCACATCGCACAGTCTCCGGCATCACTTACTGTGAGATTGTCCCATGTTAATCTAGAGTTGTCAGAAGTACCGTTTCCTTTGTTTGTTCGGTCAAAAAAATCATGATAAATCATGGTCAACCGGACAAAAGATTGTGCGGTTTTAAAGCAAATTCGTTCATTATCTGGCAAACACTCGTATCTCGGCGTAAATACTGTTAAAAGTGAATTGTGCGTTTTCTGTAATATAACTGCTATATCTGCACTAAATTCCAAGATGCCATTTCAGGTAATTAAACTTTATTAAAAGCAGCGGCAAGTATTAAATATATTAAAAAGTAGATTGGCTCTTAATTTAGCATTCGATGCAAATTTAGTAACTAATAATAATATTAATATAATTTTACAGTTAATTTATATTTTCTTTAAAAAAATCCAAACTTGTACGGTTTTTTTCCGAACGCATCTGGAAACCTAGGTTTTTTTATAGCTGGAGTATGGCAAACAGGCTGACAGCCCACCTGTTGGAAAGCGGTTACCGTCGCCTATGGACGTTTGCAACATCAGAGACGTCACCAACGCGCTGCCGGCCTCGAAGAAATTTTATGACACCCTTTTTGAAATCTCCATATCGTAGCGCTGTGAGAAAACCTCGGCCGGGAGCTCATTTCAAATCCCCGTACGCAAGAGAAACGTTCTACAGAACCGTTGCGTACATGAGCGAAGTGGCTCAAGGAAATGGGGGTGAGCTCCCAACCGATGGCGAATGTTAATCCCAAATATATCGTGCAATCGAGATGCCATTAAATTAAGCAAGCAAAGCCTTTTAATATACGAATGCCGAACTGCGAGATTGTTAATGACACGGTCGCCATGCGTGCGATTCCGGTAATCTCGCTGGTTGGCGATTGCGTACGAGTTGGTCGACTCTCGGTTTCATTCGACGCGGAATGTCGCCAGGCCGACCTGCGGTTACGCACAGCTTATCTGGAGCCCGCCTCATGAGCTGCAAGTGTCGAGAGACGATTGATTTTGGAATTCGTTTCGCGATTTCATTCGCTCGTCCCTGTATGTTATAAGTGTGCAAGCTGTGCAATGAACTTCTCGCAGTTTGCTCAAAGCGTTACAATATGGGGCTCTCCAAAATGGACGTAAACAAATCCCTAAAATTGCACTTGTTAGTTTGTCTATAAGCATGCATAAAAATAGTAGACATGGCACGCATAAACGGGATTCGTTTAAAATTGTCACGTCCTTCTGTATTCATTTGTCAGTCATTACATATATTATATGTAACCACAGTCCTTGAAGGTTTACGTCGAATTATTTATTTAACAGTCTCGTGCATTTCCTTTTCATACAAATATTGTCAAACTTCTTAGATTATATTGGGGAAGACAAAAACGCGATTGCAGAGGGCCTATTCAAAATATTTAAAAGAAGAAATGTAACGAAAACTAGTACGTTTCAAGCTATCTATAAAACGATTATTAACCCTGCCAGTTTATAAAAAATAGTAAACTTTTTGGTCTGTCAAACAAAATTTTATTAAGCATATGTTTCTTTCATCATATTCTTTCTCCAAGAGATAGAAGGTTCAAATGCAAGTTATGGCACGAAAGCTACACATTCTGATATAGGATCTACAGATAAGACAATAAAAATTATTCAACTAATTATATTTCAATCACAGAATTAGAAAATGTTCAAGAACAAAAATTCCTGTATTAGATAAAGGCACATTATATATATTATTTAGTCTTTTATCTATATGACATTGATTAAATTATATCTGTGTAAATTCGATAAGTATTTAAATTACAATTTGATTAAACGGCTCGATCGCGTGCTGAATAATAAAAATTACTTTTTTATGCAGCCAATATTTTATTTTAATTGCTTGAATACGTAAACAAGATTATGCCATCTGTACCATCTGTTGAATATGTTAATTGGTAAAATCAATTAAAGGTCTTGGTATTTCGAAAATTCTGTATATTTATACTTTTTGGGACCTACGCAGTCGGGACTGACGACCTGCTTAAAGTCGGCGGTAGGCGCTGGATGAGGAAGTCGGAGGACAGTGAGTGATGACACATGAGTGGCGCAGACTTAAGCGAGGCCTACGTCCAGCGATTGGTTCACGAAGAACTCTTTGTGGTTACGTTGCCATTTTGTCAAGAAAACTCTATAGACTATACTGTATGTCGTTTTATCCTTTGAACATCACCCGTACAATGTGTCTTTGTACCCGTAGGACGTCACGCCAGTGTTCCACTATTTGGCGGTTGCTTATTGTTGGAAAATATCTTTTAGTAAAAGATTGTGTGAGCTGTTCGACATTTTTTATTGAAGTGAGTTTGAAAAATGCATTCCACATAATAATTACATATTTGTCTATGACATTAAATAAGGTTTTACAACACTTATTAATGAACCCTGCATAGATTCTGTCGCTTGTTGATGGAGGCTCCTCCAATCGTCTTTATTATAAGCCAGTTGTTATACTTTTTCGTACGACACGACTAGGGAATGCAACCCCGATCTCGCGGGATTTCGACCTCGCAGATCTTGTGTCATTTTTTGAGATCAATCCCGAAGCGTAATATGACGAGATCTCGCCCGAGATTGACAGGATTCGATCGTCATATTTCGTGAACTGCCATAATACATTTGTACGATGTTTTAAAGAAATTATCTTGAGGGTAAAAATACCCGTTTTGGAAATATGTTAATTACTACTCTTATGATAGAGCCGTTATCTGATGCTTACTGCGAAATATACGATGGGCTTTTAAGAAACATCGATGCAAATCGCCGATAACTTATGGCAGGGACTAAATTACACGTTCCGGCGCACCGGTAATGTTAACCTTGTCGGTAAAATGAAAAAGCGAACAGTGATATAATCGAGATATTAAGATTTTATTTATATCATTACATAACTGACTTACAAGAATTTACTTATACTAAACATGTGCGAGTTATACAAAAAAACTTGGAGCTTATATTACAAGACTTGTGTTTTAGTGTTGTGTCTTCTTTTTTCTTATAAGATTAATTTTTTGATTACAACTTTAGTCAATTGGGTATGTTGATAATATCCATAAGCCGCGCGCAGAAGGTTTACCGATGACTACATACTTACTATTGTTGTATTTCTCACTCACTAAGATTGTATATACTTATGTCAACTATATACAATATAAATTAAAATAATAAAATTATTGCAATAACCATTTATGTTAACCCATCTGACCTCGAAGGTCGCGTGACATCATGAGGCTGTCGGCAAACCTTCTGCGCACGGGTAGTAACTTTAGATGTTGCTTTAGTTGACTAATGACCAGTTCGTATATCTTACTTAGCGTTCACTTGCTTTACGAGTGGTTTAAAATTTGAACAAAGAATATCAAATTTCTACTAATGATAAAGCTAGTGAATGTATACATGTAGGAATTGGCCATAAAACATTTAGACATCAACAAATAACGTAATTGATTGCAAACATTGTGCGTGTGCTGTACCAAATGATAATGAATAGATGGCGCCACCCATTTTTGGACCCAATCATTCATACATAATGTCTTTAATGAAGTTTGATTCTACTATCGTTTTAGATAGAATATGAACCAGGGGTCCAAACATCTTATTACAATTGTGTCAAAAGTATTGATTATTGACTTCAAATACAATATTTTATATAAATTACTAGCCTCTGCCCGCGACTTCGTCCTCATGCTGCGGTTTTTTAACTATCCCACGGGAACTCTTTAATTTTTCGTGATCAAAAGTATCCTATACGTTGACCAGGGATATAACCCACCATACAAAATTTCATTTAAATCGGTCCAGTCTTCGGAGATTAGCCGGTACATCAGACAAACGAAAAATTAAAAAAAATATATCTATTTCAATTCTTACACCCCCCCCCCCCCCGACTCGGTTTTTAGCATTTTTTTTTAATTGTACAGAAATTCGACCTCTACAATTTTATTATATATGTGTAGATTATCTTAAATTTCCAAATAATAATGTATTAAATTCTTATCATTCATTTCCTTTTAATTAAAATAGTTTATCAATAACTTCAATCCGCTATCGGTTGTGCGAGTTAGCTAAGTTTCTTATATTTTAAAATTGTTGAGGGGTGGCGAGGTGTTCTAAAAATGTTTGTGTACAATCAGTGTGTGAAATGTATTTAAACAGTAAAGTTCTCTGATTATAAGTATAGTGATCAGTTGCTGTTCTTTTATTATCATTAACCCTTCCGAGTTGTTGCAAGTATTACATCTGATTTAATTCCCCGCATGCACTGGTCAAAAACCTATTCATTCCCGGCCACTTCGCGAATGAAGCGCCTTTGTAATGACCGGGGTCCTAACAATAGAATTGTCCACGACTGGACAGGTTATACGCGGAGTATGAAACAGGTTCCGCGCCACAATGCCAGGGCTCTTATTCGCTATGAAAACGAGAAATATTTATTGTCGATGAATGTATATATCTATCGACGACGATAAAAAGCTTTCAAATATGAATAAATTCAAAATTCATTCATCATTTCTGAGGTGCTTATTGATTTAATTCATCTCAATGAATAGATAATGTTATATTATAAAATTAATTATATAAAACCATATAATAAAACAACGTCTTTGTATGTATAGAGGTTATAAATAACATTGATAAGTCAACATTATAGAATAACAATAAGCCCGCCAATATGGCTAAACAGATAATAAAATGTATAAATTAGAAAATAATTGATTAGACATATGTTTGTAAATTTTTTTTTTACAAGAAAACAAAGATTAAGCACAAAAAAGTATTTATATACACAGGGGCCCATTTCTGCTATTACTATCTCATCAAAATCGCCGGACACTGTCGTCTTAATAGTAGGTTTGCCTGATTTCGGTATTCTGTTAATTCCAACGGGTGCCCATGGCACGTTTACTCTGTCTTTGTGATTTATAGGCGAAAACTCGCGAAATAAATGTTTAAAAATTTGGTAGCTTTCAATATTAATTTCAGCTAACGCCATTTCTGCTGATGGTAATACAATCTTTTTCAACTACTATTCTGCCGCAACGATATCGAGCAGATATTGTGAATTTAGTAGAATACGTTTTTTTGACACCATCGCAATGGAATCGCACTTTGAATATCTTCGCAACGCCAACATTATTGCACTAGCAGAAATGGCCCCTGGACGTTATTATACGGTCATAATGATATTGAAATAAAAATGACAATTGGAAGCGACATGAACCGGTATATTATAAGAAAGATAGGTCACATTAAAAACCGTACCGTTCTTTACGAGCATGTTGAAATTACTTGCTGTGAGATAAGCTGTTGTTATCACTTACGTACCTGCAACAAAGAAAATATTATAAATAATTTTAACATAGTCGAGTATGTAACATAATATACAACCTTTGTGGTTGCGTAGACTAAGCATTTGATGGCTTTGCTCACTGGAACAGAAGTTCCGTGTTCGATTCCTGGCATAACATACAACGGATCGCTCTGGGGCCGATCCCAGAGACACAGACCATAGTAAATAACAGTAACTTCGTTTACGAAATTTGTCATCGAAGCCGTCCCTCCGCGTCCACAGAGTCCGTCAACATAATGATATAAATAATTTTAATTACTATTTAAACAATAACGAACACATTAGACATTACAACTCACTACTCTTAAGCCGCGTACGCACTCATCTGCGAGTCGTAATTGTAACCTAGCTGATACAGAGGCCTTACTCTCGTAGTTCATTTTCGTCCGATCAGCCCGAAAGAGTCAATGAAATTTTAGACATAAGAAAGAAATAACGAAGACTTTTAACATAAAATTAATTGGAACGTACAAAGTAAAATATACTTAAATATAAAAAAAAACAAAGTTAATAGTTTTAAAACTAAAACGAACGACGAGAGACGTTGAGAGTGAGCCCTTAGTAACGTGCTCATATGTGTACGCCGCGACATTGATCTTCGCTTTGTCGAGTCGTTTGAGCTCGTGAGTCACGTACACACTGTAATTTTTGGATACAGTTACGGCTCGCGGGTGTGAGTACGCGGCTTTATACACAATATAGGAGGCTATGATTTATTTATAATATGTAACGATTGAATATCAACAACCCCACCTATGCATTCATACACATAAGCTTAGAATGAGAGTATCAGTACAAGGAACATAGTGTTACGAGCTACAGGACTCGAATTAAAATAAATGCCGTTGGAACTAACTATAGAGTTTATTAGAATTGTACAAACACGTATAAACCAAATACAAATAAAAACTGTATGCAACCAGTTCACAGTGCACGATTCAATGCAATTCAACACGCGCAAACTCCGTCACTATGTCGCTAATCGAAAGTACTACACGTCTTAATCGTATCGTAGTCGTCGTTTGACTGCCCCACCCCTCTGTTCGGGCATTGTTTTATACTAGACTGTATAATACCGATAAAGGGGCCCCCGTTCACCCACATCTGGCAAGCTTCGACGCAATGCAATAAAAACAAGGCTTAAGTCGTTCGACACTAATTACAGCCATAAAATAAGTACGATAACAATAGATGTTTTTAAAGTTTAAACACGAAGTAAATAAAAGAAATCGTTTTCACAACATGCAGCTGTGCGGTCCTTGTCGGTATGTAACAATAATATGCGCATGCCTTCAAAATGCTACTACTTAGCGAATATGTTCGGATACATACCGATTATAAAACTGTTGATAAAGTATTTGATGAATTATAAAGAATAAGGCGCGAGAAGGAATGCGCACCAGTCCCAACAGGCCCACGCTCAATAAATAATTGAGATATATCAATTGGTGGCTTAAAGCAATAAACAATTTATCACCTAGCGTAATCAAAGCCCCGTATAACGTACACGATTGTTATCAACGACACGTCGTTTATTATAGTATTGAAAGAGACCCTTATAAACGGCCTGGCTTTGAACAATGCGAAAATAGAAATAGGGTCGCGGATATGTTATAACAATAAAAAATAAAAACTTCGTTTAAAAAAAACCGACTTCAAAAACTAAAATGTATAAAATAACTTATTTCCAAAGCTATTATTATTAATATATATTATCTAAAACATCTTAAAGTCGGTGCTTAGTAATTTTCAAAATATAGTAATTTTTATGTTTTGCTTTGCACCGACTTCAAGATGTTTTAGATAATATATATTAATAATAATAGCTTCAGAAATAAGTTATTTTATACATTTTAGTTTTTGAAGTCGGTTTTTTTAAACGAAGTTTTTATTTTTTATTTGTTACTTTTTAGTGTCTAGCTATGTATGGGTGGACCTACGAATGGTGCCGCGCTTCTTAAAAAATATAGGTCCCACGAACCGGAAACAAAAAAATGTTCGTAAAATGAAAACTACTGGGCCAAACTATGTCAAATGTTTAGGGGACCACATGGCAGCTATTCCGCGTCGAACAAAAAAAGAATCACGTAAATCGAATCATAAATCACGGAGTAATCGGCGAACATACATAAAAAAAACCAAAAAAAAAAAACCGACGAATTGAGAACCTCCTCCTTTTTTCGAAGTCGGTTAAAAACATTATTTACATAAAAGAGCAGATTCCCAATTCTGCTAATCTCGTTAAAATCGCCAGACAGTATCGTATTAGTCATAGATTTGCATGATTTCGGTATTCTGTTAATCTCTATAGCTTTTCATTATACATTTTTTGAACTTATAGAACGGCGTAGCCTCGTAGAGATTGTAGAAAGTATTTTTTTTTAATATACAGGGTAAATCCGTTTGAGGACCGTGAGCCGAGCGAGGGGAAAGGCCGCGGCCCGTGTGTGGGATTCGCCAAGTCAGGGTGACGCCGCGGTTAGGGATACCCACTAAAACCTCTGTCCGATCCTTGAGCGAGCTTCAGCCCGGACGAACGACGGCCGGCTCCTTTGCGGGCTGGCCTCAGCATGGATTAGTGGCAGATCTGGGTCTCTCCGGCTATCTCGATCTCACGACAATTTCAATTTCACACAGTTTTATATCGTATCTATATCCATAGATATTTACTGCTTTATATTTTATAGGGTTTCTTACATATAGGTATATAAGTTAACACGTAAATATATTGACCAGAACGAAGCGTTACAAATTTCCAATTACTTTACGCAGAGGGCCAACCGCTCCCCTTCTAATACGAAGTACTGCCGAGATAAGGCCCTTGTTAGATTACACTTGAGACGGGTAGAACATTTAGTGATAACCGTTCCTGTTTCAAATTATTAAGATATAACCGTTACTTAGTCGCTGCGGTTTCGGGTACCTGCATATTCGATACTCGAAAGTCATATACACTCATAGGGCGCGTTCCTCTAGTAGCTCACAATGTCCAAAATGCTCCGTCAGCCGTTCCACATAGCGATCAAGGTCGTGGCGAAAACGACACTAATTACGTCATTATTTGTCATTGCAAGAGGTGGGTCGAAGTGGACGTTAACCGCAGAACTTTAATTCTCTCTATGGATTGACATTGAAAAAGGCGCGATTTTCAAACGCATCAATAACATTTACGATACATTTTATCCCGATATATGACTACGTTTCCGTGGGACAGACGATTAGCTTTTTTTTGGTACCGCCGTTGTTATTCACTAACAAAGACGTCGTCGGCAAGGCAACGCGGACGATGTTTCGCTGGCACTGCCAGTATATTCTAAACACATTCAGCGTTAATATTAATCTTAAGCGTAAAATTTAAATTCTTAAATGCTCTTTAAAAGATCCCGCTTCGTAAGCGCTTCGTGCATTCGAAAAGACTGGAGAAAACGATCACGACAGCGTAATTCTAAAATACTAGCCGGTATCGGATATAACAGTGATTTCTCAGTTTTCACTTGCCCACGAACTGGACCGGGGAGAATGAACGTGAAGTTGGTTTTATAAAGAGATTTGTCGCTTTATTTTCATTAGACGCGGGCTTCCGAGCTTAGCCGTTAAACGAATGGCCGATGTTTATGACTCATTCGATGTGTTTGGATAGGACACTTCCATTTTACTATTAGAGTCCCCCATTTATCTCACCATCACTATTGTAATTTCTCACACTGGTATAGTAATCCGAAAGTGATGGGCAGATGCGGACGTTGTCTTGCACTGAAAAAATATATATCTAGGACCCGATCCCAGCGCCTCCTACCGGTTTCAATTGTGAATCTAAACCATCCGGAGAAACATTCAAACACAAAAATCATTAAAATCGGTTCAAGAGATTAGGAGTCTTAAAACCCGATCCCAGCGCGACCTACCGATTTCAATTGCGAATCTAAATAATCCGGAGACCCACTCAGACACACAAAAATTTCATCAAAATCGTTAAAGTCGTTCTCAAGTTATGCACGTACATACATTTCTACGATTCATTTTTATTTATATAGATTATCAGTCACGTCCCACTGCCGGGCTTGAAGCGGCTTTTGATTTGAAAAGATTGCATGCTACATTCGCTACGCCTCCATTACCAATTAGCAGATCAACTCAATAAATACTGGATACTATTCAATTTTGGTAGATAGTTCTAATATTATCATTGTTTAACATGTTTTAATTATCATATAAACATTCTGATTGAATTATAAAGCAGTTAGGATGTAGCTTAAATAGCTAAGACCAGGGGTCACCAATTAGTTTCGCTCGGGGTTCGTTTTAAGAAATGGAATGATCATCGCGGTCCGCACAACATTATATAGAAAAGAAATAATGATTAAACAAATATTATTACGGAAATAACAGGTATTTTTTCACATATTAATGAGAAAAATGCCATTTTTTGTTGCGGACTATCTGTCTAAAGTTTGGAGTAAAATTGGTGTAACCTATTGACTTTAAATCCTAGAGATGTTCATCAGTAAGTCGAGATCGAAATTTATGCTTAATAAAGTTCATCTTGATCTCATTTTTATTAAATTACGTACTCTTCTATAGTAAAACTTGCTGTGCTCTCGCGGTCCGCACAAAATGGGTCGGCGGTCCGGCTTTGCACCGCGGTCCGCCATTTGGCGACCCCTGAACTAGACCGTTTCGAAACGAATCAGCATAAAGCGAATTATAAATTCAATAGGCCTACTTAAGTTGGTCGATTAGAGGATTTTATTAGCATGTCGTACGCTACAGAGATACCAAAACCGAGTGACACGAAACTGTCGGCCGAGTGAAAACGACCGACAGACGCCAATTCATCTCAAAAACACATCCGCGCCGAACGAAAACAGAAACCGAACCGACTACTGCCGTGTCTTATCTAATCATGTGTTCAGTGAATTGGGGCACAAATCTCGTATGCTAATATTAAACTAGCGGTCACTCACACGCTGGACCAGTTAAATAAACAGATGTCGCTTTTTTTAACACTTGAGACACATTCTTGAGTAAAAAATCCCTCCTAAAATAGTTTTGGCTCTGCGGGCAACCTCGCAGTAAAGTACATTCCGGGTGGCCAGAGTTCATAAAACGAAACTAATATACAATTTTATTCTCTACACAACGGATCGCCCGAAATTTGTGTGACACTTCTGTATAGTTAAAATTGCAAGTTAAATGGTCGAAGTGCAAAAATATACAAAATTTTCTTTTCTCATCTACATACTGCAAAAATCCGAAAAAAATCCTGAAAATCTGTGAACTTCCCGGAAAGTACCTTAATATTTTATAAAGGTTATAAGAATATATTATTACCTACATATGAATAATTTAAAAAAGTTTGCAAAATTCTGGAATTTAAAAGAAATGGATAAGAAAACCAACAAACTGTCTCCAACTGAAAATAACGTCGAATTTGGTCAAGTGATAAATAAAATCGGACCCTTTGATTATAAATTATATATGTGCAATCAAATATAAAAATATCAAACGAACAACCAAAAAACTACGGAGCTTCTAAATCACTCTTGTGACCATGACACTTTACATCATATTATTAATACGTGAAGCAAAAACTTTGAAATTTCGCACACTTATAGTTTATATAGACAAGGAGTGCAGAATGCTAACATTTTTTTAAATTATGCATATAAAATACAATAAAAAACATTACACACACTACCATGTATTTGACACACACACGCATGTATACTCTCTTGTTTATCGTTGAAGTCAAATTAACAGTATAGCCTTGGCAAAATCTGTGATTATAGAAGTATAGTCTTTGACAACTAATAATGTTCAAACTAATAATTTAAATTCATTATGGTCGAATTTCGAGAACTGGGCGATCACTAGTATATAGTAAAATTGAAATACTTATAGATTCTTATTTTTAGTTTCGAAAGAAAAGACAAGTATTTTGTTAGGCATTTTTGTCAACCGAAATTATGGCTAACAACGACATGGCAACATTAAGTACAAGCTGCACGTACATTATATAGAATACCTAATAAGCGGATCGGTTTAAGAAACCTCGTGTAACCCGTGCGGACCGGGGTCAATGTCCTTTGTGCCGGCTAAGCGCCGGCGCACGCCTTATTGTTGTCTATGGAATGGTTGAGACTAGAGACCGCAGCACGGTTGATGTTTTCAATTCGATTCAAGGCCATACTGCAAAATGACTAATAGCGTCTGTATGCTATAATAGTTTGCACAGAGCACAGTGACTGATTTGTATCATAAATTATCATACACAAAACTCTATGACCATTGTCTAAAAGGATTAAATGCATAACATAGAGCATAACAATACACTTCACAGAAAGGAAGTAGTGTAAGGTACCAAGTGGCCAAAACATAGATTGCAGTAACACAAGTATATTGTAGTATGGAATGGAAAACGAATAAGATTTATCCATATAGAATAAATAAAAAATAAAAACTTCTTTTAAAAAAACCGACTTCAAAAACTAAAAAAACTAAAATAACTTATTAATATATATTATCTAAAACATCTTGAAGTCAGTGCTTAGTAATTTTCAAAACATAGAATTTTTTATATTTTTAACCGACTTCGAAAAAAGGAGGAGGTTCTCAATTCGTCGGATACTTTTTTTTTTTGTTTTTTTTTTTTTGTTCCTTTTTTTTTATGTATGTTCGCCGATTACTCCGTCATTTATGATCCGATTTACGTGATTCTTTTTTTGTTCGACGTGGAATAGCTTCCAATTGGTCCCCTAAAAATTTTACATAGTTTGGCCCAGTAGTTTTCATTTTATGGACATTTTTCATGGAAATAATTTTCACTCCGTTCCATATGTTCGCCGATTACTCCGTCATTTATGATCCGATTTACGTGATTCTTTTTTTGTTCGACGCAGAATAGCTGCCATGTAGTCCCCTAAAAATTTGACATAGTTTGGCCTAGTAGTTTTCATTTTATGAACATTTTTCATGAAAATAATTTTCACTCCGTTCCATATGTACACCAATTACTCTGAGATTTATGATTCGATTTACGTGATTCTTTTTTTGTTCGACGCGAAATAGCTGCCATGTGGTCCCCTAAAAATTTGACATAGTTTGGCCCAGTAGTTTTCATTTTACGAAATTTTTTTTGTTCCGGGTTCTTAGGACCTATATTTTTTAAGAAGCGCGGCACCATTTGTAGGTCCACCCATACATAGCTAGACACTAAAAAGTAACAAATAAAATTTAAAAACTTCGTTTAAAAAAACCGACTTCAAAAACTAAAAAACTAAAATGTATAAAATAACTTATTTATAAAGCTATTATTATTAATATATATTATCTAACACATCTTGAAGTCGGTGCAAAGCAAAACATAAAAATTACTATATTTTGAAAATTACTAAGCACCGACTTTAAGATGTTTTAGATAATATATATTAATAATAATAGCTTTAGAAATAAGTTATTTTATACATTTTAGTTTTTTAGTTATTGAAGTCGGTTTTTTTAAACGAAGTTTTTAAATTTTATACTTTGCACCGACTTCATGATGTTTTAGATAATATATATTAATAAGTTATTTTATACATTTTAGTTTTTGAAGTCGGTTTTTTTAACGAAGTTTTTATTTTTTATTTGTTACTTTTTAGTGTCTAGCTATGTATGGGTGGACCTACGAATAGTGCCGCGCTTCTTAAAAAATATAGGTCCCAAGAACCGGGAACAAAAAAATGTTCGTAAAATGAAAACTACTGGGCCAAACTATGTCAAATTTTTAGGGGACCACATGGCAGCTATTCCGCGTCGAACAAAAAAAGAATCACGTAAATCGGATCATAAATCACGGAGTAATCGGCGAACATACATAAAAAAAAGATCCCGACGAATTGAGAACCTCCTCCTGTTTTCGAAGTCGGTTAAAAAGCTATAAAAACGTTAAAAAGGTATTAAATGAATTTTAAATAACTTCTTGCAATTTCGATATTGTTTTTATCAATGATGTTTATTACCTTATTGGGAAATGTGTCGTTGTATTTATTTTTATTGCTTGAGTTCAGCAGACAGGCAGACGGCCCACTTGATGGAAAGCGGTCACCATCGCCTATGGACATTTGCAACACCAAAGGTGCTACAAATACGCTGCCGCTCTCTTGACTGGAACCTGGTCATTAATGCCGGAACACAACTCAAGGTTGTTGTGGCGACATACTTTACACCGGGGTGGTAGCCATCCAGTCGGGAAAACGCCTTACCACCTGGCTGTGGGTTGTTTTGTCGTCTCTTACGACAGGCCGCCCAGCCGCAGCAAATTGTATTCTTTCTCCGTTCCTTTTCCTTTCATTTCTCTTAGATACAAGATAATATTTGGCTAACCGCTACGAGATAGATTGATAATTATATATAGTGTCTAAAACAAAATCAAGCAAAGTTTCGGCACCTTAACCAGCTCAATAGTTGAGTATAATTTGTTACAAAGAAAACTATCTATAAACCAAGCCTGGCGCAGAAGGTTTGTTGATGACTACTTACTTTTATTGTATTACTTACTATTATTGTATACACTTATGTAAAGTATATACAATAATACATTTATTACAACAACTATTTCTGTAACCGTTTTTTGTCAACCCTATTGACATCATGAGGCTTTCGGCAAACCTTCTGCGCACGGGTAGCAAATAATATTTTTTTGCGTAGTCTCTTCGCCTTAAAACTCTTTTTCTCTAAGACAACTTTATCAACTCATACAATAAACAACAAATTCAAATTTCTAAGTGACATTTGAATTAATATTACTACTACAAAAATACGGAAGTAATCAGGAACATTCAAAGAAATAAATCATAAGAGTTTACGCTTCGACGTTTATGTTCAAGTTATTTTTTTCTTAATTACTAATATATGATGATTACCATTGTTAATTATTCCTTAAATGTCAGCTGCTTCGACAACTCCTCAATTAGAGCTTATTTGAATATTCTATAAATAAATAATGATGTTGTAAAATCGCATTTGGTTCGACGGCGGATAGTTTTTAAACGCGCCGTTATGCCTAAAATCTCACTTTTAAAGGCCGAGGCTACAAAAATAAAGCCCAGAATTTATTCGATTGAAATCTATGGCAATAGCTATTTTCCGCGTCCATTCACTATTATATAATTAATTGGGGCCTAATAATATTGAAGACAAAGAATGATTATATTTTATTAACTATTGTTGCAGTTTCCTTGATACATCGTCTTTATTACTTGACATTTTAACCCCAAGATCCACTTAAAGTCGGTCGGCTCTTGATTTTGAAATCGATTTCATAATTATGTATATGTTACGGTAAATCTGATTAATTGAAAATTATTAATAATTATCTATTAATATTAATAATAACCGAAAGTCGAGGTTAAAGTGATAAATTAATCACATTTGTCGGTTTTTATTAATAATTTAACCCTAGTAGTGATAAATGTAATAAGTGGCCAAGGGTTGCGGGGCGGGGCGTTGTGTGCGACGTGTTGGATATCATTTGTTAGACATATTTACACTTGAGATATAAAATTAATTTTGGATGGTTATAAAAAAAATAACCACGAAGGCTAAGGCGGGTGCTCCGCTTCGCTTCGCACCCGCCTTAGCCTTCTAACCTATATTAAAAAAGTTCGAATTTGTGCATAATAAATAAATGTGCCGTGTATCTATACCCATAATTTTATAATCTTTACCTATACCTACAGACTGTGTTTAATATTATAAATAAATACCTGCTGGTCAAAAAAAATGGGTTTTTCATTTATTTTATAACTTTTACCAATATGTGTCGTGAATTATTAATAATTACTACTAAAAGTAATAAATTTCGATCGTTTATTCACATTTACCAAAACATGTGGTTATTATTAATAATAATAGATAATTATTAATAATTTTCAATTAATCAGATTTACCGTAACATATATATATAGTTTATTCCAAAATAATGAAAGTGACTTGTATCTCAACGAATAAAAGAAGTTTTTTAAATATTAAATAGGCTTGCGTTTGACCACGATCACGTTCAATGCCGGACGATGATGCAGTCCAAGATGGAGCACGCTTACCTAGATAGTACCTATTCACACGAGACTTGAAGATACCCGGATTATACTTTTCGGGAAACACGGACTCTGGTAGTGCATTCCACAATTCTGCCGTCCGTAGAAGCAACGTGGAGGCGAAACGTTTAGTACGCACTGGTAGCGTATCCACTGCGAAAAGATGGCGTAGACCAGAGCGCCTTGTAGACCGAAGATGGAATGTAGGGGGAATCAGGTCGAACAGTTCAGACGCATACTCTCCGAAATGAATCTTATTAAAAAAACCGAAAGACTAGCAACCCGGCGTCGATGCTCTAGGCTTTGAAGCCTTGTATCGACAAGCTGGTCGCTACCAATCAACCTCTTGGCTCTTCTCTCAATTGTCTCTAGGGCTTCAAGCTGGTATTTGGTCTTCGGTGATTGATTATAAAACTCATGTGTATATGACACTATTGATTACTTGTCTGTTTACAGATACCTAATTAGCATTGGTGTGTGTTTGTGTCACTGTTAGGACAGTAAGATTACTGCAAACTTTACAAAATGTACTTGGCATCCATAAATTATGTCACAGGTTAAGAGAGAGGGAAGGAGTCGACGAAGTGTGACATTGTGTGACAAAGGGTGGGAGGGGTCCTAAATTTCGTGATGTCACAATTCAAAGTATAATATATTTAAACTTTAAAACACAACATTTGAACTATTAAGGAAATACTTCAAAATATGTCCAACTCTATCTATTTATTCAAATAGATATAAAACTAATTACGGAACTTCTGTTTTAATTTAATTACTTCTTGATGTGAAATCGCAAAATATGTGATGTCACACTAGAGAGGGAGGAATCTCACGATTGTGACCAACTGTGACAAGGACGGGGGAGAGCTCAAAAATCATGAAATTCTTGTGGCGTAATTTGTGGACGGCCTCTAATAACAAAGTAATTGTTTTTGGGATTCTAATAAGAAGATTTTAAGGAAAGTTCGAGAGCCATATTTCGAAGATCTAATAAGGCCATAGCTAGCGAATTTTATAATATAGACTCTAGACTCTAATTCCAAGAACACATAATGAACACTCACTCATATCCATTAACAAGAAGTTCTCATTAATTAATTATAACACAAACAAACCAGATCGTTCGTATCACAGAAAGGTCGACAGATACGTAATGTGAATTTTGAAATTATTTACATGAGAAAACCTTGGTTTCACAATGCGCCCGAGCTTGGGTGTTTCTGAATTTTCATTGGCTTTATAAAACACTATTCATACACAACAGCTCAGAAGACTGGATTTAATTAGCAAATAATAATTAATAGGGTAGTACAGTGTTTTTCAATCTGTGGGTCGCGACCTAAAGGGGGTCGCAAAGTCTTGCTCACGGGTCGCCGGCAAAAGGGAAAAGACTATTCAAATTCACACCTCGTACTAAGGTACTTTCTACGCTCGGCAGCTTTTTATAGAGGTACTAATAATGAATGCGTGAAGGATGATATGATGATTTATGGTTTGACAGAAGATGTATGTCAGAATAGAAGAGTGTGGAAGGAAAAGACATATCGTGCCGACCCCAATTAATTGGGAAAAGGTGAAAGAAAAGAGAGAGAGAGAGAGGTACTAATAATGAATATGGGTAACAAAATATAATTTTTTTGTCTGTTAATGACCCAAGGGGGTCGCCAAAATTTTTCAATCTGTAAAGGGGTCGCGTAATTAAAAAGATTGAAAAGCACTGGGGTAGTAGAAAGTCATATCACTTTGAATAACGCCGGAACATTACGTAGTTTGTACGAGATTAGTAAGTGACGTCATAACTTAAACGAGTATATATACATAATATGTAGTAGTTAAAACCTACTCAAAAATTGATATATACTAATGGTTGCCCAGTGGTCGAAATTCGACCATAATTAATGTAAATTTAAATTATAAGTTTGAACATTATTAAGGTTCTGTTGTCAAAGACTATACTTTTATAATCACATATTTCACCAAGGCTACACTGTTAAGTTGACTTGAACAATAAACAAAAGAGTATAATATGCGTGTATGTTTCAAATATAATAAATATTTAATGTATTAAAAAAAAAAAATAGCATTCTGCACTCCTTCTCTATATAAACTATAAGTGTGCGATATTTCGTACTCCTCCGTCCGTGCAATTTTCGTAAAAAGGGGTACAAAGTTTTTGCTTTACGTATTAATATAATGATTTTTGATTCGTCAGTCACCAAATCAATTTATTGTTATGATCAATTTTCAACTCTAGTTTAAATTAGTCCTGCATTGTATGCGTGATAATTATCGATCGTACTTCATATCGATAATACGTTCTTGGATGCGTGGACGCTGATTAAACCACGTACACACTGGAACTAAAATCATACTAAAACGATTCGCTATTCCTCATGTTTAGTTTTAGTTATCTGTCGTTATCGATAAGGATTGAGAATGATATTATTCCTTTGTCCTTGAAGGCATATTTTTATACATATTCATAATTTCAATACGCTCTATTGATTTAGACGCACTTTTGTCGAATCCTTTTATAACAGTGATTACCGTCTCGTTTGCCTGATAATAAAAATTTTGCTGCTGATATTATTAGCTCAAAACACGTAATAATAACTAGGCACATTTATGGGTTTCTCAGGTTCCATATTATCCTCAATGTTTACACGTGGTAATTATATCACTATGTTGTAGGTACCTACATTAGGTAAGGCGAATGTCGTTAGGTTAGGATTTGAATATATGTCATTGGAATGAGAAGCAGGTGCCTTAGCCACTGAGTCACACCTACTTATATAAGCTCTAAGCAAAAATTTGTTTAAAAAACTTCCTTAACCAATTATGCGATTACTATATCATGTAAGCACTTTCTTTAATCCACAGATATGGTGAATTGGCGATACTTTCTCGAACGTCAGAGCGCATTGCGTTCTCGTCAAAACATTTATTCGACGGATGAAAGTGTTTTCTAATTAACCGATTTCCATACAATCCATTTCCTCCGCACCTTTTATTCATGATTTACGATTATCTTGATTTCATTGCACCTACTTTTAGAATAATTATTAACATTGTCAGCGGTTTCATAATTTGGAAAAATTTAAGATTGTGTCGTAAAATAATATCCTACGCTGTTTTTCATCTAATTCTAAGGCTTCTAAAGAACATCTATAGAAGATTTTACAAAACATCGTTCATACGCATGCCTTTAAAAATGAAAAATAATCTTTTTAAAATTTTACTTTCACGACTTTGTTTAATGGTAATTTCTCGAAATCTCGAAGATTTACTGTTTTCATCTTGTAACGCTTTCATATAAAGATAAGAATATTGCAAACCAAAAATTCCATGCAATTAGTAATGAATTCAGAATTAGCATTAATTTAAAAAGGTAGGTAACTAAAATATTTGCCTGATTTAATATTTGAAATTAAAAGTAGAATCATACTAATAATCCGCAAAATATATTTACTAATTAGCAAAAAATTTGTTAACGAATCAAAAAAAAATTATATACATATATATATACATACAACAGAGAAAATAATTCACAACACTACATAAATGTGAAAATATTGTTATAAATTAGATTCTGGATTAGATATTCTATACACATACATATGTAATTTATTACATCACACCACAACACAAAGGAGAAAAACGGTATTTGACGTAGAGATAAAATATAGCTTTTTATCTTTGTTTCCAGTTATAGATTATTTGCATTAATATATTTTTCATCCGGAAACTGTCTTAAGTCTGATTAAATTGATGAATTTGTATTTAGAATTGAAAAAAAAACATAATTTGATAATTTGTGTGTTCCGTAATGAGTGGGTACGTTTAACTATCAACAATTATTCTAGTCCTATAATTAGAAACGAAATTCTTTCAGTTTTTTGATATTTAACATCTCATTCATCATTCTACATCTGACCAATTAAAGACTTATACTTACCAACAAATTTGCGACATCAATTACAAAAGTAACTAAAAGCAAAAAATACGTATTTTATACATTTTGAAGTCGGTGCAAAGTAAAACATAAAAATTACTGTATTTTGCAAACTAGTTGTTGTTTTATGTTTTATTTGGCACCGACTTAAAGGTGTAGAAAATAGTTAATTTTTGCCTTTCAGTTACTTTTAAAGTCATTTTTGTTCTGTTGAAATAAACATTATTTCATACTTTTTAGTTACGCAAATACTTGAATAGTTTTAGAAAAAAATATATAAAACACGTTGTACGTGCCTATAACATTCGAGGGTTGCATTCGATTTCCCTGGGATCCAGTCATCAGATTCTCACTTGGTGACAATGGAGCCGCCTAAGGAGTATACCCTTGCGAATACGACGCAAACATAATGGGTATTACTTATAATCGTATCTTAAACTTAAAGAAACTGGTCAGCAACTGATTAGTGAAAATCTTACCCATAAACTCCTCTTCAGTCGAATATTTTGAGTACAACCTACGTTAATCATTCAAATTTCGTTTATCTGTGCTCCTCTTAGGTAAACAACAGGTAATAAATACATGTTTATAAGTGAAGAAAAAGATATTCACTGATTAGTTTCGGATTCTGATTCTCTTACTTAGGAGATGCCTAATCGTTTCTTAACGAGATTATTAAAGTGCTGTACCGATGTATCAGGTATATACAATTCAGAATACGTCACAAATTACAAAGAGTAAATAATCAGCCACATACAATGGCACGCCCTAAGCGATAAAGTTAACAATGAGCCCTCATGCACGAACTTAATATGAACATCAAAAAAAATAAGTAATTTGTTAAACAAACGCATACCAACGTTACGTAAAGGTCTTGATTACGTACATTATAAATAGCTGACTGAAGTGTCGAATTATAAGCAATAAGTGGGTAAATTATTCATTGCATTAGAAGTGCTGTATTTATAAATACTATTATTTTGTTAAACAACCTACATAAAATAAGATAAGAAAGTTCTTATTAGTTTTGTTTTATATTTTTATATTATGTATGTATAATATAATAAATGTGTTGGAGGCGTCAAGTTTGTATTATGAATTTAAAAATGCGAAAAATAATAGTGGCTATTTCGAACCTGCAGATTTCGAATAAGCAAATTTTAGAATTTTTGCATTTCCGTCAGAGCATCAAGTGGAAACTCCTGAATAGATTGATATGATTTATGATGATTTAGAGCACCAGCACATTTGTAACATTTTTGGTGTTGCAAATGTCCATAGGCGATGGTAACCTCTTTCCATCAAGTGGGCAGTCTGCCTGTCTGCTGAACACCCGCAATAAAAAAATAAAAAAATGAAACTCTACTTAGAGCTAGCTTATATACGGAGTTACACTTAGGATCTTCGTGTATTTTTTACTAACACGTCGTCGTTACGCGAACGACGTTTCGCTACACCAAAGCATATAAATAACAAAAGAAAAAGGAATATAGTGTCTATTATCTCTCTCTCTTCTTTCATCGTCTCCCGTTCATTTGATGGCACAATATGTCTTTTTCCTCTATACTCCTCTATTCCGGTATACGTCCTCTGTCACACCACAAATAAGGTGTCAGTATTAGCAAATCTCTGGATAGTGCAGTCTTTATAATAAAAGAGGTTTTCATTTATTATATCTCCACGTCTGGCGCAGGACTGATGGCCGATGGAGTAGATGAGACTTGCAGTGGGTCCGCGTCTCGATAAACGTAGTGTCGGACGCCCTCCAGCCCGACAACCTGTGCAAGATCGCCGGTAGGCGTTGGATGAGGAAGTCAGAGATAGGGATAAGTGGCGCCGACTTGGGGAGGCCTACGACCAGCAGTGGACTGCGAATAGCTGACGACGATTTATCGTATCTCATAATATTGGGATAGCCAGTACATGAAACCTACCAATCGGCAATGGACAGGCGTGGCGAGTGTACTGTCCGATCTTCATGAAGGAGAGTGGATCGTACCCAGCACTGGACATTAATGGACTGACACAATACAATAATTCAATGAAACATTCTCACGTCACACTCATTCAAAAGTGCAGAAGAAATTGATCCCCTCGTTACCACGTGAACGCCTATGCAAAGACATTGGCCTAAATAAACCTATTAATAAACGCCGAAAATAATTTCACACTTCAATATATAATTGATTATATACCCAATAAAAACACGATTCATTGTCTAAATTGGCCGTTGTCAACGGACTGTATACCATAAAACTTGTATTTTACGTTTCAAAACACTTTCTATCTGTAACAAGCGGAGAGTAAAAAACGTACTATTGTTAGAACAAGTCGCACACCTCATTCGGATCAGTCACCTGTACTAAGAGTTGTCCACTTGCATGATGTTGCCAAGTAAAATTAGGTTAGAGCAAGTCTTGGTTGTTTCAAACGGCTACGGGCGAAGCAGAGGAGAGGGTCCTCCGCTCCTAAGGCCGCTGGATGAGGGAGTGGAACTGTTCCCCGCCTCTCATTCTGTCGCCGCGGGGTGCTTCGCGCCATGCATATTCGCAATCGCGAATATTGGAGATGAATATTCGCTACTGCACTCACACTCGCGAATGTAAAAAATTCGACATTCGTTACATCACTACTATATACCTGATATGCCATTTTGTTCAATGCATTGTTTTACAAAACGATGTACAACATTACAAAATGTGCGTATTAACTATTAGTATGTGACAACACCAGCCAGTTACACACGGTGCAGTAACAGGTGATATCGTACACAATCAGATCATTTCGTACGCAGCCACTCGATAGAGTTTCTAGACTATTCTAGAGCGAAAATGGCATCGAGTTTACTTACGTGGTAATAGTTTTTAGAAAGCGTGAGGCCAATTGATCGACAATTAATCGCTGCGACTAAATCGCATCGGTTCCAAGATATTCACCGCCTTCTTGTTCAAGTTACCATTGTTTTATTAATTACAAGCGAAAGTTTAATCACGTGAAAGTCTCAACGCGCAAAGGTCCCACGTTAGTGATGTTTTTATTCAGAGTAATGTTAATGTGTAAGGATGGCGTAATTGTTGTTTTGTTGGAATTGTTTCAAGTATCAAAATTATATAAGCGCCCGCTTACACAATACAAAATGTGTTTCAGGTCAAAATTTCAAGTCTGTTTGTGGTACAGATTTAAGAATGAAGATTAGTTTCAAAAAGAGTGCTCTTGAAGAATACCTTATAAGACACTTTCGTATTCTTTAGAATTCCGATGGAGTAATAGATTTTATCTATTCAAAGTGTTTTCCTAAGGCTTTGTTTTTCCTTGTAGTGTTTTGTATAAATTATGAAACAATTCTTAGTTAAAAACATCTTACGCGAATCGTCTATTATGCAACTACTGGTAATATACTGAAGCTAACGAATGCACATATTTTTTACAATATTACGACGACTTTTTGTACGTACAACAGAATTTCAACAAATAAGAAGTAAACCACCTAAATCGTCCAAACTTTAACACACTGCCAGTACTGAAGACAGTAGAGTTGTGTCGGTACGGATAGCAGCCACTTACTATAAACAAATCGCAGATATTTTGGACGAAGTTCAGAAAAAAGTAATTCAAATAAACGCACCTGAATGAAAATTTAATAAAAAGATATGAAGGAAAAGGAGTGTTTCAAGAGAAGATCCACTGTCTATGCCTACGCTTATAGGAAGCAGGTGTGGTAATAATCGTCGCTCCGCAGATATAACATAATTATAGTAGCCCAGAAAGGTTACACTGCTTGGCATGGATCTGCTCAATTCAAAAGACTAAACCCATCGCACTTGCCAACATTAGACTGGTAATTCACGCATAGTAATTTCGATGTGAAGATTTCCTTATAGCATTTACCTATGGCGGCAGTACGTGGTGATATATATACGGCAGTGTAACAATATGCATATTGTTAGAATGCCCAAGCGGTGCATGCACCGTGTACCCCGGTCAGGGTTCAAATAAGTGTCTGGTTTCTAAAGTACGGTCCTAGGTAATAACCTACATGACAATGAAGAGTGATCACAGTATAACTGGAGTAGTCTCCTACCGTATTAGCAAAATACCATTCTCCAGTCCAATCAATACTGAACACTGTGTCACCCGCTATTGAGATCGCATATAAAAAAAAAATTAAGACATAATTCCTGTGACGTTGAATCACTTAATCTTCTTCTTTATCAAAAAACTAAATATGCATTTCCATGTTATATTTTGGAAGAGTTATGGGTTGACCCATACAAATCATCATTTCCTATTACATTGTAGTTAGTTTTCCGAGACTAAACGTAGCCCTATGTCCTTCCTCAAGTTTCAATAGCATAGCTAAATTTCATCAAGATCCCAAACACACAAAATTACTCTCTCATTTATATATTTCCACATAAAGTACACTTACTTGTGTGTCACTGACATATCGTATTATTGATTATCGTAACTCACATTTGTAATTAAAATTAATATAAATTAAGCCGAAAAGAAACGATAACTGTACATAGAGGTGAACAAATAACAACATTAATAGTAAAAAAGAATAGAGAAATTAAGTAAACCAAAATATTTGTTGCGAAGAACGTGCGTGTGATTGCATAAAAGTACCATGTCAATGAACTCTAAGGAAGATAATATAGGCATGTTGAGTATCGTGAAGAATTTTATCATTTCTCTTATATTTCAACTAAAACCTTTTTCGTGGTTGCTTGGTGGTCCATATAATAAAAATATTGCGAATGACAAACGGCTAGTAAAAAATGTTACTCTAAAAATCTTAAATGACTTCTGGTCGAAACGGAATATACTTTATACCATTGAACCACTATGAATTTATACGAAACTTTAAGATATCTTAATGTATTTTATTTTAAATTAAATGTTATTATAGAGGGCTGGACGCTGACACTAAGGAGGAGAACAAACTGTTAGTCACAGTGAGGAAGGGTCTCAGAAACCAACGGTCGGGGGACCAACAAAAAGAGATGGCAGCTGGAGGGTCCGAACAAACATAATTGGGGAGATAAAATCTAACCATCGCTAGCTCGATCATGTAGAGCGGATGGACGAGGAACGGGGAGTGACGAAAGCATACTTGGGGCGAGCAGCTGGTTGGCGACCGGTCGCTTGTCCTACGTATCTTCCTTCGGAAAGATAGAGAGAGTGGATCTGACTTGCCTGACACTGAAAGTGCCGTGCTCTCGATTCGGGGACCAAGACTCACTTTGGATCGCTGAGTCAACATAGATAATTATTATATGGCTTCAAAAAAAAAACTACTTAAATATCTTGAATCAATTTCACTCCACATTCACTTTGTGCCAACAATAGTATATATCGTTTACCCTACATAATTAATACAGATGTCACGAATAGTGGTTGGGCCGAATATCGAATATTCGGCCTCACTCCCGGCCGAAGCGCCCAAATATTCAGCTACTAATTGTTGGGCGTACAACATTTACAATTCGCGCGTAGCAGGTTAGTATCGATATTGAAGTACTAATTTGTGAAGTATTTTCTTACGTCCTCGCGAATAACAGGTACACATAATTTAAACGGTTTTAAGCGCGATTTTAAATGAGTTTTTATTTGATTCTGACCTCTTAAAAACTGGACGAAACGTAATATTAAAATTAAAATTAATTCAAATCGCATTTCACACTGTTAAAAACGTAGATCAACTTTCAAATTTTGGTGGAAATATAGAAATAAGCAATATATGCGTTTTTGTCACAATTTGTTATTCCGTATACAATTTGTTATTCGTTATTCGGCCGAATACCGAATAGCAGCCGAACATTCGTGTCATCTCTAATAATTAATATGAAACAATGTCTAAATTAAAATAGTTACTTTGTGGCATACAGAAGATCGTCCGCAACAGTCAAACATAAAAACTTATTTTCCAGTCAGGAGCGATACGAGTATTAACTTCAATTAAAAAAGCAATCCTCTATGATTATGACCTTCACAGCAATCTGCCAAGACTGTTGCCAACTTGTACTCATTAACTGGTAATTGCTTTAAATATAATTGCTATCGTTTAACTTCAACACATCAATTACGATACGCGTTAACAACTCTTATGTGCGCTTTCCTCGAGATATTCTTTATTATCAATAAAATAATTTAATTTATTTTATGTCTTGGAAGACATATTTTCTCTATTTCATTCATTCTACTACTACGAAACATACTCATTGTCGGAAAGTGTCTTAATATGTACCATATTTAATTATAATCGTTTAATTCGCTAGGCCGTGATTATGAAACAAACATTAAATAACGACACACATTTATTACATTAGTGTACGGATCAGTACGTCTTTCATAACAAATATCCATTTGAAACAGCAAACAAATAAAACGCTATCATTGACACAAAAACAAGAAATAAAAAATTTTGAGCGCTGTTACTAGTGTTATTGTAATTACTTTTTTTTTAAATTGCGAAATTCGGATGTAGCATAATCGCTTGGAAATAACCTGTTATTTTGCATTTGATACAATGTTATTAGCCTACTTTTATAAAAAGATATCAAATTAACAAAAAACAACATTTTAATTGCGAACGCAGCTATATTTACCTACTTTACCACGTACCCAATAACAATTTAACTTAATTGAATGAATACGCTATTTCTAACTATTCATTTGACATTTTATTTATTTATTTGACATTTATTATGTTAATAGTAACAACACATTAATTTACTAATTCGGAAGTTATTGAATTCAGACGAAACTAGGTTTATTATTAGGTGATTGCTACACGTACATTTTAGGCCAGTATTACTTTGCTATAGTTTGAGATGATAATCGTGTTCAAATTAAAAAGTATTTTCAAATGCACAAGGCGTCACTGTTAAACACGAGATTTTTCAATTTCACCAATTCTTTCTATATACGTCTGATTTATATACATTGTGGGCAATTGCATTATGTATGAAGAACTTACGAACTCTTATAGGGTGGGGAAGTGAGATGGAATGCTCCTCGGTCTCAAAGAAAGATCTTCTAGCGAGGCCATTGTTGTTCCTCTCAGGCCTAGGCCCATTTGTTATTGTTGAAAATTTGTATATATTCTTTGTATGTTTTGGGAAACCTTTGCGAGCTCAATTATTTGCACAGCGCCATCTATTGGCTTGTAAGTGTTCCACTGCAATATCATAAAGAGGAAACATTTGTATTTTTGTAACGAATGAACTCAAAAACAACTGACCTGATTTCAAAAATTCATTCACCTTTAGAATGCTACATTATTCCTTAGTAACATTGGCTATATTTAATTCAAATAATCGGGTCTTGAATTTTTTCAACGTAGGACGTCTGCCGGGACCGTTAGTAATCTATATTGAACTTTATTCGCAAGTTCAAAAGGCAGAGTGTTACTTGCTATGCATTCTTAACTCTGCCCTGCATACATGATTCGTACAATGTGGCTGTCTATTAAAATTGGTCTACTGCACGGTTACATCTAAAAGAAAATAGTGTTAATGTAATAGTCAAATTAATTAAACTCACAATCAAATATTATGTGTATTTCCGTTTGAAACATAAATTCTAACCCACTTCACGTTAACCGATTGATCTGAATTTTGTTATGTTTTGATGATTTTTACGATTATGGCATACCGGATTTTTATAGGCACACATGCTGTTTTAGAAGTCAATGTAAACAATTAACAATTTGCATAAAATTTTAATATGTTTTGAATGTTTACCGGTAGCTTTTAGTTCTACATATTGGTGCGAAAGGAGTGCCCAGTAAAAACGTAACGCTGGAAAACTCTTAAATCGTACTAATATTCTAAACGCGAAAGTTTGTAAATGTATGGATGTATGTATGTTTGTTACTCTTTCACGCAAAAACTACTGAATGGATTTTGATGAAACTTTACAATTTAGATTTTTTTTATTGCAGGAGCTCAGCAGACAGGCAGACGACCCACTTGATGGATAGCGGTTACCATCGCCTATGGACATTTGCAACACCAAAAAGGTGCTACAAATGCGCTGCTCTTCTCTTAAGGGAGACTGGAACCTGGTCACTAATGCCGGAACACAACTCAAGGTTGCTATGACGACAAACTTTAGACCAGGTGTGGTAGCCATCCAGTCGGGCAAATGTCCTACCATATGGCTGTGCGTTGTTTTGTCGCCTCTTACGACAGGCCGCCCGGCCGCAGGAAATTGTATTCTTTCTCCGTTCCTGCACGGATAAATTTAGATAAATTATCTGCACGGAATTATCCAAAATATAACGATTTGCCATCCCGCGCGGGTGACAACGCGATTCGCAGCTATTTCTACATAATTATATGCCGCTACTGGCATTTTTTTCTGTTTTACACATTTTCTAACGCAATACTGTTGCTTAGAAGTAAAAATTAAGGACTTTCATATTAAACACACAAGGAGTAATCCAAAACATTGAGCACGAGCAGAATGTACTGTGTACATTTCCATCAACGAAGTGTTGCTGCAACAGCTGACAGATGGTTACCTCATCACGGAACTAAAGTTTTAATTTAAAGTTCACATATCAAATAATTAATACACACTGGCGGTTACGATTCGCCATTGTTGGCCAGTTCTCACGGAGAACAGACAAAATAAGATCTTGAAATATATAACTTATAACTTAAATGATGTAGAATAGCATAATAAACATGATCTTTATCTAGACGCAGAGTAATTTAATAGGTTTGTTTTTGTCGTGTTGCTTTTATGTCACGCTTCTTTCTCGTAGATTATCTCTTAGAATTTGACATACCGACTGTTATATCTGTGTAAAAATATTTTTATGTGTTTGTTTGTGATAACGCGACGGTTCTTGGGAAAATGAATGATTTTCATATTGTTACGAGCTACAGGACTACTAGAGTTAGAACTACAAACACGTATAACACAGGCACAAATATAACTGGACGCAACCAGTACAAACAGCACGATTCAATAACACGCGCTTTATCGCTATCAAATGTAAGTCTTGCTCGTATCGTAATCCTAGCTTGACTGCCGATCTCCTCCTTGGGCCATTGCTGCACCGATACAATATGGCTGCCAGCCCGCATAAATCGAATTTCTTACCCTATTAATATTATAAATGCGAAAGTAACTCTGTCTGTCTGTCTGTTCCGTTTTCACGTAAAAACTACTGGACCGATTTGGCTGAAACTCAGTATATATATATTTTCGATACCGAGGATGAACATAGGATACTTTTTATCCCGAAAAATGGGATAGTTTCCGGGATAACATGATATTTGCCTGTTTGTTTGTTATGCTTTTACGGAAAAACTACTGGACTGATTTGGCTGAAATTCGGTACGTATGTAAATTAAATACTGAGGATGGATGGACAAGGGATAATTTTCATTTTTCCTTTTTGGTCATTTTGGCCTATTTGGTCATTTTGGCCTATTTGGTCATTTTGGCCTATTTGGTCATTTTGGCCTTTTTGGTCATTTTGGCATATTTGGTCATTTTGGCCTATTTGGTCATTTTGGCCTTTTTGATCATTTTGACCTTTTTGGTCATTTTGGTCTATTTGGTCATTTTTCCTTTTTGGTCATTTTGGCCTATTTGGTCATTTTGGCCTATTTGGTCATTTTGGCCCTTTTGATCATTTTGACCTTTTTGGTCATTTTGGCCTTTTTGGTCATTTTGGCCTATTTGGTAATTTTTCCTTTTTGGTCATTTTGGCCTATTTGGTCATTTTGGCCTTTTTGATCATTTTGACCTTTTTAGTCATTTTGGCCTATTTGGTCATTTTGGCTTATTTAGTCATTTTGGCCTATTTGGTCATTTTGGCCTATTTGGTCATTTTGGCCTATTTGGTAATTTTGGCCTATTTAGTCATTTTGGCCTATTTGGTCATTTTGGCCTATTTGGTCATTTTGGCCTATTTGGTCATTTTAGCCTATTTGGTCATTTTGGCCTTTTTGGTCATTTTGGCCTCTGGTCATTTTGACCATTTTGATTATTTTGGCCTTTTTGGTCGTTTTTGCCTATTCCGTCATTTTAGCCATGTCGGTCACTGTGGTCTTTTGGTCATTTAGACCATTTTGGCCTTTTTGGTCAAATTTTGTAATTTATTTTGTTGACAGATAGACGGGGGATGGTATATATAATTAGCGATATAAAATGAAGTGAATCTTCTGTGCGCAAATACATAAAAATGTAATATAATATAACCTGTAGCACTTGCTCTATAAACAAGAGACACGCACTAGAGGTTAACCCGCGGCGCAGCCGCGGGGTAAACTCTAGTGACTGCCATAAAAGATGACAATGCACAATGGACTGTTTATCTAATTACGAATTTTACAAACACAATGTAAACGAAACAAGTCCAAATGCGGGAAGGTAATAAACTGCGATTTATGGCAGGCAGATGTGCATTCACTTTTTGTCGGCATGTAACAATATTATTTGAAAATGATTAAGCTTTTGGAATTCGATTCTTGTCTTGAAATTTATCCTCAAATTTTTAAGAATCTTGTGTTAAATTCTGCGAGTTTTACACTATGTGATAAACCAACGGCCCGTTCCGGCCTCGCAATGGTGGTTTATGGCAATTTTTTTTACACTTTTGGTTGCATTATAGAAGTTTTAGTAGGGATCGCTATTTTTTCTATTAATACATATAGTGTATATTACTCAGGGATACTGTAGCATTCTAATGGTAAAGTAATTTTTGAAATCGGTCCAGTAGTTTTTCAATTTATTAGTTACAAACATACAAATCTTTCCTTTATATAAGATGAGTATATAATAATGTATAAGCTGAAAAAGCTAAGCTCATTTTGACATGACAAATCTAGTGCGAAGAATCAAAAGAACTACCCTACCTTTTCAGCTAAAGAACTAAGTGTCAATGGACACATTCTTAGATACAACTGATTTTAGATTAGATTAAAATTATATTACTTATTAGCTTCAACAGGCTAAGACTGTAATGTACAACGAAGTGTCAATAGGCACTTCCGCTCTTGTAAATTTCCAATCCTTATACCACAAGAATTTCAAATATTCAAAGTTAAAATTGATCCCACCTTTAATCCGTCATAACAATACTAAATTTAATAATAATTTAATCGATTGATCATTTCTGCCGTGAAGAAGTAACTAATAACTATCAAAGTCACTTTTAATATTCTTATTGATATGCGACGAATTCCAATCGTGAAATTTAATAACATAAAAAATAAACAGAAACATCGAGATGAAGCGTATGTGCGTAGAATTGATTGAATTAGAGCAAAGGGCCCCGGTCTTTGACTCGTTCTACCCATGTGCAGTGCACACATCAATTTGGGTAATTGACTGCACCGCGGCAAACAAAGCCAACGGTACATAGCGTCGATGAATGGTTGCCCTATTATGTAGGCACAGTAGGGCTGAGTATCATTCTGATTTTCCTGACCACATAGTGCATTAGACGGGTAATTAATGGGAATGTTGTGGCTATTGGGAAACAACGGTATGATTAATCAAAAGTAATTGTTTGCGAATTTGTACGTAAATCTTATATATAAAATTCTCGTGTCACAATGTTAGTTACCATACTCCTCTGAAACGGTTTGACCGATTCTCATGAAATTTTGTATGCATATTGGGTAGGTCTGAGAATCGGACAACATCTATTTTTCATCCCCCTAAATGTTAAGGGCAGTCCACCCCTATTTTTTTTTTAATTTTTAGATTTTATTTTTTTATGATACAGCATTAAAAAATACATACAACTCTAAATTTTCAACCCTCTACGATCAACCCCTATTTTTTTTCCGGGCAGGACGACGTCTGCCGGGACAGCTAGTAACCTATAAACACGTCTTTGTCGTGGTAGCTTAGTACCTAAGGCACCTGGCGCTTCGTTCTAATTACGCGTCTTCGACACCTGGTTGGAAATACGCGGCGCTTTAGCAGTTGTAAGAGTAGATTGTTACATTTATTTAGTTGCATAGTTGTTCTTGTCATGTTTCTTTTTAAGGTTGATAATTAATTTTGTTATGCACCCTCTTATTTCTAAACGATACAATCAGTCATGTCCTTAATTCTGACAGCACTTTTTCTAGATTATCGTCTTGTTACTCACATGTGATATTCAAATCTATATCCAAAAATGTGTTACTTAAACAAATAAGCGGTTTATTTATATTTTACACAAGTCTCACATCAATGTGAGGAGCAAGCATTAAAATTATAATTTGGTTGTACAAAAAGATTCGTCAAAACGTGTCATTGTAATAAATCTTCATTAATATTATTATCCGGTAGTAATCGAACAGAAAATTGAGAAACAACTGCGGCTGTGTATACGAAAGCAACACTTTTTGCCACATCATACTGTTTTCACTCCATTAACTACCTCGCTCATTTACAACTTGGCTTAAGCAGATCTCGAATCATTTACAAGTTCCATAAAGAACAATACGCGGGCAACTACACAGTCGTTATATCACGCAGAACTGACGGCAATAACAATTACGCAATGTTGTTAAATAATTAAAATAATTCCAACACATGAAAGGAATACGAAAGTTATATATGTATTTGTTAGTTTATACGAGCGGACAGACGAATTATCTCAAGATACATTTTATCATCTTACAGAACGTGAGTCTTATAATTTTTGTACGAATGTACCTACTGACGAAGTTGTAAATAGGTACAAGTAAAAGGAGTCAGATGACGCAATAATTATTATTTGAAAATTAATAAAAACTATTTCCATAGTAAAGGACTGGTGGATGTGCCCAATATAATAGGCGAGAGCAAGGCACATCGCTTGATGATGATGATCACGCGGTGAAAAGAGCCTATCTGGGCACACCAACGGGACGGCGACCAGTTATCGATGGAGTGACGTAGTGGTGGCTGATCTGTGCGAGCTGCTGCAAACCTATGACTGGCAGGAGTCAGCGTTGAACAGAAAGGAGTGGAGTATTCTCATTTCGGAGGCCAGGACTCATTTTGGGTCATTGAGCCACAGCAGTTAGTTAGTTTATTTCCATGGTGATAAAATATTTGAAAAGTGAAATGATAAGATGTTATTTTACCACCTGTTTTGTTATAAGAGTGTAATGTGTGTCCGCATCCCTATTGCAACAGCAGTACAAAAACTAAACGCGACGGCAGCGCCATCTTTTTGGTTATATTAGGCTATCCCACGAAAACGACGTACTACATCAGTTATCGGGATGAAAGTGTTGATCCGGAATATAAGCTCTGTGACGTTTCATTTAAATCCGTTCTGTAGATTTCACGTGATACACTAACAGTCAGATATACAAGCATTCTAAAAGCTATTATTATATATATTCTCCCAATTATTTGGGATCAGTTCAATATGTGTCTTCCTTCCATACACCTGTATTCTGAAGTACGTCCTCTGTCACACCACAAATAATCATATCGTTCTTCACACAATCTATCTATCTCTTTTTGGTCTACATTTTTATATGCATTTTAAAATCTGCTGCTTCAATTTTACTTCTTAAATATTTTTCTCATATTTAAATACATTGTAAAAACGCGACATCCCCACCAGATTTATTAAACTATAGAGTATAGATAGATAGACAGCCTCGCGGTTTAACCTACGGTGTATGTCCTCCTCCTTCATATTCTGCAATGACACATTTTGTTGTTATACGAGTAGATCTACGTATTTGTCTTTAACTTGCTAAATGAAAGGAAAATCGTTGCCATATGCAAAAGAAGGTACTATAATGTAGATTAGTAGAAACGTAACTCTACACCTCTTAAAATTTACATAGCTAGATGTCGCTACGAGTGATTCCTTTTTAGCTTTTTGCTTTCATTATTTAAGAAATATATCTTTTTTGTTAATTTTTTTACCTACTAAAACTCCCCATGGCCCTTCCAGTCGCCTATAGCCAGGGCCGCAGGAAGTGACTATGGTCTGCCCGCATCAGCCCTGGCAAGTGCCGGCCGAAAAGGCCTCATCCATTGTCACCACCATGCATGAGGCCTTTTGAATTTCTTCTTTCTATCTATCTAATTGTTTCTGAATGCGGGAAGACCCTCCCCTGGGTTTCGCTCGAGGCTTTTTGCTCACGGCGCTGGAGGTCATCCAAGCAAATCGAGCGCCAGAGTCTCCGTCTGCATGGGGGCGGAGCTAAGGCTCGACGCCCCCGCTCCCGTCCAAGATGTTGTCTTCCAGCATCGGCGGAGGATGGCCCTGCTCAAACCGGGGGAGTCAGGGCCGTCCTCTTGTCGCTCGTCACTTCTCACAGAATGCCCAGCCTATGGCCTTTGTATCGATCCAACGCCTAACAATATTTCAAAAGACTAGTAGATATTTTAAACATACATACATAAATGTACAATGTATGTATATATGAAAATACAATCTCTTCAGTTTCTATATCGATGTAGGTAAGAAATAATCAACACATCACTGCCGTAACAATTTTCCGCATTACAATCGAGGTAGGGAAGGCGGAAAACTTATGTTTTTTTTTATATGCGTGTTTTTCTAATCGTAGATCATTATTTTATCACTCTCTTGAGTGTTTAAAATTCATCACCAATGGCCACGCAATAACAAGGCTAGGGTGTACCCACTATGTTACAACGTATTACATTAGTGTTGTAATTTAAGGGCAGGTTATCTTAATTCAAGCATTAAGCTCGAAGTACGTAAATAGGTTCAGGCTATTTTATTACATTCATAGTAGACTAATTAATAAATAACAGAACATTGAATACTAACATTACTTCATGTACCTATCAAATAATTACTTAACGAGCAGGTTGTATATAACGTATAATTTTGCAACTGTAATACATCACTCAAGCAATTAATAGTTAATTTTGTGCAATGTATTATAACGAGTTGCAGGACTCGAATTAAATTTAGAATTACTATAGAATTTATTAGAACCATACAAACACGTATAACACAGGTGCAAATATAATAACACGCGCAAAGCCCTTTACTTAATGGGCTAACTGGCTAACTTGCCTCGCGGCTGGTTATCGCACGGCATTGCTTTATACTGCACAATTACGATATGTCTCTCGGCCGCGCAGACTGAATTTCTTAAAATCACACCTGGCTAATGACTACCATAAAAGATTGCAATACACAATGGGCTGTTTTTCTTATTACAAATTTTAAACACAAACAAAAGAAGTCCAAATGCCGAAAAGGTAATAAACTGCAGGTGTGAATTGGTGTTTGTCAGTCGTAACAGTATCATGAATGACCATTACCAAAATCGAGTTTGGGAACGACAAGACTAGGATGACCTGCCATTAAAACTGTAGATAACCTTGAATATCTAACTTCTGTTGAAAAATTAATCAAAAAATAAGATTAACGTAAGACGGACTAGATAAGATTTATGATTTCATTCATAAAACCCAACGAGTGTTTAATTGTTAGATATATTTGCATAAAAATATATGCAAAAGAAAATACTGTAAACTGAATTCAGTTTATGTAGAATAGCTAAGTACCTACAGGCGAGTTATATTACTCATCTAAAATAAAAAGCAAGTCAAAGTCAAAACTTATGTATTTTGAAATGTATTATTGTATATATATGACTATGTATGTCTGTATTAGTATTTTTATTTCTAAATTATTTTGAGTATTTATGTATCTATTGCCTTTTTCCTGCACCACTTTTATCGCCTGATTCAAATTTCTTTCGTTTAGGTTGCCTGGAAGAGATCGCTTTGAGCGATAAGGCCGCCTGTATTGCCTAGAAAATATTGTAAATATGGTCTGTTTTTGTAATTGTATATTTTGGCGTACAATCAAGTGTTATCTCTCTCTCTCTCAAATATCGAACAATAGAAAGGAAGGATGCGTCTTCTTAATTCTTCTTTATTTAAAAAAGTTATCACTCGCAAAATTGTTTCATACATAATGATGTTCACTACAACAAGGCTCCACTTCAGTACTAATTTGCGACTGCTTTAGTAACATGCTCATAAACAATTAATTCTCATTAACGCAACGATTGCGTGACACGAGCGCGTTCATTCATAAATGCGAAAAAACAATCAAAGTTCACTGATCTGACGCCGAAGATCGCCAACAATGGTACGGGAAATCTTTTTAAAATTATTTTTAATAAGTACGCATGCAAACCGCCACCCGTTGTGTTTCTGATGCGTTACTTTCACCGAGTGCTGGAGATTTCCATCATTGCATCGGCAACTTTCCAATACGGATGCGCAGAGCGTGGTGATGACAATGCAGAAAAAAAGAGTTCCGCAACCATTGAAAATGAACTTCTATACCGGGTGAAATTCAATAACGAACACGCGTCGAAATATCGAGAGTGAAATGGTGATGTTAAATGTTAATGTGTGAATGGTGGTGATGGTACGATATTTTCTGCTTTCCTTTGTTGTTTTCCTTTCTTCTTTCTTAGCAATTCATTTCGATATCCATACATTAAATTTCAACAATATGTAATAACTGTGAGATAAAAGGGTACGATCTTCGATAGCTTCATATGAGCCATGTCGTCTTGTATAATGTATTTTTCTAAAAACAGGTACTTTAACAACACACGAAAATTAAAAAAAATACGCTAGTTCATATAAGCCTTTAAACTAACAATATTAATTTATAAATATGAACGAAGAAATTTGTTTGCATTTTCTTCACAGATTCGGAAATTATCAAGTTATGGACAAAGGTATACAAGTATAAAAATGTCTATATGTAGCTAATTTAGATAACAGGTGTGAACACATTATTTTATTCCATAAAACGTGATAATTTTCATGTGAAACCGCATGATAAATTTTAGGTATTCAAATAGGATCGAGGTAATTTACAATTGGAAAGTGCCCAAATATATTATTCTACATCTGCAGAGTTACGTGAGACTGCATAATCCGACATCTCGATTACAAGTTATGCTCGTAACATCTGACTTGATAATGTGAACATCTGATTATGAATTCGCACTACAAATATGTGTATGTATGAAAGATTACTGTGACACGTAGACAGATGCAATTGAAGATATAAATATATATTATTATATAAAGTTTAATTATAGTCAAAGTGACTATGGAATTCCTAAAAAGAAAATAAAAAATATAAAGCAAATATGTATATTCATAACAATCTTTATTTTGATAGAATGTAGTACAGAAGTTGTTACTATACATTCTAAAAATAACTATAAAACTAATTTTTAATTTATCCTTCACATTTCAAAAGTCTTGACCAACTTATTTTAGAATATCTTTATTTAATAATAATATATAGTGTCAAAAACTCTACAATATGTCTGTATAACTATAGCATAATTTTGGTAAACAGTGAAGTCAGCAGAAAGAGCAATTTTTGATGTGGTAGAGCCATGATGGAATCATTTGCTCGATTACAGCTCGCTGAGCCGGCAGGAGCTGTGTGTCACCACGCTCTCACAGACCATCGGCCTGAAACGGTTAGTTCTGAGCCAATCCTGTTACGCAGGATGAGTGAGAGTTCCGATGGTACACATTCCCCTTCTCCTATTCCATACTTCCTCTCTGATCCCTCTATTGCATCCCCTGTACTCCGTCCCCCCTATCCCCCCTCCTACAGGCTGACGACGCGTTGGCTTCGCCCCTGGTGTTGCAAGGTATATAGGTATAGGCGACGGTAAGCACTTTCCATTAGATGGCCCATCTGCCTGCTTACCAGCTTCAGCTTCGTAGTAAAAAAATAGCAGGCATAATTGTGGGCTATCCTTTTGCCGGCCTACATTACTTCAACCCAGAGGCTTGGGATACGATTGCTGGCATGGTAAATTATGTAAATGAACTTTCTCTTATAAATGAGGTGTTGTAACCAGATCAAACAGTTCCTCGAAACACTCTCCATTGTACAGGGGGTAGAATACGCATAGGGACGCAAAGTCTCTCCGAAGGCTAAGCGATTCTAAGCCGCCTGTTAGTATGGGATCGTCAAGTATACGAACGGCGCGACGCTGGTTGCGAGTCGCGAGTCGGTCTGGTAAGCGGATGCCCCAGCCCACAAGTGTGAGCAGTATTCTAAATGCGGCCTAACTTGTGCTTTGTAAAGCACAAGTCTTTGCCGCGGGGTGAAATCTGCTTAGACTGGTTTAGCACATCAAGGTTTTTTAAGCCAAGTTTACTCTTGCCTTCCAGATGACCCCGAAACTGCACGTTGTTCGTTACATCAACGCCAAATGCTGTCGGACCAACTAATGACGGAACACAACTCAAGGTTGTTATGGCGGCATACTCTAGACCAGGGGTGGTCGCCATCCAGTCGAACAGATGCCCTACCACTTGGCTGTAGGTTGTTTTGTCGCCCCTTACGTCTGGCCGTCCGACCACAGGAAATTGTATTCTTTCTCCGGTTCTGCACCGAGAGTACAGGAAAAACACTTTAAATAAGTTACGTAATACAAAAACGGACCGTCACATTCAGAATGAATGACAGATTGTATTCAAACCTTATGTTACAGCATTTATCAATCAATACGTTCATATTGTATGACTTGTTTCTTGCGCGGCTCACATTTTCAATTTCACGCACCAAGTGTTAAAAATGTCAGTTAGCACTATAATTATAATGAATCTTGATAATACGTACTTAAAACTAAATATAAACAATTTTAAGCGCGATTTTAGTTTTACTTTTAATCTGACGCCTAACATACTAGGAGAAATAAAATCTCACCGCCTCCGCTGGCTCGGTCACGTGGAACGGATGGGAGAAGATAGAAGTGTCAAAAGGGCCTATTTGGGACGATCGGATGGGCGACGTCCGGTCGGTCGCCCCAAGTACCGGTTGAAGGACATAGTGTAGGCTGACCTGTGTGAGCTTCAAGCCCTAACTGGCAAGACATCGCACAGGACAGGAACAGGTGGCGTGTTCTCGTTTCGGAGGCCAAGACACATTTTGGGTTGCAGAGCCAATGGAGTTAGTTAGTTAGTTTTAATCTGACACTTGACCGCATTTTAGTAGTAGATGATAATGTGTAAGCGCGCTTATACATGACACCGCGACTGCGCCACTGCTGCCCTTCGGTTCGCATATATAAATAGTGGGAAGATGGAGGTTCGGCGATGGCGTATAAGTGGTGACTTTTATAGAGGCGCTGAAAGTTGTAAAATTACAAGTGCGTGTTGGTTCACGCAAACAACCGCCAATTGGCGACGAAACTGTAAAAAAGCATTTGATCCAAAAAAGTCCATACGTCATACATCGTTTAATTTAATCACTTAAAATTCAAAAACACTTTTTGTTAATTATGTTAAACTAAGATTAATAATCAAGGAGCAATCGTTGGCCATAAAGAGGTCATTGCACCACGCTCTCAAACAAGCAGCTTCAAAAACAATCCTAAGAAAATAATTTACTTATTTACATACACCCAATATCTGTCAGAAAAAATACACAAAGTCCTCAAGTCCCGTTTACCTTATGAAACAACTACGTCACCTGGTACCGTAACACACAAACATGTAATCATATAAACAAACGCGATAACGAACAACCTTGGTGGCAAGGCTGCCTCCTATATCATTACCCACATGTATGTATGATAATATATCGCCGCCAGTGTAAGAACATTAACCTAAAAAAGTATAAAAAAACCTGTCAAACGCGAACTGAAAGCGCTCCACCTTGGATTCCTTACATACTATTATGAACGTCGAATTCTATCCATTAAGTGCAATGTTTCCGTCAAAATATGTATAAAGGAAATTTTACACTGTGATTTTAAATCATATTAATTTTTTATAGATTTTACTGTGACTAGAGATAAATAAACATACTAACATAAAATATTTAGGGATAACAATAAAGAAATTTTCTTTTTTATAATCTTATATATAAAATTCTCGTGACACAATGTTAGTTACCACACTCCTCTGAAACGGTTTGTCCGATTCTCATGAAATTTTGTGAGCATATTGGGTAGGTAGGTCTGAGAATCGGACATCTATTTTTCATCCCCCTAAATGTTAAGGGTAGTCCACCCCTATTTTTTTTTTTAATTTTTATGATACAGCATTAAAAAACACATACAACCCTACATTTTCAACCCTCTACGATCAACCCCTATTTTTTATTTGTTAAATATCGATTGAGGCTTTTCCGGGCAGGGCGACGTCTGCCGGGACAGCTAGTTAATATAAAAGTATATTTTAGTTAAATTAGTTTTAATCATTCTAAAGGTGGTCTAAAAGATATCGCCGGCTGCGATAAGACATCCTATATAATATGTATGTGTAATTTATATATTCAATTATTATTAGTTCATTATTTTTTTACGTTCGTATAGGTTCGTGTTTGAGTCGTCTTTAGAGTGCAGATGCAGTCTGGGATGGAGCACGTTTATCTAGAAGATACGTATTCACTCGTGCCTTGTAGGCTCTAGGCAATATTTATCAGGAAAAACATACTTCGGTTTTCTTTTTTTGGGTATTTTATTTCTTTCTTGGGTAGTGAGCAACAGAAAGATGAGGCACTGACCCATCGAATGCGTACGGCGCTGAATAAATCTTTAGATACTGATAATTATATATAAATAACCATACATTTAATACCCAGGTGTCACGCACGACACAGGTGACAAAGCGTTAACGTCTGCACCTCATCCGAACAATAATAATTTTTTTCTTCAATAATTATTTAATGGGTTTACAACACGTATAAAATCCAAATGATTTGATGATAATCCGCCTAAATTAAAATATATATGCTCAAATGCAGAAGATGATACTAAGCTGCTTGACATTTTAATTAACAGCTATACTTAAAGTACCACAAACGTAACTGAGCATAAGTACTGTTTAAAAATACGCGCATTAGATATAAATCAATTGAGACAGAATAATAGATACTTCACTAAAAGTCTTCTTGGTCTCATGATTAAGCTTAGTTCACTGGATCTACAGATTTCCAACTGTGTCAGGCGCTCAGATTTGTAAGTTAGACACAATCCGAAATCTATCCTTTCCGATATATGATCTTATTCGGGTGTGAATACTATTTGATACAGTATGATTCGTTGTATGCATAAAAACAAAATCAATTTTGGGTTTACTCATTATTATTCGTTATCAATATAGTATCTCGGCGAAATTTTATTCAAACCTTTCATTCGTTCTGAAAGAATACCAATCAAAACGTTACAACAATACACGACCAGATCCCAGCCGGTGCAGTCGCGAACACCGAAGTAACATTCCACAAGGGATATCACCTCTGCGCCGGCGCACACCGGCCGGCGCGGCGCGGCGATCCACCGAACAGGTTATGCGCACGCCAAAACCCAACGCGCTTTAAGGACATTGTTAATTGCAATCGAGTTTCAGTCTCAACACATGTGTTTATTAATTTAAAGTTATGTAATTTTGACATATTCATAATGTCACTAATGCTGCCATGACAACATGACTGAGTCTACAATTATTTCTTATAAAAATCCCCGAAACAAATTTATTCTACTGTTTTACTATCATTACCTTAGAAATGAATAAAATAACAATAGCAGCGATCTGTGTAATCAATAAATAGACTTTAATCTTTATCATGACAGTCATGATACATATACCAAGTTTTATCTTACAAATTTTTTTGGAACAATATTAGTCAAATTGTATCTTTATTTAGATGACGAATATTAAACATTGTCTCTATCTTGTCTAAGATATTCAAACATCCATTCGTGTAATTTAATGCAAAAATCCTGTTTGTAACGTACGAAAATGATCTAAGGAAAAACAATGTAATATGTACATTAATATACAATTAGAATAAACTATAATATTGTTGGTACACGCCCCAGTGATTGGCATCTTGTTTATTCTATTTTAAGCTATACAACAATATTATTTATATAAGTGTATAAATACAAAATAAAAGGATTTCTTCCTGTTTTGAGTAAATTAATATGTTGCCAATATTTTTTGTAGTTTACCTCACTATGTTTTATTTAAACATTAATTCAGTTATTTAAAATAATAATACAATAGCCATCTTTGCCTTGCATATTCGTGATTAGGGACTAGGTGTTTTTTTAATAATGATACCCCTAATTAATTCTTAATTATATTACTATTGTACCCTGTCTTTTTATAGTTACGACAGCAGAATAGTCAATACCGGTACCTACAAGGGTTACTATTTTAATTCCTTTACTCATAGAATTTAGGTCACTATGAACGCAGATGACATCTTCTGTTCTTATATTACATACATCAGCTTAAATTCCTCAATCATTCAATCAAAACAATGACGCAACACGATCAAACACTTCAGATCCCTGCACTACATGCTCTATAATCATCATACAGTCCATTGTAACGATCATTGGTCGAGAGAATGTGTTAATTTGCGGAAACCGATACGATCCCAAAGTTGCCAAGTGGCAGTAGTATCACGCGAAACTGTAATTCGGTATGCATTTTCACTTAGCACTTCGTTGCTCGTAATGTTTCTGATTATAGCCAGTTTGTGAGTATCGCAAGGTTTAAAGATTTCAATTCGAGAGTGTTTATTGCTTTTTGTAACGGATTCTGCTGATATAAAAAATCGAAGCTAACGTGTTTTTCGATTGCGGAAGTTTAGGTGTTATTTTTGGACGTAAATATCCACCAAAGGGCGATTAAGGTGTTTGGTACTGTGGTTCTCGATACATGATATTGCAACTCAAATTAGTACGCGGTCTGTTTAAAGATGAAAGTATAAACTTACAGGCTTAAAAAGCTTACAGGCTACATTACTGTAGCAAAACAGTAAGACATTATTATTGGACAAAATGCGATAACAAGTCATTACCTATTGGTAACTTATGTATTTAGGAGTACAAGATAGGTACATTAAATCTCTATAAATAATATAAACGCGAAACTTTGTAAGAATGGATGTATGTTTGTTACTCTTTCACGCAAACACTACTGAATGGATTTTGATGAAACTTTACAGTAATATAGCTTACACATCAGAATAACACATAGGCTATAATTTATCAAGATACAGGGTGTTTGGCGCATGGACCGACAAAAAATTTTGGGGGATTGGGTGGATCAAGAGCTATCTTTAACCCATAGATACCTATGTCCCAAGTGTCACTGTAATCGAGATACGATTTTTTTTGTTTGTTTTTGAAAATTACCTGGTTCATCGTCTTTAAAACGACATATTTTTCTAGTTTGTTGTTGTAATTGAACCAAATAACTTCCATCGTAGTCTTTAATGTATGATTATTCTAAATTAAACATTAATTCTTAGCATTAGACAACAAAACGTTCTTGACGAGCTTTCAAACTCTTAAAAATGAATTAATCTATGAAAAAGGTCAAATTAAAAATTAATTATAAAAAAACTAAAAGGTATTAAGAATTTCATTTGATTGAAACAAAATCTGTACTTAATATCCTTTCCAACGATATACCACATGGCCTTGAAATTATTCCTTATGTGACCAAATTATCAAAATCAAAGTAGGGACGAACACGCACTCTAACACCGAACCCGTTTTTTAGAACAATGGTACGCAGGTAAACACTGTCTCTTTCTTGCACATGAAAATATCCCTTGTCTTTGTCTGTCATTGGATCGTAATTTGTGTCGTGGTCTTTGTTTAGTATTAGTTGAGATTTTACTATCATTGCTATCGGTATTGTCGCGATTCACATCTGCATTGTTGGAGTATTTTTGTGTTTAACTTTGTTTTTGTTACGTTCTGTTTTTGTTAAGTTTTCTTTGGTTGAACTATTCTGTTAAACTGTTGGTGTGTTTGTCTTCACTGTTCTCGTTACAATGTCTAACTACAGTAACGAAGAGTATGCTGATATGTTGTTGGCGTATGGCAGCGCCAATTGTAACGCTCGTGAAGCGCGTAGAATTTACCAGGAGCGATATCCTAATCGGCGTGTACCACACCACGAGACGTTTTCTACGACCTACCGGCGTCTGAGGGAGACTGGAAGCATAAATATTCTAGAGCCTCGAGTCAATGTGAGGCAACATAATGTTGCAGTGGATGAGAGTATTTTACAAGCTTTTGATGAGAATCCAACGACAAGTATTCGAGCTGTAGCTAAAAGACTTAACTTGTCGGTTTGGAAAGTCTGGTCAGTTCTTCGGCAAGATGGAAGGCATGCATTCCACTACACTCCTGTTCAAGTTATGTTTTTTAAACAATTCAAAACTCATTGCATGTGTTTTTACAACTTAATTTCAAGTACAACAATTTAACAAGTAAATTCTTACTCTAATAGTTAAAACAAATGTGTTTGTTTTTGTTCAAAAAAATAATTTATTCATTGTGGCCTTTGGGTCAGCTCACAGATGAAATAAATCGCGTTCGTACAATTCTCACGGATTTAATCGATTGTTCTAGGTCTCATAGACGATGATCATAGGAGGCGGCTGGAATTTTGCAGGTTTATGATGCATACAGACGTAGAAGATACAATTTTTTTTAAAAGAATTTTGTGGACTGATGAATCCAATTTCAATCATGAGGGGATTGTGAATCTCCACAACCTCCATCATTGGGGGATAAAAGGACAAAATCCCCGCAATAAAAGGCAAAGTTCATTTCAAAGTAAGTTTAGTGTGAACGTTTGGGCTGGGGTTATTGGAAGACACCTGATCGGTCCACATTTCTTACCGGAGCGCCTAACCGGAGAAAGTTATTTTTCTTTTTTAATAAATGACTTACCTGAATTGGTATTACCAATAGTAGAAGAAAAAGATTTTATTTTCCAAAATGATGGTTGCCCAGCACATTACCAACGAGACGTTCGAGAACATTTGGACAATTGTTTTCCCAATTCGTGGATCGGAAGAGGCGGTCCGATTCCTTGGCCTGCACGGTCACCAGACCTAACACCTCTGGATTTTTATATTTGGGGGCGCGCAAAAGAAATTGTTTATGCGACAGAAGTACAGACAAGGGAAATTTTAATAGAAAAAATAAATAGCGCCTTTCGCATAATGAAAGAAGAAATGCGATTAAAAACGACGACTGTGGAAATAAGAAAAAGATGTCGTGCATGCATTCACAATGGAGGCCGTCATTTTGAACCCAATCTGTGAATAAAATTTAATTAAAACGTCGTAAAATACAAACAAGGTGTTTTCTTTATTCTGACACTGGTTGAGTAATACCTTGTTTTGTGATCACATGAATAATTTCAAGGCCATGTGGTATATCGTTGGAAAGGATATTAAGTACAGATTTTGTTTCAATCAAATGAAATTCTTAATACCTTTTAGTTTTTTTTTATAATTAATTTTGAATTTGACCTTTTTCATAGATTAATTCATTTTTAAGAGTTTGAAAGCTCGTCAAGAACGTTTTGTTGTCTAATGCTAAGAATTAATGTTTAATTTAGAATAATCATACATTAAAGACTGCGATAGAAGTTATTTGGTTCAATTACAACAACAAACTATAAAAATATGTCGTTTTAAAGACGATGAACCAGGTAATTTTCAAAAACAAACAAAAAAAATCGTATCTCGATTACAGTGACACTTGGGACGTAGGTATCTATTGGTTAAAGATAGCTCTTGATCCACCCAATCCCCCAAAAAATTTTGTCGGTCCATGCGCCAAACATCCTGTATAGTGTGAATTATCCAAAATGTAACAACGATTTTCCATCACAACGCGGGTAAAACCGCGGGCGCAGCTAGTATCATATATGTATGCACGAGTATTATTGGGATTAAAGTACGACAATATTAATAAAATGATGGATAGTTCTATTCAATTAGTAGAAGAGACGGTGAAGATCGACCTTAACCCATCTGATAATCAGACGAGACATTTTTTTTAAATCACATTTTATTGATTAGTAAACACACGACTTGTGTTTACAAATTTGCCAATCGAAAAGTTTATTGGCTATTTTTAATTAAACTTATTTAAATCATTTTTTTTATAACCTTCACTCTTAATAACTGAACACATTTAGTTTCAACTGATAGTTTTTAACATAGAGAATGTGCCTTGATAGGCTTGCCTACTAATTTCTGTTCATGGCTACCTGGCAAGAACGTACGAACAAGTAAGTTAATATAGGTAACTAAACCGTTTTGTTGACGCATAAAAATTGGTATCATAAGAAAGATAATTTATTTACAAAAATAACCGTATGGGAGTAGCCTGCCAAAGACCGTGCATGGAATATTATTGCTGTGCTTTGAAGTTAACTTTAATTTTTTTTTCTCTTTTTTAAAAACTCATTGTACATACATACTTGAACCCTCTACAGATCGACTACATTATAGACTAGCGACAAAGAAATTTATTAATAAAAAAATGAATAATAAACATTTTCTAATTTTTCCAACGGGGTTCTATTCTAAAGCATTTCAAGAATTGCTCCAAGAAAGGAAAAAAATCTTAAATTTATAGTTTAACAATTATCACACTTGCAATGTTCATGTTCAAGCAAAAAAAAATATTAATTAACTATTGTATAACTAAATGAAAAATTGTTATAAAAAAAAATTTCAAGCAGATTATTGTTCATTCATCTATTCAGTTAGTGCCTGAATTTTTTCAATTTTTATTTTCATATTTAGTATGTTTAAATAATATTTATTCATTAAAGGGCCGATGTGGGTGTGGCTTGCGTAAGCCAGAGTACCCGTTTTCAGCCGTATTTTCATCCCTCTGGGAAAATTATAAATATTCATCTTACAGTTTCGGGAGTCGAGACTTTTTTTAGGCAATTTTCTCCTCTTTTCGAATCTTTTTTCAAATTTGAAAAATCTTTATTACCTTTTGAGATATTTGCAAAAAAACTAAACACCCTTTTTTTTAGTTAATTGTTAATAACTTTTACAATTTTTGCAAGCGGAACTTAATTTTTTTCAAAAATCATTTAGATGCCATTCCGAATCGAATGACACCTCATTTATAATTTTCGGAGACTGCTGAAAAAAGTTGGTCGAAAAGGCAGTTGTTTACTAGTCTACTAGCCGTTTCAGAGAAGACAGAGAGAATAAAAAGAAAAAAAAATGATTTTTCATATAACTTCATGTATGCATTAAGCAAAAAAACTGTTATTTTAACATTACAAACAAACACTTCGATTTTATTTATTTGTATGAAGATCACAGTAACAAAAATATTGAAACATAAATAAATGCTAATTTAATAAAATCACAACCAAAAAATGAAACCAATGGAAAGTAAAATTTAATTTTAAATATTACTTAATACAGATTATATAAAATACCGATTACTTGTTTCGTCATCTGAAACCTGTATTTTGAAGTTAAATTTATTGGCATGTATAAACTTGCATCCATTAAGCTCTTACCTTATTTGTCAAGACATGCACTTACTTCTTAGTGTTTTTCAATTCCTGAGAAAAAGTTAATTACTGTTCTCAGGTATTGATTTTACGTTTTCACGTAAACTTATTACTTATTTATGTTTTAGACTTATTTATGTACACAAATATATAAAATGGTCTTCGAGATAACGTCGATTCCTTCATTAAAACAAAGAGCCCGAGATAAAATATAAATAATGATGAAAAAATCTTTTTTATCTCTTTTTCTTCTCCTTTAAACAGTGATAACAAGCTGCGAAAGGTGTTACATAGAACAGGAAGTTGTTATAAATTTTGACTTACATGTATGACCTTCAAAACGTGTTCTCCAGTGGAACTTATTTTGTATAAAAACTTTTGAATTTGAATCTACCGCCTTGTATGTAAACCGATCAAGTGTAATACTGTTAACATGCAAACAAGATTATAGGAGTATGTATCACAGAGGAGGCCAAAATCTCACAGACAAGAGACCAAATTAATAGCAATAATAGGAATAAGTCATGGTATGGTTTGGCAAAATCGCATTGCAATAATGATTTTCGACTTATATAAAACTAGTAAGCAAAATCTATAAAAGATAAAACATTATTTCATATCGAAGTTTTTCTTATACAAATTTTCGGGCAACGCAAACCACGAAACACAATTTGAATACAAAACTTAAAGGGAAATAATATATTTCTTCCTTTTCACCAATGGGTCAAAAGTTAGCGTCTTGGGAAAGTAATAAAGTACGCTAACCCTTTCCGACCCTTTTTTTTTGCAACTGAGGTTTTCTTAAAGTAAAGAAAAAGAATATTAAACACTTCTAGCGTTCTCGGCAGTCGTTGTCTTATCGTGAAAAAATAAAAACCTAGAACCCGATTCCAGCGCTACTTACCGGGTCTAATTTTGAATCTAAACCACTCACACACTTAAAATTTCATCATTTATTTTTATTGCAGGAGTTCAACAGACAGACAAACTGCCCACTTGATGGAAAGCGGTTACCATAGCCTATGGACATTTGCAAGACCAAAGGTGCTACAAATGCGCTGCTGCTCTCTTAAGGGAGACTGGAACCTGGTCACTAATGCCGGAATACAACTCAAGGTTGTTATGGCGACATACTTTAGACCAGGGGTGGTAGCCATCCATTCGGGGAAATGCCCTACCACCTGGCTGTGGGTTGTTTTGTCGCCTCTTACAACAGGCCAACCGGCCGCAGGAAAATGTACTCTTTCTCCGTTCCTGCACAGATAAAAATCGAAAAACCCGATTCCACCGTCCAAGTATTTTAATGGGGATCATTGATTTTCATATAGCCTACATTAATCAGGGATGATATAGTATACCAATGGTGAAAGAATTTTTAAAATCGGTCCAGTAGTTTTTGAGTTTATTCTTCCTCCTATTTCCTCTTTATAATATTAGTATAGATGTAGAAGAATAAATAAAAGACTAATTTTTGACTTTAGTCGAAAACCCGTAGTAAAGTTGTGTATGCCAACGAAGAGCAGATCGTACTTAAGCGGCACAATTAGGAGCTTCAAGTGACGGGGATAAATAGGCTGTTGTGGATAAGTAGCGGGGCATGAGAAAGGTCAGCGTCAGGAACTCCCGGATGAGGGAGTTTGTGACGAACCAGCCTTTATGTCCGTGACAAAGCAGACAAAGTGCACGGATATCATCTTCGTTGGGGTGTCTTCATTTTAGTGAAAACGTTGTCTTATCAAGCCTGCTTCGCCAGATCTCAGTAGAAATTTTAATCACAAAGATATTAGCTTTACATTATGAGGCTTGGACATACGCGCCTACAGTCTAACAGTAAGAGATTCGGAAGACAACACGAGGTGGAGAATAAAAGTGTGTGTGCAATTCACACACGGCACAAGTGAAACTTAAGAAAAGTAACCTACGAGATAATGAGATAAATATACAGTATCAGGAGTATTAGGATAATTATAAAGTTTATAATATTTTTATCAATTATTATATTATAAAATGTGAAATAGTATTTAATTACTAACTATAATATAAATTACATACTATTGAATACAATGTAAGTTGTGTATGCCAACGAAGAGCAGATCGTTTTTATCAATCCCAAAAATTATTTTATATTTTAATGCAAAATATTACATTACATATTTAAGAGATATCATAACAAATAGTATTCAGATTCCATGTTTTCACTTTGAATAAATGACATGAGAGGCTTATGATAACTAAAATAGGAAACAAATGCTTTAGTTTCAATTTGTTTCATGAACTTCAAAACATTTCCAACTCTATCTGTATGAGCATAGTGTGTTTCATTAAATTCACGGCGTCACGCTTTTTCGTTTCCATTGAAATAATTCACTACCGTGGCTAAAAAAAAACGTTTCAATTCAAAAACTAGGAAAGCGGACAATGGGCTCCAAAGTAGACGTCCTAGACGTAATTGAGTCGTAACGTTATAATAATGATGAGTAAATACTCGTACACTAGTATAAACTGAGGGAACGTTATTTATGTATTAAAAACTGGATATTTTATTTCCGATTATAAAATTATCAGAGATGCGGTTTTCCCCTTCAGTTAACTTAAGGGCGATAATAAAATAGTAAGTAAGCTTCAATAACAGTTATGTTTATAATTAAACGCTTTGTAATCCGCGCACTGAGGTTTCACCTTGCGCGTTTAGATTGAAGGTTACATCCTGTCTTGTCGTTAATCACTTCTTCCTTACCTACAAAAGAAATCATTCACACATATGTACATACTAATGTATAAGACAGTAAGTTTGGTTGTATTGGTGTGTGAATGTTTATTTGGATAGTCTTGGGAATGGTCACATCCTCGACATAAATATTTTGCGTCTGCTACTCTCGTAAAAACTCTAACACAGTCTTCGGAGTCTGGTGTGCAACGACATTTAACCAATGGTTAAAATGAAATAATCGCTAAAAATATATGGCTAAACATTGATTATTTTATTGTAACCACCGGTTAAATGTCGGTGCACACCAACCTTAGACAAATTTATGTTTTGTGTATTGTTTTATACGAAAATTAGCCTAAAGCTAAAATTTATTACATTAATACATTTACGACCATAATAAGAAATAATTATTGCTTAAATTGATCTTAAATCAGCTCTAAAGTTATTACGCTACACTATCACAAAATGGCCAGTTACTCAATGAATTTTATTAAATTTCTGAATTAAAAATGTAAAAATCAAATTTTGTTGAAAATTATGTATTAATAAAATTTATCATAATTATTAACGAAACCATCAACCGTATCGTGCAAACCGAGATATAATCTCAATTTTTTATCGTTTCAGGTCACAAACATCAGACTCATATATGGACACGAATATGAGGCTTCCTGTCATCTTAAACCTTTATTATCGTCGTCAGATAACTACAATCCACTGCTGGACGTGAGCTTTCCCAAGTTTGCAGTACATATTCTGGATCTCCGCTTCCTGCATTTAATTCCTACCGGCGACCTTGCAATGGTCTTCGGTCTAATGGGCTGAAGAGCGTTCTACACTAGTTTTATTAAGACGCCGACTTCGTTCGGAATGATCTACTCCATCATCCATCAGTTTTTGATGTTAATCATTTTTGAAATAAAATTGTTTAATATTTAATAAACAATACATTCCGAGTGGATGGTGGCGATTAGCGCTACACTGAATATATAGCGTAACCCCTCATCTCGACCTTTCAAGTTTATTATACGAGTGATACATAGATGAAATTCTACGGAAATCGAGATAAATAGAAATTTATTTATTATTGACAAAAAATGATAAACCACACACTTGACTTTACTTTTATTCTCATCAAAACAAGTGTGACTCAGAGAAAATATCTTATTCTTTGCCAAGATGTCCTTCCAGACGTGATAATTTTGATAATGTGATTCACGCTGTGAGCGGTAAACATGAGATGCAATCTGGAATTGAATGTGTTTTTAATTTTGTTTAATACTTATGAAATGGCGAAACTAAAAGAAACATCTACGATGTTGCAAGTGAAAACATAAGTTCCGATTCACACAAACGTTACAAAGTTGATATAGCTCGTAGGTTATTTAAGCTTTATATTCTTGAACAGTAATCAGTCTTTGATAAAATCTCATATGCCAAATCGCTAAGATTTGAATAATCGTGCAAGAATGTGATGTCTCGGGTATTTCAAGAGTTTTTAATTTGAATAGATTATCATGTATTATTTTCTGTTATCGCCGAAGTACCGCGACCAATGCGGAATTCTACCTAAAATATATGTTGGTAGACGGGGGAATATCGCTTTTATCAAAGTCATGATCTACAACAGTATGGGAGCTAGTAAGAAGAAGACCATCAGGCCAGCTAATGACCTATTTAATAAAAAAGATTGTACAAAAGCGCAACAAATCAATCAAATCTACAAAATATAGCATCACAGCATGTCAATAGGCAGTATTCTGGCGCTGTACGAAATTTTCGCTTAAAAGCTTATTGCAGATCCATAAATAAATAATATTCGGCCCACCAAAATGAGCCATAACTAATTTAGGCTTCCCCATCTACAAAGTAATGGAAACTAACCCAGCCTCTTTCACAGTTCTATCAATTGCAGGGTTTTCAATATCAGAAATGTCGCACCTGTACGATATAAACTCCAAATGCGGCAGGCTGAAAAACTTACAGCATTCAATATTATTGAAAATTATTTATTATTAGAATCTTCAATGCTCATTAGATTCTTATAAATACGTAGTTCTCTAACTGTACAATTAACTACAAAAGAACTATTACGAACGTTGAAACAAGAATCAGGAAATATTATGAAAAACTTAGACACGTAAATCTACTAAATCAAGTTACTTCAGCCATTTACAAGTTTTTTTTCAGATGGAACGCTCGTTAATCACAAAACCTCGCGTTACGTGCTAAGTAACAGTTTTTACCGATGCTTTTTACTGGGATTAAAAGCTGTAAAAAGAAAATCAAACACCATAGAACCTCTTACTTTCTGATAGTAGTATCCAATGTTAGGGTAATACTTTAAAAATTTCACGCAAAACATTGTTCTTCAGCTTCCTTCATTTAGCCCAAATCAATAGTTATACCGTAACTTGCTACTTTGGGAGTTAGTGACGCGTCTTATAAAAATACATGTTACGTAGCCATTACATAGTGATTTTGTCACCAGTTATATTTGACTTGCTAGAGATGTGGTCTATCAAAAACCTGTCTAAATGTCTCGACTGTTTTTGCAATACCTAATGTGTATCTTAATTATATAAAATGTTCAGAAACTCAAGCCGTTTGCGTTGTTGTTTGAAATTTTCGATATCCTAGTGTTACTTCCGAGTGTATCGCCAGAATATGCTTTGCAGATATAAAAGAGATTCTTATTCTTCTTTCTCACCTATTTAGGCTATTTGTTACAAGTGTTTGAAAACATTTGGTTTATATTGTTACGAGTGCGGGACTCGAATTAAAATGCCGTTAGAATGTATATAGAATTTATTGGAACTATACAAACACGTATAAAACAGGTACAAATATAACTGAATACAACCAGTACAAACTGCACGATTCAATAACACGCGCAAAGTCCGTCACTATATCGCTTATCGAATGTACACGTCTTGCATTGATCGTGGTTTTCGCTAGACTGCCTTACCACCCCCCCCCCCCCATTCGGGCATCGTTTTATACTAAACTGTATACAACAAAGGATCGCGTGGACTAAGGTTTCCGAGAAACCGTAATCTGCACACCTACGACGGGTAAACAAGTACAAAATAACAATAGGCTATTGTCTAATAAATTTTAAACACGAAGTAAACAAAAGAAGTCCGAATGCGGGAAAGGTAATGAATCAGGTTTATGGCAGGCAGGTGTGCATCCACTTTTTGTTGGCATGTAACAATATTTTAAAACAAAAACAATTCCTGCACCTACTTGTATTAAGTAGGGCATCAACACGATGTGGTCATCTTAACAACTTACCCCCTTTTTCACAATACTTATACGAGGCCCATAATCCTCGTCATCAAAAAAAGTAATAAAAATTTTAACGCATTATTTATGCGTTTATGAATAAAGGGGTTTTTGATAAATTAGTCCTGTATATCTCCTAAGTCTTGCTAATATTGATAATGAATATTCTTAAACCATACGAACTAGGATTAGATCCTATTTAGGATATATAAGAACTTTGGAAGAGTATTTTAGAAGCATTTTTAAATATACATGTCTGTTTTAGTGAAAATGTCACCATATTAGTAACACCTACACCTTGTGGGTGCTAAATAAAATTAAGGGAGAAAAGTACACACAAGTCTTCGTAAATTTTATAAATTGTACGATTATTCCTTGAATGCCAGTGAGAATCAAATCCTCAATCTAACCCTTCAAAACCTTTCCGTACGCGTCATTATTAGATAGTCTACTAACAGATATAGATTTTAAATAATAGGTACACGAACAAAAAAATTTTAATCATTGTAGTAAGTATGTAGGTTAATTCTACATTCTACTTTAGATTCTAATCTATTGTTAAACGATGCCAGAGTCAGCCTTCTCACAACAGACCCTGAAGATACACTTCATTTCCTGACGACATTTCCTTTACCATGCGTTCCAACATAACTTAATACCTACGTTCAGGAAATATGTTATGAATCATATTTATGTTATTGTAAGTCGAAGCTTTGACCTTCTACTTGTAACAAATTTGGACGTAAACATACGCAGCTAAAATAATTTTTTGAACAGCTGTCGTTCTGCGTTTGAGACTTGCGATACAAAATTGCGTTTTTGTAATTAGAAATAAGAGACGGTTCAGTAATATTTGCAAATTACTTTAAAATTTTATAATACATAGTTAACGTTGAATTATTGTTTTTAAATTGGTCTCCAACTCATGTATAGCATGTGACGCTCACTCACAAGACTCATGAGATATATAACAGTACACAAGTACGTTTACTATGACCAATGTCACCACAATAGGACACAATATTACTATAGTACAATTATTTTCTCCGTGCAGTTAGGGTCATAAATAATCGGAGCAGTGAAGCGAGTATTTCGCTCTCTGTTCCACTCACGGGCTTTATGGGCAGGCATAGTGATACGCATTATTATTGTCGATAATCGTTATCGATAGTGTATTTAGCTTTGTCATTTTGTGGGTTAGTGATATAAATGAAAGAAAATAATAGATAAAACAACGTATTTATTAAAATAAGAATAATAATGATTTAAAATAAATTATTAATTAGGTATCTATGTATTAAAAAACTATAAGTACAAAAGTTTAGAATGTAACAAGTTATATTAAAAATAAATATAAATACTTATATCTAACTTTAAAATTAAGAGCAAAAAAGATAATAATGATTTTTATAAGAATGATAATCTTTCTTTGATAAGAATGAGTTTTTATCATTAATGGCGTTGTGCCCGCGCAACATGCTCACCGCCCTAGCCGGGCCGAGGCCGAGTTAGATTTATGACCCAAACTGCACGGATAAAATAATTCTACTATAGTTACAATTTTTAGGCAAAACAATAAGCCTCGCAGGCAACTTAGAATATTCTTAGTTAATCTAGTGAAGTAGGTGGTATATAACACACCACAGACACTGAGAAGCAAATCAAGATGAATCTAAAGTATCTAGTAATGAAAGTTGATAATTTGGCGAAACCACATGATCATCGAATATTTCGACATGATGGCATGACCGTGACATTAGCACAGATAGACTAATTCGAGCCACAGTTATAACTCGCAAATACGACAAAATTGGATAGATGTAACACCAGAGACGTGTTAATTGACTTAATGGATATGTCGTGTTTTTGTTACATAAACTTTAGGGCGAATCCATTTTGACCACGACCCATATAATTTTCGACGGGAGTTGACATTTCCTCAGTAATGCATTGTGGTCATTCATCTATATCAACACTATAAAGCTCTTTCTTGAACAGCAAATATATAGTCACAACGACAAGACATGTATGTTAAACTACAAGATAGATGGGTACAAAACAGCGGTAGACCAAAAAAACGATGGATGGATTGTGTGAAGGATGATATAATGATATGTGGTGTGACAGAAGATGTATGTCAGAGTAGAGGAGTGTGGAAGGAAAACACATATTGTGCTCAAGTAATTGGGATATAGTGAAAGAAAAGAGAGAACGATAAGACATAAATGATAGCGCAATTGGCGTTCTTATTACTGAAGTAGCATGTCTTCCACACAGCAAAGAATATCATCATTTAATTTTCATCATATTGCATAATAGGTATAACATTGTGCATTAAATAGATTCATTTAAAGCACATAACTATGGTGGAATAAATTACATTTAATAAGTCTTATTTCAATAGCAGATGAATGTCAATGTGGTTAGTAAAATGTGACTTTTTCCAGCTGCCATGAAAAATGTGTCGTACAGCGTAGTAAAATATCTTCAACTTGCTAGTCTGCGGGCTCTTATAAGGCGCTATTGCCTGATCTCATTTTTACTTGAAGATTTTCTAAAACTGGGTAGATTTTCAAATCACGTAAATCAATAATTAAACATTAAGAAGAGCTCTAATACAATACTAGCGATAGGTGAAATACATATACCAATGAAATACCTAAATGCTGCTCCTGTCTAATAACCATCTACTTATTTCAACATTATCAATTACCAAATAATACAAGAAGGTTACATTTAATAATATTATTACATTTCACACACATAAAAATATGCTCTTGTATCTGTCATACATACATAGATAGACATGATGTCAGCATTAAAAAATTCTTTCAGCACAACACAAAGGTGCCAATTGTGCTAACAAATTATAGTAAATGCCGTCTGCGACAAAAGTATTTGCCTACGTATTTTATATATTATAGATTGAACATATAGAATACTTTATCAATGTCTTTGATAAGTGATTGCGAACATTGACATGCGACATTTAGGTAGGGACTATAAAAAGTTTTCTTCTATTAAAACGCAGCATATACTATTTATAAATAGTATATACTATGAAATATACATGCTTGCAGGTTTACCGATGATCACCCCTTCGCTTCACACGTCGGCCAAAGAAAGGGGTTCATTGTCATCCGTTGGCTCAATGTGTACGTTTCGTCAAACAATCGAATACCTATATGGATTTATTTGGTTTGCCGTATTTCCAGAGTAAGTTTTTGACCCAATGTGTATGCCGCTTAATTAGCACTACTATAAAGTAGACGAGCGTGAATCATCGGTGAATAGGACAGCTGCTCATTGGCAAACCTTCTGCGCCTGTCTTATACATATTTACATGCCTGTGTACCATAGGGTTGTATGAAGAAGCGATAATGAAGCAAGTGAGGTGTGTAAGAATAAGCCTAAATGGCGCTCTGTTGTTCGTGCCTACCCCGCAAGGGACCTGGCGTGAAGTTATGTATGTACCATAGGGTTAGCAAAGTTGATGATTTTTCACTTGCTAAGATTTTGGCACACACTTTTTCCTTCGTCTTCTTTCATTGATCTCTTCATACGTGCCTTTTATTGGGGTGCTTTTATAAATAATATCCTAAAGATAAGCTTATATCTTAGATCCCTCTAATGCACGGACTCGATCTGAGATAATGTCAAATTTATTGACCGTGGTCGAATAAGTCTTATTTATTATTTACGTTCGTGTGTACATACAAACCCAACATGTTAATATACATTGAGTACGTGAAACGGACACTATTCCTAACATTATCCCAGATGGAGCAGTAGGATAAGATTACGTGTAAGTACGAAATAAGGAGCTAGGAATAAAACAAAATAATTTATTAAAATCACTCCAATTTCATTTAAATCCAAACATGCAACACGCTCAAACATTTTATTTTACATATCACGTAACCTGCCTTACGCTCTAGACTCCAGGCAAACACGTAGCCTAACTACGTGCGAAGGTCTATGTCAAGGTTAGGGAAACCGAATACGACTCATGCAAACGCAATCCGTAACGTCAGTGGAACAACGTCGTAAGGAGAATAGCGGTCATAGTGGTTTTCAGTGAGGAAGATCGGTTCAGTTGCTCGGCGTGCGTGTGGGGATATAAATTATATTAAGTAATTATGTTTTCACTTCACGCTAAGGCAGCATCCTCGGTATATAATAATAATTATAATAATCAGTAGAGAAATACACATACGGCATATCACCAAGCTAATGCGGATAGATTGTGTGAAAGATGACACTATGATACGTGTTGTAACACAAAACGTATGCCAGAATAGAGGAGTATAGAAGGAAAAGGCATATTGTGCCGACCCCTAATAATAGGGAAAAGGTGAAAGAATACATAGAAACTAATCAAGTTAGACAACCAATGGACAACAAGACCATAATAAATAACGGAAAATTAATTTAAGAAATTTACCACGCTACGGGAATCGAACCTGGAATATCTGCGTGCCAGTAAGCTAGCTTGTGCATTTTTTTTATTGCAGGAGTTCAGCAGATAGGCATACGGCCCACTTGATGGAAAGCTATTACCATCGCCTATGAACATTTGCATCACCAAAGGTGCTACAAATGCGCTGCTGCTCTCTTAAGGGAGATTGGAACCTGGTCACTATTGCCGGAACACAACTCAAGGTTGTTATGGCGACATGATTTAGACTAGGGGTGGTAGCCATCCAGTCTGGCAAATGCCCTACAACCTGGGTGTGGGTTGTTGTTTCTCCGTTCCTGCGCGGAAAAAAAGGTCTAATAAATCTAGTCACAATAACTATATCTAATTTGTTTAAAATCATAAAATGTATTATTATTGACGAGATGAAACAGGTTCCCCACTGATCCGACTGCACTGTAAAACTTAGATACGTCGTTTTACCGCCAACATTATAATATGAATAATGATCAATTGAATTGTTTTGCGGTTTATTGCGTTATGATTATTCAGGACACGATTTTTATTTAATACACTATGAATAACAATGAATGAGTTTCGCTAGTGGCCTCAGAAAAATATTTACAGGATTGTTAGCAAGGATTTATTTATTTCCTTGAGTCATGGTGTTTACCTTCAAATAGAGATTACATTGAATCAACAAACGGAATTTTTTTTATGTTACGTCTTACACTTCCTATTTTTGCGAGAGTTTATTCCTTCTTCTAAGTCAAACTAAAGGAATTAAGAAAACTAGGTTTTAACGGTTTTGAGCTCGGTAATTTATTTGATTTTCATTATTCCGACGTTTCAGCCACTTTTCAGTAGCCGTGATCACGATTTAACAATACTAATTGACACTTGACATCTTTGTCTTCCGTGATCACGGCTACCGAAAAGTGACCGTAACGTCGGAATAATGATAATCAAATAAATTACCGCGCTTAAAACCGTTAAAACGTAGTTTAATTATGTATATTAGTATAGAATAAGCTAGTTTCTGTGCAATCGAACAACCTCAAGCCGCTCCCGGGAAAATATCCGCGGGATTCCCGGGACAACTATATCACACAATTTAATTCATAAAAATTGCTATTGATGACTGAAAAAAATCACATTAGAATTTGATTTTTTTTATATCTGGCCCTATATAAATCATTCCTAGAAAAATTCCCCCAGGATTAAAAATAGCGCAGATTTTAAGTGTCAGAATTTGCTCTAGCACAACGAAAACCGCCTCGAAATCGGTCCAGTAGTTTTTAGCCGGAACAAACAGACAAGAAATCTAAAAATAATTGCATTATATTCTCTATCATTCATTTACCTACTATTGATTGTGTTGTTTTTTAAATAGCTTTTGTACAGTTTATAATTGTATAATATTATAGATATCCGAGGGCTTCATAACAAATGGGCGTACAGACAAAAGTGCAGTTTTATACAAGGGACAAAATTGTGAATAAATCAAAACTAGTTGATTGTATAAGGCTGAAATTTAGATTACCCTTCTATTTAGGTACACTTGTATACTGGTAAGAACTTCTAAATTGTGACATGCATAGATTTTAGTAAACAACAAAAAAATGGCATTTTTGCCTATACACACACCCTTTTGTTATGAAGCACTCGATATGTATTTTAAATAAATGTTGCTAATAAAAAGGATGAAAATGAAATAAAAATATTTTAGCTAAATGTGTTGCTGGACAATTTCTTGCCACTTCTTCTCCTTAAACAGCAATAACACATTGCAAAATGGTGTATATAGAGTGTGTAGTGCCCATCAATTTTAACCTATGTGTATGACCTTCAAAAATGTTCTCCAGTGGAGCTTATTTTCAATATATTAGCTTTTGCTTAGCTTAGAAGTATACAATGTGTATTGGTTTCTGAAATAAAACAATATTGTTTACTACCACATTCTTCTAATTTACTTTAAAAAAAAGCTTCTATAACTCATATCAAAGTAAGTCTTAGTTTATATATGACTTAACAAAACAAACAAAACCTTTATAGTTTTTATTACACAATGGAAAACATCAACCCTGAATTCTATCTGAAATCTTAATAAGGTCACAAGTAAAATAAGTTACTGAATAACATAATTGATTTATGGGAATGAAATTCAACAATTAATAATATCAAAACACTCACACCACACAATTAATTCATTCAAAACAACTAAAACCCACTACAATTATATAAAAAATTCAACATAATATTTTATTTAAATATTCATCTTCTTACAATCTAGGCCCAACAATGCATAAAAGTCTATCCATCCTTTTAACAGTTCCAACAAGATTTGTAGTAGAGTCATTCAAAAGGCTAGAGGATAATAAATCTTAATATTGCTCTTATAGTGTTCTATGGCTTTCCTATCACAAAAGCAGTAACTTTTTTTAATCATCCACTTTCTTAGAGACTATAAGACACAAAGAATCGCAAAAGAACATTTATTATAATAAAATCAAGAGTGAAATTGTATCATGAAAGTGGAGGCATTGAGCCAATTTCGTAACACAAGAAATTCAGACATTTATTATTGAACAAAAGGTGGATGATTTGCCAAATTGTGTGTTGGAGTAATTGTAATTAATTGAATTGTTTTGTCAAGGAATCTCTGTGGGGTCTTTGTGGGTTCATTTGGATGCTTTAGTAAACTAGTAAACAGACTTCATATATGTCTGTTTGTACTTGTTAATAATATATGAAATAGAAAAATCAATTTGCATGTATTCAATGTTATTATTTATTATTAGACTTTTCCCTGTCAATCTTGGGAAAAAATCTAGTTAGATTTCTTATATATATATATATATATATATATATATATAAATCTGGAGGAGTTAGCAGAGGGAGTTAGAGGAGGTGGTAGCTGTTATACAGGAATCCAACCTAATCATTCTTTGTTTTTACAAGCTTTTAATTAACTTGCAATAGATGTACCTATGTATGTAAGTTATCTTGCTAGATAAATTTAACCAACATCCCGGTTTCCGATTGAGCTGAAAATTTGAACGAATATATATATAGTGTGACAATGCAATAAGATGGTACCATGGAGCTGATCTGATGATGGAGTCGGCCATAGGAACTCCTGTACTAACAGGATACACCCGTCGTGTTTGGGCTCATTTTACTTGTCTTGACCTAGCACTCTGCTGCTACATGATATCCAGAATCTCAAAAGCTTATTTACATATTTAAAAACCTTTTTTAAAAAAGATTATTGTGATTTCACATCAGCTACTTTGTTTAGGAGATTCTAGAATTGGCCAGATCCTTGAATATAAGATTTTGCCCCAATGCCACTGTAATTGGTTGGAGCCACAAGTGGCTGCTTATTTATATTAGAAATGACATATTAATGGCTTTGATTGATGTGTGTCATGATAATCCATTAAAATTAAAAACTATTTATACATGCAAGAGGAGTCCTTCTATGTCCAATTCCAATTATTATATAAATAATAACTTAAAGTTACATTGCACAGCGAAATTATTCTGGAATGTGCACTAACAACTAGTAATCTGAACCACTTATTTGAGAATATGGGAGGCTCTGTAAGTACTGGTTTGAATATTAACCTGCTTAGTTCACTAGAATATAATGTTAAATTAGATTCTCAGTAGTGTAAAATTCATAAAATAATGTTCTGATATTTACGTCCGAGTATTACAGCTCCAGAGTTTTGTGTTGTATGATATCAATAATAGGAACATAAAATGAGAATATGCTATTTATTTATCTACCAATGTTAAAAAAATATATCAAGCCATTACCTTATGTGTAAAGGACAGTTGTACTTAACAATTATTTGCTCAAAAACTATATTAAAGTATTGTTTATTATTGTATGATTTTAAAGAATCAACACAAAACATTATCCCAGTAAAATAGCAGTTTAAAGATTTAAAACAATAATAAATATGTGTAATCAAATAATGACTCCTTTTAGAGAACTAAAAAAAGTTCTAATTCTATAATTTTATACATCATACTAATTTATTTATCCAGAGTGTTATGTTTTTGTATTATAATAAATGGGGTCATCATTTTATTTAAAATTATTTAAAGAAAGCAAATGTTTATTTAGGGCAGAGATTAAAAGCTCGGAATGAAATAAAAATTGCAGTATTTCTTGGGTTTGTTATGTCATCAATACTAAAAGTGATATATGTACTTTGTATGTAGTTATAAATACGTTATTTACTATCAATTTAGTATTTACAAATTTTCAAAACATATAAAATGATTATCACTTGCTTAGCTTTTATATATTACATAATTTTATACATTCAGATTATAACACCAATCAGAAAATTTGATTTTTATCTTCTAAGAATTTCATTTATCCAAAGGTATGTAAGTTAACTTTTACACAATAAACCTAATACACATACATGTTAAGCAAGTAAATAAAATTGTACTTACTTTAAAAACCTCTGAAAAGAATCCAGTGCCGATTTTCTCCAGCACAAAGTCATCGAAAGGATAAAGAGCTGCCACAGCAGTCCTCAGCGCAGTGCACGAAGACCCTGTGACCCTCCTATCACCTTGTCTTTCAAAATCCTCACTGACACCTGACTCCTTATCACAATCATCATCACAACACAACGCGCGCTTGGTCCGCTCATCACGAAACCGCCGCCCGACCTTCGAGTAAGGACCTCTCACAAATCGCCCAGCCTTAGCAGTTTCATCCAAATTGGTGAAACTCTCTGCTATCTTCAACACTTTACTTGGCTTTCGCCGCTCGTACTTGCTCCGAACGACTTCCCCGTACTCTTGTTGCATTATAACTGATGATCAATTCATCCCGCCTCGAACATCATCACCAATCAAGTGTCCTCCACCAAAAACGAACAGTTAACCGCGTTAAACATTCTCAACGTCCACGACACGTTACGAACGGACGGTAATCGTAAATATGCGATTTAACATTATAATTTCCACACAAAAACTACGTTAGGATTTTCGCGTTGTCACTTTCACAATGCAATATACAAATCCTCGATATTGCTAGTTTTCGTCAGATAAAACACGATAGAGTTAGCTATTATGTTTTTTTTATGTTAAACGGCAAATGTTATTTATTGATAAACAGACAAACTGATTGTCTAACGACGCGCGTCTAAGCAAAGTAAAGAGAGCAGAAAGCAAGCAAGCCAAGCAAGTATACGCATGACATTATTTATATCTACATTGGCACTACTGAAAACCTTGACGTAACGTTAACGCTGTAATGTTGGTAGACAAGTTTTATAGATGCGTTCACGAATTATTTTATTTTAAATATTTTGAAACTTGAAAAGGAGAAATATCTCGCTTATACCACTAAATTTGTAAAGTTGATTGTAGTATGTGTTATTTACATTAACAATTTAACTAGTGAACACGTGCAAGCAATAAATACCGAAACTTTTGGTTTTGCACTCTTTCAAAATGATTAATTGACAATTTTATGTTGTAAAGGCTGTGGAAACATTTTCTTTAAGTTACTGAGGGCCAATACAGAGATTACTTATTTAAGTTATAGAGGTTGCGTATTTTAAGTTATATAGGTTTTGGGCTCTGATGGGAAGGGACACAGAGTACATTGAATATATGGAGAGGAAGGGTTTTTTTTTTTTTTTTGAAGTTATAGAGGTTTTTAAGTTACCGAGGTTTGAGTTATCGAGGTTCTACTGTAGAACAAATGAGACCAACCTCGTTTACTGAAGACCAAACCAAACTTACCAAACTTGAAGCACCTTTACATAGTGTTGCGGACAGAATCACCCCGCTGACCTCACCCCCGTAAAACCCGTGCGCCCACGCCCCGCCTACCGCGGAAACGTAGCTCGCTCCGTTAGCTGCTAAGCGTCTGCATTTTTGTAGTAGTTTAGTAAGCGCGGAGCGAGCCTACGGTGCTCCCGAAACCGGGCAAGGATCGGCGCCTGCCCGCAAGTTACCGGCCAATCACCCTCCTGTCACACTTAGCGAAGCTGTTCGAGCGTCTGCTGCTGCGACGATTAGCTCCGCGCATTGAGCCCCGCGCGGAGCAGTTCGGATTCCGCAGCAGCCATTCCACCACGCTCCAGCTGACGCGAGTGCTGCATCACCTGGCCCACAAGCTAAACCAAGACAGGTGCACCATCGCGGTGTTCCTCGATGTCGAAAAGGCCTTCGACAGGGTTTGGCACGAAGGCCTCATCTTCAAACTGATCGCCACGGACACCCCACCCGCGATGGTGAAGCTCGTGGCGTCTTTCCTCCATGGCCGGGACTTCTACGTTTCGGTCGAGCAGACGACTTCCCAAAAGCGTACCATTTCTGCTGGTGTTCCCCAAGGCAGCTGTCTCTCGCCAGCGTTGTACGGCTTGTACACGGACGACATCCCAACACTCGAGGGCTCCTTGGCCCCTGGGAAGAGGGATGTCACGCTGGCGTTGTACGCAGATGACAGCGCCTTTCTCGCGTCCTCTCGTAGTCCCAACATAGCAGCTCGCCAAATGCAGCGCATGATGGACATTCTACCGGCGTGGCTGGACAAGTGGCGCATGGCGGTCAATGTGGCCAAGACCGCCGCGCTACCGGTCGCCCGCCGGCGCGTCATGCCTGACCATCTTCAGCTTCGAGGCCAGGAGATCGAGTGGCAGACCTCGGTCAAGTACCTCGGAGTGCACATCGACAGGTCGTTGAGCATGGGCCCTCAGGTTGAGCATGCGGTCAACCAGACTCGCACCGCTAAGGCCCTGCTCCGACCTGTTCTATCATCCAGCTTGCCTCTGAGGACGAAGATCGGGGGTCTATAAGACCTATCTCCGCTCGAGGCTGACCTACGCAGCTCCGGCGTGGTATGCGCTGTGTTCGGCTACCAGAAAGAAGCTGCTGCAGAGACAGCAGAACATCGCCTTGCGGATGTGTACGGGCCCGGGTCGGTTCGTAAGGAACGACGTGATCGCCCGCGATGTGAGCATTCCCAGTGTTGAGGACTTTGTGGCGATGTCGGCGCGTCGGCTGTTCGACCGCGCCGACAACGGCCGCCACACCCACCTCCACGGGATTGCTCCCCTACACGCGCGACCTCCTGATCACGAGACCCCAAGATGGCTACCGACCCCCCGTGACCTCATCCGCCGGGATTAGGGCGATGTGAGAGGACGCGGAAAATCTCCTATGCCGCAGATAGGCCACCAGACGCCGCAGATGGCCAACCAAAGCCCGCGATGGCCATCGAAAGCCTCAGACTGGCCAACCATGCCGCAGACGGAGCCAACGCGAAGCCCGCGATGGCCACCGAAAGCCGCTGATTGGCCAACGCGAGCCAGCCGACACACCCCTATGTGTCTGGCGGCTCCCGAACCCCGTTACCAGGGGGTAGTTGCCCCCTGCGAAAATTATTCCGGGGCAAAGAGCATTAGCTCGAGGCCCCTACCAGCTCTGCCCCCACATAGGTAGAGTTGATGACCAACTGAAAGCCTACGGTATGCGTTCATCAGTCGAATATACACACACAAGAAGAAGCAATACAAGGAAGACTAAGAAAATCAACGACCATCAGAAGACTTCAGCCAACGTGACTACGTGGATCTTGTGTGAACCACCAGTACATCGTGACCAGTGCCGCTTGTATTTAACCATTGTGCCTGAATGTACCTGTTGCTGTTTGCGGCGCCTATATACAAATAAATACAGTCAACTTGCTCAGAGGTGTTTTCATTTAGGGCAATACCTGCCCCCACACCTGACACATAGATAACGATTGATAAGTTGAAATAAGAAATAAAAAGATATGTATATCTGTTTCGCAGTTTATTTATTCCATGCTGACGACTATAGACTTATTCAATTTCAATGTATCTATATCACACAATTCAAACAAAATTATAATGGCATTAAATAAAATCAGTCTAACATTTTATTTTTGTTAAAGCTGATTCCATTTACTTTGTATTCACAAAGAAATATCTCTCTGTCACATTATAAAACAACAACACTAGCTCCATTATTCACAACTGTCTACTAACTATTAAAAATTTAACGCTCAATAGCTATAAATACAAATATATTATTGCTGCCGCGATTTTATACCTAACGGTCGATCACTGAAACAGGTTAATTAACTAATAATTCTATTTGTATCCTTGGTTTTAATAATTAAATAAATGGTATATATATCAATATCTGAAGTTAAATACAAGAATTTGATTATTTATAACACTTAATACGATTTTTTTTAAGCTATTATATTTGAATGTTGAAAGCTTAATCGGTTTTATAAAATATAGTTTATTATTAAGTGTATGTTATTATAATATAATAAAGAGTATTATAATAATGTAATTAATTATAGAAAATAAAAAGATTAAAATTTTTTAGCGCTTCATCAGTCACGTTCCAGTGTTCAACCGCAAGTATCTTAATATAAATTTTACATTGACCTCAAAATGAGTATTCGTTCTTTTCACTTATCTAATTCACTCTTATTTTACTTACCTACAAATAGTATTGCTTGATTTGAGAAAACATTGCTTTCTCTTGAAAATTTGTAACAAAGTCGTACAAAGTTTTTAAAGCAACCATTACATGGTGCGATTGTAACAATAGACCCCATTTTTAATATCTAAATAATTTCAAGCCGATCAATGTATAATAATATATTTAAAAAAATACATAATAAGTTCAAAACAATGCTTGCCAATCAAATAGTTACAGAAAAATGTGCATTATTCGGTTATTTATTCAATATTATTGTAGTACTGGTTTTTGTAGTTATGAGCTTTTCTTTTGGGGTCTTTGGAAATATAGTGTATGTACATTACTAGTTTAATGAAGACTACGTTACAAAGTCTAAACCAAAATATACAAAGTTCCGAATAAATATTGAGTATTGTTATTTTTATCTTTCATGTTACAAAAATAAACTAAAATTTAATTTAAGCTTAGAAGTAGTGCTAAATTATTCTAGCTACGCAATAACAAGTTTACATTATTTTGTACAATCTAAGCTTCATTATGTGAAAATAAACTAAGTTACATTATTTTATAATTTGTGTGTGATATTTTATTATAAATCACGTGCGGTTATTTTTTTGAGTCATCATGATTAAATACATTTTTTAATTCCAAAAGCAAACTCCATGAAATACAACTTGTGAAAAAAAATGATCAAACAATTTAATAACAAAAACGATTGTCTTAGTTTTTACATACTTTCATTATTAGACTGTTATTTTAACTTAAATTGAATGCATTGAAACACAGTATTATCGCTGTCATCCTATTATAGCTGCCACTGTAAAATGGGGTTCCCCACTATATTGTCTCCTCTAAATTTTGTACTTAAAAGGTATAATGGGTTTTTTTTTATTTTTTCATAAACTATTAATTTCATGTAAATAAAAAAAATGAAACTACCAAGAATTTAGAATGGGTTATAATACGTAATATTATAAGTTAATGACGATTAAGTCCAGTGCTGTCTTTTAAAATGTTGAATTACAAATAAAATGTCTAAATCGTATGTTTAGTGTATTGAAATCTAAGATATATTATATGTCGTTGATTGAAATGTGCTAGAATTTACTTCATACTATTTATTTTTAATTGGCAACCAATTTTTTATTTATTTAATGAATTCATCAATCATCATATTGTCATAAAATATAAGTAAACTTTACATCTAACATTTTTGTATATAGTTTGCACCAATCTTTATAGCGTCTTATGGTAGGTAGCTGCACAATGCTTGATTTTGTTTAAAAAAGTGTTTATTACGCAACTATAATTCTGTCGCTTCTTTCTTCTCACTTACAAATAAACATAGATAATATAATACACTATATATAAAATAGATGAGCCCATAGAAAATACACTATAAAGTAATAAGACTCTCAAAACAAGGTCCCTGATAGAAAACATTTAAATAAGTTTGATTGTATGATGTGTTGCTATAAATTTCCACTAGGGGCACTTATAATAATATCAGAAAATATTTAAAAATATTTCACGTAAAAGGGCATTGACTGTAGTCAGTGTTGTAACACCATTGAACTTTAATTATGTAACCTGTGGGTGTTGTTTTCTTCCTCTTAAGACAGGTTTTGTTGTTGTTGTTGGTGTGTTCAATTGGTTTATTCCACTACAAACTGTATATATTAAAACGTGGATTTACCAATCACAACTCCATCTGGCTATAGCTCAGTTAGGTGTTGATCGAACCCTGGTAATATATTACTGAATTGGGAAGTTTAATTTTCTGTTCCTTAAATAATACCTACAGTTATTACATTGCTATAAACAAGAATTCTATTCACAACCATTCACTGATTTATTTTTCAGTTTATGACATTACGTATTTTTAATAAAATTGCTTGATTGAATATCTTGACAAGATTAAAGCATTAAAAGAAGTAAAGTATTTATTGCCATTTTTATGCAGGTCTGACGTATATTAGTCTTAGTTAGATTGCGTACTAGCAAGGGCGACTGGGAGTGACAAAATGCATGATTTTTGTAAGGATTTAGAATGAGCCTTAAGCTATTAATTAATTTTATAGATTCAACAGAAGTTTTAAAAAAATATTGATGATTTTTGCCACAATTTTCACATATTTGTATTGCGTATTTGTTTGCAAAAGGAATCACATCAAATTTCAATCCTTAAAATTGTATATTAATTTTGTTTATAAACCAATCCAAAATTTGTCTCTAGGCAAGCCATAAAGTCGTGTTGACACGATCCGAGTATACTCGGACCGAGTGAACTCTGATCGCTACTCGGATACTATTCGTGTCGTGGCCACTACCCAGTATTCTTAGACCATTAAAAGCCAGTATTAGATACTCGTTTAAAAAAACCACTCAATTCTTAAAAAACCGCTAAAAATACTGTAAGAAATAAATGACATTTTATATATTCGTAAGCGGATAAATATACCCACATCATGCCATGCCATGATGAATTCTGATGAATAAGCCCGTCATGAGCTTATATGGGTCTGACGAGCTTATATATTATTACTTTTTTTAATGATGATTTTGCGAGAAATGTCAATATTCCCGTGTAGATTGTTTAACATATCGCTTCTTTACTTCAGTAACGAAAACTTTAGAAGAGAGTCTTCCTTAACCTCCCAAAATAATTGTATCTAAACGACTTGGTAGTTAGTCTTGCTAGGGTGGACCTAGTAACTTTTAAAATATGCAAAAAAAGTCTTCGTTTTGTTCTTATATTTTGGTAACATTTTAATTTCCAAGATAAAACATCATTGATGCAAAGAGGCGATATATAATTAGAAAAAGTGCTAAATATGATACTTCAAAATATTTTTTCAGCTTTAACAAAGGAGAAAAGGTATATACCGGAATAATGTATAATACCGAAAATATTCATAAATTATATCGAAAGTGAGTTGATAATAGTGTACCTTACAATCCGTACACACTTAGATAACGCCATCTGACGTGTAACTCGGATCGTGCGCAATTTACGAGTCTACTCGAATGACTTACAAGTAAGTGATAGCATCAATTGGTCTGCCATCATTAAACTTCAAAATCTGCTTGTTAATATATAATAACAGATTGATACAATTAAACTCGGAGGAATATAAACAGCTGTTGTGTGCGGTAAATGCGGTATTATATTTATATAATGAACGTCTGCAGAAATCTTATGGTAATCCTGTTGTCCCGTATATCGTAACCAAAATTATCAGGCTTCATAACACTGTTAGTCGAACAGCTGTCCGAGTTTGCTTCTATAAATTAATTCCGTGTGACTCCACTCGGTTCGAGCGTACTCTAATCGTGTGAACGCGGCATAAGGTTGTAACATTTAGTTTTCAGAAAATACAGCTGCAGCGTTTGAATCTATCTATAATGACCGAGATATTGATATAACTAATTAACAAAAAGCATAAATAAAAACCGCACTCAGAGTCGAATAACGACTCATTAAAATTTTAATACAATATATCTAATTTCGTAGTTATTACTATTTTATAATAATATTATTATGTACTTAGATAAGTGTGTTATGCACGTTAGTCAATAGTAAAGTTGTGTACTTTGTTTATATGTTCACTTTCCTAAATTTGATTAACTTCTTTATAATTATAATTTCATGGAAAAATAACTGTCATTAAACCTCTCTGAGTGCGTTAATATGTAATTAATATTTTGAAGGTACAAAGAAATATACAACACCCTATTAAGTATATGATTTTTGATAATGTAATATTATTGGTTTCAGATCTCATATTACACATTAAAATACAAAATAATCGCTTATAATAACAATTAAAATAAAACCCAGTAATTTGTGATCTATTTGATAATAGCTATAATTACAAGACAGGGGTCCAATGTGCCTGGTTATAAATTAATCGTAAATTGTAAATCATCTTTGTGGTATTAGGAAATGTATTATTACTCGTAGTAAAACAACAAGTTGCGGTATCTGCAGTGACGGCTGGCTGCTCGTTTGATCTTGACATTCACCTGCAACATTAACAGGATAATTAAACGTCACAATGAATAATATACAGAAGCTGTCAATTTTTTTCTAATACCGTCTTTGTACAAAAAGCAAATTGTAGAGATGTCAATGGATGTACCTATTGTTCATCACTAACAGATATTAGTCAAGTACTGTATTGAATTTCACATAACCTCCGAGTAGACGACTGTATACCAAATGTTATAAAACGTAATTCTCTGGATATAACTGGCTGACGGACAGATTTATTTGGTCGCCCGTGGTCGAAATTCGACCATAACAATTGTTGTCAAAGACTATCCTTTTAACTCAATGACTTTTACAATCACAGATTTCGCCAAGGTGACAACAAACAAAAGAGTATTATGCGTGTGTGTGAAATACATGGTAGTGTGTGTAATGTTTAATGGATTTAATGTATTTTTTATGCATAATTTAAAAATATTAGCATTCGTCGCTTGTTCTCTATATAAACCATAAGTGTGCGAATTTTTATACTGGAGCAGTGCAATTGTCGTAAAAATGGGTACAAAGTTTTTGATTCATGTATAAATATAGATAATTTCTTGATGTGAAACCGCAGAATATGTGATATCACACTAGGGAGGGAGGTATCTCACGAATGTGGAATGTGACCAGCTTTGAGTGAGCGATATGATAGAATGTTAAGTGTTTAAATATATTTATAATATTTGTATGATTTGTGTCATATTACTATCATTAGAATCATATCTAATTTTAAGTTGTGTATCATTTAGTATTTGATTGAAACATTATTAATAATGATGAAAAACAAATAAAAATATAATATATAAAGTATATACTCATTTCATATTTTTGGTTCCACCAAGGTTCAACTTTACAAAAAAAATCATATCTCAAAAACTACATGTCTCCTAGACATGGGGGTTGCAGGAGGGAGAAGTACTCTTCCCCCCTCCCCCCCTCCACTACTTAAAATTCAGTGTCCATTATTGTAAAGTTGAACCTTGGTTTTAATTATTGGGCGTACAATTTTTTGAAAGTTATATTATAAAAGTACATACCTATATAATATAAGTTTCAAAAAATTGTACGCCCAATTGGCAAAAAACATGTGATCAATATAAAATAACAAGACTATATATATATATATTAGAGTGGTCCTTATTTAGGGTTTGTCCGAATTTTTTTTCACGATAATTCTAAATCTATTAAAAAAAATCGTGCCAAGTTACAGCTCTTAATTTTAATTTTAACCCGCCCCGATAACCAAACTTTTCAATGGAAATAACAGGGGGAAAAAATCTGTTATTTCTTTGGAATTTTTTACGTCATGAACGGATGAACAGATCATATCGACAAACAATAATTCTTGTAGAAAATTTAATGTTCTACAAAAAAGGTCTCTTATGATTTTTTGCTAACTCTAACGGTTTCTGAGTTATTTAAGGTCATAGTTGAAGCTTAAGTCAATTTTACGATTTTTCTATATCTACCGTCGTTTAATGATTTAAAAATGAAAAAAGGATAATAATACTTAATCTCAATGGTTTTTTCTTTTTTCTTAGAAAACTTTCAAAGTAACCGTGACCTTAAAATGATAGTTACATAAATTTTTCTTTAATTTTTGAACTGTCATGAGTTTCAACTATTTTTTCCAATTTATTTTAAAATTGGGTATATTTTGGAAATCGTCAAAAAATTCTAATTTTAATTGGTAAAAATATTGATAAACTCTAGTCCCAAATTTATTTTTCGGGATAAGATCATATCACCAGAAAATGTAGTATGTATGTAGGAAACCTACATACATAACTTTCCTATAATTTCATGGGAAATATTTTTCCCTATGGATCAAACCATTAAAGTAAATAAACGAAGTAAGGATTATTATATCGGTATTTTATTTATTGCTTTGTAATACAAAAAAAATAAAAATTATTAGAAAAGTAAAATGAATAGTTATGGTATTCTATGAAACAATTTCGTTTACTTGTGAAGCACAAGTGGACATTGCAGACATTGCACAATTGACCTTAAATAACTCAGAAACCGTTAGAGTTAGCAAAAAAACACAAGAGACCTTTTTTGTATAGCGTTAAATTTACTATAAGAATTATTATTTTTCGACATGATCTATTCTATTATATTTCGAATAATTAACAGCTATAACTTGGCATGATTTTTTTTAAATAGATTTAGAACCAATTTAGGACTATCGTGAAAAAAAAATCGGACAAACCCTAAATAAGGACCACCCTAATATATATATAGTATAACTACCATGTTTTTATGTAAAATATTATTTGATTAGATTTGTGACAAGGACGGGGGGGAGGGGTTAAACCTAATGAAATTCGTGTGATGTGGTTTGTGGGTACTCACCAATAGGAGTGGCGTCGAAGACCTGCTCGCGCTGCGCTTCGGCGCGCTCGCAGTTGGCGGGCGAGCGCGCGACGGCGAGCGCGCCCGCGCCCGCGCCCGCGTCCGCGCCCGCGCCCGCGCGCGCCTCGCGCACGATGAAGCAGTAGCGGCGCGCCGCGGTGCTGTCGCGCGTCACCGGCGTCGTCACCACGAACGACGCGCCCTCCTCGTACCAGCCCCCGTGGCACGTGTACGCTGCTCAAACGACCGATTCACTATTACTATTATTTCACATGTATATTTCGTCATTCTTTTTTATGTTGTTTTAACAAATTGTGGCGAGTGATGGTATCTTGCTTTCTGAACTTTTAGAAAAAGGTAGAAGATTCTGGAAGGAAAAGACAAGGACTGATACATTTTAGAAAGGGATTTAGGATAATACAAAGTTCTCTAGTAGAATTATTTTCTCCGTGCAGTTTGGGTCATAAATCAAACTCGGCCTCAGCTCGGCTAGGGCGGTGAGCATGTTGCGCGGGCGCAACGCCATTATCGATAAAAACTTATTCTTATCAAAGAAAGATTACCATTCTTATAAAAATCATTATTATCTTTTATACTGTTAATTTTAAACTTAGATATAAGTATTTATATTTATTTTTAATATAACTTGTTGCATTCTAAACTTTTGTACTTATAGTTTTTTAATACATAGATACCTAATTACTAATTTATTTAAAATTATTATTATACTTATTTTAATAAATTACGTTGTTTTATCTTTTTTTTTCTTTCATTTATATCACTAACCCACAAAATGACAAAACTAAATACACTATCGACAACGCTTATCGACAACAATAATGCGTATCACTTTGCCTGCCCATAAGGCCCGTCAGTGGAAGAGAGAGCGAAATACTCGCTTCACTGCTCCAATTATTTATGACCCAAACTGCACGGAGAAAATAATTCTACTATAGAATAGAAGGAAAGAACAGAGATAGATAGATGTTAGAAAGGGTTGGATGATGAACGAAAGTTCTAGAATAGAAGGTACGGAAGGAAAAAGACAGAGATAAATAGATTTTTAGAAAGAGATGGATAGTAAATAAAAGAATACCGAAAAGAAGATCGAAATTATGGGTTCCAGAAGATTTTTCAGAGTACATGAGCACCGTAAGGCGCACCGGATAGTTTAGTTTAAGACAGCGAAGCAACAAGTGCGATACGAAAGAGTTGGAAGAGAAGTTTAATAGAAGACAGTGACGAGTTAAGTGGTCAATTTAGTGGACAGTTCAGTGAAGGAGGAGTGTAGCGTAATTTGAGAGAATATCCAGAAGAGAGCTACACGCGGTAAAAACGGAGGTGAACACTGCAGTGGCAGAAGGTGGTCTACGCAATATCTGCGACGGTATTGTGACTGGGACATCTTTTCGTCGGGACAGTGCGTCGTTAGTTGTACGACCGTGCTGTGAGAAATCACGTAGGGCTGTGTAAGTTAAGTGTTTAGTTAAAAACTGGTATTTCCTTGCAATCCTTAGTACGTTGCCGCTCGCACGTAACAATACTCGTATATATAAAAAGTAAACACATATTGGAAAAATATAAAAAGGTGACGTCCGTCGGCAGCGGGGCCTAGGGTCCAAGCTACCGGTGGTTAAGACTCCAGAGACAGGAAATTCCTCACAGTGCGTGCCGTGCTCAGGAGGACCGCATTCTTCATAAATATTTGTATGACCATATTTCGGTCAAATACAGTGAGATCAACTCGATATGTAAACAAACCATCTTTTGTACTATTACCTGTATTTCAACAAATAAAGATTCATTCATTCAAGATTCATTCATTCATTCATTCTGTATCTGGCCCTTCATCCATTTACCGAGCAGCCTCTCTAGATGTCGGTCGAGGCTCTTCGCTACTAAACCGTTAACGAACATCACTATCAGTACGATGATCGTTGACTCCATGTGCCACATGTCAGAAATCTCGTGCGCGAGGTCTAGTTATTTCGTTAATTTATCAGTTTCAGCATTTACGAGATTACAGTCATGTGGAATACTTATATCAACGAGCATCATACGTCTCGCAGATCGATCTATTATCACCATGTCAGTCTTATTGGAATTTAGTTTGGCATTGGCAGGTTAGTATCATTATTATATATTTATAACTAGCTGTACCGGGCAGACGTTGTCCTGCCTTTAAAAAATAAAAATCTAGAACCCGATTGCAGCATCATCTACCGGGACCAAATGTTAATCTAAACTGTTCTCAAATCCACTTGAACAAACAAAAAAAATCATCAAAATCAGGCCCAGCGTTTAGGAGGAGTATCGCAGCGCCACCTACTGGGTCCAATCGTTTATTTAAACCATTCCGGGACAAACTTCAACACATACAAGAACAAAAAGAACACCTAAATTCTGGTACCCGATTGCAGCGCCATCAATCTGGTTCAAAATAAAATCTAAATCATCCCAGTAGAAAAAAAATAGGGGTTGATCGTAGAGGGTTGAAAATGTAGGGTTGTATGTATTTTTTAATGCTGTATCATAAAAATATAAAAATAAAATTATCTAAAAATTTAAAAAAATATTTAGGGGTGGATTACCCTTAACATTTAGGGGAATGAAAAATAGATGTTGTCCGATTCTCAGACCTACCCAATATGCACACAAAATTTCATGAGAATCGTTCAAATTAAAATCTAAATCATCCCAGTAGAAAATTATAAAAATACTAATATCGCTATTAAAAAATAGGGGTTGATCGTAGAGGGTTGAAAATTTAGGGTTGTATGTATTTTTAATGCTGTATCATAAAAATATAAAGAAATATTTAGGGGTGGACTACCCTTAACATTTAGGGGGATGAAAAATAGATGTCCAATTCTCTGACCTACCCAATATGCATACAAAATTTCATGAGAATCCGTCAAGCCGTTTCGGAGGAGTTTGGTAACTAACACTGACACGAGAATTTTATATATAAGATATAAATAAGTAACATAGCTCAAATTCAAAAGATTTTATTCAAAACAATTTCCACTTGAGAACACTTTTGGTGTTTTGTGTGACGGACACTCCTCAGTCCGCGCAATTTTCTTAAAAAGGGGTACTAACTTTTTGCTTCACCTATTAATATAATGATTTGTAAAATCAAACTTACCCGTAACCGCATCTCTATTATCACACGTGGAATAAAACTCCATATTCTTCACAGAATTACATCCGACTTCGAGCCTATCGTAATGGTTGCCCACACAACTGATGGACCCCTCGACTTGTCTCCTACTCCTCAACATTGGAGCAGTCGAGAGGTTCTTAGCACTAAAATTGAACAGGCGACTTCCGTTCCTACGTACATAGTCGTAAGCTTTGTCACGTTTGTTCTTATTCTCTCTTTCGATATCTAGCGATCGTATTCTTCTAGGATGTCGATCGTCTATTGTGTATTTACCAGAATACGGACATTCTTTTGATTCTGGATTACTTGCTGTAATAGAAATAATTAACATTATTAGATTATTTAACTACAGTGTAAACTCCATGTATCGTCACTAGATTTAACGAAAAACTTCCTTAAGCGTCGAAATCGTTTGACTTTGGTTGGTTTAGCTTAACTTCGATACAATGATACACTCTACATAGCATTACACCCACTCTCAATAACGACAACAATTAAGTAATAAAAGGTACCTTTTACGTTGCCAAAATTAGTAAAGCTGCGCAGCTATATATGTCTTTTTATCGCTTTAAGATCCTAGCCCGTAATAAACTCGACAGCATGCATACCGAGATTTCTAAGAAATACCGAAATTTCTTAGTAATTGCTTTATCACCACGATGCCTCAATATTGTAAGATATAAATAAAATAAGTAAAAAAATACAAAAAAATTACTGATGTAGCAAAAGCCGTCAGACAAAAATAACAGACTTCTCTCCCTTTAACTACAACTCTTTATAACGTCATAAAATGCACAGTCCCTTCAGTGTCGTTATATAGAGTTTAAACTCTATATAATTAGTATTAAAAAAATTGTCTTTGGCTCTTTGTCTTTCATTTCCCTGTTCTCAATTACTAAGGATCAGCATAGTGCTGGCGCGGGCGGGATTGCGGGGAATAAGAGAGAAGGAAAGGACTTAGAAGAACGTTGAGAGCTTTACAGCGGCAGGCACGATTTCCTCGTGATACTTTCTTCACATCTTGCGGTCCCTTCGACGAGTGGACCAGCTGGTACGGTGCTGCACTTTCCAGCACGCGATCTAAGAAAGTGGTATCATAGACAATGTCACATTACAAAGGTTACGTTCCACATGAGACTTAGGAAGATCACTTTCACGACCCGTTCCAGTTCTTGCGGGCGTTACATTCATAAAAAAGGCGGCTTGGCAGGTTTGACACATCGTTTATCTCGATGTGCAGGTCGCATAACGACGATTTCCTTCACCGTTGCTAGCTCGTGGTAATTGTAATAATGTGCACATTATTAGGTCACAAAACCGAAGAAACCTCGCCCTTTGAGTTTGGGACGCGTGCGCAAGCCATTACGTTACCTCATCAGTTGTTTAATAATGTTAGAAGTAATTCAGTTATAGGCAAGGTTTGAGGAGATTTCAGGTAAGTATACATTTTTATCTAAAAAAACTCGAGATAGAATAATGAAGACGGTCTGAATATACAAATTCATCAAATGAGGGTAATTTCTAAAAGTTGAGGGCTTACCAACTAAAGTGACATAGGGCGCAGTGACAGCGTTGAAGTGTTCGGGCGCGCACGCGTCGTCGGGCCGGAAGGCCGGCGAGCCGCGCTGCAGCTCCGCGATGTACGTATCGCGACGGTATAAAACCACGCAAACGTATCGCGACACACTGAAATTTAGACAAATATATGATTTAGAGTAATTACAATCACATATTTTAATTATATTAATAGGGATTATACGAAAATTTGCTTCGAGACGTTTTTGCGTTAGTAGTAGTGCAGTAGACAAGTGTGAACTGCACATACACATTCTCGCATTTTTGTTATAGCCGTGTTTATTCTATTCTAGCTATTTTGACTCTTATTCGTAATAATTCAATATAAATTACTAAACTTACATAAATACATAACTTCACGCCAGGTCCCTTGCGGGGTAAGCACGGTCAACAGAGCGCCATTCAGGCTTATTCTTACACACCTCACTTGCTTCTTTGACAGTCATAGATCTTGTCAAAAATTACCAAACTTACTTATTTTAAAGTTATAACTTCTTATAGAAAGGTAAACCGTTTCGTTACGTAACGCGTTACGAAGCCGGTCTGCCTGGCTTCCCTTTCTCTCATGCATACGGCAGCGGTAGGCAGGCTCCTCCTCTCTCAGTCTAACCCACAGTGGTCGGGCGTCCCGAGACGCACACTTATTATGTAGGTAAATTTGTTGATTGAAAGCTGTTGAACGTTTTCTGGAATTTTGTTGTATCTGACCTTTCTTCAAAATATCAAATTGAAGATATTTTGAAGAAAGGTCAGATAAAAAGTAGTTTAAACAAACGTGTATGTATGAAAAGATTAATGAAAGTTGATGAAGCGAAAAATGTTTGTCAGGACCGTAGCAGGTGGAGATCTATCTCTGCCTAGCCCAATGGGAAACAGGCGTGGCAATATGTATGTATAAGTACAGAAGTACGTTATACATAGGATTACTTTATGAATAATTAATGGCAGAATAAAAGATTATTACCTATCTATCGCGCTAGAAACTTACCAATGGTGTTGCCAGTGTGCAACGAGTGCAACGGAATTGCCGCTGGGTGAGCTCGCTTTGACGTTGACGCAGTATACCTTGATATCTGCGCCGGTTTGGTTCGTGATCCGCAACGTGGCGTTACGTTGCGAGAACGTATAGTTACTACTAAAGTCCAGAGTGTGCCAGGTCTGCGAGAACGTCATCCATGATGGAAACTGGCAATTGAAGCGGACGGACACTGTAAAGGGCGTGATATTCCTGTTAATATTGATTCAAATTTTAATGTATGTATAACAGCAGATGTCCAGATTTAAAACAAAATAGAACCCGATTACAGCGCCACCTACCGAATCCAATTGTCAAAGTAAACCATTGACGAATCCACTTGAACACACAATTTTTTTTATCAAAATCGGTCAATCGTTTAGGAGTTCAGTTACATATACATTAACAATATAATTATATCCAAACGTAAAGCTGGACCAAATAAAGATGAAAATAATTGGGATGCGACTTTTGCAAATTTTCTAAACTCTCGCTCTCTACTCCAATATTATGTCAAGAGTAATTTTGGTAATTACTAATATTTTTTAGTATTACGTCAAACATAGTGCAAGTATCAAATTGTTTTATTTATGACATACGCATTTAGTCAACATAACAAAGTTAAAAAAAATAACTACTTTTGTAAGTAACAGCCTTAACATCTTGTGATAAGTAATAGAGTAATTATTCGATTAAAAGAAGAAATATCCCTAACACCGCCTATTGTTCTAATACAAATATATTCACATTCATTGTCTATAAGGTGACCAACTGTACTCATTTCAAAATTTATATTTAAATGAAGAAAAAATTAAGAAATGGAACGATAAGAAAAAAGAACTTGACAAAAGATGGGTAGAAATCTTTCGGCATTTTAGAGCAGAACATATCCCACATGAAAATTAAAAAGTTGCTGCTGTTGAAAGGGTATTTTCACTAGGGAATGATTATTGGAGCAGTGAGAAGTCGCAACTATCTGTAAAAGCATTATCTTCTGTCTTAACAGTCAAATTTAATATGCAAAATGGAAGTTGTTCGGATGTGGCTACATTATTAGACGAACATCCTCATTTAGCAAAAAAAATCCACTCCGAAGACAAGTATATTTTTAAATGAAAATAAAGATTTTATCGTTTTTTCTTCTTTTTTTTTCACCTGTGAAATACCTGAAAATAGAAACACCTGTGAAATAGTTGGTCACCTTAATTGTCTAGGTTGAAGTTAATGGTGAACGATAAAGAATTTTCATTCATTCATTAAATTACGGTAATGCACTAATTTGGTTTAAAAAAATTACGTGTCATCTAATTATGAGAATCTAATATGAAATGAGATGAAACGGCATATTGAGAGATAAATCCTTTACTTTTTTTTTCTCTCTGTTTTGTTAGTATTTTTTTTAATATTGACCTCATTTGAATAGACATTTTATTTAATTTTCGTATAATTGTATTGTTTTGTAATTAATTGTTTAAGCCAATTTTTTTTATTATATAAATATTTTTTTGCGGAAACTTGATTGATATATTAATTAATTTTGTATTTCATATTTAACAATATCAATTATTGTATGTTTCCTTAATAAGTTCAATAAATAAATAAAACAAATTTTAAAAACCTCTCTTCAATGCCATTGTTCTGGAACCTTCTGTTGCACTGAACAGTCCATTGCACGTGGCATCACCTGATTGTGCCACTCTGTATTCCACTTCATCTTCTGAACTTGGAGTCGTGGCTGTTGCTGGAATAGATAAACCATCATCATTAGTATAACTTGAAAACAAAGGCTTCACGAGCGAGTCGGTCTCGCTAATGGACGGATCTCAAACAATGACATAAATAAATCTTATTCAATCAATAAATGTAACTTTAAAACATGTAATAGATTATTTAGATGATCAGAGGGCTGGTCTCTCTGTCCTTGAACAAAGGGCCAGTATTGTGATTGAGCGAGGAAACGTAGCCAGCCTTCTGGGTACCTTACCTATAGATAACGACGATGACCTAGCTTAGGGTGGTTTTATAATTTCAAGGGAGTAATTAATTAGTTTACTATTCAATTTAAAAATGAGTTATTATGTGTAATAAAAAAGATACTAACTTACAATAACCAAGTCAATTCCTTATAATTAAAAATTTAAAAACTTCGTTTAAAAAAACCGACTTCAAAAACGAAAAAACTAAAATGTATAAAACAACTTATTTCTTAAGCTATTATTATTAATATATATTATCTAAAACATCTTAAAGTCGGTGGTTAGTAATTTTCAAAATATAGTAATTTTTATGTTTTACTTTGCACCGACTTCAAGATGTTTTAGATAATATATATGAATAATAATAGCTTAAGAAATAAGTTATTTTATACATTTTAGTTTTTTCGTTTTTGAAGTCGGTTTTTTTAAACGAAGTTTTTAAATTTTATTTGTTACTTTTTAGTGTCTAGCTATGTATGGGTGGAACTACGAATGGTGCCACGCTTCTTAAAAAATATAGGTCCCAAGAACCGGGAAAAAAAAGTTCGTAAAATGAAAACTACTAGGCCAAACTATGTCAAATTTTTAGGGACCACATGGCAGCTATTCCGCGTCGAACAAAAAAAGAATCACGTAAATCGGATCATAAATCACGGAGTTATCGGCGAACATAAATAAAAAAAAGCAACAAAAAAAAAGATCCCGACGAATTGAGAACCTCCTCCTTTTTTCGAAGTCGGTTAAAAACATGATACAAATACAAAGAATTAATACGCTTAAAACCTGAGTAGGTACCAGTATAGTGAAGCACTTTTAAGTAGGAAGTTGTTTTTTTTATTGCCTGAAATTGGCAAACAGGCAGAGGGCCCACCTGATGGAAACTGGTTACCGTAGCCTATAGACGTTTGCAACACCAGGGGTGTCGCCAACGCGTTGCCGACCTCTAAGATTTTTTTTAATGCCCTTCCTTCTTAAAAAACCCCATATCATAACGCAAGGGGAAAATCGTGGCGGGAAGTTCCCTCCATATCATCGTTGTACGCAGATTAATCTTCTAGAGAATCGTTGCGTAGTTGAGCGTGGGAGCTCTAGGAAATGGGGGTGAACATCCCGTTGTTGATCAAAAAGTTCCTCGGAACACTCCCCGTTATACAGACTTGTCCATGCATCAGTCCCGGTCTCATTGTGACGAGCTTCAAAAGTTCCAATTCCCTACTGTTTAATAATACTTTATATACTTGCAACATTATTTGTGTATTTGTGTGCGTGTCAGCGGAAATAATTAGATGGCGCTCACGCACACATCGATTGGTTTTTGTAAGAAACTATCTCTGTAGGTATTATTATTCTAAACAAAAAATATTTCAAAAGCGTCATTATATAAAATTCTAAGGAATATAATATCCTAGTAATATTATAAAATTGTAAAAGTTGTCCGTTTGTTCGGGATTCACGTTAAAACTACTGGGCCGATTTCGATGCGGTTTTCGCTAAACGATATTTAATTTCCGGATTTAAAACCTCTGGTACTTTATATCCCGAAAATCCTACGGGAATTTTCTTGGGAGAGGTTTAAAGAGGCCAGGTTGAAAAACATTGACTCCGATACGAAAATTTCACTGATCGATAAAATCATGCGTAAAGTAATTGTATTTCTGCATGCCTTTAGTGAAATTACCTAACCTGAGTTTTTACGGGGAATTCCGGGATTCATGTATCATCCTAAAAAATACTTAGCCTACTGAAAATAACCTTTGATTTTATATTTAGCAACTTAGTGTATTTGTTACGCGTCCAATGTGAACAAAGTCACAGGGAAATGCTATTCTATAATAAAATTCATCTGAATATGGACCCAAATACGACCAAAAATAGTTTAAATTCTTAAAATTTACGGTCAGAAAGCACTACTAAACAAACTGAAATCGTTGTGCTTAACTCATTTCACATGTAAAATCTCATTTGTAGCTTACCTATATCGTTCGTCTTCTCGTAAACGAAGCATCGGTAGCGATCTTCATTACTGGTCGCGTGGTTATGGTGTAACTTGCCCACTAGAAATCGAAGACTACCTTCCTTCCACGTTGCCAAGCATTCTAGTTCTTCAACTGCAAAAAACAAACAAGACGTCTAAACTAACTGACTAAATCTTTGGACTCCCATTTAAAACAAAAATTAAAACATAATATTGTTGCGAGTCGCGAGACTCGAATTAAAATGCCGTTAGAATTATTATAGAGTTTGTTAGAACTATACAAACACGTTTAACACAGGTACAAATATAACCGAACACAACAAGTTCAAACGTCATGCAGAAGGTCGTAATTCAATAACATGCGCAAAGTCCGTCACTAAATAGATTATCGAATGTACACACGTCTTGCTTCGGTCGTGGTTATCAGTCGACTGTCACGTTCCTCAATCGCGGCATTGCTTTATACTGCACAGATGCAATATGTCTGCTCGGCCGCGTGAACCGAATTTCCTAGAATCAGTTTGTACTTTAAGTCCGACACACCTGGCGAACGACTGCCATAAAAGATTACAATATTTGTGTATTGGGCGGTTATGTTTGTTCTAATCACAAATTTTAAACACAAAGTAAACAAAATAAAGTCCAAACGCCGAAAGGAAATAAAATTGTTTTGTCGGCGTCTAGGTCGTAACAATATTATTACTGTATAAATCGAATTCGATTACAGCGACCGTTACATATTGTAAGCGCCAGAGTTTTGGTTTCCGAATCGGGTCCCAAGTCTGCAATTATAATAGTGTAAGAATGGTTAGACAGTGGCCTCAAAATGGAACCACAATGGATACTTTAATTTTCGGTATGCAAAAGCAATCATTATATTACCATCCTAAGTTTCGGCCGCTTTTCAGTTGCCGTGATCACGGAAGACAAAGATGACTAACGCGCTTAAAACCGTTAAAACGCAGATATTTTATGTATACAAGTCGCGAAAACTTAAGAAAAAATAATCTTTAGTTTTAGACAGACTAATAAACAGAAATTGATTTTTATAAATAAGAAGAGAAGAACATTTTGTGGTTAATGTAACATTTTTAAATATCTGATTTAATACGACTTTCTTACTATTAATGGATATAAAAGCACTATAAAAAAGTAGTGTATTCAATTTTAGTGAAGATTAACAATAAATAATGCCAGTTCGTTTTAATAGACGGTGACTAAGCGTAAGATAGTTTACGTAGTTAAAATAAGAATACTCGTATATTCAGCAAAACCATAGCCAAGTGAAGCAAATAACAATAATTTCTAAGATTTATCTCTTAAAATAGACACGAGCGTTCCACGGGAGACAATCGCGACAGACGCCTGTACAAATAAGTTTTATATAGATACCGTTATGAGCGTAAAGGGGAAGAATAGCGAAAATTATTATGTGGAGTAAGAGGGATTGTACATGAGTATTTTTCACTTTGAATGATTTGTGTTTGTTTTGTTTCATGATGTTCGATTCATATGAACAGTGCTGGATATTATTACTGTATTTGATTTATAAATTATCAGTATCTGCATGATTGGTATTTGCTTTTCAGAATTAATTTGAATATTAGGAATCGGTTATAACTTTACTTCTTAATTAGAAAGCTAACAGGTGTATTTTGTATTTAACTATTCGTAATATCGCATACAAGAACATTTTCATCTATACTTACTAATATCATAAACAGGTAAAGTTTGTGATTTTGTGACGTTGTAGGGGATAATCTCTGGCTCTACTAAACCGATTTTAAAAATTCTTTTACTGTTCGAAAGCTACGTTAACAAGGAGTGTCATAGGCTATATAATACGAGTGCGGGTGAAACCGCGCCGGGCCGCTAGTCATAAATAAAGTTGACAGAGCATTCTTGGAAATCCTAGTAATATCTCACTTCTATCTCAATAATTTGATTTATTATATAGGAATACTTCAAACCGATAGTCATTTGTAGTCTTATTTTTTACCTATAAACTGTGTGAATTTATATATTTTGTGAGTATAGATTTATGGCCGATACCTATTATACCGGAACGACCGTTCATTTGACTTATTATCGGTTAAAATTGGATAGAAGCTCCATACGAGTAATGTCAAAATTCGACCGATGGTAAGGCAAGTGGATGAATAGTAAGGTATAGCAGCCAGCCATTATTCTCTTTTACCGAGCTGTAATAATAAGAATACACTGAAACAAGTGTTGCAGTAATAACAAAGAATACTTGAGTACTTTTGAAGGTAGTGCGAAGTGGTAGCCACAAGATGTTCCTCCTATCTATACAAGTTCTTGCAGACTTCAGGTTATACATTATAGAAAAATAAAGATGCAAATTAAAAAATAATTATATTGGTTCAAAGTGGAAGAGACAACGCATATGCGAAAAAGGTTATCCTTAAGTTAGAAAAGTTAATAATAGAAAAGAAAGGGAAGTTAGTTTAGAGCGTTAATTTTCCATAGAAGTTCCTTCAGATACAGATAGAAGAAAATTAAATATAAAAATCAATGATATTAGTTCAAAGAGGGTATATATCATATATGCAAATAAGAGGGACAGGCAAGGCGGATGCGAACAAGGTCGTCCTCAATTCAGTAAAGTCTATAATAGCAAAGAAAGGGAAGTTGGTTTAGAGCCTTAACAATAGTTATTTCGACTGAAGTATTCGTTGAAACCAACCAGACAAAGCCGCCACCTATATTTGGAACGTTGCCCGATTCATTTGTAAGCAATTCGCTAACAAGATGCCTTCTCAGAATGGACATCATATTTTAAGATATTTCAAGACAATACTTTGGGGGTATATTGATATCGTGCAATTTATCCGAGAAAGATGATGACGCTTTAGTTCCGGGTTTTTGGAACCATTCTTGTCGTATTTTGTACAGCAAAATGCTGTTCTAAACTTCGTATATAGTTTCACTATTGAACTATTGGTACTGTTATATAATTTGGAGGTTTGTTTGTTCCTATTTCATGAACACGAATCTGGGATTATTCGGTAACAGGTATTATTGTAAGATCTCGAATCTCGAAGATTATCTCGGTCAATTAAAAAAAATGTGTCTGCAGTTCTCACAGATAATTCTTCTATAACTTTTATTAATATTAATATACTTTAGCCTACATCCGTCAACATTAGAATTCAAAATAAACTTCTTAAGTTTCACTTTTAATTTTTCTGTTTTTAATCTACAAAATATTATTAAATTGGACTTGTTTAATCGTCGGTCTTATTGACTCTTTAATCTGTGCTAAAACTCGTATCTCATTCTCTCGCAGGCCTAGTCCTATAGCTTTATGTGTTTATCTCTTTTAAGTGTCGCTTTTTCGTTTCATCGACTTTCAAATCACAATTCTAAAGAAGTTTCACTTCAAAAAAGTATTTGTTTATAATCCTGTTAATGGAATACATTGATAATCCGTTCAGTAAATATTATGCATGGGTGAATGTCGTTTTGAATCTTACCTGTGCTTTCAGTTCCAGAAACATCTGGACAGGCTTGATAGTTCAGGAGTAGCCTTGATTCTTCTGTGCAGCTCTCGATCGATGAAACGGGACTTTTACAGTCACCATGGCCTCTGAAATTATGTAGAAATCCTCTTTAGGATTAAACCATAAAAGACAATATAATTCCATACATGTAACACCACAAGTCACTTTCAAATCTGGCCATGAGAGGGAGGTATTTGGTCGACACTGAATTGTTTGGTAGCGCGATGTAGGATTACATATTGACGGCGAGTTAGATTTCATTTGAATATGCAGCTGTCATCGTTGGGTAAACCTAAGATGAACTTTACATAACATGGTCCTAATAACTGTATAGACTAAAGCAGTTTAGTTATTATTAGATGTGTAGTTTGTTGACATATTGTTAATTACAATAAAAGTTTTAATTCAACAAAAAGATGATCTCCGGTTTCTTTAAAAAATTCTATACTTTTCAAGCAAAAAAAATGTGCAGGCCATTTTGAGACTGGGTTTTTGTCTTATATCGTTTGAATATTTATTACACCATGTTAGGCAGTATTACTTTCTTAGCTTTAGTTGTTGTTCGTACTCAAATACCAGTCAATGCTCTATTGTGACTTTATACATTTTTAAATGAAAAGACACATATTTATCAGACAATATACTATGCTTGCCGCCAATTTACGTATCATCATCAACCTCAAAACCAATTACATCGTGAAGCCAGAACAGGCCGTTATATGCTGCAACCGTCAACGTCAAGCTAATTACACGGCGAGTTGATGGAAAATTAACGACAGATGGGCATTGGGATAATTAAGACATCTGACATCGAGAATTCCACGGTTGCTGGATAACGACTTTGTAATTCAAAAGTTTTTTATTGATTGCATTGCATTAATGTTAAACTATGGTGAAATTGAAGAGTTTGCACTTACAGATGATATATTAACAGAGAATAAAGATTTGTATAATAATGATAATCAATATGATGTGGTCGTTATCAGCAATCTTAATTATGATTTCTTCGTACGAGCGCAGTCATGAATTTCTATAAACAACATTAAGAAATGTAAATACTGCAAAAGCAATTGTGATTTAGATAGCAGTTAACAATTCTTTTTCATAATCAAGTCATAAAGATAGGTCTAAGCTCAGTGCGAAGGTACGTTAACCTAATGAGTGAGTTCTAATGTGTGATTCCGAAAGTAAGTAGAGAGCTTACATGGTTAAGGCAGTTTCGGATCTAAGTTTGTATTTATACATACATATTACCATGCACCGAAGGTAAAGAAAATATGGCAAAATACAGATAAAGATTACTGATATAGCAATCAGCCAACTCAACTATACCCAAACTTTGAAATTACTAAATTGTGTTCTTACGGATTTTTTGTAGTAACGTAATAGCAATAATTCTCAATTGTTAAATTTTTCGTTATTTGATTTAAAATAATAAATTCATTTGACATTTCTCACCTGTTGTATGTAAATGAAAACGGCCCTTTCAGTGGGCAGTCAACTGGATCTGCATTCTCCCTGAACATCGAGTATAAGAGTGCATCGCCATTGATCATAGAACAGAGGTGTGGCAACGCGTCCCTTCGGTGGCAGAATGCTGGAAACATATTTCGTGCGAGACTGTCACTAGGAATATTAAAAGCTAACCTGAAACTACCATCCTATACCAACATCATAATAAAATATTTTTAATTGCAGCAGAAAGCATAATTAACACGTTATTCGTTACGTTAAAGATGTGACGCTATAACTTCCCTGCTCGTACAAAATCTAGGAGGCTCTGGCGTTAGAAGGCGTCGGAAGATAACACGTGTCTAAGTTCATTTGACTGCCAACAATTTATTATTACTAATGGTTGAATTAGCTAAATTAAAATTGCATCTTATATAATCTGTGATACTTTTTATCCCAGGAATCGAGCGGGAATTTTCCCGGGAGTGTTTTAGTTGCATAAAAATTAGCTTACTCCGACACAGTTGCTACTAAAACCGACCCGGGACTCCCCCCGCAGGAATTTCGAGTCAAGCGTGGACGAAGTCGCGTGCATATCCCACTAAGCCATATTACTATAAATGCGAAAGTAACTATGTTTGTCCATCTGTTACGGTTTCATCGAATAACTACGCTATTGTTTTAGATGAAATTTAGTACATAATATATAGTCTCAATGTAGTCAAAATATATGAAGACGTAAAAGCTCTTTCGTTTTATGTTTAAGTGCAATCATCGAAAGCACAGGTATATTATTTATCTTTAAAACGGAGCTCTGCCATACAAAATAAATAAGTTAACAGACTCTTCGTCGAACAGAACGGTACAAATACCACCTTCCTAAATATTTATGGAACAAATTGAGTACGACAGGAAATGTGTACATTTTTACCAAATAAAGTAAATAATTATACTTATTTCTGAGCTTACATTTTGTTTTTGTCTTAAGAATATATTTTATTAAGGTTGCTTTAATAAATAATCACACTCTCAGTTCATAGCTATGTTTTTCTGATTATAGCTCTTGCAATTCACTCGGCAATCATCAAACTCTTTCTTCTACGGGTCGGGGCAAATGAACCACGCGTGGTCAAGAAAGTGAAGCTAGAACTACATTAGGCACACGCCGATCTGGACACTTCTGAGACCGTACATTTCATATGCTATATGCTAGGTTTTTAGGACTACATTACATCGACGATAGGACGATACGTACGTAACGCTGATGTAACGATTCCAGATTTTCTTCTGACAGTGGAGGCGTATGACAGCGTCTACATATTGTAGATCTGTGTGTCAGACTCAGACGCGTTCTTACCCGAGCACTATCTATCAAATTAAGTTCCTGACGAAGAATATTTACTACAACCAGCGTGAAATATGCACCTAAGGTCTCAGACATTTGCGTCGGCCTAATGCAGTTTTCGGTTATATGTCGCCTGATCCACGAAATACCGAATAGTCTATTAGTGATTGATACTAGGTCTACAAGTGAATCACTCCAAGCAGCGAGGCCGTCACCGAGTGGTTCAGTCGCCCTGGACAGCTTGCGAGCTCTATTCGCTGGTAGTCACATGCTCAAGAGTTCTGATGAGCTTTATAATACGTTTACCGTGATGCTATTTTCACTCCAGGAATCTATTGATCGACTGCCACTTCAATTTATTAATTTGCTATATCGGTCATCTTGATTCTAATACGGGTACTATCATTTCTGATTCTAGCCCGAAGTCTAATAACCCCGTGCTGTACTGTTAGCTGATATGAACTAATAATATTTTCTGAAGTTTTCGCGACAAGTATACATAATACTCATAAAACTACGTTTTAATGGTTTTAAGCGCGGTAATTTATTTGATTTTTATTAGTCCGGTTTCGGTCATTTTTTAGTAGCCGTAATCACGGAAGTCAAGTGTCAATGAGTATTTTTAAAGTTTTATTTAGCCTGCCGCGAACTTGTTCATTTTTATTATTTAATTTTAATTTTACTTATGGTCATTATTAGTAAATAATAACCATAAGTAAAATTAGATTAGGCGCATAGAGTACTAACGCAAGGTCGGAAAGGGCAATGCCCAAAAAGGCACTAGAAAAGTGCCGAACAAACCCGCATTCGTGGCCGCCCCTCCTCCAGTAGTAAACCACTGGACGGGTCTTCCCACGACGGAAGCGTTCCCTCCGCTAAGGACGCGTGCCCCAGTTATGGCCAGCCTTCCCCCGGCCACCCTCGCCCCCACCCCTATTTCTAAGGTATCTTCTGGGCCATCGGCCCACCACTCTATAGCGGAGGACTTAGCTTTGGCGACTAAATTCGCCAAAAACTTGCCCTTCGACCTAGAAGAGGTTCAACTTTTGGCTAGGAAACTGAGACAAGTTTCAGAGTCAAGTCAACCCTCACTCCGGGACCAACTCGTGATCGAAATGGATCACGCGTACCTCCTCCAAATACTTAGATCGTTGTAATTAATCAATAAAATCAAATTATTGTTACCGGTAACAAATGGCACATGTCGGAAGAAATAAACCACGCTCATTGACTCTGGCGACTTATAACGCCAACGGCCTTCGAAACCAGCGCGACTTGGTCCATGACTTCCTGGTTACCAATCAAGTAGATATACTACTAGTACAGGAGACTTTCCTGAAACCGAGTAACAGAGATCCAAAGATCTCTAACTATCGGATCACTAGACATGACAGGGTAGGCCGTGGTGGCGGCACCCTGATCTATTTTAGAAGATCCTTACACTGTATGCCTTTAATCACCCCCTCACTAGAAGGTATGGAGGTATCTGCTTGCAGACTAGCAATGACTGGCCACCAACCTCTAGTCACAGTCTCAGCATACCTCGCATGCCAAAAAACCCTTATTAAGAAAGATTTAGAAGCCCTATTCAACTTAGGCCCGGCTGTCATAATAGCCGGAGATCTGAATTGCAAACACGAGCAGTGGAATTGCAATACCACTAACACCAATGGCAGAGCTCTAATAAATATATCAGACAATCTTTTGTTTGATATACTTACTCTCATGACCCCCACAAGATACCCCCCCAACCGTGACTGGGGGACCCCAAACACTCTCGACTTAGCATTACTGAGGGGTGTAACCCTTCAGTTCCATTCGATCGAAACGATGGACGATATAGATTCGGACCATCGCCCGGTTATCCTCAGATTAGGACCACAGACAGACCCGACATCTGAAACTAGGACGTCTGTGGACTGGTTGAGACTTGAGAACCTCCTCAAGGCAACAAGCTCACAAGACCTGGACCGCATCCCGGACCACATTGAGTCCCGCCAAGACACGGAGACGGCGATCGAGGCCCTTACTAGCCACCTTCAACCCGCAGTGCGGAACTCGTCCAGGCAGGTACCGGTGGAGGATGACCGCCACTTATGCCTGCCGGACGAGGTGAGGGTACTGTTGAGGGAAAAGAGAGCCGCCTCCAGAGCTCACGATAGATATCCCACCGAGGAAAACAGGGTCCGACTTCGCGAACTAGAGCGTGAGGTCAAACTACGTATCCGGGAAGTCAGGGAGCAACGTTGGGACAGAACGTTGAGAGATATTGAACCAACTCACCAGGCATACTGGAAGCTGGCTAGAGCTCTCAAATCAGACACCCTTACTGTCATACCCGCGCTAGAAAGAGCCGACAACACCGAGGCGTTCGATGACGAGGAGAAAGCCGAATGCCTTGCTCAGAGTCTAGAGCTTCAATGCTCCCCCACTACACAAAACGTCGACCAGTCACACCTGTCGGAGGTGGACTCCGAGGTCGAACGTAGATCCTCCTTACCAACGGAAACCACACTCGACCCGGTCACGGTCGAAGAAGTGCAAGATCTGATCAAGTCCCTCAAACCGCGAAAGGCCCCAGGGACCGATGGCATTAACAATCGCGTCTTAAAACTCCTCCCCGGCCATCTAATTATAATATTGGTGAGCATCTTCAATACCGCCATAACAAACTGCTCCTTCCCCGCGATTTGGAAGGAGGCAGATGTCATCGGTATTCACAAGCCTGGAAAACCGGCTAATAAACCGTCCAGCTACCGTCCGATCAGCCTACTGAACGCACTCAGCAAGCTTTACGAGAGGGTCATCCTCTCTAGACTTAGAGATTTTGCCATCAGCAAACATCTATTACCCGACGTGCAGTTTGGCTTTCGTGCCAGACACTCATGCGTGCAACAGGTGCACCGCATCACGGAGCACCTATCTCACTTTGCCCATCGCCCCCGCTCTATAGGAACAGCCGCCCTGTTTCTAGACGTAGCTAAGGCTTTCGACAAGGTCTGGCACAACGGCTTGATTTACAAGCTGTACCAGTTCGGTGTGCCAGACAGACTCGTGCTCATCTTGCGAGACTTCCTCCTAGGTCGCAGCTTCCGTTTTCGAGTGGAGGGAACGCGCTCGTCTCCTCACCCACTCACAGCCGGTGTACCACAGGGCTCGGCCCTGTCCCCACTACTCTTCACGTTATTTACCAGCGACATCCCAAAAACTCCAGATGTGGAGCTGGCCCTCTTCGCGGATGACACCGCACTCTATACATCAGATAAGAACAGACAAATGGCCTGCGTCCGGCTGCAGGTAGCTGTCACAGAGCTAGGCAAATGGTTTCGTAAATGGAGGATAGAGGTGAACCCGGAGAAGAGCGCAGCAATGTTCTTTTCCCCGGGCACGCTTCGCTCCCCCAAACGCGCTTCCCTTCGCCTAAAAGCCATCTCGCTCTATGACCAAGAAATTCCCTGGGCAAAGCACACCAAATACCTGGGTGTCACCCTAGATCAGAACTTGCGCTTCAACGAGCATATCACTATAGTCCGAAATAGAGCGCGATTTGCGATGGGTCGTCTAGCACCCATGATAGATAACCGAAGCAAAATGTCCCTCAGACACAAGCTTACTCTATATAAAACATGCATCCGCCCGATCATGACATATGCGAGTGTGGTATTCGGCCATGCCAAGCCTACCCATTTAAATAAACTGCAAATCGTGCAGAATAAATTCATGCGCAGAGCCGTCGGTGCTCCCCTCTATATGCGTAACGTCGACCTCCACCGCGATCTGGAGCTTCCCTCCATCAAAAACTACATTACGTCGCTCTCGCGTAAGTATTTCGATCTCGCGCCGCACCATCGAAATCCGCTCGTCGTGTCCGCGTCCGATTACAAGCCTCGGCGAAAGGCTCTCGTGCGACGACCGCGTAATGTCCTTACGGACAAGGGCGACGCTATTACAAAACGGCTGGCCCGGATCAGCCCGCCCGCGGTTAGGACGGCAGGCTGGCAGGCACCGACAGACAGACATAGACGGCGGCGTCTCAGACAACGCCAATCACGATCTCTCCACGTCCTCGAGAGGGACGCCAGGAGACATAGCCCCCCCCACAGGATAGACTAGGCGTGTTGCTGGGAAGTTTCTTTCGCCGTTTCTTCTTTCCCAGCCTTAACACGTTGCGAAACGGCAGTAAGATAGCGTAGGCCGCCGCGAACCGCCGATCCCGCTCTGCCGGGATCCTTCTTCTCGGGCTTTATATTACCCGACGCCCGTTCTCAATTATTTCATTGTGTCGCCCATTGGCGGGCATCATCAGATTCATCCCCCTCTCATGGCAACAGTTCAGCCGAGGTAAAACTCCCTAGGGAGCTCCCTCAAGCAAGTTGCCCCCGGGCTCGAGCGCCTTCGCCTGGCGAAGGCGCTCGCCCCAAAGACCCCGGTAAAGTTGTGAGGTCTACGGACCAACAACATAAAGTCAAGTAAAAAAAAAAATAGCTTTAATATTTTTTATAATAATTAAATGGGTAGGAGGTAAACTAAAAAGAAATTGTCAATCAAGTTCGTTTGTGTTATGATGCATGATGATGACAAAGAACTCACATTGTCACAGTGTGGTTTGGCAGTTGATTTTATTTTAATAAATATTAACTATTTATACAATACTCACTTTCTTTATACTGAAGCACATTTTTGTGTTTTTCGTGCATAACGACACACCGATAACAGCCTTTTCTGTAAACATATGCGACAAAGTGTACATTTAAATACAACTAATACTATCTAATTAGGGTTGATTAAGATTTTCTTGTCCATTTTAAAAAGGGACGAATTGTGTAACAGGCGATTATAAAGTATTTATGAATATTTTTATAAACTGTTAATTTAAAGATTTCATATTTGCATAAATATTAAGAGAAACTATGAGTAAATTAAAAAACTATAAACTATGCTATACTTACAAAATAACATAAATCTATGAGTAAAAAAATGACTCCAAATCGTTGCCGGCGGGCAGCTTGCCCGCCGTTGTTTATATTAATAATAAAATATTATTTATTTGATAAATAATCTACATCAAATTTTGAGTATTTAAACTTTTCAAGGTAAAACATGGAAAGTGCGCTTATACAAAGAATTTTAATATACGAGGGATACTCACTCATCAACGATAAGAAACTTGTCTCCATCGGAGGAGAGGCACCTTCCCTTGTTGGACTGCCTGTCACCTTCGATGACGATCGGCTGGATCACTCCAGACTGGAACCACCGACCGTGCCACCGGGTTGGAAACGCGCAACCTGAGGACCAATATTATTTATTAACAAAGATCATATGGCATTACACAATACATTATAGATCGGTACAGTTTACGATAGCAATAGACAAAAATAATGAACCTTACTCTATAAACCAGAGTAGTAGTAACGTATCTCTATCCATGCAGTGACAGTCGCCAGTCGTCTGTTTCCATAAAAAAAACATGCCAGTGCAAGTCAAGATCTAATCCACTGACAGATGGTCAAATATACAAAGTCTCCAAAATTTACATTAAATCAGTCTCAAATCAAGATTTATTCAATATTTAGCCGAGATGGTTTACAGACTATAAAAACCGCCAAAAGTTACGATTACGATTTATAGCCTTAGGGCCTAGGTTATAGAGCATTTGTACGTCTGGATTGCTACCACCCCTGTATGCCGCCATAATAACCTAGAGTTGTATATTCTTAAGTTTTCGCGACTAGTATACATAATAAAACTATATTTTAACCTAGCCTGATCTCATTCACCACCTCCTAACAACATATTGTGGTTTGAAGAGAAGAACAAAATGCTCTGCTTAAAACCGCTAGAACCTAGTTTAATAACCTTGAGTTGTGTTTTGATATCAGCGAACAGGTTTCAGTATTCATTTAGAGAGTGGCAGCACATTGATCCCACTTTTGCTGTTACAAATATCCATAGGTGATGGTAACTGCTCTCCATCAGGTGAGTCGTCTGCCTGTCAGCTGAATAAGCATTCTCCATCTTAGACTATATCTCCACTCGAAATCGCGTTAGATGAGGGTCAAAGGCAAACCTATAATGTAATAATAGATAAAAATTAAGGTAATTAAGCGCAATTTGGCTCAAAATTTCTTTGATAAAAAAAACAAAAAAAAAAAAATTGTTACATTAATATCCCTCAGTATCGTATAGGCACATGTCTTTTGTTTTTATTTATGTTTTTATATATATATTTTTTCTTTACCAATAGGCGGAGGCTTATAATCAGCATCTTTTTTTAAAATATTATTGTTTCTATATTTTGTATGTATTATACTGTAAGCCTTCCTAAAATAAAGTGAATAATAAAAATCTGGAAAATTTATTCTCACTTCATACATAACACCTTTTTTTAACGCCAGTCAAACTGCGGGCAAAAGCTAGTTTTGTATAAAACAGTAGTCCCGTTTGACGGTAGTTCACAGGGCTCGACTGTCAAGCCGTCGAATGCCGCGGGTGTCGTAATGACCCTGCCTTTATTAAGGTCGCGGCGATCGTTAACACGCGATTGATTGCTTTCTTCGTGATCAATAACCATTGGTCTTTGTAGACCTCGACTGTGCTTGTGTTATACATAATTGATAAGTGACGCAACAATATTTTAAAAAGAATTGTAGCATTGTACGTTTTATTAAGTTTATTAGCCACTAGCTTCTGCCCGCGACTTCGTCCGCGTGGAATAATAAAAAAAAGTAAGTTAGAAAAAAAACCCCGATTTCAAAACATTTTTCATTGGTGGTCCTATTCGTCTTAGCGTGATAATATATAGCCTATAGCCTTAGATAATGTACCTCGATAAATGGGTTATCTAACACTAAAAGAATTTTTCAAATCAAATCAGTAGGTCCTAAAATTAGCGCGTTCAAGCAAACAAAAAACTCTTCAGATTATATTAGTATAAGATTTTGAAAATAATGCATATTCTTTTGACTTTCCGCGTGTCTAAGCCTAAAACTACACCGCAGAAGTTCTGGGTTCGACTCCTGGCGTGGCTACATTTCCTAAATGAATTTTCCTTTATTTACTACGGTCTGGGTGTTTGGGGTTTGTCCCAGTGTGGTTCATTGTATACTGTACCCGTGTACTCACAAGCGTAACTTGCTTATGTAATAACATCCTATTAACGTCCCACTGCTGGGCTCGGGCTTCCCACTATTGGGAGAACGGACAGTATATTACCATCATCTGTTATCTCGATGTGCAAGTTTCATCACAATGTTTTCCTTCATCGTTGTTAACACGTGGTAATTGTAACAATATGCACATTACGGAAAATTGCCTAAGTGGTGCATGCGTTCCGGCTAGGATTCGACCCCTGCCCTATGAGTCTGGGACGCGTCCGCTAGCCATTACCTTACCACGACTATAGCGTAACTTGCTTATCTTGGGGTATATTTTCAATGTATTGTTACATGCCGACAAAAAGTGAATGTACATCTGCCTGCCGTAAACCTGGTTTATTACCTTTCTCGCATTTGGACTTCTTTTGTTTACTGTGTGTTTAAAATTTGTAATTAAAAGAAACATTATATTGTTATTGTACTTGTTTTATGGCAGTCATTAGGCAGGTGTGTCGAACTAATTCTTGGAAATTATGGTTTTGCGTCGAGGCATATTGTATTTGTACAGGATTAAAGGAATGGCCGAACGGAGGGGTGTGGCAGTCAAGCGAGGATTACGATACGAGCTAGACGTACATTCGATAAGCGATATAGTGTCGGATTTGGCGCCTGTTATTGAATCGTGCAGTTTGTACTGGTTGCATTCAGTTATATTTACCTGTACCTGTGTTATAGGTGTTTCTATAGTTCTAATAAATTCTATAGTAATTCCAACGGCATTTTATTTCGAGTCCCACACTCGTAACAGTATTATTAGTTGGTCATTGTTGGTTATTATATGTTTATTTTTATTGCATACGTTCAGCTGATAAGCAGGCGGTCCACCTAGTGGTTAGTGGTTGCCATCGCCTATAGACATTGTTGGCTTGTTACATTCAGTTAGTATCAAAAATTTAACCTTGTCAAATATACTCATAACATTACAATATTTATAATTATCTTCATGTTTAGATTTAATATTTTTGGGTGTACAGCGGTATTCGAAAATTTCTTGAGGTGCCTGTACCCTCCAAGCATCATTAACTGAGTAACTTACACAACCAAACGGACAAACATAATAACCATTCCGTTATTGTTGTTACGTAACCGAATTCTAAAAAGACATATTAACAAGGCTCGTTTGAAAAATGCAGTAACAACTGCAATAACTCATGTAAAAACCATTTAAATTCCTAAAGTATAGCAATAATGCTGCGTAATAGTGTTTACAAACGCGAGCACACGCCTTGTGGTAACCTGGCAGAGTTGCAGAGTGCCCTCCACGGGTTAGGACAAACAAAGCTGCCGGTATATTAAATTCCGTCGGGTAAAGTTAATTACTTAATTCTGGTTAAGGGGCATTCTCCCACTGATTTATTAGCATAATTCAGTAATTATGCTGGTGTGACATCGCTTCACTGATTTTAGATAACGTGCGTACAATAGGCCTTGCGTTTCCTTTTGCTTATGAAAAGGTTTTTGTTTTCTTAAGTTGCCTTAGCATATGAACATTACAAGAAATATAAAACATTATTTTATGCGTGAAGAAAAGGAGTATGAATATTAATTAATTAATTCATAATTAATTTATCCTATCTTTCTTTATTGTATGAGTTCAGCAAACAGGCAGAGTGAACGAACGCCCGACTGGGCTGGAGGAGCGAGCTGCGAGATGGAATGCCCAACCGTCTTAAAGGAAGAACTTCCAGCGAGGCTAATGTTTTTCCTCGCAGGCCTAGGCCCATCTGTTATAGTTGAAATTTTGTATATATTCTTTGTATGTTTCGGGAAACGTTTGTGACATCAATTATTGCACAGCGCCATCTATTGGCTTCTAAGGGTTCCACTACAAGAGGATCCACCAGATGGAAAGCGGTTACCGTCGCCTACGGACATTTTTAACACCAAAAGTGCAACCAATGTGCTGGTGCTCTGCTAAGGGAGACTGGAATCTGGCTACTAATGTCAGAACACAAGTCAAGGTTATTATGGCGACATATTCTACACCATAGGTGGTAGCCATCCAGACGGGAAAATACCCTACTACCTGGCTGTGGGTTGCTTTATCGTCTCTTACAACAGACCGCAGGAAATTGTATACAGAATGCAATGCAGTGCAATGCAATCCGTGCAGGAACGGAGAAAGAATACGATTTCCTGCGATCGGGCGGCCTGTCGTAAGAGGCGACCAAACAACCCACAGCCAGGCGGTAGGGCGTTTGCTCGACTTGATTGTTACCAGCCCTGGTCTACAGTATCCCCCCATAACAACCTTGAGTTGTGTTCCAGGTTCTAGACTCCTTATAGAGAGCATCAGCGTATTAGAGGACTTTTGGAGTTGCAAATGTCTATAGGTCTATATACCTGTTTACTGAAGTCAAGCTATAAAAAAAGCAGGAACGGAGTTCGACATCTTTAGAACCTTGAGTTATGTTCCGGCATCAGAGGCCTGGTTCTAGTCCCCCTTTCAAAAGCGACAGTACATTGGTAAGACCTTTGGTGTTACCTAAGTCTACAACCGGCGGTAATTACTTTCCATAACGTAGACAATCGTATCAGACTGTTTGCTGCGTATTTTATTAATAAAAAACAACTAAATGAAATAACGTTGCGGACCGTGCCATTTCACCTAATACGTCTGTTGCGGGCAGAGGGCATCCCCTTGAGCCGCCCGCCGAGCACAACTACGCTCCGCGCCCCGCATACCAACGACGCCAATAGCTCGCGCAATTAGCAGCTAGGCTTCGGACCGAATGCGGGATATAGGAGCGGCCTTGGAGACAGAAAAAACTACTTGCTACTTGCAACAGTTGCGACTCACTACTCTTACATCATTCGACCCTCTCGCGCAATTATTCTATGTATGTTTTGATTCATGTAAATAGTTCAATAATAATAATCATACAGTCCATTACATCGAGTTTAATGTTCAAAAAAGAAGCAACTGTCACCAATAACGTCTATGTGGCACGTCTATGGCTGGTATAGAAGATGTACATTGCATTAACTGCATTTAAATAAGCTTAAATGTTTGAATAGCACGAAAATCCGACGCGGCTTGTTGACTGTCATTGTTATGCCATTACAGGGTGTAATGGTGGTAACACGATTACAATACAATGGTAACTCATCGCGTCCAATTCAAGTCTGACGACTTATGATAGCTTTGTGTAGTTTAAGAGTTAAATTTTATTATTCGGTATTAATATGATAACTAAAGTGCCTCAAGTTACGTGTTGAGCTTACCCGTTTGTTTGAGTATTTTTCGCTATTTTGTATAGTTTAGAATTTGGTCCGGAGGGCCAATTCGAAAAATCACCTGTGTATAGCACTAGCCAGAATATACTTATAATATGTTGTTTAATTTTTACAAGGAAAGAAGATAAATTAGGAGAGGAAAGAAGATAATTATTATTATTAATTATAATTTAGTTTAATTAATTAATTAAACTAAATTATTAATTAAAAATAATTATTAATTAAAAAAAAAATATAAGGTATATAACAAATCGCTGCCACAGGGAAGCGTGCCTAGAAGGCTGGCTGCATTGCTGTATGGCAATGCTGATTCGGTGCGCGAAATATGAACTAGCTCTCTGATCACGGCTGGGCTCAGAGTTTCTTACAGATTTCTTGGAAGAAACCCTTTGCCGATGGACCCCACGGACCTGAAGTTTCAACTCCAAACGGCAAAAATATGTAACTTGTTGAGAACTCTTTAGTTCATAACAGGCTGGTTTATGTTAAATATACTGTTATAATATGTGTCATTGTCACCATAATGGGTGACAGTTGTAATGTGTCAAATGCAATGTAATACCTACTCTGTGCTGAATAAACTCTCTGCAGCGTTGATCTCGTACCAAGTCGTTTCATTATAGATTTGAATCCTAATTAATCCTAAAACATATACAATTGCCTGTTTACAAGTGACTGTGTCAGTGAAACTATATTAAAAATTATATTCCTTTTGGTGGTATAGATGTAAGATGGAAGAGAAACGAGTTGTTTGTAGAGAGAGAATATATAATCTTAATATTTTTGTAATACAGTTTACAGAGTTATATTCTCCTCTGTACAAACCACTCGTTTCTCTTCCATCTAACATGTATACCACCAAAAAACCACTTCCTAGGGTTCCATATTTGCGCCGTTTGGGATCTTCAGCTGTTGAAACAGCGCTGCCAACCCCTGATTTAGTCATTGGAAGACGTGATGCCGCTAGTGTCAACGCATGTCGCGACCTGTACAAGCGGCCGTCCTATCTTCCAAGGAATTTAATTTAAAATTGATGCTGACGTTATTTTAGTGATTTCACAACAAACATATTTTATCTCCATTGAAACTACTTGCCCATTCAAGTATAAATCCGTCTTCCTGCCGGTAATAACTACTAAAAAACTCCCACGTTACCAGCAATAGTCTATAAATAGTCCTAAATGAACGTTGACAAGGACATTATGTCCTTCAAGTTGATCACTTGAGTCATACACCGACGCAGGATGTCACAATTTGATGACAATGAAACAGATACGGCGCATTTTGCATACCAAATCTCAGTCGAGACAAGGAACAACAAATTGTTCGTAAGTATACCTAAAGGACAGTATGTGACCAACTAGAGTTAAGTGCAGATACATAAGTATCGTAAATGTAAACTGTCCTGTTTAAAAAAAAATATTATATTTGAATTTAATATTGAAACATACACATCCTAAAGTAAATAAATAATTCGGCCGACGTAACGCTCGCATTGTATATTCTTCAGTTTGAAATCAACCATTCATTTAAGGCATTTAAGGCAATCATAATCTTTTCATCATTAAGACTAAGGATATCAAATAAAAATATCCAAGCGAAGGCATTTTTAAGTTTTCCTATATATAAATGGACTGAAGAAGGTAGTTATTGATGGTGAATAAAAAAGTCCAAAAAGTAGATTCAATTTAAAATCAATAGCCGAGAGACAGCCTGTAAAAGGGTGCCCATTAATTAATACAAACTGAATTTAAATATTAACTTTTCGTATTACACGATTGATTGGTGCATTCAGTTATTCTGATGATTTCGAAGTTAAATTTACTCTTCCAATCATTTGTATTGATTCCAGCCATATCTTTTAAATTTACTATAATAATATTAACAACCCTGTATAATTACTGTCCCATTGCTGGGATCGGCACCTCGCCACACCCGCCCACCACGCTTGTTCAAGGCGGCTTTGGCAGGTTTGACACATCGGTTAACTCGTGTGCAGGTTGCATCAAGATGTTTTCCTTCACCGTTGTTAGCACGTGGTATTTGTAACAATATGCACATTGGGTCAGAAAACTGCCTCAATGGTGCATGCGTTCCGGCCAGGATCGTACCCGCGCGCCTCGAGTTTAGAACGCATGAACTAGTCATTACGCTACTACGACTTTACAATTTTAATATATAAAACAGAAATATAAAACGAAGTGCTAGGTTCTGGTTTTCTTGAATATTAAGGAATCAGTGTTTTCATTTAATGTTCAGGATCCGATAAATTAAAATACTATTTTAACTAACTAGCTTAGCTTTAGCTAACAGACGAAATGAGAACATTCGTAAACAAAAAGAAGGAGAAAAAAGAAGGATTTAGAAATACAGGATATATATATAGAAACAACCGCCACCGCTGCTGTTGTCTTAGTATTTTCCTTAGTTTAGGGGGATCTCTGGAAGGGATCGCTTCAAGCGATAAGGCCGCCCTTTGTTCAACATTTATTGTACTTGGTTTTAAGAACGTAGTTTTAATTTTTGGTGAACAATAGTGTTTTCAATCATTCATTTATCCATATAAAGGATTTGTAAATTATGAATTTTTGGACTGGATATAACTTATACACAATATTCGCACAAATTTGTTACCTATGGTCATCTATAATTCTATTCAATTGTAATGCTTTTTGCAAGACAGGTAGATATCATTTTAAATAATCATACGAAAGAAGCCAGGAAGCTAGGTTAGTAAGTTCGTCAAATAAAAGCATTAATCTATAACAACAAGTTGTATGACAAATTGCCCGAAATGAAATTTAACATAATCCTTTACGTACAAGGTTATCCCAGTGTGAAGCATAGTCGCATCAATACAGACAACAAGCATACCCGACTGGGGAATTGGCCCGACACCCGACAACTTAGCAAATTTCTCATCAAGACAATCATATGGACTTTTATAATATACGATTTAAACTAATTTAATCAATTCAAAAAGTTCCGAACATCATGGCATACATACTTAAGTATGTCACAGCCCTTCACTATGTATAGACTGACACGCACTTGGTCGGTTTTATCATATTAATCCGACATATCTTTTGAAGTGAAACTTCTTTAGAATCGTTGTGATTTGAAACTTGATGAACCGAAAAAGTTACACTAACCGAGATGAACACATAAATCAATAGGACTAAGCCTGCGAGAGAATGAGATAGAGTTCATTATAATATATAATAATTTAAACACTGCTTATACAGATATAGTTGGAAGCCTGGAGTCTTTAAGCCACATCTTAGCTTAAATTTTCTTAAGTCTACGTAGCTGACTTACAGCTGAAGATTATCTGACGCAATTTAACGAAGGTCTTGTGATAACTCGAAAGGCCACATTTTAATTCACTGTTCACATTTCTCACAAAAATACATAATTACTACTTTAAAAATATCAATATCCTACAACTATTGATTATTATTACACATTTTTGGAAAATAAAACTGCACAGCACAGTCTTCTTTCAGTTCCCACCAGAAGCTTCTAAATGTCGTATAAATCTTGTTTCAACTTACACTTCCTATTTATCCTTGGTTGAGATATGCTTGTGTCTGTTTAACTTAGACAAGTCAAGGCTATGTTTAATTTTAATTTATATCTGAAAATTCTAAAAAAATACTACTTTATGATATATCCTATGAATGAAGAATCATTTGAAAATGAATACAAATAATGACAAATGTTATATACACGTGTGCATTTTTTTATTGCAGAAGAACAGCAGACAGACTGATCGCTCAACTGTGATGGAAAACGGTTACGATCACCTATGGACATGGACACCCAAGGACCACCTGTTGTCAACACCATTGCTGCTACCAACGTGCTGCTGGCCTCGAAGCGGAAACTGTAACCTGGTCACCGATGTGACACCATATTGTATGTATTTTTTCTGAGGCAGGGAAGTAAAGAAAGGAATATACGTCGTAGAGACTATAGCTAGCAATATATTGTTGAAAAAAATTGCTAATGTAAAAATATTCGCTTTATTTTTAGCAAATTAAATAGATTCCGATAAATTGAATATTACTTAAACATTTCGTAATTACTTTGTTGAATCGTATCGTAATGTAATCGGATCGTGACGTTGAAACAACCCTAGCTACCACCAGAGGCTTAATTTGTTTAAATCAGGCCTTAAGACTCCGCATTTTGTTACTTGCGAACATTGTCGTAATAATGTTAATATTGCCTAACATCTTCCACTGAAGCCAGTTAGCCGCAATGAATATAATTGGTTTTGTTTCATCTTCTGACGTGGGAATTTCAATTACGCTGGTACAGGTATCAGCGCGGCCAAGTTTGTAATTGTTGAGGGGGTGGGATTAAGAACTTGGGCATAGGAGACAGACATGCTAGACAATAAGTCAACTATATATGCATGAAGTACAACCTATTAAACTCTGGGGAAGTTGGTTGCTTAAGATAGTAAAAAAATATTGTTACATACCGACAAAGAACACACACCTGCACGTCGTAAAAACGCAGTGTATTGCCTTCTATGATTTAGGAATTATTTTGTTTACTTTGTGTTTAGAATTTGTAATTCCGAAAAACATGCTTTTGTAATCGTACTTGTTTTATGGCTGTCATTAGTGACGAACTAATCCCTGTTGTTATTGAATTGCGTCGAAGCTTGCCAGATGTGCGGATTAACTCAGTGAACGCGGCCCCTTTGTCGGTATTGTACAGTTTGGTATAAAACAATGCCCGAACGGAGGGGTGGAGCAGTCAAGCGACGATTACGATACTAGCAAGACGTGTGTAGTACTTTCGATTAGCGATATAGTGACGGACTTTTCGCGTGTAATTGAATCGTGCAGTTTATACAATGTCTAGTTATATTTGTACCTGTTTTATACGTGTTTGTACAGTTCTAATAAACTCTGTAGTCATTCCAACGGCATTTATTTTAATTCGAGTCCTGTAGCTTGTAACATTATTATACTGAAATTTCGCCTTAATATTTTAGTAAACTCCGTTTATTCCGTGCAGGAACGGAGATATAATACAATTTCCTGCGGCAGGGCGGCCTGTCGTTAGAGACGACGAAACAAACCACTGCCAGTTGGTAAAGTATTTGTCTGGATGTCCCCCCTGGTCTAGCGTATGCTACCATAACAACCGTGACTTATATTCCAGCATTAGTGGCCAGGTTCCAGTCTCCTTTTAGAGAGGGCCAGCACATGGGTAGCACCTTTGGTATTACAAATGTCCATAGGCTATGGTAACCATTGTCCTTCAGGTGGGCTATCTGCCGGTCAGTTGAAATCATGCAATAAATAAACTCCCCACTTTCGGATATAAAATCTAGCAATTGTTACGTCGTATTTCTGACGATAGTTATATTACCAGAATAAAGTGACAACTTACAAGTTGTCTGTTTTTGGGCATGATTAATTAAGCTACACCTTTGCCCTTCATACGTCTGAATTGTATTTCACTGAATAAATTTAGAGAATTGTTATTTTCTTACATTAATTATTTACAAAATGTGAAAATGAGTTTATTATTGTGTTGTAAATCTTATACTAATATATAAAGCTGAAGAGTTTGTTTATTTTATTGAATGCGCTAATCTCAGGAACTACTGGTCTGATTAGAAAAATTATTTTAGTGTTAGATTGTCCGTTTATCGAGGAAGGCTATAAGATATACATATCATAACACTAAGACCAACAGGAACGGAGCACCAATGAAGAATGTTTTAAAATCGGCGGTTTTGAAAACAAATTCGCGTTTCAAATTTCAAAAACGTTGCGGGCACAGCTAGTTGTAATATAAAATTACATAATTGAGATTGTCTTAACTTTTAAATTGTCTTTTGGAACTGAACTTGAAGAAACTGAGTTATCTTGTATTAAATCTATTGCGGGTGTCGAGTTTGTACACTCAATTTATAAATGGGAAAGAAATCAGACAGGCTGTTTTGAACTAGCAGATTTGCTAAATGCACCTTATAGAATTGTTGTTTGTCTGATAGAGTGTTAAATGAACGAATAATGGACCTCGACACATAAGCTAGCTTATAAGGCATGTAAGCAAATAAGTGATGACCTGGAATATATCCCGGGTCAACACTTAGGATAATTTTTGTCGCGATAAATATCGTCGTGTCCGTTCGATAGACGAATACTCACCACTGTCGTGGTCACCACTGTGTGGTAAATGTGAGGTAGATGTTGTTCTATGTATGTATGGGTTCTGTTCTTCAGACTCCAATAATATAATAGAATAGAGAATAAAATATACTTTATTGACCAAAAATGCTACATAATATCAAGAACATTAATATACAAGAACAAACGGTGATCTTATCGCCCATTGCGATTTCTTCTAGACAACCTTTGGATAGTAGGACAACAAAAGTCGGTAGTTGCTAAACTAGCACTAGTACAATCATTTAGTTTATTAATTAGCTCCCGCCAAAAAGACGGCAGTGCTGTCATGTCTTTTTGGCGACGCCATTACAATTCGCTAACAAATACCTGCTCTTCATGGCAACGCGAACGAAGTCGCTAGCACATGCTAGTATTTGACATCTTTACATATATAAAAATCAACTGCTATTCGTTAGTCTCGATAAAACTCGAGAACGGCTGGACTGATTTGGCTAATTATTTGCGGAAGGTTTAAAAGGTGAGTAAATATGAAAAAAGAAATGCTTGGAATATAGTAAAAAGAACAATTTCACATTCCCTTTTTTTAGATTATGGCTGCTTTAGAAACTATTCTTACCTATCAAATATTCGATGTCGGTCACGTCGTTTAGAAATCAATTAAATTTAAAAGTCGTTCAGAAATCACATTAAATTCAGAAATATTTTTTATTTATTTATTGATTCTGAGGCGGTACGAAGTTTACCAGTTCAGCTAGTAAAATATAAAATCAGGGGTTATTTTTTGGACAATGCCATTTTCCACTTTGGTGTGAGGCAAAACAATGGCGAACGAAATAAAAATTATGTTGGTAATCCAACGTACGTAAATCATTTCGAATGTGCCGGTGTTGAACACGCCCGTTAGTATCACTTACAGTTTAATGTTGAAGATTTTTTACCTGAAGAATGCGTATACATCAAGTGCCCCTGGGGAGGCAAGGGGTTAAATATAAAAATAAAGGATTCGATAGTATTACTCCTTTATGGCCTATTTGATTTGATTACTACCATATTTAACGAATGGCAAAGGATTGGAAAACTTTCTTTTTGAAAGCAGTTTCAAGCAATGTTTATATAAAAGTTAAATTAGGTTTTTAGTATCGTAGAAATAGTCGCAATGCTTTATCATCTGTTTTGTAATTGTCTTTTAGGCTTTTCTTCTCTGTATACTTTTGTTACTATTCAATTTTGCTACTGAAATGGCTCAAGCAAAGGTCAGCGATGATTGAAACTAATTGCTTGCTGAAATATAACCAATTTCTTTTTGTTGTATGAATTCAGCAGACAGACAGACAGCCACCTGATGTAAAGCGGTCACCATCGCCTATGGACATTTGTAACACCAAAAGTGCTACCAACTTGCTGCCGCTCTCTAAAGGGAGGCTGGAACCTGGCAACTAATATCGGAACACAACTTAAGGTTGTTAAGGCCGCCTACTCTAGACCAGGGGTGGTAGCCATTCAGACGGGCAAATACCCTACCACCTGGTTGTGGGTTGTTTTGTTCTTAATAAATATTATTTCTATGTTTTATTCCATGCGTCTTTGATTTAGCTTGCCTGAAGAGATCGCTTTGAGCGGTAAGGCCGCCTATTGTATTGCCTAGAAAATATTGTTAATATGGTCTGCTTTTGTAATTGTATATTTTAGTGTACAATAAAGTGTTGCATCTCTCTCTCTCTCTCTCTCCATCATGCTGAGTAACTTTTGATGCCTGCCTAACATGACTATATGATTGAGTAGTGTTCCAAAAAAATTATAAGGTATCTTCAAACTAATTTGAAAGTTTCATGTTAAAAATATTTTTTATTACTTTAAAAAAAAAAAGCTATTTGTCGCTTAATATATGACGTCAGAACTTGCTACGCCAACACAAACTCTATTAGGCTTCGGTGTTTTGTAACATGAAAAAAAATACGAGTATCTCAGTTGATTTGACTGTCAATTTATAATAACTAGTGGTCGCCCAGTGGTCGAAATTCGACCATAATTAATTCAAATTATAAGTTTGAATATTATCAAGAATCTGTTGTCAAAGACTATACTTCTATAATCACAGATTTCGCCAAGGCTACACTGTTCTGATCACGAACAATAAACAAAAGAGTAGGTATATATGCGTGTGCGTGTCAAACAGTAGTGTGTGTAATGATTTTTTTATTGATTTAATATATTTTTATGCACAATAAAAAAATAGCATTCGTCGCTTCTTCTCTATATACATTATAAGCGTGCGAAATTTCATACTCCTCCGCCCGCGCAAAGGAGTATAAAGTTTTTGCTTCACCTATAAATATATATATTTCTATATCTCTTTATTATTATTTTAGATTAATTAATATATGATACATGTTTTTTATGACAGTTGATACACATATAAACCATTTATGTGTATCAACCTTAAATAGGTCAAAAAGGCACTAGTATTAAAATGACAAAGTAAATAATTTTAAGAGCAACACATGGGAACAATAATTTCGTATCAGGCAAAACGACCATACCAGTAGTTGCCAGCTTCTCTAGGTTCTAGTGAAATGGCGTGGTGGAAAGTAAAATTATGATAGTAGACCCTGAACTGCGAAATGGATGCTAGGATGATAATGATGATTGGAATAAATTAATAAGGTGAATGGTACCGAAATTGAAGATATTTAGAAGAAAGGTCAGTTAAAATGCAACTCAAATAACGGTGCATATATGAAGAGATTAATTAGAATAGGTAAAGCGAGAGATGTTTGTCAAGTTCGTCGCAATTGGCGGGCCATCGTCTCTGCCTACCCCCATGGAAAAAAGGCGTGGCAATATGTATTTAGTTTAACATGATACTCATTTCTTATGACATTTAATATTAACCCTTTAATACTTTGTAGGTAATAAAAAGACCGAAGCTATTATAGGTGAAACATTACAACAATACTTTCATAGCAAACAAAACTACCAATTCAGCAGCCGACTATCACTGCAGTGGGCAGAAATATAACCAAATCGTACACAGGTGTGCTACGATATACGACCCACTCAATTCAGAATGGAAATTAATGACACCTGACTGTGTTGGACCGCCATACACTTTTCTTTTTTCCAAAACCTCCATTTGAGTGGTTTGCTAGTTTATGGTCTGTTTCGCCGAGGAATCAATAAACCAGCTACATTACTTTAATTGATGTTCGAATTATTTAAATTTGAATTTCTTGAGATATTTGGTGTCGCACTCAAAGTCAGTTAAGGTTCTGTTAATACTCGTGTGGCGACGATTGGATTTAGAGAATTTTTGTGGTAGAGTCATGCTGGAATTTTCTTAATTATAGCTTTTTATGACGGCTAGATCGATGTGATACCACTGTCTCACAGAATATCGGCGTGTTTCGTACGATAAGTAAGCGTATGGCCTGAGTGTCCGCTCTATTCGAGCGTGCAGCGGGGTGGAGCGTGCAGCGTTCATGTCAAACACATGGAAACGCTAGCAAGTGTCCCTGGTGGCGGCCGGCTGGCGCGGCGGCTACGGCAGGCATGACGCGTTGTAAATAGGAACCCTGCACGCCCCACTCTGCTGCACGCTCGATTCCGGCGTGCACTGAGACAGTAAGTAAACTAATTTAAATATACCTCAACGCTAACGAATGTCTCTAGTGCCAGCCGAGCGTTGAGCGGGGCATCGCGTACAGGCTTAAACCAGTTTGTGGACGATGAACGACAAGCGTGCACTCAGGCCGCTCAGTTAGACGCTCTATTGCCCGCAGCACGGCCGCTCCGCCGGACTCTTTGACACTCAGGCTGTACACTAAGACCTCCCAAGGCCCAGTGTGCCAGCGTCCTTATCGCATCCCCCTATTTCATTACCTCTATCCCATTGTGTATACCCCTTTTTTAGCTAGGGCAAATCTGGTACAGGACCATCAGCGGCGCGAGGGGAAATATAGCGGCCGGTGTGTAGGATTCACCAGGTCGGGGTAGCACTAGCATCTGGCATAAAAACTGCTATTGCCACACCTTAGTTAGGGATATCCGCTGTAGTGTTTGCTCCTGAACACTAATATAAATGTCACCGGCTCGTCTACGCATTACCACACGTACAGCTGCATTAGGGGTTGGTTATTGACTCAGGACTGACTGAGCCTGAGCCTACTCAATTGATATCCCCTCCCACTGTGCCTCAATGACGTAATGCACTCGAGACAGATAATTGTATATTATTATAATATACATACACTACATCCACTAAAACCCCTCGGTATTCCTTCCTGCGCCTTTTGCCAGGGCTACGGGAAAGCGGAAGCTCAACCAACACCGAGTGCCCTGGCAGGCGGTGTTGGTCGTCTATGGCCACATCCACTGCACTACTTTTTATCCCCCCGGCATCTTCATGATCTTTACAATGTGGGGCGGTTTGTGACGAGCCCTACGGCAGTGAGCGTGCGCGGAACACGGCGCAGACTCCGGCATAACGGCGGGTGAGAACCATTTCCCTAGGGATGCTCACGGCAGCCGGAGGTCGAAAGCCATCTTCCTTTGGCATGAGCGGAGTAAGCTGGTGCACTCACGCTTTCTCTTCGCCTTCTTAGCAAGCAGTAATACCTCCTATCCTATCCCATCCCGTCCTCTCTCTCAAAATAAATTAGCTCACTTTAGTTTACATCAGCACTCGAAAGTGAGTGAATACTACTTGAAGCCATCTGAAGTATCATTTAACCCCTACCTTCCGCTGCTACAGCTTCAAATGTGCTGCTGCTCTCTATAGGGAGACTGGGACCAGGCCAATGATGCCGGAACACGAGTCAATGTTCTTATGGCGGCATAATCTAGACCAGGGGTGTTAGCCATCCAGTCGGGCAAAAGCCCTATTACCTGGCTGTGGGTTGTTTAGTCACATCTTAGGACGGCCTGTCCTGCCCGGCCACAGGAAAATGTATTCATTGTGCGTTCGTGCCCCGGTACACGTATAATAATATAGCTTATAACAAGTGTATATGGAATAATAAATAATATCTAGATAATTGTAATTTAACCGCCACAAAAAATAATTCCTATAATAAATCCCATTTAATAAGCGCCCTAAGGCAATTCAACAGCGAATTTCTACTAGGTTTCATGCCGAAATAATACAAAGCAGATAAATTAAGTCGGCTTAATGTAGTCATAAATCGAAAAGATACCGGGCTAGGTCGTACCAAGTACCGCGATTTCTTGCCTGGTCTGCCTGGCAGGTCTGGGCTACTTGCCGTATTTTGCTATTATTGCTCTTACGTATTACTAAGATATGTCCGCGACTTCGTCCAGGCTTGACTAGAAATTCTCGCGGGATTCCCGGAAAATAATCCGTGCAGGAACGGAGAAAGAATACAATTTCCTGCGGCCGGGCGGCCTGTCGTAAGAGGCGACAACACAACCCACAGCAGGTGGTAGGGCATTTTCGCGACTGGATGGCTACCACCCCTGGTGTAAAGTATGTCACCATAACAACCTTGAGTTGTGTTCCGGCATTAGAGACCAGGTTCCAGTCTTCCTTAAGAGAACAGCAGCGCATTTGTAGCACCTTTAGTGTGGCAAATGTCCATAGGCGATGGTAATGCTTCCCATTAAGTGGTCTGTCTGCCTGTCTGCTGAACTCCAGCAATAAAAAAAACAAAGTACCATGGTATAAAAAGGGATGTAAGCAACCGTTTCAGTGAAAACTGTGTCGGAATTAGTTACTTTTTATGCACCCGAGAAACTAAAAACTGCTCCCGGGAAAATTCCCGCGGGATTCCCAGGATAAAAATTATCACCACATTCTGATATCGAACAGTGAAAAAATCACGATGGAATTCGATTTCTCTTTAATTTGGAAAATTTAAATAATTCCCAGAAAAATTCCCGGGGGATCAGCAGGATAAAAAAGTAGCACAGATTTTAAGTCTAAGAATTTGCTCTCGATCAGCAAAAACCGCATCGAAATCGGCCAAGTAGTTTTTACGTGAATCTCGGACAAACAGTTGATAAGGTAATTTCCCGTCTGGTTGTCTACCACCCCTGCTTTAGAGAATGCCACCATAATATCCTAAGTTGTGTTCCATTAACGCTTGATTTTGGTCCCCGTTCAAGGTCGACAGCACATTAGTAGCACCTTCCGTATTGCAAGTTCCATAGGCGACGGTAACTACTTTCTATCAGGTGAAACACCAGCATGTTTGCTGTATTCCAAGAATATTTTTTTCTTACTGAGGTAACCGATTTGTGACTCCAGCTAATCCGCCTATGACGAAAGAAGTGGAAATGTCGTCTATACTCTTAAAATAAACGGGTAGGCCCAAGCCCAGCAGCAGTGAGTTTACTAACTCCGTTGGCTCAGAACCTAAAGTGCGTCTTGGCCTCCGAAACGAGAGTACGGCACTAACCTCTGTCCTGCGCAAGCTCAGGCGAAGTCAATTACCACTCTCTGTATCTTTCCAACGATACTTACTCATAGGAAGACGGACCTGATACATATATAGTATGCAAATACCAAGCAAGTAATGTTCGAGAAAGGTTAGAAATTATTGAAAACATTGATAATTTGTTTAAATTAAAAGCTCCCGAACTGTCAATTACAAAAATGATCTTAACCGGACCTTGAAAAGGGGTACGTGAATGGCTAATGCTAATGTAGTCCCGGATAGAGCTAAAACGCGGTCAAACGACCGGGAACTAGTTCGTATTCGACTGGAGACTGCGCCTCGTAACGGTGAGGCGAGACCAAATATTAATATTCTATGAAACTATTAGGGCTTCCACTTTACAAATCGCTTCAGTTTTTATCTATCATACACAGAAGAGTTACTATATACTCGTAAAACTACAAATATGGCAATAATGTATAATATAAAGGTATTTATGGGAGTTTTTGGCGGGAACTGAAAGGAGACGTTGTGCTGTGCAGTTTTATTTTCTAAAAATGTGTATAATTACTCTAAAATGAACAATAGTTGCAGGATATGGATAGTTTTTGAGTAGAAATTATGTGTTTTTGTGAGAAATGTGAACTGTATAGTCAGATGTGATATTTCGAGTTTTCACAAGAACTCCATTGAATGGCGTCGGTTGTACCCTGCAATACAACTGCGCTACTATACGAAGACCTATTAATTAACATGTTTCCGACTGAAAGACTTTGATTCTATGGTCATGAATAAATTAATAAAAAAAATAAAGGTATTTATGTATATCGCCATATTTCACGTGGATGTATTAGTATTACACAGATTAAAAATTATAAGGTAAATGATTAAGGTGGTATGAGCGGATTATAAGGAGGGATGAAAATCATGGAACGAAAAGAAGTTAAACTGGAAGGAAGATTCATGGATCGTGTAAAGTATAGCATAAGATTTGTGGTGCTACAGAAGACGTATACCGGAGAAGGGAGTATGCAAGAAGTATTATTGATAAAGTAAAACATACCAATGAGTTAATTAGTCGAGTGTATCACATTCTCGTATCAGGAAAGAAATGCAAGGATACCCATTAAGGTAAATGACTACACAAGATAAATTAGTTAGCTGAGATAGCAGTAGGCTAGGTAACATTTATCAAAGGACACATGGCCGATAGAACATAAATATGAATACAGGGGCCCCATTTCTGCTATTAATATCTCGTCAAAATCGCCGGACACTATCGTCTCAATTGTAGGTTTGCCTGATTTCGGTATTCTGGTAATTCCAATGGCGTGCCAGTGGTACGTGACTCTATCTTTATAAATATTTAAAAGCCAAAACTCTCGAAATAAATCTTCAGAATTTTTGCTAGCTTTTCAATATTCCTTTCGGCAAACGCCGTTTCTGCTGGGATTTTTTTTCTACTGTTTCTAGCGCAACGATATCTAGAACATACTGTGAATTTAGCAGAATAAAAAAATTTGACACTATCGCGTTGGAATCGTACTTTAAACATCTTCGCAACGCCAAGGTATTAAAATAGCAGAATTGGGTCCCTGGATCAGAAACCGTCTTGCTTATAACAGTTTAAGAGAATGCCCTCCAAGCCAATGAAGCGAAGACCTGCGCAAAGGTTGTGTTACATTTATTTAATTGCATAATTCTTATCGTGTTTCTTTTTAAGGTTAATAGTTAATTTTATGTACCCTCTTATTTTTAAGATATAATTTTTATTTATTCTGTGATTAGCGCGTGTTTTGTATAGAGCAGTTGTCTATTATTTACCATAATGTTATGTAACAATATATTTATCCGTAATATGAGGTGCTAATTGTGTAGATTACAATTCAAAATTTCTCAATTGTATATAGACGGTATTCACTACATTTTATTTACACGTTGGCAGATGCGATAGATTTTGTTACTGTGTTTGATTTATTTTATTACATGTAAAACTTTAAATATAATCTCATACAAAAAAATTTCAAATAAAAATGTATTAAATTCTTGTCATGCCCATAACCCATGCCATTAAAATAGTTTATCAATGGCTTCAATCCGCTGTCGATTGTGTTAATTTTCTAGATTTCATGTACAGTACAAAATTGTTGGAGGCATGGCGAGGTATTTTAAAAATATTTGTCGAATGTGCAGAGTGAGTAGATGAAATGTGAGGTACCGTAAGGTTCTCTGATTATAAGTATTGTGAGCAGTTGCTCTTCTTTTATTACCATAAACCCTCCTGAGTTGTTGCAAGTATTACAGTTGCCTGTAGGAGCAGAATGAGGAAAGCTCTCTGTCTGCGTTATATTGTGCAACTGTAAAGGCCTAAATTACCATTGAAAATCGATCCGTTGTCGACGAAGACAACGTAACTCAAAGTCACAAATGTCACAATCAATATTAGAGGGTGTGTAGCCGGTTTGATAAGATCGTTTCAATATAAAACAACAGGTTATGCGGTTGTCAGGTTTTACATAAATTATGAAATAGGTCTATGTACGTAATTATTATTATTATGACCAGTGTTTTAACTATGTGACAAAAAGAAAATTTACCTGGTAGGTTGATTGATATAGTATCACTAGCTTGTGCTCGCGACCCTATCCGCGTAGAATAGTTACTTTGGGCTAACACTAACTTTACGCACGCAGCGGAAGCTCTCAAAATGAAAACAAACCCCCGATTTTGAAACATTCTTTATTGGTGTTCCGCTCCTATTGGTCTTAGCGTGATGATAAATGGCATGTAGCCTTCCTGGATAAATAGGCTATCTAATACTGAAAGAACTCAAATCAGACCAGTAGTTCCTGAGATTTGCGGGTTCAAACAAACAAACTTTTCAGCTTTATATATTGGTATAGATAATGTTAACATAATTTTTAGTACAGTGCAGGATATTTAGCTTGTATTATATTCTAACTATAATCCCTTAAGACTAGGTCGTCGAAGTCAATGGGTAAGGTTCCTAGAAGGCTGGGTACGTTACCTCGTTGTCCGTCGTCCGTTGTGCGAGGTAGGAACCAACCCTCGATCTTCCGAAAAATCAATAAGTCATTTTGAGATGAATTATCATAATTAAAAACATACTCTGTCTCACAAAAGAAGTCCCACGGATGACGGTCGCGCAATTTTAGAAAGATTCCGATTTAATATTATTACTACATAGAATAATAATATAATGTAACATTTACTTTAAAACACTCGATAAAAACAACACAACAACGTGACATCTGTATAATCAATTCCAATTTTTGCCGCGGGACTTTCTTCGTAAGACGTACTACAGAATCATTTATTACAAAAAATCTATAACAATCAAGCAACAACAAAATGCCTTTATTATTTAGCCTCCTGTTCCATAAACATACATAAAATGCCTTCAAAGAAATATAAAAGGGGTTATCAGGTATAAATTATAAATCAATATGCTGCCCATAACTCATTCTTAATAACTGACATTTTTCAAATATTTTTTAATTCATATTCAATCGCCAGCCAACCCTATCGTTTAGTACCTCGGGATACCTATTTATTTACCTGGCTATTACCGGTGTAAGTATAGGTTACATACGATTTATACCAGTCTATACCAAGTTCTATGTAGGTGGTTTTATTTTGTATAATTTAAAACTTTGTCAGGTGTTTCGGCTTTTAGGTACTTGAATCCAGGATAGTAGATGTTTATGGGCGACGGTAGACACTTACCAAGAGGATGGTCTATTTTATTACTTGTTTGCTGTTTGCTGCTGTTGCATTTTGACACGAGTTTACTACAAAATTTTGTAGCAGTGTTTAATTTTGTAGCACTGAAGAAATGATTAAAGAAATGTATTAATAAAATCTACGAAAATTTGTATATTTTTTAATAACGATGAATATGCAGGATGGGCCCTATTTAGTTTTGAGTATTATACAATACGTATTTCCCCTAAACTATTTCATTATATGTAGTTGTTGTGGAATAAATACTTATTTATTTAAACATTATAATAATGGCAGCTCGGTCTTTACGTTATTATAATTAAAAGAAAATCGAGTTGAATGTGATTGGAACGTAAAGAAAAAATGGTGTTTTATTTTATTTTGTCCCATTTTAATTAAAATCATCATTATATTAATACGTGAAGCACAAGCTTTGTATCCCTTTTAAGAAAAATTTAGAAAACGGAGGAGTTTGAATTTTCGCACTTTTATGTTTCATAGAAGGAGTGCAGAATGCTAATATTTTTTTAATTATGCATAAAAAAACATTACACACACTACTATGTATTTGACACACACGCATATATACTTTTTTGTTTATTGTTAAAGTCAAATTAACAGTGTAGCCTTGCCGAAATCTGTGATTATAAGAGTATAGTCATTGACAACAGAACCTAAATAACGTTCAAACTTATAATTTAAATTAATTATGGTCGAATTGCGTCCTCTGGGCGACCACTAGTATTATATATGCCTCGTTCGGATCCATTACAATAGTTGTGTGATTTCTAAACCATATTCTTAACCTAGCAACTGATATTGACTGGCGGATCCATAAAAATGCCGAAATCGAAACGCTAATTGATGAACACAATGTCGTAGGCTAGAGCAAGGCATATCGCTAGCACGACCACAACTCAAGGTTGTTATGGCAACATAAATTACATCAGGGGTGGTAGCCATCCAGTCGGACAAATGCCCTACCACCTGGCTGTGGGTTGTTTTGTCGCTCTTACGAAAGGCCGCCCGGCCGCAGGAAATTGTTTTCTTCCTCCGTGCCTGCACGGATAATAACTCTGCTATTGCTAATGTCCATAGGCGTCGGAAAACACTTTCCATCAACAGTTGGGCCGTCAACCTGTCTGTTGAACTCATGCAATAGAAAAAAGGCACTGCTGTCACAATAGATTTCCTTAATATTATAAAAAGAGTCGAGCAAACATCAGATCCAGACGTTTCATAGTATATTGAACACTCTTATACACGTGTAACGGCGCTGATAACGGTTTGTTGCATTGTATGTACTATTGGGGAACATTGTTCGAGGGTAGATAAGAATTCGATTATGTTATACCAATGGGTCACTTTATTTTTTTTATTCGAGATAAAACCTGTCTGTATTTATATTAGTAGTATTCGATAGCGTCTCGTACGCTGAGGCTTTAAGATAACAAAGTGCTATTTATTTTCCTTCATGTCAAAATTTTGTAGATTTGTCTTTTTGTTTTGTAACTGTGTCTGCTACTTTCTTTGTGTGGAACTTGGACTTTATGTTGATACCCAGTTATTTTATACTAATACTGGCTGTCCCGGCAGACATCGTCCTGCCCGAAAGGCTTCAATCGATATGCCGACAGCAGCGCCACCCACCGGGTCCAATTGTGAACCAAATCAGAAACCTTCTTTGGCTCATGCACAACAACTTTGCTAAAATCATCACAGGATTAAATGTGTAGTTTACGATTCTATAAAGGACATACAGACAAACATTCATTTTTATATATAAGATATAAAGCTGAAGAGTTTGCTTGAACGCGCTAATCTCAGGAACTACTGGTCTGATTTGAAAAATTCTTTCAGTGTTAGATAGCCCATTTATAGAGGAAGACTATATGCTATATATCATCACGCTATTTCAAAATCGGGTGGTATTTTTAACTTACTTTTTTTTCTACTATTCCACGCGGACGAAGTGCGGCCAGAAGCTAATTTATAATAGTTATGCGAAGTTTATTGGTTTGTATAAACATGTAACGACAAGTGCTACTTATAAAGTTTTCAATGATCAATAATAATGCGTTATCAGCCAATACAAAATACGATTAAGTCAGTTATAGTTTGATGATATATTATGGTTTTATTTTTTCTAAGATGGATATGGGAGTTTATTTAGATGTCTGTGTCAGAGGCCTTCTTACCGTAGTTAGTTTTCATATAATCAGCCCGAAAGAGTCAATTAAATTTTAGATAGAAGAAATGAAGAACAAATATTTATTTAAAACTACAATGATATAGATAGATACATAAAACTTTATTGCTCACCAAAATAAACAAATATAGAAACAAAATGCATAATTGCAATACTTCTTGGCAAAACAACAGGCGGCCTTATCGCTAGAAACGATCTCTTCCAAGTACATACATACATACATACATAACTTCACGCCAGGTCCCTTGCGGGGTAGGCACGAACAACAGAGCGCCATTTAGGCTTATTCTTACACACCTCACTTGCTTCTTTGACATTCATAGTTCTTGTCATGCACGCTCGTCTGTTCTTAAGGCTCCTGACATCACCTTCTGCTAGTACACGATCAATTTGATCATGGAAGGTGTGTCGTGGCCTTCCGCGACTTCTGCATCCATCCACTTTTGCATTGTATATCTGTTTAGTCATTCTTTCATCATACATTCTTTCCACACGCCCGAACCACCGGAGCATTCCTTTCCTTACCTTCACCCCGACACTCTTCCAAGTAACCTAACTTAAAAGAAGTTCTAACGAATCTGGCGATGTTGGTGGAACAGAAAAAAGATAGGACTGTAATTTAAATATACAATTATACATACTTACACTAATTTAAAATATATACAGAGATCAAGACATATTTATAGAAAATACCAATATATACGAAATAATCTAAATATATTTATTAACATTATATAATTATGACAAGCATTTTATATTAGCAATAGATAAATAAGTAAATGTTTAGTATAATAGACATGTTTATTTAAAAAAACAGACAGTACTTTCTAAGCGAGTTCCGAAATGAAGGTAATGTTTTGGCCTTTCTGACAGTAAGAGGGAAAGCATTCCAGAGTTTGACAGCCTGCACTGTAAAAGAGCTATCAAAAAGGATGAAGTGTGTGAGGTGTTAGGAGTCTACGATATGTATCTGAGCAAATTGTGAGAAGTGGAGAGCATGATATAGTTCATGTAACACACACACAATAAAAATAAATGGAACGTACAATGGATAACTTATTTCTAAAGCTATTATTATTAATATATATTATCTAAAACATCTTAGAGTCGGTGCTTAGTAATTTTCAAAATATAGTAATTTTTATGTTTTGCTTTGCACCGACTTCAAGATGTTTTAGATAATATATATTAATAATAATAGCTTTAGAAATAAGTTATTTTATACATTTTAGTTTTTTAGTTTTTGAAGTCGGTTTTTTTAAACGAAGTTTTTAAATTTTATTTGTTACTTTTTAGTGTCTAGCTATGTATGGGTGGACTTACGAATGGTGCCGCGCTTCTTAAAAAATATAGGTCCCAAGAACCGGGAACAAAAAAATTATCGTAAAATGAAAACTACTGGGCCAAACTATGTCAATTTTTTAGGGGACCACATGGCAGCTATTCCGCGTCGAACAAAAAAAGAATCACGTAAATCGAATCATAAATCTCAGAGTAATCGGTGTACATATGGAACGGAGTGAAAATTATTTTCATGAAAAATGTCCATAAAATGAAAACTACTGGGCCAAACTATGTAAAATTTGTAGGGGCCCAATTGGAAGCTATTCCGCGTCGAACAAAAAAAGAATCACGAAAATCGGATCATAAATGACGGAGTAATCGGCGAACATACATAAAAAAAGCAACGAAAAAAAAAAGATCCCGACGAATTGAGAACCTCCTCCTTTTTTCGAAGTCGGTTAAAAATGCATTTTAATATAAAAAAACAAGCAAAGAAAATGTTCTAAACCGAAAACAAAGAACACAGACGTTTGTGAGTAAGCCTTCTGTGTTATATTCATAGCATTGCCAATGCATATAGCATGAATCTATGATAAATGAATAAAATAAACATATATGTATTTTAATCTCAGAAAAGGCGTCATTTTCCAAAGATTCCGCGATGTTACGTATATTGTAATAGTCAAATCAAATAAAAAAAATCGCTTGTACTATTTATGATTTAGTTTATTTTTCATTGTATTTTTGAAGTCAAACTTCTTTATCGGCGTTGCAATTTTTTACCGTCACATTTTTCGGTTACGCGTCTCATTTTTCCGTTACACGCCATCTTATTCTTGCAAAAAGTTGTATGACAGATGGATTGTGAGACGACAATGCTCGTAATATTTCTTTACTTTATTGTGTTTTAATTAATATACGAGTTTGGTGATTTATAAATATTTTTTTAGTATCCTACATATATATTATATATTAAAGTGATCAGCAAATGATAATTTAACTTTAATTAACCAATGTCTGTAAAGTTGCATATACGAGTAGTAGACAATTTTTCGAAAAATAAGGTCTTAAAGAAGTTTCACTTCTTACGTGTGTACACTATTTAAGCTTACATTACGATAATCCAGACGTATTTACAGATACAAAAGAATTATTTATAAAAGAAAAGTATGAAAATAAAAAAGGAGTTGAAGTTATAAAAGAAAAGGATGGAGGTACAAAAGAAGTAGTAACGAAAAGTATTTTTTTTTTAATGCATGAGTTCAGCAGACAGGCAGACGGGCCATCTGATAGAAAGCGGTTATCGTCCCCTATGGACATTTGCAACACCAAAGGTGCTACAATAGTGCTTCCGGTCACTAAAGGGAGGCTGGAACCTGGCCACTAATGCCGGAATACAACGCACACTCACTTTATAATCCTTTCAAAGTAATAGCTAGTCAAGTTACTTAAGTCGTCGTAGTGTAATGGCTAGCGCAAGCGTCCCAAACTCAAAGGGCGCGGGTTCTATCCTGGCCGGAACGCATGCACCACTTAGTCAGTTTTCTGATGTAATTAGATAATTATATTCTTACAATTAACACGTGCTAACAACGGTGAAGGAAAACATCTTGAGCAACTTGCACATCGAGATAACCGATGTGCCAAACCTGCCTAGCCGCCTTGGACATGCGTGGCGGGTATACTGTCCGTTCCCCTTATAATGGGGAGCCCGAGCCCAGCAGTGGTACATTTGTGGGTTGATATTATTATTATATAATAGCTAGAAAACAAGCCTTTTGAAGTTATGAAACATGTGCTATTACTACTATTAACAATTCCTTAAACTCCAAACCCCTAACTTAATCCTAAACAGCAGGAAGCAGAAAAAGAAATACAACGATAAAAGTCCACCGCAGTCTACTTTAAAAACATGTTTGACATAAGAATGCACTCAGACACGTAAAACAAATCACTTGTCGGTTCAAAATTAACCGCGGACCAAGAAATGTTTATTTAAGACGTGATTCTAAAGTCTTTTTTTTCCGAAAATAGACTTTAAACACGTGTAGACTGTAGTTTTAAGCTGCGTGCCCATTAACATTAATCCTTTTCATTTTGGTGTGAACGTGGAAGTTAGGCTTAGTACACATCGCTGAGTCTCATTGTTTACGTTGTTCTTGTTGACATGTTGAATTCAAGTTCGATAATGAAAAATAAACATGCTTATGGCGTGTGTAGTAATCCCGTTGTATATTTAAATAGTCCAAAGTAAAGTATATTAACGGTAAAAAAATTACTAAGTCAACTTAAAAAAAATTGTGTCAAATTCGATAAGTTTTAATGTTTAAAAAATTCTAAATAGTGTTGATGTAGGTGTTTAGACATGGGTCCAGGTATCACAGATGTAGCTATGGTCCAATTCCTGAGGCACCCCATAGAAGCGCATAGGAGGGGCGCAGGTTAGGTTTAGTGGGTAGTTTGATTAACGACATCCCCTGTCTTCTGCTCGGAGGCCACGGTGTCGTGTGAAGAGTCCCACACATCCTTCGGTTTAAAGCCTTGGACTTGGAGTCCCAAGGATGATGTCCCAAAAAAAAACATTCCCCTGCGTCATCAGAAATAGGTATTTAGATATGGTAGAGCCATGTTGGCATCATTATATTGTTTACAGCGCTTCTGTTAGAGACACGCCCTGACAGAATATCGAGGTGAAACGGGTATCTTTGCTAATCATGTTTTGTACGATGGGTGAGAGATTCGATGGCTCACTTCCCCTTCCTCCTCTCCCATCCCCTCTATGTCTATTTCTATCCTATGTTCATTCCATCCCTCCAATCGCATCCCCTGTATTTATTTTATTGCAGGAGTTAAGCAGACAGGCAGACGGCCCACTTAATGGAAAGCAGTTACCATCGCTTACGGATATTTGCAACACTAAAGATGCTACAAATGCGCTGCCGGTCACTAAAGGGAGGCTGGAACCTGGCCACTAATGCCGGAACATAACAAAAAAGTTGTTATAGCGGCATATTCTAGATTAGATGTGGTCGCCATCGAGTCGAGCAAATACCCTACTACCTGGCTATGGGTTGTTTTGTCGCCTCTTACGACAGGCCGCCCGGCCGCAGTAAATTGTATTCTTTCACCGTTCCTGCACGAATAAAAAGATCAAATGTAGTTCATCATAAAGAATGGCAAGCGTGAGCTTCGCTCCTGCTGTTGCAGATGTATAATATATATATACACAACGTCTGCCAGGATCTGTAGTTTATTAAATTTAACAACTTAGCTAATGAACTTCAATAACTAAGACTTCGTCAACAAAAGACTTAAAGGGCAATATGTACAAGCCCTATATCATGATATCAATTAGGAGTATTTAAAAACATGACGACAATATCAAAGGCATATTGAGTGCACATGAGTCGGGTGGTATTAAAATACAATACATCATCTTAATCTCAAGTCATAAAAGATTATAAATTGCTTATACTTTTACAAGCACATTTCATTGATATTTAACATTAAGTACTTATTTGACTTTTATATGGAAAAGTTTCGCGGTTTAAGAGACTTCTCTATGACTCTGAGCTTGACTTTCTCTATACCTCACAAAGTCATAAATAAGTAACTAGCTATCTATGGTCTATGACCTATGGGAACACAAGGAACTCCCCATTTCAAAATTTAAGAATATTTAGGTAAACTTTACAGACTTATTAGAGAACTTTTTCATATTGTTCCAAACATAATTGACAATCAAAAATTTAAATATAATTACCTTTCATTATAATAATTCTTTATTATAAAGGTTGTATACGAGACGTGTCAAGCCGCTTTGGACAAGCGTGGCGGGTATACTGTCCGGTCTACTATAATACGAGGTCCGAGCCCAGCACTGGGACATTTATGGGCTGTTATTATAATTACTTCTAACCTGTAGGAGCTGTAGGGAACGACGTAAGTACCTAACTATTAAGTACACCACTGGCTCGGCAATGCCCACGTTACTCACGCACGTCCGTCCACTGCCGCCTGAGGCTCTCGTGACAGTGACGTTTTGCTTACCAACACATGGACACAGACACAAGACAGCGTATGTATGCTATACCATATACACTACATAACCAAAATCCTAAATATCAATTTTCATATACCTGATTTGAGGAATTACAAATTGATCTACAAATTCTCATCCCCTATTTCAAACTTTCTCAATATTATTTAAGATGGAAGATGGCCTATATCCTTTACAGAATATACGATCTTTCCACTTAAATCATTTAGATCCATTCATGACCGGTTCCTATATCATAATATTTTTGACATCACTTGTATGGAGCTGATGTTAAATTTTAACCTGAATGAACGGTCGGTAACATATAAGACATAATATTTTTGACATCACTTGTATGAAGCTCCTGTTAAATTTTACCCGTTAGTAGGGCAAATGAACGTCTGTAACATATAAGAACCGGCCATCTTTTCTATTGATATTAGTAGGCAGCAATAAATTTCCACTTGTTACATGCGATTTATTTATTTATTTAATTTGTTTGGGAAACATAACATACAATAATTAATATTCTTACATATAAAACACAAAATGAATACATATATCAATCAAGTTTCCACTTTAAAATAATTTATATAATAAAAGTAAAAATTGGCTCAAACAGTTAATTACAAAAAAGAAATACAATAATTATACGAACATTAGGTACATAAAATGTCTATTAAATTTACATTAGGTCAATATTGAACAAAATAAAAAGAAAATGTCAAAAAAAGCAAAGTATATAAAAAAAAGTTTGTCATTATTCTAAAAATTACAAGTAATTCTAAATTTTGTTAATTGGGTTTTAAATTGATATTTTAGAACGAAGTGTTAAGAATTAAATATGAAAATGAAAATTCCACCATCGCATTAATCGTTTGTTTTATTTTAACAATAACAAAGAAAGCCATTCTAATTTGAGTAACATAATAAGCGACGCGTATATTTTAATGATTAAGCGATGTTCACGCGACGCGTCGTCGTCGGAGCGTAAGCAACGCGAGTACACGCTATAGCAACACGTTTATAGTAAATTATATTAGCATATTTTTTCCTTATGTATTATTATAATATTTATTGTTACAAATACCACGTACTAACAACGATGAAGGAAAACATCGTAATGAAACCTACACACGAGTGCAGAACCTGAGAGACCCAAGCCCAGCAGTGGGTCATTTATGAGATGTTATTATTACATGACTCCTCTTATTTATAACTCTTTGCCAAATAATATTATAAACGCACACCCAAGAAAATTCGCTGTAGTCTTAAAAAAGTGGCTGATCAAGGAGTATACTGTAGATGAATTTCTTAAAAAAGTGCTTGAAAGCTTAGTGATCTGTTTGTTATTATTTCTCTTGACATTAATTACTTGTATTTTATCGAAAATTGCCTTTTTTAAATTTGAATATTTAAGTGTCAATCGTGTAACAACTGTATAAACTACATTCTTGCAAATAAAGATATTGATTGAATGATATATCAAGTATCAAGACGACGGGACATTTAAATGACCCGGATTTTTGGAGGGCTTGCGTTGGACCATGGGAAGGCAAACACTTAGAGGCCCCTTGACAAATCTAAAGGTAAACATAATTTTATTTCAATAACACAGACTAGTAAATACAAAATACTAGCGGCCCCGGCAGACGTTGTCCTGCTCTGAAAAAATAAAAAAACTTGGACCCGATCCTAGCGCCACCTACCGGTTCCAATTGTGGATTTAAACCATCCGGGGACCCACTCAGACACACAAAAACCAAATCACCAAAATCGGCCGAGGTGATTAGGATTCCAGAACCCGATCTCCCCGATCCCTTCAGGTTCCAACGGGATAAAAGTATCCATGTCCGTCTCCTGGTTATAAGCTATCTATCTCCCCACCATTTTTCAAAATAGGGATTTTTTAACTTACTTTTTCTTTAACTATTTCACGCGGACGAAGTTACGGTCCGAAGCTAGTTTGAAAATAAAATTGTTATATTTTTTTCTACGATATTTTTTAATATATCCGTAGTTACTATTGTATATGGGTTGAAGATAAATCCAACAAATACTATTTCTTACAATTACGAGTATATCTAGACAGGTGTCAATTTCACTAAGCTATGCTCCAAAATTGACAGCCTCAGGCCTGTATTACCATAATTGATATTGACACTTCAGACAACTCTGACCAGCAGATTATGGTCGCTAATAAAGTATATCAGTATTATGACGAGTTAGGCAATACAAGGCAGTCCATTCATTGTGACTAATTTTATTTATGTGCGCCCACCCTTGAGCATTTATTACCGCGAAACGGGCAGGCCAATAAAACCACTGAATCAAAGAGAAAAGTGCTCTCGGTTCCATAAATATTTTATTTCGGATAGTGAGAGGTAGGGTGGATATGTTAAGGGATACAGCGGGAAGGGGGTGAGAGATGGATGCGATTGAAAATCGTATTGAATGTTTTATTGACCTATGTTTTTGTTTTGTTTTGCGGTTTCGTGGTTTAAGTGTTAGAGCCAGTCCACACGGCGCGTTGCGTCTACGTTGCGGCAACGCAGCGCTGCCGCTGCGACATCTTACATACTGCGTCGGCGCAACGCACACACGATGGAACTGGAGCCCCCGAGACGAAGCAGGCTGGGGTGTACACATTGTGACGACGGGACGGCAGCGCTCAGTTTCCGATTGCCGATCTATGCTTTCTATAGACTGATGCGATGTTTTTATAAAATACTTGCTGCAACTGTGCGTCGCCGCTGTGACGTCGGAACGTTATTACTGCGTGGTAGTAACGCTGCGGTGACGCGGCGCCTGTATGGCCGGCTATGCGTCAAAATATTTGCATCGCGTCGACGCAACGCGCCGTGCGGCTGGCTCTTAGTGTGCGTTTTTTTGTTCATTAGGCTGGTTACAGATTCACGCCACATGTCATGCCATGTACAGATTGTATTGACGAAAACCAATGAATGTTCGCCGAAAAGTAGTAATAGCAAACGAGTCCATACATTGTTGTATGTTTTTGATTATGGAAAGTATTCAAGACAAAAATTCGGATTTTATAACGAATTGAAATGAAACTTCCTAAAACTCCATTTTTAATAAGTCATTTTTTTTTATTAAACTTCACAAGCTTACAGAAAAGTTATCCAGGGTGTCATACAGCCATGAAGGTTTTGTAAGTAGCTTTTCAGAGTTACATTTTAAGGCAAATCGCTCACTAATTTTTACTTAATTTTTTGCAAAACCAATTTGGAATCGCACAGGCATCATTATAAATTATATCATACGATAGTTTTATTGACAAAATTGTATAATAAAACTACGAAAATATTAAGTGTCAATTAGTATTGTTAAACTTTAACAATACTCATTAACACTTGATATCTTTATCTTTCATGATTACGGCTACTGAAAAGTGGTCGAAACGTCAGAATAACAATAAGCAAATAAATTACCGCGCTTTAAACCGTTAAAACGTAGTTTTATTACGTATACTAGTTGCGAGACCTTAGGAAAATATAAGACAAAATTGTAATATAAATTTTTAGCCCATTGATTTCAATATAACAATATATATATAATATAATGACAGCCCATAAATATCCCAGTGCTGGGCTCAGGCCTCCCATTATAGGGGAAAACGGACAGTATACCCGACACTATTGTCCAAGGCGGCTTGGCAGGTTTGACACATAGGTTATCTCAATGTGCAGGTTGCATCACGATGTATTCCTTCACCGTTGTTAGCACGTGGTGAATGTAACAGCATGCACATTAAGTCAGAAAACTGCCTAAGTGGTGCATGAGTTCGCCATTACGCTACCACAACTTATATACAATACTACATACATACCAAAATTGCTGATTTCAACTTGTATAGAACAGCACGCACTGTCATTGAAGTCCTAATGGTGCAACTCTATGATAATATTGTTAAACTCGTAGTGCGCACGCAGACTTACTAAAATATTGGCATTTCTAATAATACTTTTTCTCATGCAATTTCTGAAGGTTTCCTTACATTAAGTTTGCGTGTAAAAAAATCCCCTAAAACACTTTATCCATAGCCACAGTAAGGGTGTGCTCGGGGAACTTTTACTAATGTGTGCTAGTCAGATGGACTTCCCAGCTTACTCCTGTTCTATAACACATCTTATTCCAACTGGATAGGGTCCAAAATATAAAAAATATCTAGCGTATATAAATAACAGGGTCTGCCTGTACGTCTGCCACTCATGCATATGGAAATTGGGACTTAGGTCTGTAGTAGACTAGCGACGGAATTATTTGTTGCACAGTGATTAGTGGACTTCAGCTTTGAGATTAGTGAGTATTACACAAGGGAGATAGCGACATACGTAAAGGTTTCATATTAAGAATATGTATGGGAAAAAGGACATTTTTGAAGTGATAACTTCTTATGCGAGGATAAACAGCTCCGTTACGTAACGCGTTACGGCGCCAGTCTGTCTCGCTTCCCTTTCTCTCACGTTAGATTAGTTTAAGTTATCACTTCTGTCGGCCGTCCCGAGACGCACGCCATCTTTTTTTTGTTGAATAATCAATATCGTTTATATGTTGCCTTTCTTTTACTGTTTATGTCATTTTTAACTTGGTGATGGACTTACAAACTTTCAAATCGTAGCTTTAAAGCGGACCATAGACGAGCTGGTCGACGAGCTTTTTTACTCCTGTGTCACATAAGTACGCAAACTTGCAAAAGCGATGATCAACGAGCCATGAGCACCATGTCAACCACCTGATTTTGAGTTGTTAGCTTGTAGTCCAACAAATACTATTCTCATTATATTTATATATATAAAAAACTAGAATAACTGGAATAGACTATATAAACGATGGAGTACACGATACATTTAAAAAAAATATCTTATCTCTTTGTCTGATTTTCGGTATTCACGTAAAACTACTGGACCGACAACAGCGAAATTCCAGTGTGATTTTTAATTGATCAATAGCAAATTTAATGTGTGTTCAATAAGTGTGTTATGCGGTCATCAAAACGTACAATTAGAATAATTTTTGTTAGTTGTTTTTAAGCTAGAATTATGTACTCGTGTGAAGTTTAACTTTTCGGTTTTAAGTCCAACTGACACCGGACACCCTATTTATTCGGTTGAAGGTAAAACTGGCACGTGGTAAATACTTGTCAGGGGCTAGATCTAAACCAGAAAGCGAACAAGACAGTCCAAGTTATGAAATATGCTGCTGAACTTTTTATTATTATTATATTGCAGGTCTTGCCTTAATTAAGTAATACTTTTAGTTAATTTCGGTTATATTTAAATTACTTATTAATCATCTTAGATTAGATGGTAATATAAATAAGGTATTTCTTTTTAAATACCTTATTCATAGAAGAAAAAAAATTATGTTGCAGGAGTTCAGCAGACAGGCAGACCGCCCACTTGATAGAAAGCGGTCACTCGTACCATCGCCTATGGACATTTGCAACACAAAATATGTACAAATGCGCTGCTGCTCTCTTAAGGGAGACTGGAACCTGGTCACTAATGCCAGAACGCAACTCAAGGTTGTTATGGCGACATACTCTCGACCAGGGGTGGTAGCCATCCAGTCGGGCAAATGCCCTACCACCTGGCTGTGTTTTGTCGCCTCTCATGACAGGCCGCCCGGCCGCAGGAAATTGTATTCTTTCTCCGTTCCTGCAAGAATTATCAATCAGTCTGATTGAAAATTTAAATTTGTGTTGGATAGCAGGTTTAATGTGGAGCTTAAACTAGTAGGTATACATTATAATGGGGGTTAGTCCCATGACATTCGAGGGACTAGATCTGACCTATGTATAATTTAAATTTAGGGTTGATTGAAGCGTGGCTAATTTACTTGTTTTGTAAACATTATATTGTATATATTTCCATTCAGTCAGTAGCAAATAAAATCGTATACAATTTAAAAACCTTGAACTATTTTATCGGAGTAAATGCTTCATCACAAAAAAAATTACATTAAAAGTATTTGAATTGAATGATCAGAGAATTCATTTTTTGATTTTATTAGTGCTAAAATATGTGTATGTATAAAAGTAATGAATATTCCAAAAGGAAGCTTTTAGAAAAATTTACCTTACTGTTTCCAAGCGTTTATTTTACTTTTGACGTTTACACGTCTATGTATTTCATATTTGTTGACAGTAAAGCCCTCATGAAACAAATTATATAATTGTCGTACTATATTGTTTTGGATGACGTTATAGTGATGTTCTGTGTAAAGCACAGACTATTAAACTATCGGCATTGTAAACAAATCGAATATAACCAATTTAAAAAAAAAATACTTTAAAGAAAAATAATACCGCAATGATTATATAAATACCGTTTTATTTGGCTTATTTAATATATGTAAAATATGTTCATTGAAATGTGGGTATATTTATTATAGGATATAGCGGCCAGCGGTTCCTGAGCTGACCGAGATCTTGAATAAGAGACTGGGTTCAGGAAATGTATATTTTATATTATCAACGAAGAGACTTTTACAATCATGTGTTCAGCTCGCGGCCCGATACAATTGTGTTGTCTTGTTCTGCGAGACATTCCACGATTTTCATTTAAATAATTATATTTATTAATATATATGACGACTAAAGAGGTTAGTATGTTAGTCCGCGGGCCTAAGAGATAATTTTCGACACGGTGAAGTGAAGAAAATTTCCTCCAAACAAAACCCTAACCTAATCCCTACCTAAGGCAAGAAAGGTCACAATGCACAAAAGATGGCACTTACCAAGTGCCCCTACCAGGACAATAGTTCCACACGTCTTGACTCCGGCTGACAAAAGCTGCTTAACTTATCTATATATTTTTAACTTATTTAAAAATGAAGTCGATTTTTATAATAAATCGTGTCGCATTAGGTCATTACTATTTGATTAGTCATCGAACTGTTAAAGGTAAAATAAATGCGTGGAAAGGGAAATAATCAACATTCGAGACGCAGCTTTAGTATGTATCTGAATAAACTGCGTATCTCGTAAGAATCTAGTGCCTTCTGATAGTTTTATGTGTGCCTTCGAGGGTCTGTAAATCGATGTTTGCATGTTTAACCTCTTTTTAGGTGTATACATTTTCTGATATTGTTAATAATTCTGATACGATATGAATAACCTTTTATCGGTTCATTTATGATAGTATTAAATTTTTTTAGGCTGTTTCACGCAGATGTGGCGACGGGTTTATGTGTTATTTGAAATCTGGCCCTGTAAATGACGTTAAATATTGACGGATAACGTATGCATTTACACTAATATAGCTATGCGTTTACGGTGTTATGTTTTAACGCCTAAAATAACACGCATTCGGCTACAGCCTAAATCTTTAACACTAAGGCGGGGGGCTTTAGTTAGGGCTTTAGGTTATATTCTTCTTCTTCAGCCAAATCAGTCCACTGCTGGACGTAGGCCTCCCCAAGTACGCGCCACATATCCCGGTCTCCTGTCTACACCATCCAGCCCCTGCCGGCGATCTTGCGCAGGTCGTCAGTCCACCGGGCTGGCGGGTGTCCTACGCTACGTTTGCCGTGACGTGGTCTCTGCTCCAGGACTCGTAAGGCGTGTGCGAAACCCATCTAGCAACCCAAACGTCAACCTCACCTGCCCGTGGTACTCCCTGCCGCCAACTAACGAGGCTCTGACGACCGATGGATGGCGGTATAAGCATCAACAAAAATCCGGCTTACATAAATCCCCTGATCGGAGTCGGGCACTAGCGTCTCCAATGCGAGTAAGCCGGTACTGCGGTCACCAACCCGCATGCTAAGCGTGGTGATTATGGCATTTCCCCCTAGATATGAAACGCAAGCAGAGGCAATTACTAGACATAAAAAACTCGTATTTACGCTTGCGCTTCCAAGGAAGTTAAATTATTCAGCTTATTCGTTCAGGTAATGTGATTTTTTTTGGTATAATTGAAGGTTGTGTTGAAAACGATATTTTATTCATTTAAATGATTATAAACATTGGTTGTAACAGTATTATATCTAAAGCGACGACCTGAGACGTATAGCTGAATTTCCACAATGAAAACAAAAATATTTAAATTTTGTTATTAACATTTTTCTTCGTTATTAGCGCAGGTTTCTTCAGACCATCGCGCGTCAAAGAAAACTAATCCTATATTCTTCTTCATTTAACAGCAAATACGAAAATTCATATTTAGGGCTTTGGTAACAAATGAAGTATATTTTCAATATAATAGGTACGTTTCTGCTTCATTCGGAGAGAAAAAAAATGCGGACGAAGTCGTTGCTGGCAGAAGATAAGAATAATAAAGTTCTTAGTACTATAGAAGTTTTACTATTGATTTGTTGAAGAAAAATGCCGGTCGACGTTCGTTCCGGTGGTCAGTTATCAAATAAATCGTTCGCTTAGCGCTCCCCTCTCCCTATAATCAAAATTTGGAGTCCCCTTCCGCATTCCCCTAGCGAAATATGTCCTCATCAGTATAATACCACTCTATTTAAATTATATATATCTTTAAACTGCTAAAAATGTAACATGGTATAAATTAAATGCATACTTCAACACGCACATTTTGGTACTAACAAATGCAGCATATTGTTACGAGCTACAGGACTCGAATTAAAATAAATGCCGTTAGAATTACTATAAGGTTTATTAGAACTGTACAAACACGTATAAAACAGGGACAAATAAATCTGGATGCAATCAGTTTACACTGCACGATTCAGTGCAATTCAAACGCGCGCAAAGTCCGTCACTATATCGCTAATCGAAAGTACTACACACGTGTTACTCGTATCGTAGTTGTCGCTAGACTGCCCAACCCATCCGTTCGGGCATAATTTTATACTAAACTGTATAATAGTCACTATGTCACCTAGTTAATCCCGCACACCTGGCAAGCTTCGACGGCCATAAAATAAGTTCAATAACAATAGCATGTTTCGCTGGATTAAACACAAAGTAAAAAAATGAATTCCTAAATTAAAGAAGGAAATAAACGGCGTTTTACGACATGTAGGTGTGCGTTCTTTATCGGTATGTAACAATATTTCTCTCATATAACTAAAAGTGCATTTCTAAAAAGATAAATTGTTTTTATTTGCTAACATGGTCCTGTAGATTATACAATTTCATGAAATCGGATAATCCACGAATAAAATAACAGAGAGCTAAAAAAATTAAAATCCTACAAAATACTTATCTAATAATTGGAAAAATAAAAATGCGAACGAATGCGAAGCGGTTATCGTTAAGGCGAATCTGTTTCCAAATTAAAATTAAAACCGGCATTAAGGTTCGTCGAATCGTTAGTCTTAATTTGAGTTGCTCACTGTTTTGTGTTTGCTGCGTAGCTAGAGATATTGTAAAGCGAAGCGATAGATAAAAGAACCAGTAGAAAAAGTAATAAAATTGCATTTTTATTCAATAATTCTGAAGTATGACGTAAATTATATACATTAATTATTGGTGGCAGTTGCTTCTTGTTTGGAAATTAAACTCGATGTAATGGTCTGTATGATTATTATTATTATTGAACTTTTTACATGAATCGAAATGTACATAGAATAAGTATAAATTATGCGAGAGAATCGTCCTTGAGAATTATAGTAAAATCGTGAATTGTGAATGGAGAATGAACGAATATTTTTTGCCTCCAAGGCCGTTCTTATTAAAAAATAAAAATAAAACTACTTTAAGCATATTCATAAATAAAAGTTCTTTTTATGTCACATTGACGGAATATTCGCAAGGTGTTTTTTGAATAAATTTCTGATAATTTTCAATTTCTGACCATTTAGCATAGCGATATATTCTATACTGTTAGTATGAAATTATCAAATTAAATGTAATAATAATCTGGCAACTAAGTCTCTATAATTTATCTTTTATTCGCGTGATTTAAATCATCATCCCTTAAAAAGTTTATTGCAATTTATATAGAAATACTTGAAAGAAAAACCGATACCTATAAAAAGAATTACCAGTAGTTCAAATGCCGACAGGTAATAAAATGTGTTTTGTCTCAGATATGCAGATGGATTTTGTTTTTGTGAGCACCTGAGTTGTAACAATATTAAAAATGTATGACGCATTCAAAACCAATATGAATAGCTTTATAGCGTAGCTTAAAGTGGGGCTCCCAGTGGCATACGTTCGAAATTGAAATGCGCAGTCAGCAGCGGGCGTGATTGACGAGCGTTAGCGGTAAACAAATACGTTGCCCTATACGGGTTGGTTTACAACTCACGACTTTATTATATTACATGCTTGTTTATTATTTAACGCTGAACAGTGGTTTTTCAGTCATGGTAACACTATCTCTTGTTCATACGTTGATGCACGCATATTTCCTTCTCTTTTTGTATACTGGAACGTATGTATATCTATCTCTGTTTCCCCCAATTATGATTTACTTCACGAAGATGCCGCCATTGTGTAGTCGGATTTCGTTTGCAGTGTTAAATAGACAGACAACATGTAAGAAATAATAATATTTTTGGCAAGTGTAGTGTGTTGTTGAATCAAACTAGACAGCGGCCGCCCTGGAAAGTGATTGTTTTGTTAAATAATACTGGCGGGCCGAATAGACTTTATCCTCCCTAGAAAATAAAATTTATAACCCTACTGCAGCGCTACCTACGGGCTTTAATTGTGTATCTAAACCATCCCGGGACCCACTCGAGCACACACCAAAAATTTCATCAAAATCGATCCAACAGTTTAGGAGGACATCAGTGAGAAACACGCGAACAGAAGAATTATATATATAAAGATTACTTATAGGCAGCTTTAATGAAAAAATATTAACATTTGCAGCATTTGTTGATACTTGATAATGATAAATTTGGTGTAAAATAATTATATCTTACTTTTGATATATTAAGAAAAATTTACGCAGTTTAAGTACAATATATGACACGAAAGTCGGATCGTATTGTACGCTACGTACCTTAACCCGTTCACCGCACGCGGGTTATTAAATTCGTACACGCATCACTAATTATCGCGGGTCGGCCGGGCCCAGGGCCCCGGACCCCGAGCCACGCGAAGGGGCGTTTATTTGCCCGCCAACCGCCAGTCGGATGCGCATTAGAAACAATGCTAGCGATTTTCTCGTTGTAAATCATTATGTTTAGAAATGAAAGAACCGTGACTCGCCCGTTTATATATTGGCGTATATTTAATGAGGGGCAATTATTTGCTAGGTGGGAAGTGCTAACATGACTTGATTCATTTTGGTTATCAAAGCTTGTTACGTTGTGGGGAATTAATTGGTTAAATTTTGTTTAACAAGCAGAATTTGTTAGGCTAGTTTAATAAATTGTTATTTATTTGCCTAATCAGTTTTTTTAAATATTATCTTTAACAAATGGAATTACAATGGTAATACTTCTTTTTGTACACAAATGGAACATTGAAAATATCAATTTAAAGTTCAAACGATTGTATTTCAAAGCAATATTATTCCGAAATCGATTTAGAGCCTCCCCACATATGTCGCGAAAGAAAATATGTATTTCTTTTGTAGCAATTTGTAGACACTCATCTACGTAATATAAATAAACGGTTAACTTTACAAAAGCGCCTTTATTCTTCTTCGTATCCCATAACGATGACATTTGCAAATATATAAAATGACGAGCGAAAGCATCTTGCCATGTCAATACAATTTTACTCATACAAAGATATCTTCTGCTGTAAAATATAAGCGAGTAGCGTGTACATTTTAGCTCAGTTGAAAATATGTATATTCTTTCCGTGTTTTCTTTAGAACGTGTTTATTAGAATCGTGATTAGCCATAGGCATTTACATTGTACATTGCTCGTAACATGAGCGTGAGGTAAGCATATTATTACGACTTACATACAAATTAAAACACGTACTTCCTTTAAGGAGATGCAAATTTTATGATATTTTTATACTTAAAAAATCTACTATATATTATACGTATAGTATATAGTATTGTATGTAATAAGAACATACTTGCATCGCAAGTAAGACATTTTTCTTTGTTTCGATCTTTGTCTGTTTATTACTTCATATACATGAACAAATTTTCATAAAGTTTGGTCTAAATGTGCATATGTAATCGATAGCATTTAGGTTAGTATGTACGCTCATAACTTGAGAACGACTCTACCGATTTTGATGATTTGGTTTTTGTGTGTTGGAGTGGGTTCCCGGATGGTTTAGATTCACAATTGGAACCAGTAGGTGGCGCTTAGATCTAATCACCTGAACCGATATTGGTGATTTTTTTTGTGTCATGAAACAAAGTCTTTTAGGAATTCAGAAAATATGGCGGTACGAACTTCGCCTAGTCAGCTAGTAGAACATAAATTTAAAATAACATGTATATTAATCAAGGTGAATTTTAAAGTCAAATAGTTGTCAGTCATTTAAATGTTCATTTCCTTTGAATAACATAATTCGCTTTCTCCCTCATTTCAATCCACAACATCAAACGTCTCACGTTGATATGACGGCTTTTATCAGGTATTGTTTGGCTTTTACGATTGATGGCGTGAGGGGTAACAGGGTAACGGGTAGAGAGGCAGTGGGGCATTGGCAGCCGCAGTGTTGGGGCACAGTGTAGGAAGATAAGTGGACTATAATTAATAATTTTTGTTTAATCTTACGGATATAAACGCTGTAATAAAAAAGGCTAATTGTAACATTCAGTTCTTTTAATTTTATATGGAACTGTCTGTCCCGGCAGACGTCGTCTTGCCTGGAAAAGCTTCAATCGATATGCTGACAGCAGCGCCACCTACCGGGTCCAATTGTGAACCAACTCAGAAACCTTCTTTGGCTCATGCGCAACAACTTTGCTAAAGATCGTCACATTATCCAATGTATATTTTACGATTATATATAAAGGACATACAGACATTTTTATAAATCAAGAAGATTAAAGGAGTTTCAAGTATGTATGAAAAGATTTACGAAAGTTGATAAAGCGAAGTATGATTGTAAATATCGTAGCAATTTGAGGTGTTTCGTCTTTGTCTAAAGGAAGATGAGTTGATATAATATGTATGTAAATGAATTTCTGAGCTAAAACTTTCAAATCGAAAAATAGACGTAGGATAGTTTTCAACTGAAAATTCATACTTTGGAGATCGCCAGCAAGCGCTTGAATATTTAATATCAACTGTTACATTAGTGCAACTTGGGGATTTTATTGAAACAAGTGCTTTGCCTTCGATATATTTTCAGTGTAACATTATCTTACATCCAAATGGAAATAAAAATTTAAAGTAAGAAAGCAGCTTCAAACCTGTTGCGCGTTTGCTCGAACTCTTTGTGTAAAACTTTCCTACTAGTTTATTAAATACCTCTACAGCCAAGGTAACATTTGGATGTATAAAATAGATGCCAATATTTTCCCTTTTATGTTTGCTTCAGCATTTTGGGGTTGAATGATTTTTCGGACAAAATTAAAGACGTGGACCGACTACCCGAAAATGCCCGGATTTAAGTAGAAATTAAGGAATTTGTTAAATTCTTGAACCCTTTTAATCAATTTTTGCAAATCCTTAATTCTACAGAATAGACCCAAGGTCATTATCCTGTTGAGAGTTTAACATTGATTTCGATAAATTCTAAATGATTATAAACTACTTCGATTCTGAGAATAATGTTTGTGATGTACAATCGAACCAACTGAATAACGACCCACTTTGCTAATAATTCCTTTAAAACCGTGAAAATAGTAAGGTTTATCGTGTGTGTTGCACTTAGGACGTTTTAAACAATAATGAAAATGCGTCAAAAGGCTCAGAGAACTACGCAATTTTAAACTTTGTTATCATTGTACTAGATATGTTTTAGATAAAACACTAACGATTTGAAATAATTTGAATCTCGAACTGAAATCTGTCAGATGTTACACATGAGTATAGTCGAGTCTCTCTGATCTTTTTAATACAACGTAGTCGGTAACTGTCAATGTCTAATAAAATGATAACAAGTTCGTTAACAAAGAAATGTATGTTCAGGCGAATTTCTTTTTTTCTCTTGAAATTCCCGAGACACAAAATATTGCAGTATTTAACCCTTAATCAGGCACAGGGAACTATTTTCCCACGCGCCCAATGCAGCTAATTTTCCGAATATTTTTGAAATGGCAACCTTTTAGATTGTATTTTTTACACAAATATAATTTTAGATAATTAGAGAATTACTTTACTAGCAGCCCCAACCTTTCAATAGTCATGTGTCAACGTCAGAATCAAATTAATGTCACTTTTGAAAAAAATGCGCGATTTTCACACAGTGGAGACATAAATCTGCTATTTAAGTTTATAGTCGTAATCGGGCAAAAGGAAATAATTTCCCATCCGTAAATATAATTATTTTCAGTTTCAATAATTTATATATGATTTTATGTACACTAATATCCAACATGACCCAAGATCATATACTTAAGCTACGAAAAACAAATTTTTTGGTTCTGCCCGATTAAGAGTTAAAAAAATAATCTAAGCTATTGTTTGAGTGGAAACTGTGTGTGTGTTTGTGTGTGGAAACGGAATAAGCTAATTTTTATGGATTCGAACAACTAAAAATCGCCCCGGGATATTTCCAGCGGGATTCTCTGGATAAATATTAAAAATATTTTGTTACATACGATTTGTTATCGATTAGTGAAAAAATTAAATAGGAATTCGATTATTTTAAATCTCGTCGTTTTCTCAAAAAAAACCCCACGGAATTAAAATAACTAAAAAGCACAAATTGTTAGTCTAAGAATTGGCTGTAGAATGTGGCCCAGTAGATTTTACGTAAATCCCGAACAAACAGACCAGAGTTTAAAAAAATACAATGTGTCCTACATGGTTTATATAGTCTATTCCTGTCGTTTTTCTTTAAATAGCTTCAATGTACAGACACGGTATGTATATGATTTTATAAATTACAGATTACCTTAGTACATACATAGGTACATAACTTCACGCCAGGTCCCTTGCGGGGTAGGCACGAACAACAGAGCGCCATTTAGGCTTATTCTTACACACCTCACTTGCTTCTTTGACATTCATAACTCTTGTCATGCACGCTCGTCTGTTCTTAAGGCTCCTGACATCACCTTCTGCTAGTACACGATCAATTTGATCATGGAAGGTTACCTTAGTGTATGTAGATATACGAGTATGTTATAAATGAACCCTATCAAATTGAAGATATTTTGAAGAAAGGTCAGGTAAAAAGCAATTTAAATAAGCGAGTATGCATGAAGATATTAATGAAGGTTGATAAAGCGAAAAGTGTTTGTCAGGATCGTAGCAGGCGGAGATCCATCGTCTCTGCCCACCCCGCCGGGAAACAGGCGTGGAAATATGTATGTTACAAATGATAAATTATATTTTAGGCGTTCAGATCTCTATTCTGAGTATTGGAACATTTTCATATTAGTCTATGCCTAGCCAATATTGCCTAACCGAGATCATTGGTTATACTCGATGACCTGGAAGTTGCACTGAGCTGGTCAGATAATGCATGACCAGCCTGAAATTGAAATTCAAAACATAGGTTTTAAAAGCTGTTTCAAGTAAAGTCGTATAATCAAAATAATAATATTAGTAATTTTAATAATAGTAATTTTCAAAATATAGTAATTTTTATGTTTTATTATGCACCGACTTCAAGATGTTTTAGATAATATATATGAATAATAATAGCTTTAGAAATAAGTTATTTTATACTTTTTAGTTTTTGAAGTCGGATATATTAAACGAAGTTTCTTTTATTTATTTGTTACTTTTTAGTGTGTAGCCTATGGTACGCCTACGAAAGGTGCCGCGCGAAATGGATTTTTTTAAATAAAAAATGTTCTAAAAATGAAAACTACTGGGCCAAACTATGTCAAATTTTTTGTGGACCAAATGTCAGCTATTCCGCGCCGAACAAAAAAGAATCACGTAAATCGGATCATAAATCTCGGAGTAATTGGTGAACATACATGCCGACGAATTGAGAACCTCCTCCTTTTTTGAAGTCGGTTAAAAATGAAACAACATAACGTATTTTACGTATTTTTTTATTTACGTATCACTTGCTTTTGCCCATCAGGCATGTAAATCAATCAAGAAGACTACTTAATCAATTGCAGCCTAAGAAAGAATCAATTTATAATTAATTAAAATATTCATTTCAATTTACCGAAGAAAAACATTTTTATAAAATCATACAATGATCATATCAATCTTAGATCATATAATGTTATAACTCAATGATATTAATATAAAATAAAGAAAAAACAAATAAAAATGAAATTGTCTGTGTCAAATTTAAATTATAATTGTTAATATTATAATATAATTAATAGAATAGAATATACTTTATTGCAAAACAAAAATATATAGTTCAAGAAGTTTAAGTACATACATATATATTATCACGCCTGTTTCCTATGGGGGTAGGCAGAGACTATAGATCTCCACTTGCGACGATCCCGACAAACAACTTTCGCTTCATCTACTTTCATTAACCTCATCTCATACATGCACGTTTATTTGATATACTTTTTACCTGACCTCGTTTTAACACTTCTGTTATTTATTTACGGAAAACAATAGGCGGTCTTATCACTAAAATCAATTTCTTCCAGACAACCTTGGATGGATTAGAATTTGTGTAACAATTAGATTTTGCAATATAAGTAGTATAAAAAAGATACGTAAATGTACATATATGGATATTTAAAAAAATGCTCATAATTTATTATATCTTCAAAAATGTGGTAAAGCGTAAGATAGCGTACTATGAAATCGGAGCTACGTCTCGTTGCAGTGTGCGCTCTTAAAAGCAGGAGGGCGAGCCAAAAACATTTGGAGGGAATTTTAAAAGAGTGCAGGTCGGCAAGAGCACTTGATGGACAAAGTGGATTTTGCATTAATTAGTACGGCCCTCGCTGAATGAAATTCGTAAGTTGGCGTCTATATGATTTTGAAGTAACTTACGCTGGTTGGTTTTATTTGGAAATGGGAACAGGGATTCCAGATTGAGGTTAAGAAATTGCCCAAAAATCTTTAAAATTGTAAACAGGCAGTCGGCTCAACTAATACAAAGTGGTTACTCTCGCCTGTAGACATTTGCAACACCTTTTCTCTAACGAGGGGAAATCCTTTCGAGGACCATCCACGGAGTGGTGTATTCGCGACATCGGGGTGGCATAGCCACAAAACCCCTCGATGTTTCATCCTTTGTCCTTATGCTAGGGCCACGGGTACATGGCCTTGCCGCTTGCAACGGCCTCTTCTACTACCAGGGGGAGGCAAGCCCTTAGGTTCGCTAACGGCGGCCGAAGGTCTAGTGATGGCCTCCGGAGGCGACACGTCCTCCTCCGAGCGAAGAAGGCTAGTGCGCGCACGTTCCCTCTCCACCTCCTCTCTGGGCAAGCATAACCTCTTCGCAAAAGGAGGACATTTGCAACACCAGGACCAACGCGTCTACGAGTAATGGGATGAGGAAGATAGGATAGAGGGATGGATTAGGAGAAAATATAATAAATTAATCTTAAGATATATCTTATATAAAAAATTCTCGTGTCACAATGTTAGTTAATATACTCCTCCGAAACGGCTTGACCGATTCTCATGAAATTTTGTGTAAATATTGGGTAGGTCTGAGAATCGAACAAAATCTATTTTTCATGTCCACCCCTATTTTTTTTTCATTTTTAGTTTTTTTTTTATTTTAATTTTTTTATAATACAGCATTAAAAAATACATACAACCCTAAATTTTCGACCCTCTATGATCAACCCCTATTTTTTACCGGGTAGAACGACGTCTGCCGGGACAGCTAGTATTATTTTAGAAAATCGCATTAAAGGATGAAAATAAATAAAGCAAAAAAAGAAAAAAAAATCCAAGTAAAGATTTGACTACATTTCTAAGAACTTATAAATTTATACATTTTTGTGTTTCCTTGCATATTTTTAGATAGAGTTAAAATTTTACATATATCGTAAAGTAGCTATACCCGGTACTTCGTTCAAGGCAAACTAATATTTATATTCATATCTCTTGAACCCTAAAATATATCGAAATAGAACTTCAATATACTTGTATATACGAGTAAAACAAAGTCGTGTTAGTTACACCATTTATAAGTCAAGAACCAATTTTTATGATTTTTGGGTTTTTGGAATTGTCTTCATCCAGAATAGGATAATAAATATTGAAATATGATATATACATCAATAAAAAAACACCAGTCTAGCCATTCATTTGTTATGATCTTTCCCGGCCCATTTCGGCAATGGTGACTGAATTTAATAAACTCATTTTCATTTGTCTGATTTAGGTGAATTATTTTTGTGTGTGTTCAAGTGGGTCCCGGGATGGTTTAGATTCACGATTCGACTCGGTAGGTGGCGCCCCTAAACGCCTCTTTAACGGTGGGACCGATTTTGATGGATTTTTGTTTTTTTAAGTAGATTCGATAATGGCTTAGATTAACAATTAGGCCCGGTTGATGGCGCTGCAATCGGTTTCTAGATTTTTATTTTTAAAGGCAAGACAACATCTGCCGGGTACATATAAATTTAACATTTAATCCATAAAATTTCAATGAAATTCATTCATTCATTTAGGAGTCTGCTTCTGACTTATGTTACGCGATGTCCACCACAGTAGTCACGACTACCATAGGGTATATTAATATCACATAGATAATGATATTTTTAGTTGATTTATCAGATAGAGTTCGATTTATAATGAAATACTATTTCTACCGGTTAGTTAATTTTATAAGCCCACTAAATTATCGTCTAGATAATTAACTAACTAATTATTATGATTGTTTTTTTATGATCCTGGCATCACTATGATGTAACTGCTATTTTTAGCAATGATGCAAAGTTATTGGTTTGTAGGGTAGCATTTTCGTATAAAAGGCGGAGTGGCGTGTGGACGGGGTTCCTTACTGTGTGATGTGAAGTAGTCACACCAAAGGCTGAACAATAAAGGGGAAACCCTGCCCAAATAATTAATATTTGCTATATATGGTACTTTCTTACCCAAATCTCTGCAAGGCTGTTACACTTACATTATTTTAAATCGGAGATTTTTGAAGAAAAGTAGGAAATTACCTCTGCAAAGAGAACAGTTTCTAAAATTGATGACAATTTCACTGACGTCTAATATTACCTAATAGATATTTCGGGCTATTTCCAAATCGAGGTGAGAACACATTGTATCACGCTGCAGCCATTATGGGCTAAGCGGTGACAATAATAGTGATCTCATAATAATAAATTCCTTTTTATTACTTGGCTAAACGCAACTTATTTCGTCTATTTTGGAACACTTGGTATCATTTAAAGTCGTTTATGTTGTTATTATTTATTTTTCCACAATGACAGGCGAAGGATGAAAGTCCATATAGATGTATAAATTTTGAGAATCATGTCAATTGAACCGTATGTGTTTGACTAACGATAAAAAACGATTATCCGTACAGGAACTGAGAAAGAATACAATTTACTGTGGCTGGGCGGTTTATCGTAAGAGGCGACAAAACAACCCACAGCTAGAGTATTTGCCCGCCTGGATGGCTACCACCCTTGATCTAGAGTATGCCGCCATAACAACCTTGAGTTGTGTTCCAGCATTAGTGACCAGGTTCCAGTCTCCCTTTAGCAGCAGAACATTAGTAGAATTTTTGTTGTTACAAATGTATATAGGCGACGGTAACTGCTTCCGATCACACAACAAAACTTTGCGCAAAAACTCACTTTTATATAAATCTATTATTATGCAGCTTTCCATACAAATTATTAGCTATTTAAAACCATCCCCTTCATAATAGTTTTATAAGACAAAATGCAGGTAGCCTATAATCTTCTAATTAAGCTTCAATAGGATCTCTTTAGTGGCTTAGTTCCGAATATATGAAGAAACAAGGAGAGTTACCCTAGAATAGAATAGAAAACACTATTGTTCACCAAAATAAAGAATTACAATAATTTAACGGCAAAACAAAAGGCGGCCTTATCGCTTAAAGCGACCTCTTCCTGACAATCTGACTGCGCGGATACTTCTAACAACTTACCTTTACATTTATTTATTAGTAATTTAGTATGGACCTATATTTGAAACATAAAACCACACATACGTAGCACGACGGACAGAATGTCCCCAATAAAAAAAGTCATAAAACCAATTCCCACATATTTTATAGTCACAACAAAAATATTTATGACTGTTAAAATATATTAATCTTTTGTATAAATTATATTTAAAATTCCAAAGTCATTTATCAAAATAAATCCGATACAGTCTAATGGGTTTCGTGTCGCATCCACCTGCTGATGTCAATGGAATTTATATCATCGGCTTCACGGCGGATCGATAAGAATCATTTTGATGTGCCCCGTCTTTATTAATGGACCTTCTACACTAAGATTTCTTGATCTAATGATACATGAATTTTCTCGCTTGGTTAATTAACTGCGATTAGTTTTCTAGAATTATTAGGTAGGTAATTTAAATGGTAAATAATTCATATTCATTTTAGCAGAAAATATAGAGATTCTAAAAATTTGTCTTACATACATGTTTCGCCTTATAAAGACATACAAATTACAATCTATTATTTTTACTTAAAATTAAAGTATTGTAAACTAGTTTCTGACTTATTTTTTCTATGGTCTAGTTTATCGGTTATAGTGATAAATACATATAACATCTATAGTTTTTACAATCCACGAAGGCGGACAAGCTTCAAGTTCAAGTGTTCAAGCATGACACGCTCGCAAAAGGAGGAGACGGCGTTCCATCCGAGGGTCCAATCATACCCGCTTTAAGTCTTACGCATAGTCCGATACGTGTTTACCACAATTAAATTTTGCTCGTTTTCGTCAATTACAAGAACTATAACCGATACGGAGTTATTTTATTTTTAAAATTAGCGAGTTGTGTTTGAAATAAGTCAAAGCAGAATGCTGTTTGCAATAGACCTAAAATGTACACATTTAAACACTAAATAATGTGTGTTTAATTTTTTGCTTATGTTTATGCTTTTGAATGTTTCAAAACCTATGAAGTGCTCTAAAAAATTTTACACTACAGCATAAAAAATGTCAACGATATGGGATGTCAAAAATATTCACTAAGCTTATTTGGAGCCTTATCAAATTTTTAATACAGTCTTTATATGTTTTGGAAAGCACAATGCATCAGCAATTGCCTTCAAACATTAATTTAAAAAAACCGCGAGTAAAAGTTACGATTTATAACACAAGGACCACATAGTTCCAGATAATTCGACTCCAAGCCTTTCCGATGTATTCGACTCCTATTCCATTAATTCTTTCGATTTATTCACGTATCGTCTATTGTATAGGGTTCTTTAAACACAAGGTGGTCTATCATTTTTTCGATCAAATGCATGAAACCTCGTTACTTAATGAGCCAATGGCATTTATATTATGGTATGAACTCTATCGTAATTTTCACTTTATGCACTTGTGCATAGAGTTTGAATTATTTTGGATTTTACCGTTAGGGAAACGTATGGGTTAGTAAACAACTTGTCAGTTTTATTATGCTTTTAATAGCCCGATGTAGTTTTTGGGTTGTTGAGTTCAATAAGTATTTTCAGTGTATAATAAAAGTTTGTTGTTAATATAAAAACAATTTGAAATGTAAATAAAAACATATTACATATATGGACACAACTATTATTTTATTATTGAAAAACAATAATACAGTTAAATTATTATTAAATTGGTGAAGATACCACTTTCAATTTTTCACTGTTTTAGTCTCAAAAATATTATTATCAGTTCTATTTCGGGCCAAATTGGACCTATGTTTAGTCATCGGTCTTATTGACTCTCTAATCTGTGCTACACAATGTAAAATTCTTATCTCATTTTCTCGCAGGCTTAGTCCTATAGATTTATGTGTTTATCTTTTTTAACCGACTTCCAAAAGCCTCCTGCTTTTCTCAACTTGATCGGTATTTTTTTTATGTATATACATCGATTACTCTGAGATTTATGATCCGATTTATGTGATTATTTTTTTGTTCGATGTGGAATAACTGCCATTTGGTCCCCTAAAAATTTAATATACTTTGGCCCAGTAGTTTTCATTTTATGAACGTTTTTTATGAAAACAATTTCCATTGCGTTCCATATGTACACTGATCACGCTGAGATTTATGAGTATGATCCGATTTACGTGACTCTACTTTAGTTTGATGCGGAATAGTTGCCATTTGGTCCCCTAAAAATTTAATATATTTGGCCCAGTAGTTTTCAATTTATGAACATTTTTCCTTGGTATTTTGTTCCAATCAAACGAAGCGAGTGAACACAGCTAGTGTAACATAAAATATGTAGTATATTATGAATATTCAAATTTCACTTTATAAACAAACATCTTTCATAAAAATTCTTATACAAAATACATTAGACAACAAAGAACGTTCGTAGGGCTATATTGAAATAATGAAGTAATTCACTTATACCTTTTTGTGTTACTACCTTAAAGAGATTTTTTTTTAATGGTACACGATGTAAATTGAATCAGAAATCCGTAAATTTGCGACCTACCTCCTTTGTATGTTAAAATAAATCTAGTTTCACAAGCTTTTTAACCGACTTCGAAAAAAGGAGGAGGTTCTCAATTCGTCGGAATCTTTTTTTTTTTTTTTTGTTCCTTTTTTTTATGTATGTTCGCCGATTACTCCGTCATTTATGATCCGATTTACGTGATTCTTTTTTTGTTCGACGCGGAATAGCTTCCAATTGGTCCCCTAAAAATTTTACATAGTTTGGACCAGTAGTTTTCATTTTATGGACATTTTTCATGGAAATAATTTTCACTCCGTTCCATATGTTCGCCGATTACTCCGTCATTTATGATCCGATTTACGTGATTCTTTTTTTGTTCGACGCAGAATAGCTGCCATGTGGTCCCCTAAAAATTTGACATAGTTTGGCCCAGTAGTTTTCATTTTATGAACATTTTTCATGAAAATAATTTTCACTCCGTTCCATATGTACACCAATTACTCTGAGATTTATGATTCGATTTACGTGATTCTTTTTTGTTCGACGCGGAATAGCTGCCATGTGGTCCCCTAAAAATTTGACATAGTTTGGCCCAGTAGTTTTCATTTTACGAAAAAATTTTTGTTCCGGGTTCTTAGGACCTATATTTTTTAAGAAGCGCGGCACCATTTGTAGGTCCACCCATACATAGCTAGACACTAAAAAGTAACAAATAAAATTTAAAAACTTCGTTTAAAAAAACCGACTTCAAAAACTAAAAAACTAAAATGTATAAAATAACTTATTTCTAAAGCTATTATTATTAATATATATTATCTAACACATCTTGAAGTCGGTGCAAAGCAAAACATAAAAATTACTATATTTTGAAAATTACTAAGCACCGACTTTAAGATGTTTTAGATAATATATATTAATAATAATAGCTTTAGAAATAAGTTATTTTATACATTTTAGTTTTTTAGTTTTTGAAGTCGGTTTTTTTAAACGAAGTTTTTAAATTTTTAAAATAGTTGCGTTGTTATTCAGTAAGATGCTCGTGCTCGTCTTTTGGGAACACTGTTATACTTTATAATATAAAATATATATTATTACGAGTGCGGGACTCGAAATAAAATGCCGTTGGAATTACTATAGAATTTATAAGAACTATACAAACACGTACAACACAGGTACAAATATAACTGGACACAACCAGTATAAACTGCACGATTCAATAACACGCGCAAAGTCCGTCACTATATAGCTTATCAATATACACGTCTTGCTCGTATCGTAATCGTCGCTTGGCTGCCTCACACCCCCGTTCGGGCATCGTTTTATACTAAACTGTACAATACAACAATTCCGAGAAACCGTAATCTGCACACCTGCGGCCATAAACAAGTAAATAACAATAGAATGTTTTTCTTATTTACAAATTTTAAACATAAAGTAAACAAATGAAGTCTGAATGCGGCAAAGGTAATAAACCAGGTGTGCATTTACTTTGTCGGCGTGTAACAATATATATAAATAAAACAGTATTGAATATTCAGTCCCAATGTGAATTAAATCCTATAGAATTTCTATAGGTTTAAACTCACAGTGGTAAGTTATTGATTCATCTAACACAACTCTCTTATGAATAAAAAAAAATGATTTTTAAAAAGGTTTTAAATACAAGCTTTTGAGATCCTGGTTATCATGTAGCAGCAGAGTGCTAGCCAAGAGAAGTAAAACGAACCCAAACACGACGGCTCTATCTAGTTTAATATAGAAGTTCCTATGGCCACCTTCCGACTCCATCATCAGATCAGTTCCATTGTACCATATTATTGCATGGTCACGCGATATACATATTTTATGTGTGCAACATTTCAGCTCAATCGGAAACCGGGAAGTTGGTCAAATTTAACTTGCAAGATTCCGCCCGAACTTACATACATAATTCAAATTCAAATTCAAATTCAAAAGTTTTTATTCAAAATAAGTTCCACTGGAGAACACTTTTTGAAGGTCATACATATAGGTTAAAATTTAATTTTACATCCTAGTCTATGTACACCGCTTCGCAACGTGTTATTGCTGTTAAGGAGAAGAAGCGGCAAGAAACTCCCCAGCAACACGTCTAGCTAAAAAAAAATTTTCTTTATATTTCTTGTTCTATTTTTTATATTTAAGTACTTTTAAAAAAAAAGATTTTATACAGAATTATGTTACAGAATAACTTTTGAAGAATTAATGGAGTTGTAGCAAACAATGCATATTCAATAAGACAAAAACGCAATAAAAGGATAGAAAATAATTATAGTTATTATAAATATAAAGACGTAACGTATTTTTTTTTTTGCAACATATCTCCATATATTCCTTACAAGTACGGCAAGATAAAAACGTTATACTCGTACAAAACACAGTATAAGAGGTTGGAGCGAGCTGTTATGTAAATGAAGTTTTGTCATTTAAATATTCTTCAATAGTGTAGTATCCCTTTTTAAGCAAGATACTTTTTATTTTAAATTTGAATTTAGTGAAGGGCAGATCTAACATTTCACTCGGAATCTTATTGAAGAAGCGTATACCAACCCCCAAGAAAGAAGACAATACTTTTTGTAATCTAAAAGATGGCAATATCAGTTTATTACAATGCCTGGTGTTGAAATCGTGAACATCCTTATACCGCTTGTAGGCACTCAAACTATTACGAATATAAATTATATTATTGAAAATATATTGGCAGGCGACCGTCATAATACCGATTTCCTTAAAGCGTTCCCTAAGAGACACCCGAGGGCCGAGGTTGTAAATTGACCTTACGGCTCTTTTTTGTAAAACAAATATAGTCTCCAAGTCAGCAGCGTTGCCCCAAAGTAAAATACCATAGGACATGACACTATGAAAATAACTAAAATAAACTAGTCTAGCAGTCTCTTCGTCAGTGAACTGCCTAACTCTTCTGACCGCATATGCAGCAGAACTAAGCTTTCCTGAGAGACTAGATATATGAGCGCCCCACTGGAGTTTCTGATCTAGGTTAATGCCTAAGAATACAGTTGAATCTACTAGGTTAAGTCTAGTGTCGTTAAGGGAAATATTAACATCGTATTCTTTTACATTGGGCATAACAAACTTAACACATTTAGTTTTATTCGGATTGAGTGATAAATTATTTACGGTAAACCACTTAGATATTTGGGTTAAGGCGTTGTTTACGTCGTCAAAGTTCTGTTTATTTCTGTCTACTTTAAATATAAGTGACGTGTCATCAGCAAACAACACTACCTCACACATATCATTAATAAAATATGGCAAATCATTAATATATATCAAAAACAAGAAGGGACCTAGAATAGAGCCCTGGGGCACACCCATAGATATGCCAGTCTCACGAGATTTGATATTGTTAATTTCAACGCTTTGGGATCTATTGTTTAAGTAAGACGACAGAAGATTGAGAGAATCGCCATAAATACCGTAATAATTGAGCTTTTTCAGGAGGGTCACGTGTTCAACGCAATCGAATGCCTTGGACAGGTCACAGAATACACCAATGGCATTCTGTGACCCTTCCCAAGCACCATAAATGTGTTTTAGAAGCTCAACACCTGCATCGGTAGTGGAACGACCTTTGGTGAACCCGAACTGTTTAGTATGAATTAATTTATTAATATTAAAATGTGAGAGCAGTTGATTTAAAATTATTTTTTCGAAAACCTTGCTTAAGGTTGGTAAAATAGAAATTGGCCTAAAGTTGGAGGGGTCGTTTTTGTTTCCACTTTTAAATATAGGAATAACTTTGCTAACTTTCATTAAGTCAGGAAATACTCCTTTATCTACACATCGATTAAATATTTGTACTAGTGGTAGCGCAATAGTGCATATTAAGTCACTTAATACTTTTAAGGATATACCCCAAAAGTCAGCTGTGTTTTTAATATTTAACGATTTAAACGTTTTTACAATATCATCTGTATCTATATGATTAAATTTGAATGTGATATTACATCGATCAACGCACTGTGTCATCAGCAGCTCAGCTTCCAGTGGTGATGATGACAAAGAGCTAGTTATTAAAGTTGGTATATCCCTAAAGTATTCATTAAATGTTTGTGCAATTTCAAAGTTATTACTAATGGTGTTATTGTTGATTACAAGTTTAATTGCATCATCTCGACGTGAACTCTTGCCGGAAGCATCATTTATAACACTCCAAGTTGTCTTAATGATATTTGATGATTTTTTAATTCTGTTACTATAATATAGAGATTTGGCAGCGATGCACACTCTTTTAAAGGTCTTAGAGTACTTTTTAATATATTGAAGGAAGTCTGGATACATACATACATGGATAGATGGAGTCATACATAGGTACATCCATTGCAAGTTAAATAAAAGTTTGTAAAATGGTTGATCGTATCTGTCATTTTAGTCCAGACATGTAGACAATACCTTTCGAGAAAAAATTCTCACATACACACACATATTCACAGATGGATGGAAATTAGTTTTTGAAAAATGGCTACGAAACCCTAAAATAGTAAAGGTGTATCAAAATCCCGCATTTCCTGATAAGTCCCTGACAAACGAAAACTGATGAAATATTTTCTTTCCAAACCGACCTCTTCCTTATATTTACGCATTCGATACGTAACCAGCGCAATCCGGGCATCCCGGAATTACCGATATTTTAACGGTTTTTTTAACCCGGGCTTGAGTATTACCCATGCCAGCAGCCCTGCTAAATCCCTTCTTGCTCCGGGAATGGACCAAAATCCCCGGATCGTCGCTGGAAAATATATTTTTATTAAATAACTTGGCGTCCGCAACTGGCCCGGTTTTCGTGTTCGTATGGGTTGCTAGCTTTAAAAATATAAAAGCCGCGTCCATTTTATTAGCTTACCTTGTTATCTAATAAGATAATATAAAGTTGTATAATTAAATTTTGAAATATTAATCCACAATAGATTAAAATAATTAAAGATTATTATTTTATTCAAGAATTACAAAGTAAAGTGTTTTTTATCGAATTCGTTTATATTAGCAAAATAAAAAATAATTTTCAAATGTCTATTTAACTCAACAATCGTCACATGATAAGAAATTTATTTATACAATTAAACTCAATAAAATTAAACTATAAAGTAATACATTATAAAAGTAAAAATAAACTATATGTACAAACTAAAATTAAACCATAAAATCTAGTTCCAGACCGCTGTCAGTCGGTACTTTATTATAAAATAATAAAGTACCTATAATTAAATAAATAAAAGCGGCTACCTTTTGTTGAGCGGGCTAAACTTTTTCCGGCTATCTTACTGTAACGCAGAGGCTCCAGGTTCAACTCCTGGCATGGTACATTTTGGTAGCTAATTTTCTCCGTTATTTATTATGGTCTGGGAAACTCGGATCAGCCTCAGAGTAGTCAGGTATATATTACCCATAAAACAAACGTATTGTAACGTATTTGAAAGAGAAGAAACCAGAACGAATGCAAGGATAATGGTCGATGATGTTATGCTGGAACAAGTGAATGAGTTTGTATATCTTGGATGTGCTTTTAGCAGGGATGGAAGGTACACCGCTGACATAGAAAGAAGAGTGAATTTGGGGAATAGTGTGAATGGAGCTTTAGGTAAACTTCTAGGCGCTAAGAACCTTAGCCAGAAGGCCCAGCTTGCCATACACAACGCGGTACTGGTACCTACGCTCACGTATGGAAGCGAGAGTTGGGTATGGAACAGAGAGCATGAAAGTAGAGTAAACGCGGTCGAGATGCGAGCACTGCGCAAAATCTGCGGAGTGACGCTCGCGGACCGCGTTCGTAATACCGAAGTAAGAAAGAGAGTGTCGTTGTGAAGGTAAGGAAAGGAATGCTCCGGTGGTTCGGGCATGTGGAACGAATGTATGATGAAAGAATGACTAAACAGATATACAATGCAAAAGTGGATGGATGCAGAAGTCGCGGAAGGCCACGACACACCTTCCATGATCAAATTGATCGTGTATTAGCAGAAGGTGATGTCAGGAGCCTTAAGAACAGACGAGCGTGCATGACAAGAGCTATGAATGTCAAAGAAGCAAGTGAGGTGTGTAAGAATAAGCCTGAATGGCGCTCTGTTATTCGTGCCTACCCCGCAAGGGACCTGGCGTGAAGTTATGTATGTATGTATGTACAAACGTATCCACTTAATATACCATATGTGTGTTTATCTGCCGATTAGTTGTGTTAATAATCTAAAAAGTTTAGATATAAGCACTATTAAAATTTTAAAGATACTAGTATCTTTTTGCAAAATATTTATGTTAGTAAGTTTTATGGAGTATGTCTTATGTGCTATATAAGTGCATTTTCAATTTTATGTGCATTCATTGTCGTCGGCAACACATGTAACTCTTTCCTTCGTAGACGTTTAACGCGCTAATCTCAGGAAATGTCAAGCTCAATTAAAATGTATTTTTAGTTAGATGGCCCAATTTTTCATCGGCAGAGGTTAAGTATAAATTACGGAGATAATATTTTTAATGCTCTTTGAATAAGCAAAAACTGAAAATTGTATACTAAGATAAAATAAAATAAGTCTTTAAAAATAATTACTAAAATTCTACAAAATTTGTCATTCAACTTATGCATTTGTTTTGATAGCCTTAGTTTCGAATGTTACGGGTTTTATAAGTCAAATAAACTATTAGAAGCCAGCGTAGCCAGTATTCATCTTCTACGCAGCGTACTATTAGCGTAGAAGATGAATACTGGCAAGGACAATCGTTTAGAAAAAAAAACAGTTCTGAATCATTCATAAAACCAACAAAAAAAGAACCTTAATTTGTTCTTAAATGTTTTTAAATAATAAACTTATTCAAATACTAAATTAAAACTATTGAATATATGAATGGTTTAATTATCCGTGCAGGAACGGAGAAAGAATACAATTTCCTGCGGCTGGGCGGCCTGCCGTAAGAGGCGACGAAAGAACCCACAGCCAGGTGGTAGGGCATTTGCCCGACTGGATGGGTACCACCCCTGGTATTAAGTATGTCGCCATAACAACCTTGAGTTGTGTTCCAGATTTAGTGACCAGGTTCCAGTCTCCCTGAAGAGAGCAGCAGCGCATTTGTAGCACCTTTGGTGTTGCAAATGTTCATAGGCGATGGTAACCGCTTTCCATCAAGTGGGCCGTCTGCCTGTCTGCTCTACTCCTACAATAAGAAAAATCTTTAAATTTTTTCGAAGGGCCAATATTTTTGAGAAAACTGGGTCTGGCCAGAAAAAGTGTTCACCTGGTAATACCTCGCATAGGTTCTGATCAGACGTCTGTACTTTTTGTAAACCTTTTTAACCTCGATTTCGTTTTGATTATAACGTAACTTTGCGAAGTTAAGGGAATTCTTTTTTGTTACTTTAATGGAACAATCGGCAGATGCGCCGTTGGTAATTGTTGATTTCAAACGTTATAGGTTTTTGCATACTTTAATTCTGTGAAGGTATAGTAGACGAGCTTCAAAAGGTAAGTGTGGGGATTGTTTTAAACTGTCTAGTGCTGCGACATTAGTTCATTCGTAATCTTATACTAATATATAAGCTGAAGAGTTTGTTCGTCTACTTGAACGCGCTAATCTCAGGAACTACTGGTCTGATTTGAAAAATTCTTTCAGTGTTAGATAGCCCATTTATCGAGGAAGGTTATAAGCTATATATCATCACGCTAAGACGAGTAGGAGCGGAGCTCCAATGAAGAACAAAATCGGGTTTTTTAAATTACTTTTTTTAACTATTCCACGCGGGACGAAATTACGGGCAGAAGCTAGTATAGGATACTAGAGGCCCGCCCGGCTTCGCAAGGGTGTTTTATGGCTAATATTTTTAACACTTTGGATTACATTATTGAAGTTTTAGTAGGCATCCCTATTTTTTTCTAGTAATAAATACAGCCTATGTTACGCAGGAGTAAACTCATAAACTCATAAACTCATATGCACTCATATATACTAGTAATATAACATTCTAATGGTGAAAAAATTGTTGAAATCGGTCCAGTAATTTTTGAGTTTATACAAGATACAAACATACAAAAATACAAATCTGTCCTCTTAATATTAGTTAATAGTAGTTAGTTTACCTTTTGTATATGATGAGGAGCCCAAAGTCTATGGCTCAGTAGCCGCTGGAGAGGATAGTATAATTGAAACGTAAGTGGATGAAGGCGACATGTTGAGAAACACAATAGGCAACAAGTCTAGCATAAATAGCATGGTCTTAAGGCTTAACGTAGTTTATACCTATATTCCTATATAATACCTTTTTTATCGTAAAAAATAAAAACCTTGGAAATAAATGTCATATAACTCCTTCATCCTCCAGTCATGTCTTTACTTATAACTGGAACCAACGACATGCCTGATCTTAGTTTTCAGTTAGATCCTGGGCCATTATGTATGTACACACAACACAGGACGTTGAATAACTCAAGAATACTAACAATAGTGTGTGAAGTGAAACTTCAGAGAGTATACTCACCGATAATTCTTCTCTAACTTTTCTTAATATAAATATGAGTCCTTCAGCGTACATCCGTCATAACGTATAATTCCAAAAGTCAATCTAAATTACACTTTAAATCAATGGCATAAATTTCAAAATCCAATGCACTGTTACGCTCAATTTCCTTTGATCTACGTATAAAAGAATATCTGCCTTACATATACACAGATAGAGCTAAAATTCAATTGAAATCTTTTTTATTTAAATTGAAAATTAATACTAGCGGGTTAACAGAAATTTGTGTTATTTCGAATTAAATAAGGTTAAAGTCTATGAGTGTTTATTTCTTTTTAGTGTCACTTTTTCGTTTCATCGATTTTCAAATCACGACGATTCTAAAGTAGTTTCACTTCAATAATTTTGTAAAATAAACATTTTTAATAAACAATTAAAAGCCAAATAAAAGCCTTCTCAAAGCCTATTTCTTAGACATAAAAGTAAAAACTTCCAAAACACTCTCCAATATCACTCCTACGAGTATAGAGCACTACATAACATTATAAGTACAACTAGCTGACCCGGCAAACTTAGTACCGCCTCAGAATCAATAAATAAAAAACGTTGATTTCTGAACGACGGGACGAACATCAAACATGCAACATTCAAAACCAAAAATGAAAAAAAAATACTTCACTTTTAAAAATTTGATTTCTGAACGACGTTTAAATTTAATTGATTTCTAAACGACGGGACGAACATCAAATGTTTATCAAGAAGGAATAGTTTCTAAAGGAAAGCGAAATTATTTTTACTATATTCCAATCATTTTTTTCATAGTTACTCCCTGGACTTCCACAAATAATTCAAAACCAAAATTAGCCAAATCAGTCCAGCCCTTCTGGAGTTTTAGCGAGACTAACGAACAGCAATTCATTTATATATATATAGATGTACATCTTATTGTTCCATCGCCTCCGAATCTAATTATCTAATTGCAGCAATTCTCTTTAGACGCCGTCGCAACATTACGGTAGGTAACTCGTGCTGCGATAATTTAAAGTAAAGCGCATCTATCAATTAGCAGGCAGCAATTAAAACGTCGCGCGGCTGCAGCGCTAAACTGTTGCCTTTTTATAATGAACAATAATGAAGAAAATGTTTTAATTTAAGCTTAAAGATGACGGTGGTTAACCGACTATGTATATAAATATACTTAGTCATTGAAAACTTCATACTATTTTTTTTATTTCATGATTTAGTTATTTATAACAGACCCGTGATGAAAATAGAAAGAAATACAATAAGCATAAATTATTTCAAGGCGTTTGGTATCGTGTTAGAAAGTGTTAGGTAGTTTTTTATTGTAATGTTGGCAACATTCTCTGTCTCTTCAGACATTAAACGAGTCGCACGTTGTATGATTTTATTTAATTAAAATATATAAAAGTAATGTCCAGCCCATCCATCTTGGACATAACAGAAAGTTAACTTTTAAAATAAATACATTTATTCAAAATAAAATCAATATTTTTCTGACTGCCTTAAAAAGAGGTGAGAAATATTTATTGGCAGTCATCAAGTGAGATTGTGGACAACAGATACGAACCTATAAATAATTAAAATAGCATTATAATCTTATGGAATAAATTGAATTATGAATAATAATTACACAACAGACATGATTCATGAACGATCGATTGCGATTTATCGAAGTAACTTGAACTATGCGACTTTTGCTGATATAAGCGATTGATAGAATTATAAAATTTGCACTTATTTGAACATTTAAATTACAATGCTGCCAGCCTTTTGGGAACTTTCCTGACGAGTAACAATGGCTTGAGACTAATTTTTTATGTATAGTTTATTATTGCATGTATCTAGAGACCACGGGCCATTAAAATGGCCCGGACTTATGTAAGTCTTGCTTGGAGCCATGGGAAGGCCAACACGTAGAGGCTCCTTGACTAATGTAAATGTAGCGTGACACTGACTGGCGATTATCCCTGTCTACACCATATAACAATGCACCCAAGAACAAGCTCCGGCCAGTGTAGGAATATTGTGGAAAATGAGAAGAAAGAACCGGACTATTGGGGTGAACTGCTAGTGGTACTAGGGGTTTGGGAATATGGGGACTATGGCGTCTGCCCGTCGTAGTGGAACGTCCGTCCGTCGAACATGGAAAAATGGGCAGACGGTGACTCGCCACTCCCTGCATGGGCCCCTAAAAATACCATAGAAGACAGAGGCAACAACAAGTATAGTTTTATTGTTAGTATTATTTATTTCTAAGATAGTTTAGATTAGCAATTTATTTTTAGTATTACTTGTATATTTGTAGTGCATGTTTAGGTTTTAGTATATTTCCAGAATTCACTTATTGTTTTTTAAATTAACTATTGTATAGTGCTGAAACAATTCTGTATTTAAAATTTTATCGACTGTTTGATACAAGTATGTATAGATGAAACAAGTGAACACATAGTTGTAATACGGAGCTGTTCGGGATAGTTGTGCGTCATTTTAGCTCACACTGAATACGGAACCGGGAACAATCGACGAAGCGCTCATTTATTAGTAGAAGCTGACTGACAACTTTGTGAAATTAACGCAGCGCAGTCATTGGGATGTGTGACATAAAGACATCTATCCATAACGTGTAAAAGCTTAAACAAAAATGTCAATGTGCCTGTAACATGATGAAAAGTTCAAATATCGAGGACAAAACAAAAGAACTCCTGAATTTTGTTTTTTCTAACAAAACTCTCTCTCTAAATCGTGCCAGCGTAACGGCTAGCGCATGCGTCCCAAGCTCAAAGGGCTCGGGTTCGTTCCTGGCCAGAATGCATACACGGCTTAGGCACTTTTTCCAACCTAATGTGCATATTGTTACAATTCCCACGTGCTAATAACGCTGAAAGAAAATTATAGAGCAAGTGTTTGTAAGTTCTTAAGTGAATTGATTAAATAAATATGCCATGAGAGCGAGATAAAAGATTACTTAATTAAGCTCTTAATAGTGGAATAAACAGTTTTAAATAGCATCGTGGCTCGTTAATTAACAAAGTATTTTTTTGTTACCATAAATTATTTAATAATATTAGAGATTATCTTTATTTCTCTCTATATATCTCTAAATTGCATTCGATTTAAATATTGAAGACTTTTAATCTATCACCGTTAACAAACCATAATCACATTTATGCAGAGCAGGACAAAATATATAAGGCGTCTCATTCTAACGAATGACAACGCACATAAGTTTATCCTATTTATGCAACGTTTCTTACTTATGGAATATTTACACAATAATCTCTCTACATCTAATACAGGGTCTCAAAGTACTAAATGCAAAAGAAGAGTGTAAGCTATCGTTTTAGTGAAAGCTGTGCCGGAATAAGCTAATTTTTATGCACCCGAAAAACTCAACTGCTCCCGAGAAAGCTCCCGTGGGATTCCCGGGATAAAAAATCACAAAATTTTATTACATAATATTTGCATCAGTCCAAAATTAGGATTCGATTTTTTATTGATCGGGCCATTTCAAATCATTCCCAGAAGAATTCCTGCGGATTTCCCGGGATAAAAAGTCGCGCAGATTTAAAGTATAAATATTTGCTGTTCATCAGTGAAACCCGTGTCAAAATCGGCTCAGTAGCTTTGACGTGAATTCCGAACAAACAGACAAGAAATCCAAATAAATTGCATCGTGTTCACCGTCGTTTGTATAGTCTGTTCCAGTTAATTTTTAATAACTTCAATGTACTGACACGGCATGTTTTGATTTTTTTTATATTATAAATAGTACACACTTTCCAAAATACGCAATTCAATTTAAGAGGAAGGCGTGCTATATTTGGTTAAAAGCGATTTCATCAACAGAACTCGCTAAACCCAGTGTATTTTATATAGAGAGTAAAGTATTAAAACCTCCAATGAGAATTTTAAATAAAATATTGTAATTAAACTTCGGCATTATTAAATATTCAGCTTAATTCCTTTTCTCATTATTCTATTAACACTAATTTTAATATTTTTTTAAATCGAGGCCCACGTTATTCAATAAGCTGAGCCTTTTATCCGACAATAATTTGATCAGTTTCCGCGATAAAGCTACTGTTTCTTTAACAAAATATTTATAGATGTAAAGAAAGAGAATAATACATTTATAAAAAATATTTTATATAATATATAAACATTTTTAGTACTTGGTAAACAAAACACGATATTTGCAGATGATATTATCCTGCTAGAAGATTCTAAGAAACTGGAATACATGGTAAAAGAAAGCAGAAAAAAGCAGAGAAGTAGGTTTAGAAATTAATGCAGATAAAACAAAACTAATTATCAACTCAACAGAAAGCAACATGGAGGTCTATGGAACCAAGTTTGAATATGTGAAAGAATATGTTTACCTAGGACAAATTATGTCTCCTGAAGACTCAATGTACAAAGAAATAAACAAAAGAATAGCCTGCGGTTGGAAGAAATACTGGTCCTTGAAAGAAATAATGAAGAATAAAGATCTAGGCATACATATCAAGAGAAAGACTTTCAACACTTGTATTCTCCCCTGGACATACGACCGCGAGACATATACATTAACGGACAAACACAGAGAAAAACTTGTTAAAACAGAAAGAGCCATGGAAAAAAGAGTTGAGTAGAGTTGGACAGGACATAATTATGCTACGTTGCCAAATAAATAAATGGAGCAAGTAAGTGACCTTATGGTATCCAAGAGGAGACATCACAAGACAGGTGCGTCCGAAACAAAATCGAGTGACGATATCCGTCTAACCCTGGGACCATACTGGATCAGAGTTGCAGAAGACCAAGCTTAATGGAAAGAGCTGGAGGAGACCTAAGCCAAGAGGTACGCAAGTTTTTCGTCATCTGTTGAAGTACTTCAATGAATGAATGAATATTTCTTTATTGCGTGTTAAAAGATGCAATGAGGTATTTGTTTGTCTGCCGATTATTATTATTATTTCACGTATATTTATTCACATTCTTTTTTATGTTTTTTTAATACATTACCGAGCGAGAGCCTCTCTAGGTGCCGGTTGAGGCTCTTCGCTACTAAACCATTAACGGACACCACTATCGGTACGATGTTCGTTGACTCCATATGCCACATGTCAGTAATCTCGTGCGCGAGGTCTAAGTATTTCGTTAGTTTATCAGTTTCAACATTGACGAGATTATTATTATTACTATAAAACATTATCTATCATCAATAAACATAAAGATGTGTATATAAAAACAGCTTTAATGATCGTATTGAAAATTACTAACAAATCGTAACAAGATGATAAGACAATAATTTTACATTAAACAACGCCTTTATTCAAATTTGTTGTGTATTCAAAGTATCTTCAAACACTTGAACTTGTTTGGCAACTTGTAGACATTGTTGGATGTGAAAAGTCAAACGGGATCTGTAGGAGTTGTATTGAAGACGTATTAATTAAAACGCTCCAAGGAACAGACGTGTTCACAATACACAATGAAGGGCACAACTTAATGCCCAACTTTATTTAATTATTGTGTCAAAAACTATAGACGACGATGCCTCCATTGCTGGATATATTTGAGATAATATTGTTGTTTAAATTTAACAAGCCTTTAAAGACGTAATAATTTGATTTTAGTTAAAAAAGTTTAGGTTTAATGCTATAATTGTGATTGTGTCCAGTTCACACGCAGTAGAAGTGAAAGTTCAGAGAATATACTAACAGATAATTATTCTCTAAGTTTTATTAATATTCCTTTAGCCTACATCCAACAAATTATAATCCAAAAAATTCGACCTAAATTACACTTTAAAACACAAACATAAAGTTTAAAATTTAACGCACTGTTACGCACAATTTGCTTTGATCTACGTATAAAAGATATTATCTCGTCTTGATGTCACTTTTTCGTTTCATCAATTTTCAAATCACAACGATTCTAAAGAAGCATCACTTCAAAACTCTGTTTAGTTCGCAATGATGTATAAATTAATACATATAACGGAGTAAAACCGCGGGATGTAGTTAATATAAGGCTAAAGTATACTTTAGCCTTATATTAACTATATCCCGCTGTGAAATACTTATTACAATAATATTTCAAAACAAAGAAGGGAAATGATTTCTCAGTGGTTGGTTGGTCGTCTACAGTATACGATTGTTCTGCACAATAAACATTTTGTAGGGAAATACACCTAACTACCTTATTTTTAAGTAAAGAAGTGAAGAACAGACAATTGCTTCTTTAGAAGTGTATCGTAAACTTTGTTTCTTGAACTTGAAGTAGTTAATGTAAATTGTGTTATCATCAGTTAATTATTTGTGAAACCATCAAAATATTGCGAGTTATTTTAAAATTAGTGTTGAATCGTTGAAAAATAATAAATTTCTACCAAAAATATCAAATTGTGAGGTTACTCTCATAATATAAGTACCATTATTGAATTGATTTCTCATGTCTGGTATATGTCTGACGTGAACAAAAAGCTGCTCTACACCTCGGGCAACTTATAGCGTTACTATTCAACGACGTAATGCGATCAGTTTTCAGGGAACGTTCCCAACTGAGAACGGTCTTAGATGAGTTGTGTGAGTTGATTAACTCAGCGTACAGAATTTTATTTAAATTCTATAGGATTCAGCTCACGGTAGTGAGTGGTGTAAGGATTACAATAAAAAAAAAATGTGTGAGTGCAGTTCACACGCAGTAGAAGTGGAACAAACTGTGACATGGGGTGGGAGGGATTCTACATTTCGTGACGTCACATGTCATATATTATATTTAAGCTTTAAAATACGAAATTTGGAGTATTATCGAAAAACTCAAAACATTTACAACTTTGTGTGAGCTTAAATTATTAAATATAATGTATTCTATCTAATTCTCTCGGCTTCGTCCTAATGATTTATGTGTTTACCTTTTTTCAGTGTCGCCTCAACACAACAATTCTACAAAATTTCACCTTAAAAATAAAAACTTCGTTTAAAAAAAACGACTTCAAAAACTAAAAAACTAAAATGTATAAAATAACTTATTTCTAAAGCTATTTTATTATTAATATATATTACCTAAAACATCTTAGTCGGTCAGGGCCATCAGTTTGATCAGCACAGCATCTAAAGTATATGCGAAGATTATTGAAAGGAGAATGAGAGTGGTATCCGATGGATTACTGTGGGATGCACAAGGGGGCTTCAGAAATGGAAGGGGATGTATGGATCAAGTTTTCTCGCTCCGCAATATCGTGGAGAAGCAGCTGGCATTGGGCCGGAAGGTTTTCTGCGGTTTTGTGGATCTAGAGAAAGCATTTGACAGGGTTGTGCGGAAGGACCTCTGGGACATATTGCCCGGATATGGGATCAATGGCCAATTGCTGCGTGCTGTGCAGTCCACTTACGAGGACTGTATGGCATGCGTGCGGGTGGACGGCAGCCTGTCGCCCTGGTTTGACGTCAATATTGGCGTCCGGCAGGGCTGCGTGCTGTCGGCTGTGCTGTTCATCCTATATCTGGACAACTGTCTCCAGAGATTAAGATTGATGGATGTTGGGGTGCGGATGGGTGATCTAGTTGTTAGCACTTTGCTTTATGCGGATGATGCCGTGCTTTTAGCCGAATCGCCATCAGAACTGCAAACACTAGTCACAATGATGAAAGATGACTGTCAGGCGAGAGGCTTACACTTGAATGCGAAGAAAACAAAGGTTATGGTGTTTGAAAGAGAAGAAACCAGAACGAATGCAAGGATAATGGTCGATGATGTTATGCTAGAACAAGTGAATGAGTTTGTATATCTTGGATGTGCTTTTAGCAGGGATGGAAGGTACACCGCTGACATAGAAAGAAGAGTACATTTGGGGAATAGTGTGAATGGAGCGTTAGGTAAACTTTTAGGCGCTAAGAACCTCAGCCAGAAAGCCCAGCTTGTTATACACAACGCGGTGCTGGTACCTACGCTCACGTATGGAAGCGAGAGTTGGGTATGGAACAGAGAGCATGAAAGTAGAGTAAACGCAGTCGAGATGCGAGCACTGCGCAAAATCTGCGGAGTGACGCTCGCGGACCGCGTTCGTAATACCGAAGTAAGAAAGAGAGTTGGTCTGAAAGAGAGTGTCGGGGTGAAGGTAAGGAAAGGAATGCTCCGGTGGTTCGGGCATGTGGAAAGAATGTTTGATGAAAGAATGATTAAACAGATATACAATGCAAAAGTGGATGGATGCAGAAGTCGCGGAAGGCCACGACACACCTTCCATGATCAAATTGATCGTGTATTAGCAGAAGGTGATGTCAGGAGCCTTAAGAACAGACGAGCGTGCATGACAAGAGCTATGAATGTCAAAGAAGCAAGTGAGGTGTGTAAAAATAAGCCTGTATGGCGCTCTGTTGTTCGTGTCTACCCCGCAAGGGACCTGGCGTGAAGTTATGTATGTATGTATGTGTATCTTAGTCGGTGCTTAGTAATTTTCAAAATATAGTAATTTTTATGTTTTACTTTGCACCGACTTCAAGATGTTTTAGATAATATATATTAATAATAATAGCTTTAGAAATAAGTTATTTTATACATTTTAGTTTTTTAGTTTTTGAAGTCGGTTTTTTAAACGAAGTTTTTATTTTTTATTTGTTACTTTTTAGTGTCTAGCTATGTATGGGTGGACCTACGAATGGTGCCGCGCTTCTTAAAAAATATAGGTCCCAAGAAACGGGAACAAAAAAATGTTCGTAAAATGAAAACTACTGGGCCAAACTATGTAAAATTTTTAGGGGACCAATTGGAAGCTATTCCGCGTCGAACAAAAAAAGAATCACGTAAATTGGATCATAAATCACGGAGTTATCGGTGAACATACATAAAAAAAAGCAAAAAAAAAAAGATCCCGACGAATTGAGAACCTCCTCCTTTTTTCGAAGTCGGTTAAAAAGTAACAAATAAAAAATAAAAACTTCGTTTAAAAAAACCGACTTCAAAAACTAAAAAACTAAAATGTATAAAATAACTTATTTCTAAAGCTATTATTAATATATATTATCTAAAACATCTTGAAGTCGGTGCAAAGTAAAACATAATAAAAATTACTATATTTTGAAAATTACTAAGCACCGACTTTAAGATGTTTTAGATAATATATATTATTAATAATAGCTTTAGAAATAAGTTATTTTATACATTTTAGTTTTTTGGTTTTTGAAGTCGGTTTTTTTAAACGAAGTTTTTATTTTTTATACCTGTAAATGGACGAAGTAAATTTAATTAAATATTAATGATTCATAATTCAAAGTACATTTGAATTGAATTATTCATTGTTTAGTTTGAAGCTTCGACGAGGATATAAGGATTAAGTTCTTATCAAACCGCGACAGAATATAGAAATTTGGGAGTAAATCGCGATATCCTGTAAAACCTCCCACACGCAAATGATATTTGAACAGCGTCCCTAGACCGATTCTATACTCCACTAGCTACTATAATATATATCTTTTGTATTTTTTGATCAAGCGAGGATTAGCGTTTCTTTCGTCCAAGTTTAAGGACCCTGCGTTCACCCCGGTCCATACTTTATTAGATTCCATTTTTGTTTGCAGCAAAAAGTTTTATTTGAAAAAGGGATGTCGACTTTTTGGAGACTCATTCAGATTGTTACACGAGAGGTGGAAGTAACCTATTTAGGCACGAGATTGTTTGGCGCACGAGCGTAGAGAGGGCGCTAATAATTCGAGTGCCTAAATAGGCCTTTCACCCTCGGTTAAAACTCTTCTTTTCATTTCGATTATGAGGAAAGTAAATATAAACTGATTACTTAAACAAATAACTACTTCTCTATAGGAATCAGCCGTTAAATCCATATCTAAATCTGACGTACTCATGTAAAACTTCAAGTATTTTTCTTTGTCTGTGGCATTTCACCAATCAGTATTTTTTTGTCACTGATGACATATTATTTAATGAAAAGTAATTTATAAGTATAAAATGATGTTACAAAATTAGTGATATTTTTTAATTAAAATTTACGTCGCGATTTAACAGTGGCTATAAAAAAAGTTAGGACATGAGTCGCCTGTATTATCTACAGTTCACTAAGTTTTTTTATTTTTTTGACAGCAGGGAAAATCCTTTCCCGGCGATGAAAAGTACTGTTTTCATCCCTGTGATCAGACAACTACAAGCGTACTTTCCGAATATGAGAAATGTAAAGAGTATTTAATGCCAAATAATATAAAATTCTATTGATCAAACTATGTATGGTATACAAACTTTAACCAGTAGGTATACGTAACTCTGAAAGGAAAGGAAAGAACCTGACCTGACCTGACAATCTGAAAAAATGTCTTGGATTAGACAATTATTTATTACTTATTCACGGCCTTGACAACGAAATGGGATTATGTAAAAAAGTGGTACATACATATATAGCATATATGTATATCATAGATAAACATAGGATAATTTTTATCCCGGATAATATTTTTGATTCCTAGGGAAAGGTATGGATTCTATATTCTTACAACGGATTTTGTAACCAGAGAAGGAAAATAATACTATCTAATAAAAGTTTGAGAGAATAGATTTTATATATGACCACGTTATATTGGCGGTGTGTAACTGAAAGTAATCGGTCATCTATGAATTCGCGGATGGCTACGTTATGCTGCACAAAAAGTTATATAGCGCTATAAAACTCAGGGCTTACAAATTGTTATGTGTAGCATTTAAAAGGGTTTTATTTGGCACTTGGCATTCGTAATTACCCATATTAATCGAGATTTAATACTTTACTTTATATAAATAACTAGCGGCCCCGGCAGACGTTGTCCTGCTCTAAAAAATAAAAACCTAGGACCCGATCCCAGCGCCACCTACCGGTACCAACGGGATAAAAAGTATTCTATGTTCTGGTTCTAAGCTACCTCCCCACCAATTTTCAGCCAAATCGGTACAGCCGTTCTTGAGTTATAAATAGTGTAACTAACATGACTTTCTTTTATATATGTAGATAGATATGCAAGTAATTAAAATTACAAGACAGTAGCTGCTTTTAATTGCCTGAAAGGCAAAATAGGCAGATTGTCCACCTGATGGGAAGTAGTTACCGTCGCTTATAGACAACTCCCACCGTAGCGCTGTGGCAAAATCTCAGTTTTATTCCAATACAGATGGTACGCATGAAAAACATTCTAGAGAACCGTTGCGTACACGAGCTAAACGGCTCAAGGAACTGGGGGAGAAACGTCCAGTTAGTAGCGAGCGGTGCGGTGGTAGAAAGAAGACTAAGGCTTAAATTGAACAGTTCCACTGAGCCGTTGAACTGCATTGTACCGTTGCCGTGGACGAACACCAGCAGCGTTGCCGTATTGCTGGCTTCTAAGCAGACTGAAACCTGTTCACTGAGCCGGAAAATAACGCGAGGTTATTTTCAACGGCAAATGCTTCTACTTGACTGTAGCATGTTTTGTCGCCTGTTACGACAGGCCAAGGAAATTAGGATTCTTTATCCATTCTTGTACGGATAAAATGGATAAATAAGTCCATTAATACTAGAATTGTCAGCTTATCAAACAAAATAACAGATTCTGACAATGGACTTGGAATTCAGTCGAGCCAAACTTACATTATAGTTACTATAAGAGCTGAATTTTTTCTGCGCATCAACCTAGGCAAGAAGATTGGCTACTATAAACTTTTGAGTCGTAGTGGCTTTGGGGAAACAGATAAAGTAGGTGTTTAAATTGTTACTTTTTGAACAATGTCACGGAAAATTACGAAAAAATTCAAGGCGGAAATACTTTACTTTTTGGGATACTTACTAACTCCGTTGGCTGCGCGAAACGAGAATATGCCATTTTTCTCTGTTCTGCGCAGTGTCCTACCAATTATCAGCTCGAAGCTGACAGGTCAGCCTCCACTCTTGTCTTTTTGTCGTTCCAGCGATATTTGGGTCGGCCGATCAGACTCTGACCTACCAACCGTCGCACATATGCTTTCCTAACACTGCGATCCTCTCCCGTCTGTTCTATGTTACCCAGCCAGCAGAGACGGTGAGCTTTTATTTCTCCTATGATGTTGAGCTCGTCCTCAAGATAATTTCAGGGTCGGTTCGGATCCTCCAGCTACCATCCTCTCTTTGTTGAACCTAAAATCTTAAAGAGAACCTTCCTTTCCGTAAAAGCTTGTTCTCCTCCTTGAGAGTAAGCATCCACTCGTACATCAGGATGGGCCCCGTATAGGGTTGCCACCTTTTTTTTTGGAAATAAAGTACATTGGTTATAATAGGTAAGAAAAAAAAGTACATAGTATCAACATACAGTATAATTTATTTTTCTTTATTATTATGTTTAAAAACATATTTTTTATTGTTTTTTGCAATTTGTATCAAATTAGCATCTTTACTAAACAATTGCACGGCATCTTTACATTCTATATTAAATTAAAATGAATAAGTAATTCATTTTTTATCAAATAGTGTATTCTTATCCACAATGTACTATTATATAGCATAAATCTATAAAACTTTAAATCGTATTCTAATTGCACTCGACCCGCTTTGCACAAAACAAACAAAAAAATTGTGACAATTGTTGACACACTGACATTATTGACATTTGAAGTTAGGTTGCGTTCAGAAATTGTACAAAACGAGTGCTTGAGTGATGTGGCGCTGGCGAGTGGCGACATCGATTCAACACTAAATCACCAATCGATAAATTTCGTTTAACAAAATAATCGACTAAACTTTTCAAAATCTCAAAGAAATCAAATCATGCGAAATAAAGTATTTTTGTGAACTTTATTGTTGTCATAAAGTATAGAGTACAATGATCTGAAATAACGTACAATACTTTATAATAAAGTATGGGTGGCAACCCTAGCCCCGTATGATGGTTGACCACTTTTTCGAGAATGTGGAATGATTTTGCCTGTCTTATATAATCGGGCTATGCGTGCTTTTAGGATTGTCTAGTCAAAACAATTGTCGTGCCTCATCTTTATGAAACCCTTCATCGTTGGGAGATTTGTTATACATACATAATTATTACTATGCCTCATTTTTAAAGGGGTCAAGGGAGAGTTGATGAATCTCCACATATTACGATCTTGAAAACCGACTTTTGCTAAATCTACTTTCATAAATCTCATTATACATACACGTTTATTATAGGTGATTTTTACCTGCCCAGTCTTCAAAACATATGTCTTTTGAAAAGTACGTTACGGTCTAGCAGCATCTACTCTATCATCCACACTGTTGTCATACAATGGTATCCTCAAATGTCCATTCATTCTATATCTATAAAATCTTACTACGGTAAAATAAATACTTCCTTTTTAAAGATTATGAGTAAGTTCAGTTGATTCTAATTCATAACATTTACATACTAAATTGTAACATTTATTATAGGACAAAGCATTTATTACAAGCAAGGCTTACTCGGGGCAATTCATTTAATCTCAGCCTTCGGAGTTTGGGAGGAGGTATCAATAGAAACCGGTCGAGTGTACATTCCGAAGTATCTTTATACACACACTCATATGATGTGCGTTTTCATTTGATGCACGAGAAAACTTAAAGAAAGTGTGAGGTGGTAAGCGTAATTATGGCTCAACGATTTTTGCTTCTGAAAGTTTCCATGTGGGTGAAAATGGTCGTCGAGCGAAATTTACCGTACTTGTTCGCGCATCTATCACCAGCTTAACAGATTCAACTAACTCTATCCTATTGACACATACGTTACGTATGTTACGTTTTCACTACTAAACAACTAAAGCGATTTTAATGAAATTTAATAATGACTTTGTATCTCAGTGAAGGGTATAGACTACCTTTTGTATCAAAAAGCAATGTTGGGGGGTAAAATAGCCGAAGGACATTTATATGAATAATTTATAATTCCTGAAGTGGATATAAATTCAAGTTTAGGATTTGGTTAGAAAAAACAAATATTTGTTTTAATGTTATAGTTGCGTTTGACTCGAGACCGATCCTAAATACTCAGACAAAATAATAAAAAGTTAGTTAATCAAATTTACTATGTCAAAAACCCAACCAGGCACCCGCGATAATTAAGTCATAAATCAATGTAGCGAGAGTATTGGAAATATATTACTTTATACATTTCACTACTACTTGTAGCATCTGTCATTTCACACATGGAGAATATATCAATGACTTTCCTTCTTGGCGTTATTAACTTATAGCCCTAAATAATAATAAATAATGACGCTGTATGTACAAAGCAACTAAAACCTGTATCGATTTCTCCACAATCATAACTACTGGGTGTATTACTGGTACTTAGACGTGAATAATTCAGAGTTTGCTATGATTTGACGTTTATTTTTACAGTTACTGTTTGTATCATTTTGCCTTCTTTTTTTTCACAAAGAATATTTATATTTACTATTTATTAAACTTTTTACTGGTTTTTGTTTACTTATTTTATTTGTGTACTTTTGAATACTCGTATATTTTTAAACGGAATTTCTAGCTTACAACAAAGATAAAAATATTCAATAGAATTTATTATCCAAACTAATTCTATACCATAATGAAGAAATGTAATTCGTTTTTTTTAATTGATATCAATACACAAAAAAGAGGTGTCCTTGGATTTGAAAAATATATACGATGCCTGGGCATAAAAGCGACCGTTTTAATAATATACCTGTTAGACTGCTTGAAACTATTTTTCGAATGGTCTCCAGCACGGCTCTACAAATTAAAAAAAACTATTTCTTCGACTTTATCTCATATTTTCATGTATATTATTATATATTTCATTTAGATATGCTGCAAACTTTAGAAGATATATTATTATATAGTCTAAATCTCGCATGAAAGAAATGACGGTCAAAGCTAGTTTTTAAAATAAATTCACGCGATTTCCAACAACTTAAACATCTTACAGTAGCAGTTCCGGCAGACGTTGTCCTGCCCTGAATAAATAACAATCTCTAACCCGATTCCAGCGCCACTTATTGGGTCTAATAGCTAATCTAAACCATCCATGGACCCACTTAAACACAACTTTTTTTTTCACCTTGGGTTACATTACTGATTAAGGATATGCACCGATATTTAACCGGTGGTTAAAATAAAATAATCAATGTTTAGCCATATATTTTTAGCGATTATTTCATTTTAACCATTGGTTAAATTTCGGTGCACACCAGACTAAGTATAGCTTATATTAATCTAGGATAATGTAGCACCAGCATTTCAATGGTAAAAAAATTTTTGAAATCGGTCTAGTAGTTTTTGAGCTTTTTCGTTACAAACTTACAAAAATACAAATCTTTCCTCTTAATAATATTAGTATAGACTATAGATGAATACGTAATTTATCTTTGAGATATGTAATCTATTTGATGACACACCATTATCCCGTTGAACGATAACATAATGACTATCGTTATACAATGGAAACGTACAAATCTCACGGGTATAAGTAGAGTATCATCTCGTCAAATATTTTCTGGGTCTCGTCGGTCGCTGTGTCGGAGAAGCGCTTAATGTTTTTGTTATAAATTAAATGTGTTATACAAAATATTTGTATTCGGTCTTATAAAATTTCGGTGAAATGTAAAATATCTTTTATACGTATTTGTTATGAATATGCTGATTTTAGTTAATGTTCTTTTTATTGAAAGCAGTTGGGTATGAAAGACAAATCGAAAGGGCATGAAACGAAATGAAAAAGATAACATGATTTTTTGAAGTGAAAAAAATCTATATATATAGACGGGGTCTTACGATTTTCCGCTCACGAAAAAGCGTCACGGCCGCGTGTTCTAATACTTACATTTTTAAACTCGTGATATCTTTCGAAAGGAATGTCCGAATTAAATAATTCAAAAAGTTATATAAATGTATTGAAGCAGTCTTGAATATGAAGTACATAATTTATTTTGATAAGGATGAATACCAAGATACAAATAAAGAGCCTTTTCTATCGGCGGCATTTTAATTATTTTAAAAAAATAAAAGAACACTTATTGTGGCATAAATATAATAGTTAGACATTTGCTATCCATTGCGATTCGTTTTTTCACTTGTCCGTTGCGATTCATTTTTCCACTTGTTCGTTGAAGTTTTTTATTTTATTGCATTAGTTCAGCAGACAGGCAGACGGCCAAATGATTGAAAACGGTTACCAATATGCTGCCGCTCTCTAAAGGAAGTCTGGAACATGGCCACTAATGCTGGAACACAACTCAAGTTTGTTATGACGGTATACTCTAGACCGCGGGTGGTAGATATCCAGGCAGGAAACACCCTACCACCTGGCCGTGGGATGTTTTTGTCGCCTCTTACGACAGGCCTCCCGGCCGCAGGGAATTGTGTTCTTTCTCTTTCCTGCACGGATAAGATGCGTTTCAAAGGGCTCAGAATTAAGGGTGCCGAAACTGCACAAAGTGGAAAAGAAAATGTACGAAACTGGACTTTGGACTTTGGGCAACCAAAATCACTCACCATGGTCAAATTGAAGATATTTTGAAGAATGGTCATGTGGAAAGCACTTTAAATAAGCCTGTATATATAAAGAGATTAATAAAAGTTGATGAAGCGAAAAGTATTTGTCAGGATCGTAGCTGGTGGAAATCCATCGTCTCTGCCTATCCCTACCCCAATGGAAAACAGGCGTAACAATATTGTTATATAGCGACAATGAAATGCTCACCTGGCTTATTACCCTTCCCGCATTTGGAACTCTTTTGTTTACTTTGTGTTTGCAATTAGAAAATAGCCTATTGTTATTGTTTTCGACTTTGGTGGCCGTTCGCAAGAATAATTAACCAGGTGTGCAGATTACATTTTCTTGGAAAAACTCAGTCCACGCAGTCGATTATTGTATTATACAGTTTACTATAAAACAATGCCCGAACGGAGGGGTGGGGCAGTCAAGCGAGGATTACGATACGAGTAAGACGTAGATTCGATGAGCGATATAGTGAGAGCTTTGCGCGTGTTATTGAATCGTGCAGTCTGTACTAGTAGCGTCTAGTTATATTTGTACCTGTTTTATACGTGTTTGTATAGTTCTAATAAATTCTATAGTAGTTCCAACGGCATTTTAATTCGAGTCCTATGCAACTCGTCACAATATATATGTATGTATTCTTTTTTCATGTTATAGTAGTGTCACCAGTGTGCTGTTGGCCTTGAAGGAATTGCCACACTGATCCGAATATGATCGTAACTGCGCCCAAATTAAGCCGAGAGAATAGGGGTCATAGAGTACAGGGAACGGCTCTGTCCGGCGTGCCCCGCTCCGATAACTTAATCCCGGACTTTTATCTGCCCAGTCCGCATTTTCCCATAATAATATGTATATTGCGTTAGAGCTGAGTGGTGGAATTAATTACGATATTGCTATCTATGACATTATTTGTTCCTGCGTTCCGTACTGAGTTATTGTAGCTTAACTAGTTTTTTTTTCTTCTAAATATAATGCGCTTTACATTTTAGTCATATATTTTCTCTTCGGTATCATCTAACAGATATGATATGACAGATAAATAATGATGAAAAATAAAAATAAGTATTTTAATTTACCTACATACCTATTTACGCTAACTAGTGGTCGCCGGTGGTCGAAATTCGACCATAATAATTAATGTCAAAGACTACTTCTATAATCACAGATTTCCCCAATACTCCATTGAAATCTTACGATTTAAGGGCCGAATATTGCATTTGTTAGAGGACGCAATTTTATTTTTGGGACATGTGTGGGGAGTCAATAGAAGCTTAAACTCAAGTTTGTGGGGTCGCCACCCTTGTCCCCCGGCCGCCATCTTGGAAAAAGGGGTGAAAACCCTTTTTTCGCGATATCTCGTAAACTATGCGTCTTACAAAAAATTTGTAAAGTCATAATTTGTAGCAAATTGTTTTGCCTACAAATATGTTTATATAACTTTTTGCCCTATATTAAAAATTAAAGAAGTTATAAGCAAAAAATTGAGATTTTTTTTATTCATTCCCAACTCTTTTCTTTACCATAGAAATTACCAAATTTAACTTATCGAATGTTAAGCAGGTAGAAAAGGTCCCCCGTTTTCACCGCCACCTATGAGGTAGAGACCGTAGGCGCGTTTTTTTATGTATGTTCTGGCGAAACATGCAACAACATTATGGAGATATCAAAGTTAATGGAAGAAAATGAATTTGAAGATGAACTTCCAACTATGACTCCAATTTTAACTCCTGTCATTCCTCAAACTTTCACATTTGACGTTGAGATTCTGAGCCACAGCCTGGACCATCGAAGAAAAGTCGATTAGAGTAGCTAGCTTATGATTAAAAATATGATGATGTCGAGGATTACCTTATAAGCAAGATGTCCGTGAAGTAGGCCTACTGGGGATACCACGTAAAAAAACGCGCCTACGGACTCTACCTCATAGGTGGCGGGGAAAACGGGGGACCTTTTCTACTTGCTTAACATTCGATAAGTTAAATTTGGTAAGTTGTATGGTAAAGAAAAGAGTTAGGAATGAATAAAAAAAATCTCAATTTTTTGCTTATAACTTCTTTAATTTTTAATTTAGGGCAAAAAGTTTTATACAAATATTTGTAGGCAAAACAATTTGCTACAAATTATGACTTTACAAATTTTTTGTAAGACGCATAGTTTCCGAGATATCGCGAAAAAAGTGTTTTCGCCCCTTTTTCCAAGATGGCGGCCGGGGAACAAGGGTGGCGACCCCATAAACTTGAGGTTAAGCTTCTATTGACCCCCCACACATGTCCCAAAAATGAAATTGCGTCCTCTAACAAATGCAAAGCTCATGTAACATTTCAATGGAGTTCAAGGCTACACTGTTAATTTGACTTGAACTATAAACAAAAGAGTATATATACGTGTGTGTCAAACATATGGTAGTGTGTGTGTTTTTATTGATTTAATGTATTTTTATGCATAATTTAAAAAAATAAGTTCGTCGCTTCTTCTCTATATAAACTATTAGCTGTTCCGGCGAACTTCGTACCGCCATATTTTCTGAATTCCTAAAAGACTTTTTCATGACACAAAAACAAAATCATCAAAATCGGTCCAAGTGATTAGGATTCTAAAATCCAATCTCAGCGCCACCTGCCGGTTCTAATTGCGAATCTAAACCATTCGGGAACCCAATCAAAATACATAAGAAAAATCGTTTAAAAAACCGACTTCAAAAACTAAAACACTAAAAAACTAAAAAGTATAAAATAACTTATTTCTAAAGCTATTATTATTAATATTTATTATCTAAAACATCTTAAAGTCGGTGCTTAGTAATTTTCAAAATATACCTAGTAATTTTTATGTTTTACTATGCACCGACTTCAAGATGTTTTAGATAATATATATTAATAATAATAGCTTTAGAAATAAGTTATTTTATGCTTTTTAGTGTTTTAGTTTTAGAAGTCGGTTTTTTTAAACGAAGTTTTTTTTATTTGTTACTTTTTAGTGTCTAGCTATGTATGGGTAGTAGACCTACGAAAGGTGCCGCGCTCCTTAAAAAATATAGGTCTAAGAAATGGGAACAAAATAATGTTCGTAAAATGAAAACAACTGGGCCAAACTATGTTAAATTTTTAGGGGACCAAATGGCAACTATTCCGCATCAAACTAAACAAGAATCACATAAATCGGATGATAAATCTCAGCGTAATCGGTGTACATACGGAACGGCACGGAAAATTTTTCATAAGAAATGTTCATAAAATGAAAACTACTGGACCAAACTATGTTAAATTTTCAGGGGACTAAATGGAAGCTATTCTACATCAAACTAAAAAATAATGATGTAAATTGGATCATAAATCTCAGAGTAATTGGTCTACATATGGAACGGAATGATTTTTTTTCTCATAAAATAAAAACTACTAAGCCAAAGTATATTATATTTTTAGGGGACTAAATGGAAACTATTCCCCAACGAACTAAAAAAGAATCACGTAAATCGGATCATAAATCTCAGCGTAATCGGTGTACATATTGAACGGAGTGAAAAATTTTCTACATGAAAAATGTTCATAAAATGAAAACTACTGGGCCAAAGTATATTATTTTTTTAGGGGACCAAATGACAGCTATTCTGCGTCGAACAAAAAAAGAATCACGTAAATCGAATCATAAATCTCGGAGTAATCGGTGTACATACATAAAAAACATACCGATCAAATAGAGAACCTCCTCCTTTTTGGAAGTCGGTTAAAAACAATATTCGTTTACAAGCCTTAATAATAAGAGATAGTCTGCATATTGACAAATACTCTATCAGAAGGTGATTCAGCAGTCAATTCTAAAATCGAAGGGTACAGTAGAACACATCGGTAGTCCAGTGACAAATTGATTGGGTTAATCGCGATCACGAGTGAGTAACGGCTTTTGCTCACGGTGATAATTAAACCAGACGGTCCTGCGTAAACATTCTCGCTCGCAAACGAATCGAATTCGGCTTTAGATGTTGAATTTACGGATTTGCTGAGAGCTATTTCTGTTGCTATTCTCTAATCCTCTTGTGTATGTCGATGTTAGAATGGCTGTACTTGTGATTATCATCGACTTACAACAGATGTATTCTAGAGGTATATACATATTTGGTAATGGTAGGGCCATACTGGAATCATTATCTTCATTACAGGTCTCTACTCTTAGGTACGGCTCGATCTATGTGCCGTGGGCTCATTGTGTTTCGGGCGATGAGTGAGAGTTCTGATGATCCATTTTCCCACCTCACTATCCTAGCTTCCCTATCACATCCCCTCTGTTCCATTCTTTCAGTCTGATCACGTTAACCTTATTTTATTGCCTGAAGCATGCCGACAGGAAGACGGCCCATCTGATGGAAATTGATTGCCGGCGCCAAAGGACGTTTGCAGTAACAGGGGTGTCGGCAACACGCTGTCGACCTTTAAGAAATTGCATAACGCCTTTCTTAAAATACCCCATGTCATATCGCAAAGAGAAAACTGCTACAGGAAGTTCCTTCCAGATTATTGTTGTACGCGAAATAAATGTCCTAAAGAACCGTTGTGTAGTTGAGCGTGGGAGCTCAAGGAATTGGGGGTGAACATCCCGTCGCTGGCAAGCGGTGCGGTTGCAAAAGTGAGGTGGCACCAGATTAAACAATTCCTAGGAACACTTCCCGTTTTACAGGCGGTAAACTCATCTTCTTTATCCTAAGCCGCCTAACCTTTTTTCGCCACAAAGAAGTAACATCAAATATATAGTAAGATTTAAAGAGATTAAAATATCTACATTTCGTAATGACCTTTTCTCTGTGTCTCTCATGTCACATCACAATTGACAAATCATCACTGTAAAAATCTCGCCTGCCAGGCAGTGGGCGAAAAGGTTTGTTTCGCCACACCTTTATCCCGGCTGGCGTTGACTTCTACACAAACGTTTACATTAGCACAGCAAGTAAGAAGTGTTATTGCCACGCCGCGGTTTGAGATAACCACTAAAACCCGAACCCTTCGGTGTTCTGTTCTTCGCCCTTTTGGAAGGGCCACAAGTTTTTGGCCTAGCCATGTCACAGGCACTGGCAGGTGGCGGCCCATAAGGCCTCTTCCTCTGACGGGGGAGGCAAAGCCCCCTCCGCGACTTGGTTCTTTTCTTAGCGGTGGGCGGTTTGTATCGCGCCCCACTGAAGGAAAGGTGAGTGCACGCGGACCACCGGTGCACCCCCATTTCAGTTAACAGTGGTTTTCCAGGAGTTCCAGGCGTTACCAGTGTATGGGAATCCTTGCCAGGGAAAGCTCACGACGCCTTCCGGCGCTGACGCGTCTACCTTTGGCTGGAGCGGAGCAAGCTGGAACGCTTACTCTTCTGCTGAGGTGCTTGTGCCGCCCCGAACTGGTAAATCCCACAGGACCCCACCACACTTCTCCCCCGGAGGCAAGTCCTTAATCAGAAATACCCAGATTAAAAAACCTTATCATTGTAGGTGTACTACAGCGTATAACAACTCTTTCTTTATTAATCAAAGAAATCGATAGAGTGGCTTTAATTTTCCTAATACTCTAATAACTATGTAAAATTTTAAACGCACTTAAACGCGGGTAATTTACACATAATAGGTCTAATAACTTTTGATTGTCATGTAAATGTTAACTGTTTGGTGCAATTAGTATAATCATGATAAAACTGCTATGGTACTACGTAACCAACGGACCTCTGTGAGGACTGTATCCCAGACATCTAGACCATAGTATTTACTATGGTCTGGATAGAACGGAATATTCGTTTAAAAAATGTATCATGTTAGGAATCGAACCAGAAGCTTCAGCGTTCCAGTGAGGTTGGTCGGTAAAGGCTGAGTCCACTCAATCACAGACGCCGACTGAAGAGCAGAATGTTTTACAACCAATCATTTTAATAAAGTGATGTTTAATTTTTAAACAGACGAAGAAATAATAATTATTTTATTTTATTTTATACCTTTATACTTACACTTATACCTGTTCTTACACCTCATGTAACCCTCCTTAATGATCTTTGCGCCCAGTCCTTAATAATTGGTAAGGGCCTAGGGATATAGATGAGCGGGGAAAGTGTGGTTTGTAATTTATTGCAAAAATAAGGGCCAGGCCCCTTAGGGCGATTGGATTAGGCGAACGGACGTATGCAGGTGTTACGCTGGGCCAGCTTGCTGCCCTGCGGGACTCATTGTGTTTTTGAAATATTATAATCACACATTTTTTTGTAGGGCCAAAATTGGAGTTAGATATACAGCCGTGGGAAAGTAGAAAGAAGATTGGAAAACATCTAATGTAATGCTATCAATGTCTTGTTTCGGCTCCAATATTATAAGGGTTTTGTTGTAGTGGAACAAAAACAAAATATTGGATTGAAAAAGCATAATTCGCTGGGGCAAAGCCATCTTTGCAACCGAAAATAAGGAACGAAGATAGCTTTGGCTAGCGGTCTTACCACGTCCGTGAGAATTTTGTTGTTTCTTTTTCTTATACTATAGAGTATTTATTACACTGCAAAGAATCATCTCTGTTTTATTTTAATTGGTCTAGCTCTCTATATTATAGTATGCGTGGCAAGTTATGACGTATTTTCTTTAATGAGTCAAATAGAATATTAATTAAATAATTGTTTAAAATTATTTATATGATGATGTTTTAAAAGTATTATGATAACACGGCATTTTAACGATGCACTCTTAATGAATAAACTGTGTAACAATTTACTGTGAAATGTAGTAACTATCTAATTTTTCTAGTAATATACATTATGGTCAATGTTTTTTTACAATTTTGTATATAAAACTCATGGAGATGTACCCAAAAGTTTGTGAGTGAAATTAAGAGCGTAGTACTTTTATCTTGTGTAGTAATATCACTATACTACTTGAAGTATTCCCGTAAGATAAAAGTTCACGTTGAGATGATTGAGCTTCAAAAATATTTTTAACAGTAATTAGTTCAGATAAGATCAGTTGAGTAGTAGCTTTTTAGGTATTGTGTACTTTCTATTAGGCGCTTATACATGCTTCTGTATGTAAATGACGAAAACAATGTTTGTCACCTCTGCGGAACCCTTATAGTTCATCGACTAAACAACAGTTAGGTGAATCTTTTGTGCGCATCATTGTCCGTAACCACTTTTGTTCAGATTCGTGCTAGATAATCCAGTTCCGGCTACAATATCACATATTAATGCTTATAGTAGAGGAGACGGTGAAGATCGACCTTCATCCATCTGATAATCAGATGAGACATAGTGTTTATCAAATTATATTGATTTACGAGTATAAACCTATGATAGCCAATGGAGAAATGTTCATGGCTCTCAATCAATTTTTTGTTATAATCTTTAACTTTTTTGATAACTGAACAAATTTAGTTTCAACTGATAGTTTTTAACATGGAGAAAAGCACCTGCACCCTATGTCTCATCTGGTTATCAGATACCCATCTGATAACCAGGAGGTTGATCTTCAGAGTCTCTTAGACTATTATTATCACCAAGAAGCACTTAAATCACAGAAGTTCTTAAGAAAATACTAACATCGAACTTTGTTGCCTAATTTTTAAAATTTATCTTTTGATCGTCGATAGAATTTAGTTATCCTCAGCAGCGTTACTGATCGAGACAATAATTACCACGATTATTTATCAAGTAGTCAACTCTATTAGATCTAAAAATTGTATTTGTGGTTTATGTACCTAAGCATTATGTAATAGATAAAATGATAGAAATAAAAAGTCACCAAAACACGAGATCTCAGACACTCGTCTCGAGAGTTAGCAAGATAGAACGCACGAACAAAAATGTTAAACAAATCGAGAACAGTCAATAATAAAATGGCAAGCAATTTTCAACTCTATTGGATTCAAACAAAGGTGACATCTATATAACTGATCCGTAAATATATCGTTGTATTTGCAAAGTTATTCGTCAAGTTCGGCAATAATATAACATTCGATTTTCGATCCTATTATCAGGGTATTACGCTGTACATGGGGTGTTTTGGAGGTGAAGATTGATTTGTGTTAGGGTAAACACTCCAATCGCTGGAGACCCTAGAACAGACGTCAAAAAAGTGCCTTACATTTTGCTAACGAGGGAGGGAAACAGCGAGTGTTCTACTTACAACTTTTGGCACCTTGCTTTTTACCAAATAAAATAAATGATAAACTTTTGACAAAATAGTTGCATACAATTCCGTAGCCATTTTGAAACATTTATAAAATTATTCCGTCCATCCCTCCTATAGTTGTTTGCAACACTAGGGGCGAAGCCAATACGATGCCAGCCCTCGCATAGGACAAAGGTTATGGGAAAGAGGCGATGGGATAGGAAGTATGGCATAGAGGGAGGCGAAAATGAGCCAACGGAATCTAACAGATTCGCTCTGTGAAAAATTCTGTGAGAGCGTGTTCAGTAACTACCTCTACGAGCGGGCGGTTTCCGCCGTCGACAACATAGCGCCTATTTTGCGTACGACTGTAAATGACGGTAGTAAGCCCTCATCTACTATCACCATCCAGCCCAGCTGCTCCAGGAAGTTCACTAGTTTCTTGACGTTGCTCAACACTCCTGGGAGGCTACCTGGGGCGTCCAGATACTTCGCCCTGTATTGGGTCACCTCTCCGCATTCAAGCAGGACATGGGAGCCGGTTTCTTCTGTCTCCAGGCATGCTCTCCTCAGGGGGATGCCGGTGACAGGTATATTGAAAATATGTCTGTTAAAATTGCCATATCCCGGGGCTGCATTAATGACTAGTCTCAGCCGGAACCGAATTAGCCTTAAGATATTCCTGGAGAAACGCAGGTTTGCTCGACGCATAGCCGGCTTGGCTTGTCTGCAATTCTCCAGGTTGTCCCAAAGTTGTTGATGTAGTGCCTTTGTCCTTTGATTTATGTACTTCCTAAACCAACTGCCTGGCAAAGGCAGGAAAAGTTCCGGTCCAACTGGTTGGGTTTCGGATCCTCTCCTCGCCAGTTGATCTGTCGCATCATTTCCTCGGGCACCACTGTATCTCTTGATCCATTGAAGGCAAAAAGTATTATTCTTACCTGCCGCCTCATTTAGATCCGAGTGGCATTCGTAAGTGAGAGCGTGTTAACACACTGCTCAAGTCAACCCTAAGAGCTCTAATCAAGATAATGACTCCAGCGTGGCTCTACCACATCGAAATACTGGTAAATAAGGCCGAGGTAATCCAAATAACTACGGGACTATCATCTGCTAAGTCATTCCATCACTCCTGAAGATCGTCACTTTGACGGCAGTGAATAATTGTTCTCTTCCACCGAGATCGCTTCTGAGCACGGTGGACGGCCCAGTTTAATACCTGTCCAGTTTGTCAACAACTGGTTCACCTATATAGATCTACTGCGATGTCTGTTGCCTTCAACTTTCCCAGGAATTAAAATATACTAAAACATTTAATACATACTACACAGCAAGGAAGACTATTTGTCGTATAAAAACACGTTGTTGTATCAAGATCAAGCCAATTAAGCGTCTGTGAATATTGTAAATCTCTTTAATTGATCATGTAAGGGTCATTACCTCTTTAAAGCTCGAGGTATCGCGTTTAATTGCTTGTATATCGCCGTTAAAATCGAAATTTTGTACATTCAAACCTTCAACGTCTGTAATATATGGACTTGAAAGTATATTTAAATTTCTTTCGTTTTTAGGTTTCCGTGGCTAAATGATGTAAATATGGAAGCCTTACAAGTTCGCCATCTTCGTCTATGTATATTGTATACCATAGTCTATTTTCTGAAACTCTTTTGGGTTTATATAGAAATAAAGAGAAGAATTGTTATATTTAGGACAAATAAACACTTTAACAATACTGAGAAAAATAAAATAAAGGCATCAATATAAGTCCTAAAATTGGACCCAGACTCATTGTAATGCTAGCCGCTAAGACCAGCGCTATTCTTCCGCCTGGACCCAGCAGGTGGAGTCACGGAGGACAATACAACAAAAATAATATAAAATCGGTTTAGTTAAATAATTATAAAAATAATACGGATTATGTGACAAATTTACATCAAAATAATAATAATAAACATACATACGAGTATATACATAGATATACAAACATAGTGAGATACGTGAAGAACAAAAATAAGTAAATAAAATAAAAAGATTATTGTTAATATTATCATATTAGTAAAATGGTCATATAGCATTTGTATCATGTCTTAACTTACATATATGAATGGAATGTCTCTTTTATGTGTAGATAACAGTAGTGTAATTAAAATATATAGCACTAGCTGTCCCAGCAGACGTCGTCCTGCCCGGAAAAGCTTCAATCGATATGCCGACCGCAGCGCCACCTACCGGGTGACCAATTGTGAACCAACTCAGAAACCTTCTTTGGCTCGTGCACAACAACCTTGCTAAAGATCATCAAATGCATAGTTTACGATTCGGACGACATCCAGACAAACATTCATTTGATGAAACAGTTGATGCTTGTAATAAAGAATCTTGCACTATGTAGACTGACACGCACTTTACACATTTTGGAGGGGCCCGTATCCATGACGATAAAACGGAATTCTCATAAAATGATCATGTTCGTCCATTTTTTCGACTCTCTTTGCACGTTACAGTCTTTGTTCATGACAAGTACTGTAGTAGAAGAAATATGATTACATTTAGGCTCTATATCCCAAATATAGTTGAAACATTGAGTCCATGGCGTCCATCGGTAGAGAGTTTCTTGAAAAACGTCTGCAAGAAACTCTTTGACACTACCAGGGATTTTCGTGCATATTTCGCACAGTGACAGCGTTGCTAAGCAGCGTGGCAATGAAACCAGACTTCTGGACACGCTGTGCGGCCGCGATACGATTTCCGGGAGAAGGCAAATGGACGTGGAAGAAGAAGTAAGGAGGGACTTACCTCGCCACCAGTCCGCCGCCACACTGCACTCGTCCCCCGGGGGTTTACACACTCACTAGGATTATGGTTTTGATCATTAAATGCAATTATAACAGTTTATTGTGTTCCAACAATTTCTTGATGCGTATTTATTACGGTGCCAGCACTGACAGAACAGAATGTCTCTTGTTTATCGCATTCTTCATTTAAAGTTTATTCTTTTCTTAATGGCGAGGATGGGGAGGAAGAATTTACAAGAACGTGTTCCTCCACGCTGCCTTCTGACAGCGATTGGTTACATAATAGAGTAAGTTTATATCTTAAGATTTTGTGTTGATTGTTAAATAATGTAATACCAAGAGTTATTGTAGATTTTAATTTGAAAAATTCAGCTGAAATGGTAAGAGTTTTAGGCTCCAAGTGGAATATTATACGATAATAAACTATACTCCAGCCACATTTGAGCGGGGTGAGAATTAATGCAAAAGCTTGATACAAGATATACACTTATGTGATACGATATAAAAATTTTGGTGACAAAATAGTAACTAATCTATAAAATCAACAGCTGCATTGATGCGTTGTACTTATTTTTAACCGACTTCGAAAAAAGGAGGAGGTTCTCAATTCGTCGGGATCTTTTTTTTTACCGACTTCGAAAAAAGGAGGAGGTTCTCAATTCGTCGGGATCTTTTTTTTTTATATTATATATTTTTTTATATATATATTTTTTAAAATGTATAAAATAACTTATTTCTAAAGCTATTATTATTAATATATATTATCTAAAACATCTTGAAGTCGTTATACATTTTAGTTTTTTCGTTTTTGAAGTCGGTTTTTTTATGTACGAGTATGGCTTGTGTTGCGGATGGAATATACAGCAGGCAGGGTGGGCAACCAAAAGGAAATTCTTTTATAAAATGTTCCCTGCCAATAATCGAAACCTGGACCTCTGCGTTTAAATTAACTAAGCAGGGACCCAATTCTGCTGTTACTATTTTGTCAAAATCATCGGACACTATCGTCTCAATCGTAGGTTTACTTGATTTTGGTATTATGTTAATTACAAAAGCTTTCCACACCAATCTTTAAAAACTAAAGCGAAACTAGCTTTCTAACTTAACTTTCTAGCGAAAACTCGCTAGATAAACGCTTTTCAATATTCATTTCGGCTACCGCTATCTAGGCTAGTGGCAATACTAATTTTTTTAACTATTATTCCACCGCGACGTTATCCAGAAGATATTGTGGAATTAGTAGAATACGATTTTTTTTTGCATCAACGCAAAGAAATCGTACCTACTTTGAATATTTTCGCAACGGTAAGATATTGAAATAGCAGAATTTGGACCCAGGACATCGCTTAGATCACTACACCATAGAAGCCGTCATGTTAAATATTGCCCAATTTACTTTAACGTTAATTATGGATTTCGACACATGTTCTTCATACTGCTGTCGTCAGTCAATCGCAGTCCACTGCTGGACGTAGGCTTCCCGAGTCAGCGTCACTCATCCCTGTCCTACGACTTTCTCATCCAGCATCTTCCGTCGACCTGCGCAGGTCGTCAATCTGTCCATACTGCTTTACGTAAAACAAATGTCAATCGTAGGACTGCAGGTCAGAAGAAGAATGTAAAGAAGCTTTCACTTCAAAAACTAAAAGTTAAAATAAAAATCATTCAGAACGCCTTCGTTTGAATTTCATGACTTCTCATATAAAACCTTATCGGAGGCGCTAAATCAACACTATCTAAAACTCATAAACTTTAGACAACTGCCTCCACCCAATAAACAAAAGACCTCCGCCACCTCATTAAACACCTAAAAAGAAACCATTAAGGGCTGAAGCTGTCATAGAGATAAAATTATACGGAATTCCCAAAGTGCGAAAGAGACAACAAAACGCTATCCGTCTTAATATTAATGTAGCTAGTTACAGTGGATGATGAATGGTGACATTGCAAAGCACTTCGCGGTAAACTGGTCTATTATTATTCTTAGACAGTGTTTAGTTACCAATTTATTTAATTTCGGCTGAGGGGTGATTTGGGAGGAAGGAATCATGTTGTGGGAAATTGAATTTGTAACTTCAAGGCAACATAAAGTCGGTTTGAGTGCTAAGGTTTTTTTACTTTGTATTTGCTACATTAGTTATCAATCTGTATTTGGATTGGCTTTGATCTGCTGTGATTGCGTTTGATTGTCAAAATATTAACATTTATTTCTTAAGGAATAACAATCAGCTAAGTGCGTGTCACAGTTTTCCACGTTTACATACCTTGGTTAAGAAATAAAAAAAAATATCTCAAAAGTCACTTCATGGGTTTTGTTCAAATTAATTTTCTTTATAAGAGTTTTTAAATTTGAAACAAATGAAGATTTTTATTCGTCTGAGTTTTCCACCCAATAATTCAAAAATTACTCTCAAATTGTATGTATTTAAGTGTAACTGTCTCGTAACTTTTTATTCGCTTTTACGAATATCCCACCATCTGACTTAAACAACAAATATGTTGACAAACATTGAAAAACGTGTAATGCCTAAATTACATGTGTAGGAATCGTATTTGTTATTATAAAGTAACCATATGACAGAAGTAATCAAATGTAGTAATCGGAAGTCTTATAACCGGATGTCAACGTTTATACGACTTCCGACGCATTTATTATCAAGCTAACGGATATCGGAAATGAAGTAACCGGAAGTTGGAGGTTATACGGATGGCGGAAGTTGGTGTTATTGAAGTGGCGCCAAAGCATTACCGGATGGTGTCAGTGCGGCGTACTACGAGGACCTTAAATACGCGGTGTTCGGGCAGAGGAGGGGCAGTCTTAAACAGGCAGTCTAAGAGTCCTAAACGGACAGTCTACGAGTCTACAACCGACGGTCTACAGCCGTCATTCTACGTTTGTCGGTTTAACGGAGCGGAAGCTCTGTTGGACAAGAGACGCATAGTATCTTGTGGTCAATGATTACTGTTCGATGATGGCAGTATTATTTAGGGGCAAATTGATGCTCGACACCTGACAAGCGTGGAGACATCTCTTGGAGTTGTCTTAATATTTCTGTATTATTGTGCTGTATTTAACATTGTAATTGTAATAATTCTAGTGTAATAAACTTTGATTATAACATTTCAGATTATTATTGTATTATACTCCAAGTGGCATCCGCTCCCGGTGTGAGTGAGTGGAGCCGACACATGTATTATTGCCACCGTCAATAGAGATGTACATTCTTGTGATTTAGCTGAATGTACAGATTTATGTAGCGACATATATAGAAAACTATCTGATACCCACCCGCTTCGCGTGCCGACCTCTACTTGGCGAGAGGAAGGTCCATGCCAAATTTCAAGTCTATAGGTGTTATATAGTTCCTGAGATATTGTGATAAGTCACTATATATGTGGATTTCAATTATATATCTAAATAACCTAATAACCAATTTCAATTCAAAAATGACTGAAAATATTAGATAAATGAACATTACAATTGTATAAGGTTTCCAATTACTTTAATACAGGAGAGTCCAGTTGTGGGAAGTTTATAGGCTCATGATATACGAAGTCAAACTCATTGCCTAGTACTTGATATGACGTAAAAGTTATCCACAAAAGCAACTGTTATACTAGTGTTATGATACATCCCAAGTTAGAGCTAATATCAATGAATGGTGCCCAAGGGGGCAAACCAGACTTGGGATATTATTCTTGAGGCCAGGCATTATGCCAGTTGCGGAGTTTCTGACAGACCGAAGTCCCCGTTGTGCGACACCATTAAATCATGATACCGAGGATATTCATTGAATTATTTGTATGGTTTTGTTAAATAATGTTGCAGTAGGATTTTTAATCATCGAGGTATAGGACGAGATGTTGTTATATGTTTCTCTTATGCTCCGGTTATACTTACTACAGTGCTAGTATTTTTACGAGTTGCAGGACTCGAATTAAAATGCCGTTGGAATTATTATAGAATTTATTAGAACTATACAAACACGTATAACACTGGTACAAATATAACTGAACACAACAAGTACAAACGTAATGCACGACTCAATAACACGCGTAAAGTCCGTCACTATATAGATTATCGAATGTACACACGTCTTGCCACGCTTGTGGTTATCGCTTGACTGCTCCTCTCTGCATTGGGGCATTGCTTTATATTACACAATTACAATACGTCTCTCGGCGGCACAGACTGAATTTCTAAGAAATAGCTAATGACTATCATAAAAATTACAATATACAATGGGATGTTTTCTAATTACAAATTTTAAACAAAAAGTAAACAAAAGAAGACGGCCATAAAAGCGCTTCAATGTTATTAGCTCAAAAGACACCGGCGGGTAATAAATGTGCTTTGTTTGCAGGTGGCCCAAATTGTAACAGTATTAATAAATAAAAACGAGCGTTTCGGGACGCCCGACAGCAGTGATAGCTTAAACTAATCTAAGTTGAACTATTTAATATTGAAATTGTTTAACTTGACAAAAGCTTAGGTTATTAGTTAACGATATGCCTGTCGCTGTCGTGTGCGTGAGAGAAAGGAAAGCCGACTGACTGGCGCCGTAACGCGTTACGTAACGAAGCGGTTTACCCTCCCATAAGAAGTTATCACTTCAATAACACATTAAATATTAGCTATATTATATGGGCTCGGGAATCCCACAATAGGGGAACGGACAGTATACCCGCCACGCTGGTCCAAGGTGACTTAGCAGGTTTGACACATCGGTTATCTCGGTGTACAGGTTTCATCACGAATTTTTATTTATTGCAGGAGTTCAGTAGACAGGCAGACGGCCCACTTGATGGAAAGCGGTTACCATCGCCCGTGAACATTTGCAACACCAAAGGAGCTACAAATGCGCTGCTGCTCTCTTAAGGGAGACTAGAACCTGGTCACTAATGCCGGAACACAGCTTAAGGTTGTTATGGCGACATACTTTAGACCAGGGGTGGTAGCCATCCAGTCGGACAAATGTCCTACCACCTGGCTGTGGGTTGTTTTGACGCCACTTACGACATGCCGCCCGGCCACAGGAGATTGTATTCTTTCTCCGTTCCTGCACGGATAATGGATGCTTTCCGTTATCGCTGTTATCACGTGGGAATTGTAACAATAAGCACATTAGGTCAGAAAAGTGCCTAAGTGGTGTATATATTCCGGCCAGGATAAACAAAACTAAATAATTAAATAAACAAGTTGGCGGTAGGCTAAATAAAACTTTAACAATATTCATTGACACTTGACATCTTTGTCTTCGGTGATCACGCCCACTGAAAAATGACCGAAACATCGGAATAATAAAAATCCAATAAATTACCGCGCTTAAAACCGTTTAAATGTACTTCTAACACAAACTCATATTCGCAGTTAAATATTGAGTCACAATGACAGTAAAGATGTCAAATAAGCATAAAATACGAAGCGTTCATAACAATAAGGAAAAAAACCGAACCAAAAATTACTCACGCATAAAATCAAAATTCGTTTTTTCCAAACTTCGCAATGGCTATTGAGGTACATACAAACAAACTTTATAAGGGAAAATACAAAGTGATTAATGGGCTAGTATATCAATTACCGACGTCAGGTGCAACTTGCTTTTTGCTGGAAGTTTTCAGCCCCCTAATGGTGTTCGAGAGGAGACGCAACGGGTCTCAACGCCCCTCTCTCCACTGCATGTTTTATCTACAAACATTGCACTGTAAGATTGATGGCAATTTTGTTTATTGGGGGTTCAAGGATAGTGGTCTTTGAGATAAATAAATTGCAAATGTTTTGCGAACTCCTTTTACCGCTAATGGCTATCGTAGTTATATAAAATAATTTATGTAAATGTACATATATTACATAAATTATGTTAATGGACAAATTTCTTTTATATTTGCGTATATATTACTCCTGTAATAACATGTAATCTGTGCAATGAAAACGTCACTGTCATTAGGGATGGACAGCAGTGTTAGACGTTACTTACCTCCGACCCCCTCGCCCCTGTCAGATAAAACACGGAGATTAACACACCACATAAAAGCCTAAGATATATGTTTAAAATAATAAGAACCTGTATAATATTAAAATAAATATAATATTGATTTATAATCAAAAGTGTTTCAACTAAAACATCACAATAATACTTGGCGCAGCTCGAGATTCGAACAGATTGATAAAAGTACCACGTCACGCCATCATTACAATGGACGTCGATAATATGTGCGCAATAGAATATAAAATGCCAAAAAGTATTAACCTGGACAATATTCAAGATTGTTATCCTCAATGGTTGAGGTTTAAACAAAGTTTCAAGATTTTTACGATGGCGGCCGGCTTTGAGAAGTATACGGAATCAAGAAAGGCGGCGATTTTTTTAAACTGTATTGGTAGTCAAGCACAAGAAATCTATTTTAACATCTTAAAAACTGATGACAAGGCAAAGTTAGAAGACGTAATAGCAAGTTTCGACAATTATTTGAAGCCGAAACAATGTGAGGTTATAAACAGTTATAATTTTAACAAACGATATCAAGAAGAGGGTGAATCGTTTGATATTTTCTACGCAACTCTCATAAAACTTGCGGAAAACTGCAATTATGGAGAACAAAAAGATCGTATGATTCGGGATAGAATTATTATAGGGGTCAAGGAAAAGCGTATCCAACAGAAGCTTCTGGAAATAAAAGACCTAACATTGAACGCTGCCGTGGACATCTGCAGGTCTGCAGAGCTGTCCAGGGAACACAGCATGGCGCTAAGCAGTCCAGAGGTTCTAGCGGTACAAGCCCAAGGGTCATCACAGCGATGCAACACTTTTAATAATAAAGCTAAGTATACACATAATAAAAATAGCCCAATTTATAATAATAAAATGAACAGTAATATTAAAATGTTAAAATCTGATAATAACTACTATAGATGTAAAAAATGTAACACTGAACATGGTCCAAAGCAATGCCCAGCCTTTAAAAAACGTTGTAATAATTGTAATAAAATGAATCATTTTAGTATTGGATGCAAATTTAACAAATATAATAAGAAAATATATAACCTTGAGGAAAGTGAGCATTCAAACAATGTAAATGACATATGACTAGTTTGTGCTTTGGACTTAAGGAATAATGAATGGACCGAAACATTGAGAGTTGAAAATAAGCAAGTGTGTTTTAAATGTGACACTGGGGCACAAGTTAATGTAATCAGTCTCAATGATGTAAGGAAAATAGTCTGTGATGATAAGAACATAATTTTTTCTGAGACTAAAACTATAATAGAAGTGTTCGGAGGTGGCAAGATAAGACCACTAGGCAAAATATCATTGAAAGTCTATAATAAGACCTACAAAAATGATGAAACAGAATCTTTAAAAAATGATTTTCTAATAATAAAAGAACAGGTGAGACCAATATTGGGTCTGAGTTCATTAATTAAATTGAACTTAATTAAAAACATTAATATTAATATGCTTAAAAATGAAAAGGGTTCTAATATTAAAAATAATAAGGGGTTTAATAATAATAATATTAATAAGCAAACGTTTATTAATAAGCACATTAAACTTTTTCAGGGTGTTGGAGAGTTTAAGAGTCCACTGCAGCTACGCATTCAACCTGGTGTAGAACCTGTAGTGAGACCGCCCCGGAGAGTGCCTAACGCACTTATGAAGCGTCTGTCAGACAAATTAGAAGCTCTGGTGAAGCACAGTCATAGCGAGAGTCGAAAACCCAAAAAAATTTGTAAGCAATTTAGTAATAATAGAAAAGAAAGATGGTTCTTTACGAATATGCCTAGATCCTAAAGATCTTAATAAAGTCCTAATTAGAGAGCATCATTTAATACCTACTATAGATGAAATAGTGTCTAAGTTATGTAATAAAAAGTGTTTTTCAGTGTTAGATTTATCCGATGGTTTCTATAATATTAAGTTAACCAAAGAGTCAAGTGACCTTTGTACATTCAATAGCCCTTTTGGTTGTTATAAATTTTTAAGAATGCCATTTGGCTTATCAGTAGCTCCAGAAATTTTTCAAAGATATAGTGAAACTGCTTTTGGGGATATACCCAGTGTTATTATATATTGTGATGATTTACTAATATGTGGTCAAAATGAACAGGAACATGATGAAATTTTAAATAAAGTGTTCCAACGAGCACTAGAACACAATGTAAGGTTCAATCAAAATAAATTTCAATATAAGTTAAATGAAGTAAGATATTTTGGACATATTTTTTCAGAAAAGGGTATGCAAATTGATCCTGATAGGATAAATGCTATATTAAATATTAAAAGCCCTACAAATAAAAAAGAATTGCAAATTTTTTTAGGTATGGTAAGCTATTTAAGAAAATTTATACCTAATATGGCTGATATTTCAACACGATTAAATTTATTATTAAAAAAAGATGTTGAATGGATATGGACTGAAATTCATGAAATTGTTTTCAAAAACCTTAAGAAAAAATTAACTGAAGCTCCTATTTTACAAAATTTTAATAGTAATTTGCCTATTGTGGTGCAATGTGATGCATCCAAGGATGGCATTGGATGTTGTTTGTTACAAAATAATAAACCAGTTTGTTTTGCATCTCATAGTTTAACACAGTCTGAGCTAAATTTTTCTCAAATAGAAAAAGAACTATTAAGCGTTGTGTGGGCAACCAAAAAATTTCATTATTTTATTTATGGACATAAAATAACAATAATTAACGATCATAAACCTTTAGAATGCTTATTGAAAAAACATTTACATGAGATATCATCGCCTAGATTACAAAGAATGAAATTAAAATTATTAAAATACAACTTAGAATTTAAATATATACAAGGTAGATTTATGTATATCGCAGATTTATTGTCTCGTTCATACCAAGAATGTCATGATGTAGATGAGTCTTATATGTATGAAGTTATACATTGTATAGGTCTTACACAAAACTTGGAATGCACAGAAGAACAAAAAAATAGCTTAATCCAGGAAAGTAAGAATGATAGTGAATTGATAGAACTCATTGAATGTATTAAAAATGGATGGCCTGCTAATAAAAATATTCCAAACTATTTACAAAGTTATCATAAGATAAGAAATGAGATATCTTATGATGGTAATTTAGTATTTTTTAAAGATAGGTTAATTGTACCTAGGAGTTTAAGAATGTCTATGATAAATGTCCTTCATGAAGGACATATAGGCATCACTAAGATGAAGCAGTTAGCTCGCAAACTATATTATTGGCCTCATATAGATAGCCATATTGAAGAATTTGTTAAAAAATGTTTTCCATGTCAAACTTATCAAAACAACAATATTAAAGAACCTTTAATGCCACATAAAGTACCAGGTTTACCAATTTTAAAATTAGGTATTGATATAATGGAATTTAAAAAGAAGAACTATTTAATAATATATGACTATTACTCAAAGTGGTTAGATATTAAATATATAAAAAATAAAAACGCTAGTTCAATTAACAATAGTTTATTAGATTTTTTTTGTAACTTTGGGGTACCATCTGAAATTGTATCTGATCATGTGCCATTTGACTCCAGAGAGTGTAAAAAATTTGCACAAGAATGGGGGTTTAACTATACTTATACCAGCCCAAGACATCCACAGTCCAATGGTATGGCTGAAAGAGGAGTCCAATTAGCTAAAAAAATGATGTATAAATGCAATGAAGATAACACAGATTATAGAATAGCTTTATTAAAACATAGAATTTCACCAGTGGCTGGAACAAATGTTTCACCATGTGAATTATTAATGAATAGAAATTTGAGAACTAAATTAATTGCATCTCATAATTTTTTGAAACCAAAATTCAATAATAATGTAGAACAAAAATTTGTAAAACAAGCAATAAGAAATGTAAAAAATTATAATAAGACAACCAGATTTAAAAATAACTTTTTTAATGGACAAAATATATGGTTTAAAAAAATGTACATATTAATTTTTGGGAAAAAGGTAAAATAATAAAACATAATGGTTATAGATCATATGATTTGGAAGACACAAATAATGTAGTTTACACTAGAACTTCTTTTCATATTAGACCAGCTTAGCACTTAGTGGTTCATCAGAGGAAGGTTGAATGAGTAACTAAAGTAAATATTAAAAAATATGTAACTATAATAAGAAAACCTGTAAATAGATGTAAGAATATGTTTTGTTACTTCATAAGTAAAAAAGAGTGTACTTTTTAAAAGGGGATGAGGAAAATAAATAAATTTTAAAAGGGGATTATGTAATAACATGTAATCTGTGCAATGAAAACGTCACTGTCATTAGGGATGGACAGCAGTGTTAGACGTGACTTACCTCCGACCCCCTCGCCCCTGTCAGATAAAACACGGAGATTAACACACCACATAAAAGCCTAAGATATATGTTTAAAATAATAAGAACCTGTATAATATTAAAATAAATATAATATTGATTTATAATCAAAAGTGTTTCAACTAAAACATCACAATAATACTACTCCTACTGCAATCCATACCAAGTTTCTGTCCATCCAAAGGTTGTCTGGAAGAAATCGCTCCCAGCGATAAGACCGCCCATTGTTCTTATAATTACGATTGTATGTATGAATTTATTTTGTAACACAATAGAGTGCATTGCTCCCTGCAGGAACGGAGAAAGAATAGTAATTCCTGCGACCGGGCGTCCTGTCGTGAGAGGCGACAAAACAATCAGGTGGTAGGACATTTGACCGAGTGGATGGCTACCACCCTTGGTCTAGAGTATGCCACCGTATCCAGTTTCTCCTTGAAGGCCGGCAGCACATAGGCATGGCATATTGCCTATGGTAGTGCTTAATGTCCAATGGCGTCGGTAACCACTTTCCATCACAGTTGGGCCCGTAGCCTGCTGTGCTTCAGCAATAAAAAAAGTATATCCTATTCTATTCTAAAAAATAATTTTAAACTATGTGACATTGTTTTGTGTTCCTGTAATGATATTGTTTTATATTAATTTAATTGGGTAATTTATTGATTAATTAATTCTATAATGGCCAGGCAACATTTCAAATTGCCTGTATTGTACATCCGAAAGGACTAACTGTCGTTCCAGTGGAGAACACGACACCTCTGTAATTTTATGTTTGTGACAGTTTATACAATAAATGTTGTTCTATTCTGTTCTGTATTTCTTTTATTTCGAAGCTGGCAAACGAGCACATGGCCCAGTTCACAGAAAGTGGTTAGTCGTCGTATATAACTCCAATGTGTAACAGCAATGGCGAAGCCACAGCGTTGTCAGCCTTAAATATGGGATAGGCGGACGAGTTAGAGCAGGGATTCCCAAACTATTTGCGCAAAAAACCCCTTTTCCAAAATGAACTGATACCTCAGACCACCATAGTCAAATTACTTTAAAAATCTTTGCGGTTGGTTAAGTGAAGTGAAGGAGTTGCGTTCCTCTGCGTATTTTACCGCCTATATAACGCGGAGTGTTTCGAGGAACTGTTTGATTTGGTGCCAACGCCTCGCTTTTACAACCAACCGCACCGCTCGCCAACGACGGGATATTCCTTCAGCGCCCACGCTCATCTAAGCAACGTTTCTCTAGAACATTTATTCCACGTACAACAATGATCTGAAGGGATCTTCCCGCCGCGGTATTCCCTTTGCGCTATGACATGGGGTTCTTTTTTAAACCGTCACGTGGTTTAGGAGGAGTTGGCAAATAGTCAGAAACGAAAAGCGACTTTGTTTTATACAATGTAGACTAATTATTAATTCGTAAAATCCTACTAATGTTATAAACGTTTGTAAGAATGTATGGATGTATATTTGTTACTCTTTCACGCTAAAACTACTGAATGGATTTTGATGAAACTTTACAATAATATAGCTTATACATCAAAATAACACATAGGCTATAATTTACAAAGATATAGTCTGAGTTATGCAAAATATAACGATTTTTCATCAGCACGCGGGTGAATCCGAGAGCGCAGCTATAAGTATAATTATTTTGTGCAGTTTGGGTCCTAAATCAAACACTGTCTCAGCCCGGCTAGGGCGGTGAGCATGTTGCGCGGGCGCAACGCCATTAACGATAAAAACTCATTCTTATCAAAGAAAGACTATCGTTCTTATAAAAATCATTATTATCCTTTTTGCTGTTAATTTTAAACTTACATATAAGTATTTATTTTTAATATAACTTGTTACATTCTAAACTTTTGTACTTATAGTTTTTTAATACATACATACCTAATTAATAAATTATTTTAAATCATTATTATTCTTGTTTTCATAAATACGTTGTTTTATCTATTATTTTCTTTCATTTATATCACTAACCCATAAAATGACAAAACTAAACACACTATCGATAACGCTTAACGACAACAATAATGCGCATCACTATGCCCGCCCATAAGGTCCGTGAGTGGAAGAGAGAGCGAAATACTCCGATTATTTATGACCCAAACTGCACGGACAAAATAATTCTACTATGTTAATACATAATTATATAGTAAATTAAATCTTAAAATAAATTATCTCCCATTTCTTACTAGACTTTGAATTTAATTGATTAAACAGAACAGACGATGGTACTAACTCCACAACCAAGCAAGAGTAGAAGTAATTCGGAGTATATTGATTCATGGGAATAGCTCCCCGGAGGAGCAACGCCGAATTCCCGAGGGAGTTGCAATAGACTGTTATTTGTTTCAGACGATACGTCAGTACCTAAATGTTCAAAGCTTTGGAGATAGGGTTGTAGCTATTATAAGCGGCTTGTAGCAGGCAGGCAGCCTCCAAACTTTAAGATGCCTATTTTCGAAAAATCTATATGGTGGTTGCGCTGTGGAAAATCTTCCAAAAGTACACAAGAGAGCATAGCAGCCTGATGAAGTCGGGCTGAAAATCTAGCCGATGGCGGTGGCGAGATGCGGTGATAAAAGGTGGATGATGGCAGCTCAGAATACTACTTAATAGGAGAAGTGTCATGTATTGTCAGGTGTGTCATACATTTCAATGACATTGTATACAATTTACAGAATAATTTAAAAAGTAAAATAAAATTACTTCGAATCTTGTACTGATATTTAAAGCTGAAGAGTTTGTTTGTGTGTTTGCTTGAACGCGCTAATCTCAGGAACTACTGGTCTGATTGGAAAAATTATTTCAATGTTAGATAGCCCGTTTATCGAGGAAGACTAGGAGCGGAGCACCAATGAATAATGTTTCAAAATCAGGATTCTTTTTTAAATAAAGTTAAAAGTAAACTATTTCATGCGGACGACGAAGTCGCGGGCAGAAGCTAGTGTAAATAAATATATGTATAGTATATATTCTATATTTATGTATAATTTCGGTAGAGGAGTTAGATTCTAAAAAAAATTCGGAGGGGCCTAATTGGGACAAGCAGATTCTAAAACTACAACTTGTTCATTCTACCAAGCAATTTATTATTCTAAATTCGAGATTTGTTGAGGGTCTGCCTTCCTACACAAACGGGTTTTGTTCTTTGATATTATCTATTACAATTCAATCTTAGGAGCAATACTTGATTGCGTACACTCGACAACCCTATGTGTTACAATATCGACAATCGGAATTGAATACAACCGTGCGTTCCATTATGATCTCCTGGTAAATGATACCTTGGGTTTTCGATTTGAATAGTGATTTGGGGTATTATGTGTTGATGTGCTATTATTACATCGTTCTGCTGTTTGTTACGCATATATTTTTGTACTGGATGCGATTATTTCTGTAATGATCATAACAGGGTAGTATGATGGTTGGATGATATACTACGTCACCTTAGAGCAAAATGAAATACAATAACAAAAGAAGCTTGAAACGAGCTTAAAATTTACGAATTTATATCTGGCCTGGACGCCTAAAGCGGCTGCTTTCGCAGAATCGTATTGCGAATATGACAAATGTCCAAATTAAGTGGAATAAAAACTTCACTAGATAGATAAATACGTTTTTATTATTAATTATTTATTCATTGACTCGATAAAATCAATAGGCGGCCTTATCGCTTAAAGCAATCTCTTCCACGCAATCTAACCTGAAGAATAATTTAAACTAATCCGACGATGTGAATTGTGCAATATTAGATAGGACACATTAAATACACAAAAAAATGTACATGTATTACAAGATTTATTTATTGTTGGAGTACAGCAGACACGCTGACGACCCAACTGTGATGGAAAGTGTTTATGTCGCCTTTAAACATTTGCAACACTAAAGGCGTTCGTTACCAATGTGCCACAAATTTTTTAAATTTTTGCCACTAATACCGGAACATACCTTAAGTTTGTTATGGCGGCATATTCTAGACCAGGGGTGGTAGTCATCCAGATAGGCAAATACCCTACCACCTGGCTGTGGGTTGTTTTGTCGGCTCTTACGACAGCCGCCCGGCCGCAGGAATTAGTATTCTTTCTCTGTTCCTGCACGGATATTTGAATGACTGCATACAAGTAATGTCGACATTCAACCAATGGTAAGGCAAGCAAATTGGTATTACGATATAGCAACCGACCAGTAAATAATGTTTGTCCAAATAATGGTAAGAACTTATTCATCCATCAGATATATTTTTATTTTAGATTTAGAAACTAGGTGATAATAATAGAGAGAGAGAGAGAGAGAGATAACTCTTTATTGCACACCAAAACATACAATTATATAATATATATTAAAAATAAGATATTATAATTTAAAATAGCTTTAGAAATAAGTTATTTTATACTTTTTAGTTTTTGAAGTTGGTTTTTTAAACGAAGTTTTTTTATTTGTTACTTTTTAGTGTGTAGCCAAGGGTAAGCCTACGAAAGGTGCCGCGCGCCTTAAAAAATATAGGTCCCAAAAAACGGGAAAGGAAAAAATAAAAAATATATTCATAATATGAAAACTACTGGGCCAAACTATGTCACATTATTAGGGGGACCAAATGGCAACTATTTCGCATAGAACTAAAAAAGAATCACGTAAATCGGATCATTAATCTCAAAGTAATCGGTGTACATACATAAAAAAAATACCGACCAAGTTGAGAACCTCCTCCTTTTGGAGGTCGGTTAAAAAAACAGACCATATTTACAATATTATGTAATAATACTCTTAATTCGAAACAAAACTTGGCCCCAGTACAACGTTAGTGGTTTGACATACCTAATAAACAAACTTCAAGGGAAACTTCGTGCATAGGGACAAGGCGTACGTAACACAATTAAAAATAAATTTCCTGTTTTATCACAACATCCGAACTATCTCATTTAGGGTTCCGCTAGGGGCAGGTGAAACCGGGCTCGTTACGACTCTATTAATGCTTTGTTTACACTCGTGGCCGAGGGGCGTAGGACATTGGGCAATTAAAACTAAATATCCGTAAAGTACACCTGTCGATTTAACACGCGGTTTCGAATAAGAATATTAGAACTCACACTCCCTCAGTAAAACTTATTTTAATTCCACATGACTAGACGGTGCCGTAGATTTTGGGTGTAACAAAGAGAGAGGATGGTAGCTGGAAGGTCCCAGTCGCGTCACCAACATCAAATGTAGCGGCAGCGTCCGCTACATGGGTGTCGTAGGAAGGATGGGAGAGGATCGCAACATGAGGAAAGCATTTTTAGGATGGCCGGTCGGTTGGCCGTTCAGTATGTCGTTTAAAGGACAGAGTAGAGGCTGACCTACGTGAGCTTCAGGCCGATAATAATTGGCAATAAAATGCCAGGATAGGGAAAAAGGTGGTGTTTTCGTTGCGGAGATCAAAATTACTTTGGGTCGCTGAACGAACGGCGCAAGTACGTCGGTGCCACAAGTCATATTTCTATCCTTAAATTATTTAAAACGTAATTTTCAAACAGTGTCAAAACAAATGTAGAATTCCAATGTTTGACTAACGTAACATATTATTTTTAATATAAAATTACAACAAGCGAGAGAATAAAGACATGTGACGCCACATTATCATGTAGGATTTAGGAACTTTTGAATGTTACATTTTTTGACCGGGCGATTTTAATTCCTAGTAATGTGTTTCCATTATACTACCTTATAGTTAAGACAGTAAAGTGTAAGTATTACTTTTCTTATGTTGGTGTACAATAAAGAGTATTGTTGTTTCATTATTGTAATAATTACAAACAAAATATTCACTTCTATTTAAATGATATATTTTTATATATTATATATATGCTATATACGGTTTGTGTAATTCAATGTCAAGTTAACATCTGAAAGTTTATTGAATTTAAAAAAAAGACATAATATACAAAAACACTCAGAGCATCTGTCACAGTTACAAAAATCTTTATTATTTGTTTGTGTATGTATGAAAGAAAGCTGTGTATTTGCCTTAATACATACATTTTAATGTATTCATTATTGTCTTCTCTTTGTAAGTGGTAATAAAAGAATATTACACTCCGGTGAAAATCTTCCTTCTCAGGGGTGTTACAAACATGGAAATAATGAATATCTAGTACTATCCAACCTATAATAAACTACGTAGTTTATACAAATATATTGTTCGAAATGATGACGGGACCCACAGATACCGCAATGGGACTATACCATAGACAATACCTGACAAAGGTTAAAATGACTTATAAGCTAGCACTTGTGATATTATTGCAAATATCTATAAATCCACTACACAAACCCAAGTTGTCTCACCAAGTTTTCTATCGCCATGAAGTACATAGTAACAATATGCATATTGACTAATGACGAATACCATTTAATAGAAAACTACATACTTACAAGGTTAAATATATTGTTAATATTTACATACATACATATTATCACGGCTTTTTCCCATGGGGGTAGGCAGAGACTATAGATCTCCACAACTTTCGCTTCATCTACTTTCATTTACCTCTTCATACATGCACGTTTATTTGATATGCTTTTTACCTGACCTCGTTTTAATACTTCTGTTGTTTGATCATGGCGTGTACGCCGTGGTCTACCGTTACCAACTCTACCATTCACAATACTTTCATACACTTGTTTTGTGATTCAATTTTCATCCATCCTCTCTACATGCCCAAACCACCCTAACATTCCTTTTTCAACTCTTGTTATTACATCTTCTTTCAATCCATAACGTTCCCTTATTACACTATTCTGTATCATATCATTCATGCTTACCTCAGATATACTTCTCAAAGCTCTAATTTCCACTGCATTTATTCTATTCTACTATTTTAATATTTTGACCTCCGAAACTCCATTTCACCATAATATATTTGTAGGTCACTTTTTCTGCAAGGACGTGTAAAGGTGAAATAAAACATTAATTGCTGTCAGTACGCCGAGGGGCGAGACAAAAGGTTTTTTTTCTCTATTGTGTACACGGGGAACCCTCCGTCACGGTGTTGGGGCAGCCCTATTTTAATGCAGAATGGTCGATGTATTTTTATACGGAATTTTCTTTTTGTTTTGTATGATGGTTGGTAATTAAATGATTTTAGTACAATTGAACTAGTGACAGTAATTCATTTTTATTAGCTTTTATATTAATGGTACCTGTTATTTGGCTCTTTAATAAACTGTACAGTAAACGATGTTATTACAATTTCCGGGATAAATATTGTTTTATGTCTATTTTTAGAGTCAGTTTGCTTTACTACTTTTCTTCTCCATTACTCGCGGTCTTCGGCAGCCTTATTGTGACACAATTTACAAGTGATATAAGACCTGTTGTGTGCGACTGGTGCCCATTGTAGATCTGTGCAGATCTGTATTACAGGTGATACAGGTCACCAGTGCTCCATTCCATGACGAAAAACAAAGCTGTGTGTGTGTGTGTGTGAGAGAGAGAGAGAGAAAAAAAAAGTGTGTGTTTGAGCACATGTTATCATTGATAGTTGCCGTTATTAACGGGGATAATGAAATATACCTATCATAGTGATTTTCATAAACACTTAACAAGGACGTAAGTTTTTGTAAGTATTGTTTGCTTAGGATATTTAGGTATGATTTTTTTAATGCACGACTTCAGCAGACAGGCAAACAGCCCACCTGATGGAAAGCGGTTACGATCGCATATGGACATTTGTAACACCAAAGTTACTACTAGTGTGCTGCCACTCTCTAAAGGGAGACTGGAACCTGGCCACTAAAACCGGAACACTACTCAAGGTTTGCTTTGTCATCTATTACAACAGGCGGTCTGGCCGCAGGTAATTGTATTCTTACACTGTTCCTGCACAGGAAAAATACTCAAGCTTGATTGTATGGGAGTGGAGAGTGGTCTGTATTTGTTCACTAAAACTGCATGTCACAGAGATGAATATGCTGTGGTAGATAAGCGTAGCGCGCAAAGACTGCCATAAAACCTCCACATTTTTGCAGCCTTCATGTCCGTGACATAGTAGACATACTACAAAAGAGTCGCTTTCACAGTCAAATTTTATGAAACCTAGATAATAATAATCGGCAGATAAACACACATTGTATATCCTCGATCTAATCAAGTTATGCTTGTGTTATGGATAATATACAACGCACCACTCTGGGGCGGATCTCAGACACCCAGACCATAGTAAATAACAGAAAGTTCGTTCCGAAATTTACAATGCCAGGAATCGAACCCAGAACCTCTGCGTTCCAGCGAGTTCGGCCTGCTAAGACTTAGCCCGCCCAACCACAGAGGCCGTCAAAGGCTAGATAGTTGTGTGTGAACGAAGGCCACCGGTTTGCAAGAAGACCTGGTAAGAAAATTGATCCCGGATTCCAGAGTTAGGCAGCCGGCAATTCAAAACATTGGTTATTTACTTTTATTTTTAATTTAATATTTTGAATACAGAGATAAATACCATAATAATATATATATTGTATATTTAAGTTTGGTAAGCGGCAACACCGCACTTACAACAAGATGGAGTTAAATAAAACTAGAGTGTTAATTGTGAGTCAATTGTTTTATTTATGATAAACAAGACAAAACAATATAGAGATATAAAAACACAAATTATACACTAATACGGAAACTTTTATTTCTTTAATTAATTTATATTTCACTGGCTTCAGCCCACGACTTCGTCCGCGTGGACTAGTTTAAAAAAAATAGGTTTAAAAAAACCACCCGATTTTGAAACATTTTACATTAGTGCTCCGCTCCTATTGGTCTAGCGTGATGATATATAGCCTACAGCCTTCCTCGATAAATAGGCTATCTAACACTGTTTTTTTTTAAATCAGACCATTAGTTCCGGAGCTTAGCCAGTTCAAGCAAACAAACAAATCAACTCTTCAGCTTTATATATTACTAGCGGTCGGGCGTGATTTCACCTGCGCTCTGTCCCGCTCCCGTGGTATATAGCTTCATGTTATATAGTCTATGACACTCCCTGTAAACGTAGTTTTTGAACAATAAAATAACTTTTAAAATCGGTTTAGTAGATCCAGAGACTACCCCCTACAACGTCACAAACTTTACCTCTTATAATACTATAGTATAGATTAGTAAGTATAAGATTTCCCCCTCTAATATTGGTCGGTCACTAAAATGATGTACAAAACACACAAAACATAAAAAATGTCGTGGTAGCGTAATGGCTAGCGCAGGCGCCACTCTAGATCGAAGGGCGCGGGTTCGATCCTGAGCGGAACGCATGCACCTCTTAGTCAGTTTTCTGATCTAATGTGCATATTGTTACAATTACCACGTGCTAACAACGACGAAGGAAACATCGTGATGCAACCTGTACATCGAGATAACCGATGTGTCAGACCTGCCAAGCCGCCTTGGACAAGCGTGGCGGGTATACTGTCCGTTCCGTGGGAACATGTGAGTGGGACATTTATGGGCTGATATAATACTATATATACTAAAACGATGATTGATGTTACTTAGTATTTAGCATCCATTGTCGCTGTGACTAAACAAATACAACCATTAAAGTCATAGCACTTTCTTAGCCGCAGTAGGTTAAAGCTGTAAATTTGTCGCGGCGCTCGTAAATATGTCAGAGGCAACGTTGGAACAATTGCTGGAGTAATACCGATGCCAGCTCAGAATGGTCTAAGTGCTGTATTGTGTTGCCTTTGATTTCTATAAAACAACATTAAATTAATCGTTCTTTGTATTGCCATTATTTTTTACAGTTCAGTTTAAGATTTTCTGATTAAAGTAACATTGATGAAGAAGGAACTTTTGGAGCATCTCTTAGTGAAATCGACACGTGTCTAGATATACTGGTGGTTTAAGGCATAGCCTCAACTTCTACTTTATTTTGATAATATTTATCATATTCAAATTCAAAAGTTTATTTATTTATTTGTTACTTGTTAGTGTCTAGCTATGGGTAGGCCTGCGAAAGGTGCCGCGCGCCTTAAAAAAATATAGGTCCCAACGAACGGGAACGGAAAATTTTCATAAAATGAAAACTAGTAGGCCAAAGTATGTTAAATTTTTAGGGGACCAAATGGCAACTATTCCGCATCAAACTAAAGAAGAATCACGTAAATCGGATCACAAATCTCAGAGCAATCGGTGTAGACAATGAAAAAAAAAACAATCAAGTTGAGAACTTCCTTTTTGAATTTGTTTAACAAGTTCCAGTGGAGAACACTTCGGAGGTCATACATACAAGTTAAAATTTAAACTTACTTCCTATTCCATGTACACCGGTTCGCAACGTGTTGCTGTTAAGGAGAAGTCCCATCATTCATTTATAGTACGAAACTACCAAAGTGGCCGCTTTAGGTCTCTGTCTAAGTTATATTATATAATGCCGCCATAACAATACTGATTCGATTCTAGGAAATTCGGACGTTGCCGGGCGGGCACATTTCATTTGAGCACTATAAAACGATGGCCTGATTGAAGGAGAGGGGGCAGTCGAGCGAGATACCACGATCAAAGCGAGACGTGTGTACTACAATCGAGAATCTAATAGTGACGGACTTTGCGCGTTTTATTGTATTAAGACCGTTTGCATTACGTTTGGACTTGTTGTGTTCGGTTATATTTGTTCATGTGTTGTACGTGTTTGTATAGTTCTAATAAAGTATATAGTAAGTAATAAGATATGTTCATTGAACTTTGCATATATTTATTACACAATACAGTATTTTAACAAAAATATATACATAAGTTAAATTGATTAAACCTTATTTATAAATCAAGTCGATTTTTATAACGAATCGAGTCGGTAACGCATTAGGACATTACTAATTGATCCCTCATCGATCTGTCAAAAGTAAAATAAATTCAACCCCAAATGCTAATAATTAACCAGCTATCTCCTTCGATTTATACCAGGTCCCTAAGCCAGCCCATTAGAGGCCGGACATACAAACTCAACTTGTAGCTGTCAAATAAATGTCAAGTGGTCCTCAACATTTTTACGGCGTTTTATAACTCAGAGCGTATACGCTAAACGCTATTTTATAGCCAGATTACTGCCTCGACGAAACAGTGGGATCTAACACGTTTTATATTTGGAGATTTTGATTTACGTTTATTTTTGTTGGCCTATTAAAGAGTATAAAGCGATCTCGACTTATAGCCTGTTTTGAAGTTTATTTAAATGAAGAAACATTCATAAAATATTATAAAAAAAAGGATTATTACGTAAAAATCCTGGCGACCTACAGTTTTTTATTTTATATGACTTGACTTTATATTGTTGGTCCGAAGACCTCACAACTTTACCGGGGATTTTGGGGCGAGCGCCATCGCCAAGCGAAGGCGCTCGAGCCCGGGAAGCAACTTGCTCGAGGGAGCTCCTTAGGGAGTTTTACCTCGGCTGGACTGTTGCCATGAGAGTGGGATGGATCTAATGATGCCCACCATAGGGCGGCACAATGAAGTAATTGGAAACGGGCGACGGGTAATATTATAATAAAGCCCGAGGGGAAGGAACCGGCAGACCGGGATCGACGGATCGCGGCGGCCTACGCTATCTTACTGCCGTTTCGCAACGTGTTATGGCTGGGAGAGAAGAAACGGCGAAAGAAAATTCCCAGCAACACGCCTAGTCTATCCTGTGGGGGGGTTATGTCTCCTAGCGTCCCTCACGAGGACGTGGAGAGATCGTGATTGGCGTCGTCTGAGACGCCGCCGTCTGTGTCTGTGTCTGTCTGTCGGTGCCTGCCAGCCTGACGTCCTAACCGTGGGCGGGCTGATCCGGGTCAGCCGTTTTGTAATAGCGTCGACCTTGTCCGTGAGGACGTTACGCGGTCGTCGCACGAGAGCCTTTCGCCGAGGCTTGTAATCGGACGCGGACACGACGAGTGGATTTCGATGGTGCGGCGCGAGATCGAAATACTTACGCGAGATGGACGTAATGTAGTTTTTGATGGAGGGAAGCTCTAGATCGCGATGGAGGTCGACGTTTCGCGTATAGAGGGGAGCACCGACGGCTCTGCGCATGAATTTATTCTGCACGATTTGCAGTTTATTTAAAAGGATAGGCTTGGCATGGCCGAATACCACACTCGCGTATGTCACGATCGGGCGGATGCATGTTTTATATAGAGTAAGCTTGTGTCTGAGGGACATTTTGCTTCGGTTATCTATCGTGGGTGCTAGACGACCCATCACAAATCGCGCGCTAGTTCGGACTATAGTGATATGCTCATTGAAGCGCAAGTTCTGATCTAGGGTGACACCCAGGTATTTAGTGTGATTTGCCCAGGGAATTTCTTGGTCATAGAGCGAGATGGCTTTTAGGCGAAGGGAAGCGCGTTTGGGGGAGCGAAGCGTGCCCGGGGAAAAGAACATTGCTGCGCTCTTCTCCGGGTTCACCTCTATCCTCCATTTGCGAAACCATTTGCCTAACTCTGTGACAGCTACCTGCAACCGGACACAGGCCATTTGTCTGTTCTTATCTGATGTATAGAGGGCGGTGTCATCCGCGAAGAGGGCCAACTCCACATCTGGAGTTTTTGGGATGTCGCTGGTATACAAAGTGAAGAGTAGTGGGGACAGGTCCGAGCCTTGTGGAACACCTGCTGTGAGTGGGTGAGGAGACGAGCGCGTTCCCTCCACTCGAAAACGGAAGCTACGACCTAGGAGGAAGTCTCGCAAGATGAGCACGAGTCTGTCTGGCACACCGAACTGGTAAAGCTTGTAAATCAAGCCGTTGTGCCAAACCTTGTCGAATGCCTTAGCTACGTCTAGGAACAATGCGGCTGTTCCTATAGGGCGGGGGCGACTTACGGTCTCACTCATTGTAATGTATGTATCACTTTTTATACTATATAAGGTAGTTACGAATATTTTTGTACGGGAATAAATACGTCTGCGAACAGTCTTTTATTTATATATCAGTGAATTGTTGTTTCAATATCAGAATATAGCAAGCTAGTGCCTGGATATTAATCACTCATATTGAGTTAGAGTAAGTTTGTAAGGTTCTTAAAGAAGCCTTTACATTTATTGTAATTCAATATTAATTGGACCGTTAGTTGCTGAAGAGTAAGGATTTAGACACATGTTACAATAAAAGAACAAGTGTCAGAGTAACATTTTATTAATGTTACTTTTAAAATATCATGTTGGATATAACTTTAATTAATATTCAATAAATAATTATAATAATTGCCAATTTGATTCACTTTTATTTGTACTTGTGGTTTGAAAGAAGATGTAATAACAAGAGTTGAAAAAGGAATGTTAAGGTGGTTTGGACATGCAGAGAGAATGGATAAAAGTAGAATCACAAAACAGGTATATGACTGTATTGTCAATGGTAGAGCTGTTGCCGGTAGACCGAGACGAATATACCATGAACAAATATCAGAATTGTTAAAGAAAGGTCAGGTAAAAAGCATTTCAAATAAACGCGCATGTATGAAGAGGTTAATGAAAGTAGGTGAAGCGAAAGTTGTTTGTCAGGATCGTCGCAAGTGGAGATCCATAGTCTCTGCCTACCCCCATGGGAAACAGGCGTGATTTTATGTATGTATGTATGTTATTTGTACTAGTGAAATCGACCATAATTGATTTAAATTATAAGTTTGAACATTATTCAAGTTCTGTTGTTAAGGACTATACTTCTATAATCACAGATTTTGCCAAGGATGCACTGGTAATTTGACTTGAACAATAAACAAAAGAATATATATGCGTGTGCGTATCAAATACAAGTTAGTGTGTGTACTGTTTTTTTTATTAATGTATATACTTATGTATAGTTTTTAAAAAATATTAGCATTTTGTGTACGAAATTTCATACTCCTCCATCCGTGCGATTTTCTTATATAATAACCTTGAATAGTGTTCCGGCTTTAGTAGCTAGGTTCCAGTCTACCTTCAGAGAGCAACAGCGCGTCTGTAGCACCGACGGTGTTACAAATGTCCATAGGCGATGGTAACCGCTTTCCGTCAGGTGGGCCGTCTGCCTGTCTGCTAAACTCATGCAATAAATAAAAAAATACTTAGTTTATATGTCTGTCAGCTCCCCCGAAATTACGTGTCACTCCCATCGGGTGGGCTGGAATGTTTTCTGCTAGGCTTTGTATGCACTACCTTCGACAGGTTTTTTAGCTATTATTTATTGTACAAGTTGTGCCTATGATTTCAAAATAAACGGCAATATTTAAGTTCAACCCGCTATTGTTACGTTTTTAAAATTTTCGTTCTCAGTCTGTCTGAAAGTTCGTCTCGAATAGTCATTAAAATTACAAGCTTTTATTTAACTTGCAATGGATGTATGAATATAAGTTCGGGTGGAGTCTTGCAAGTTAAATTTGATCAATTTCCCGGTTTCCGATTGAGCTGAAATTTTGCACGCAAATGTATATCGCGTGACAATGTAATTATATGGTACCATGGAGCTGATGTGATGAATATTGTACCATGGAGCTGATCTGATGATGGAGTCGGGAGGTGGCCATAGAAACTCCTGTACTAAACGAGATAGACCCGTCGTGTTTGGGCTCGTTTTACTTATATTGGCTAGCTCTGTTGCTACATGTTATCCAGGATCTCAAAAGTTTGTATTTAAAAATCTTCCTAAAAAACTTATTTCAATTTTAGACAGTAAAAATAGTAATTATATTTTATATTTTTGTGAATTTTCATTTCATGGTTCAGAAGAGATTAATAGAAAGCCCATGCCATACGCGAAGTGGTGACCGCAGCTAATTCATCTAAACATTCAAAAGTTCAAACCCACCCAACCCTTTTACAAATCTGAAAAGGTCAGATTTCACAGTATCTCTCATTAAGACGAAAACGGCTCCCTACAACTATTTGCGTGCAATACACCACTGTAACTTTTAAAGCGGCCAACTAATTAAGGCCTACGTAATGAAGATTTGGATCTGCATCATAAAAAGTTTATGAGTAATCACAGTAATGTATCACACAAAAACGTAAGCCTAGGTCACATACGTAATCCGGACCCCAAGGGTCGAGTATGGCCGCAACTAATGGTAGGTCACAGCACTAAACCAAGACCTTGGGTATACTCTAATTTATGACGTGTTCTTAAGGATTGAGGAAAAATATTTTGATGTTTACCGTCAAGGTCTAACTTTAAACTATCCATGTTTATGACTTTTTGTATGGCGGTAGAGTATTTTCTTGGTTGGGTGGCTACCAACCCTGGTCTAGAGCAGTGTTCCCCAAAGCATGTACCGCGGCATACTGGTGTACCGTGGTCATTAATTGGTGTGCCTCGGAAAAATAAGGTTATGCTGCAATTTAAACTTTAGGTTTGTTGATTAATTAATGTTTAACAAATGTTCATTAATATTACTTAAAATTTTTTTTTTGTTATGTACCTCAAAATTTTTTCGTTTTCCTAGATGTATCTTGAACACAAAAAGTTTGCGAAACACTGGTCTAGAGTATGCTACCATAAAATCTTGAACTATGTACCGGCATCAGTGACCAGGTTCCAGTTTCTCCTTCAAGGCCGACAGCACATTAGCAGCACCTCTGGTATTGCTAATGTCCATAGGCTACGGTAACCACTTACCATCACAATTGGGCCGTCAGCCTGTCTGCTGTGCTTCAGGAATAAAGAAAACAGGAGTGCGGTAGAAAGCACTTCCTATTTCTTTTGTTTATATATATACTAGCTATGCCCGCGACGTCGTCCGCGTAGAATTTGATTTCAAAACCCCCCGATTTTGAAACATTTTTCATTGACGCTGCGCTCCTATTGGTCTTAGCGTGATGATATATAGCCTTATAGCCTTCCTCGATAAATGTACTATCCAACACTGAAATAATTTTTCAAATCGGACCAGCGGTTCCTGAGATTAGCGCGTTCAAACAAACGAACAAACTCTTCAGCTTTATAATATTAGTATAGATTTCCAATAGTTACAATGCTTAAAAATTGCATTAACGCAATTACAATTAGAAACACAAAGTTAAGAAAAATATTTTATATACACATATTCACATATACATAAGTTTTCACATAGGTGCGCCATTATGTATTGCATTGTAATGCCTAGTGTAGGTGCAGGTGCATACGACTGCCAGTGAGTCAAAAATCCGTAGTCTGTAAAATTTACTTTAAATCAATCTCGATAATATCAAGATTAATTCAATATTGAGCCGAAATGGTTTACAGACTACCAAAACTGTCAAAAATTATTTATATTGGTTGTAATTTTAAAAAAACTCACCATCCTGCTTCACAGTGTTGCCTAAGGGTCCGCAGCTTGCCAGCCATAAGAAGATAATCCACCTCAGCATAAGGCCGAACAGGCCTCTTTGTAACTCAGGCTGGTTGTGGAAATGCCTGACTGTCGGCCTAAACCGAGCTGTGGGGCGCGCCATGCTTTCTTCTTCACATTTGATGTACTGAATTCTAGCATCGGTTTATGCACTAATCTTATTATAACACTTTGTATGTTTATGCGTTTAATCTGTAATGCATTGTCATAATACACTGAAATTCTGAAGTTTTATTCAAACAAAGTTCCCCTAGAGAATATTTTTTGAAGGTCATACATATAAATTAAAAATTAAATCAACTTTCTATTTTATCTATTGTATGTACACTACTTGGCAACGTGCCTCATAAACATTTCTCGCTAAAAAATTATATTTTAATATATTACATACATGTAATTACGCTTATTTTCCGTGGGACTAGGCAGAGATGATAAGTCTCCATTTGCTACAATTTTAGTAACATGGTGTTGCAAGCCGACATTAATCCTTTGCAAGTGTCTTATTACTCCTTTGAATTTGAGTGATCTATTGTTCGCGGTAATCTCTTTGGTCATGTCGCCGTAAGATGTCATAAAACCTTCTTTCCTTTGTTGGTATTTCATGCGAATTCTTGGAAGCTATTAACGATTAATTATTATTTAAGCCCATTTAACGATTTCAAGAACCAGTGGACAGCATGTTGCTAGGAGGCCATGTCTAATTTGTAAATGGAAGGGTCCGTCAGTCGCGAAATGCTCCAGTCGTGTTCGGACTGCCAACGAGGCGTTACCTAGTGCACTTTCGGAACGAGTATCTTATAACGTCGAACTTTGCGCGATTTATGTGATAACGATTTCCTGCCCTACGGTTTGGTTTTGTTGTATAAGGCTATATTTGTAAGAACTGTAAAATACGAGTATGTACTTGTGATATACTTCTCCGTAATTCCAACAGCGTTTTCGAATTTACATCCTAAAAATCCCCTACAAATTCGTAACAGCGCAAACCAGTACCAGTATCAAAATGTATTATTTACGTAATTGACAAATAATTATTGTGAACGTTTAAAATTAATTACTTGATTTAGGTATTTGCTATTAAAGTTTATGTGGAATTATTTAACTGGATATGTAAATACCTAGTAGTAATCATCGAACAATTTTCTTTAGACAATGATACCTAACACAATATCAATATAGATTTTCAAATATTAATTTAAATATCTCTCCAATTTCACAAAATCAAATCAAAACTACTATTCATTAACTACTAAAACCACAATACCCTTAACTCGATCTCCAATATTTACTTTCCAGCATATTAAAGGTATTAATTCAGAGGTTGTTCTAGCGTTTGATACAAATCAGATATGAACGAAATGTTGCCAAGAGCAATTTGAAAAAACTCAATGGTATTCATAAAAATTAAATATTAAAAAATACAGTATAAAACAAACGATTATCTGATCTTACTTAAGGCAGCGAAATCTTTTTTTGTAAAAATTATTAGCATTAAATAGATTTCTATTGTGAGCGCTAGGCCCTTAGTTATTATCAGTAACTACGTATTTAAAAATTCATGTCACATATTTTTTCGAATGCAAGTGAAAATTTTCCTCCTAATTTCACTCGCTACATTTCATTTTTAATTGAAATTTACTACCATTACTGAAGTTAACATAGCTGTTTGTATTTCTTGTAAAAAAACTTTAAATAATAATATGCTGAAAGCAAACCTTAACCATCAAAAATTAGGTACATCTTTATATGTCTCTAGCGTTTTCCCTGCGATTACGCCGCAGGTTTTGACCCACGACTGCCCTTAAGTGAGTCGCTCTATTTTGCTTGCATAAAAACTTAATTGCGTTTTTATATATCTCGAGCGATGACGTGAGCAAAAGCTAGTAAATATATATCATTTCGTTGAAAAATTATCTAAATAATGGAGAAAACCGCTTAGTTTTTAAGCGGTGAAATGGTGAAACCATTATATAGATAGTTTTTGCGTTGCGTTTTTTAGGTACAACAACAGCAACAATATTCTTTATTGTACACCAACTTAAAACAGTAACACATTAACATATCTGAAAATTAGTAGGTAGTAGTACAATGGGCGGCCTTATTGCTTAAAGCAATCTCTTCCAGGCAACCTTTGGATGTACAGTTAGAGTATTTACAGCCTTTACTATGTAAAGAGTGTAAAAATTATAAGGGTATTGTTACGAGTCGCGAGATTCGAATTAAAATGCGGTTAGAATTACTATAGAGTTTATTAGAACTATACAAATACGTATAACACAGGTACAAATATAACCGAACACGTAATTTAATAAAACGCGCAAAATCCGTCACTAAAAATTCTCGATTGTAGTACACACATGTCTCGCTTCGTTCGTGGTTCTCGCTCGACTGCCTCCCCCCTCCATCAGGTCATCGTATTTTTTACTGCGCAACTGCAATGTCTCCGTATCTAAGTCGACTTAATCCGACACACCTGGCTAATTATTGCCGTGAAAGATTACAATACAACAATGGGCTGTTTTCTAATCACAAACTTTAAACACAAAGTAAACAAAAGAAGACGACCATAAAAGAATTTAAAATGTTATTAGTTCAAATGCCGACAAGTAATAATAATGTGTTTTTACAGATATGCAGATGTGAAATTGTTTTTGTCGGTGCCTTTTATGTAACAGTATTTATTATAAGGGTACAATCAGAATTTAATTCAATAAATTCGATCAGCCAACCAAATTGAATCAATGTGGTTGAAAGGCACAAATCAAAAAGAACAAGTAGCTATTCCATGACACTGAATGATTCATATGTTTATATAGATCGTGCCAGTTGATTCTAAATTGAAATGCATAATTGATCCGTCTAATATCAACTTAGCAAACGTAAGCAAAAAGTCATTCCTAAAAGTCGCTACTTCATCGCAAATGGAGTCGTCTGGCAACACTGGATCAAGGTGACTCATGAAGCGAAGGTTATATTAGGCGGCTTCGATAAATCAAATGTTAGACAGATCGGCACGATAAAAGGCTTTTAAGTAACTGCAGTGATCGTTTTGTTTTCCAACTCTTTTCACAAAGATTGAGTTTTAATTGACTCTTTCACAAGTTATGTTAAAATGAAAGGTCCTAACTAAATAGCTCTCTTGAAAGAGCTGACTTATTATTATCTACTATCTATAATACAGAATTCTTAACATGCCGTGTTTGTGCACTGAAGCCTAATGAAAAAATCGAAATGTGTACTGGGACACATATTAGAAGTGAAACTTCAACGGACAAGTGGAAAAACGAATCGCAACGGACAAATGGAAAAACGAATCGCAACAGACAACTGGAAAATCTTCAACTGACAAGTGACAAAATGAGTCGCAACAAAATTTTAACTTAGTGTTACGGGCAGATTGGTAATGTACTAGTCCAATTTGTAAAACTTCAAGTTGCCCCTCTATATAGAAGTTTCACTTCAAAAAGCAACTGGAATATACTATATAAACGATGGAGAACACGATGCAATTTTTATTTTATTTTTTGTCCGTTTGTCTATTTGTTCTGGTTTCACGTAAAAACTGCTGGGCCAATTTCGATACGGCTTTCGCTGATCGACAGCTACTTATTAGAGTTAATTAAACTCTGCGCTACCTTTTATCCTGAGTATCCGCGGGAAATTTTCTGGAAATTATTTTAAATGACCAGATTAAAAAAAACAAATTCCAATGTGATATTTTTAAATGATCGGTAACAAAATTTTAATAAAATGTGATTTTTTGAGATTAAGAGAGCACTTAAGGGAGACTGGAACCTGGTCACTAATGCCGGAACACTATCCAAGCTTGTTATGGCGACATATTTTAGAGCAGATGGTAGCCATCCAGTCGAGCAAATGCCCTACCACCTGGCTGTGATTGTTTTGTCGTATCCTATGACAGGCCGCCCGCCCACCGGAATTAGTATTCTAATACAGTATATAATAATATAATAATATTTTAATTCTCATCATTAGCAATTTTAATCCTTGTTTTATATAAAATAACTATACTATAGAGAATATCATCTATTTCTCATGGACGAATATCAAATGTAAGAAATAAATAGTTGTGAATATTGAATACATTAAGCTATGAAAATGTGATTTTTCGTTACAAATCTAAAATCAAATATATACCTGCTTGTAATGATAAGCATCTTTAAAGCTCTTAAAGAGCCATAGTTAATATTTTATACTAATGTTGAAAACATATTAGAAAGTAATTGACACAAGTTGTGTTCCGGCATTAGTGACCAGGTTCCAGTCTCCCTTAAGAGAGCAGAAGCGCATTTGTAGCACTTTTGGTGTTGCAAATGTCCATAGGCGATGGTAACCGCCCTCCATCAAGTGGGTCGTCTGCCTGTCTGCTGAACTCTTACAATAAAAAAAACAAATTTTCAAAGTTGTTTAGCTATTGGGCATTAATATTGTGTACATTGTCTCCATATCTCATATCTATCTGTAATCCAACAGAAAAGCTCTTACGTCTACAAACTACCCACGTTGTAATAAATCTTTGCTCTTATATCTACTGTATTGCGTACATATTATAGCCATGATACTTATCGCTTCGAAGCGATACAAGCTAAACTAAAGCACAAAATACTCGATCACAGCGACATTTCTAGACAATGACTCCACAATAACTCACAATATACTTGCTAGATTTTTTTTTCGATCAGAAAGTATATCAGCAGTCCAAGGTAACAAAAATGAACCTTAGCACTTCGTAATAAGGTAGATTAAGTCGGAAAAGTTAACCTGGTGTACGCATTTTCCCCATCACGCGATCACCTTATAGGCAGAACTAAAATAACATTATTAGACATGGAACCAACTCGAAATTATGATCGCGATGTGTTCAATCATATTACAATAATAAATTTTCTTGCGTTCGTGATCGTTTTTGGCCATTTTAGGTTTATTGGGGTGATAAGTCTATAATTTATTGAGGCGTGGGCCGCTCAGGGGATGTCGGTTATGGAAGTTAAAACAAGAACTGTTCGAAAGGAGCTATTATAAAAATATATGTATAAACATTGTTATATGGAATGTAAGCAAATTATGGTTACGTGCTCAGACAAATAAAATAGGTAGCTTGAGTCCCCAAGTCCCAGAGTAAAGTCGGCTAAGGGTGTCTTCCCACTACACCGGGTCATAACATGACCGTGCTATGACCGTATCAATCACGGAAAAATACGATTTTTTTATTGCCTGAAGCAGGAAAACAAGCAGACGGCTCACCTGACGGAAAGTGGTTACCGTCGCCTATGGACGTTTGCAACACCAGGGATGTCGCCAACGCGTTGCCGATCTCCAAGAAATTTTATAACGCCCTTAAAGAACTTCATGTCGTAGCGCAAAGGGAAAACTGCGGCGGGAAGTTCTCTCCAGATGATTGTTGTATGCGGAATACTAGTAAATCTGCTAGAGAACCGTTGCGCAGTTGAGCATAGGAGATCAAGGAAATGGGGGTGAATATCTCGTCGGTGGCAAGCGGTGCCGGTTGTAACGATACGGCTATGCCCACTAGAACGTATCGATGCGTATCATACTCATGCATAACAGGTTTAGTATCCGTAGCATCCGGGCAGCATCCGTTTCTTTTTCACTTTCCGTTCTCTCATTTGTAGTGGTTTGAACGAGTTTAGAACTCTCATCATATGCGGTTAAAATCCATATGTTCTTCGTTTCACCGCCTGCGCGCACCGGTTTAGCAACGTCGGCTGCCATTCACGGAGCGCAGTGGTACCGGCAAAATATTCTCGCCGACAATTGTTGAAGGTCCGTCTCTGGCACGCGACAGTTTTGATCGGTGACAGAACAGCCTACTGGGCACAGTCTAATACTTTTAAATACAAAGAACATTTTTGCCGGATACATTTCTGGCACGGTTATGGTATGATACGGTGTAGTGAGCAGAGACCTTAAAGGAAACCGATTTTGGAATAGGAAGTTGGTCGTGCCACAGTGCGTTACGAGAACTTACTATTAAATAATCGAATGACCAAAGGGCTGGCTTATATTTAGGGCAGCGCACTAGCGCTGCCATTCAACGAGCGGCCAGCGCTTTGGGAATGTTCCCATCATCATCATATAGTATATGTAATTTTTATTATAATAATTTTTTACGTTTAATTTTATTTTGTGTATATACTATATACTTTGTTTGTAGTATATTAATTTGTTATTTAAAAACAGATGTTAACGTGTAACAGTTGTCGATTACCGTAAGCAATAGGTATAACCATAAACACAAGTCTCTATTTAACTTTTATTAGCCATTATCGGACTCTGAGCGTGACAATAATCGAATTAGTAGGGATTAAGGAGAAATAGTTTACAGTGGATAGATTATTACTAACCTCATGAACTCAAACTACGTGTAACGGTGTATAAAATACGCAAGTTTAAAAAAAAATACCACTTCATTTGACGCTTTTGGTAACGTAGGCTCGGTCTATGCTTTTATTTGTTGGTCTGAGGTTACGTGTAACTTTTTGGACCATGTAGCCGATTCAAATAACACTCAGTCCAGAGCAAATATAGAAATAATTGTTTCCGAAATTCAAGCCAAAAGAAGAATATTGTAATATACTCGTAGTACAAAACGAGAATCTATCTCCCAGTACAAAATGTGATTGTGAAATATTCTGATTTTAAAAAAAAGATACTTTTTTGCGGAATAGTCATACTTAATATTCTTCAACACAAACTGTCATATTTACATACAACACAATACGTTATTTCATACGTCAAAATATGTACATCCATCCATCAAACTAATAAAATCATCCACTTCACATATTATTAAAAAAAAACACAATACCAAACAAAAAAATCCTTTATTTAACTTAATTGGTTTTTATATAAAAGGTGGGTTCGGGAAACTACATTGTGTGTTAAAATAGGCAGGTAAGACCACAAAAGACCCGCGTTTTGACCGTTCCATGCCTCCAAAAGCCTATTCAAGCCCCGTCAAAGCAATTTTACGAACGAAGTTACTTAGATTCCACCTATATTCTTGTGTGATAGTTGAAGGTGTTAGTTCTATGAGTCGTACCGATGCTACTCGCTGACTGGCCTTAATAATTTGGACTGGAGTTAGAACGATCTTCTATCAGTCTTTGGTAGGCATCTGGAGGTTGATGTTGTCCTTTTTTTATTGCAGGAGTTCAGCAGACAGGCAGACGGCCCACTTGATGGAGAGCGGTTACCATCACGCGCTGCGCGTGCTGCTCTCTTAAGGGTGACTGGAAACCGGTCACTAATGCCGGAATACAAGTTAATGTTGTTATGGCGACATACTCTAGATCAGGGGTGGTAGCTATCCAGATGGGCTAATACCCTACACTTAGCTGTGGGTTGTTTTGTCGCCTCTCACGACAGCCGCTCGGCCGCAGGAAATTGTATTCTTTCTCCGTTCCTGCATGTATAGTACCTTTTTTAGTAATGCAGACAGACAACCTGATGGAAACAGATTACAGTCACCTATGGACATTTGTATCACTAAAAGCGTTACAAGTGCTGCCGGCCTAGAATTGGTTAGTGTAATCCGGGCATTGATGACGAAATGCAACTCATGATTGTTACGGCGGCATACCCTAGAGCAGGTAGTCATCCAGACGGGCGAATGTTCTGCCACCTGGCCGTGGGTTATTTTGTCGTTTCTTAAGACAGACCATTTTATTTCATAAAAATAAATATAAATACAGACAGACTTCTTGCTCGGACTTACTGATAAGCTAAAAACAGTTATTATTTGTATTGTATAGCTAATATACAGTGGACTATTCTGAGACAGTTCTCTGACACACAGACCACAGACCAAAGAAATAAAAAATGGACAATAATTGTAGAAAACCACCTTCGTTTTTAATTGTTATTCAAAGTTCAAGCTGAATTATACGATACAACCAAATTGAAGACATAGAAATGAAGGGTTAAGACAGCATTCAATGATATTGAATGTTTCAAAATGTTTACATGAAACACTTTGGTTGCTTCATCCAAATAGAAAGAGAGACAATTGAACCATGTAATATCAGCTGTGCCTATCATACGGCGCCACGTCCATAAAGTTCCATAGAAACTTGAAACTAAACTGGATATAATTTTAATCCATAACTACTAACATATACAATCATATCTGTAAATACAAATTAGTGTTATGCGTAAAACCATATCCGTAATTACTAAACAGTCATATGCGTAAAATCATATCCGTAACTACAAAATAGTGTTATGCGTAAAACCATATTCGTTATTACTAAATAGCCATATACGTAAAATCATATCCGTAACTACAAATTGCATATGCGCAAATTCGTATCCGTAACTACTAAATATTCATACTTACGTAAAATCATAGCATCAAAAATACTTTAACAACATAATAAGACACCTGCCAACTCGGAGATAATAAACATTTTTTTTGTAAACAAACATTTGTAACCACGATCGCATACACCTGCTACTCGTGTCATAAATTGAGTCAAAACTAACATTATTACCCAGAACCAAAGCCACGACAGTTATCTTGAATACAAAGCAGTTTCTTAAGATTTGGGTTTCCTTAGACTTTTTTTTTCTTAACTTTCGTATTTGGGCTCATCACAGCTGAATATGAACTCAAACAACTTTATTTTATATTACTAACAGCTGTAGTCTTAAAATGTAAATTGCAAAGATTTGATTTGACTTTATTATCTATATATTATATAAATGAAGCAAAAACTTTATACCCCTTTTTATGAAAATTGCGCGGATGGTGGAGTATGAAATTTGGCACACTTATACTACACACTTATACTAATATCGGGAGTCTCAAAAGAAAGTTCACATTTCAAAAATGAATTTGAAAAAAGATTTGGAGTTTATTGCAAAAATGTTTTATACATATTAAAATACACAGTTTGGGTTTTTTTTTTAAAAAGACATCGTCCAAATGTAAACCGTTGCGTTCACGGCATTCATTTAATCGAGCAATAAAATTGTCTATGACGGCCTCGCGCCGACATTGCGGCCCATACGGTGACTTTAGGCGAATGTGGGGTGTCTGATGTTTTTGTTATGGATTGGTTGCACTCCAGTAGCGGCAATTTTGCTTGTTAACATGTCCATTAAGATGAAAATGGGCTTCATCTGAAAACAAGATGTTGGTAAACGTTGGAAATCTCTCAATCATCTGGTTGACAAACTCAAGCCTCTGACCAGCATCCTGGAGGCTTTAATTCTTGCACCAACTGAATTTTGTACGGGTGCAGTTTTAAATCTTTATGCAAAACGCGGCATAATGACGATCTGTGCACGTTTAAGGCCACAGCACACTTCCGAATTGAAAGGTTCGGATCGTCTCGAATTGACTGGGTGACATTGTCTACGTTTTCGACCGTTCTCGAAGATCTTGGACGCCTGGATTTTGGTTTTTCCAGTGTTGACCCGGTCTCTTGAAACTTCTCGACCCATTTTGCAATGAGTCGTGTGCTTGGCGCATCATTCAAGGACGAATATATCGAATGCTGCAGAATTGTCTACGCGCTACCGTCGCCGAATTACCGTTATTATAAAACTCGCGTACGCACAATGCACGGGCTGCTCCCGAGAAACGCTCCATAGTGACTAAATTCCCAAAAGCCAGGCTTCCGATTGACACAGCCTCGAGCCCCTCAGATTAGTTGCGTTCACGCAATAACCAAAACAAATGTGAACTTTATTTTGAGACACCTGTATATAAAGCTGAAGAGTTTGATTGTTTGCTTTAACGCGCTAATCTCAGGATCTACTTGTCTGATTTGTAAAATTCTTTCAGTGCTAGATAGCCCATTTATCAAGGAAGGCTATAGGCTATATATCATCATGCTAAGACCAATAGGATCGGAGCACCAATGAAGAATGTTTCAAAATCGGGATTTTTTTAAATTAGTTTTTTTTAATATTCCACGCGGACGAAGTTACGGACAGAAGCTTGTAGTTTTTATAGAGGAGTGCAGAATTTTAATATTTTCTTTAAATTATGCATAAAAATACATTAAATCAATAGAGAAAACATTACACACACTACCATGTATTTGTCACACTCACACATATATACTCTTTTGTTTATTGTTAAAGTCAAATTAACAGTGTAGCCTTGGCGATATCTGTGATTATAGAAGTATAGTCTTTGACAACAGAACCTTAATAATGTTCAAACTTATAATTTAAATAAATAATTATGGTCGAATTACGACTACAGGCGACCACTTATACGTATAAAGAAGTGTCAGCACTAATTTTCTTATTAAAATCCTTATTTGTAATAAGGATTTACTACTACACTAGTTCTCTTTTTCGTATCATTAATTTGGCCTGTCGTAAGAGGCGACAAAACAACCCACAGCCAGGTGGTAGGGCATTTGCTCAACTGGATAACTACCACCCCTGGTCTACAATATGACGCCATAATAACCTTGAGTTGTGTTCCAGTCTCCCTTTAGAGTGCAGCAGTAGGACCTTTGGTGTTGCAAATGTCGATAGGCGAAGGTAACTATAAATAAATAGTATAATAACTTTATATATATTAAGTCCAATATTAACAAGTAGCCAGGTGTCAGTTCAGTCTCACGCCTGGAGAATTCCTCTACTTTAAAATAAAATGAACCAAGCGCATGCCACGATATGATGAAAGTTAACAGTTGAGGTCAATCAATTGGTTATCGAACTTGAAAAAAGCACCTAACAAAGCAAATAACTCATATCTATACTTTTCAAACGTTACTTCTGACGTTTGCACGTCTGTCAAGTTACGTAAGTCTCAAGCTCACATGAAACAAATGACATAATACTCCATTGAAATCTTACAATTTAAGGGCCGAATATTGCATTTGTTAGAGGACGCAATTTTATTTTTGGGACATGTGTGGGGGGGTTAATAGAAGCTTAACCTCAAGTTTGTGGGGTCGCCACCCTTGTCCCCCGGCCGCCATCTTGGAAAAAGGGGCGAAAACACTTTTTTCGCGATATCTCGGAAACTATGCGTCTTACAAAAAATTTGTAGTCATAATTTGTAGCAAATTGTTTTGCCTACAAATATGTTAATATAACTTTTTGCCCTAAATTAAAAATTAAAGAAGTAATAAGCAAAAAAGTGAGATTTTTTTTATTCATTCCTAACTCTTTTCTTTACCATAGAACTTACCAAATTTAACTTATTGAATGTTAAGCAGGTAGAAAAGGTCCCCCGTTTTCCCCGCCGCCTATGAGGTAGAGTCCGTAGGCGCGTTTTTTTATGTATGTTCTGGCGAAACATGCAGCAACATTATGGAGATATCAAAGTTAATGGAAGAAAATGAATTTGAAGATGAACTTCCAACTATGACTCAAATTTTAACTCCTGTCATTCCTTAAATTTTCACATCTGACGTTGATTTAGATTCTGAGCCACAGCCTGGACCATCGAAGAAAAGTCGATTACAGTAGCTAGCTAATAAGTGATTACAAATATTATGATGTCCAGGATTACCTTATAAGCAAGATGTCCTTGGAGTAGGTCTACTGGGGATACCACGTAAAAAAACCCACCTACGGACTCTACCTCATAGGTGGCGGGGAAAACGGGGGACCTTTTCTACCTGCTTAACATTCAATAAGTTAAATCTGGTAAGTTCTATGGTAAAGAAAAGAGGAATGAATAAAAAATTCTCACTTTTTTGCTTATAACTTCTTTAGTTTTTAATTTAGGGCAAAAAGTTATATAAATATATTTGTAGGCAAAACAATTTGCTACAAATTATGACCTTACAATTTTTTTGTAAGACGCTTAGTTTCCGAGATATTGCGAAAAAAGTGTTTTCACTCCTTTTTCCAAGATGGCGGCCGGGGGACAAGGGTGGCGACCCCACAAACTTGAGGTTAAGCTTCTATTGACCCTCCACACATGTCCCAAAATAAAATTGCGTCCTCTAACAAATGCAAAGCTCATGTAACATTTCAATGGAGTATAATTGTCGAACTTTATTGTTGTGGGTGACTTTATAGTGATCTGTGAGTCATCTAACGCACAGACTATTATACCATAGACACTAGGTAAATAAATATAAAGTTATCGATTTAAAAATAAAAAAGTTCTATTTAATTAAAGAAAAGTAATACCGCAATGATTATATAAGTGCCGTTTTATTTTGCTTATTTAATTGGGGAGGCCTACGTCCAACAGTGGACTGCGAATGGCTGACGACGTAAATTTGTATTATTAAACCAGCAAACTTCTAGTTTCACAATATTTAATTTATGCTTAATTTAAATTTAAAATATTTAGAGAACAGAATATGCGGCCAAGGCAACATACGTCCAACACGTCCCAGTTAGTAAAGGAGGCAATATAGATATCACGTAATGTGTAAAAGCAGAGTTTGCTGAGAAATGCAACAGTGAGGGTAATAACTCACTTGGAAATAAGTCGGTCAAACAGTCGAGTGAGTGACTCGCAGGGGTTGGATGTTGGGGTTGGAAGGGAGCAATGTTCTCGTTTATGATACGATTAGCTTTGCTTGAAGTCTATACGTGATTGAAGTTATTCTACGTTGAAGGTTTATTTCATACATCAGCATTATAGATATCGATCAGTTAACTGTAAAGTAATATCATAGTATTGACGATCGATTGTATAATCGATTCTTGACTATTATAATAAACTACCTGATCCGAGCCCAATTTGCTGGCCGTCATTAATAGTACACATGCCTCCATGCACACACGCACGCATAATCAAGGATTCAGCATCACCGCACCACCATCGTTTTGGTTATATTCTTGTATCTCACGGAAACAGTGTTACTATCGACATAAAAAAATAACCCAGGAAATAAGCTGCGTTGAGTATCATTTAAATACGTACAGTAGTTTTCACATGATGTCCTAACAGACAAACATAATTAATTTTTTCTCATTCATTGTACAAACTTGATAGAAAACTTGACAGATTTAATATACATATAATTATTTATAGTTTTTTATAGCTGGAGAACAGCAGACAGGCAGACGGTCTATCTGATGGAAAGCGGCTGCTGTCGCCTATGGAAGCTTGCAAGACCAGAGATGTCACCAACGCGTTGCCGGCCTCGAAGAAAGTTTGTGACACCCTTTTTAAATAACCCCATATTGTAAGCGCTATGGGAAAACCAGTGCTGGGAGCTCATTCCAATTCCTTACGGTGCGCAAGAGAAACATTCTAGAGAACTGTAGCGTACAAGACCGCAGCGGTTAAGGAAGTGGGGATGAATGCCCAGCCGATGGCGTGCGGTGTGGTAGTAAAAAGATGACGAAGGCACCATTCTGAACAGTTCCTCAGCACATTTCCCATTGTACAGTCGGACGGAGAGACGTGAAGTCTTTCCGAAGTCTGTGAGTATGGGATTGTTGACAATGCGAACGACTCGACGTTACTGATACAACTGGTAGGCGGCGGGTGCCCCGGCCCACAAATGTGAGCATTACTATGGAGTATGGCCGCATATGGATGCGGCCTCACCTGAGCTTTATAATATATAACTAAAACTAAAAGGTCACTCTCTTGCTTCAAAAACTAAATTTGTGCGGTCCAAAGAGGCAAAACAATTATCTAGATTTTCATCAGTCCATGTTTTGTGGAAATAAAGAATTTGATTAGAATTCAGGCTCTGAAACCACTTTAATGGTTTGTAATTAAGAATATCCTAAACTGTAGGCCATGCATGATTAAGCAAATGGAATTAATGAAGCGAAATGGGTCACAATGTTGAATTAGAACAGGCTGAAGCCTTTCTTTAATCCATATACATACCTTTAAGAATTATGTGCGAATATATTACCTTATAAACAAAATCTTGCTTAATGGTTAAGGCACTTGCGTATCGTTCTGATAACGTGGGTTGGAATCTTAACCCGCATGTCCCACTTTAGCATCTTCGGCTAGACTTAATGTACCTATTGTTACAATTACTATGTGCATATCTAAATAGCTTAGATATGAAACCCACCATTCTGCCTTGGACTAGTGTGACTGGTGTATTTTAAGTTCCTGAGACTTATATCCAGCAGTGATACGTTTATTGGCTGATATAATATTGACTTGGATTAAATCAAATGAAGATGTAACAGAGGCACACAACTAGTTCATCTTCAAAGTAATATTGTTAACTAGATCCCATTTGTGATCTAGTGGTATAAGCATTAACTCGATAACTTAAATGAAACGTGAAAAACGACGTACCGAGTTCTATAACCAGCTGGGTAGACTTCGCTAACGAACAAAAATCTGCCAATAGCCAGTTCTAGTTCAATATGTCTTACTGCTCCACACAACCTATGTCAACAATGTCATAAGACAAACCATAATGTTCAACCAATAGTTTAGCAAGTGAATCATTGATACACAAAAAAGAACATTTTTTTTTATCAATGGAATCAATAGTAGGATATAGAAACCGACCGCAAGTCATGTCACGCCACTCAAAGAAGTCTGTGGTGTTGATAACGTACATTTCTTTCTTGCGATTAATCACTGGATACATGCATAGAAAACACGATACGGAATTCTTAACAAAGAACCGACTGAAAAGTGACAATTATGATCTGTCATGCGAAGTGGATAGAGATAAATAATGTTACATACTGACAAAGAAAGGCGCACCTGGTTTATTGCTCCCCCCCATTCTCCCCCGCATTTTGAGGTCTTTTGTTTACTTCGTATTTAAAATATGCAATTAGACAATAGCCTATTACAATTGTTTTCGACTTTGTTATCCGTTAGCAGGAATAATTAGCCAGGTGGGCAAATTACTGTTTCTCGGAAACTCCAGTGCACGCGGTCGCTTTTTTGTACTGTATAGTTAGTATAAAACAATGCCCGAACGGAGGAGTGGGGAAGCCAAGCGAGGATTATGATACGAGCAAGACGTAGATTCGACAAGTGATATAGTGACGGACTTATAACTATACACATATCACATATTTGTACCTGTTTTATAAGTGTTTGTACAGTTCTAATAATTTCTGTAGTAGTTACAACAGCATTTTAATTCGAGTCCTGCGTAACTCGTAACAATAAGTTCCGCTAGACCAAATATGTTTCAAAAGCACAGTACCACATCAAAATATTACTTTCTCAATAGGGTTTAGTCCTTTAAATCTGTCTAAACAATTCGTATATCTGCGCCCGACTGGGCGTCTGATTGACGTACCCGCGCGGGCCGCAGTTGCGACGCTCCTGACAGCTGTCACCGTCACGTGACCCCAGAGCCGCGACACAAATATGCTTCTCATTTTATTATAACAAAGTTAAAGCAAAACGAAGAAATTGTCTACGAAGTATTTTTAAAAGAGAGGGTTGGTGTTGCTTAACACTAGTGGTTGCTCGTGGCTTCGCCCGAGTAGATTAAAAATAGTCATATTTGAGCAGGCTTTCAAACCTTTTTTACCCCCGTAGGGGTTTGAGCAGACATTGAAACTTTTTTAGGGGTTGAATTTTCAAAAACGTCGCGTAACGAGAAGCAGGTATATAAATTTCCTGCTTCTGACTTTGAAAATGATGGATTTTCATACAAACATTCATCCACTTTTTCATCTCCTTAGGGGTTGAATTTTCAAAAATCCTTAGTTCGCACCTAAATTGTAAAAAGAACCCGAATCAACGTTTTCAGTTTCAAGATCCTAGCACCAGTAGTTCGGGCTGATATGTCAGTCAGTCAATCAGTCGGTCAGTCAGTCAGTGAGGCCAAGCAACTATATATGTTTAGATTAAATGACTTGATCTGCTTTTATATCATTTCATAATCATTGAAATTTGTTTGTCTCTGATTTTTAAATACAATATGTTCTCTACCCGAGAACGCTATATTTTAAGTCAAATTTGAATTTAGAATCGGTAATAAATGCGTTCAAAATAACATCTAATTCATTCTAGAATAGGAACCTCATGTTTTGTTCAACTACATGTAAAAAAACCCTTAATAATGCTATACCTTGTTTTTAACATAAATTTCGGTATGTGTATGGTTATTATTTACTCTATGCGAGTCTAATTTAATTTAAAATTAAAGCTAAATAACTAAAATGAAAAATTCAGCGGTATGCTAAATAAAACTTTAACAATACTCATTCACACTTGACATGTTTGTTATCCGTGATCACGGCTACTGAAAAGTAGCCTAAACGTCGGAATCATAAAAAAGTCTACTAGTTAACTAAAAAAAGTCATTTAAAAATAAATGTAAATCTAGTGTACACAATGATTCGTAAGAATAAATATTCTGTCTGAAAGAAACGAAAAAAGGTAACGACTTGAACTTCTAAAATTATAATTGCTCTGCTTGGAAAGGTCAGGCGTGCCGGGTATTTCGTATTTTCGGCGTACGTCGATAAAGTCGAAGGTTGAGGGTGGGTTAATATTCTTTTCTTTAAGTGCTGCAGATTTATTATTCATTCTTATTAAATATATTTCAAACAACTGAATCTCTTCTTATCTTACTATGCAAGATAAGATTCTTATTTATATAAGTACTTCTTCATCACCCCAGGTGTTGGTAGTTTTACATTAGAAGGCAGTCTGATTGGTTTTCTGAGATAAAAAAAACTTGAGAGGTGTCAAGGGACACCCTGTCAAGGATGGAACGAAGTTCCTTTCGATTAATTAGTGAAGGAATTGTATTATTTTTTTTAAGTTATAATAATATAATAGAAAGACGAAACGAAAATAACTGGCTTGCTTTCTATGAGATAGAGAGAGAGAGTGAGACAGACAGAGAAACACTCACATGTCGCACGGCTTACAACTACAGCAAAAAGTGTCGTGACAACTTTTGGTCTTAATTTTTTCCGTCTAGCCCCCTTTCGCAACGCGCGATAAGGAACTTCGTTCCAAAAGATAGTTTATTTATGGGATAGTCAGAATTTTTCGAGGGCGAATAGCGTCTCTTTTTGTTAACGCTGGGGGCATGCGTTTACGCATATCCTCGGTCCCCGAGAGAGGTCACCGAGGGGTATGTAGGAATCTTGACAGCCAATGCTACACACAAATTTGTGATGATAGAAAAAGTTGCAACCATCGACCGCCAGACTGTCCACTGAAATTTCCAGCGTCCCTCCGCATCATAATGAGGCGCTACGGAACCGTAATCATAGGTATGACAGCCGTGACGCCTTGATGCAACCCGACAAGAGGACGAATAGTGCCTAGATAAAGAAATAATGCAATGTAACCTATATGTGAAAGCTTGCTATCTAAATAAACTAGAGTTATTCACTAGGTTTTGTGCCACGGCAATACCGCGGGGAAAACCCTAGGTCGAAATAAAGAGCTAAATCATTAAAATTGACGCACTATTCTGTAGAGGCAGCTATTTTGGGATTCATGTGCCTATTTTGGCAAAAACAGAACCTTTATGAAATAATCATGTGAATTCGACGAGTTGCTATTACTATTATTGCACATATTAATGATGTATATATTATAGACGAGTATATAATAATAATATGTGGTATCCTTTATTCTCTATTTTTATTCATTTAGGTATAGGTATGTATTGTGTGATATTTATATATTCTATGCATATATGTATTTATTTGCACACCACCGTCATACACTTAAAGTGCCAATCTTTCTTTCATAAAATCCATGGTCTGTTGTTGTCTGGAAGAGATCGGTCTAAAGCGTTAAGGCCGCCCATTGCTCCTACTTTTACTGTTTAATGTGACTACTGTAAATTGTTTAGTTTATGTGTATATGGTGAACAATATAGTGTTTTCTATTCTATTCTATTCTATCCAACTGCCTGTCTTCGTATATCACAGACGTATTTTCTTGGAAACTGCTGAATCTATAAGGACAATAATATGTAGTAATATGTAATCTATGTCACAAGCCACTATATAATCTTGTAGTGAATCTGCGAAAAAGACAAATATTCAGGGGTGGCCACCATACATATAAGCTATGCTATATATAGCTATATTTACATATAGCTGAAGGTTCAATTCTTAAAGATTCATAGACGTTTGGGGTAGTATCGTTCGTTACTCAGCTTTTGAAAATTCATAGGAGTGTTCCTAATGACTTTTAAAGTCAATTTGTGGCTACATATCAGCCAAAGTCGTAAAAATTGTCTGTTACCCTCAAACTTTCGAACTAAGAGATGGAAAAATTAAGGAGGTAGAGCATAAAAAATACAGTAAAATACTTTCAACAAAAATTGGTTTCAACATCTGGGCTCCAATTCTGCTATTACAATATTGTCAGAATTTTCCACCGGTGTCGTCAAAAAGTTCACTTTCTTCCATTTCGATGTTGGTAAGCAGACAACCCAGGTCATGGAAGTGATTGCAACACCAAGACCGAAACCGACGCGTTGTCAGATTTTGTATGAAATAACAACTGTTATGGCACCAGTGGTCGTTCATTCTGACGATACTGTAACACCAGAATTGAGGTCCTGGTGAGTAGTTTGTGAGGTATGGCGTATTGTCAATGAAATGGCTTATGTAGGGTTTCATATCCAAATCCTTTTTATCCGTGCAGGAACTAGTAAAGGCTAATTCCTACGGCTAGGCAACAAAAGAACCTACAGCTGGATGGTAAAGCATTTGCCTTTCTGAATGGCTACCACCTGGTCTAGAGTATGCCGCCTTAACAACCTTGAGTTGTGTCCTGTATTAATGACCAAGTTCTGGTCGCCCTTCGAGGCCGATTCTGGTTGCAAATGTCATTGTGATATAAAAACTTTCTGTTTGTCGACTGAAGTCACTAGACGGATTATATATACAGTGTAAACCTTATGTAACTACACTGAAGGGATTGTACATTTTATGGCGTTATAGAGAGTTGTCGTTAAATGGAGAGTAGTCTGTTATTTTTGTCTGACGTCTTTTGCTTTACCAGTAATTTTGTTGTATTTTTTACTTATTTTATTCATATCTTGCGGTATTGAGGCATCTTGGTGATAATAAAAGGAAGTACTTATAAATTTCGGAATTTCGTAGAAATTTCGTTATGCATGATGCCGACAGTTACGTTTATTACGGGCTAGGATAATAAAGCGACAAAATAACGTACACAGCTGCGCAGTTTTTACTAGTTCTGGCAACTTAAAAGGTACTTGTTATTTCTTAATTGTTGTCGTCATTGAGAGTGGGTGCAATGCTATATAGAGTGTATCATTGTATGGAAGATAATCTAAACTAACCAAAGCGAAGTGATTTTGACGCTTAAGGGAGTTTGTCGTTAAATCGAGTGACGTTACACGGAGTTTACACTGTATTTTTCGCAATTAATAGTACTTCCTTATTCAATTTCTATTCGATGTTTATTGCAATACAAAATTAAACCCATACTACGAGTACACTACCGTATATCCAAACAACTAGCGTCATCAAACTACCCGACTAATCGCGCTATTGTCAAACGTGTCCATTGTGAGCAACCGCAATATATCAATGATATTTTACTGCGTTCTGTTTGTTTCAACTATTTGTTTAGTGGGACCTTTCCTTAATGGTCCATAGTATTATACTGTTTGGAACAACCGATATTTATTGTTTGCCTTATTTGTGTTTGTTGTAACATTTTATTCACATGAACTAGTTATTTCAACCCTATTTGCCTATTGATTTTTAAACGACTGCAATTCCCTTGAGAATGATTTCTCTTTATGCCGAATTCATCTCAGAGACCAATCATTGACATACCAAGGTGTAGTGTAAAATTTGGTATTTAAGAAAAAATACATATTTTATTTTATTTTTATTTTATTGCATGAGTTCAGCAGACAGGTCGACGGCCCACTTGATAGAAAGCGGTTACCATCGCCTATAGACATTTGCAACACCAAAGGTGCTACAAATGCGCTGCTGCTCTTTTAAGGGAGACGAGCCTGGTCACTAATGCCGGAAAACAACTCAAGGTTGTTATGGCGGCATACTTTAGACCAGGGGTGCTAGCCATCCAGTCGGGCAAATGCTCTACCACCGGGCTGTGGGTTGTTTTGTCGCCTCTTACGACAGGCCGCCCGGCCGCAGGAAATTGTATTCTGTCTCTGTTCCTGCACGGATAAATAACAGAACATAGTCATTCTCGAAGAAAACTAGGTAAGTGACTGTAAAATGACGTGATGCTTTTTATTATATAACAAAACGCTGAACATCTAGATTTTGTACGAGCGTAGCAAGTTATTAAGTCACAATGTCTTTAACGATTCACATTGATTGTGGTTCAAACAGTAATTAGAATTCTTTCTACCATGATATTTTAAAAGTATCATAAGGTATTTTAAAGTTCGCTTTTGACATGAAATTAATTCAGAATTTATCGTATAATGCATTATCTACCCAATTCTGCTGTTGGCTTTCAACTAACTCTTACAATTGTGAAAAATCAAAATTCATCTGAATATCCATTGAATAATTTTTGAAAAACTAAACTTTGTGCCTACCCCGCAAGGGACCTGGCGTGAAGTTATGTATGTATGTAGTTTTTGAATTTTGGCGTATTTTAGAATAATGCTTCCACAGGCAAATGACTAAAACATCTACTATTTTCGTCATTTTTTGTCACCTCTATTGATTGCTTCACAGTTTGTTTTTTTCTAAATGACTAAAATCCTCAATAGGTACATTATTCATTAGAGCTACTTATGTATTAAAATACATGAATTGTAATGGAATACGCGACAAAGTACACAGAATAGAGAAATTTCTTATGCAATTATCGTGGGAACATTGTTGTTCGGGAGATGATGGACCGATAAAAATTGTTATTGTTCCATCAATACTACATCGACCTCTTTGGAATCATATCTGCAGCACGATCGTTATCTTTTATTATAATTATAGATTTCTTTTGTTGTTATGTCTCTACTTCAACTGCAAAATGACTCAAAAGTTGAGCAGATCGTGATTTTAGCCATATAACTCCAAGAACTTTGATAGAATATAATAATAAAGTTTATGATCCTTACACTTGGTGTAGGTTTGTGTTCGACTACAATCTGAGATGGCCTAGAAAGGAGCATTATGACTTATAAGATTCACACAAGACTTCAAATCCCGTGTAAGTCCTAAGTTTGGAGATAATAAATATTTTTAATAAAATAATTTTAATCTCATAATCTTTTAATTCGGTACATGTTGTCAATAGTTCTCCAATGAATTTAATGATTCCATTCTCGAGAAACATTTTTATTATTAATTATGGAGATCGACATAAGCATTAGAAACTAGTTATAGTACTAGAATCAATAATTTTACTGTTAATTAAATATAAAGTTTTAAATAAATAGAATACTTTTTTATTTGGTAAATAATAATTATCATAAAATCTAAATCTTACACGAGTTAGGACTCTGTAAAGCGTTAATATTTTTATTAAAAAAAAATAACTCCAGACTATCACAAACCCGGAGTCAAGCTCATAAACACAGAACAGAGTAAATATATAAGTTCGTTTAAGGAAACTCCACCGGGAACCCAATTCAAGAACTTTAAGCTTTAATGAATTAATGCACCAAAGCTTAGACTACTAGGCTGATGAACTAAATTGGGACGAGAATGATATTGGTTTTAAACATTTCAAACTCATTCTAAGAAGAATCCAAAAGTCTTTTTAAATCACTACAAGTCGCTTGCCAATCACTTGAATGGAGCGTCAGGCGACCTCAATGCCAGTTTTTCGCATGAACGCACACCTGTTTAGGGTCAAATAGCTTGACTGCTTTACTGGGAATCAGTTTCACTATTACATTATTATTTTTAATGCTACATGTTTCAATGTTGTTTGCGATAATCGATTTATCTTTCCCAGACACTTTTATTTAGTTGATGTGTTCCGACTGTCGTCTTTTTTTTTTATTGTACTACAATCTACAATAGGCTCGCGTTTGACCACAATCTCGCCCTGTGTGGAGGGAAGATATGGTCTAGGATAGAGCACGATTACCTAAAAGATACCTATTCACACGGGACTTGAAAACACTCAGGTTATAAGTATCGGGAAAAACAGACTCAGGCAATGAGTTCCACTCCCTTGCGGTGCGTATCATGAAGCTAGATGCAAAGCGCTTCGTTCTTATAGGTGGAATATCCGCCATATATCGGTGCCGCATGCAAGTGCATCTGGTTGTCCGATGATAGGATCAGATCGAAGAGCTCAGCTGCACACTCTCCAAAGTAAATCTGATAAACTGGTAACCCTGGGTCGATGTTCGAGAGTTTGCGTTTTGTCGTCGAAAAGCTGGTCGTTGCCAACCAGCCTCTTGGCTCTCCCCTCAATCGACTCTAGTGCTTCAAGTTGATATTTGGCTGAGCCATCCCAAAGGTGAGAGCAGTACTTCATACATGCTCGTACTTGTGTTTGTGTACCACTAGCAGCTGTCCAGATGTGAAGTACCTAGTCTATATATGTAGGTATATTTTTTTATTGTCCGAGTACATCAGACAGAATGACGAACACTTGATGCAAAGTGCTCGCCGTCGTCGCCTATTAAGCAACATGCCGTTCAGTGAATACGATTAAGAATAAATTTTTTAACGAACCTAGGATCTCTGATTGAAGTATTGGATATTTCACCAATTTGGTGAATTTATTATGCCAGAAGTTACCAGACGTCTAAACCCTCGTCATTATTAGATATATTTTAGTGCCTGGCTCGAACTTTAACATTTCGGAAACAAAAATTTATGCCCATCCAAATTGCCGAATTGGATTTTTGATCCCAAAAATAATTGGGGGGCAAAAATTCACTGTTGCTGAAAAAGGCTTTTAAACCTCGTATGACTAAATATTATATACGAGGAATAGGACATTACGCATTTACCCCAGAAAATGGGATAGTTTTTGTAGGTTACGATTAAGAAATTTACGAGAAAAGCCGCATGAAAAACTCTAATTAATTACAAATATTAAATTTACATACATTGCCAGTTAGTTGGTTGCCCGTCTGGATGACTACCACTCTTGGCTTAGAGTATGCCGCCATAATAAATTTGAGTTGTGTTTAGCATCAGTGGGCAGGTTCCAGTCCCACCCTTAGCGGCCAGGGGCACAGAGGCAGTACTTTTGGTGTTGCAAGTGTCCATAGACGATGATAACCACTTTCCATCAAGAGGGCCGTCAGCCTATCTCCTATAATCCAGCAATAAAAATAGTTACGGATGTTGTATTATAATTTTGACTTGTGTAAAAACTGATAAATAAGTATACCTTTTCTATCGAAGTTATATTCTTTTAAAAATAATAAAGTTAAGAATATGCAAAACGTATATTATTTTGGAAAGACGACGACAGATAATTAATAATAGTAATACTACGTAATAATGATAAAATAAATATATATTATTCCTGGAGTTTGTTACGCCGCTTCTCATATCTAATCTGTAAGATGCTATTTTGAAATAAATACATACAATTCAATTATATTTGTGTACAAAAATAATTAGAACAAACAAGTTGGGGGTAGGCTAGGTAAGAAGTTTAACATTACTCATTGTCACTTGACAGCTTTGTCTTTCGTGATTAAGGCTACAGAAAAAAAACACATCCGTTTTCATAAGAAATAAACACATGGTTCAGCGTGCACTTGCGTTTTTAGACCATTCACCTCTCTTTTCTTTTCTTTCACCATATCCCAATTATTTGGGGTCGGCACCATATGTCCTTCCACACTCCTCTACTCTGACATATATTTTCTTTCACACCACTTATCCTCATATCAGCCTACACACAATCCATCCATCTTTCTTTTTACACCAGTCATAGAGTATTAAAATAAAAACGAATGAAATCGCGACAGCAGGTAGTTTATTTAAAAATAATAAACATAATGATGTACGCACCATGATTAAATGCAGATGCTTTAAACAGAAACGGCTGGGTCAGAACCGGATCTATTGTTACATCTCAGTATAAAACCGGTCGAAACTCTGATAACTTCCGGAGCAAGAGAAATAAGTCGTAGACTGTCGTTTCTTGTTGTTCTTTTTGTTGGGTTCACATGCCGGGCGTTTTTGTTCATTTTAGTTGGCTGCGGACGTATTTGGTCTCTCTTCAACAGTGATGCTTTATTGCTTGTTTTTGGTATTATTGGGGTTATGTTGATAGATCATTTGTTGGTGTCTACATACCAATAAAATTTGAAACACTTCGAATATGTATCTATTGGTACTGGACACATATTTGTGGTTTTCGGGGTTAACATTCTAGGGAACTAAGGCCTTGGGGACGCGAGGCTTATCAACTTTATCGAAGTCTCGCGTAATCAAAAGCTAGCCTGTATTTTGGGTAACACATACAAATTCAAATGTTTTTATTCAAAATATGTTCCACCGAAGAACCCTTTTTGAATCTTATCCAAGTTAAAATATTATTTTATTTCTTATTCTGTACTATATGTACGTCTATGTATGTACCTAACTAAATTTACACCGCTTCGCAACGTGTTATTGTTAAGTGGTTTTTTTAAGGAGAGAAGCGGCAAGAAAATCCCCAACAACACGTCTAGCTAAAAATTGTTTATCTTCAATAGCGTTGCCATACACATCTAGCGTATTGGGAACGCTTTCCACCGACATACAATGATCTGGAGTACATGTTATATTTGTAAATATGTATTTATATTTTTTTATAGTTTTGCTTAAGTGTATATTAAAGTAATTGGTTGAATTTTAAAACAATAAAATAAAATTAACAGTGAGTAATATGTATGTTATCCTAAGGCATGGAAAACTACACCAGCAAAATCATGGCATTTGGCGTCTCTAACTCAAATGCGGCATCATTTGAGTTGGAATTCTGACCGAAAAATCATGTACATCTTAGGCACTTTTTTGACCTGTGTGTATATTGTTACAATTACCACGTGCTGATGGTGAAGGAAAAATCGCTCAATGTAATGAAATTTCTACATCGAAATTGCTGATATGTCAAACCTGCCAAGCCGCCTTGGATGCGTGGGGGAATTTGTACCCCTAAAAAATTGGGAGTGTCCAGCCCAGCAATGAGTATGGGTCGATATTATTATGGAACACTGTCCAGTAAAGCCTTATATTCATGAAGAAAATTCGACAGATTCTGTGTGAGTCTTCTGAGTGATTGAATGGCCTTTGCCGACCTAAGACATTGAAAGGCACAGGTTCCGATTCCTGGCAAGGTTTTCGTAAACGAACTTACACTACTACTAACATTCATGTTGTCTCTAGGATCGGCCCCAGAGTAGTCAATTATATGTACCTATATTACCCATAATACAAGCGTAACTTGCTTAGTTTAGCGTACTATTATGAAGTTATTTCATATATCAATTGACAACAGCTGATATATGAAAACTACACCAAGGGAATCTTTAAATCCTAAAAAAATAAAACAGAAAACTATTATCTAGAAAAATTCCAATGACAGCCTGTGCGTATGAGCGTTCGTGACTGTGTATATGTTATCTGCAAATACGATGTGATTAGGTATATGTGTATATATGTGAGTATATATATGTTTATTATGAACCAAATTATATATATATATATGTGTGTGTGTGTGTGTGTGTGTGTGTGTGTGTGTGTGTATATATGTGTATAGTATATACAAATATACTATATACATATACGTCACTATAGGAACGATGGATAACACACGTATCACACGCAAACCTCATAGGTTTAAGTGGTATCTTATTACTATTTTGTGATGTAAAAAAATATTATGGATAAATAAATACTATTATTTTAAGGAAAAATGTAAATAAGTATATACGTTCGTAACTGGGAAGTGGTACTAGACGAAATATTATCTAAAGTGGTGGAATTGGTACCAGCAATGCTATACTTTAGTCTAGACTTCAGCCAGGCATAAAGAACTGAGAAAACAGGATATTAGCATTAAACAGGGCAATCGGCACAAAGGAAATAGCACTTTGTATTATTCGGAGAAAATTGAATTATCTTTCACTCTATTGAACAGTTTGTTGTCATTTCTTTAGGGTGCAGTTATTTACTTTTAAATTTAATGTAATGCATTTATTTCATACAAATAAAATATAAACAAAGACAAACGGGCTTTATAATTAATGTATTGTATATATGTGAATATGAGACAGTAGATATAATTATTTACTTGTAATATTTCTTTATATGCAGAATATAACTTACCTAACTTAAACATACATAAATCGAATACATTTTATTATTACTAATTGTCTTATATGGAACTTATCAAAAGGCAAAAAGAAAAGCCAAGCGTATCATAAATAAATAAAAGGTGTAAGTCATAAAAAATATATAAATAAAAGTATATTTTAAAATATTACAGTAATAAAACAGTCGAACATAAATTGTGTAAAATTTGCAACACAAATCGCAATGCAGTAGAATCTAGTGCAGAGCTTTTTGTGCCGGGGTTAAAAGAAACCAACTTATTAGCATATTCCATAGATTTCCTACCCCTTTCTAAAGGGAAATAGAGAAAGAATTTAACAATAAACGTTGCACTGTATCTAAAATGTAATGTTGACAACGCATTACCGATTAAAGCACAATGTTACATAGGATTTATCGAAATAATTCTATCTTACAATACGACGTTTGATGTAAACTGTATTTCACTAAACACAACCACATTTAATGTAAAAAGTCACATTCTGTTTATTGTATTCACTGTTTTTGTATATTAAGACACATTTGCGGATAGTTTTAGTGAAGAATTAAGGAGTATTTTTGGGTTATTTTGATCTGTATCGTCGGGACTGTCCATGACGCGCATGCTAGCGCGGTGCGCGCACTCTACTGAACCAAAGTTCGTAGATACCCGGGCGAGGGTTCTTTCGCCCCGGCCGGCAAATGCTTCGTTCCTTTACACCGTATTGGATCAAGCCACAGATAAGACTCAAGACTGTTTCTCATACATAGAATACAAATGTATTTCTAAGCTGGTATTGCCAGTGTTTAAGTACGTTCCAAATTACGAAGAGAGTATTATCAGTTTGAGCAGTTTGTTGCTGCTCTCTCAGCTTGGTATTGGTTTTATATCTGTTGATAGTAACAGGTGTTAATTGTAGTGCTCTAGGAAAACGGGGGAGGCATTATTCAATATTAAAAAGGAGCATGTGCCAAGCATTCCCAGTGTGAATGAAATACCAAAACCGTAACAGTAAAGCAATGATAAAAAACTAAAAAAAACACGCTTTTATAAAAAATCCAACTAAAAAAACAAAAAATAAAATTTAATATAATATAAAAAAGCGTGGGGTGTATTCAATTAATAATATAATATCTTAAAAAGCGCTTTGAATACACCCCACGCTTTTTTATATTATATTAAATTTTATTTTTTGTTTTTTTAGTTGGATTTTTTATAAAAGCGTGTTTTTTTTAGTTTTTATAAACTATTATTTATTTTTCATTTTTTAGTTGATTTTTGTTTAAATGTTTTTAAATACAAGCTTTTGAGATCCTGCATATCATGTAGCAGCAGAGTGCTAGCCAAGACAAGTAAAACGAGCCCAAACACGACGGGTCTATCTTGTTTAGTACAGGAGTTCCTATGGCCACCTTCCGTCTCCATCATCAGATCAGCTCCATGGTACCATATTATTGCATTGTCACGCGATATAAACATACGGGCCCAAACACGAAGGGTCTATCTTGTTTAGTACAGGAGTTCCTATGGCCACCTTCCCACTCCATCATCAGATCAGCTCCATGATACTATATTATTGCATTGTCATCGACCTTTGACAGGTGTGCAAAGTATGAATTAAATCTGATCGTTCAAAGTAGGACAAAATCGAGCTCAAAGGGGTCGGTTACAGACATACTGACATACAAGTGAAGCTAATAAAAGCGTGTAATAAAGCGTGTAAAAACTACGACGGTGGCACCAACTCAGAGTTGAACAGTACAGAGCGTAGAAACACTTATTCTTACAGCTGATAAAGTCAATGTCTCTTCGAAGGCTGAGAGGTTCGAAATTCTATACTGTTTACTTTGTATGTTAGAAATGTAAAAGACAAATCGGTTCACAATGTATTTTTTATCAGAAAATGATTTTCCTAAATAGGTATGTAGTTGAGGATTGAAAACAATACCGAGACCAATGAGGATCCTAATAGTGAAGGTGTCGAAATTGTTAACGTTGATAAACTGAAATATATTTTAATAAAAATATTGTCACTCATAGTTAATACTTACGTACGTCATAGTGGCAAGATATTTGATCAATTAATTTAATCCAGTTGTAACAGCCAATAGTTGTTACGAGAACATACATAGATATGGAACAATAGTAACGGCCACAAAGGCATAAATAGTTTAAATGTTAAGTTAGTATAAATAGTTTGCTGCATTATGTTCTAAATGTTATGAAGTAACTAGTATTCATACCACTTTCGTTTCGTATCGAGATTTCGTATTTCAATACAAAACTATTTCCAATTAACATAAAGAGAACGAGAAAATTCCACTAAACTTTATCAAAAACATTTCTGCGTAAAACGAATCCTTGTAGAACATTGTAGGGCTATATCGCTATCTCGTTTACTCAATCGCTTACAACAAAGTGACAGCGCTGCGTATTTCAACCCTGTATCTACCCTTCTCATTGCAGGGTTACTCAGCCACCTTACATTGACCCCTTTCGCTGTGCTAAATGTACATCTGTGTTAACAGAACATAGTTCGTTTATATTGGATGCGAACAATTCGGTATCCAAAATACCTTGATCTTTACGCGTGTAATATATTGGATGAAAAGCGTCAGCGTAATATAGCTCTTGAGATAATGGTCCTGGATTTAGGGCCAGCAAATTAGGTAAAGGGAAGAAAAAACCGTCGGAACGTCAGGTTTATTGACATTACCAGGGCCATAATTAAGGATTAGTTGGAGCCCTACAACTTATCGACAGGCAGTATAATTGTAAAACCCGTGCGATTTTATTTTCTATTAGAAACGGCCTATTGGATGTATAATAACCTGAGTACAAATTCGGAAATAATTGTTGATTAAAAAAATGAGTTTTCATTCAAATTATGTCCAAGTAATTCCCCTTTATGAACACAAGCCTTTGACGTTTCACTGTTTCGGGGGCCTAAAGCTGCCGTTTTCTCAAATTCGTATGACGAACATAACAAGTATCAAAATACGTTGGAACTTTGTGCTATGTATGTAGGTATGTCTACCAGTATACCTAGTATATACACGAGTCAACTTCACTATTTTCCAAAAGCAGCCGCTATATGTCTCTGGGTCATTTCACATGGAATAGAAATTACCCACCAACGTTGTGGACGTGTGGATTTCTTCATAGAGTTTTTTTTCGCCGGTACATAAAATGAAAAGTCACATAGTGGGCTTATATTTGTAAGAGAATCAAGGAAACTGGTGTAGCTCGCATAATTAGTAAGCTGGAATAGTAATCGGTGGATCACATTTGTGGCAGAACGTCGGCTGACGCAGCTGACGGGTCCTCATGTGAAGACGCCGTCTTAGCCTTCCTAGTGTAGGGCGCCCTCTAGAGCGGTGGAAGCTAAATGAGGAAGGCCCGTGACTAGGATGCATAAATAGTAAGAACATAATGCAGTATTGTCGTGTTGGGAGAGTGCGATATAAGTTTTTGACACCAAAGCTCTTAGGTCCAGCAAACACTCGTGCTGAATTATATATTGTTTTTAGAAATAAGCAAATCTTTGTCATAATTATGTATCCTGGAAGGTACGAGCACCTGGGCCAATGTGTGATGCGAACTCGAGGAGGCCAACATCCAGCAGTAGACTGCGAATGGCCGAGGTCAAATGTTGGCTTTCATCGTCTAACAAAAATCGGGGGTATTATGATGCTGTAAAGACCAATTTGTGTGAAAAACAAACAAACTCTGACAAACATCAACGGTCGTAACGATTTTACTTGCAGAACAGTAACAAAAGCTGTTGGTAATTTTTCTAAGAAAACGCAAAATAATTATTTTTTTCTTCCTTTCTGAGTTGCTAGGTACTTACATATTTTAGAGATATCTATTATAGTAATAATATTTTGCAGCTTTATACCAAATTAATCATTTATTATTAAACCATGTCTTATTTTAAATCCATCAGTCCCAACTTCCTTTGTTAGTTTTAATGTACAGTCCTAGATGTCGCTGTTTTTAATACATACATGCATGTTATCACGCTTGTTTCTCATTGGAGTAGGTAGAGGGCACCCGCCGCGGGCAGCGGTACGAGTGGGTCCCTGAGGAAAGGGCTGTCATCCGCCGTTATTCCGTCTCCATCCGTCTCTCCTCCTGCGGGGGAATTCCAGCCGCCCACGCTGAATTAGAGTCTGATGACACCAGAGGCTATGTTTCCTCCTGGCAGTGGATGTGGCCCAAAGGGCTTCCGCCTGCCGTTTTCGTTTTTCCGTATCCCTGGCACAAGACGCAGGAGGGAAGATTAGTAGGTTTCCCTGACTGTGGCGTGGTAATATCATTTTTTGCTCTTGGTCTAATACCACCCCGAACTGGCATTTCCCCTCGTAAAAAAGGCAGAGAGCGCAGAGGCAGTGGTTGCTATGATCCTGACAAACACTTCACTCCATCTATAACTTGCATTGATCTCTTCATACATACACGTTCATTTGAATACTAGGGTCTTTCCGTGCCTTCTTCCACGATTGACTTGAAACTCCTGCGAGATTTCCGGGACACAAAGTCCCATATCTATCGCATTAGCGGAAACTTTCAGAATATGCTAATTATGCACCTGAACTACTACAAACAGCTCCCGGGAAAAATCCTGTGGGATTTTAGGAATGAAAATCACACATTTTATTAAAAATGATGTACTATCGATCGGTGAAAAAATGACATACGAATTTTTTTCGTAATCTGGCCAATTTAAATAATTTCTAGAAAAAATCCTGCTGAATTCCCAGAATATAAGTAGCGCAGATTTTAAGTCTACGAATTTGCTGTCCATTAGTTCTTCTTCGAAATCTGCCAAGTAGTTTTTACGTGAATCCCGATTAAACAAATAAATCGATAAATAGACAGAAATCTAAAATGCTGCGAGTTCTCCATCGTTTATATAGTGTACTCCAGTTGTTTTTTTTAAATAGCTTCAACTACACTTGTACAAAAATAACATTTCAATAAAATCGGTCCCTCCGTTTAGGAGTTTAGCGGCGCCACCTACCGGGTTAGCTGCAATCGGGTACCACGAATTAGGTGAATTATTTCTGCGTGTGTTCAAGTGGATCCCAGGATGGTTTATATTCAAATTTGAACCAGGTAGTTGGTGCTGCAATCGGTTTTAAATTTTTTATTATTTAAGGCAGGACAACAACGTCTACCGGGTACAGCTAGAATTAAATAAAAGCCAAAACTACAATGTTAATACCCATTTTTATTGTCTTATAAAATTCGATTAAATTTTGACATATTTGTGATATAGATTTATAAAAATGTATATATTTTGTCTAGGATAGGTACTTATATAACTAACGATATATTTATAATGTGTATACAACCACTAAGTTTATACAAAAATACACTTGTCCTAAAATGACTGGTATGCAACTTTCGCATATAAAATTGCTTTAATGGGATTCGTTATCCCGTACTTCCACCGAGAACTATAAAATACCACTTTATACTAAGGGATCCTAAATACTGCTTCTTTCGCATATATCAAACTAGATGGCGTAAAAGTCAAATAATTCTCATTTGATATTTATATCGCTTGGAATCCAAACACAATAGATGTCACTTTTTTCAGCTTCAATATATTTTAATAGCTGTGTATTCTGAATCTATAGGAAGTTTGCCGGATCCCCACAAGAAAATATTATTATTGAATTTATTGTTACAAATCTCAAATTAAAACATTAATCTCAAAAACTTAATAATTTTAAAAGAAAGTATACAAAACAATACATCACAGTAAAAGTTTCAAAAAACAAGATCGTGTATGATATGGTAACATAATTTAAAGAATGTTTGTTCAGATCCTGCAGCATTCAAGTTAATACATTAAAATAAATTAAAAAGAACGTATTTACAATTATTTTTACCTATGACTACATAAAGCTCAGTATGGATGGATACATCGTACTCGAATAAAAATTTAGTACCATTGGCCAAAAATAACATTGACGTACTAGAAACTCATGAATTTTCGGCAGTCAAATAAGCTATTTTAAATAGCTTAAAGAAGTTATACGCTTAAGGCCCATATCTTAAAACTATACTCATGCGCAATATGAATTTTGATATGATAGGCCACCAAAATTAAATAACTATTTGAACGCACCATAGTGCACCGTTTTTTCTGTAATATGGACCTAAAAAACACATATTTAACTAAAGAAATTGAAACAAAAAAAAAGAATAAATTCATGAGGTAGATTTGATTATGATGTAAAAATGAAATAAGTAAAAGATAATGGTAGCCAAAGTGAAAGGAATTGTAATCATCAAAATGTTTTCTACATAATCATGATTGTTCAGAAAGGAGTGATAAGATTTCAAAGATCAAGAGAAACTGATAAACATTAAGTATGGAAATAAATGTATTTTAGTATGTAATCGAAAGGTTACCAACTGTTAAGGAGATAATTTTTTTAGAAAAAAAGACATTTAGAATAGTCGTGCTATATAAAATGATTACTGTTTATTAATATTTTAGAACTAAAATTGAAGTAGTGTATAGAGACATATTCGCTAGAGTTAAAATTAGAAGAATGAGAGCAGAATAGACGAAGGTTAGTAGATGTATAGTGGGCATACCATTTGATTGTTAGTTTCCATTGAATAATTATTGAAATATTCTATTGTGATTTTTGCTTTACTCATATAGCTCATAATGGTATCCAGGTACTTATTTACAAATTATTTCTTTACCTTAAACTATATTCTAGAATATAGCTCACAGTGGCCAAGTGATATCTCAAGTTTTAGAAATAATCACTCCTCCACTGAGTTTAAAGACTGTACATGATTTTAGAGATATATTTGGAAATTCTTGAAGATGTTTTTCACTGTCTACTATATCTATGCCTATTTTGATTCTAGTTCCAATGTTATTATTTTTTTATTATTATTCAGATCATCTAAAAATATAATTAGTGACAATTGAATAAAAAACAGTTCAAAAATATCCAAAATCTCCTATTTAATAACTATGACTAACCTAAATAAGATTAACTTAGGCTATTGCACTTTATCTTTCTCTGTATCTTGTAAACTGTTCGTGTAACCATTCATGACATGTCCATTTGTGAATCCATTTTTAACATGACCATTCACACATCCATTCATAACATGTCCATTTAGATCACCATTTTTGACAAGTCTGTGTGTTAAGTCTCCATTGACTAGTTTTTCTGTCATGACAAAACCGTTTAGATTACCATTGGCATGTCCGTTAGCTATGTAACCATTTTTGATATGCCCATTAGAAAGATCTTCGTTTTTGATATGCCCGTTCGCAATTTCGCCATTGGTGATCATTTCGCTCTTCAAGTTTTCGTTCTTGACATGGCCGTTCGTGATCGTGTTGTTATTGGTTTCAACTTTACGTGACGGCTTCTTATATGCTTGCATGTAGAAGTTCATAAAGAGAACGATAAAGATCGTTGAATGTACAATCAAGAACAAAGCGATGCCCCTGCAAATAAAAATATTTATCAAATTATTTTCATTTTCTGATTTGACACTAAATTTGTCGACAATTGGGGCTAATAATTTAAACATGTATCAGAAGTAAATTCCTAAGTTTGTGTAGACGTTACGTACATAAATTATAAAATAGATATAAAAGTTGTAAGGGAACTATTGTAGAAATATATTAATTTATAAAGATTGTCATTGATTATATTCTTTTTCTATGGTAATTGATATAATTATGTATACTACAATTTAAATGTCCTTCAAACAAAAAAGAAAACAACATTTAATTTTAAAGAATAAAAGTTAATTACTTTTTCACAAACAAACAAAACAAAATAACAAAATATACAGGTTTTTTTTATAAAATTTCTTGCGTAACTAACACTTACGCCATCTATATTAGTTTAAGCCTTTCAAGGTTCTATAAAATGTCAATAGATGGCATTACTTTCTTATTTCATGATCACGTTTCCGAGATGTTCTTCTTAATTAACTTTGTATACAATTTTGTTATGCAGATTATCAGTCTTAAACAAATTTATTTTTTATCCAACGAGTTGTTTACTAACTACTAAATTTCAAACTAAAATGTAATATGCTATTGGAATAAATAGACACAGAAATATCGTAAGTTCAAAAGATAATTTCTTATTACCTCGGATAGCCACAGTCGTTGACCAAAGCACTGATTGAATGGAACAGCACAATGAAGAATTGAGCCTGAAAAAGAATTAAACCAAATATTAATAAAGTTTCTATGCTTGAGAGACGCAGACATAAACTAGTTGTCACAGGGATGAATATGCTTTGCTTCCTGTATTGTTATTTTGTGACAAGCTATCGCTAAGTCCAAGTTGCATTTGTAACGTTCACTTCGGAGCTTAGGATCTTAGTTTTTAATACGCTTTTATTAGCTTCATACGTATGTTAATATGTATCTAACGGAATCTTTCAAGTTAAATTTGATCGACTTCCCGGTTTCCGATTGAGCTGAAATTTTGCACGTATGTGTATATCGCGTGACAATGCAATACTATGGTACCATGGAGCTGATCTGATGATGGAGTCGGAAGGTGGCCATAGGAACTTCTGTACTAAACAAGATAGACCCGTCGTGTTTGGGCTCGTTTTACTATTCTTGTCTAGCACTCTGCTGCCACATGATATGCAGGATCTCAAAAGCTTGTATTTAAAAACCTTTATAAAAAATTATTTTTACATAACGTTCCATTTTATCATAAGATTGTATTTAATTCTTTTTTCAAAGTTTCCACGGAGAAGGGAATTCAATCACTAAATAATCTCAAAAAATGAAAAATAAATAATAGTTTAAAAAAACTAAAAAAATACGCTTTTATAGAAAATTCAACAAAAAATTAAAAAAAAAAATAGTTAAAAAAATACGCTTTTATAGAAAATCAAACTAAAAAATAGATTTTTGTAATAAATTTAAATGAAATATAGTGTAAGAAAAAATGATTTTATTGTAAAAAAAGCGTGGGGTGCTTTTCAGGATATTATCAAAATAACCCTTCTACTCATATCTGCTCATAAAATATTTATAACTATTGATACCATGCACCCCACGCTTTTTTTACAATAAAATATTTTTTTCTTACACAACTTTTAATTGAAATTTATCAAGAAATAAATCTATTTTTTAGTTGGATTTTCTATAAAAGCGTATTTTTTTTAGTTTTTTTTCTTTTCTACTTCACGCGGTCTTCGTCATCTCAATGAGTCTGTGATTGAGACGCGTATCATCCCTTACTATAGCATTTCCAATCCTTTTTCTGTGTTTATTAGCGGCTTCATACTTTTAAATTAGTTCCTGGATTTCTTTACATAATTAGTCTTAGTCTTAATTGTCAAGTATAAATAAATAAATTTTATCACAAAAGAATTAAACTCTAAATGCAATTTATATGATTAAAATTTATTTAATTATGTATTGTAGTAGTTTTGTATTTAAATTTTGTTAAAATAGTACTTGATTAGAATTATTTTAGTTTCACGATCAATTATTAATTGATTGTCGTTTAATTTTGCTTTTTAAGTCTCCTTGGAAACCGGGTTGCTTGGGAGAGATCGCTATAAGCGATAGGGCCGCCCATTGTCCTAATTCAAATGTATCCATATTAATTGTCTTGGTTTAATTTTAGAGTGAACAATAAAATAAAGAGTTTTTATTAATTCATTCAAAATCTAAATGGTTATCATATCTGTAATAAATATTTATTTAATTACTAGTCGCTCTTTTGCTGTCTAATATTCATGCAATAAGACGTATATGTGTCTATGAATATATACATTACAAGTGATAAAATCAAAACTACTAAGAAAAGGGTAGAAATTGCATAACGAGAGATATTTGATTTATTAAATTTGCACCATTACAAGGAAGGTAAGGATTATTTTATGATAAAGTTTAATTTGTTGGTGTTGCCAACAACAAGTTTGTCGATAATTGAACGACAAATAGCTACAACATAAATAATAAGTACCAAAAATCCCATAATAAACAAATGCTTTTATTCGGTATTCGCTGCTTTCCTTTACTGGTTTATAGGAAAGTTTTCAGACAGTACATGGTTACAGTACCATAATGCATGCATTCGATTAAGCATTTAAAGCCACTTTCACATTACTTTTCATAAATACTATTATAATTAACTATGATGCATCTATAGAACTAATTAATGTCTGAAACCGACTGCCGGAGATTACCTTTTCTAAACTCTAATATATTATTATTAGCAGTTCATTATCCTCCAACTGCTGAGTTCCGGTCTGCATATGTCTAGGAAGTTTTTATGAACAAGGCGAATTTCGATTGAAAAGTAACTACCGCGGGGAAAGCGTGGTGGAGGTGTATAGGTTTCGCCATGGGTGCCACGAAGAATTGGTATTGCCCCCCATTGAGTTGTGGATCCCCACTAAAACCCCTCGATTTTCCTTCTCTTTTATGCCAGGGATAGAGTAATACGGCTTAGCCACAGCGCAGGCCCTGGCAGGCTGACCATCGACCTCCTCTATTGCCGGCTGAATCACGCCACCGGAGTCTTTATGCTTTCTGTGCGGGAAGAGAGGTGAGCACGCGCGGACACCAGATGCACACCCATCTCGGCGGCATTAACGGTGGGTGGGAACCGTTACGGGAATCGACCCCGAGGCGGATTAGCAGGTTTTATTTAACAGTAATCTCGATTAGAAATTTATTGTTTTGTTATTTTTTAATATGTTGTATATGGAATAGGTAATGGTGTTATTCTTAAGCCGTCGGAGCTTAGTGGATAGCGTACGTTTATCCCAGCAGTGGGATGATTATAGGTTGTAAATATATAATATTATTTATTTTATATATATAAATATGCCGTGTCATCACATGTCAAACATCAGGAACAGACTATATAAATGAAGGAGAAGGCGATGCAATTTTTTTAGATTTCTCGTCTGTTTGTCGGTTTGTTTGTTTGTTCGGGATTCATGTAATAACTACTAGGCCGGTTCCGCTGATCGACAGCTAATCTTAATCCTTAGAGCTGTTTTTTATCGTGGTAAGCCCGCGGGAATTTTTCTGGAAGTGATTTGAAGATGTTCGGATGCACAATAATAAGCTTATTCCAACACAGTTTCCATTAACGGTAGCTTACATTATTTTTCAAGTGCTGCACTATTTTGTGTCTCGGTAATCCCGTGGGAATTTCAAGTCAAGCATGGACGAAGTCGCGGGCAAATCCTAGTATATATATTGCACGAGCATAAGATTTTTGAGGAACATTCGGGGTTTTGAACGAACAAAAACAATACTGTAGTACAAAACGCTTTCCTGTTACTGTTTTGTTATATTAATAAATCACGGAAAGTTGTTTTGCTTGTTTTAATTGTTTAAGCAACGATTAAGTAGACCGTGCAAGTTTAGATCGCTCTCATGCTTAAGTACATTTCGTAATATTTGGCAATTGTAAGTGAGTTTTACTTAATTTATAACTTCGACTGTATTTGGAAGTGAAGGGATAAAAACTACTTAATGACATTGAAGAAGCGTAATAGGAATCTTCATGTGCAATATCTATCACGTTATTTTCCTTCCCCTTAGGACCTGGTAAAGAACTGCGTAAGAGGTGCATGATTTCTTTGGCCATGTAGAATAGAATAGAATATTCTTTATTGCACACAAGAAAATAATAATACACATGAATGAAGATTCTTATAACTAGTACAATCGGCGGTCTTATCGCTAACAGCGATTTCTTCCAGACAACCTTCTGGAGACAATTTCATATTTCTAATAATGGGTCTGTATTCAGTAAGCATAGTTTAAAATATGTACTACCATATATACATATATTAATAGTAAATAAAAATACATACATATTTATATATAAATATATGAAGGGTTACATACACATACATAAATTACTGTTTACAGATCTAAATAGTGATCTTTGAAGAGTTTATTAGAAGATGTAAGTAACTTTGCACTTCCGATACTCATTGATCACGCATTCCACAACCTTACAGCCTGAACAGTAAAAGATTTCTGTCAGAGTTGCGTAGAATGTATGGGCGTCATTAGTCGCAGATTTGCTGATGATCTTAAGAGCCTTGTACTACTTTCTTGAAAGAACTCAAAGCGTTCCTTCAAATAGGAAGGCGTTTACTAATAAAAAAACGTTATGAATTTTGTATAAAGTAAATAGGCAATATACTCGTAAGGTCATTAAAAGCCGACTGTCGTGTTTTCCATCGGAAATCTGGCTGCGCCAGTTTACCTCAGTCTTTTCATTCAAATTTAGCATGTAGTAATTTCTAGTGATGTAGCAAACAAGTAGCCTATTCCAAATAAAAAGGAAATCATTAAAAGAAAAAGAAAATAAATGATTTAAAAAATGTGCCTTGAGCCAAAAATGGTTGAGAGTTAAAAAAAATAAAACAATGCATCAGAAAAAGTATCAAGTGGTACACGCTTTTCAGCTTAGATTCTTATCATGGGTACAGAGCCAAATAAGGTTCATAATTTAATATGTCCCGAATTTGATCTAATGAACACTAAAAGAGTAATAAAACAACTAAATTACTTATATAAGGATTTAGAGATCTTTACGTGCTTAAACTTAGGTGCAGTAATTAAAATTCATAACATCCTTTTAATACAATAACAATCCATGCTACTGAAGCAATTATATAACAGTTTTTCGAATAAACTACATGATACTAGATTTTACACACACGCAATTCACAAGGATACCCGCCGCTAGTGATGAGCTATGTGTAATTCGCAAACGAATATTGACATCATCGAATTTGTACTCGATTGTGAAGGAGTCTATAATATTCTTAATACGAGTACAAATAGATCAACAATTGAAAAATGATTAAAGCGAAACTGCTTGAGGAAGGGAAGGGAGAAATCATCGTTATGTGTTAAATGTAAGGCAATGTATTCCTGCGTATGTATAAATATGTGTGGGTACTTGTCTATGTTTAGTAGTGTAGCAGCGAGAGGTAGAAGTTCAATGATACTTCAGATGGCAGATAAGTAGTATTCACTGTGAAGTGCTGATGTGAACTCATTTATTTTGGAAACGTACTAACAAGTCGTAATGCTAGTACAATATATAGCACAATGTTTGAGCGGGACGGATGATGTGCAAGCGAGATAGAGCAAGTATTAATATGTTCGCTCCCGCGTTGCACTAGCCAGTAATTCATTGTCCAATGCGATGACTAAACGTATGCAGCCCTCATAGTAGTATACCAAAATGAGTAAATATTGATAATAATAAATGTGTTACTTATGTTTTAAACTTTTAAGAGTCAGTTATTATAAAACAATATAACACATCCTGTGTTTTAAATTGATGTTCCTCTGTTCCCTTATTCTAGTAATTTCAGATTGGAACTAATTATTTGTAAAATAATTAGTTCCACAATATTGGGTAACAGATTGTGAGTCCTTTTTGAAGTCTAAGATATCTTTACCGAATTTTATGATAATTTTTATAGGTCTTATTAGTAAAAACCAGAATTAATAAATGAGCTTTACTATAATAGTTTATTGATTGGTATATTTTGTGGAGTAACTTTTCTGTACGAAAGATTTCTTTTTAAATACACCTATTTTTACTTAGATCTGTAGTCAATATTTTGCTTGACTCGAGTAATTCGAGTAACATGAATATGATCGGGCCGCATCACTATCCCCGCGCCTAGAATTCCGTTCAGCGGACCTGCGCTTGCGCAACCCCTTTAGGATATACGAGATAGTCAAGTTGTGCCGGTTGGGAAATTTCACAATCGTTCTTGAGTAATTTAAATTTATTAAAGGCTGGCTTAATACACATACAACTTAAGGAAACATAAAATATTCGAGTGAATTAACATCTTTAAAATAAAGTAATCGTAATATACGATTATACTTATAAACGTATCATTGTGGAATTTGGACTTCCCTGTTTCTGAAAGGTACGGTTTATCACGGTTGCGCAATGTTCATTTCCGGAAAACGAATGCCTTATTACTAGCATGGAAGAAGTTCCATGCGTACTCACTAAAGTTTGACTTAAACTCTACATATTATGTAATAAAAAATTTCTCGTATCTGATTTGTAAACAAGTGAAATACGAGTCCACACACAATGTATCTGTTGAGAGTGAACGAAGGCGCGGGATTTTATCAATTTTAAATACCTTGTATTTTAAAAAGGTTTTTAAATACAAGCTTTTGAGATCCTGGATATCATGTAGCAGCGAGTTCTAGCCAAGACAAGTAAAACGAGCCCAAACACGACAGGTCTATCTTGTTTAGTATAGGAGTTCCTATGGCCACCGTCCGACTCCATCATCAGATCAGCTCCATGGTACCATATTATTGCATGGTCATGCGATACACATATGCGTGTCAAACTTCAGCACAATCGGAAACCGGGAAATTGGTCAAATTTAACTTGCAAGATTCAACGCGAACTTACATACATAGGTACATCCATTGCAAGTCAAATAAAAGATTGTAAAATATTATAAAGCTAAATTTATAAAAAGAGAAAAGAAATATGTAATGCCGGTACAAAAACAGACAACCGAAATATTTAATTTCGCACAAAAACCGGTTGCCTTAGAGACCAACTATACAGTGTTGAAATGTTAGCAGAACGCGGCATATTCTTCCATCTATTGCAACTTGCAACCACGTTCCGACATTCTCTTCATACACGTTAAAGAGCGTTTATAACCTTTCACTGCTGCACTTGAGTTTATGTTATGTTTAACTACCTCATTTGGCTATTATTTGAAGGAGCCCAAATTTATAATCAACTTCCAAAAATCATACAAGAAGCAAAATCCATAAGAGTGTTTAAAAAATGTCTAAAAAATCACGTGTTGCAAAATAGTTTTAAATTAACAAAATTAAATATAAATTTGTCGCAATACAAAATATATCTCTATCGAGGGCTTCATAACATATAGGCGTATGTGCAAAAATGCATTTTTTTTGTTGTTTACTAAAAACTGCAGCACGTTACAATTTAGAAAGTTTTATTAGTATGCAAGTGTACCTAAAAAGAAGGGTATACCAAATTGCAGTCTTGTACAATCAACTAGTTTTGTTTTATTCACAATTTGGTCCCTAAAACTGCACTTTTGTCTTTACGCCCATTTGTTATGAAGCCCTCGATATATATATATATATATATATATATATATATATATATATATAACTGCAAATATTATTATATAAGACATCACTCATATAAAAATACATAAATTATAAAGTTGAAAAATAAAAAAAACAAGTTACACAAGACACTTCTCCGAAATCTATATCCTTGTTTCTTTTGGTTCGAAGGAACTTGTAACTTGCAAACATAAAATAAATCAAAACTACCTGCAACTTTTTGTATTTGTGTTTTCTATCTCGTTACAAATTACCACTTATTTTCCAACAACTTATAATTGCTCACATAGTTATCTCTCATGTTTAAGTGAATTGTAAAGATTATTTTATGAGATATAAAGTTCTTTAACCCGAACCTTAGCTTGCAACCCATTATCATTTACACGTATGGGTGGTATGAGTATGCTGGTTCTGTAGAAGGGACTTTTGCGCTGCTTCTTATTTAACTGTAACTAAAATTGCTTTGGATGCCGCAGTATACACGTGATGTTCAATCAATATGTAAGATTACATTTCGTTTTTACAGTGGTGTAAAAATTAATTCTGCAACCAAGCCATCTACAGAAATTATCTTTATATATAAAAATGAATGTTTGTCTGTCCTTTATAGAATCGTAAAGTATACATTTGATCATGTGATGATCTTTAGCAAAGTTTTTGTGCATGAGCCAGAGAAGGTTTCTGTGTTGGTTCACAATTGGACCCGGTAGGTGGCGCTGCTATTGGCATATCGATTGAAGCTTTTCCGGGCAGGACGACGTCTGTCGGGACAGCTAGTTTTTTTCTTTAATCATCATGGTAATTTTATCCAAATTGATTTCGAGAAAAATGTTTCAATTTTGTGTAGTTGCAAATTGCACTGCTAATATTTTCGATTATTTTCTTTTATATTTAACAATCAAAATTAAACATCGAAAGAATGATATGAAAATATACTTACAAGTTGCAGGGTGGTCAGATGCTTCTTCCACCACAGGTACTTCTGATATTTGGGTCCCATGGCTGCCACCATGTAGTACGAGTACATGATTACGTGCACCAGGTTATTGACAATGTTGGAGAAGGTACCGTGACCACCTGGAATGTAAAGGGGAACAAATTTTACATGACTTCGGAAATGCGAATTTACCGTACAAATTTTCGTACGTAAAATTCTGATTAGACCGACGTAAATATTTTAACTAGTTTTCTAGAATTTAGAACTTGGCTCAGAAAACACTATTTATCCACAAATAGCTATGTCTTATTAACACAATATAATCATGCGAATACATTTATTATAATAACGTATGTATTTTACAATGTGTAATTGTATATATAACTATGTGTATTATGTATGTATTGTACATACACATATACATAACTTCACGCCAGGTCCCTTGCGGGGTAGGCACGAATAACAGAGCGCCATACAGGCTTATTCATACACACCTCACTTGCTTCTTTGACATTCGTAGCTCTTGTCATGCACGCTCGTCTGTTCTTAAGGCTCCTGACATCACCTTCTGCTAATACACGATCAATTTGATCATGGAAGATGTGTCGTGGCCTTCCGCGACTTCTGCATCCATCCACTTTTGTATTGTATATCTGTTTAGTCATTCTTTCATCATACATTCTTTCCACATGCCCGAACCACCGGAGCATTCCTTTCCTTACCCCGACACTCTCTTTCAGACCAACTCTCTTTCTTACTTCGGTATTACGAACGCGGTCCGCGAGCATCACTCCGCAGATTTTGCGCAGTGCTCGCATCTCGACTGCGTTTACTCTACTTTCATGCTCTCTATTCCATACCCAACTCTCGCTTCCATACGTGAGCGTAGGTACCAGCACCGCGTTGTGTATGGCAAGCTGTATTATGTAGTAGTATGTATTGTATTGTATGTATGTATTGTAGGTATTTGTATATTTATTTCTTAAATTAGTTTGAGTATTTATGTATCTATTGCCTGCACCACCTACATCGCTTGATTCAAATTTGTTTTTCATTTAGGTTACCTGGAAGAGATCGCTTTGAGCGATAAGGCCGCCTATTGTATTGCCTAGAAAATATTGTAAATATAGTCTGCTTTTGTCATTTTATATTTTGGTATGCAATACAGTGTAATATCTCTCTCTCTTTCTAGCACAAATAGTAAGTCCGTATTGTGTTTCATTTAAGTGCGGGTCACAAAGGGTGTATTATATTTATAATTTGTACGAGTATATTTATGACTTAAACAAGTACGTAGCTACATGGATAAATAGACAGTTAAGGTGTAAATAGGAACTAGACTTTTACGAAATTTGAAGACCTGGCCACATTTCCTAAACCAGATATGAACCTGATACAGTAGTACTGGAGTCCCTCTATGTTGTATTCAACTGTTACATACAGATACTAGGCATCGGCCTAATCAAGTATGGCGCGTTTACAACAGTACAATAGGCACATCCATCCATCCTCATAAACTTTCTTGTTAATAATATCAATAAGAGAGGATTAAATAAAAGGTGTTCAGTTGTCTCAGTACTCACCTGCAAGGAACTTAACCAGTACCCATGCCTCGAAGGGAGTCAGCGAATGATGGTATAGGTGAAGCCAGCTGATCTGGCTTTTCTTCTTTCGAAGTACGAAGAACACGGTATCAGCGAACTCCGAAAGCTTTGAGAAGTAATATACCCAGCATAGATGTAACATCTGAAAAGTATGAAGATTGTTTGATTATATAAATTATTACAAGATACTAAACCTGTCTACTCTTACGGACAGCTACGACCAGAAGTAGAAATCGAAGGCCTGACGAAAATTAAGGCAGATATTCTAGCGGTTTCATTTGCGTATATACTGGAACTTCGTGCGGAAGCTTTCCCATTTTGGAGAAAGAATATTTTATGCTTAACTTTTTAATAAAGAGGCTAGTAACTGTTAATAAATAACTAAGATACAAATAAGTAATCATAGCACATTACTAAGTCTGGTGTGCACCGAGATTTAACATATGGTTAAAATGAAATAATCGCTAAAAATATATGGCTAAATATTGATTATTTTATTTTAACCACCGGTTAAATGTCGGTGCACACCAGCTTTAATCACTGAATGCCAGAGGAAAACATGCCCAGAAGATTGGCTGCATTGCCATGCTGAATAGCAATGCTAACTCGCTGTGCCAAGTATGAACTCGTAGAAGCCTTTATTTTTGAATTCGATTTGAATTTTTGTAATATTTTTCATCCTATACAATTGGTATTATAACAGGTCTGGTATAATAAGTTAATCAATGTTCATCTGTAAGTTACCGTATCAATAATAACTTTGACAGATTATCGCTACGTGAGATCATTCTTTACAGCATTATCGTATATGTACTTTAGTTTGTATCCTGTTTCCTTGACAGTGTAAATAATTACCTTGCAGTCCGTTTTCAAGAGCATATATTGAAACACCTTATCGATTCCTTGAATGATCTAAACTGATATCCATCTCGGTTAAACGAAACAAGGCGAACATAGCATTGTTACGACCGGAACACCGACAAAAGACAAATTCACACCTGCCTACCTATAGACATTTTATTACCTTTTTCGGTATTTGGACTTCTTTTGTTTACTTTGTGTTTAAAATTTGATTAGAAAATAGCCCATTGTGTATTCTAATCTTCATGGCAGTCATTGTGATTCTTAAAAATTCAGTCTACAGACATTTTGTATTTGTACAGTATAAAGCAATGCCCCAAGGGAGCGGAGCAAGACATGTGTACTACATTCGGTAAATTATTTAGTGACGGATTTTGCGCGTGTTATTATATTTGTACCTGTGTTATACGTGTTTGTATAGTTCTAATAAATTCTATAGTACTTAATTCCAACGGCATTTAATTTTGGGGCCTGCAATTCGTAACAGTTATTACCTGTGTGTGTAAAATTTCTCGGCATAAAAGTATATATTACTTTGAGTAGGAATTTAAATTTAGTAACCATGACACGCCATAATCTAAGAATAGCTTTGAATAACTTTTTACACCGATATACAAAAACTCTGAAGAATTTTTACATACTGCTAGTTAATAATCTTTCGTCAATTACTTTTCAACTAAAACAAATAGTTTCACGCAGGGACTCACAAGTATACACACTCATAACATATACACACGCATGCAAGCACACACACGCACGCACACTCACACACACACCATTTATCTATACTCATACTCCTAGGCATCTAGGCACGTAGTTAAGTAGGTTTCAATATTATTTATTTTTCTTCTTTTCAATTGTGTTTTAGTTTTAATAATACCAAACAATGAAAGATCACTCAGACTTAGTGCGGGCACCAGAGGTAACTTTGGACGCTCCTACAAAATTGTCATCGTATTGTGAGTTATTTTATGTTCCCTTCACTTTTTATGTAAATTTTGGTTTTTGAATGTAAAAGATATTGACTTAAGCCCAGATTTTTTTCAGAACTAAATTACGGTAAGGTAAAGGATTGGTTTGTATATCAGAAGACCAGAAGACAACTTTAACTCGAGACGCAACTTAGAATCGGCTAGTCGTGGTGGCTCAATTAGTAACGTACTCGCGTTTCATTTGCACGGACCGTGATCAAAGCAACCCATACTGGTAAATACAATTACCAAGGGTCGACGATGAAGTAAAAAATCGTGAGGAAAGCCGTCAATCCTATATTGGATAAGTAGGTACATTCAGAACGTATAAGCGCACTAGCAGAAGGTTTGTGGGCATAACTGTATACGTTATCTATCTATATATATAAAAATTTTGTGTCACGATGTATGATGCCAATAAACTCCAAAACTACTGAACCTTTTTTGTGAATGAATTGTAAAAAATAGTGTGAATTAAAATCTTATTATGTTAATTTTTATGGGCGTTATGAAGTTATTACGCAACCGGGATTTAACGCTCGGTTGACGATCGAGCTTTTATCATCATTTCATTTTCATAGTTGAATTTAAATTACATACTTTACAAATTCACACCTGCATACCTGTAAAAACACATTTTATTACCTTTCGGCATTTGGACTTCTTTTGTTTACTTATTTATTGACATGCGTTTACTAATTATTCTAGAGAACAGTCCATTGTTTTACTGTACTCGTTTATGGCCGTTGCGGTCGACTCATTAGCCAGGTGTGTCGGATGTAAAGTACAAACTGATTCTAGGAAATTCAGTCCACGCGGCCGGACGGACATATTGCATTTGTGCAGTATAAAGCAATGGCCCGCAGGAGGGACGAGGCAATCGAGCGATAACCACGAGCGAAGCAAGACGTGTGTACTACAATTGTGAATCTAATAAGTGACGGACTTTGCGCGTTTTATGGAATTACGACCTACTGCATTATGTTTGCACTTGTTGTGTTCGGTTATATTTGTACCTGTGTTATACGTGTTTGTATAGTTCTAATAAACTCTATAGTAATTCTAACGTCATTTTAATTCGAGTCTCGCGGCTCGTAACAATATAATGTAATCTACCTATGAGTGTTAAGGTACAATAAGTTCTACCTAAATTTCATGTAAAATTCAAACTTGGTGCCGATATTAATTTTTATTTCCAAGTCTGTTCAAAGAGGACAAACAAATGAACTTACTTTCTCATTTATGTATAAATGAGGAAGCACTTATTTCCTGTTACTAATAGAATATATACTATAGAAGACCTTGACACATAAAGATAAAATATACCCGCTGAACTTGTTTCACTGATGCAAGAATGTAAAAATGAATTAATGTGATATCTAATATTCATATAATATTATCATAACTCAGATTATTTTACACTAGTGACCCGCCCTGGCGTCGCACGGGTTGGTTTATGGCATTTACACATTGGTTACATTATTGTAGTTTGAATAGGAATTCATAATTTTTTCTAGTAATAAACATAACCTATATTACTCAGGTATAATGTTGCATATTAATGGTGAAAGAATTTTTTAAAAATTGGTCCACTAGTTTTTGAGTTTATTAGCTACAAACACACAGAAACAACAAATCTTTCCTCTTTGTAATATTAGGATAGATAAATTTATTTATAAGTAGTTGTTACGTGAACCAATCGCATTTTTTGCCTTTTTACTTTATGAATTAAGTATAATCTTAAAACCGTAAAACGTAGGAATTTCTTTATTTTTTACCTATTTATCTATCTATCTATATATATACATACATACATATTTTCACACCTGTTTCTCATTGGGGTAGGCAGAGACGATGGATCTCCACCTGCTACGATATTGACAAACACTTTTCGCTTCATGAACTTTCATGAATCTTTTCATACATACACGCTTATTTAAACTGCTTTTTATCTGACCTTTCTTCAAAATATCTTCAATTTGATCATGGTGAGTACGTCTCGGTGTACCGGCACCGACTCTACCAGTCTCATTGCTGTTATATACTTGTTTTGTGATTCTGCTTTCATTCATTCTCTCTACATGCCCAAACCACCTTATTATATATATATACGTTACAAAAGTATTGAAAAACAAAAAAAATGTATTTGTACTGCTGTAAAATTTAATCTTTTTTGCTTAGTCTGCGTTCGTTTTTAGAAGTGCGATCTGATATAACTGATGCATATAAGTTATGCAGGTTATTAACATTTATATTTTCTTATATAAAAAACTTGCGAGAAGTTCATTATTAACACCTCTAAAAAACTCTTGTTCAGAGTGCGGCTACAATTAGTGCCGAGACCTTCATGTCAGCTATGATTAATGTCAGACAAAATTATAGGAAAAAAAACTTGGACGAATCTAGACTTCCTGTATTGTAAAATTTATTTATAACATTAGTACAAAGTATTTTACAATCACACGTTATATTTTACACTATCATAAATACTTTTTTCATATTGCCAAATTATTTTATTGGAAATTATTTTTGAAGTGTTATGATACATACATCCGTGTTACTAAGGGTTGCCATCCATAAAATGTGAAGAGATTTTAAAAATACGGGAGAGTTACTCAGGTACAGTAAGTGACTCAAGGCCAATTCCTATTTTTTACTAAACGCTTATTTGTCTTGAAATTTAGTATAAGCTCCATACAAGTAATGTATTTTTTTTCAATACTTCAGCAGACAAGCAAGTGGCCTTCTGACTATTAGTAATACTAAAGGTGCTATCAATGTACTCATCATAATCCGAGCGTTAAATCCCGGTTGCGTTCGGAGCGTTCACTTCGACGCCCAGGGTCCGCTTTCCTACTTTTCCTACTCCACTTCGCGCGGTCTTCAGCATCCCCCGTTTTGAGACCATTGGCACGCATGTCATCCTTCACGACGTCAAGCCAGCATTTCTTGGGCCTTCCCCTTCGACCGGGACCTGGCGGAGGCGGCATGGCTAGACATTTGTTCCCCACGTAATTAGCCGGTCTGCGTAAAACGTGGCCGTACCAGCGTAAGCGACACTCTTGCAGTTTGTCTGCTATGTCACGGACATGAAGACTGCTGCGGATGCGGGAGTTCCTGACCCGGTCTTTCCGCGTCACTCCACACATCCATCGCAGCATATTCATCTCCGTGACACGCAGCTCTTGCTTGTGTCGCTCAAGTACTGGCCACGCTTCACTGCCATACAAAAGGACAGGTCTAATGATGGATTTATAGACCTGTCCTTTTAATTTGACCGGCATTTTGGGGTCACAAATGACACCTGTCACCTCACGCCACTTGGCCCAAGCTGCTGTGATACGGGCCTTGACGTCGAGATCGATATCCCCGGACGCACTAAGGACAGATCCCAAGTACTTAAACTGATCCGTGCGCTCGACCGTATCTTCGCCTATGCGCACGGATGTGGGATCTGTAGTGTTGCAGGCCAAGTACTCAGTCTTCGCCACATTTAGTTTCAGACCGCCGTTCTCTAGCGATCTCTTCCACGCATTTACACGTCCCACCAGGCGACCCCTGTCCGAATCTGCCAGCGCGATATCGTCAGCATACATGAGCAACCATGGAGGTTGCTCATGCGCATCTCTGATGCTGTTCGACACTTCGTCTAATATCACGCTGAACAGAAACGGACTAAGGACCGATCCCTGGTGCACGCCTACGGTAATGGGGAAGGGTGTGGTGTCGCCAACAGCGGTCCGAACTATGGAATCGGAATCACGGTACATATCCCGGACAATGTCTGCTATCAATGTACTACCACTCTCTAAAAGGAGACTGTAACTCGGCCACTAATGCCGACACAACTGAAGGTTATTATGACAGCATACTCGTGACCGAAGTGGTAGCCGTCCAGAAAGGTAAATATCCCACCACCTGGCTGTGAATTGTTTAATCGCCTCTTACGAAAGGGCGTCCGGCCGCAGCAAATAGTGTTCTTTCTCCGTTCCTGCACAAATGGATTACTATCGAACTGTAAATCGCGAATTCGCTAAATCGCTTATGCTAGTACGTCCATGTTGAAACAGATGTCTAGCCATGCCGCCTCCGCCAGGTCCGGGTCGAAGGGGAAGGCCGATGTTCAGGTGATTAGGAGGATCCTAGAACCCAATCCCAGCGCCACCTATCAGCTCTAATTGTGAATCTAAATAAACCGGGGACCCACTCAACACGCACAAAAAGTCATCAAAATCGCTGAAGTCGTTCTCAAGTTATGCATTGCACATATATGTCTACGATTCATTTATATAGATATTGTTTAAAGAGAAAAGTAATATTTATATATTCTTACATATTATATTGGTGTGGAGAGCAGCCCTAACTTCGACATGTCTTTGCTTAGCTCAGTACAATAGCCGTCATTTCACTTTTCATTACAGAACCTGACAGCCAGTACCGTTGTATGCACTTGACATTGGGCAAAGATCAAATAAGCTTGGAAAGGAAAAAAAATACATTTTCTTATTGCTACCTATCACTCTTCTGTTTCATTGGAGTCCAATTCAATATTTTATATACTTAATATTTTTATTTCTTATATATAAAAATGAATGTTTGTCTGTAGGTCCTTTATAGAATCGCAAACTATACATTGCATCATGTTATGTTGTTTAGCAAAGTTGTTGTGCATGAGCCAGAGGTTTCTGAGTTGGTTCCCAATTGGACCCGGTAGGTGGCGCAGCTGTCGGCATATCGATTGAATCTTTTCCGGGCAGGAAGACGTCTGGGGAACAGCTAGTTGGTTATATAATTACAATAACTTTGGCAATTATTCAATACGACCTAAATAAAATGTCTAGATTTAAGAGTATTGTGAACAATAAATACAATTTCATTTACGTAGTTTAAATGTTGACTTATTGACTGTTCCTATAACTTACTGACCGTGCAATTGCCTTACTATCGGTGAAAAATTCATAAAAGCTCCATACAAGTAATGTAAAAATTCAACTGATGCAAGGGTAGACCAAGTGAACAGTCAGATATAGGATGTGGCTATTAAAAATCAATTGATTAAAGTAAAGACCTTCATATATAATATATATCTTAGCTTTGCGATCATACTGGAAATTGCTTTGTTTCTAAATCAGTAAACTTAAGTAAGCTAAAGAATAAGGCTGGTTAGACATGAATGACATTTCTTTTTTTGGTAGGCAATACATTTTTTTATTTTTTTTTATTGCATGAGTTCAGCAGACAGGCAGGCGGCCCACGAGATGGAAAGCGGTTAACATCGCCTAAAGACATATGCAACACCAAAGGTGTTACAAATGCGCTGCTGCTCTCTTAAGGAAGTCTGGAACCTGGCCACTAATGCCGGAACTCTACTCTAACTCTAACTCGGATACTCTAGACCAGGGGTGGTAGCCATCCAGTTGGGCAAATGCCCTACCACCTGGTTATGAGTTGTTTTGTCGCCATTTATGACAGGCCGCTCGACCGCAGGAAATAGTGTTCTTTCCCCATTCCTTCACGAATGCTTAATTATATTGTGCCATTGGAGTAAGTAACTGATTAAAGATTGGGTTAATCTTTAATCAGTTTTCATTGTTCTTTCTTACTGGTTCTATGTACTCATGAATTTATTAAAAATATCTTATTTAAGTAATATGAAAATAAACAATATAAAGAAAACTTAAACTAATCTAAGTTGAACTATTTAATATTGAAATTGTTTTACTTGAGATAAGCTTAGGTTATTACTTAAATTTTATGTATATAGCGCGTGGGTTAGAGTGAGAGAGGAGGAGTCTGCCTACCGCTGCCGTATGCATGGGAGAGAGGGAAGCCAGATAGACTGGCACCGTAACGCGTTACGTAACGAAGCGGTTTACCCTCCCATAAGAAGTTACCACTTCAAAAAGTCTTTTTCATGTTAATAGGCATAAAAGCAATGTCACATTGTATAATTTATTCTACACTTTCGTTGTTCATTGACAATCGTATGTCGAGAGCTGTGAAGTGTTTTTGCTTTCTAAACCCACATGGCTTAAGGTTAGTTGGTTAAAGTAATAAACGCAAACAGCCATAAGAAAAACATTTAATTAATCTTCATGTTCTTGTCATAGATAGACATGGTGCTTATATTTACTTTCACTGATTGAAATGGCGGTCAGGCGCAATAGCAATTTGCGGGGATAATATATTGTTTGATTATGTTTATAAACCACCCACGCGACTTAAGAGAGACTTTAACATCTAGATCATTGAAGAAGAATACCAATATATATGGCATTTAAGGCTCCTATTGTCGCAGAAGGTCAAAAGTGGTGTACAAACGAACAACTTTTCACTGATATTGACTGATCAATAATTTATAAAAAAAATCATAACTTTATACTATATGAGACGTAACTTCGTTTTTAACTTAAGAAACAAACTTACTAAATCGCCTCTAAACTATTGACATTAAACCATTTTACTTCTTAAATTTTTATCTAAACGCGATAAAAAAAATATTTACATCTTTATAAAAAAGAGATAAGTAATTTGGTTTTATTATGCTTTTAAGTAATACGTTATTTTATTCACAATAAAATAATAATACACCTAAAAAAGACCGCGTCTATGAAATCGCCCGAAAAATAACTGCCGTAAAATACTCAAGGACGTTGGCGTTGTTACCAGCCTTAATTTAGAATCGTTTTTAAGTCTTAATATTCATATAACGTCACTTACCCTCATTGCTTTTTCACTATTGCTATAGTCGACCGGTTGACATGATAGACTGTAATCTCCCCACCATCCTGACATTAAGTGCTGCGAACAAAAATATAATAGTTAATAAATACCAAAGCATCCATTCATGTCGCAAAATAACATTTTTTTCGGGACAAAAAGTATCTCATTGGTATTCCTGTAATTCAAGCAAATATTACATCCTAATTTAGAATAACCTGTTCACTCCAAAGATAGTGAAAAAGCAACAAATAGACAAACAGAATCACTTACAAATTATTATTTAAACACTAGCTTTTGACCGCGACTTCGCTTGTGTGAATGTTAATCGCTAATCCTGTAATTTATCTCTATGTCAAATTTCTTGCAAATCTGTTCAGCCGTTCTGGCGTGATTGACTACTAAACATTCATGCAACTTTTCACATTTATAATTTTTATAGTATAGATTAGTATTTAGCGTACACACGCTAAAAATGCACACAATTAACATTAGTTTAGTCAAGTATTTCATGTATTTAGGTTAGATTATTTGGCGGCGGAAACAGCGGAATTACTCAAGCGGCGCAAATATGCAACCCTCAGTGAGAGTTACTTATTTGTACCGTTTGTTACAAGGTTAGTTATACGTAGGTTCCTAAGGGTAGAATAGAAACTACTTGTTTTCTCACACAACAATTTATAAATAATATAATATCTATTGCGTGAGACGCGCGCGCGTGTGTGTGTGTGAACGCGTGCGAGTGCGTGCTTATGTGTGTGAGTGCGTGTGCGTCTGTGCGGGCATGAGTGCGTGTGGGCGCGCATGAGTGCATGAGGACATGAACTTCTATAAAGAGCTATCAAAACGCCTCATCGTTTCTTCACGTGATCAAAGTGTTGGTGCTCACAGACATGTATGGAGATCTAGCGAAAAAACTTAGTCAACCTTCTGGTTACCTCACCAATATAAGATGTTGAGTAAGGTAGGTTCAATATATTATAACTAATATTAATAAATTAGTTTGACTTAAGGTTGCTATAACAACCTTGAGTTGTGTTCCGACATTAGTGGCCAGATTTCAATAGCCCTTCGAGGCCGCTTGCACGTTGGTAACCCCTTTGGTGTTACATAATTATATCCATCGATAACGGTAACCGTTTTAAATCAGGTGTATCGTGAGCCAGTCTGCTGTACTGATTGCCATGCTATAGAAAAATGCGAATATCTTTGACAGCGAGAATGTGTGCATAATAAATAATTAATAAAATCATTTGGTTATTTATGTATGAAAAAACGAAAACAAAAAATTTGAAAACATTTATATTAAGATGAAATGTGTACCATGTAATATATAAAATATGTATATTATGTGTCTATAATAAAATCACGTTATAACGGTTTTAAGCGTGATAATTTGTTTGATTTTTATTATTCCGTGACGTTTCGGCCGTCTACTAAAAAGTGGCCTGTAGTTAGTACTTAAAAATAAAAATTATATAAATTACCGCGCCTTTAACCATTAAAAACTACGTTTTAATATTGCGTGTATTAGCCGCAAAAAGTTAAGGAAATATTATTTTGTATCTCCATGGTTTTGTATTTGAGCACTAACTAAATATAGTTAATTATCTTTGATATATTCGCTTCTCAATAGTTCGCTATTGGGAAGCGGTTTGTCTAAAAAACGCAGCTTACCACAAAACTTACAGCTAATGCAATTTCACCTTGACCAGAATATAATTATGTTATAATACCGTTTACCTATACGTCAATGATTTGCGAAAAACGGTAGTAAGTCAAGCGTGAACGTGTTTTACGGTACACGGACTTCGTGTACTTGAGAAAGTGTTCGCTATAATTAGGTCTTGTTATGTTTAAGACGTGCTTTTACCAGCGATTTAAGAAAAAAATAAGATAACAACGTTTCGATATTGTAGCAGCGAGAAGTAGTTAATAATTTACTTTAGAATTATAATTTTGTATTATAATAATAATTTATTTTGGAAACGGTAACTTTAAGTACAAATATTAATAAGTCGTACAGTATATAGCACAATGTGTGAGAGGAACGGATGATGTGCGAGCGAGCGACTATCAACATGTCCGCTCGCGAGTTGCGCTCCAGTCGCATCCGATTATCACAGGTTAGGACGGTAGGCTGGCAGGCACCGACAGACAGTCACAGACGGCGGCTTCTCAGATGCCGCCAATCACGATCTCTCCACGTACCCGTGAGCTACGCTAGGAGGTAAGGATAGACTAGGCTTGTGGGAGATTGCTTTCGCTTCGTTTTTTCTCTCCTAGCCATAATACGTTGCAAAACGGCAGTAAGATAGCGAAGGATGCCGCGAACCGCCGATCTCGGTCCGCCTGGATCCTTCCCCTTGGGCTTTATATTACCCGTTCTCAGTTAGTGCATTTTGTCGCACGCTAGTCGGCATCATTAGATTCATCCCCCTTTCATGGCAACAGTCCAGCCTAGGTGAAGCCCCTAGGGAGCTTCCTCGAGCAAGATACTTGCCGGGCTCGCTGGACTAACTGGACTTAGCCTCGCGAAGGCGCTCGCCCCGAAAAACCCGGTAAAGTTGTGATGTCTTCGGACCAACAACAGGAAGTCAAGTCCAATAAAAACGCTAGCTAGTAGTTCATTGTCCACTGCAATAACTAGACGTGTGCATCTCCTATAATATGTTTAGGAAGGGTCCAATGTAAATAAGAGGCTAGGAAAATGTAATCCATTATTTTGACGTAAATTTTGAGACTTTATTTAACTTGTTTCGGATTGTTCGATTTTACTAATTTTAGCGCTCTATTGTTTTTATTGCTGAAGCGCAGACGGCCCAACTGTGATGGAAAGTGGTTCCATCACATATGGAAATTAGTAATACGAGAGGTGCTGTCAATGTGCTGATGGCCTTGAAGGAGAAACTGGAATCGGGCCACTGATCCCGGAACACAACTCAAATTTATTATGGGGCATACTCTAGACCAGGGATGGTAGCCATTCAGTCGGGCAAATGCCCTACCACCTAGCTGTGGGTTGTTTTGTCAACTCTTATGACAGTCCACCCGGTCGTAGGAATTAGTATTCTTTTTCCGTTTCTGCACGGAGAGAAAAACATAATAGTGCTCTATAAGATATTTAACTATAACTTTAGCAGATCGTAAGTTTTAAGCGAGTGAAGGCTTTAGGTCCTTGTGTTGAGTACCAAGGTTTCTAGTTAATACCGTCATGGGTGCATGGTTAGAAAAATTATTGCCTCCTTGACATAGTAATGTTACAACTCATTGTTGGGAAATGTCTGTTGTATGTGGGAATCGATTTTATTGATCTTGTCGTATGTTCATCTACATACATACATATTATGACTCCTGTTTCCCATGGGTATAGGCAGAGAATATAAATCTCCATTTGTGACTATCCTGACAAACAACTATCGCTTAAGTTATTAGTCATTAACCTCTTCATACAAGCACGTTTATTTAAGATGCTTCTTACTTCACTTCTCTGTAACACTTCTGATATTTTGATCATGGTGTGTACGTCTTCGTTTACCGGCAGCAACTCTACGTCCATTCATCATCTATACATACATAGATAGAAATAAAGAAAATTGAAGTATCTCTTTGAAATGTCAAAATAACAGCTTTTTACTTATGCACATGATAGTGTATACGGTACTTATAACAAAAAATAGCCTGTCTGTCTCTGTTAGTTCCGGCTAATCTCTGAAACGGCTGGACTTATTTTGACTGCACTTCACTTGTTGATAGTTGACGTTATAAGAAGTAATTTGGCTTTAGAAATTAGGGTACCGTGAAAAAAAATTCCACGCGGACCAAGTCGCGGGTAATAGCTAGTTCCATTTAAAAGCTAACAAGTTAGTGCACTTGAGTTAAAAACTAGAAATGTAAATAAGTATAAAGTATCAAAGTCTTTGTAATTGACGACCAAATCAATTATGTTCATTAAAATTAAATATTGTTGAAACTAAAAAACTATAATATACAATTAAAGTTATTTATTTACAAACAAACGGGCTACAATACCACCTTATCATCTAAGATGATAAGATATGATAAAAATAACAGCCCATAAATGTCCCGCTGCTGGGCTCGGGCCTCCCACTATAGGGAGAACGGACAGCATACCCATCACGCTTGTCCAAAGCGGCTTGGGAGGTTTGACACACCGGTTATTTTGATGTGTAGATATCATCACGATGCTTTACTTCATCGGTGTTAGCTCGTGGTAATTATAATAATATGCACATTAGATCAGAAAACTACCAAGTGCTGCATGCGTTCCGGCCAGCATCGAATTTGCGCCTTTTGAGTCTGGGACGTGTGCGCTTGTTACTCTACCACAGTAATGTAACGTTACGCATATGTAAACTGAATTGGCAAATTGGACACATCGGTTATCTCGATGTGCAGGTTTCATCACAATGTTGAACTTCAACTTTAGCTCGTGATTATTGTGACAATATAAACTTTAGATCAAATAGCTGCTAAGTAGTGTGTGCTTTTCGGCCAGGATTCGCGCCCTTTGAATTAGACACGTGAGTGCTCTAACCAGTAAGCTGTCACGGTATTGAAATAATATTGAACTCTAGACTGTGCCTGACCTGACACGCACTTACCCAATTTTTATTAAATTACACATAAATGATAGTAAGTCTTACCTCATAAAACATGTAAGAAGACAGACAGACTTGAAATAAATTGTAAAAGACTAGCGCGTTTTGGAGCTTGTATGGTTTCTTATTGGCCATCCATAGGGGTCCTATCACCATTACGAAGGCTAAGTAGAGGTTCACCATTATCCATGTGGGGATTGGGTTGTCGAAGAGAAACCATCCTTGGACTCGTGGATCTGGAAATAAAAAAAAGTTTATGACTAGACAATCTAGATATACCAATAAATAAAATGAAAGTGTCTCTCTATGATCTCAATATAAAAACTGAAGTTCCAGCAAAAACTGCTATTTGTTACAAGTCAGAATATAAGAATATAAAGTCTAGGAGCAGCGTAAACAAAGTGGTAGCCACTGGTGGTCGAATATAATAAAGATCTATTTTGTACATACATACATACATACATACATAACTTCACGCCAGGTCGCTTGCGGGATAGGCACGAACAACAGAGCGCAATTCAGGCTTATTCTTACACACCTCACTTGCTTCTTTGTTCTTTCTATTTTGTAATGGTGGAATTAGAGATCAACCAAATTGATGAATTTCGTTTAAAGGCACAGAACTTATTAGACACTACGGTATTCAATGAGATTAAATGATTCAAGTTTATGTTTGTATAGATCATTTTGGTTGATTTATCAAAGTTGAAAGTCAGAAATGAGCTGGCTGATATTGCCTAGCTAAACCTAATACATTCCATTACAGAATGGGTAACGGAAACGAAGTGTGTAATATTTACGACTGAATATAGCAAAAAAAAAGAATTATACTTAATTTTTTCATATCCAAATTCAATTTCAAAAGTCCTTATTCAAACTGAGTATCACTGTAAACCATATAGTTAACAATTAATTCCACTTCTTATTCTGTGGACACCTCGTCACAAAGCGTTGGAGAAGAAGAAGCAAGAAACTCTTTAGCGACACATCTTGCTACAAATTATTTTGCTTCATGGTTGTCTCAGTTTCTTATGATAAGAATATAAATGTATAAGCTACTAATCAATCAGACATGTTTGTGTATAAGCTAGTAGCTGCTTGAATACTCTGAACGTATTGATCCCTTTTACAAAAAACTTGAAGTTTTTCTAATAACAAAATTATTACATGAAATAACGTACATCGTAAGACAATTAATTACAAATTGTTACATTCCATTCAGTAATAATAAAAGTAAAAACATAACGTGAGATATTTCGCAACAAAATTTCACGCCACATTCTGATAGTGATCGTTTTGATTGCGAACAGTTAACAAATCTTGCAAGGCCGAGGTTACAGATTCAGTAGAATAATGTCTATAATTGAATTTGGACTCTAGATTTTATGGTCTGTTTTTCATTTTAAAATTTCTAGTTGTATTTACGCCGACCTATTCGGTCTTCAGTCTTTATAATTCTTTTTCTTGTCGCTCCATCTGTTGCTATGTACCACATATGAGGCATTATGGTGACATAGTCTAAGAGTGATTGTCGTATAGATTGTTGCTTCAGCGAATCCTCGCGGTGTTTTAAGTGTTTTTTTACACTCGCTTTGTGTTAATCCGTGTTCTGGGAAGCGCTTGTTTTGCCGTATCTAGTCGGTCCACGAAGATTGAAGGAACCGCTAGACGAGCAGAGAGAATCAAGAGCAGACGTGGCTACGAAGCTCGTATGGACCGTAGCGTGTCTGGTGTGGCTCCTATTCCTGTAACTCCTGCCCTCTTTCTTATTTCCCTCCCACTCTCTGCATTCCCATTTTTCACCTTCGTAAATTAACGTAGCCCTATACTATTCAGAGACCACGTTCACAACTTCTCATTGTTATAAAATAAGCAACAAAGACAAAAATTTGAAGTGTCTTAGTAACTAATACACTAATTAAAGTATGTTATCATTATATTAATACGTGAAGCAAAAACTTTGTACCTCTTTTTACGAAAATTGCGCGGACGGAGGAGTATGAAATTTCACACACTTATATAGAGCGACGAATGCTAATATGTTTTTTTAATTATGCATAAACTACCATGTATTTGACACACACACGCATATATAATATTTTGTTTATTGTTCAAATAAAATTAACAGTGTAGCCTTGGCGAAATCTGTGATTATAAAAGTATATTATGGTCGAATTTCGACCACGGGCGACCATTAGTGTATAATAAATCGTCAACAACGAGAAAAAAATTACCTATGGGTGATTCCGGTATAACAGAATCATGTTAGATTTTTAGTGGACGACCCAAATATTCTTCTTCCACGCCAAACTTATCTTGTATAAAAACTTTTTCGGCAAATTTTACGAGACCTTTTACGAAATAGATTTTTTTATATAGAAAATGTTATTTACCGGTGAAAATAGAAAGTCTTAATTTTAATTAAATAAAATGACCGCATCGACGTAATTGAGGCTTACATTATGGTACGAGATCGTGGTAAACGAATATGGCGGACACTCAAGTGAAAGCTTCCAAAAGGGTTCCCGTATAAACAGTTTAAAGGGTAATAAAACTATAAAAAGAAATGACGACAGACTTATTCTACCGAAGTTCTACCGTTAGTTGAACGAAGTTAACGTACTTGATTACACATTTTCGGGACCTCTTTGAAGCCTGTATTCGCGCAGGTAGGTTCCCGTCGCAATGGAAAGAGGGGCGTTTGTGCCTACTTCCCAAGGGAGGTCGGCCTCCCAACGATCCGTCCGCCTACAGGCCCATAGTGCTGCTGAACGAGGTCGCCAAGGTCTTCGAGAAGATCTTGGCGGAGCGGCTTGTGAAGCATCTAGACACTGTGGAGCCGGGGCTATCAGATACGCAGTTCGGGTTTCGGCGGAGGCGCTCCACGATGGACGCCTTCGAGACGCTGCGAACATTGACGGACGAAGCCGTCCAAGCAAAGGACGTCGTTCTTGCAGTGTCGCTAGACATAGCGAACGCCTTTAACAGCCTCCCTCATGAGACGATCAGGGAAGGGCTCCGCGCGCACGGAGTCCCCCCGTACCTCACGAGGCTGTTGGGCGAGTACCTGCGAGATCGGCACATCCTTTGGGAGGGTGGTGAGTCCGCCAACCACGTGCTAGGTCGGCGACGTGTCGCGTGCGGCGTTCCACAGGGATCGGTCCTCGGGCCTATCCTTTGGAACGTAGGCTATGACTGGATCCTTCGGGTGACGGTCCGGCCCGGAGTAGGGCTGATCTGCTTTGCGGACGACACCCTACTCACGGCACGCGCCGCGTCTTTTGCGGAATCCGTGGACGTCGCCAACGACGGGTTGGCGATCGTCGTAGATCGAATAGCTAGGCTGGGCTTGAAGGTCTCCCCCGCGAAAACGGAGGCCGTCATGTTCCATAGGAAATTCCGGAATCCTCCCCCGGACTTGTCCGTTACAGTTCAGGGGGTGGCGATTAGAGTAGGGCCCACGATGAAATATCTTGGGCTAGTCCTAGACGGGAAATGGCTGTTCAAAGCGCACTTTGAGCAGCTAGTTCCCAAACTTCTGAATTCCGCGGGCGCACTCTCCAGGCTTCTTCCTAACGTGGGGGGGCCGGGGGGTGCGACGCGGAAGCTTTATTCCGGCATCCTGAGGAGTATGGCACTCTACGGTGCGCCCGTCTGGTCCGATGCGCTTCACCGCCACAACCGAACCCTGCTGCACCGCGCGCAGCGGGTTCTGGCCGTGAGGACCATACGGGGGTACCGCACAGTGTCGTGGTCGGCGGCGACTCTCTTGGCAGGCGAGCTGCCCTGGCCTCTCCAGGCAGACGTCCTGTCCAGAGTTCGTCGCGCCCAGCAGGATGCCCTAGCTAGAGGACTGACCTTCTGTCAAGTCGAATTAGAGACGGTCAGGAAGCGGGAAACCCATTCCTGCCTCGTCGCCTGGTCTCGTGACCTCGAACACCCTGTGGCCGGCGGCTATACGGTGGATGCAATCAGGCCGCAGCTGGAGAGATGGGTGACCCGCACCAGCGGAACCCTGACCTTCAGGACGACTCAGATACTGACCGGACACGGTTGTTTCGACCAGTATCTGTTTCGCATTGTGGGCTGCTTGCCTTCCCCGGACTGCCGCCAATGCGGCGCACCCGATACGGCGTTACACACGCTTGTTGAGTGCGCTGCATGGACGCCTCAGCGTTTCGAGCTCGAGACACACGTAGGAGCCGTCCGATCGCTTGGCGACTTGGTAACGGCCATGTTGCACAGCGACGACCGCTGGGTTTCTGCGGTTTCTTTCTGTGAGGCTGTAATGTCTCTAAAAGAGGCCGCAGAAAGGGATAGGGAGCGAAGCCCTTCAGCGCGTGCCGCTAATGTCACCCGAGGCCGCCGGCCTTCAGCTGGCACTCGACGAGGCAGGTACGCGCGTTACTTCCCTCCCTGAGTTAGGTTCCGGTACGAGGGGCCCCTTGCTACTAGGCAACGCAAGGGATTCAGCCCCCGTTTCGAAGTGGGGTGTGTTCTCCCAGGGCACACTCCAGGCACTTTATTGCGCTGGATCGACTGTTGCGTAACTATGTTCTATATCTCAGTCTTTCCTTCACAACAAAGCGCAGGGTCGACGGGAGGAGAGGTTTTTTAGTGGGTATTGAGGTTGTTCGCTCGTGTAACATCGCTCGGAGTCGCCACACTCCTCTGTGTAATCCATCGCGGGCGGAGCGCAAATAAAGCATACTATTGCTAGCGTTATCGCCCCCGATGGATGCGTGCCGTTTCCTAGTGACGGCCCAGAGAGTGCGTAAATCGGTTAGCATTTTCCCTCGCCTCAAAAAAAAAAAAAAAAAAAAAAAAAAAAAACTTGATTACACATTTTAGCAAGCAATATATCGTTTAGATTGTTATTTTTGTCAGTTATAGTTTTACTTCTATTATAAATGCGAAAGTTTGATTAGATGTTTGATGCTTATCACGCCAGAACAGCTGAACTGATCTGTATGAAATATGGTACACAGACAGAGTATATATTATTGTCTAGAATAAGTACATAGATTATATAACGATGATCAGAAAATATTACCTGTCCTTGGAATATGATTATATTTAAATGTCTTATATATTTATATCTTTTTTAAGATATGAGATATAAGAAGATGTTTGTAATGTATATATCTATTTAATATATAGAACATCTTGTACTTATTATGTATATCGTCATTATAATCTCAACTCATTCCTGGGGTTGTTGGAAAGAGATCACTTTTTAGCGATAAGACCGCCCTTTGTGCATAATGAGACATAGTTTTAATCTGTAAGTTCTTTTTTGTATTGGTGTACAATAAATTATTGATTGATTGATAGACTTTATCATAATTTTTGTCGTGAACGAAGCTGCATATCTAGTAATAACATAAAATTAGTAAACGGAGAGACTCAGATGAAGATTGTGTCAATGCGGGTGCTTTTTACTGGACCCTAAAAACTTTTTGAAATGGATGTTCAAAAAAGCGCAAATTCGCGACAATTTCCATCTGCCTTTTTCCTATTTTGTTTGAAAGACACAACAACCATCTTTTACAAGCTTTTATTTAACTTGCAATGGATGTACCTATGTATGTATAGAAGTTCGGGTGGAATCTTGCACGTTAAATTTGACCAACTACCCGGTTTCCGATTGAGTTGAGCTGAAATTTTGCACACATATGTATATCGCATGACAATGCAATAACATGGTACTATGGAGCTGATCTGATGATGGAGTCGGAAGGTGGCTATAGGATCTCCTGTACTAAACAAGCTAACACTCTACTGCTACGTGATATCCAGGATCTCAAAAGCTTTTATTAAAAAACATTTTTTTTCGGTTCAGGTAGTTTGAGCGTTATGTACGAGTATACAGTGCCATTCCAAGTGGACAACATTGCGAGTGCATTAGATGCCGATAAAATTAAGATCGGTCGCTTGCATCTAGTAGAAATCAGGACGTGAAAGTGGTAGATTATTGTTATACTGGCCTCATATGCTCGCTGCTGACTCGCGTTTGCTTTCTATACAATTAAATGATAGTGAAATGCAGTATGACTCCCAGATAAATACGGGAGACATATTATGCAATTCTCTTCGTAAGTTCCTTAGCCCGAGTTGTCTGGAAGATATCTCTCTAAAGCACCTAGAGCCGCTCATTGTTCATGCCCTCACTATTTAATGTAATTATTGTAAATATTTAATGTATACTAGCTGTCCCGACAGACGTCGTCCTGCCCGGTAAAAATTAAGGGTTGATCGTAGAGGGTTGAAAATTTAGGGTTGTATGTATTTTTTAATGCTGTATCATAAAAAAACAAAAATAAATAAAATATCTATAAATTAAAAAAAAATTAGGTGAGGACTACACTTAACATTTAGGGGGATGAAAAATAGATGTTGTCCGATTCTCTGACCTATTCAATATGCACACAAAATTTCATGAGAATCGGTCAAACCGTTTCAGAAGAGTATGGTAACTAACATTGTGACAAGATATAAGATGTATGTGGTGAACTATAAAGTGTTTTCTATGTATCTATGCAAGATGTGGGAGCCGGATCATAATTTGTTCATCTATAAACAGACACATTGTATATAAAAGATATATAAAATTTAGTAACCTAATAAAAATTACTATAAAAATTACTTACCAACGCTTTTAAATTGAAATCAATTGCTTAGTAATTTATTATATCTTACGTAAGGTGGGGTATATAAATGCGTTATTTAAGATGCAAATTTGTTAATGTCGTTAAATATTGGAAGATAACATATGGGTACGTCCAATAATTACGTGAGACATTTTTGAAAAAAATTTCGACGCCCCCATCTCCTAATCTCGCGCGAGATTCTTCGAAATATATATTTTGGCTGTTAACGTGTTGGATTATTGAGGAAACACACAAATTGTTCTATTGCTTTTATTGAAGAATATGACCGTAATTTAAAATCACAGTAATAAAATAAAATAAAATAATATTAAACAAAAATTGTTGTGTCCGATTTGGCCCTATTTTATTCTATAAATACTTTTTCACGCAATTTTCTACCGTTTTCTTCTAGAAAAAATATTTAAATAGTATTTGCTAAGACCCTCCTCCCCCCTAAGTGAGATTTGGAAAGATTTAGCCTAATCTCCTCTCCCCCTACAATACCTCACGTAATTAATGTACGTATATATATATTATACATTAATATGTATATGTTTATGATAAATGGCATATGGTATGCTACATGTTTTTTAAATATTTTTTTATTGCAGTAGTTCAGCAGGCAGGCAGACGGCCCACTCGATGGAAAGCGGTTACCATCGCCTATGGATATTTGCAACACCAAAGCTGCCACAAATGCGCTGCTGCTCTCTTAAGGGAGACTGGAACTTGGTCACTAATGCCGGAACACAACTCAAGGTTGTTATGGCGACATTCTTTAGACCAGGGGTGGTAGCTATCCAGTCGGGCCAATTCCCTCCCACCTGGCAAACATGCGCCACATGTGCTACGAGCAGGAATGATTTCAAATTGTACACTTTAACTTCTTTAAATAAATCTATTTACGCTATAATAAGTCGACTGTGTCGAGGTTGTACGATGAATTTAAATAAGCTTTTTTAAAAAGGTTTTAAATAAAACCTTTTGAGATCCTGAGTATCATGTGGCAGCAGATACCACCACCTTCAGACTCCATCATCAGATCAGCTTCATGGTACCATATTATTGCATTGTCACGCGATATACACATACGTGCAAAATTTCAGCTCAATCGGAAACCGGAATGTTGGTTAAATTTAACTTGCAAGATTCCACCCGAACTTACATACATACATCCATTGCAATTTAAATAAAAGCTTGTAAAATCAATAGGGTCTAATTCGGACTTAGCAGATTCCGGAAGTGAGACTTGAGATTTTGTCTGTCAGTCTGTAATGTGCATCACATGAAACTACTGAACAGATTTAAACATAACTCGAGATACGGCTAACTTACATATATATTAGGGTGTCCCTTATTTTTCAGTTTTTATTTTTTAACGCATACGTCTTAGTTTTGTTCATTTGTTCCTAAAACACTCAGAAATAAATGTTTACCTCATTTGGAGTACGATAAACCGTGCCGACTTGCAGCGAAAGATGTCCACACAAGTTACGCGGAACTACCGGCGCGTACTCGCTGTGTTTGTCATTTTTTCTCAGGAAGTCTCGTGATTAACAAATTGTTTTAAAGTTAAAATAATTGCAGTGGGATTAAGAAGCAATAAAAAAAGTGTTTTCTTAGTTGGTGACGTGAACCATCAAATGAATGAAGCAAAGTTACCGTCTAATCGTCAAGTTCTTGCAGTCCTCTTTTGAACATTCGCAAAGTTAAATTCAGTGTTAATGAAAGCGCAAATCTTGTCGTTCGAGAGTGTATTATATTCGGGGAAAAAGCTAGAATCCCTATCAGAGCTGTGCCTAACTGTGTAAAAAACATTGTGGATCTTCACCGTACTTAAATAGAGTTACAAAAAAATCCAAAAAAACGCAAGATGTTTACAAGCGCCGTTAGGAGGACTTTCAATTTTTTTTAGATAATTTATTCGATATAGCATACGCAAATGCCTTGGAATGGATGAAAATAGAAGAAGATAAAATCTTTTTACAAGAATAAAGAGAACCATGGTTTCCAGGATGTTTAGCGGGTGTAGATAAAAAGTTAACTGAGAAAGAAGAAAGAACAAGACATAAAATTGAAAGAAGAGAAAAAAAGACATGAGCAAATGTGTAAAACCATGGTTTGTATATAGTCTGTCGGTCAAGACACCAAATCAAGATTTGCGCTTGTTAAAGAGTCTTGAGGAATATGAAACTGTTAATGAAGAGATCAAAGCAGCCCTGAGCAAGTTTAGTCAACATTTCGTACTTGTCAGAAGAAATTAATGTTTTATCACTCTTTGATGATGAAGTAGATGAACAAACCGAGGCAAATTTTGTAGCCAACTTACAAAGAGAGAGTTTGTATGATTCTGTGAAGAGATATATTCCATCGAAAGAAGATATGTCTGATTATTTGTATGGTAAGTGGAAATACATCGTTTTATGTCTGATACCCTTCTGAATAAATTAATAATAATATTATCTTGTCGCGGTTGGCCATGACACACCTTCCATGATCAAATTGATTATGAACTAGCAGAAGGTGATGTCAGAAGCCTTAAGAACAGACGAGCGTGCATGACAAGAGCTATGAATGTCAAAGAAGCAAGTGAGGTGTGTAAGAATAAGCCTGAATGGCGCTCTGTTGTTCGTGCCTACCCCGCAGGGGACCTGGCGTGAACTTATGTATGTATTATCTTGTCTATTGTTGCAGGAAAATCATTAAATGATTTTATATCCGTCAAGAGCACAAATTTATTTTCTCGTTTAAACATCGATAAAAACTTCTTGAAGAAACCCGTTTCTACATGGGAAGAAGATGTTGCCTATTTGCAGGCATAAAAAAGGGTTCTTCCTTTAAGGGCTGTGACTGATACAGCTGAAAGAGCTGTAAAACTTATGCAAGATTTTCATGGTTTAGTCACTGCAAAGGAAGAACAAAAATAATGTTTGCTGTGCTGTGTACAAAGAGCATAGAAATCTGTATCCCGACTATAAAAAAGAGACCCTAAAAAGCAAGTATCCTTGCTGATTTGTGATGTTCTTTTAAGTAATAAATACCTATTTTCTAACATTCTTGTTTATTATTTATAAAATGATGAAATAACATTTCATTTAGCTACGCAACGATAAGCGTTAAAGACAGCGATTTTCAAAATCTTCACGGCTCTGTCGGCACGGGTTAATGCTTACATAGGAAGACAAAATTGTATTTGAGTTAGTCTAGGCAGTTTAAAAAGAATCAAGGGGTATGCATTTCGATATCTGAAAAAAAAATTTTTCACCCATATAAGGGACACACTAATATACTGGGTCAAAACTTATACTTTTTATTCTGATAACGTTTCCGCGGGATAATCAAAAAAGTACAATGCGGTCGCGTATTTTATGCCACTGTCACAGTTTACTGACAAACACAGCGGCATGGCAACGAGAGCTAAATTTTGTCGGTATCACTTTTTATTTCGAGAATTTTCTTGCAAGTAGTTTTGAGTGGTTAGGGTGCATAAAAATTAGCTTATTCCGACCCAGTTTTCATTAAAACAGTTGCTTATATTATTTTATAAATGTTGTGGTACTTTCTATCCCGGGAATCCCACAGGAATTTCCAATCAAGCGTGGATGAAATCGCGGGCGTATTCTAGTAAGATAATATTATTATAGTCTACCTATTCATTGTTATTATATATACATACATACATATTGTCACGCCTGTTTCCTCATTGGGGTAGGCAGAGACGATGGATCTCCACCTGGTACGATCCTGACATACATTTTTCACTTTATCAACTTTCATTAATCTTTTCATACATACACGCTTGTTATCTGACCCTTCTTCAAAATATTTTCAATTTGATCATGGTGAGTACGTCTGATCTACCGGCACTGACTTTACCAGTCACATTGATGTCATGTACAATCCGCAAGAGTTAACTTGAGACCTTGCTCAGATGACGTTAGTGCGAGGTAGTGACGCGTCGATGGCGAGAGCGGTAAGAAGGCGGGTGTCGGGAGGGGAGCGCGCATTCCGCTCAGGTCTCAAGTTAACTCTTGCGGATAGGACTTGTTTTGTGATTCTGCTTTCATTCATACTCTCTACATGCCCTAACCATCTTAATACTAAGATTTGATTTATATCATCTAACCATCCAAAGACGGGTTCAACTAGTCTGATGCAAACGGCAATGACATTAGAGCAACTATCAATGATCACTATCTAAACCTTTGGATTACATAAAGTAAACTCGGAAGGCGTTACATCGACGAATATTTTCACAATATAATTGCATTGCAATGGTTAGCGGATGTTGAAAATTTCAAATGTTTGCCGATTAAATTAAAGGATTATATTCAATGACGAAATATTTAAGCAACAAGTAGATTTTAAAACAACAAGATTGATTGGCTTTAGAAGTAAATGCAGATTGACATGAAATTAACGGTTTATGTGAAGAATGATGACATGATGATTGTGTCAGAGAAGAGGTACATCAGAAAAGAGGATTATGGAAGGAAAGGTGAGATTATGCCGACCCTAAATGAATGGAAAAAACTGAAGGAAGTAGAGCGAAACATATTTTAAAACATAATGTAAACCAATCTTGATAACCTGTATTAAAGTACATAGATAGAGAGCATATCAAGAAGTTTTGCAACATAGGACAAGAAAGTCATAAACAACATGTCATTTCAAAATTATTTATAAAACTTATTGAAATTAATACATTTTGATACATTTTTGGTAAGTTTTGGCAAACAGAATGAATCGGTAATGCCTAGAAAGACAATATTTATCGTTTTTATTAATCGTTTGGGCAGAATTTATTAGTTAACTGGGAAAAGTCTGTCCAATTGATGATAGGGACTTAATGCGTTAGTTTCGGTAGTAAACTAACTCGTTAAGTATTGCTAACGTTAAGCTGGCTGAGTTACGTGAATCTTTATAGTTACAAAAGAATTAGTTCAATATTGTGGGAGATAATCTGTTCATTGATAGTTGGTTTGTACCAACAAGGAGACAAGCTTACCATAGTCATGAGTTTGTAAAAATCATTTTCCGCATGTGTGCCATGTAACGTTTTTCAACACATTTGCGAAAAAACAGTACAATAGGTAATGAAAAAAACATAATTATGAGACGGAAAGTGGCAAGAACCTTTGTCGTTTCTAATTTGCAAATGCATTTGCAAATGGTGTCTTAGTGTCTTATTTTGACTATAGTATTCATAGAGTATATTGAATATATGGAATTGAAGTGAGATAAAAGTTTTGATCAAAAGCTCTTTCAAGGAGGTTCGATTACTCAGAATATTTATTCCCTTAATGTGAAACTCTTTGGTGGAATTGTTGTGTATTTTAATCATCTAAGTATCTATTTTAGCGCACATCGCGTTGTATGGTGGGAAATTTTTAACTTTCGAACAATGTATACAGGCTGCGTAGTTGAATTTTTGAGCAAATGTGTTAAATTAAATCTCATTTCTTCTATATGTTCTCAACTCTTTCTTTGTGACCAAATAAACTTAAACTGGCATGTTATATATAACACATACAGTAAGGCTTGAAATAACACGTTTTTAAATTCAAGTTTAAATGTCAAAAATATTATCCAAAGTAAATTTGGTTACAGCGATAGCCCTGCCCTAAAGTGCTATGAAAATTATAACTGCGGTTTCCAAATCGATTTTATGCTTGCACACTTTGGACAGGTCAAAATGCCACCATAATAATTCCAGGTTACAACGATAGGTATTGTCATAATATTAAAAAATATAATTGTCTAGTAGGTCGAGACCAAATGCTTTATTTGAGCTTAAAACATCGTAATCTAGTTGATCTAATTATTTTATAACCAAATAAAACAAAAAGGCACCTATTAAACATGGCAAAAGTTTTCACTCTCTACTCCAAATTCCATGGAAATAATTGTGCGGTTTAATTTATCGGAATGCAATTAGTGCAATGTTCAAAAGAATGCTTAAATGCAACTTTAAGCATTCTTTTGAACATCTCATTATGTTTTCAGTTTTAAAAGTTAATGATTAAATTTTTTCTCTCTATCGCTATAAATATTATAAACGCGAAAGTTTGTAAGAATGGATGTATGTTTGTTACCTTTTCACGCAAAAACTACTTGATGGATTTTGATGAAACTTGCCAATAATATAGCTTACACATCAGAGTAACACATAGGCTATAATATATAAGGATATTGTCTGAATTATCCAGAATATAACGATCTCCCATCACCACGCGGGTGAAACCGCGCTAGCTAGTATTTAATGAATATTGATTGATTTTATAGTTAAAGCTATGTAGCTGCAGTTTTCTAGCTAAGCATTGTGTTAGCCAAAATATGACATACTAAGTAGGCGTAGTTTTATCTCCACATAGTGGAAAGATTCATTGTTAAAATAACAATAGCTATAACTATATTTAACTGACAGTCGCGGTACGACTCTTACTTTAGGCCAAAGGTCAATAGACAGAGTGGACTTTCTATGAATTCCTTTTACAGAAATTTTAAATAATAATTGCACCCACGAATTTTTAATGGCACTGCTTAGATGTTAAACGTCGACTCCCTTCTTCATTATGGTAAGAATCCGCAAAAAAATCAATATACCTCATATTTAGAAGACTACCAAATTTATAGGGTTTAAACCATTTTTAAAAATTACTAAATAGAAATTATATAAAATTCCATTAGATAATATAGGTAAATTAGCTTTTATGAGTATATAGTAGTAATTGTATATTTGCAGGAATTCTAGACTTTAAAATTCCTGGTACTGTTAGCAAAAAGAGATTCATTACATATTGAAGAATAATTAATATTTACAATCAATATTCAATGGTGAAAATCAAATAAATAATAATTATTTACATACCTAGCTAATTCTTGTGAGTTTTGGCTATTTGGTTTTAGTGTAATAATTAATTTATTTTGTTTGTGGTTCATTCTTGTTATTAATTTTTCACTGTTATTATTTGTTGCTAATTGTTGTTATTTCATATTAAAGTTGTTAATTAAAAGTGGTTCCGGTGTTGAAATGTGGTCGAGGTAAGCCTTTGACTTCCCAAACTAAAGTTTTGTATAATTTCTACAAATATTTCGAAAATGAGTGCAATAGCAATCCAAGCAGTATTATGACTTATGACTACACACAAGAAAAGTGCTACCACAGGGACCTATATTTAGTTTAATATTAATGTTTATTATTTTAAAATCGTTTAATATTAGTTACCTTCTTGTAAAAATAGCAAAAATATGTAAAACGAATTAGTTTATTTATTTATGCACTGACCGTACATCACTACAAAGGTAAAAGCGCCTCGAAGCTAATTAACCTGTACCTCGTCGTCTATTTACTTAACCAAAATAATAATTATGTAACATAATTAGGATTTTTCACAATTTAACTAACAGTATATGAAAAAATTGCAAACCTCATATACACATGTAGGTACCCTCTCTTTACTGTTATAGGTACTCCGCTGCAGCATTATGTAGATGTATTTATGTATGGCATAAATTAGTCATATACAGATTATATTTTTACAATTTGGGTCACCTGCAAACAAAGCACATTTATTACCCGCCGGCGTCGTTTGAGCTAGTAACATTGAAGCGCTATTATGCCCGTCTTCTTTTGTTAACTTTGTGTTTAAAATTTGTAATTACATAAACATCCCATTGTGTATTGATCTTTTATGGTAGGCATTAGCCAGGCGTGATTCTTAGAAATTCAGTCTGCGCGACCGAGAGACATTGTAATTGTGCAGTATAAAACAATGCCCCAATGCAGAGAGGGGCAGTAAAGCGATAATCACAAACGAGGCATGACATGTGTACTACATTCGATAGATATAGTGACGGACTTTGCGCGTGTTATTGAATCGTGCATGATGTTTGTACTGGTTGAGTTCAGTTATATTTGTACCTGTGTTATACGTGTTTGTATAGTTCTAATAAACTATAATATATATGTTCTAATTAACTATAACTATAGCAATTCTAACGGCATTTTTCGAGTTCTGCATCTCGTAACAGTATTGTTATTATATTTCAACTATGTAGGTCCAGTAGTTTCTGAAAAAAATTACTCGACGAATAAAAATAGTCAGGGAGAGAAAATGGACAGGCAGTTGGCTATGACGAGTTCATAAGCCTCTATTTACACCAAAACCCCTAAAATAACTGAAAATTCGCGTACTAATAATTTTTAAGACGTAAAAATTTCACAATTAATACGCAATAGTAAATCAGCCGATTAATTTAATTTATTAATATTTCGCGACAGCTCAATGTGGGTCAGATTATTTTGTAATTTTTTAATTATAGTATCAGATTTCATAAACTCTAAATTTTGAGCTGTTAGTTGATTAGCATAATTTATTTCGTTTTAAAATGACAAATAGAACCGGTGAAAGATGTATTTTGGTCAAGTGCGTGTTTCGCAACGCTCGTGTTCCGCAGTGACCTTCGAACGATCGTTAAATACATCATTTGCCTGGTACGTTTGCTGGCGGGCTTAATACTTTTATCCGACTTCAAAAAGGAGGAAGATCTCAATTCGACGTATGTTTGTTACGCAATTTCTCCGTCAATTGTAAACTGATTTCTTTTTTATTATTCGAAAGAGTATATATACTCTTCAGGTGGTCCCATTGTCACTAAGTAAGGATCTGATGAGTGGACGCTAGGGAAATCCAGAGCAACTTTTGCTGAACAGCGCCGTGCTTCCCACATTCTGCGAAAGGCAAAAGTATACGCTTGCCAGTATACAATTTTTACAGGGGGTTAATATAATATATACCGACTTTTGTTGTCCTTCCTATACTCCATGTAAAGGTTGTCTGGAAGAAACCGCCCTGGGCGATAAGACCGCCGATTGTACTTGTGTTTAATGTTCTTGATTTTATGTAGCATTTTTGTACAATAAAGTATATTCTATTCTATATTATTTTTAAAGCTATTCAAGTATTTTTGCAACTAAAAAGCAAAATCTAAATATTTTGTACAACATCTTGGAGTCGGTGCCAAGTAAAAAATTAAAAAAAGTAAAATACACCGACTTCAAGATGTAATAAAAAAAATCTGCTTTCAACTAAAAGTCGGTTTTATTTTTGGTACAAAAAAAATGTAAAAGATTCCCGCTAAGAATGTAAAATTTTATATGTTACCCGCGGCTACGCCGTTAATTAGTGTATTTATGTTACTAACATTAAAACTTAATTAGGTTCAGTATGGCGATCCAGCGAGGAAACGTAGCCAGCCTTCTGGGCACCTTACCCATAGAAGACGGTGATCTGGGCTCAGTATTCTACTTATAGTCTTGAGGGATTATGGGTAGAATACAATACAAATAAGTTAAGTTTTCTTACATTGTATTCAATAGTATGTAATTTATATTATAGTTATTACAGATTAGGTTCATATATATATGTATGTGTGTATAAACCTTCAATGAAAATTACATAAAAGTAAGTAAGTAAAAATCACTTTAAAAGAATAGCTGCATTATTGTCTACACGTACGTTATCTGTCAATATTTAACGACATTAACAATTAATAACCATATCACATCAAAAATGACGCACTAAATTCATCACAACATCTGTGTGAAACGGTCAATAACAACAACATTAACCGGATGAAAAAGTGGCATAAGCTAAAAGCCCATGAACTAAATTGACATTTGTGTGTTTTAAAGAATGTGGAATAAATAAAGAAAAAAAAGGAACTATAAATACCTATGGATGGTAAACTAAAAAAAATATATGAAATAAGCCGGCAAAACACACAACACTAGTAAGTGAGTATTTAATTATTTTTGTTCAAAGTAGAATTTTGTTTGATTTTATTCACTAAAGAATACTGTTTGAAATTGTTAAAAATACGCCCTACCCAATGACATTGCTTTGCAAAGCATTGCGGTTGATTTGTATCTACGAATAATAAAAACAAATATATTTAGTCTCGTTATAAAAAGAAAGTAACAATATCTATATGTAATATACAAAAGCCAAAATTACATATCGGGAGACCTTTGTATTTTTTACTTACGTATTGCATTGGAAGACTTTCATTATAATTTTTTTCAATTGAATGTATTGTAAAATATATTTAGAAATTTCACTAACAAAGAAACAGTTACTTATCATTCATTTAAATGTGGCATAGAGGACTTTTTTGTAGTAACAGACATTAGTATATTTTTTGCATGCCCTTATTAAATATGAATTGGATATTTTGGAATAGACAGCGGTTACCATCACATGAACATTTGAAACATCAAAGGGCGCTACCAATGCGCTCTCGTTCTCTAATGAGAAACTGGAACCTGGAACCTAATACTGGAACACAACTCAAAGGTTGTTATGGTGGCATACTCTAGACTAGGAGGACCAGGAAGTAGCCATCCAGATGGGCAAATATTCTACCACCTGTTTTGTAGTTATTTAGGCAAAAACAGATTATGGTTTAAGAGCCCGTGAACGGCTACCTGTATGTATTTGACCAGACCTGAGGTTTTGTACATTGAGGCCCCTATACCTACCATGCATGATATGAGGACTCACTAAGCTCAAAGTGGTGGACGCGATGAGCGCTGAGCTAAGACAGCACAAGGCTACACTGATGATTTGACTTTAAATTAAACAAAAGCGTATATATGTGTGTGTGTGTCAAATACATAGTTTGTAATTTTTTTATTTATTTAAAGTATTTTTATATATACAAAAATATTAGTAGGTACTCTGTACTTCTCTATATAAACTATAAGTGTGCGAAATTTTATACTCCTCCGTCCGCGCAATTTTCGCAAAAGAGGGGTACAAGTTTTGCTTCACGTATATAATACGTAAAATATAGATTTGTTTAATATTTGCCGAGCGTTAATTGTAAGCGACCCTTCATTGTGCTTGGATACACACGCACTTGACTGATTTTTATTAAAAAATATTACTTACCGGACACTCTTTCTGCAAGCATCCAATATTTGTTTATGATTGTTGTCCAATTACTATCCGAGTAGTAATCGTCAATCGCAATTTTCACAAATCCCGACATTTTGACAGTTTTTAGTCACACTGCACTTTATTCAGTCACTGGCACACACACTTGTCACTTGTCTGCAGTTCGCACTGGTAACAATTTGCTTCTTACAAGCTGTCACCTGAAAACAATATTAGTCAGATTTTAGATATTTATGACTAAATATTTTTTAGCTGAAATATTATGTATAAAATTATTCTTTTTTTTAATTGCATGAGTTCAGCAGAACATGAACAGACATGCAGACGGTAAGACGGCTAATGGTAAGCGGTTACCATCGTCTATGGACATTTGCAAAACCAAAGGCGCTACAATTGCGCTGCTACTCTCTTGGGGGAGTCTGGAACCTGGCCACTAATGCCGGAACACAACTCAAGGTTTGTATAACGGCATACTCTAGACCAGAGGTGGTAGCCATCCAGACGGGCAGATACCCTACCACCTGGCTGTGAGTTGTTTTGTCGCCTCTTACGACAGGACGTCAGGCCGCAGGAAATTGTATTATTTCTCCTTTCCAGAACGGTTATAAGATTTAAAAAAACGGTGCTTAAAATTTATATCATACTAGCTGCGCTCTCGGATTCACCCGCGGGGTAGAGTAACAAACATACATCCATACATACATATTTATAGGATATAGAATCATAGGATTCTATAAAGAAGAAGTGTAATTAAAAATAAGGTTATTTACATTCAAATAAATTGAGATACTTTTATAATCTTACAAAACACCAAAGTCTCATTCAACATTTTGTACGAGTATATAACATTAGATAGATAGAAATATAACACTTTATTGCTCACCAAAAAAACAAAAACAAAATGCATAATTACAACACTTCTTGGCAAAACTACAGGCGGCCTCATCGCTTAAAGCGATCTCTTCCAGGCAACCTAGCTTAAAAGAAATTCTCAACTAATCTGGCGATTTATGTGGAGCAGAAAGAGATAGGACTGCACAATTTAAATATACATACTTACACTATTTTATAAATTTAATACATATATAAATATAATAGTCATATATATATACGTATATACAAAATAATCTTGTTAAATATATTTGTTAACATTATATGTGACAAGCACTTTATATTAATTAACATAATATTACAATAGATAAAAATAAGTAAATGTATTATATATTAGACATATTTATTTAAATATAACATTGTGAAGTAATAACGTTAAAGATTCAAATAACGTATTAATTATCGTTTAAACAGTAATTAGAATTAATTATATTATGATATTTTTGTGTTCTTTTAATATATTTAGGGCGGCTTGCATGACGTTCCTTAATTTTATTTAAGAAACACTAAACGCATTTACCGCCCTTAAACACGATAAGCGTCTTGCACAACGCTAAATTTACTGGTAAATACGTTTACAGAACTGTCAAAGTTAATCATCCAAAAATGGCTATTTAACTCCTTAAACGCGTTTAAACATTGTCACTCGTATGTCTTTATGAAATTGTCACTTATAAAAAGTCAATTACAGATTTTCAATCGTACATTATTTGCTTTAATTATTTATCTCAATTCTAAATACCCATTATTCGTCCAAACTAACATGGTAGCAGAGTAATAAAGTTAAGGAATTGGATCCAGTAAAGGTATTTTAACTAGGAAAGAATAAATACAATATTCTAGCATTGTACTCGACCTGATGTTCACAATGAATAAGGCGATCGCAGAGGCTTCAAGGTAAAAATAATGCACCTGAGATGGTAAAAATTATATCGTATCGTATTGAGACAGCGTGCAGGGCAATACCCGGCCGCTGAAGAAATTTTGCAAGGAAAACTTCAAAAGCCCGATGAGCCTGCAGCATCTGATAGTGCAGATGCTAAAGCCAAATATGACATAAATTTACAACAATTTCTAAAAATTGACTGTGCCGTTTCAACTCTGATGACGACAAACATGACGGATGAGATTCTAAAACAAGTTATGCGATATAAAAGCGCTAAAGAAGTATGGGATGAGCTAGAACGCCTATATAATGGAAGCAGCGAAGACAAACTTATGATCTTTGTCTACAATTCTTTGATTATAAAAAGGACCCTGAACGTGAGATGGGCAAGCATATATCTTCTGCATTAAAGAATATTTCAATAAATCTTTTCGTAAATTAATATTTATTATTCTTTATGAAATTGTAAGTTATTAAAAAGTCAATTACAGATCATCACTCGTGTTTTATTTGCTTTATTTATCTCAATGCTAAATACCAACATAAATGCATTTACTATTAAACGCGTTTAGAGAGTAAAATAAAATTAACTAATTTCATTTAAAGGCGATCGTTGTGCAAGCGCGCCTAACTCTTTTATATGAATAGTGTTTTAGAAATATTTTCATAGTTTTATATGTTTTAGAATTTATCATGTAGATCACTTTGGGATGTAATGCCTGGTTAGTTAAAAGAAAATTCCGTTACAAACAGATGAGAGGAAACTCGTAACTGCTAGGATTGTACATCGACTACTGCCCTACAACTCTACCGGATTTACATACTTTGGTTTAGACACGTTTACATGGATTTAAGAATATTTTATACGAAAAACATTAATGAAGTTAGATATGTTATGCTTTATTTGGGTTAATTAATTTTTTTAGGTTTACTTTACTTTTTTTATTAGTTATCTTATCATTGTTTTCTGTTTTTTTTCTTGGTTATTATGTCTTTCACGTATACGTGACTATAATTTGTTGTATATGTTTGTTGCTTGTTTTTACCGTGGCTTACATGACTTTAGTGATTGAGGAGATGGGCACTGAAAATCAGTGCTGCGCTGGACTATGCTTCGGCACATCAAAATTCTTAGTGCCAACTTGCAGCACACATTGTCATTATTATCGTTTATTTATACCGAAATTTATATATCGAAACGAATCATTGTCTCTTCAGGTGATCAGAAGGCTGGCGCTTACCTCGGCCAACGGATCAGTATGGCGATCCAGCGAGGAAACGTAGCCAGCCTTCTGGGCACCTTACCCATAGAAGACGGTGATCTGAGCTCAGTATACTACTTATAGTCTTGAGAGACTATGTGCAGAATACAACACAAATAAGTTTTCTTGCATGATATTCGATTATAAGTAATTATGTTATAAGCTTATTTGCATACATTTGTAATTTATTATTTTTTATGTTTTTTAACCGACTTCAAAAAAGGAGGAGGTTCTCAATTCGTCGGAATCTTTTTTTTTAATACACACATATTTGTATAATGTACATTTAATTGTTATAGTTGTATGTCTGTAGACACCGCGAGCCATGATAATGGCCCGGATTTTTGGAGGGCTTGCTAGGGGCCATGGGAAGGCCAACACGTAGAGGCCCCTTAATGTTATTATTATTAATTATTGTTAAGTGTCGCATTTTTGAAAATAAATATTTTCTTTGGTATTGAGAAATTAAGCTCGTTTAGCGATACCAAATGAATTTACATAATTTGTGAATCATTTAACAATTGTATGATGATTGATAAACGACGATTATGAATATTTAGATCCGTGAAGTAATTTAAATTGTATATTTAAGCAATAATCACATTCATAAGGTGAAGGCAAACTTGGTATCGTGTAGTAACGACCCGAGAAGAAAATTACGCAAGTCAATTTTGTCGAAAGAAGTCCGGTAAATATTAATCTATGTGTTAAACTACTTGAAGTTTTATTAGAATTTTTATTGTTAGTTCTGCCCATAAATATTTATTTTGATGTATACGTGTATCTACATTAAATTATTATGTATCTATCGCTAATGTTTAAGAAAAAAAAATTATGAAAGCAAAAACTTTTGCAAATTATTACTGTTTATTTTATTTTCTGTAGGGTATAAAAATAATGTTTAAATTGACATTACTAAACTATTTTTTTTTATATAGTTTTATATTAAAGTTTATTTGAAAGCTTCCAAACGAATGAATAGTTAAAATAATTAATTAATGTATACAATATTTATTATTACGTTAATGTTACAATTAATTTCGATACATAATTATATTTAATTGAATCACAATAACACATAATTATAATTTAATTATTCTTATCCAAACTGCATCCAAAAAAAATTAAAATGCACCGTAACAATAAAATTAAAATATTACTTCCCTATTCTCAGCGTACATTAAACACAGTGTATTATATTTTCTGACCAAAACATCGTTTTAAATCACACACATTCACATTCGCGTTTCATATCTTTGTATAGAATGAAAACGAAAACTCGTATAAGCTCGCGAAAGTGCGCTCGCGCCGATACACCGACCAATATTGAATTGCGCGCGCTTTCTGAGCCAATCAGAATGCTTCCTACCCCCACGTGCGACAAGGACGTATGTGGCAAGTTATATCATTCGATATTGTGTCGTAATTTGTTATCAATAGAGTTAGTTTTTCCTCGTCTTTGATCTCAAGGTGGTGAACAAACGTTTTCCAATTTAAAACACTGTGTCGGATGCTGGAGTTATTTTGCAATTGTTACAAAATACTACTGTATCAAAATTTATTGTGTACTTTAAGCACAAGCTTCTTTTTTTTGTATTTTTGGTTTATATTATTACAAAATATATTTTAGATAGACAACACTTTTTTGCTCACCGAATAAACAATTTCAAAAATACACAATTACAATATTGTCATGGTAGAAACAATAGGCGGCCTTATCGCTTAAAGCAATCTCTTCCAAGCAACCTTTTTTTTTTTTTGATGACGCAGGGGGAATGTCTTTTCTTGGGACACCATCCTCGATAAACATATAAAGTTTAAGTAACTACATATTTTATAAATTAAATACAAAATATATACATATATATTAAATAGTTTATAGTATAAGATATTTTACTAGAGACGTTGTCCTGCCCTGAAAAAAATAAATACCTAGGACCCGATCCCAGCGCTGCCTACCGGTTCCAATTGTGAATTTAAACCATCAGGGGACCCACTCGAACACAAAAAATAACCTCAAAATCGGTTCAGGAGATTAGGAGGATCCTAGAAGCCGATCCCACCGCCATCTACCGGTTTCAATTTTGTATCAAAATAGCCAAAGACCCACTCAAATACACACAAAAATTCATCAAAATCCATAAAGGCTTTCTCAAGTTATGCGCGTACACATTTTTCTGCGATTCATTTTTATTTATATATGGGGATTGTAATACAAAAGAAATGTTATAAGTAATTTATATTTCTTAATATGTAATTATTTAAGAAATTAATTTATTTATCCTTCTTATGTTAATGTCAAAAATTTAGTTAAAGACTAAATAAATAATTTGAACTTATAATAACTAAGCACCTGGTCAACATTGTGCAACAACTTGCACTTGACTCGAAAGGTAGCTTGTCGTACAAGAGATTGCAATTTTGCAATATATCTTGAGATACTCTAAACCGTACGGCCTTCACTCATATTTAATACTTACGTTTGGTATCTTAATATTTCTAAACACGCGGGTAATATTGTTTCGTTAGGATATGGTTTGTGTGAATAACTCGGGCTATCCACGCGACTTCGCTTGCGTAAGCTTCACCTTCGTATTCTACAGTTTGTTTAGTTACAGAATTGGATGTATGAAATTACACGAGTAGTATATGTCAAATTTTATGACTCTCCAGCTGCAGAAGGCTGTGTCAATGTAAGTTTTTAGAGTCAAAAGTGTATATTGTCAGATGTTTCATATTTTTATATGATTCTTGTTTATTATATTTTTGTTATTATAATAATCACGAATTAAGAAGGCCGATTTGACAGTTCTCATTACAACATATTTAGGGATTGAAACCTGCAAATCGTTAACCAAATTTAGCGATTATTACGAGAAATCGATTGAAAATTATGCGACTTTGTGATCGATTGATTTATTAGAAGTTAATTTAATTACTGTTTGTGTCAAATAAATACCTTACAAAATCGACACGGGGTGTGAGAGTTTTCATATCGGGTTTTGCTTACCGCATACATTTGTTGCGCATCACAATTAATCTATTGAATTTTTTATTATTTTACCAGTATAATATATATTCACTCGTTTTTTTTTTCAATACATATATCTAAAATTATGTAGTGTTGTTTTAGTAATAATACGTAAGAAATCTAAGTTTTTGGAATAAGTCCATAGTTTTTCGTAAATCGAATTCAGTTAATGATATGCATCAACCATTTGGTAACAAGAATAAAATTAAAAATAAGACGCCTAAGAACGTAATTCTTTTTAGGATTTCGCCATAGATTAGACATTACAGAATTTATAGAAACTTAATGTTATTTGGAGGAAAATAAATTTTATAATAAGTTTTATACCATTATAATATAATGCACAAGTAAAAAATATATCTATGCTATCAATTAAATATTTTTTTATTGGCTTTCAGTTTTGTTGATATTATGTACAGTTACGTCCTATTTATTGACTCTTTTGTGTCAAATCTGGCTTCTTTTTTTTTGATTATTATAGTATTGACTGAATTTTAAACTTTATTCATTATCATTGTTAATATTTCTGTATGAAGTTAAACGAAAGCTTTTGTTTGGGCCGTTATTTTTGGTAGAGCCTGGAACCGAAAATCAGCGCTGAGTCATCTCTGGACGCAGCATAATGCTGAGTTCTAGCCTGATTGCCGTGAATGTGATTTACGTTTTTGTTGTTTTTTATAATTATTTATTTATTTATTTATGCATTACATGAACAATGTATTGTTATTTAATCGTATTTTATTTTCTGTGTTTATATACCGACAGTATTTTTTTTCTTTCTTTTTTATATTGGGCAGCGGCATATTGCTAACGAAGAGCGATCGTGGCTTTGACTAATAATTTTAAATCATAGTAAAAAATAAAGTCTAATCATTATCATACCGTTTCAATGATCTTAAAGAGGGAGTGAAAACTCTAAACCTTGTGGGAATCAGACTACAAAATATATAATTTGTCCCATTCAAACAATTCATATTATTTTAAGTGTTTTTTTTAGAATCGTAATCGTCTCATTATAATGAATAACACTGTCCAGTTAATCACTGTTTTCTCATATCATTTTATCTTAGATCATTGTTATTATATGGCAAGATTAATATCTGTGAGAGAAGCGAAATATAATTTTCTGTTTTTAATAATGGTTATTTTGTGCTGGCTGAGCAAGTCTAATGGATCGCAAGCAGACTATAAGATTGGTCGGCAAGTAAATTGTAATTATATAAAATTAAATTTTAGTCTTAGTACGGCGTTAATACAATTTAATTCACTTCCAACCATTTTTGAAGTTTAATGACCATATCGACGAGATAAGGTTGGAAGATGAAATAATTTTTACAATTATCTACATATTTTGAACGATCTGTAATTTGACTGAATAATTTCAAAAATAGTGTTAAACGCTTCTTTACATTTTTCGGTTAACTAATTTAAATGTTGAGAGATTTTAACTCTTTGAGAGCGTAAAATAGAACTACAAATTAGTAAATTCTAAAATGTTCAAATATTACAGAGGTACTTCAATTTCTTCCTTTCATCTTCGGACAAAACTTTCATTCATTTCTCTACGTGTGTATCACATACAAAAGCTTTATAACGATTATACTAGATGGCGACACTTACAACTTTAACTGACTCCACTTATTGGCTATGTTCCACAAGAGAGTCACAACGGCCACTTTCACGACCGCGATTTTTCCCATTCCACTTGCTTGCGTGCATGACAATCATAAACTCTAGTGAAACGGATTATAGAGCGTTAATGTCATTAACAAAGAAAATACACAAATATTATTGGTTGATTTGAAAATTGCGTCTTTTTCAATATCAATCGATAGAGAGAAATAATGCTCTGTGGTCAACGCTCACTTCAACCCACCTCTTAACGTAGGTCGTTGTGAGCGCTGTGTGATCACAAAATTCGAAAAAGCATATTACTCTATACATGATTATCTTACTGACCCAAATACAGGAGTCTAATTTTGTGACATGAGAATCCCTAATTATTGTAATCTTTTATCGATATTATAAATTGTATATTAATTTGTATTTAGATATTAGTCGTTTTCAATTCACTTATTTTGTAAGTTACCTATGTGGCAGGATACAGTGATACCTAAGTTGTTATAATTATGGACATCATATTCAAACCTGTATATATGTACAAAACAAATTACTTTGACTTTGATTTTGAACCAATGATGACGTTTTTAGTGACTTTTCGCCACGACCATAACGACCGTGGTCGCCATGTGAAACGGCTCACGGAGCATTTTGGGCGTTGTGAGCTACTAACGGAACGCGTCCATTATGAACTTGTGCCACTTCGACAGTCAATGTTAGTTTACGTTTTACAAATAGTTACTTTTATGTTTTGAGTCCAGTTACGTTGTTACGTTTACGGTTGTCTTTTGAACTTTTCGAGTACTCATTAATATCATATCAAGCTTCAATCGATATGCCGACAGCAGCGCTACCTACCGGGTCCAATTGTGAACCAACTCAGAAACCTTCTCTGGCTCGTGCACAACAAATTTGCTAAGCATCATCAAATGATCAAATGTATAGTTAACAAATCTATAAAGGAAATACAGACAAACATTCATTTTTATAAAGAAGATATACGATCAAAATACTAATGCTGTACTTTTAAGGCTCTGTACTGCTCTCATGAACATAAAAGCGGTATCTAAAAAAATAATAATCCTGTTTTATTCGTCTGTTAATAATTTGACGAATTACACATCAAATGGAGTAGGTAAATGAACGGTGTTCACATTGGAACTAAAAAAAATAGATTATACTAGCTTCTGCCTGTGGCTTCGCACGCGCTAATATTATCCCACGGGAATTGTACATTGACCTGGATAACAATAATCTTATGTGCAATTTCAGATTATGATTTATTTCTGTGGAAAATTTCATCTAGATCCGCTTGGCCGTTCTAGCGTGATTGAGCAACAAACATTATGTCCAAACTATCGCCTTTATTATTCACGACCTTGTTATTCATGTTTCACACAAATAAAGATTTTATTCCATTTATCTTCTTTACATAGTAGAAAATAAAATTGCTTTTCGTATCTGTCTGTCTATCTGTATATCCGTATATTCACCATCATTTCAATTATTGTTCAAAAAAAGTTTATAGTATACTAGCTGACCCGGCGAACTTCGTACCGCCAAATTTCCTGAATTCCTAAAAGACTTTGTTTCATGACAAAAAAAAATCACCATAATCGGTCCAGGTGATTAGGAGGATTCTAGAACCCGATCTCAGCGCCACCTACCGGTTCAAATTGCGAATTTAAACCATCCGGGAACCCACTCAAACACACAAAATTTCATCAAAATCGGTAAAGTTGTTCTCAAGTTATGCGCTTACCAACACATTTTGCGATTCATTTTTATATATAAGAAGATATACATATGTGTTTTCTAGTTTTTGCCGGGGTGTCGCTTGGGTTATAATAAAACCTAATTGAGTTTTTATCAACTTGCTGAGTGCCTCTGACGTCTGGTGGCTTAGCTATGTGGAAAACTCTAGTAATATTGTATAGTATAAATGATACTACGAGGTAATTTCTTGAAACAGACCTAATTTGAGATTCTGCTTTTCTACGTAAGATGGCAGTCAACTGCAAAAGTTCAACAAACTTGCGTGTGTTTTACTGCATGGTGACAGCGGTGCTATTTTAAATACTATTTAAAGTGGTTAAACGGACTTCACCTTATAAAATATAGAGTACAAGTGGGTAAAGTTCTAGTCTAGGGAATAATCGAGTTTGTGTATAATTTTGAAACACGCGGGTCCTCCAACTGGATTATGACTCGTAAATTAATATTTTATTAATATCGCTCCCCCGATCTTGACTACATACATACTACAACTTCATTGATTATCATAAGGTCATAACACGGATAAAGTCATTTGAACATACTAGTATCAAAAAGAAATACGAGTATAGATTCCTATACTATACTGGCTATTCAGCCAAACATGCAATTATAAAACATCGTTCACATGTATAATGTACATCTCGCAATGGTTATATGCAAATTATATCAGAATGATGCAAAAATAACCAGCAATTTTGATTGCAACAATTATCTTTATAGAAATTGCGTATTTTTTATGTTCTGCATGAATGAATACTTGCAGTTGTAAAAAACTGTCTGTTTGGTTACATGCATAGCTATATTTTAATTAGATAAATTTGTAATGGATTTATTACACATAATTTACTATAATAAGCCATGAAGCTTATTGGTTAACGCTTTCGCTTATCAAGCGTGTGGTGCAAATGCCGCGGATTCAAATCCTGTCCAGGAAAGGATTAAACCTGTTTAAAAATCAAGATAACCGATGTGTTAAACTCGCCAATCCGGCTTGTACAAGTATAGCTGGTATACTATCTATTCTCTTCTAAACAGTAGGGAGGTTTAAGTTTATTAGTTATTATTAGTACACTGAAGAAAACTTTATATAAATAAACCTAATTAGTTAATGTGTTTAGTTATATTTTATTCTACATTATAATTCCATCGAATGTTTTCTGATTTGCCGGTGCAGCAGCGGCGCGGAAATGATCGGTATATGTGGTACCGAAAGCTTGCAGACCGCCTATATTTCTATGAGTGTTTCCTGTCTCGCTTAGTATTGATGCAAGAGCCGCATACACTGAGCATTTCTACTAAAAATTGTTGAGAAACCAACCAAAGGAAATAGTTAAAAGTCATACGTCATAATCAATGACGTAGCAAATTTTTTATTATGTACATAACAGATTATAGAATAGAGTAGAAAACACTTTATTGTTCACCAAAATAAACAATTACAGAATAAATAATTACAATAATTAAAGGCAAAAAAAGGCGGCCTTATCGCTTGAAGCGATCTCTTCCAAGCAACCTGACTGAGAGGACACTTTTAACAACTTATGTCTAGGTAGAAATTAAATTAAAAACAAGTAAATTAAAAAAGGAAGAACAGTACAATGTGGACAGTAAACAGCTAACTTAAGAAAGATTAAAGATTACATATGTTTAAAACGTAAGAATCAAATTATTTAGAGCCTTATAAGACCTTCACCTAGTTATTCAAGCTTTAATGGCGTCCACCGTAATATTTCCGCGGGCATTTCTCAAGATTGCTGGTATTGGGAAAGCGACCTTGACGCGTGGTCTGCTCGGAAGATATTTGCTTAGATGACAGGCTTGATTTGGGTGACCTTAACAGTTGGTCAAGTCATAGTAGCTTGGTAGTTAACGTACCCGTATCTCGTTCCAATGATATAATGTCGAATGGTGGTCGGCAAGTACTTACAACGGCAGGTCGGTGACGGTTTAAGAAAATATTGTGATGAAATTTGTAAATTCTGATATATTTATTTTTTGTTGCTTGAGTTCAGCATACAAGCAGACGACCCACTTGGTGGAAAGCGGTTACCATCGCCTATGAACATTTGCAACATCAAAGGTGCTACTACTCTTTAAGGGAGACTGGAACCTGGTCACTTAAATAGATTTAATGTACATACACGGCATGTTTAGAATTTGGACATTTGCAACAACAAAGGTGCTACAAATGCGCTGCCGCTCTCTTAAGGGAGACTGGACTCTAGTCACTAATACCGGAACACAAATCAAGGTTGTTTTATTGCGGCATACTCTAGACTAGGGGTGGTAGCTATCCAGTCGGGAAAATATCCTAGCACCTGGCTGTGGGTTGTTTTATCGTCTCTTACGTCAGGCCGTCCGGCCGCAGGAAATTGTATTCTTTCTCCGTTCCTCCACGGATAAAACCAATAACCAATACAATGACAACCAATGTATAAAACTTGCCAATTTGTTATGGACTAGCGTGATAAATTCAGGGCTGCATGTATCTCAAGTGCCGTCCTGGGGCACCATGAAAAATACCCCCCTATATTTGTATCCTGCATGCACTATTTGAGTAAAGGATCGAAATAAATGTATTCACTGTAACTAGACTTCAGAACTTAAATATCCGATGAGAACTTTAATTTAAGATTTAGGATGAAACCAATAAGTTCCGAATTTTGAAAATCATTGATTTTTATAGCTGAAAGTTCAACAATTTTTTGCTGATACTTCAAATTTTGCCGCCCTCAAAAACTAGGCCGCCCTCAAAAACTAGGCCGCCCTGGGCACTATCCCCTAGTGCCCCTAGTGTAAATCCATCACTTTAAATTTGGTATGGTGGCACATATGACACACCGTTCTGCTAAATTTTGGCCAGTGAACCCAGTAGTTTCTAAAAATAATTTATATGATATACGTAATCAGACGACTGATGTTAATTTAATAAGGATTTCGTTTTTATCGGAATGACCATGAAACTTTAATTTTATAATTATACTATTACTCCAGGAAATAATATTTCAGCAGTTTACACTTTGACCACTAGACGAAGTGAAATATAAGGTTGACATAAAGCAGATATCAAAATATTTCACAAACTGCACAAATGTTGAGAAAGTTGACCTTGTGTTACTAGTGTTAGATGGCCCAGGTTTTATTAATGCTAAGGTCGTTGAAAGTGTGCAAACTGCTTAATAGTCTGTTATCACGCAATTATTGTTTTAATACTTGAATGGGTCCACCGGCAAGGAGTTTCTTCAAAGACATTTGCCACACGTAATTAGAGGTTTATTTATACTGGGCAGCGCGATTCAGAATTCAAACCATTAGCGTGGCAATGGAACCAGCCGTCTAAGCATGCAGACAGTGGTTTGCTACATAGATAGTCTATTCTACTATCTATAGGAGAAGAGATTTGATCCTCAATCATTGCTGGTTGACAGAATATGTATTGTCCTGTTATACTCCTCTATTATCAAATACATCTTCTGTCACATCACAAGTTTTCATGACATCCATTACACAATCAATACATGCACGGAGGAGGATCGCTATTAAAAAAGAATATCTAGAGCAGTCACTTTAAGGATTGTCGTCCCGTAAAACTGGAAGTTGACCTCTGAATTTGATTGACAAGAAACCGCACAGGACGAAGAAATATGACGTACTCTTTTTCAAGGCTTAAGACAAATTTTGAGTCGCTTACATAAGTGTTAAGTTATTTTATGATATTTAAATTAGTAATGTTTTGTGAAAACTAGTTTTGCAAACAAAGACCAGGATTATAGCATCCGCGGGGACCTTCAAATTTGACTTAAATGTCCACACGGCTTTGCTTCAGTCATAATAATATTGTTTTATATATCTGGTCATGTAACGTTTTAAAGTTTATCAAAGTTACGTGTTTTACAGTATGATTATCATTCCTAGCATACTCTACCGTGATATTAGTATGAAGGTTCATTGGAAGAGAATAATTTATAGAAATAGGTTATTTTTTAAACATTTACGTTGTTTGCCCTTTAATTAAGTACCCATCAAACCGATCGTTATGAATGGCTTACATAATGTGTGTGGTAAGACGACCTTCCGAGGTGACTGGAACGCCTTGCGCTTTTGCTATGCTGGTGCGTTATCTCAATGGTCATTGTCGCTTTCTTTACTTTTCATGGTTAAAACCGTTATTAGGAAATCACAGAAAAACTGACTAATGGCCGATTTTTCAAATATCAGATAAAAATTATCAGTCGAATAAATTATAAAAATTCAAAAGTGAAACCATTTTTTTTAATGCATGTGTTCAGCAGACAGGCAGTCGGCCCACTAGATGGAAAGTGGTTACCATCACCTATGGACATTTGCAACACCAAAGATTCTAGAAATGCACTGCTGCTCTGTTAAGAGAGACTGGAACCTGGTCGCTAATGCCGGAACACAACTCAAGGTTGTTATGGCGGTATACTCTAGACTAGTCTAGACCAAGGGTGGTAGCTATCCAGTCGGGCGACAGCCCTACCACCTGGGCCGCAGGAAATTGTATTCTGTCTCCGTTCCTGCATGGATAGAACTGCGTTATACGGGAGCACGGAACTCTCCGAAACGAAACTTTCTAGGTTTCAGCCGCAGCTTCTACTGATTTAACGACTAATATATTTGACATCTATTTCATATCAGTTCAAAAATTGTTTCAAAAATTATTAATTTTCAAACAGACTTATGAACATATTTTATTATTAAGTTCTCGCATTCGTTCTTTAATTTTATCACTGACGCCTTTTTTGTTTCAATTTTTTTGCATGCCGTAATAAGCGTGACTGTGTAGACTATAATCACCGGAGAGCTACTATGATATAAAATTTTGCAGTGTAATTTTTTTTACATTTTTATAATATAAATTTTAACAGAGGCCACAGATATATGTACGTTGCGTATTGTGCAATGGTGTGAGTGGTCGGCACGCAACTCGCAGGATATTGCAATTGTAATTCAAGGACCGGACTCAGACCGAGACGGGGTTCCGATACTACCATGCTTAGCGGTATTAAGAATATTGTAACACTACCTATATACCAGTTGTGGTGGAGCAAAACTTCGTTCACGTCGTGTGTACATTATGCCATTAATTAATTGAGAAAGACAGCATTAAATAAACTACAGCATCATCTCTTACTTTTCTTTCAATTACTCCCAAGTATTCCCATAATCCTCTACTCTGACATACGTCCTCTGTCACACCGCAAATCATTATATCATCCTTTACACAACTTTTTCTTATTGCAAGAGTTCAGCATATAAGCAGACGGCCCAATTGATGGAAAGCGGTTACCATCGCCTATGAACATTTGCAACACCAAAGGTGCTTCTGCTCTCTTAAAGGAGACTGGAACCTGGTCACTAATGCCGGAATACAAATCAAGGTTGTTACAGTATCATGCTTAGACGGTGGTAGGTGGTAGTCATCCAGTCGGGCAAATGCCCTACCTCCTGGCAGTGGGTTGTTTTGTCACCTCTTACGGCAGGAAGCCCGGCGCAGGAAATTGTATTCTTTCTCCGTTCCTGCACGGATAAAGTCTACCTTTACATTTCTATCCGTCAGTCTTCCAGTTTAACATTATTTTTGTCAAGCGAGTTTCATCCCTCCTCTTTTCATACTCATACCACCTTAGACTTCTTCCTGTCAGTTTGCAGCGCCATCTCTTTCTTTAGGCTTTATTTTTTTATTCATCAGAAACAGTATTTTTCGGAATAAAAGGTACCATATGTCATTTTCTGTAAACCTGACAACATGTATGCAATTCACGAATCACGATAATCGGTGTAGTAGTTAATGCGTGAAATACGTAACAAACAAACGCATATACGTATTTACAATATTAGTGAGATTTAATATGGGGAAAAAATATTTGTATTTCTTTAAAATCATACTGCGTGCGAGCTTTGCTGTAATTAAAGTTCATATGAAAAAAATACAGAAAGCTAGAATTTATACTTATATATTAATATATATTATAAATACACTAAATTATATAAAATATTCATTATTACACACATAATGGAAGTGTCAGACACATATCAAGTCATAACACATACATACATAACAATCAGTCTGTCAAGTCATTGTCAAAAAGTCGGAAAAATATTTTAAATAGCTTTTTATAAAAATTTAAAGGTACGTGTACTCTTAGACATAAAAAAACCTCAATAACTTTGAAACTTAAATAATAAATCTATACTTATAATAAAATTGTAGAGGTCAAATTTCTGTACAAATAAAAAAAATGCTAAAAACCGAGTCAGGGGGATGTAAGAAGTGAAATAGAACTAATTTAGATTTTTTTAGAATTTTATGTTTGTCTGTCTGTTTGTACTGGCTAATCTCAGAAACGACTGGACCGATTTACATGAAATTTTGTATGGTGATAGCTTATATCACTGGTCAACATATAGGATACTTTTGATCCCGAAAAATTAAATAGTTCCCGTGGGATAGTTAAAAAGCTTTAATTACTTAAACAGCTTATAACAGACTAAATTAATTTCTCTGCAACGTAACATAATAGAAGCGGATATTTGACAGTGTGTGGTGTCAGTGAGAGAGTTTTATCTTATATATATAATATATAAAGCAGATAGGTTTGTTTCTTTGTTTGTTTGCTTGAACGCGCTAATCTCAGGAACTACTGGTCTGATTTAAAAAAAAATTTTAGTGTAGATAGTCCATTTATTGATGAAGGTTAGAGGCTACAAACCATCACGCTAAGAGCAATGGGAGCGGAGCACCAATGAAGAATGTTTCAAAATCGCGGGTGTTTTTTAACTTCCTTTCCACGCGAACGAAGTCACGGGCAGAAGCTAATCTTATATAACTTGAGAACGACTTTACCGATTTTGATGAAATATTGTGTGTGTGTGTTTGAGTGGGTCCCGGGATGGTTTAAATCCACAATTGGAACCGGTAGATGGCGCTGAGATCGGGTTCTAGAATCCTCCTAATCACCTGGACCGATTATGGTGATTTTGTTTTTGTGTCATGAAACAAAGTCTTTTAGGAATTCAGAAAATGTGGCGGTACGAAGTTCGCCGGGTCAGCTAGTATGTAATAAATAAGAGTAGACATACGACTGACTTAAAAAAACTCATGAAAGGAATCAATATATTTCTGAAATAAACAAGGCGACTTTTGGGGATTTCGTCAACTCTTGACTTTAAATTCCCGCGGGATTCCCGGGAAAAAAGTGTCATACGTTTTATTACATAAAATTTGCTATCGAACAGTGGTCATTTTAAATCATTCTCAGAAAAATTACTGCGGGATTTCCGGGTAAAGAAGTAGCGTAGATTTTAAGTCTTGAGTTAGCTGCTGATCTGTGAAAATCACATCGAAATCAGGTAAGTAGTTTTTACGTTAATCCCGAACAAACCGACAGCAAAATGTAATAAAATGCAACTAGTGTATTTAATTAAGTATTTAGTATATAGTGTATTTAAATAGATTTAATGTACATACACGGCATGTTTAGAATTTTATAATATATATTATAGATATTTACCTGAAAAATGGTTTTCTTCAGAATTTTTATTTAATAAAAAATTTGAATTGAAATGTGACTTTTGTACATTTAATAAATCTATTTGGCATTGGACTAGGAACCTTCTCGACAACTTAATTATGATTATTAATGAATTAATATATATATTTTATTAGTGATTATTGATTAGACTAAAAAAAAAGACAAAATATCAACTTCTAAAATTATAATAAGAAAATATTAAGTTTGATCACATTAAAAATAAAATTTTAAACCCGACATACCCAAGTTCCGAAATCACGTCGACAGTTACCAAATAAACCCGAGCACGCGTTTGGCGTCATTATGGTAATTTCGCATACTAACTTACTTACATACTAAGTCATCGTAGCATCGTAGCACTCAGCTGATGTAGCTACGATGACTTTGTATGAATTTGATATAACTTTTTCATTCTAGCAAAAAATATTTGTTTTAAAACTTAAAATATGATATTTCCATTTATTACAAAAACAAAATTGATTCAACAGCCCAATTTTTATTTTTGCAATCAGCCTAATCAATTGTGGCCCGGACAGAGGCAGCCTAAATTAAAAAATAATTACTTTAATAAAGGAAACAGATAACAATTCCATATATTTTCGTGATAAACAAGTTCTTTAGAATACACTATAATTGCTCAGAGCGTTATAATCGCCCTTGCGTGCATTAAATGTAACGTATGTATATCCTGAAATGTACTAAAAGTGTGAAAATATGTTTTATTTCAATATGTATATATATATATATATATATATATATATATATATATATATATAAATCAATTGCTGTTCGTTAGTCTCTATAAAACTCGAGAACGGCTGGACTGATTTGGCTAATTTTGGTTTTGAATTATTTGTGGAAGTCCAGGGAAGGTTTAAAAGGTGAGTAAAAATGAAAAAATGCTTGGAATATAGTAAAAACAACAATTTCGCTTTCCTTTAGAATATTCCTATCTATCAAACTTGTGATGTTCGTCTTATCGTTTAGAAATCAATTAAATTTAAAAGTCGTTCAGTAATCAAATTAAATTCAAAAGTGAAGTTTTTAGTTTTAATTTTATGGATTTGCATGTCAAACGTTTGATGTTCGTCCCGTCGTTTAGAAATCAACGTTTTTTATTTATTGATTCCGAGGTGGTACGAAGTTTGCCGGATCAGCTAGTTATTATAAATTAGCAGTACCAATGAAAGTTTCTTTCGGGTTGGCATAGCAATGACGTATTTTGTTACTGAATTAAATAATAAATACAAAAGTATGTGACTTCAAAAGGTATACTACACTATTGCGGAATATTTAAAGGACAAAACTTTATTTATACAGCACCTACCTTCAGCCTTTTACACTATCTTCTGTGTAACGTTTTATTTTTGCCGAATATTTAAGAAATTTGTGGAGATATATGTTACAGTATGAAATTTAATAACGACGGTAATAGAGTTTTTTTTCTTGCAGTGTCTTTGGGAGTGACGACCTGCACAAGGTCGCCGGCAGGCACCGGATGAGAAAGGCAGTGGATCTTGATGAGTGGCATCGACTTGGAGAGGCCTACATCCAGCAGTGGACTGTTTTGGCTGACGACGATAATGTTGTCTTTCTGACTATGCACTGTCTAATACAATTGCATTTATTCTTCGAAAAATAATTGTATAAAATTCTTTTGTATTTATTTTAAGAAAAGCGCTTGAGATAATTAAATATGAAAAAATATTATTTAGCTAGACATGTTGTTGGGGAGTTTCTTGCCCTTTCTTATCATTTAACACACGTTTTTGCAAATGTTTATAAGCGATGGTAATTACTTTCCATGACGACCCGTTAAAATGTCTGTACTACTCCAACGATTAAAAAGGCTATTTTTAATTTTGGAAAATTTTAAATTTCCTCGTCAGAGGTTGTGGCTTGTGAAAAAACCTACTCCGTATTATAGAAACAATCAAGATAAGACAATGACAGAGCAGGAAAAACCAAATGTTAAAAAGATTGCAACATCTCGTGCTGTTACACTATGTTATTACTACGTAGTTAGTACCAGATGAACTTGAGTGCTACAACTCCTTGATTTTCTTGATATAATGATTAATTCAGAATTTTAATGACGTAATTGCAACATAATTAAAAAGACTAGTTTTGTTTTCCATAACGCGTTCTTATTGGAAATTTCAGATTTGATTTGCATTCATAATATAAATCCCCCTTTTGCTTCAATAACGAAATCTTGAAATTTTAGGAAAGAGTTTCTTCTAGTTATGGGCTTGAAGCTCACAAAGGTCAGCCTCCACTCTGTCCCTCCACCGGTACTTGGGGCGACCGACCGGACGTCGCCCATCCGATCGTCCCAAATAGGCCCTCTTCACGCTTCGATCCTCTCCCATACGTTCCACGTGACCGAGTCAGCGGAGGCGGTGAGATTTTATTGCTCCTAGTATGTTAGGCTCGGCCACGAGGTTTTCAATTTCGACGATGGTTCGGACCCTCCAGCTGCCATAGTCTCTCCTCGTTGGACCCAAAATCGTACGGAGAACCATTCGTTCAGCCAATAACAGCTGGTTCTCTTCCTTTCGGGTAAGCGTTCAGGCTTCGCAATCGTAAATCAGGATGGGCCGTATGACGGTTTTGCAAATACTAATTTTGGTTTGTCTCTTCTATACAATATTTTTTTTTGTAAGTCAAAAGCTCTTCAAAAATTGCTACAATAACCCCTCGGTGTTCCTTACTTCGCTTTATGCCATGGTCATGGCTACGGGAAAGCGGAAAGAATATCAACTTAATGTGAATAGAGATTTCTTAATGTTCAAAACGCACAATGCGATATTAGGCATGACTTTTAGACTTTATTTTTTTAAATTATTATAATTTATATTTATACATACATACATACATAACTTCACGCCAGGTCCCTTGCGGGGTAGGCACGAACAACAGAGCGCCATACAGGCTTATTTTTACACACCTCACTTGCTTCTTTGACATTCATAGCTCTTGTCATGCACGCTCGTCTGTTCTTAAGGCTCCTGACATCACCTTCTGCTAATACACGATCAATTTGATCATGGAAGGTGTGTCGTGGCCTTCCGCGACTTCTGCATCCATCCACTTTCGCATATATATATATGCCTTTATATTTATATACCTATGTTATTTGTTTCTTTGTGTGTGTTGCTACAATGATTTTATATATGTATGTGTTATTCAAATTATTGCTTTATTACATTGTTTTTTAGTCTGCATTTCATTTAATTATATCAAGCTGCATTATACTGTATACTAGTATATATTGTTGTTGCTATGTGTGTTGTGTCCACCGTGACTTCACTTTATGGTCCCAGACGGAAGAACAGCGCTAGTCCTTGTTGGCTAGCATTATGCTCAGACAGGGTCCAATTTAGGGACTTATTGTGTTTCTATTTCTATTTATATTAACTTAGTTTTTATCCTAAATATAATATTTTTCTTTCTTTCTTTCAACTCTCCGTACTCTGTTAGGCGAGGGCCCTAATCCAGTAGCTGGGGTAAATATAGCCCCCGGCGTCGTCCCTCTTAAGTTCAATTTTAAGTTAACTTGTCCGTCGGGAGAAGAGATGAGCGCGCTTAGAACATAGCGGCCTTCTTCGACGGCACTAGTGGTGGTTGGGAACTACTGCGCTCCTTTCCCCAGGGGCCTACCCACGTCTACCGTTCTGGGATAGTCCTGCATTAACCAGGGCTTGTACTTCAGCGTTCAATCCTACAGTCTCTAATAGTGTCATCAGTTTCTTTGAAAAGATCTTGCGTGTGTGATTGTTACGCAATTACGTACGTAAGTAGTTTTATTTTTTATGATCTATAAATAGAATCAATTAAAGTTTATTTTAAACAATTTATTTCCTGTGTTATTTTATTGATATTTGCCTGTTATTTTTATTTGACTATTGACGTTTTTTCTTTTAAATGTAGTTTGTACATAATGCTGTAGTAAATATTTTTTGAAAATGTCCACAGGCGACGATAACCGATTTCGAACATAAGTTCCGCTTGGCTGTCTACTCTATTCAGGCAAAAAATGGTTTCGGGTCAGGATTTGAACCCGTGTCATTTATGAGGAGCTTAGAATACAGGTGAGAAAATTACTAAGCTACCACGCATTGTTTACCCAAATACTTCACATGTGGTCACAGCTAATGAGCGAGTAGAAACATGTAATAATGCAACACATTATGTTTTTGTTTTGTATTATATTATCATAAATTAAGGTTTCTTTTAATATCATTTGAATTGGGCTAATTATATTCGTATATTATAATTTTATGCGTATATTCATAGTCAATTTAAATCAATGAATTGTAACTTCACATGTATGAATCAAGATTTGGAAATTACACAATTCTCGTATAGCTTGTGATAAATGTATCATGTCAAATCATAATAATGCTGATATTAGACGAATCAACCAAATTGAACCAATTTGTGTTTTCTTCATTATTGAAATTCACACTAAAATTAAATAGTTATATCTGACAGTTGTGGAAATCAAAGAAAATTATGGGGATCAGTTATTGTAACAATAATATGAAAATGATGTAGGTTCGAATACTGACTGGAAGCATGTATCATTTAGGCAGTATTTTGACCTAATATGGATATTATTTACGTTTGCCACATGTGGACATCGTGATGAGAAACCGAAACATTAAGATAACCGATCTAAGGAACTCCGACGGGAATTAATGACGGCTTCATCAGAATCCGTCGTTAATGGTTCTAAAGTAAGGAAGTGACCGGGTGTTAAGCATGAGAAATCATTTGGGTCATAACTAATCGGATAAAGGGGTCTTGAATTTAGAACTGACTCTATTTGGACAAATAAAGTAGTTAGCTTTTCAAACGTCAGGGTTTGGTCTCCTACCAGTCGATATAAATGAGCTTTTGCAGTTTTTATTTGGATTTCCCAAACGCCGCCGAAATGTGGCCCGACAGGATTGAATTTAAATTCAATACTTTCTGCGTTAGAAGCTTGTTGCATTTCAGGCAATAGCAGATTCTTAGCGCCAACGGATTGATGGCTTGGACAAACGTGATGGTATATTTTGACGGCTTCTGTGGTTGAGCGGGCAAAGCCTTTGCCGGCCTACCTCACTGCAACGCAGATTTGATTCCTGGTATAGTAAATTTCGGAAACGTATTTACTCCGTTATTTACTATGGTCTGGGTGTCTGGCATCGATACCAGAGTAATCCGTTGTACCATAACACAAGCGTAACTTGCTTCATTTGGGGATATACAATATGTGTGTTTGTCTGCCGAGTATTTATTTATTATTATTATTATTTATATATATTGTATATAAGGGAGTTCTTATGATCCCTGGCGTAACAGTGGGAAGTTTATTGGGTCATATCATATTATCTTCTTAAAATTTCAGACCAAAAAGAGAAGGAAGGATTGTGTGAAGGATATGATTATTTGTGGTGTGATAGAGGATGTACCTATGTCAGAATAGAGGAATATGGAAAGAAAAGACATATTGTACCGACGACATACAATTTGTAAAAAGTTATTGAATTTAAAGAGAGATTATATCTTATAATTGCGAATCTATAATCTAAAATACATGCTCAAAAATTTACGAAGACGCTATGTAAATAAATGCAAACGAAAGCAACAATATCGCAACATTAACCTTGAAAAGTTAATAATTTTAGTGTAACATCAAATACGTTGTTAATTTAATTAGAAATTAATGTAAATTAATTCAAAAATTACTGTATTCGTGCATTCTTTTTTTAATTGTGGTATGTCTTAATATGTTCTAGATTTTAATCTACCAAGGCAATTAAGATACTTTGTCTAAAAATAATATTTCAATTGTAATTGTATTTATCACCTTTTTTCTACATTTATTGGCAATGGTTTCAAGTCCTTTAGCCTATTTATACCTATGAAGATTTTGTCGCCTGTGGTTGTAACGTTAACCGTTACTTTAAATTAATGATGCGAAATGTCCAGAATTTTGACGAGAGACTTCTGCTTAAGGCCAAAATCTATAATTTGACCTGGGGACTTAAAACTATTACTCTTGAAGAATGGCGTTGTGATATTGACAGGTAATTTAGACATACTTGTAGGTGCAAGCTATGTTTTAAAGGTTCAAATTATGTTGACATACAAATATTTGGATCTAAGTATCTACCAGGTAAACGGACGGAAGAACTAGGACAAAGTATGTATAAGTTACGGTAAAAGTAATAAACTGGTGATAATATTTATTAATCGGTAATTATGCATCATCACCATTGATGCCGGTAAATATGATAAATAAACGAAAATTTATCAAATTAAACAGGTTTGTTTGCATAATTCCCGTTGGGTTTTACGTAAACATACCGTTTAATTTGGTTATTTATCATATTTATCAAATTTAGTGGTGATTATGTATAATTACCGGTTATTATATATAATCACCGTATTAATCACATTTATCGTATAATATATATTGTTACTCCTTAAAATAATTTTAATTTTAATTTATAATTACACTATTGAATGATGTTTAAATGTCTTAGACAACTTTAGCCACATCTAAAGGTATATCTACATATAATAGTAGAAAATATCTCATATACATCGTCGCGAGACACATACAAACACACACATAAATTATTATTCAAACATGTATCTTTTCAGAAGAACAAGGTATATTACGAAGTATTTATTAAAGTGCTACAACATACAAGTGATCAAGATTACTTTATAAATTTTCTATTTTAAATGGTTTTTCTTATTATTGGTTTTTCTTCTTATTTAAAGTTCGATCGGTACTTTTGTATTTAGTTAATTCTTTTATCCACAATGTTTGAATGTATACTAAAAATCATTAAATCCTAAATACAAGTCTTAAATTATTCCATTAGTGAAAACCTAAATTTTAGAAACTAAATCAAGTTTACTATGGTTTTGAATTAAGCTTTGACGGTTGTATTCTGAGTGACTTTTAAAATGTGGAAAAACCGTTTAAGTTTTGCTGAATAGGTTTTGTATGTTTATTTATGGTTTGAAGTATTTCAATGAGGGTAAATAACAATTTATTTTTCTAGCCTTCGAATCAATATTTCAGTTTAAGAAAATTTAAACATTGGTTTGTAAGTTTTATACATTATTGTTTATTTTTGTATATTTATTTTATAGAAGGTAATTTGTGTAAAAAATTATAAATATATAATATTAACAAGCATAGCATACCGTCATCCAAATAATTTAACTGAAATGCAAAATCACTCACAAAACTAATTTACTCTTCACAAATTAGTAGAGTGCACAACACAACACTATCACATCGATTAAAATAAAATCAAATTCAAAAATGGAATCTGTGGTCTACAAACAGCACCGTAGCGACATCTGCTGTTGGAAACCAGAGAGATTTTCATATATACAACCTCCTTGTTTATGGTACGGGTGACCATAGAGTACTAAAGCATCAGAGCGGGCGCAAGCAGTCATTGACTAGAGGGGGATGACCTTGCACTAAAATTCTAGAAATTTTCATAATTTGTTTTTGTAATTATTGCATAACTTTCCTCTTGGCCTTGCTGACTTTGACGTCTCGAGAGCAAGTTTTGTGTTTTATCATAGTTAATTATACCCTGATTTACCTTTCTCCCTTACATTTAGTTATTTTATTTACACTGTATTGCATTCACTGACCTTAAAGATTGTAGAAGTACAGTTTCCAATTCGTCACCAGCCTGACGGCTAAACGTGTACAAGAATGCTGTTGTTCTAAAATTCACCAGTTTATGTAAAGAATTTCGAATATAACCTCAATGTATATAAAAACACTTTATATTCTTTTAAAACAATTAAAGTAACAATATTTGTTTGGGATCCATGCTAATCGCCTAATAACGTTAGAAAATGTACAAAACTGTTAGAAAAAATAAATCAGCATAGTTTATAAATCTGTGTATACGTTTTGTGCAACCCAATATTTATTGATAAAATATAAACTCGTTTTCCTTGTAATATCTCAATGCCAGATTAGCTAAGAATTTCTTTTAGTTTAGGTTATCTGGAAGAGATTGCTTTAAACGATAGGGCCGACTATCATATTGCCTAGAAAGTATTGTATATGGGCTGTTTTGTAATTATTTATTTTGGTGTGCAATAAAGTGTTACAGCAGTACATAAATTATAATTCCAGTTTTCGTTAACGCAGATAAGGTAGATCGGTTTTTTATATCTAAACAATCTATATTGAAATTTATTCGCAATCGAAAAAGGAGAGTGTTACTTGCTATGCATTGTAAGCCCTGTCCCGCTTACATGATTACTAAAGAAAAATAAAAAATCAACTAAAAAATGAAAAATAAATAATAGTTTAAAAAAACTAAAAAAAACACGCTTTTATAAAAAATCCAACTAAAAAAACAAAAAATAAAATTTAATATAATATAAAAAAGCGTGGGGTGTATTCAATTAATAATATAATATCTTAAAAAGCGCTTTGAATACACCCCACGCTTTTTTATATTATATTAAATTTTATTTTTTGTTTTTTTAGTTGGATTTTTTATAAAAGCGTGTTTTTTTTAGTTTTTTTAAACTATTATTTATTTTTCATTTTTTAGTTGATTTTTGTTTAAATGTTTTTAAATACAAGCTTTTGAGATCCTGCATATCATGTAGCAGCAGAGTGCTAGCCAAGACAAGTAAAACGAGCCCAAACACGACGGGTCTATCTTGTTTAGTACAGGAGTTCCTATGGCCACCTTCCGACTCCATCATCAGATCAGCTCCATGGTACCATATTATTGCATTGTCACGCGATATAAACATACGAGCCCAAACACGAAGGGTCTATCTTGTTTAGTACAGGAGTTCCTATGGCCACCTTCCGACTCCATCATCAGATCAGCTCCATTGTACCATATTATTGCATTTTGACGCGATATAAACATACGAGCCCAAACACGACGAGTCTATCTTGTTTAGAACAGGAGTTCCTATGGCCACCTTCCGACTCCATCATCAGATCAGGTCCATGGTACCATATTATTGCATTGTCACGCGATATAAACATACGGGCCCAAACACGAAGGGTCTATCTTGTTTAGTACAGGAGTTCCTATGGCCACCTTCCGACTCCATCATCAGATCAGCTCCATGGTACCATATTATTGCATTGTCACGCGATATAAACATACGGGCCCAAACACGAAGGGTCTATCTTGTTTAGTACAGGAGTTCCTATGGCCACCTTCCGACTCCATCATCAGATCAGCTCCATGGTACCATATTATTGCATTGTCACGCGATATAAACATACGGGCCCAAACACGAAGGGTCTATCTTGTTTAGTACAGGAGTTCCTATGGCCACCTTCCGTCTCCATCATCAGATCAGCTCCATGGTACCATATTATTGCATTGTCACGCGATATAAACATACGGGCCCAAACACGAAGGGTCTATCTTGTTTAGTACAGGAGTTCCTATGGCCACCTTCCCACTCCATCATCAGATCAGCTCCATGATACTATATTATTGCATTGTCATCGACCTTTGACAGGTGTGCAAAGTATGAATTAAATCTGATCGTTCAAAGTAGGACAAAATCGAGCTCAAAGGGGTCGGTTACTGACATACTGACATACTGACATACTGACTGACATACAAGTGAAGCTAATAAAAAGCGTGTAAAAAAGAAGACCGAGAATACGATATATAAATGAATCCTATAATATGGTTCTTATAAAATTGTTCTACTGTGCAGGTACATCGGGAAAAAATATTAGTTGTTTTGACCTGCATCTATCTATCTATTTGTTTTTATCATATTGCGCATCAAACACAACAACCCACAACTAGGTGCTAAGGCACTTGCTCGTCTAGATGGCTACCACCCCTGGTCTAAAGCATGCCGCTATAACAACCTTGAGTTGCATTCCGGCGTTGCATTAGTGCTCAGGCTTTGGTTTTCTGTGAGAGAGCTGCAGTGCATGGCGATGGTAACCGCTTTCCATCAGGTGGGCCGTCGGCTGAACTCAAGTAATAAATAATAAAAAAATCAACAACAATATCACTTTAATTGACTGTGTTTTTAAAATTAGTATTTTATAAATTCAATGTCACATCTAATTCATTTGTCGCTCTATTTTATTTACTTCGCATTAGTTAGGGGTCTTGACCCTGTCAATATACAATAGTTGCGAATTTTTTATATTTTGACGTCTTTATTCGCGATTCTGAGATAATTTAACTTACATTGTCTTTACATGACATGACGTAATAGAGACGATCGTTTTTGTGAGTCGACAAACATGTTTGGCTATAGAAATCATTTCAAACATTTTAAATTAAATATTTACTTGAAAACTTAATTAATGTACTAATTTTATAAATCTGCAGTGGTAGTTGGGTATGGCAGAAGAAGCATGAAAGTATGATAAATGCTATTATCATAGTTTCATGCTATCATTTAGCTATTCCGCGTCGAACAAAAAAAGAATCACGTAAATCGGATCATAAATCACGGATTAATTGGCGAACATACATAAAAAAAAGCAAAAAAAAAAAATATCCCGACGAATTGACAACCTCCTCCTTTTTTCGAAGTCGGTTAAAAACAGCTCATTGTTCGGATTTAAAGTACAAACTAATTCTAAGAAATTCGGTCCACGTGGTCGGGCAGACATATTGCATCTGTGCAGTATAAAGCAATGCCTCAATAGGGAGATCAGCAGTCGAGCGATTACCACAAGCGAAGCAAGACTTGTCTACATTCGGTAATCTATTTAGTAACGGGCTTTACGCGTGTATTTGAATTACGATCTTCTGAATTACGTTTGGACTTATTGCGTTCGGTTATATTTGTGTTATACGTATTTGTATAGTTCTAATAAACTCTATAATAGTTCCAACGGCATTTTAATTCGAGTCTTGTAACTCGTAACAATATGTAAGTATTACAAAACTGTAGAGGGGTGAATTTTGTATGTTGAATTTAAAAAAGAGAAAAAATCAAGAGGGTTAATTTGGATCAACAGATTTTAAAACACAACTTTTAGAATTCTGGACATTCTGTTTTTTGTCCGATTGCTAAGGAATCTTGTATGTTTGTAAATTTCTCTCTTATCCAATTGCAGATGGGGTGGAAATTATAAACCTAAAAGAAAATGGTTTCCGCTTGCTATCAAGTTTAATGTGTATATTTAACTAGGCTTTCAGCTCAGTTTGTTAAATCGAAGTGGAGTTTCCTTTGTTTATATTTATTTATTTTGTTTTCTACTCTCAATATTATTTTGATTTTTAGTGCATTGGATTTAAATTGTGTAACATATTAGAAATATGTTTCACAATTACTTTTCGAAGAATTAATGGAGTTGTAGCAAACAGTGCATACTGCCGCGTCCGATTACAAGCCTCGGCGAAAGGCTCTCGTGCGACGACCGCGTAATGTCCTTACGGACAAGGTCGACTCTATTACAAAACGGCTGGCCCGGATCAGCCCGCCCGCGGTTAGGACGGCAGGCTGGCAGGCACCGACAGACAGACATAGACGGCGGCGTCTCAGACAACGCCAATCACGATCTCTCCACGTCCTCGAGAGGGACGCCAGGAGACATAGCCCCCCCACAGGATAGACTAGGCGTGTTGCTGGGAAGTTTCTTTCGCCGTTTCTTCTTTCCCAGCCATAACACGTCGCGAAACGGCAGTAAGATAGCGTAGGCCGCCGCGAACCGCCGATCCCGCTCCGCCGGATCCTTCTTCTCGGGCTTTATATTACCCGACGCCCGTTCTCAATTAGTTCATTGTGTCGCCCATTGGCGGGCATCATCAGATTCATCCTCCTCTCATGGCAACAGTCCAGCCGAGGTAAAACTCCCTAGGGAGCTCCCTCAAGCAAGTTGCCCCCGGGCTCGAGCGCCTTCGCCTAGCGAAGGCGCTCGCCCCAAAGACCCCGGTAAAGTTGTGAGGTCTTCGGACCAACAACATAAAGTCAAGTCAAATAAAAAAAAAAAAAGTGCATACTGAGTGAGTATAAGACCGCAAAGCTATACATGTTTGTGTTAATGTGCGGATGTGGTATTCTATACGCAAATCGTAATTAAACAATACATCCGTTAAAACTTGGTAATTATGAAGGCTGAACAGTAATATTCATACATATGTGTCATATTATTGCGTTAATGACGGATGATTAAAAGGATTTGAATGTTAATCAGTAGAAATTTTTATTTACGCACGCATTGCATTTTGAGTGTTTCATATGATGTTTCCTTTTTTTTAACCGACTTCAAAAAGGAGAAGGTTCTCAAATTGTGTGTGTTTTTTTTTGTATGTTCTTTACTCGATTTCTCCAACAATTATGGACCAATTTTCAAATTGTATTTTTATCTCCTGAGATAGTCCCATAGTCACCAAGTCAGTCAACCCTTATTGAAGAGCATATACACCGAAGAGTGAGCTGACAAATATGTATATGCGAGCCAGTTGTACAATTTCTATAAATATATATAATAATCTCCTTGAAAAAATAATATATATAATATTTTTTCAAGGAGAATTCCGCAAGGAAACTACGACGAGGCAGTGTGAGACTGGCCGGCCAGATGGGTTGCTAGAATACCCACTGGGCACCAGGAATTCCGTGAGCTTATTGCCGTGACATCGACTGGCGCGGGCCATTCCCTACGGACAGGTCTTTCCTTTTTTTAAATGTGAAATCCTATTCAGGACTAATCACCGCAAGGGAAGCACGGTGGGGCGTGTGAGATTCGCCATGTTGGAGTAGCACTAGCACCTTCGCAGGAATGCTAATGCTAGCCTGTTCAGGGAACATCCAGTAAAACCCCTCGGTGTTACCTTCGCCTTCAGCCTCATCCATTGCCGGAGGAATCACATACCCGGCGTCTTCATTCTCTCTGTACTTGGGGCAGTTTGTGACACGCCCCACGGGAGGAGTGGTGAGCGGATGCGAAACACCGGCGTGCCCCATTTACGACGGACGGTGAGTGGGATCCCTTCTCCGGGCAGGCTTCACTTGCTTCAATCCATGAGGGGAGGGGGAGTACGCGCAGAACTCCGATGCACTTCCTACTCAATGTAATGGCCTGGATGCAGGTGATGGCCTAATGTCTCCGCGCCACCACCCACTGCCGCACTCTTACGCCGACTGGAGGTCATAAGCCTTCCGGCGCTGAAACCTATTGTTGCGGCGGGAGAGGAACGTGGCTACTCCCTCCTTTTGCGGACATGACAGCCTCGCAAAAGAAGGCGACGGCATACTAATCGGGTTGGCATCCAACTATGGCCTGAATCACGACCGAAAGCGACAAATCTACTCCGATGGATGCGACGAGGGCACGGCGCTCCTTTTCCCAAGCTGAGCACACTAGGTGAGCGTGCAGCGCCGTGTCCTGGATGCTGTTACTGCAGTGGTAGCACCTTGACGATGACTTTCGCCCTATGCAACATAGGCACCTCTCGAAACAGCCGTGTCTCCATATATGATTTGTCATAGACTATCAATAGGTGACTGATCATCTAGTATCATGGAAAAATCTGTACTTAGTTTAAAAATTAAAAAGGATAATAAGTTTAGGATAGTACAATGATCTATTCAATTAAATAATAAGGATTTGTAAATATGCACTATCACTTAAATTAATTATGTAAACATGTTTGTTAAAAATACAAAAGAGTTGAATATTTTTTTATATAACAATATAATATAATAACGTTTTACTATTACACTTGTATTATATGTAATGTATTTTTGATTATAGATTTTTTTTAGGTTCCGAAGCCTAATAACAAAATTAATAGATATTCACAGCCTATACGGAATCCTTGGCTTGTACTTAGGTAATAGAATGTTACAGACGCCATAGGCTGCGTATAGCCTAATGCAGTACGTGACCGACGATTGCTTATTATAGTCTAGTCTACACTAGTCACGATTCCCAGTCGCCTGATATATGGATTTCACGCAGAGATTATGTGCACCGCATTAGGCGCCTGAGAGAGAAACCAGTGCATGTCATTTGTTCGGTCTTTGCCTATGTCACGTCTGTCGCAGGACCGACGACCCCGGTGGACTGACGACCTGCACAAGATCTCCGGCAGGGGCTGGATGAGGAAGACAGGAGACCGGGATATGTGGCGCGTACTTGGGGAGACCTACGTCCAGCAGTGGACTGAGATTGGCTGGAGAAGAAAAAGAAAAGTCCTTGCCTATAATAAGAAGGTAAAACATCGCTCCGCTGATTTTGTTGACTACCCTCTTTCTGTGTGAGGCGACGGCCAACGCACAGCAGCGTAAGGGCAGCCATTTTGAACACTAAGTCAACGTTTCGACGACATCGCGCCATGCAGTCACCTGTTTTATTAAATTCAAATAATTACAATTACTGGCCGTGCCAATAACTTTCATTAAGACCTAATCTGTGTACAATGGTTGCTCTCAAGTGAAACATAGCGCACGCTGTTCCCGAGTCCAACCTGAACCGAGCCAGGAGAGGGCTGATCTCAAGCTTGGTGGAGCTTCTGATTTTATAGTGTAAGTATTTAGGTCATATCTATCCTATACTACTATACACACATATACAATAAACACAGACGTATACACTATACGTCTGTGTTTTTAATGACAAATTTTAAACACAAAGTAAACAAAAGAAGTTCAAATGCCGAAAGGTAATAAAATGTGTTTCTACAGGTATGCAGGTGTGAATTTGTCTTTGGTCGGCGTCTAGGTTGTAACAATATGTTTAAAAGATCCTATAATATGCGTTTAGAATAATATTTTATTGGATAATGTTTTTTTTTTATTGCAGGAGATCAGCAGACAGGCAGACGGCCCACTAGATGGAAAGCGGTTACCATCGCGTATGGACATTTGCAACACCAAAGGTGCTACGAATGCGCTGCTCTCTTTAGGGAGCCTGGAACCTGGTCACTAATGCCGGAACACAACACAAGGTTGTTATGGCGGTATACTCTAGACCAGGGGTGGTCGCCATCCAGTCGGGCAAATGCCCTACCACCTGGCAAAACCTGTTGCTTAAGGCTAGCCGAATACGCTCGGGTTCCTGATCAATGGCCTATTTAGATCGGTCACCATGAGGAAGTCTGAAACTATAAGACATGAAAAAATAGTTTCAGGCTTACCCATACCGACCGATCTAAATGTGCCAACCTTTATATATACTTAATTGCTATCATTAATTAAAGTTCTTAAAGAATTTTATGAGCATATGAGGTGAAATAAAAATTTATGAACAATATATACATCGTTATAGTTAATTATCGTTTTTGTAACACGATGTTCTTGGTGGGAATTAATAAAGGGCAAAGAAAAATCGACATTGAAATAAACGGAGAAAATGCTCGATAGTCCGAGCGCAACGAAAAAAGGTGTAAAGTGCAAGTTCTGTAAAGGTGAAATTATGTAACTATTATGTTTTCATTCTTTGGATTTTGAAACAAGAAAGAAAGGATTCAATTGAAATTAGTCTAAAAAGTACTGAATGGCTATTGTTTTTTAGATTAAAAATCGGAGAGCACGGACGCAATTTCCATGACTTTGGGAAAATACACTGTTTATAGTGTTTGAGACTTTATTAGTAATCATTTTGTAGCGCTATATAAATTTGTTCGATTGGTTGAACGCGCTAACCTGTGGAACTACTGGTCTGATTTGAAAAATTCTTAAAGTGTTAGTTTATCTACTAGATTTATCGAGGAAGGCTATATATATATATATATATGAGTTCGAAGTCTAAGAGCGGCTTGCATAACGGTCACCTTTAATTAAAATAAATTAATCAAAATAAATTAAACTGTCTAAATACGTTTTACACAAAATGTTTTGACAGTTCTTTAACTATATTTTGCGTTAATTTTTGCGTTGTGCACGACGCTAATCGTATTTAAAGGTGTTAAATGCGTTTAGTGCTTCTTAAATAAATTTTAGGAACATTATGCAAGCGGCCCTAACAGTCCAATAACTTATATTTAGTATCTTGTTCAATAGCAAGAAAGGAACACTCGCTTGCTATTGGTTATATTTTTATAATCCTTCCCTATATTCACTCTCCTTAAGAATTGCTATATATATATATATATATATATATATATGTCGCAGAACGGCCTCGTTCTCACGACATCTTTAGTTATTTCAGGTTTAGTAGGAGTCATCAGGATGAAATGCGAGCATAAAACACAATAGCCACGGTTTATACACTTTTAATTTAGATTTGATCAATCATTATGACACAGTTTAGACCGAGCAGCGGGTTCAGGGCACCCGCTCATACTTCTAACTTAAAACACTTTCTTTAAAATACTCTAAGGTCCAACTCGACCTGCTGCCATCCACTCAATGTGTCACAAAAACTCCTCAGTCTACCCAAGTAGATATTACTCAAAGTATAGAGGGCGCTGACCCCGCTCCGCCATATGCTCTGCTCTGATTGGTCGTTTATTAAATTACAATATTCATAACTTTTATTAGGTTAGAACGATCTTGAAGTTATAGAAACATTAACAAATCTAATTAAATTACATTAAGAATTTTAGAAGAGATTATAATGTAAACAAATGATATTGTGCGTTATACATCCAGTCAACAATACATAGTCATATCGTCATAGTCATAGCTTCCCTCCGACATATATATATATATATATATATATATATATCTCAACTGCATTTTTGTTTGTATATAATATGGTTTCAGCTCACCTTAATTTAATAAAGCATAGGTCTGTTTTGGTTGTAGAACTCATACTCTTCTTCTTCTGTTAACTCACACTCCTCAAAGCACCAAAGACCACCTATCGCCAGCAGGATGGTGTACGTACTGTAATAGACTGAGTAGACCAGTATGCTGAGCAACATCGTACGTTAAGAAGATCGAAAACTGGAACAAATGAAACAAATTTTATTCAAAATAAGTTCCGAGCATCGGCTTCACCATCACGTGAATCATCCTCGACAACACGGATATAACGAGAATGCTCAAAAGGAAGAAACCGTTTGAACTAGTGCTTTAAACAAAACTAAAGTGTGGTGTACTGTGCTAACTTAGAACACATCAACAAAGTGTCCCCTTAATAGAGACAATAAGAAAAGTGCTAATGGACACTTTCTTAGTTACATACTTCTAGTCAATTTAGGTTATATTCAAATTACTTATTAGTCTTTTTAGATTAGATTGTAATATTAATGAGGTATTTATAAATACAACATTTAAGAAAAAAAAAAAATTGTTCCACTGGAGAACGCTTTATGAAGGTCATACATATAAGTTAAAAATTAATTTTAAACAATATAATATAATATGTGTATTTATTTATGAATATATATATTATTATATATATTACTATTTATTGATAATTAAACTAAATTATTGTACGAGTCCTGGTTTAGCAACTACCGAGTTTTGTTTTCCTTCCGCTCTCCATCCAAAGGTTGTCTGAAAGAAATCGCCTTAGGTGATAAGATCGCCGATTGTATAATAATGTTCGTGATTTTGTGTAGCATTTTTATACAATAAAGTATATTCTATTCTATTCTTGTTTGCTCTATTATTTCTAGTGTCTAATCGTATAATATTAAGCTTATTACACGTCTTTCATATTCTTTATATTGCTCATCTTTACTAATATTATAAAAAGGATTATTGTTATTTATGTTTATGGCTTGGCAGCTAGGCCTTTAAGCCAGATCTTAGTTTATAATATACATTTAGTTTCTTCATTTTCTTAAGCCTATGTGTAGCACAGCTGATCTGTAGGTAATCAGCTAGTGCCATTCAACGGAGTTCTTGTGACAACTCAAAAGGCCACATTTGACTATACAGTTCACATTTCTCACAAAACACATAATCACTACTCAAAAACTATCAATATCCTACAACTATTGTTCATTTTAGAGTAATTTTACACATTTTTAGAAAATAAAACTGCACAGCACAACATCTCCTTTCAGTTCCCGCCAAAAACTCTCTTATAAAAAGGAAATATGTGTATATTTGTATGTTTGTAACGAATAAACTCAAAAACTACTAAACTGATTTCAAAAGTTTTCACCATTCAAATGGTATATTATCCCTGATTAATATAGGCTATATAAATCCGTACTAAAATTTCAACAATGTATATATAATATTAATGTACATAATCCCTACTTTTAATATTATCAATGTGAATGTAAGTTTGTTTGTTACGCTTTCACGCGAAAACTACTCAACCGATCATCATGAATATAGGATACTTTTTTTTATGAAAAGTACGAACGGACGAAGTCGCGGACAGAAGCTAGTATGTAATATTTTTTAAAATATTGTGCAACAAAACCCTGCCCTAGCTTTTGTGCTATTTTTCTCTCTCCATCCCAAGGTTGTCTGGAAGAGATCATTGTCAGCGATGAGACCGCCATTTGTACCTAATTATAAGGTGTTTTTGTGTTTTGTTTTATTAATTTTATTGTACAATAAAGTATATTCTATTCTATTTTAAAATAAAGAATTGAGATGAAGATGTTGTGTGCATTTTTGTTGTATCAGAAAGAGTAAGGTTTGCCAATTATAAATAAGAAACGATATCGGATAAATCTTCACCTCGACCACGCTTACGAATGTTGATTCTTTCGCTAAAATTTTCAACCACATTTACAGAAAATGAATTTATTGCAAACCATATTTGCCGGTTGCATGTTTCCTCGAAAATCAGCTGTTAAGTGGACAGCCCGATCATGTGATTTAACACCACTGGAATATTCTTTGTGGGGCTATGGTCGATACGAAGCCAATCGAATCGATTTCAGCCTAAAACTCAAAATCCGTGAATCGGCCACTTTGCAAAAAAGTAATTGAAAATGTGCTCATTCAGCATTATGCTGAGTTACCAGCCTTATTTCCGTGAGTGTTATGTAGGTACATTTTTTTAAAATAATTGTACATTTTATAAAGTTCTAATGGATTTATGATTTATGAGTACATATAATCTGTTAATTTCATATATTTTTTAGTTTTTTGTGCCATTTTCATTTGTCAATTTTTATTTCTTTCTTTCAAAATTCTAATGAAAGTATAGACATCTGTAAGTCTTGGTGTTTAAGTGTGGTGAATATTTTTTCCGATATAATTTTTCATTTATAATTTCCAAACCTTACTCTTTCTCGTACAATAAAATTGAATCATTTTCATCTCAATTATTTGTTTTATTTTGCTTTAAAAACAAAGTTTTTGTTGAAACAACCTATATGTATTCTAACTATTAAACCTTAAATTAAAAACTTAAAGACACACGTAATAGACAGACTAACACACGTAGTATATACCCAAGCTAAGGAAGTTACGTTTGTGTTATGGGTAGTATAAAACGGACCACTTTGGATCTGACCCTAGACACCCAGACCATAGTCAATAATGGGAACCACGTTTACAAAATTCATCATGCAGGGATTCGAACTCAGAGCCGCTGATTTCCAATAAGCTCGGCCGACAAACGCTTACCCGCTCAACCATAGAAGCCATCACAATCAAAAAAGCTCGTTTAACAGTTTATGAAAAGTTGGGCAACAATGTTAACTATTGTAAACTAATAGAAACGGAACGCGCCTGTCAACATCATTGACAGGCGTGTCCGTGACATACCGGAGCGTCACACCCCCTCTGGTTATACGTGGAGCCTCTCTGCTCACATATAGTATTAAGATGTAATCGTACAATAATTATGTATACCACCATCGCCACTCCCAATCAAAATATTCTTGCCACGGGTTGTCTGGAAGAGATCGCTTTTTACACGCTTTATATTAGCTTCACTTGTATGTCAGTATGTCAGTATGTAACTTGAGCTCGATTTTGTCCTACTTTGAACGATCAGATTTAATTCATACTTTGCACACCTGTCAAAGGTCGATGACAATGCAATAATATAGTATCATGGAGCTGATCTGATGATGGAGTGGGAAGGTGGCCATAGGAACTCCTGTACTAAACAAGATAGACCCTTCGTGTTTGGGCCCGTATGTTTATATCGCGTGACAGTGCAATAATATGGTACCATGGAGCTGATCTGATGATGGAGACGGAAGGTGGCCATAGGAACTCCTGTACTAAACAAGATAGACCCTTCGTGTTTGGGCCCGTATGTTTATATCGCGTGACAATGCAATAATATGGTACCATGGAGCTGATCTGATGATGGAGTCGGAAGGTGGCCATAGGAACTCCTGTACTAAACAAGATAGACCCTTCGTGTTTGGGCCTATCGCGTGACAATGCAATAATATGGTACCATGGAGCTGATCTGATGATGGAGTCGGAAGGTGGCCATAGGAACTCCTGTACTAAACAAGATAGACCCTTCGTGTTTGGGCCCGTATGTTTATATCGCGTGACAATGCAATAATATGGTACCATGGAGCTGATCTGATGATGGAGTCGGAAGGTGGCCATAGGAACTCCTGTACTAAACAAGATAGACTCGTCGTGTTTGGGCTCGTATGTTTATATCGCGTCAAAATGCAATAATATGGTACAATGGAGCTGATCTGATGATGGAGTCGGAAGGTGGCCATAGGAACTCCTGTACTAAACAAGATAGACCCTTCGTGTTTGGGCTCGTATGTTTATATCGCGTGACAATGCAATAATATGGTACCATGGAGCTGATCTGATGATGGAGTCGGAAGGTGGCCATAGGAACTCCTGTACTAAACAAGATAGACCCGTCGTGTTTGGGCTCGTTTTACTTGTCTTGGCTAGCACTCTGCTGCTACATGATATGCAGGATCTCAAAAGCTTGTATTTAAAAACATTTAAACAAAAATCAACTAAAAAATGAAAAATAAATAATAGTTTAAAAAAAACTAAAAAAAACACGCTTTTATAAAAAATCCAACTAAAAAAACAAAAAATAAAATTTAATATAATATAAAAAAGCGTGGGGTGTATTCAAAGCGCTTTTTAAGATATTATATTATTAATTGAATACACCCCACGCTTTTTTATATTATATTAAATTTTATTTTTTGTTTTTTTAGTTGGATTTTTTATAAAAGCGTGTTTTTTTTAGTTTTTTTAAACTATTATTTATTAACGATAAGACCGCTCTTTGTACCCAATTAGATTAATAGTAGTACGTAAGCTTTCTGTAATGGTGTACAATAAAGTGTTATCTATCTATCTATCTATCTAAGATTAACAAATTAAGATACCTGTATTTTGGACAATAAAATAAAACAATCGAGGACTGTAACTTATCTTTTATGAACAATAATACAAGTATTGTTTTCAGTCATCTAACGATATTATTCTTCACCACCAGCAAGTGGAAAACGGCTTAAGCTGTGCATGCTTCGCGGCCAGGTTATGAACCCGGATATGATTGCCAGTTACCTTTCGGCTACTTCAACTTGATGATTTAAGACTCCATTTATTCAATTCATACCGCGTATATGTGTGGTCATCACTTTAAATTGCGCCAGTGGGAAAACCCTCCGTTAATTATGGAAAAACATCAGCACATTCATGTAAAGTAACAATTTTGATCATTAAGCCGAGTACACATGTGCGAACACACACAATGCGAACACGAACTTAGGGTCGCGACTTAGCAAAGCGAACGCGTAGTGGAAACTTGATTGTCAGGCCCTCAGTGATACGGTTTCGCGACTATCCGGGCTACCAACCGCGATCAAAATAACTTTATAACTGAAAGTCGAATCCATGCGTGCAAGGACATGTCTGAACATGTCAACAATTAAATACATTGTATGTATTAATGTAGGAATGCCAAAAATGGTTTGATGTGTAACAGAACGCAAGATGAAGATTGAATGAACGGAGAGTTGGGAGTCGTGAGTCAAAAGCGTAAGAGGGTTGGTTGTTTGTGTATGTGAGACGAAGTTGTTTTTTAGATGTTTTCTAAGATGTATAAAGTTTAAAGAACATCATAGTGATTATTAGAAGATCTGTTTTTAATTCCAACGAGCCAATTTTTGCCCACACCTCCAAATTAATATTTAAAATGTAATATGTTATTTCATGATTAAGGTTGCAGTTTTTATAATAATTTAAGAAAATATGACGTCTCTTAATATTTTTTTAATAAACATTTATTTTTGTTATAAGTTTCATTTGTTTTTTTGTTCCTTTTAATAATTATCTAGCAATATTTATTACGCAATATTAAGAACAAAAACCGCATTTCATTTGCGCGCCAAATGCGACGTAAATCCGCACAACACTACATGTGACAACTATCACCTGCACCTGCCTACCAACTCAATCCCCTGGACTCTATTCAACGTCGAGCCGTTCGCGTTGTTGATGATCCCATACTCACAGACGGCTTAGATACGCTTAGCCTTAGGAGAGACTTTGCTTCTCTCTGCGTATTCTACCGACTGTATAACGGGGAGTGTTCCGAAGAACTGTTTAGAATGGTGCCTTCGTCCTCTTTCTACCATCGCACCGCTCGCCATCGGTTGGGAGTTCACCCCCACTTCCTTGAGCCACTTCGCTCATGTACGCAACGGTTCTGTAGAACGTTTCTCTTGCGTACCGTAGGAATCTGGAATGAGCTCCCGGCCGAGGTTTTCCCACAGCGCTACGATATGGAGTTTTTCAAAAAGGGTGTCATAAAATTTCTTCGAGGCCGGCAGCGCGTTGGTGACATCTCTGATGTTGCAAACGTCCATAGGCGACGGTAACCGCTTTCCACCAGGTGTGCCGTCAGCCTGTTTGCTGTACTCCAGCTATAAAAAAAAAACACCCCGCGTGCGCCCCAGTATGTCAAATAAAACGCGAACGTGTGCACACGCCGGTTGCACTCCAATCAAAGTAAAATTAAGTGAAGTGACAAATATAAGACTCACTCTAAAGCAGCAGGTCTCTCCAACATAACCAGTAAGTCCTATATCCCTAGACACACCATCATTATTCCATTGTCTGACTGCTCAGCAACAACAATTACTCCGGTTAATCGAGTTTCCACTCTATTTATTTCAAGATAGAATCTTACATGATGAAAGAATGACTAAACAGATATACAATGCAAAAGTGGATGGATGCGGAAGTCGTGGAAGGCCACGACACACCTTCCATGATCAAATTGATCGTGTATTAGCAGAAGGTGATGTCAGGAGCCTTAAGAACAGACGAGCGTGCATGACAAGAGATATGAATGTAAAAGAAGCAAGTGAGGTGTGTAAGAATAAGCCTGTATGGCGCTCTGTTATCCGTGCCTACCCCGCAAGGGACCTGGCGTGAAGTTATGTATGTATGTATGTATGTAGAATCTTACACTGTAGATCATGTTTGACGACCACGAGACATTATACGATGTTTGCTAGTGGTAACGAACAATTTTGCTGCGTATCATGTATCGCATCGACACTTGTGTACCTGGCTTTACAATATGATGGTCTGTAAAAAGTTGTTCTTTTTATCTATTGATCATATTGTTGGTATTAACTTATTCTTAGAAAAAGTTAAAAAGATTTTTAGGCTTAAAGTAAGCAAAAACGAAACTTATCATCATGCCTTATAAAATAATAACTATAAAAGAATTAAAGATATATGTATTTCAGAGTTATAATTTTTATTATATTTCGTTAACTGAAACCCGCGAGTTTGGCTAAAAAAACCTCTTTAGAACTAAATTTTTACCAATAATTTAAAATAATCAGAAGCGCCCTTTTTTGCAAAAGGAGTTTATAATTCTTAGTTTTTAGTTGGTAGTTATGTTTTTATAATTGGATTGTTTATTTTTTATTGTTCTACAATTTTGTTAGGTAGACTTAATCAAGTAAGCTTTGAGATTAAGAAGATGATGTCTACTTGAAACTAAAGATGAAAGACGGATATGCTTAATAAATATAACTGGAAACAAGAATAGAATAACACAGTAATGCCTTATTTCTATTTTTATATCAATAATATTCGTAATTGCTCGCTACACATATTGTTACGAGTTCGCAACTCGTCACTATGGTCCCGATTGTAGTAGGTACACAGGTCTCGCTTCGTTCGTGGTTCTCACTCAACTGCCTCCCCCCTCCATTAGGTCATTTTTTTATACTGCACAGATGCAATATGTCCACCCGGCACCGTAGACCGAATTTCCTAAAATCAGCTTTTACTTTAAAATCCGTAACACCTGGATAATGATTACAATACAATAATAAGCCGTATGCCAATAAGTAAACAAAAGAAGGCGATCATAAAAGAATTTCAATGTTATTAGTTCAAATGCTGCCGGGTAATGTATGTGCTTTGTTTCAGATATGCAGGTGGATTTTGTTTTTGTTGGGACCTGAGTTGTAACAATATTAATATTAACATTACAATGTTGCTGCTTGCTCAGCCCAGCAGTGGGACAGTTATGGGCTGTTATTATAATGTTGCTGGGAATTTTGGTGCCCTGCTTCTCCCCTTTGACAGTGTCAAAAATTACTTTGCAAGTGGTGGTAGGTAGACTCATAGATTATCAATAAATTATCTGTTAGCATAAAAGTATATCATATCATTAGATTCTATTTTGAAATAAATACGTTCATTTTCATAATGCTTGTCGTTTGAGAGTTCACTCGTGTATCTTCGAAGTCCAAGGTTCAATACCAATCAAACTAAAATTATATGTTATTGAAGCTATACTAGGCGGATAGTAAAAAGTATCAGAACCATTTAAATAAGTTCATAAAGAAAAATACATGAATAAATGCACAATTAATGCCCGGTTTCTGAGGTTACCAGTTATGAGTTCAATAACAATTGATTCCATAAAGTTATGTAATAGATAAACTCTGTTAACCTACAACTAGTACCAAAACTCGCCACTAGATGGATCTATTTAAGATGGAATATCTAATATTTATTTACAACAAACCAAAACGTCAGCAACAGTAAGTCAAACAAAAGATATGGAATAGATAAAGGCCTAATATTGGTCAGTTAAGTTGAACTTAGTTTAACTATCGTATGATCGTGTGTTCAAAAACGCAATTTTATAGTTTATTGAACCGATAGCGCTAACGGACAGATAAATTACAGTTAAAAGTACCCCAGAAACCGGGCATAAGACGAATTGAAAACCGCTTCCTGTTTTGGAAATCGAATAAAAATGAAACTACCAAAGTGAAGGCAAAAATAAATTCCTTATTCCTCATTAGCGCTATCGGGTCAATAGATTATAAAATAGCGTTTTCGAACACACCATCGTACGATAGTTAAACTAGGTTCAACTTAACTGACCAATACCAGGCGTTTATCTATTCCATATCTTTTGTTTGACGTTTCGTTGTTGACGTTTTTGTTTGATGTAAATAATTATTAGATATTCCTTTTTAGATAGATCCATTTAGTGGAGGGTTTTGGTACTAGTTGTAGGTTAACAGTTAACCTAATTTTATCTATTACATCACCTTATGGAATCAATTGTTATTGAACTAATAACTGGTAACCTCAGAAACCGGGTATTATAGAATTGTAGGTAAAATATGTTTTTTCACACGTTTTTAATATATCTCCTCCGATCTTCATGATTGTTTGATTTTTAGTTAGGTTGGGCTTAAAGAACTTAGAAAAGAATTTCATATAAGAATATGTCTTGTAGTTCACTTACAATGAGATTAAAAATAATCATCAACTAATACAATATAAATCTTAACTCTAATGTGGTGCTATGCAGTCTTCGTTAAATGTTGCGGTTTATTATTTTATAATTATTTTAATAAAAGGTTTTTTAAGCTATTGTATAGCTTTTATCGCGGGCTTTGAGCGCAGCGACCGAATGAAGAAATTCTCTAACGAAAAGAAACCTAACACCTCCCACTCTGCCTACATGCGCGGTGACAGGGCCTGAGGCGGCCGCGGCGAGCGGAGGCGTGCAGTGGCCACAGTGACCCGCAAGCTCTCGTAGCCGTTCGAGTTATGTCAGGTATTGCAAATTATGGACGACGAGCTGCTCCGAAATCGGACGAATACATAAGCAGCTGTTTGTGAGAAAGTATATAGGTGTATAGGTATCTATCATATCTTTTTTGTAATGCCACACTCACCGCATGTGCGGGGCGCACATGCGGTGAGTGTGGCATTAAGTATACATGTAGGTATATATGTATACATAGGTGATTTGTTTTCTTATCGGTCACCACGCTCAAAAAGTATGACTTGAATTAATATCAAAGAAAAAAAAATACTGCATAAATAAAAAATAAATAATTATAATTGCATAAGTTGATAAAAAATGCTATGCAATAGCTTTACCGCGGCAATCCCCGAGTGCCACAAGGATTTTTTTATTTTATTTAAAAAAAGTTTATATTGTTATATTTTTATATTTGAGAAATATTTAATAGGTAACTTTTAGAGTATAAATGTTTCGTTGGAGTTTCGAGACTAAGATATAAGAAAATTTTATAATTTAATAAAAATACGCAAAAAAACTGAAAATAATTACTCAATATGAAAAGTTTGTTCTACAGTTTTACTACATGTCCATAATAAACATTTTGTGACAAGCACCCTACACATTTCACGATGACACTGAAGAACAAACTCTTCATATAGTATTTACCTTAGTTTTGCTACTAGTATAATAAAAGTGCTTTTAACGGTGTTGTATATATACATATATATATATATACCTGAAGTGGAGACTGCGTCTCGGCAAATGTAGTATAGGACGCCTAGGGCTGCCAACCATATTTTATAAAAACGTATCTTATTTTTTGGTAAATATACTTTATACTTTTGCATAAAAATAAAGTATGTGAAAATACTCTATTTCCAATATTTACACTGATGCGTAAAATGAAATACTTATATGGATAATTACTGAACTATCATCTATCCAGCTTTCACTGAAAGAGTTTATTCAGTAATGAACCTAAAATGGCGAGAAGAAAGCAACAGAACATCTATAAATTTAATAAAAACGAATTGTTTGTTTATTTAAATTTAAATTAGGATTGTAAAGATAACTTCCAAAAATTTAAGGACAATGAAAAGTTGTTACTGTGTGCTAGAGTACACAAAAATAGTATCTCCAAGGGAATAAATAAATAAAATATTAATAAATACTTTTTTTCTTCCGAATACTTTATTTTTTCCCTACTTAAAAATACTTTATTTTTCTCAAAAATAGTTGGCAACCCTAAGGATGCCCTCTCTTTATTGGTCATCATAACATAAACCTAGACATTTAGTATACTTAAATACATTTCCATTAGAACAATGGGCGGACATTATTCCATTAGAATAATGTTATATATACAATATGTATATGTTATATTAGACTCTCACGCAGTAAATAATAACCATAAACAAAAATCAAAATTAAATTATTAAAATGAACAAGTTGGCGGTAGGCTAAATGAAACTTTAACAATATTCATTGACAAAGCCGCGATCACGGAAGACAAAGATGTCAAGATCTTTGTCTTACGTGCTACTGAGAAGTTGCAGAATAATATAACGCATCACCAGCCCTACCTACCTACCTACGACACGCCGCCCGGCCGCCGGAATTTCTATTTGTCCTCCGTTCATTCACGAATAAAATATAAAATATACATTAAATTATAAATTAATACAATAAAGAAAACTTAGTTACATTGTATTCTACCTACAATCCAATCAATATATAATAAAATCAACAAGCAGATTGATATATTCCTTCCGACTAAATCTAAATGTAAGAAAACCCTTACCGAATGGCTGTTGAAACTCGACTATGACTCCACTGAAGCACTGTTAGTTCTAATTACTTAAATATTTTCCTTCTATTGTCCCTTGTCTTATACATGTTCACTTATATATTTATTTATTACTCTATCTAATTCTCATAGTATAATTTATTCTATTGTTTGATTTTAAATCACACACACGCATACACACAAATTTACGTACAATATATAGATACATAAAAATACACAATTACATACTGCACATCTATTTCCACTTAATACATTGTATCATCACTGTTTAATATACTCAGTAAATCTAGTTGTATACATATCTACATTTTTCCGGGGAGAGAGAGGCTGGTGATCAGTCACACAGGATTTTTTCCTTCTACTGACACCAGGCTCTCACCAATTTTTAGTACTTAAGCACCTTTTCTAGAATTACTTATGTTATTTTTTGTTGTGAGAGCAAATAAATAAATATTATTATTATTAATCCTTTACGACTATAAGTAGAATGTAGAATATAGAGCCTAGGTCGTCGGGTAAGCTTCCCAGAAGATGGCTACGATACCTCGCTGGATTGGCATACCGATGCAAGGTGATTGATGGAGCAACCCGCCTTCTGATCACCTGAAGGGTCGGTTAGGAGTTTTGGGAGCTCTTTGTACATGGAGGAGAGAGTAGATATAAAATGCACTTACATTTAAATAGGAAATAATAAATCACACATCCTGCCAAAGTGCTTCCATCTTGAGAACTGTAAGATGTACATTTAGCGTTTTGTTATTAAGGCTAAAGTAATTTTGTTTTTAATATGACTTAATTGACTTGAATGCCTAATTATGTAACAAAAATACATATGATACTACTCAAAACTAGTTTTACAGCGTCGCTTGGTTGCGATTAACTTGTTAATTTTATGAACTAAGATTGTTTACACGATTTCATATGTTCATATACAGGGTGGCGCAATAGAACGTGCATATTGCATCATCTTTTTCGCGGGGTAGAAAGTGCGCGGGCGGGGGGAGCCTGCATCGTTGGGTAGGCGGGCTCATGGAGTTTTAGTCACTATGAGTCACTTCGACGGGAAGCGTCGCGCATTTTGCGTGCGCGCATTTTACGAGAACTCTCGTTCATACATCGTTACTAGGCGTTTATATTGTTCTGAATATGGACTAGGGCAAATTAGTGAAGCTCCGAGTGCTAATTTAATTAAAATATGGGTACAGCGTTTTGAAGAGACTGGTTCAACGTTTAAACCACAAGCAAAAGGTCGTCCAAGAACATCTAGGACCGACGACAATATTGAGAGAGTTATGCAGTCTGTACGAGGAGATCCACAAATGTCTACTCGCAAGAGATCGTCTGTCTTACACTTATCGCGACGAAGTTTGCAACGAATTTTAAACTTGGATCTTAAACTGCATCCTTACAAGCTGCAGTTAACACAAGAATTGAAAGAGTCCGACTTCGGAGCAAGACTCGCATTTGCTAATGAAATGCTTAATCGATTTTCCAATTTTGACAATATCCTTTTCTCAGATGAGGCCCACTTCCATATCAATGGGTTCGTAAACCGTCAAAATTGTCGTTACTGGAACATTGTGAGAATCCCAAACTCAAGCACCAGAAACCACTGCATAGTCCTAAAGTGACAGTATGGGCAGCAATCTCTGGTAGAGGAATAATTGGACCGTTTTTCTTTGAAAATGCGCGGGGGCAAAACGTCACTGTTAATACCGAACGCTATGTTGCGATGTTGGAAGGTTTTTTGGCTCCAGAGCTTGAAAATTCAAGAATAGTGAATTCTAGGACTTGGTTTCAACAAGACGGAGCTACCTGTCACACATCAAATGACTCCATGGCGGTTGTGAAACAGATGTTCCCTGGCAGACTAATTTCGAAAAGAGGTGATATCCCATGGCCCCCACGTAGTCCAGACGTGACGCCTCCTGATTTTTTTGTGGGGATACCTCAAGAACAAAGTCTACAGCAATAATCCGAAAAACATCGATCAGCTCAAGGAGAATATCCGTGGTGAAATGGCAGCAATTACACCAGCATTACTGAAGAAAGTTTTCAATAACTTCCGTTTGCGATTAGAGGAGTGTCGTCGTAGAGAGGGTCATCATTTAGACGATGTTATTTTATAAAAATAAACTTCAGTTATTTCTTAATAATACCTCAGTTTTATTTTAACTATACCTTTTGTATTTATTTTTTAATCAATATTTTAAATATGCACGTTCTATTGCGCCACCCTGTATTACTGTATCATCACAATCAAATTAATTCGGCTAAGTGCGTGTCAGTCCTCATGAAAGGTTCTGTACAGTTGACACTTCTACCGGGGTAAATATAACAAACATAATTTTTGTCCGTGCGTTTGTTATGCTTAACCAAGAAATTATATACAATGAATAAATTGCGGCACTAATGCCCGGTTTCTGAGGTACTTTTAACTGCAGTTTATATGTTCGTTAGTGCTATCGGTTCAATAACTTATAAAATTCAGTTTTTGAACACACCATCGTACGATTGTTAAACTAGGATCAACTTAACTGACCAATACTAGGCATTTGTCTATTCCATATATTTTGTTTGACGTTTTGTTGTTGACGTTTTTGTATGATGTAAATAAATATTAGATATTCATTCTTAAATAGATCTAGTGGCGAGTTTTGTTACTAGTTGTAGGTCAACAGTTACCTCAATGTTTATTAAATAGCTTTATGAAATCAATTGTTATTGATCTCATAACTGGTAACCTCAGAAACCGGGCATAAGATGAGTAGTAATTATTTATGATAATAGTGCAGTAAGTTGACTGTTACAAAGAAGTAAGAATGTAAGATCAATACGTAGTTGAAGGCTTACCATAGTCTCGAGATTGTAAAAACCAACAACCGCATGTGGGTTATATAAAGTTTTTCAACACATTTGCGACAATACAGTAGAACAGGTACTGTATTCTCGCATCTCGGATGTACAATTATGTTTCCCTTATGTAGTGAATGCAAGCAAAAGACTAATAATTTGCGGGTAGTTTCTTCGGGCATTTGCTTTGTAAGGTGAAACAAGCATAAATATCAATCGAAAAGTGGCAACAGTTTTTAAGGTTTCTAATAATTATGAAAATGGCACCAATTTTCAAAGCGCGCCACGCGCGTGTGGCGAAAATGTGAACTACGAGTACATCTTTTGTCTCATTTTCTGTATAGTGTACGGTGAAACCGAACACTGCATACAATGCAGTTTTACTTTACTTTATTAATTTATATTAACAAATAGTAAGTACACGAATAGCGGCCACCGCGTGTGCTCCTTTATTATTCCTATCTTTGGTCAATTCGGTAGTTGACAGTATGAAAAATATAGGCTGATTTTAATATATATCGTAGATTACGATCTAAATATGACAAAAATAAATTGTTTTAACTAAAATATTAAATATTAATTGATATTTTTGAGAAATAAAATTGTTATATTGCAGCCATTAGCCACGTGACAATGAACGCCGATCAGAGCGCGTGAAGTCATAGTGTGCAAAACACAAGAAGTTATCAATGACTTCTCAGATAACACTTCAATGAAACAGATGTTTGTTTTGCACGCTGTGACGTCATGCGAGACGCCATGACAGCTTGACGCATTTTTGTGACGAAATGTCAAAATATTTATAAAATTGCTAAATTAAATATGTTAATGTTGTTTTTTTGCTGAAATATTAATATTTTGGCTAAAATAGACCATAAGGCTCAAAATAAACCTGTTTCTCAAAAATTGTCAACTACCGAATTGAATAAACATTTTATAAATTTATCCTTTAGTTATCCTTTAAAACAAATCCCTACCGCTTTCATATAGTATTAAAGTGAGACAAAGGTTAGCTTATTAGAAGCTTATTTATTTTCGTAATGTGATACTGCTTAATGGAATTTATATACTATAATAAATCTGAATGGTTCGAGTTCTATACATCAAACAAATTATTTTCAGCACTTAGGGTTAATAATCGACTAATGGGTTTGAAAATACTACTAATGGAACTCTAAGTTAATGTGCTTTATTAAAAGTAACGTCATGAAATAAACGTTCTATGACGTTAGGTGTAATAACAACAATTTTCCATTCTACGGGATTTCCACAAACATTAGTGTTAAATGAGATCTAGTCGTCATAGGTACTAATAATACTATACAGACTGCGTCATTTAATAATATCTCGTTGATACGGATAATTATGGGCAGCCACTGATCGTAGTAATTTTAACTGGCACTTATCTAATACTAATATATAAAGCTGAAGAGTTTGTTTGTTTGCTTGAACGCTCTAATCTCAGGAAGTACTACTGATCTGAATTGAAAAATTCTTTCAGTATGAGATAGCCCGTTTGATTAGCTCCGTTTGAAGTTTTATTTAAATCCGTTTAGTAGTTTTCACGTGACGCTCTAACAGACAGGCAGACAAATAAGCTTTTTTAAAAAGGTTTTAAAATAAAAGCCTTTGAGATCCTGGATATCATATAGCAGCAGAGTGCTAGCCAAAAGAAGTAAAACGAGCCCAAACACGACGGGTCTATCTTGCTTAGTATAGGAGTTCCTATGGCCACCTTCCGACTTCATCATCAGATCAGCTCCATGGTACCTTAATTTTATTTATTTAAATATTTATAATTTTGGATACTTTACGATCATGAGCAACTATGGCAATAGTTGTTACACAATACATCAACTTGTTGGACTGTCTCCTGCTGTTATCATTTTTGTATTGGCTATTGTTTCGTGTAAAGATATACAATAATAATAATAAAATTATGTATGACTACTAAATAAAAAATATTAAGACTATTATGTTTATATTTATATAAAAATACGTGTTAACGATTTTAAACGCGGCAATTTATTTGATTTTTAACCGACTTTCAAAAGGAGGAGGTTCTCAACTTGCTCGGTATTTTTTTAAATGTATGTACACTGATTACTCTGAGATTTATGATCCTATTTACGTGATTCTTGTTTAGTTTGATGCGGAATAGTTGCCATTTGGTCTCCTAAAAATTTCACATAGTTTGGCTTAGGAGTTTCCATTTTATGAACATCTTTTATGTCAATTTTTTCCGTTCCGTTCTGTATGTACAATGATTAATCTGAGATTTATGACCCTATTTACGTGATTCTTCTTTAGTTTGATGCGGAAAGTTGCCATTTGGTCCCCTAAAAAATTAACATACTTTGGCTTAGGAGTTTTCATTTAATGGCATTTGGAACGTAGTTCCTTATCGCGCGGTACGAATGGGGGCTAGACGGAAAAAATTCTTACGAAAAAGTTGTCACCGACACTTTTTGAACTTGCCAAGATAAAATGCAGTTGCACAATCCTTTATGCCCACGCAGTTAGAGTTTAATTTGGAGTACATTATTTTTACATGTCATGGGTTGCTGACGTACAGATAGCATTTGCGGACATATAGAGTCTTAATGTCATTAAAATAAGGAGCAATATCGCGAATCTGGTTTAAAGTTAAATTTGTTTCAAGAGTCGAATTGCAGGATGTGATTCGATTTTTAAATTGTTTCTTATATTGAAGTAAATAGGATTCAAACTTACTCATTTACTATTACACTTCGCATTGAACAGTGTGGTGTCGCGACGATTATTTTTGTTGAGTGTATACAGGTTTTTTGTAAATAATCGAAAGGAACTTCGTTCCATCCGGGTGTCGCTTGACACCTCTCAAGTTTTTTTTTAATTATCAATTTCCATTTCTTGGAACCTATATTTTTTAAGCCGCGCGGCACCTTTCGTAGGCCTACCCATAGCTAGATACTAAAAAGTAACAAGTACTTTTTAGTTTTTGAAGTCGATTTTTTATTATAGGTTTCGGCCACATTTCAGTAAACATGATCACGGAAGACAAAAGTATCAGGTGTCTATGAGTAGGTATTGTTAAAGTTTAGTTTAGCCTACCGACAACTTGTTCATTTTAATTATTTAGTTTTGATTTTGTTATGTATATTATTTACCCTATGGGAGTCTAATATTATTTACCACCGCTCGCAACATGTTCTGACTTGAAGATAATAAGGGTGGTGTGCACCGACATTTAACCGGTGGTTAAAATAAAATAATAGATGTAATTGTATGCATAAACAGTTTTTTTTTTTAAACGTTGATTAAATGTCGGTGCACACCAGCATAAGCGGCCTAAACATCGGAATAAACCGTTAAAACGTAGTTTTGTTATGTATACTAGTCGCAAAAACTTAAGAAAATATTATACATTTATACATACAAGTGGTCGCCCGTGGTCGAAATTCGATCATAATAATTAATTTAAATCATAAGTTTGAACGTTATTAAGTTCTGTTATCAAAGAATATACTTCTTCAGATTTCGCCAAGGCTACACTGTTAATTTGAATTTAACAAAAGAGATATATGCTTGGGTGTATCAAATACATGGTAGTGTGTTAAACGTAGTGTTTTGACTTTATGTATTTTTATGCATACTTTTAAAAAATATTAGCATTCTACATTCCTCTTCTTATAAACCAATTTTTTTTATATGTGCGAAATTTCTTACTCCTCCGTCCGCGCAATTTTCGTAAAAAGGGGTACAACGTTTTTGCTGTTTTTTTGTTTCACGTTTTAGATATACTCCGTAAAAAACATGCTACAATATTGCACATGCATGTCAAAATACGAGAAGGGCACATATTAAATTTCTGGATCAGTCTGTTTACCTTCACAAACACGTTCTGTAGTAAAAGTAAACAAATAATCGTGAGCAGGAAGTCTATGTGGGCTCAACCTTCAAACTATATGAAAACTATACGTTTTCTAAATTAGGAGAGAACCTTATAACACGTACATACCGACAAAGAAATGCGCACCTGGTTTATTACCCTTCCCGCATTGGGAGTTATTTTGTTTACTTCGTGTTTAAAATTTGCAATTATACAATAGCCTATTGTTATTGTTTTCGACTTTGTTGGCCGTTCGCAGGAATAATTAACCAGGTGTGCAGTTTACGGTTTCTCAGAAACCTCAGTCCACGCGGTCCACTTTTGTATTGTATAGTTAGTATAAAACAATGCCCGAACGGAGGGGTAAGGCAGTCAACCGAGGATTACGATACAAGCAAGACGTAAATTCGATGAGCGATATAGCGATAGCGCGGACTTTTCGCGTGTTATTGAATCGTGCAGTTTGTACTAGTAGTTTCTAGTTATATTTGTACCTATGTTATACGTGTTTGTATAGTTCTAATAAATTCTATAGTAATTCCAACGGCATTTTAATTCGACTCCTGTAGCTCGTAACAATAGTATATTTTTGTTTCAAAAATTCGCATGAAATACCAATGGAGTAAAGAAAGATTTATGACGCCTTATGGTGGCGTGAACAAAGATATTAACGCGAACAAATCACCCAAATTCAAAGGGGGTAATAAGACACCTGCAAAGGGTTAGTATTGGTTCGCAACAATATATTTATGCAAATTATTATGTTTCATTTAAGCAGCTTAACTCATAACGTTGTGCGTTGTGTCTCATAGTCCGATTATTTTAAAGTATAATAATATTAATATATAATAAATATTCTGAACAAGTCTTCATAATCGTAAACATACGAGCCTCATAAAATGGCAGGTAATTTGAACGTGATGACTGTTACTTGAATTTTGCAAGTGGCGTCCTTGCTACGAACTTTTTACTACTCACGTTAATAAATGTGGCTAAGGGCGTGTCGGACCAGGCTCGACTTTCAAGACAACAATACCCGCCGATGGTTCAGGGTTCACCCTTAATTTTATGCATTAATACTATACTGTTACGTAACAAGTTATAAAGTACACGTTTCTTCTACAGGTGAAAAAGTTTTTGTTTGCATACATACATACATACATAACTTCACGCCAGGTCCCTTGCGGGGTAGGCACGAACAACAGAGCGCCATTCAGGCTTATTCTTACGCACCTCACTTGCTTCTTTGACATACACATTGCATACATACAAGTTGAAAATAAAGTAGACAGTCAAGTTATCTCAGACTTTGTTTATCTATACTAATATTATAAACGGGAAAGATTTGTTTGTTTGTTTGCATGAATAGGCTCCGAAACTACTGAACTGATTTGAAAATTTCTTACACTGCTGGCAAGCTACACTATAGCCGGGTGACATAGGCTATATTACATTTTCAAAAACAATAATATTTTTATTTAATGAAATACCCGTGCGAATTTGAAAAATTCTTTCAGTGTTAGATAGATGGTAGATAGTCCATTTATCGAGAAAGGCTATATAGGCTACTAGAGTTTACCCCGCGGCTGCGCCGCGGGTTAACCTCTAGTGCCTGTCTCTTGTTTATAGAGCAAGTGCTACATACAGGTTATATTATATTACATTTTTATGTATTTGCCCACGGAAGATTCACTTCATTTTATATCGCTAATTATACCATGCCCCGTCTATCTGTCAACAAAATAAATTACAAAACTTGACTAAAAAGGTCTAAATGACCAAAAGACCACAGTGACCGACATGGCTAAAATGACGGAATAGGCAAAAACGACCAAAAAGGCCAAATAATCAAATAGGCCAAAATGACCAAATAAGTCAAAACGACCAAATAGGCCAAAATTACCAAATAGGCCAAAATGACCAAATAGGCCAAAATGACCAAATAGGCCAAAATGACCAAATAGGCCAAAATGACCAAATAGGCCAAAATTACCAAATAGGCCAAAATTACCAAATAGGCCAAAATTACCAAATAGGCCAAAATTGCCAAATAGGCCAACATTACCAAATAGGCCAAAATTACCAAATAGGCCAAAATTACCAAATAGGCCAAAATGACCAAAAAGGAAAAATTACCAAATAGGCCAAAATGACCAAAAAGGCCAAAATTACCAAAAAGGCCAAAATGACCAAATAGGCCAAAATTACCAAAAGGCCAAAATGACCAAATAGGCCAAAATTACCAAATAGGCCAAAATTACCAAATAGGCCAAAATTACCAAATAGGCCAAAATGACCAAATAGGCTAAAATGACCAAATAGGCCAAAATGACCAAATAGGCCAAAATGACCAAAAAGGAAAAATTACCAAATAGGCCAAAATGACCAAAAAGGCCAAAATGACCAAATAGGCCAAAATTACCAAAAAGGCCAAAATGACCAAAAAGGCCAAAATGACCAAATAGGCCAAAATTACCAAAAAGGCCAAAATGACCAAATAGGCCAAAATGACCAAATAGGCCAAAATGACCAAAAAGGCCAAAATGACCAAAAAAGCCAAAATGACCAAATAGGCCAAAATTACCAAAAAGGCCAAAATGATCAAAAAGGCCAAAATGACCAATTAGGCCAAAATGACCAAAAAGGCCAAAATGACCAAATAGGCCAAAATTACCAAATAGGCCAAAATGACCAAATAGGCCAAAATGACCAAATAGGCCAAAATGATCAAAAAGGCCAAAATGACCAAATAGGCCAAAATGACCAAAAAGGCCAAAATGACCAAAAAGGAAAAATTACCAAATAGGCCAAAATGACCAAAAAGGCCAAAATGACCAAAAAGGCCAAAATTACCAAATAGGCCAAAATTACCAAATAGGCCAAAATGACCAATTAGGCCAAAATGACCAAAAAGGCCAAAATGACCAAAAGGGCCAAAATGACCAAATAGGCCAAAATTACCAAAAAGGCCAAAATGATCAAAAAGGCCAAAATAACCAAATAGGCCAAAATGACCGAAAAGGCCAAAATGATCAAAAAGGCCAAAATGACCAAAAAGGCCAAAATGACCAAATAGGCCAAAATGACATAGGCCAAAATGACCTAATAGGCCAAAATGACCTAATAGGCCAAAATGGCCAAATAGGCCAAAATTACCAAAAAGGTCAAAATGATCAAAAAGGCCAAAATGACCAAATAGGCCAAAATGACCAAATAGGCCAAAATTACCAATAAGGAAAAATTACCAAATAGGCCAAAAGGACTAAATAGGCCAAAATTTCCAAAAAGGTCAAAATGATCAAAAAGGCCAAAATGACCAAATAGGCCAAAAAGACCAAATATGCCAAACTGACCAAATAGGCCAAAATGACCAAATAGGCCAAAATGACCAAATAGGCCAAAATGACCAAAACTGAAAAATTACCAAATAGGCCAAAATGACCAAAAAGGCCAAAATGACCAAAAGGGCCAAAATGACCAAATAGGCCAAAATTACCAAAAAGGCCAAAATGAAAATTATCCCTTGTCCATCCTCAGTATTTAATTTACATACGTGCCGAATTTCAGCCAAATCGGTCCAGTAGTTTTTCCGTAAAAGCATAACAAACAAACAGACAAATATCATTTTATCCCGGAAACTATCCCATTTTTCGGGATAAAAAGTATCCTATGTTCATCCTCGGTATCGAAAATATATATATACTGAGTTTCAGCCAAATCGGTCCAGTAGTTTTTACGTGAAAACGGAACAGACAGACAGACAGATAGACAGACAGACAGACAGACAGACAGACAGACAGACAGACAGACAGACAGACAGACAGAGTTACTTTCGCATTTATAATATTAATAGGGATATAATATCATCACGCTAATCAATGACCAATGACCAGGAGCGGAGCACCAATGAAGAATGTTTCGGGGCCTTTTTTTAACTTAGTTTTTTTTAACTATTTCACGCGGACGAAGCGGGCAGAAGCTTGTTTATTATATACTACCTAACCTATGAATGGTGACCTTGAATAAAATGTGACTTTTTAAGTCGTGTTATCTTACACCTGCAAGTCATCTGTCCACACCAGGTCAAGGGCACTATTCTCGTATAAGTTTAAACATTACGACATTATCCGAATAAGGTTTGATATAACACAGAGGAATGACGGCACGTTGTCGAGAATTTTTAAAGTAGGTGTGACCCTTATATTGTTGCAACATTTTTGGATGAGCTTTTTGTTATGGAAAAAGGTACTCTATAAACTGTCTAAATAGCTGTCACTAAGGGTAGCTTACTTACATATAGTGGCCTAGCGTAGTGGGGGTAACAGAGGCGGCCCCCCGGGCGGTACTTTTTAGGGGGCGGCAAAATTTCACAATAAATAATATAAATATTTGAACCATTTCATATTTTTATCGCAACTACAAATTCGGACCGATTGAAAAGAGCACGGAATTTTTCATTACTTATCATTTGACGAATTCGGGGAATTTTTGAATGATATTTTGTAGCTACTGCTGGCAACGCAAAAGAAAAATATCAAAATCAAATCGATTCAGTAGATCCAGAGACAATACCTCATTATAATATTAGTATGGATATAGAATGCATTAAATTGAAATACCTAAATAAAAGGGCGGCAAAGGGTGGCGGTTATTGTCTTCCGCCCTGAGCGGCCGTCACCAACGCTACGCCGCTGGTTTTACCTCAGCAAAATTGCCGGTTAAGATAATTAGAGCGGATCTTCCGCTAGGGCCCTTAGTGGCATGCACGAACACAGACAGATGAGAAAAAGATATGAAGTGAACATACAACAATAATAATTTTTTTATTAAACCTTGTACACTGATTACATTGCCACCTTTTTTTTATTACAGGAGTTCAGCAGGCAGTTAAAGCAGATATGGGCTGATATTATAGTGTCATATCGCTGTCTTTTACTATTGTTTTTGAAGTGATTAGGTACCTACTTCTTATGGTAGGGTAAGCCGCTTCGTTACGTAACGCGTTATGGCGCCAGTCTGTTTGGCTTCCGTTTCTTTCACGTTAAACTAATTTAAGTTATCACTTCTGTCGGGCGTCCCGAGACGCACACCGTCTTTTTTATATATTACTTTATAGGTTTGCGTTTGGCCATCATCTCGCGCGATTTCGAGCGGAGATATACCTCATCGAGCTCGATCTAGCAGCTAAAATCTAGCACACTTACCTAAAAGGTATCTATTCACACGATATATGAGGACACCAAGGTTTCGGGAAAAACATCTCTGGCCGTGAGTTCCACTCCTTTGCAGTGCGCACAATGAAGGTCAAAGCGTTGTTCGTAAAGGTACACCGTATAGTGGAGCCGCATGCCAATTAATATATTATGGCGAGTGATGGTGGAACAATCTAGTTGGTTTAAGAAGTTTTAGAAAAAGGTAGAAGATTCAAGAAGGAAAAGACAGAGATAGATAGATATTTAGAAAGAGATAAATAGTAAATAAAAGAATAACGAAAAGAAGATCGAAATTATGGGTTCCGGAAGATTCTTCCGGGTATATAAGCAGCGTACAAGTAGTTCAGTTCAGTTCAAGATAGCGAAGCGACAGGTGTGATACGAAAGAGTTGGAAGAGAAGTTTAATAGAAGACAGTGACGAACTTGTTGGTGAATTTCGTGAAAAGTTTAGTATGCAGTTCAGTGTAGCTTAGCTTAAGGGAAGATCCAAAAGCAAGCTACACTCGGTAAGTTCAGAGGTGAGCACTGCAGTAGCAGGAGGTGGTCTACGCAATATCGGCGACGGTATTGTGAGTGAGACATCTTATCGTTGGGACAGTGCGTCGTTAGTTGTGCGTGTAGGGGCAACCCTGCGGAAAGGAATCACGTACGACTGTGTAAGTTAATATAGTCTGCCCAACGAAAGTTGAACCTGGAAAATGGCGGCATATTTAAATAATATACGTATGGCAACATCATAATTACTATAAAAAATTTGGATTAACCTATTTTGATACTTGGTAGTAACTTAAATATTTATGTTGTGTATTTTATGTGGGACAAATGATAAACCATACTCGTATATAATAATAATATTATAAATACGAAAGTTTGTGAGATGTTTTTGTTACTCATTCACGCCAAAAGTACTGAATGGATTTTAATGAAATTTCGAATACTTGTTATTACTATTATATTTCGAATCTAGAATGACCTACAATAGAATATAGACTATCCACTTCTAATTCCGGTAGGTAGCAGGAAATCAGTAGTCAGTATTCGGTAAACACTTAGTTTTATCCGCTATAATCAAAATCAGATTTCAACAGTTCCATAGTGTCCGAAAGATGGGACTCCGCCAAAGTATCGACACATGTAAATCCACTCGCAACTAAAAGAAAACCACCATCTTGTTTGTCAAAATTGACATTGAGATTCGTGTTAGAGTTGCCATGTAAAAAGTTTTGCAAATAATTCCAGGTTCAACTTTCGATATCCAGACTATATAAAACTGTAGTTAAAAACTGGTGTTTTCTTCCAATCCTAAGTGCGTACTACCTCTCGCACGTAACTATATAGTGGACGTTGCTTTAGGAATAGGCATGTGTTAAATGACCTATGTAAGGTGATAATGTCTCTAAGTGTCTCCTATGGCTACAATGTCCCCGCATGTCAAGCCTTTGGCAACATCGGACATTGATTGTGTAACATGTATATGCTAAACACATGGACTGTGGTATCGAAATATCTGATATTGTATTAACTAACTCCGCGCTTGACTTGAAATTCCCGAGGGATTCCCGGGTCACAAAGTACCGCAGCATTTAAAAAAGAATGTAAGTTATTGTTTTAGGGAAAAAACTATGTCGTAATACTCCTACTTGTTACGATGTTGTACTCGTTTTATGCACCCGAATAACTACAAACCGCCCCAGGGAAAATTCTCGCGGGATTCCCAGGATGAAAAGTAGCACAGATTTTAAGTCTAAGAATTAGCTGTCGATCAGCTTAAACCGCATCGCAATCGGCCCGTTAGTATTTACGTAAATCCCAAACAAACCGCTTAATAGACAAAAAAAACTTAAAAAAAATGCATCGTGTTCGCCATCGTTTATTTAGTCTATTCTTGATGATTTTTTTTAATTGCTTCAATGTACAGTTTTTGCTTCATGTATTAATATAATGACTATAAATTTAAAGACTAGAGCATGGAAGATTACTAATGTGAAAGACAATAGGGAAATATCTCAATTTATTTGACTGTCCTCAAATCAATTTAGTTTTACTCTTTACATGGTGTTGGCGCGGGAGCGGGGAGCGGGAATAAAGGCAAGGAAAGGACTTACAGGATAAGGTACGCCGCACCAGGCACGCTACGAACGATGCGTCTTCGCAGCGGCAGGCACTTCTTCCTCGTGATCCTTTCTTCTCGTCTTGCGGTTCCTTCGACTTAGTGGACCAGCTGGAACGGTACAGCGTGCACCTTCCAACGTGCGGGTTGATGATAGCGGGTATAAAATGCGGCACAACACACAAGACGCGGCGAGGTTTTGTGCGGGAGCAGCGATGCGTTCAGCGGTCGAACGTAGACTATGTCACATTGCATAGTGACAGATGCGGCGGAAGAGAAAAGAAACAAAAGAGGCGGCGACCAAATAGGTCGGCATTAACACATGGTTTACCCTAGATAATATGGTGTCGGTACAGATTGTGCAATATACATATCTACATCATTTACCCTTTTATGTCTTGTAAAAAGTAAAAATATAAAAGCAAACCAGTGCCCTTTATAGATTATGTTATAATAGTTGACTAAAAACGCATAAAAAGACATAGGAATTTAAAGGATATCTATAATTAACATTTATAAAGGTTTCTGGTTTGAAATCGAGAGGAAACGAGAAGAAAATGTCATGGGTGATTAACCCATAAAAAGGATCTTTAGTTTCTCTGAGAAAAAAATCAATACTAACTCTTCGTTATATTCTTCTATATGTCGGAAACTACATCAGTTATTGGGATGCAGAGTAGCCTAAGTGCTGATCCGAGGTAAGCCAGCGACATTTGTTGACTAGCATGTCACGTAAATACGTGATGCACTAAAAGAGAAGAACCAGAAGCGAGCTACACGTGGTAATATCGGAGGTGAGCACTGCAGTAGCAGGAGGTGGTCTACGCAATATCGGCGACGGTATTGTGAGCGAGACACCTAATCGTCGGGAATGTACATCGTTAGTCGTGCGTATAGGGTATATACGCGTGCGTGCGCAACCCTGCAGAGAGGTATTACGTACGGCTGTGTAAGTCAATAAAAGAGTTAAATTAAAAACTGGTGTTTTCTCCCAATCCATAAGAGCGTACCCCCGCTCGCACGTAACAATATAAAAAAGACATAAAAAAACAAAATACATGTGCATACACGATATTAAGGGATATTAATGTCACAAAAATTTTAGCTGTTTATTGTATCGAAGAAATTTTGAGCCAAATTGCGCTTAACAAAATTTATGGGCGTGCAATACAAGTCAAGTTTTGAGTCCTTCATTACATTAAAAGATTATTTTTAATGTATCCTGAAAACTTGACCTCTTTACAAATTTTACTATATTCTATGCTCATAATAGTCTAACGAGCGACTTTACTAATAGTGAGCAAACTATTAGTAAACTAGTATTAATTAGCAAAGATTTTTTTGAGATTCGCTTCAGTACAAATGAGTAGAAATATTTGGCGAAACAGCAAACAACGGCTGTAAGAGCTAATATATAAAAACAATTAGCGCTTCTGTCTGTTCAAACAATGCGCAAGAGTGGACAGCATTGACCGCGCCCTTTTCACTAGCTTCAAGGCCAGCTTGCAACCACAACTCATCCATACGTTGAAATTGTCTTACGAAAGTTTGTATAAAATATAAACATAAAATTAGATGGTTGAGAAATATGTACAAATTTCCATTCATAATAAAAAATAGGCACAAACGGAACAGTTATGAAACCGTCATGTTTGTCCGTCTGTCTGTCTATGTAATGCCCTTGCTCTAGTTAGTTAGTTTTATTATCAACTAGCTGCGCCCTGGGGTCTCATCCACCTGATGATGGAAAATCGTTATATTTTGGATAATTTACACTATATCTTTATAAATTATAGCCTACGTGTTATTCTGATGTGTAAGCTATATTATTGTAAAGTTTTATCAAAATCCATTCAGTAGTTTTTGCGTGAAAGAGTAACAAACATACTCTTACAAATTTTATAATATTAGTAGGATGACTATGGACAAATACATGTTCCTTATTGTTTGTTTCAGTTATTTGGAAGCTTGGTTCGGCGATTAATTTGATATACGTAGAGAAAAATGTCAATACCGATGCGTTTTCTAGAAGACTTTTTATATTGATTACCACTGTAAGACAATATAAATTGCACAGCCTATTAGTGTTGCCACTCTAAGAAGACATAACGACGGCCTCTATGGTTGAGCGGGCTAAGCCTTTGCCGGCCTACCTCACTGCAACGCAGAGGCTCCGGGTTCGATTCCTGGTATAGTAAATTTCGGAAACGTATTTTCTCCGTTATTTACTATGTTCTTGGTGTCTGGGATATGCCCCAGTGTAGTGCGTTGTATATTACCCATAACACAAGCGTAACTTGCTTAATTTGGGGATATATAATATGTGTGTTTGGCTGCCGATTATTATTATTACTAGCTGTCCCGGCAGACGTCCTACCCGGAAAAGCTTCAATCGATATGCCGACAGCATTAAAGTTTATAATTAAGAAATAAAAAATAGGGGTTGATCGTAGAAAATTTAGGGTTGTATGTATTTTTTAATGCTGTATCATATTTTTTTTTTATATCTAAAAATTGAACAAATATATTTAGGGGTGGACTACCCTTAACATTTAGGGGGATTAAAAATAGATATTTTCCGATTCTCAGACCTACCCAATATGCACACAAAATTTCATGATAATCGGTCAAGCCGTTTCAGAGGAGTAGGGTAACTAACATTGTGACATAAGAATTTTATATATGAGATTATCATAGTGTCTACGTCTAGTAGTATGCAAAACCTTCTAAACGCATTTAGGTAAGAGTCATTAAAATATCGCGATCCACTTTTATTGCGCACTTTGATACTGGACTCGTAAGATTCGTCATTCTTGTGATTTTTTTGCGGCTTGCGTTGCTTAACCCTCTTGCAGTAAGCCGTTCACATTGTGAGACGAAGTGTTTTAACACTGTAAGTAGGTTAATATGTAGAACGGCACCATGTATTACAATTGTTTATCAGTGGAAACTTTAAAGCATAGACCAACAACTGTCACTTCACCATAAACGAATCTGGCTACTGATCCCCATGGATCTCTTGGTCAGGGGATAATAAATAATATGAATAACTAGCTGCGCCTCGCGGTCTCACCCGCGTGGTGATAAAAATCGTTATGGTATTGTATCGTATATCTTTATAAATTATATCCTATGTGTTATCCTTGTCATACTATGAACGTCAAAGAAGCAAGTGAGGTGTGTAAGAACAAGCCTGAATAGCGCTCTGTTGTTCGTGCCTACCCCGAAAGGGACCTGGCGTGAAGTGTATGTATGTGTTATTCTGATGTGCAAGTTATATTATTGTAAAATTTCATCATAATCCATTCAGTAGTTTTTGCGTGAAAGAGTAACAAACATACATTCGTACATTCTTACATTCTTACAAACTTTCGAGTTTATAATGTTAGAAGGAAGTAGGATTAGTTGGATTGGTAGATAAACACACAAATTTTATATGCATTTTTTTTGTAATTTTTTTTGTTGAAGTGATATGTTCTTATGGGAGGGTAAACTTCTTCGTTACGTAACGCGTTACGGTGCCAGTCTGTCTGGCTTCCCTTTCTATCACGCGTACGGCAGCGGTAGGCAGGCTAAGTTATCACTTCTGTCGGGCGTCCCGAGACGCACACGCCTTTTTTTATGAATGAATGCTTAATACATGAATTATTTTATTTTATTTTATTTGGGGGGTAACAGCTGTAGTTTTACAAACTAACGTTACAGAGATAGCTAAAGAACAGCTATTCATAAACATCCATAAACCCCCACCCACTCCACACTCCTCCATAATATAATATCTCGTACTCTGAGGAAAGTGATCTTTTATATGAAGACACAGCTTGCCCTATTATGTATCTATAGCACTAAATTAAGTAAGTTACACTTGTGTTATGGGTAATATAAAACGGGTTACTCTGGGGCCGATCCCAGCCACCCAGACAATATACACAAACAGAAATTGACCACTCCAGGAATCGAACCCGGAGCCTCTGCATTAAAGTAAGGTAAGCCGGCAAAGACAGCCTGCTCAACCACAGAAGCCGTGATGCTCTGATTTTTCAAAGTCCAGGTTTCCAATGATAACAGCTTTTAACCGCTCCCGGAGAACTTCCCATGGGATTCCCGGGATATAACTTACCGCAGATTTTAACCCTAATAATTTGTCTTCGACCAGTGAAAATCGCATCGAAATCAGCCCCGTATTCTCAACATTAATACCGAACAAACAAACAGATAAAAAAAATGCGTCTTGTTCTCCGTCGTTGGTACAGTTTATTCTAGTTGTTTTTTTAAATACCTTCAATGTAGAATTTTATAATACTAGATAGATAGATAACACTTTATTAAACACCAATACAATAATAAACTTAAAAACTAAAATTATATTTAGTTATGTACAAAAGGGCGGTCTTATCGCTAAACAGCGATCTCTTCCAGACAACCCCAGGAATAAATTGAGATGATAATGGATAAACTATAATAATATTTATAGATAGATAAATTTATTTTGACCAATACCCTCAATCTATACTAATATTAGAAAGAGGTAAAGTTTGTGAGTTTGTGACGTTGTAGGGGTAATCTCCGAAACTACTGTACCGGTTAAAAAAAATCTTTCACTGTTAGCAAGCTACACTGTCCCCAGTTGACACAGGGTTAATTATTTTTTTTTAAATTAGGGATCCTTAATAACACTCCTATAGTATAACCGACGGTGTAATTTTTTTTTCTAAAATCGCGTGCGCTGTGAAAACTATTTATGATAGAATAAAATAATGTACTATGATTTTACAGAACACATCATTATTTACAAAAAGTGTCCGGACAATATATGCCGAACTATTATAGTTATGCCACAATAAATGTTCTTTTGTTTCAAAAATTTAATTAAAATGCCGCCGCAAAAAAAGTCACTTCATTTGCATCTTGGTTTTCAACCTTAAATAAATTACTTCATATTCAAGACTGCTTCAATACCTTTATATAACTAACTAGCTTCTGCCCGCGACTTTGTCCGCGTGGATTTTTTTTCATAAAAAGTATCCTATGTTACTTCGAATACCTACAAGAATATGTGTACAATGTTTCATGATGATCGGTTCAGTAGTTTTCGCGTGAAAGCGTAACAAACAAACTTACATTCACATTTATAATATTAGTTAGGATTGATTTAATTCGGACTTTCAATTCGAACGATATCACAAGTTTCAAAATGTATGTATTAGAAAAAAGTTGCGTGGGCGCCGCGCTCTCTAATCGGCTAGATAGGCTTATGCGATGTAGGCGTCGCTGGGGTACGGACAGTTCGGGAGGGGAATATATTTTGAAATCGCTTAGTAGGTAATTAAAGTCAACAAGAAATAAAGAGGTAAAGTTTGTGAGGATGTAAACCGATTTTGAAAATGCTTTCACTAGTGGAAAGCTACACTATTCCTGAGTAACATAGGGTGTATTTGATTGTCATTAATAATAAGTATTTTTCAATTTTCTTCTGATGCCCAGTGAAGTGGGTATGGGTTCGCTAATTTGCACATATGATGATACCATATTATAGATATTTCAAGCTCAACGAAGCAAACGGTGTCTCGGCAAGATATCCGGTGTTGGTACTACACTGCGACGATGTCCGATCGGTGAGTTTTGCAACCGCTGTTGCAACCGTTCCCACTTAACTAGCCAAGGTTATCTGCGTACAATATTTGCTTTATGCCATATGTTGTAAGTTTTAATGTTAAAATGGTCTGTTTTCTTGCTGTGACTTGTACACATCTCGATATCATCAAAACAGTAATTATTGGAGTGAAACTTCTATATAGACTTGGTATTAGGAGACGAAAAAGCGTTAAGGCCGTGGTGAAAGGCGGCATAATTTTAGAGTACACGTGGTGAGAGGCGGCATAAGTTTAGAGTAGACTAGTGTAGACTACTGAGCTTGATTCAATTTTTAGGACTTATGTATATCTCCTGATACTTGTGGTTGTGTTCTCTTTGTTTTATTATGCTTTGTTTATTACTTGTAATGTGTTTAGTTTACTTGTGTATGTCCTAAAAATAAACCTGTTTTCTTTCATTCTTTCTCTCTTTCTAGACTATGGATGTTTTTTTGGTTTCGAATCGATTTCAGTACTTTTGTTTTGATAAAATAAAATATGTTAAAAAAAAGCATTCATTAAAATGAACCTAACCTAATCAAATCATAATGTGCAGTAAACCTGTGACAAATCGAAAGTTTTCCACTTGTCTGTTCGATTCGTTTTTTCACTTGTCCGTTGAAGTTTCACTTCTACTATGTGTCCTAGCACACATTTTTAATCAAAACGACTCATTGACTGTTTAGGTGATCAGACGGCTGGTGTCTACCTCGGACATCGGATTAGTATGGTGCTCCAGAGCAGAAACGTAGACAGCCTTCAGGGCACCATACCTATGGGTAAGGTGCCCGGTGACCTAGCCTTAGTATTCTACTTATAGTCTTGACGGAATATAGGGAGAATACAATATAAGTAAGGTAAATTTACATAATATTTTCTAAGTTCTCGCGACTAGTCTACATAATAAAATTACGTTTTAACGGTTTTAAGCGCGGTTATTTATTTGATTTTTATTATTCCGACGTTCCGGTCACTTTTTAGTAGCCGTGATCACGGAAGATAGAGGTGTCAAGTGTCAATGAGTGTTGTTAAAGTATTTAGCCTACCACCAACTTGTTCATTTTAATTATACAGTTTTAATGTTGTTTATGGTTATTATTTACTCTACGGGGGCCTAACCTAATTTACCACCGCATTGCTACATTTTTTGGCTTGAGGAGAAGAAGCGGCTCAAGAAACTCTTCAACAAACACGATTAGCTCTAATAATTTTTAACGCTAGGTTTGTTTCCAGAAGATTTTCTTAAGTTTTGTTTTATTGTATCGTGTCGTTTATAAAGACATTGTAAATATTATTCATCTCTTGTAAATAATGTTAGTATCATAAAATGAAAATTTTATCGTTTTCTAAATCACATCAAATTAGCTTAAAAATACATATGTCTGGACTATTTTCCCTTAAGGCTTTGAAACCGTCTTGGAGAGGAATATATATATGTAAGCTTTGTGATGACGTTGACACATGAGTATGTACACTGACATTTGAGTATGTACCTAGCAGTGCAGCGACAAGAGGGAGCCACCAGTGGGAGAATTTAAAAAACGTACTTTTTCTTTGTTCGAATCGAATAGTTTCAGATAGTTAAATTACAAATGTTTTTTCTTATAACTTCTTTATAACTCAGTTGTGTTTGTGAATTTGCTTCAATTGAAAAGTGCAAAAGACGATTTAAGTTTTTATAATAAGAATAGCAAAGCATGAACATTTAATTGTCGATTCTCTGTTTTTAGATGAATCAAATTGTGTTATGACGATGATATGAAGAAAATAACCCATAGTCTTATATATATATATATATATATATATATATATATATATATATATATATATATATATATATTGTAAATTTGTTGTTTTAATAAAGGGAAAGGCGACTTTTGGGCATTAAAACGTCGTGGTTATTTTTTTTATAACCACCCACAATTCCTTTTATTATGTCTTTGTACTTTGTACTATATACGACGATAATGTACACGTGCGTGGTTTGGTTTCATCACGTTTAAATCAAATGTTTATATTAATCTTAACAAGACTGTCAAATCTAACATACCCACAACTCCTAATTAAAAATAAACTAAATTATAAATAAATTAAACTAAAAATAAGCTATATATACAAACTAAAATTAAACCATAAAATCTAGTTCCAGACCGCTGTCAGTCGGAAACGTGCCCAAAAGGCTGGCCACATTGTACTTGTTACTAAGTACGCAGTTTGATAAAACTCTATTAACTCTTCGACAAGTAATTGTGCAACATATTTCTATACAAAATTAATTTCAAATTTAGGCAAACGTGTTGCTGGGGAGTTTCTTGCCGCTTTTTCTCTTTTTAACAGCAATAACACGTTGCGAAGTGGCGTACTGCATGGAAATGGGAAATAAAATAAAATTGTAAATTCCAAAAGTCTCCAGTAGAACTTATTTTATATAAAAACTTTTGAATTCAAATTGAAATAGGGGGGAATAGGATAGGGAGAGGGGGAAGTGGGTCACTAGATCTCGCTATCTATTGCCCAAGTGTTTTAATTCACAATATAATTTGCAAAAAACATTTTGACAGTATTGTTAATGATATTTTGACATTAATTTGCATAACATACAAGTTATTGAATTTGAATATGAATGAGTTTTTTTTTAATTACGCGAATAACAGTCGAGTTGTAAAAAATACTTCATATTATAAAAACAAGAATGTTTCTACAACTTCTATAATTATGCGGTTACTCAAGAATGCAAAAATTAGAACTGACTAACAGTCACTTCAAATCATGAATATTGTTTTTCCCCTTTCATAAATGTTCAAAAATGTTAACGATGGTTGTAAGACGTGGTAAGAAATTGACTTTTGAATTACGAAGTAAAAATTTTGAAAAATTTAGTTGGTAAAGTCTAATAATATATTAAACCACAGTGAGTTTGTACAAGATTCATTAAGTAAGTAATTCCTTTTATAATTTACTTGACTTTCCTCGCGACTACGCTGCGTTTCACTCACTTGTAAGTCTATTTTATTTACATTAAAACTTAATTAGGTTTTTTATATATGTTACGAGCAATTTGATTAATTGGGCAGTATTAATATGGAATGATCATTCTGAATTGATCAGTCAATTTTAATGAAAGGGCGTTGGTCAATTTGATACATTTATTACTTTGGCCGGCCTATATTAATAATATCCGACGGCCGTGGTCCATTTGAAAGTCATGGTTTGAGATAACTTGAATAATAATTTACGACTTGAATCGGGCAATATGAATACTTCCCTACTTCTAGCTGGGCAATGTGAAAAATTCGTTTACTTTTCCATAAGAATTACCTAAGTTTATTTACTGGGATGGGATGGGGTACAGTTAATATAGTTAATAAAAATATTGCAATTTTATTTTTATAAACGAAAGCGAAGCGAAGCGGAGCTCCATCTCGTCTTGGCTCGTTTTTTTTAACCGACTTCGAAAAAAGGAGGAGGTTCTCAATTCGTCGGGATCTTTTTTTTTTTGTTGCTTTTTTTTATTTATGTTCGCCGATTATTCCGTGATTTATGATCCGATTTACGTGATTTTTTTTTTGTTAGACGCGGAATAGCTGCCATGTAGTCCCCTAAAAATTTGACATAGTTTGGCCCAGTAGTTTTCATTTTACGAACATTTTATTGTTCCCGGTTCTTGGGACCTATATTTTTTAAGAAGCGCGGCACCATTCGTAGGTCCACCTATATAGCTAGACACTAAAAAGTAACAAAAAAAAATAAGCTTCAAAAACTAAAAAACCAAAATGTATAAAATAACTTATTTCTAAAGCTATTATTATTTATATATGTTATCTAAAACACCTTGAAGTCGGTGCAAAGCAAAACATAAAAATTACTATATTTTGAAAATTACTAAGCACTGACTTTAAGATGTTTTAGATAATATATTAATAATAATAGCTTTAGAAATAAGTTATTTTATACATTTTAGTTTTTTAGTTTTTGAAGTCGGTTTTTTTAAACGAAGTTTTTATTTTTATATAAACATAAACAAAAAATTAATATAACATCTATTTGTTGTTATATTGCCCGAGAAATGGTTGTTATTACTCATACTTATAGGGAAAGGTGGCTAATCATGCAGTTTTATTTATATTGCCCACTTGGTAAGGAAATTATGTATGCAGACCGGTCATTATTCATAGTGACCCCATTTATCTAACTGCCTGTAACATATACAGAAACCTTCAGTTGAACGAAAACCGCTTAAAAATTCATTACGTGGCTTAGAAAGAGTTAGCGGATATACAGATAGACAGACGCGGAAAGCGACTTTGTTTTACACTATCTAAAGAAGAAGTGCTTTTTTCCCTAAAGGTGAAACCCATTTGCGGACTGTTTGTATTTAATGAATTCATTAAATACAATTTATACAATTTTACATATTTTATTCGTTGGCAGGGGATACATAATTTTGGCTCTTGGTGTCCAAACACCGAGGCCATGGGGTCCAGAACCTCAGTCTTTATCAAGACCTATGTACAAGGTTAATAGATGTCTCACGCAACCAAAACGCTGGCCTGTATTTTGGGCATCGCAAAGCGTTCCATCCAACATGGTAACGCGGCCAGTGTTTTGGGAACGTTCCAAAGTAAGGGAGATTTGGGGCTTCTTCTTCTTCTTCTTCTTCTGCGAGCGGGCGGTTTCCGCAACTCGACGACAAAGCGCCTATTTTGCGTGCGAGGGTGGATGAGGGTTTACTCCATCCAGCCCAGCTCCTCCAGGAAGTCGACCAGCTTCTTGACGTTGCTGAAGACTTCTCGGAGGCTACCTGGGGCGTCCAGATACTTCGCCCTGTATTGGGCCACCCCTCCGCATTCAAGCAGGACATGGGCGGCTGTTTCTTCTGCCTCCAGGCATGCTCTGCACAGGGGGCTGTCGGTGACACCTATATTGAAAAGATGTCTGTTAAAATTGCCATGTCCAGTGGCTGCGCTAATAACTAGTCTCAGCCTGGACCGACTGAGCTTTAGGATGTTCCTGGAGAAACGCAGGTCTACTCGAGGCATTGCCAGCTTAGCTTGCCTGCAATCCTCCAAGTTGTCCCAGAGTTGTTGATGTAGTGCCCTTGTCCTTTGATTTATGTGCTTTCTGAACCAACTGTGTGGCAAAGGCAGGAAAGGTTCCGGTCCAACCGGTAGGGTTTCTGAACCTCTCCTTGCCAGTTGATCCGCCGCATCGTTGCCTCGGGCACCACTGTGTCCCTTGATCCATTGAAGGGTCAAGGTATTGTTCTTACCTGCCGCCTCATTTAGAGCCGAGTGGCATTCGTAAATTAAATTTGAGTAAATAACCCTGCTACTAAGGGCTTGTAGTACCGATCTGCTATCAGAGAGTATTCTGATACAATGATCATTGACATCTCTAGCTACGATTGCTTTAGCTGCAAGCAGGATTCCCATGCTCTCTGCTTGATATACTGTATTAAACTTACCCAGGGGCTCGGATATGTTAATGTTTAGGTCTTCCGAGAAGACTCCCGTGCCTGAGCCCGAGCTGGTCTTTGACCCATCAGTATAAAGGTTAAGCTCATGATGGGAAAGAAAACTGTCGTTACCTTCCTCGAGTTCAACCTTGTATTTTTTATCGAAAATAAAAGCCTTCTCTATTCTGTCACTGACCGCTTCCACCAGAGGTGAGTTGGACCATGCTTCCGAGAGAATGCTGTAATGTCTTACCTTGTCAAACTTAAGGGTTTTCAGGTGTTTTAATCTTAGGGCCGCCATTGCTGCCTCTTGTTGTACGAACAAGTGTAGTGGAGGTAAGTTAAGAGCTACTTCTAAGGCCGCGGTGGGCGTAGTCCTCATACATCCCGTCACAGCACAACACGCTTGTCTTTGTAGCCTCTGAAGTTTGGTCGAGCAGGTCGTAAGCTTAGTCCTTGTCCACCAAACCACAGAGCCATAAGAGATTTGGGGCTTGTTTGAATTTTAAGTTTTTGATTTTAAAATGAAGATATCTCACAGATTAAGACTTTATATAATTAGTGTTATAATGCATATAGTTTATATATATACATCTGTCATCGAGTTATGTAAATTACCAGATATAAACTATATTATTACATACCTATTTAATCGAATACAATGCAAGAAAACTTATTTGTATTGTATTTTACTCATAGTCCCTCAAGACTATAAGTAGATTAGTGAGCCTAGATCACCGTCTTCTTTGGGTAAGGTGCCCAGAAGGCACGTTTGGCTACGCTTCCTCGTTGGATGGCCATACTCATCCGTTGGCCTGGAAGAGATCGCTTTTTAGCGATAAGACCACCCTCTGCACTCGATTAGAATAATACTAGTTCGTAAAATTTCTATAATGGCGTAGATTAAAGTGGTATCTCTCTATCTATCTCATAAATCATGATTATCACATTTGATATTGATACTCACTCACCGCTAAAGAGCCGAGACTGCATAAATTGAGTACAAAATGTTATGTAAATCACTTTAATAATTATTTCTTTCAGTAACGTGCACTTTGGTCACCCACCACCCGTAAAATAGTGATTTCCACGAGATTCATCGCTAAAAAGTTGTGCAAATGATGTTATTTAACATTTCGACGGATATCGTCTAGTAGTAATCATGAGATCATTGTTAGCACTGATAATTTGATTTAAATATTTGCTGTTGAGACGCTTGGATCGTGGGGCCTTGAGGCCATGAGCCTCTTGCTAGGTGGTGGAGTATTTGTTCGTCGAGATGGCTACCACCCCTAATTTAGAGCAATGTTCCGCAAAGTATGTACCGTGGCACACTAGTGTACCGTGGTCATTAATTGGTGTGCCTCGGAAAAAGAAGGTTATGCTGCAATTTAAACTTTAGGTTTTTTGATTAATAATAAATATTGTTTCGATGATTAACAATTAAATGTTGATTAATATTACTAAAAAAATGATTTTTATTTGTGTTAAACCTCCAAAACTGTCCGTTATCCTAGATGTACCTTGAGCAAAAAAAATTTGCGGAACACTGATCCACTTGGTGTATGCCACTATAATAACCTTGAGTTGTATTTCGGCATTAATGGCTATGTTTTAGTCTCCCTTTGAAGTGCAACAGCACTTTGGTATTTCAAAATCCCCATAGGCGGTGGTAGCTGCTTTCCATCAGGTGTTCTGTTTGATTGTTTTCTTAGCTCATACAATAGAAGAAAAGAGTTATTAATATGACTCGGTCGGTCGTAAAGGAAAAAAATATCCTCCCATTGTCTTCTCTCCCTGTCTGTCCTATCCGCCAAAACACTCGCGCGAACAAGACGCACAATGGGAAGAAACAAAAATCAATGGCGCTGCGCTTCCGTAGCTGTCAAGTGTCAAGCAGGCTTGCAACGCTACCGCTTGAAGTAGATTAACGTGTAACAAAGAATACTAAATTCAAGAACGAATTAGCAAACCCAACAAACAAGTGAGTGTTCTATATTTATTCCTATTGTTACATACCGACAAAGAGCGCACACCTGGCTATCGTAAAACGCAGTTTATTGCCTTTCCTGAATCCGGAGTTCTTTTGTTTACTTCGTGTTTAAATTTTAAAACATCCTATTGTTATCGTACTTATTTTATGGTCGAGCTAATCCTTTTTTTATTGCATTGCGTAGACGCTTGTCAGATGTGCGGATTAACTCAGTGAACGCGGCCCCTTTGTCGGTATTATACAGTTTAGTATAAAACAATGCCCGAACGGAGGGGTGAGGCTCAAGCGACGCTTACGATACTAGCAAGACGTGTGTACTTTCGATTAGCGATATAGTGACGGACTTTGCGCGTGTCATTTAAGCGTGCAGTTTCTACTGGCTGTGTCCAGTCATATTTGTGCCTGTTTTATACGTGTTTGTACAGTTCAAATAAACTCTATAGAAATTCCAACGGCATTTTAATTCGAGTCCTGTGTAGCTCGTAACACTATTATTCAATCAATAACTTATCACCAATTACTTTTTCATTTGTCATATTCTGAAAATACACTTAGATTTGTTTGCTGATCACATGTATGGAAATAGTACTTTCCGTCGCTAGGAGAAGATTTTTTCTTTGTCAAAAATATTTAAACACTGCGAATACATGCGACTCATGTCTCAACTTTATTAACACCCACTATTAAATTGCGACATAAATTGTAATAAAAAATACCAACAATTTTGTAACATAATTTTATACTTATAAATTACTTTCATTAAATTATTACTTAATTTATATTTTGAGCTGAATGAAGCTTTGAAGGGCACAGGGGTAAAACATGCAATGTCACAAAGACAATGAACTGAGAAAATCGCAAATTAAACATTCAATCCGTAAAAAGGTACACCTAAAACGAGAAATAAATGAAAAATATTTTAATTTATAAATAATTTAGGTTTTGGGTGTTTAGTATTAAAATCCCTTTTCTTTATTATACTTATTAAGTTTGCGGCAAAAAACTAACCCTAATCAAAAAATAGAAACAAAAAATATGCAATGTCCACGAGAAACAGGAAATACTTGCAATGTCATAAGGACAATGAACTTCGAAATTGATAAATTAATCTTTTGATACTTGAAATAAAGTACATTAAGGCTTGAAATAAAACAAAGGTAAGTTTATTTAGAAAAAAAATATTTTGGTCAAATTGTTACATTTTGTTTAATCATTATATTTTATCCTTATGAAGTATTCCTTAGTTTTTGGTCCACAAATCTTTGGAAGGACCTAGATATGTCCAGAAATTTTACCTTCGTAACTGGAAGGTTCTTATTATATGAAGTTTTGGAAATAAAAAGTCAATGTCATCAATACCATGAGAGTCATTACGGGATTTAGACTTTTTTAGGTGCCGTGAGAATTACTGAAATCCAAAAGGTATTGTTATGTTTTCTATAAAACAATAATCTTTCGATGATCCTTTTCAACCCTAACTTAGTAGGTGGTTTCACATTAATCGTATCTTCTTCTTCTAAAAACATTTTTAAAATTACATAAAATATTATACACGCCGGATATCACAAGGAACGAACAAAATAACCTCATAAAATAAGACGGAATAAAACAAAATTCAAACTGACAACCGTGGACTTGCTTATTTTTCTCCTATAAGACATGGACTTTGCTTGTTAATGCATTGTATCAACATTTTTGAATGAAGATTACTCCGGGCCGGTGCATGCTGCTGCAAAGTGTGTTTTGTTCTTCTACATGTATTATATATACATGGTATTAAAAATTAAAAAAAAAACATAAAAATATGCATGTTGTACATCGCATGTTCTTCCCCTGTGCACTTTACTAACATCAGTGACAAATAAGCTATTTTTAAAAGGTTTTTAAATACAAGCTTTTGTGATCCTGGATATCATGTAGCAGCAGAGTGCTCGCCAAGACAAGTAAAACGAACCCAAACACGACGGGTCTGTCTTGTTTAGTGCAGGAGTTCCTGTGGCCACCTTCCGACTCCATCATCGGATCAGCTCCATAGCACCATATTATTGCATTGTCACGCGATATACATATGCGTGCAAAATTTCAGCTGAAGTTGGTCCAATTTCACTTGCAAGATTCCACCCGAACTTACATACATACATACATACATACACACTTACATACATACATAGATACATCCAAGTTAAAAAAAAGCTTATAAAAATACTTTCTGTTAGAATGCCACAAAAATGAAATTTGCTTGACGTTTCATATGTGACGTATTAAAGAGTTCATCAGATTTAGATATGGATTCAACGCCTGGTTTCATTATAAAAGTAGTTGTTTGTTTAACTAATCAGTTTTTATTTACTTTTCTCATATTCGGAACGAAAAGCAGAATGTTCATCTGGATGAAAGGCCTATTTAGGCACTCAAAATGTTAGCGCCCTAACTACTCTCGTGCACCAAACCATCTCTTGCCTTAATAGGTCACTTTCACCTCTTGTCTAACAATCTACTTTGTCATTGACGTATTTTTCTAGAATGGAAATAATATCAATTTTAAAAATGTATCTTCACTAATCTGGGATATATTTTCAGTCATTTTTAAAGTTAATATTTTATGTCCTCACAACTTTGGGATAATATATGTTTTGTTTGAAATTTAGTAGATTTTGTAAGTGCTGTAGATATTAGTAAAAAGGTAACAAAAAAATTAAGTACCATCCCATGTTATAGACAGTTTGTCAATCGTAATTTAAACTGCTGGTAACGTAACTAGCAAAATAAAACGCATGGAGTAGCTTGCTTAATAAACTTTAAAATAGTATTAAACATAATTACTTTGTAGTCTATTTGATATCTCCTAGACGATCTTAAGTTATATGAAATTAAAAAATACACATTCATTCATATTTTGTGACGATTCAGGACCGAATTCTGATACTAATGCGAATCCTGTATTCTAAAATAATTTAATTTCCTTTGAAGCGTAAAATGAGGTTCTTATTTTGGCGATTAATGTAGCTCAGTCCTTATGTTAGTAGTTAGTAATTTTCAAAATATAGTAATTTTTATGTTTTACTTTGCACCGACTTCAAGATGTTTTAGATAATATATATTAATAATAATAGCTTTAGAAATAAGTTATTTTATACATTTTAGTTTTTTAGTTTTTGAAGTCAGTTTTTTAAACGAAGTTTTTATTTTTTATTTGTTACTTTTTAGTATCTAGCTATGTATGGGTGGAATTACGAATGATGCTGCGCTTCTTAAAAAATATAGGTCAACAACGGGAACAAAAAATGTTCGTAAAATGAAAACTACTGGGCCAAACTATGTCCAATTTTTAGGGGACCACATGGCAGCTATTCCGCGTCGAACAAAAAAAGAATCACGTAAATCTAATCATAAATCTCAGAGTAATCGGTGTACATATGGAACGAAAAGGAATTTTTTTTCATAAAAAATGTTTATAAAATGAAAACTACGGGGCCAAACTACGTCAAATTTTATCAGACCTTTTTTGTAGAGCGTTAAATTCTCTATAAAGATTGGAACAGCGATTTATCAGTCTACCAGTCGTTTGAACGGTACAAAAATCAGAAGCAGCAAAAAAAAATTCCTGTGTTATTCTTATGGGAATTAAAAAAAATGCGATGAGGACAATCTTAATATTAATATTAAGGGCTCATTTTTTCACAGACATTTTTTTACACCCAAAAGAAACTTTTGAGCGTGTTTGGAAATTTTTTTTTTTTATGGATCATCCTATATATATATGCATATAATAAAAAACAACAATCAATAATATAATATAAAAAAGGCATATCTTAGACATAAGGCATACACGCACTTCCTCACAATACCAGCATGTAACAGATACACTCTATATTAGTGTACTAAATGTATTAAAATTAGAATAAATTAATATAATAAGTTATTCTTAAGGTACATCACATCACAACACAACCATATATTCAATAAATGTTACATGCAATAACAAACATAAAAAATAAACGTGTATAAATTCTAAACTTTTTCTAACTTAAGTTGTAAAAAAGGGTACGGAACTAAAGTTTTTTTTATTTTAAAACAATTTCATAAATCATTATTATATTTTGATAATAAATAAAAATCAAATGCCAGTCAACACTCGTCGCTGTTCTAATGCGATCAAAAGAAATCTTTTAAACATTTTAATCACTGTTGCAAAACTCTTCCAATATCATATAACCGCTATCAGTCATGACTGTAATAGTCTGCAACGGTCAGCTTCTTGTTTTCGTTTTGTCGGGAACAATGTTTGGTAACTATTTTCTTTGTTACCAGGTTTATGTTGAAGATTACGTACAGTAACACTGGAAGTCAACTGAGGTGAAGTGACTAATTTTTTGTTGATAAACCCCAGACTAGGGTGGCTATACGTTTTTTTTATTGCAAGAGTTCAGCAGACAGGCAGACGGTCCACTTGATGGACAGCGATTACTATCGCCTATGGACATTTGTCACACCAAAGATGCTACAAATGCGCTGCTGCTCTCTTAAAGGAGACTGGAACCTGGTCACTAATGCCGGAACACAACACAAGATTGTTATGGCGACATACTTTAGACTAGGTATGGTAGCCATCCAATCGGGCAAATACCCTACGACCTGGCTCTTTCTCTTTTCTTTCACCCTCACCCAACCTGGCTGTGGGTTTTGTCGCCTTTTAAGAGAGGCCGCCCGCCTGCAGGAAGTTGTATTCTTTCTTCGTTCCTGCACGGAGAGCAAATATGTTGTAGATTAGGTACAGTAACACTGGAAGTCAATTGAGGTGAAGTGACTACATTTTTGTTGATAAACCACCAGAGTAGGGTGGCTAAACGTCTGGAATTTACCGGACACATTCATTTATATAGATTAATTTTTGAAGTGGGCGTCCAGTGCTATCTCCTAAACTGCGCTAAATAGCGAAAAACACTCAAAATAATTATTTTGCTGTACAGGCTATTCGCCCGCCTGTGGCACTCCTTTCGACCGTTATAGGTAATTTTAAATTTTACTCATTATTATTTTTTTATTACAACCTTAGTGTCGGGGTGAAGGTAAGGAAAGGAATGCTCCGGTGGTTCGGGCATGTGGAAAGAATGTATGATGAAAGAATGACTAAACAGATATACAATGCAAAAGTGGATGGATGCAGAAGTCGCGGAAGGCCACGACACACCTTCCATGATCAAATTGATCATGTACTAGCAGAAGGTGATGTCAGGAGCCTTAAGAACAGACGAGCGTGCATGACAAGAACTATGAATGTCAAAGAAGCAAGTGAGGTGTGTAAGAATAAGCCTAAATGGCGCTCTGTTGTTCGTGCCTACCCCGCAAGGGACCTGGCGTGAAGTTATGTATGTATGTATGTATGTATTACAACCTTCATTTTTCTGTTTCTTGTGCTTTATATGTTACATGCTTTTTTATATATACTTTTTTATTAACAACTCTACGGACTTTTGTTCCGTACCCTTTTGTTACAATTAAATTTAAGAAGTTGTACACGCTTATTTGTAACTTTGTTATTGTGTGTGACATTTAATGAATATATGTTTGTGTTGTGGTGTACCTTAAGAATAACTTATTATATTAATTTATTCTAATTTTAATACTAAACTTATACTAATTATAGTGTATCTGTTACATGCTAGGGTTGTGAGGAAGTGCATGTGAAGTGTGTGCCTTATTTCTACTATATATATTATCTTAACTAGTGCCATATGTATTGTTTTACTTTCTTTGTCTGGGTTATTAATTTTTAGGCTCTTTCTGTGTTTTGGTTTGTTTGTAAAGTGTGCGTGTAATGCAATGCGGTGGTAGTGCGCGTTGGTGTGGGTATGTGTGTAAGTTTTGTTGTTAGTTGTGTGTTGGTGACAATGTGTTGACTGGGAAATTTCTGTTGACGTTAGTGATATATTTGGTAGTTATAACTTTTTTTATAATTATTTGTTTTTGAATGTTTAGCACGGATCGCATGCCATATGTGATTTAGGAGGTGGGTCCTGAAAATCAGCGCTGTGTAGGACTACGTTTCGGCACAGCATCAAGCATCAAATTACGGCATAAAATTTCTATATAATTTTACATATACTTTGTTATGTTAGTACTATTTTGTGTAGTGTGTCGCTATAAGAAATAAATATTTTTATTCTTTCTTTCTTTCACCAATCTGTCTAGCTACATCAATGTTGACTTTGAAACATAATCACTATACGTCTATTAAATAGAAATTGTTGCATTGAATGGAATTATTCATTGTTCGTGTGTAGATAGATACATACATTTAATTTATAATATCTTCATACATCTAATTGTACTAGGTCGCCCAGTGGTTGAAATTCGAACATAATTAATTTAAATTATAGGTTTTAACATTATTAAGATTCTGTTGTCAAAGACTATACTTCCATAATCATAGATTTCGCCAAGGCTACATAGTTAATTTGACTTTAGCTATAAACAAAAGAGTATATATGCCTGTGTGTGTCAAATACATAGTAATGTGTGTAAAGGTTTTTTTTATTGATTTAATGTATTTTTATTCATATTTTTTTTAAAAATATTAGCATTTAGCACTCCTTCTCTATATAAACTATAAGTGTGCGAAATTTAATACTTTTCCGTATGCGCAATTTTCTTAAAAAAGAGTACAAAGTTTTTGTAATGTAATGTATTAATGTAATGATGATATTTATGTATGTCTATAAATATATAGTAGTTTGTTTATTTATTTATATTTCATTTTTAATGGTAGTTAATGATTATGATTATATTAGTTTTATTTTAGTTTAGTACACCACCAAAATGTATGATTCTTTTTTAAAATCTCCCTAGAAACCGGGTTGGCTGGAAGAGATCGCTGTAAGCGATAAGACCGCTCATTATTCTAATGAAAATTTATCGATATTAATTTTCTAGTTTTAAGTTTAAGGCGAACATTAAAGAGGTTTCATTCATACATGCTGTTTATATTTCTCAAAATCAGTCGATTTCATTCCTGACAATGGCAATTGATGTTGAAAATTTTCATGATTTCACTTTAGTTTTCATCAACACCAGTCCTGATACTTCTTTGAGTACTTTTTGCTGTTTGCTATAGTTTACAATTTGGCTTTGAAGGCCCACTTTTCTTGTATACTGAGCGGAAGCAAACATAGGGTAGTTTATAACTGATTTTAAATAAAAAAAATATTAATAGATTTTTCATGCGTCTAAATATTGATTCTAGATGCTTTAATGTACGAATATAAGCTATATCAGAAGAAGAGTAGAAATAAACTGGGAGTGCCTCAAATATATAACACGTACTAAAGTATTACATAACTCATTTGCATACCGACAACATTTCATCATGAGTGCAACACGCGTGATAGTTAGATAAAAGCAAAAACTAATTTAAGTTGCCATAATTAAAGCTTCAAGTTCATAAGGTTCGTTATGATTATTCATGGTATAATAAACCTTGACTTAGGTACTTTATGAATTGTCATCAAGGTCAAGAGTAGTTTAAAAGACCCTGACATATTACAAGTTAGATGAACAGTGGATTACTTGTTTAATGTGTGGTACAAGCAATCATCTTCATCCAAATCTGATAGCTTTGTGGCAAACGTCTAGATAGTCTGATATCGAAATGCGTACACACACAAACGCACACACACACACACACATCGGCCCGCTTTGGCTATAAAACATCGGCATTGGCCTTCAAAATAAAGGCTTCGCCAGGTTTGGGTCTAATAGGTAACATAAAAATATGTCCGTGTATTTTATCCGTGCAGGAACGGAGAAAGAATACAATTTCCTGCGGCCGGGAGGCCTGTCGTAAGACAACAAAACAACACACAGCCAGTGGGGTATTTGCCCGACTGGATGGCTACCACCCCTGGTCTAGAGTATGCCGCCATAACAACCTTTAGTTGTGTTCCGGCATTAGTGACCAGGTTCCAGTCTACCTTAAAAGAGCAGCAGCGCATTTCTAGCACCTTTGGTGTTGCAAGTGTCCATAGGCGATGGTAGCCGCTTCCCATCAAGTGGGCCGTTTGCCTTTCTGCTGAACTCATGCAATAAAAAAATATGTAAATTTGACTTTTTGTCAATAAAAATTATTATATTACTATATCATAGTCATGTTTCAAATAAGTGGGTTCGAATCTTGGCAAGGAATATGCACCACTTAGGTAGTTTTCCTAACCTTAACCTAATGCGAATAGTGTTACAATTACGTTATTCCGAGGATGAAAGCAAATATCGTGATGAAACCTAAACATCAAGAAAATTGACTTTCCTTCCTCCTTCTAAATTTGGAGAGACTTGAAGCCAGCAAAGGCACGTTTAAGAGGCAATTCAATCTTTTCGAGTTTGTGAGTAACATCCTACTAATATTATAAACGCGAAAGTTTGTAAGAACGTGTGTGTTACTCTTTCACGCAAAAACTACTGAATGGATTTTGATGAAACTTTACAATAATATAGATTACACATCAGAATAACACATAGGCTATAATTTATAAAGATTGTTTTGTTAATGTATTAAATTTAAAAGTTTGTGTCGATTTCAGACGTATAATTTATGTTTTTACGGCTTTTTATGTGTTTAGATTTATAGTATTATTTAGATTAGACGTATGTAAGGCGAGTGACATGTGTGATTTTTAATAATATAATATTATGTTGTAATGAGGTTTTATGAAATGAAGTAGTTGCGTTAATCGCAAACAAAGATATAGTGTGAATTATCCAAAATATAACCATTTTCTATCACCACGCGGATGAAACCGCAGGGCGAAGCTAGTAAAACATAACGATCGTTTCTGGTTTTCAGAATTTTACGTTTCCAAAAGCATAGGGTTTTTTCAAAAGCTGTGTGACTAATTAATTTTTACAAAACTTTTTTCCGATTCCAAATATCTATTAGAGTGCATACTTTCATAACAAAAGATGACCAACTAGTTACCTACCTTATATTGTAACTTCTATTACACATATCGTTAAAATAAACATATTTTAACAGAACACGCGAACAATAAAAAATAGATAAAAATCAATTTCAACTTCCCACACATTAAATATGAATAACACAACAAATAAATAATTATTAAATGCATCGACGTTATTACACTAATCGAATTATTCAAACAACGATGCAAATAAACTTCTAATAACCGGTTTTATAACCTAAAAAGGATAATATTTCAACAGCTACTTTCGTAACTCAAGGTCAATAACAGATGGCAGCACTTACCGCCAAGGTCGTGAAAGGTCGTTGCGCGGGAGTGCCGTTACTCAGGTCTCGTACACGACTGAGAGCCAAGTTTCATAGTAGCCAGTTGTTTCACAACCAGCTAGTGGTGTCTTAATACTTAGTGATTGTATTGTAAAGGGAATTCTGATACTTGCAATTTGATTTTTAGGTGATTACCAATATTATAGACTACGTCTGATAAGCCACGTAGTCGTCAGGATTGTATAAGAGTTACTTAAAGCATATCACGCCATGGTGACATCGAAAGAAATTAAGTAAATCATGTTATATACAGAACGTTTCTTTGCGTGGGGATTTGGAATGAGCTCCCAGTTGAGGTTTTTCCCACAGAGCTATGTAATGTAGTTTTTCAAAAAGGGTGTCATAAAATTTCTTCGAGGCTGGCAGTTCATAGGCGACAGTAACTGCTTTCCATCAGGTGGGCCGTCAGCCTGTGTCCTGTACTAATGACAACTCTAGTGATTTACGCTGCGCGCAAATGAGTCAGCGACCACAGGCACTGGTGGCGCAAACAAAAGCTGCACGTTGCGGCGAGCCCCTAAAAATGTATAAAAAAGCATATCAACTGCTTTTCACTGGGCACCGGTGGCTGTGGTTAGTGGTCCGTGTGAGCCGATCCTTAGTGCGTTGCCTCGATGTGTTCTGTAGATGTGCGAAATTTTTTATTGCGTTCAGCCGGTAAATCCGCAGACAGATTCTGATGGTCTTGGAAAATGGTAACCGTCGCCTATAGACATTTGCAACCTCATTGGCGAAACCAACGCATTGCCAGCCAATACGGTAGGATAGAATAGAGCAGGTATTCCCAAGGTGGCAGGAACCTCTAAGGAAAATAGAGCCTCCCTACTTTTGCCTACTAGCTGGCATGCCATATTTTACAGATATTAATTGACAACTGTCAACACAGATTAGAGTGAAATGTCGTCATAAAGTACATTTATTTTAAATCCTAATTAATCTAATTATACAGTACATGTTAATTGTTTTAGCTATGTACATAACAAACGCAAAATTATAAATATCATAAATGATCGGGTTGTTTGATTCCTGCAACTACCCGTCAGGGGGTGTGAGGTATCACTTCTTTTTAAAAATGGGGTCTCTTGTCCATAATAGTTTGGGGATCCCCGGAATAGAGGAATCACACAGGAGGAACGGGATATAAGGAAAAGAAAAGGGGTTTCGGATAGAGAAGGGTGAAGTGGGCCACCGGAACTCTCACCTATCGTACATAAGAGGATTAGTTCAATGTTAACTGTTTGATGCTGACATTCCATGAAAGCGTAGTATTACATTAATTCAGCCGGCCTTAAGAGTTGTAATCAAGATATGCCGACAGCAGCGCCACCTAACGGGTCCAATTGTGAACCAACTCAGAAACTTTCTCTGGCTCATTCACAACAACTTTGCTAAAGATCATCACATGATCAAATGTATAGTTTACGATTCTATAAAGGACATACAGACAAACATTCATTTTTATATGTAAGATTAAAAAAGTAAGACATTTTTGACTAATTTAGCGTTGAAATATGTTTTGAATAATTAAACATCAAAAAGCGAGTAAAGCGCTATGTAGTTATGTATGATTAAGTATTTTATTTTTTATTTGACTTGACTTTATGTTGTTGGTCCGAAGACCTCACAACTTTACCGGGGTCTGATGCCTATGATTAAGTAACTGCCATTCATAGTATTCTTCAAAGTTACATCTGATATCATACTGGTTATATGACGATCACATCTGTTCGATGTTAAAAACTGAATAACACCCTTTCTACATAATTCAATCAATTTGTTTGCAAAGCGCAGAAATTAAAGGAAACGACAGCTCCGATGACTGAATGATTCAATTTAATGACTAAGCTGATTATGACGTTTCATGACTACCTTTCAATTTAGATCAAGCATCCAAAGTTACTAATGTAGATATAAACATTAATGTTATTGAGTACCGTCGTGAGCTTTTTGTTTTGTGCTTTTCAACCAAATTGCTTCATTTTGTTTTGGATGATATTTGATCCGTCGAATATCAACATTTTACACATGAATCACTTTGGTTGCTCCATCAACATTGTAAGACATGTATGAGCCGTATCAGCTTAACGACGAGCAGTCTGCTCATAACCACATATACCTAGTCGTCAAAATTTTATCGCTAACATGAAGAAATCATTATGATTCATGTCAACATAGAATATTCTAATAGGCGTTTCCCAATATTACATTAATAGTAAACCTTGGCCGGATATTAACAAAAGATTGCCGACTGTCAAGTCAACGATCGTACGCGTTTGTGATGCGATGGGCGCTGCAATAATTATAATGCTTGGAGCTATTGTATACTCACTCGTATTCAACTCTTTTATAGGCCTAAGAAATAATAATAAAGAATAATAACTGATGTATTCATAATTCTAATATTAATTGAACCGATTTCGATTTCAGCAGATCTGCAACTACTGTCAACATTATAGCTTTGATCTTCGAGACGATTTTGTTTTAGTTGTGAGTTATGTAACCTAATTTGGCCAAGGAAATCCAATTATACCCCGGTCAAAACGACAGCCCAGTAATTGTAGGTATAGGTTCAAAAAAGCTGAGTATACTTTCGAGGGTAAGACGGTACTTCACCATCCAACAGATGCTTAATCTTTACTGTCATCAGGTAAGATCTTACATAGAGTACTGTTCTCACCTTTGGGACCACTGTATACCAGTTTAAAGCGTTATAGAAGAGCCAAAAGGTTGATTGTAAACGACCAGCTTTTCAGTACAATTCTTCAAAGTCTAAAGCGACGACGCAGAGTTTCTAGTATATCGGTATTCTACAGGATTCATTTAAGAGAGTGTGCGGTTGAACTATTCAACCTAATACACTATTTCATCTTCGGATAACAAAGCGCTCTGATCTACGTCATCGTTTCACAGTGGAAACACCACCAGTGCAAACGAAGCGTTTTGCTTCCACATTCCTTCTGCGACCGGCAGAACTGTGGTATGCGCTATCTCTGTGTGTATGATAGTCGAAAAGTACAATCCGGGAATCTTCAAGTCTCGTGTGATTAGGTATCTTCTAGGTAAGTTCCCTCCACCTTCGATCGCATCGTCGTCTAAAATTAGGCATGACGTTGGTCGAACGCGAAGCTATTTATCATTTTGTTGCATTTTTAATGTGAATTCGACTAAAGCCAACGACGAAAAGGTTTTATAGCAAGTTCATAGGTATGTTTTGAAGTTCTGGAACAACGAACGCTTATACATCTTAATACTATCACTAGTTATAATAGCAGTATAACTGATAATGATACAATTAGGTTTATACTAACTCTTTGTTTAACGCCATGTAAGATGGTGGTCAAAAACCAACTTCTGACACGATCATCCGGTACATCTGGTTAGGTAAGTCCATAGAAACTTCTAGAAAACTAGGAACTCCAACATTAGCATAGCCGTTTGACCTTCACAAAATTTTGCTTTAATAATTAGAATCACTACATACGCTTGTAAATTTATTCACAATTTCTTTTTAATATTCAAATCGATTGAACAATATTTCAAAATAAGTCAACAACTTTTGATCCTGAATTAGCTTGTTGTTATTGCCAATATTATTGTGTAATACATCATCCAATAACACGAATTTTAAGTTAGACAGTTTGCAAATTAGATTGCTGACTGCAGAACTGTCAGTAATGATTATACTTGCTAAAGGATTTCTAGTATGTAAATTATGCTGACGTTTCGAAAAATTGAATTCTCACATAAATAATATTGTTACATACCGACAAAAAACGCACACTCGGCGGTCGTAAAACGCAGTTTATTGCCTTTCCTGCATTCGGAGTTTTTTGGTTTACTTCGTATTTAAAATTTAAAAACATCCTATTGTTATCGTAGTTATTTTATGGCCATCATCAGTGTCGAACTTATCCTTGTTTTTATTGCATTGCGTCGAAGTTTGCCAGATGTGCGGATTAACTCATTGAACGCGGCCCCTTTGTCGGCATTATACAGTTTAGTATAAAACAATGCCCGAACGGAGGGGTGGGGCAGTCAAGCGACGATTACGATACTAGCAAGACGTGTGTAGTACTTTCGATTAGCGATATAGTGACGGACTTTGCGCGTGTTATTGAATCGTGCAGTTTTTACTGGCTGTGTCCAGCCATATTTGTGCCTGTTTTATACGTGTTTGTACAGTTCTAATACACTCTATTCTAATTCCAACGGCATTTTAATTCGAGTCCTGTGTTGCTCGTAACAATATTATAATATACATAATGTTGCCTATAAATGTCACACTGCGAGTTCAGGTCTCCCTATTTTTAAGGCTCCTGTTGCCGCGAATGGTCAAAACAAAAACAAAACAATTTTTTTTCCGGTCATACATTATAAGTTAAAATTTAATTTTACTTCCTAGTCTATGTACACTGCTTCGCACCGTGTTATTGCTGTTAAGGAGAAGAAGGGCAAGAACGCACAACGCAGAACGCAGCACAACGTCTAACTAAAATTGTTTTTCTTTATCTTTAGTATTCTATTTATATCATACTAGCGGCCCGGCAGACGTCTTGCTCTGAAAAACTAAAAATCTAGGACCCGATCCCAGCGCCACCTACCGGTTCTAATTGCGAATCTAAACCATCTGGGAACCCACTCAAACACACAAAAACAAAATCACCAAAATCGGTCCTAGGTGATTAGTAGGATTCTAGAATCCGATCTCAGCGCCACCTACAGGTTCCAACGGGATAAAAATTATCCTATGTCCGTCTTCTAGTTTTAAGCTACCTCCCCACCAATTTTCAGCTAAATCGGTACAGCCGTTCTTGAGTTATAAATAGTGTAACTAACACGACTTTCTTTTATATATATACAGATAGATACTCGTATAATAATAACATCTGTATTTCAGGAAATACACACATATAAAATGTTACAATTATTATTAATAGTTATTAAATTAAATTTAAATTAATATATATCAAGTTCTTTTTTTATACGTTTTATATAGAATATGTATACACATATATATATGTATATAACTTATGTGTATATTTGTATATATATTGTTACGTACGAGCGGGGGTACGCACTTGTGGATTGGAAGAAAACACCAGTTTTTAATTTAAAAGCTTTTATTGACTTAAAAAGCCGCGCACAGTACCTCCCTGTAGAGTTGCTGTCCTTAAACACACGACCAACGATGCACAATTCCGACGATAAGTTGTCACACCCTCAATACCGTCGCCGATATTGCGCAGACCACCTCCGATATTATCGCGTGTAGCTCGCCTCTGGTTCCTCTCTCGAACTACGCTACACACTTCCTTCACGTATCTATCCACCAAACTTGCCACTAAATTCACCACTTGATTCGTCTCTGTACTCTAACAACTCTTTAGTATCGCACTTGTTGCTTCACCGTCTTGGACTGACTCAACTTTTAACTCTTAAACTTTCAACTCTAAACTGCCCGGTAGGCGCGCCTTACGCTGTTTATATACCTGGAAGAATTTTCTAGAACCCATCTATCTATCTCTGTCTTTTCATTTGTTCTTTCCCGAACAGAATGTTCGGAAAAGAACTTTCGTTTATACATCTATCTTTTCCTAACATCTATCTATCTCTTTCCTTCTTTCGTCGTCTATCTCTGTCTAACATCTATTTATCTCTTTCTTTCATTTATCTTCTATCCTTTTCTAAATATATCCGTCCTTGTCTTTTCGTTCTAGATTTTTCTAGACTTTTCCAAAAGTTCTAAAACTAACTAGATGGTTCCACCATCATTCGCCACAATATAATAGTTATATTTATTAATAAAATGTAAATAATCGTACAATAATTATGTATACCACTAGCGCCACTTCTAATCGGATTATTCTTGCCACGGGTTTTCTGGAAGAGATCGCTTTTTAGCGATAAGACTGCATAATAGTTCGTAAGTTTTTCTGTAAAGGTGTACAATAAAATGTTATCTATCTATCTATGTATAGAAGTATGTTACAGAATTACTTTTTGAAGAATTAATGGAGTTGTAGCCAACAGTGCATACTCATACGGCAAAGATACAATTAAAAGAAAAACAATATTATACTTATAATAATGACATGACGTACTAAAATTTTATGTTATCTGTCAATAGTTAACGTCATAAACAATGTTGCACTTTTTTTTTTTTTATACAGGGAAAATCCGTTTGAGGCTCTTGAGCCGCGCGAGGGGGAAAGGTCGCGGCCCGTGTGTGGGATTCGTCAGGTCGGGATGGCACTAGCACCCCACGTACGACGTGTGACATGCTATTGCTACGCCGCGGTTAGGGATATCCACTAAAACCCCTACTGTCAAGAGCATACTATTGCTACAGTGATACCTCCCCCGACCGACGTGTGTCGTTTCCTGGCAACGACCCAGTCTGTGCGTAAATCGGTAGCATTTTCCCTCGGCTCAAAAAAAAAACCCACTAAAACCCCTGTCCGATCCCGAGCGTCTTTGTCTGGGCTATGCCCAGCGCCCGGTCGGGCGGCGGCCGGCCCCTTTGCGGGCTGGCCTCACCATTTTTAGCCGGAGATCTAGGTTTCTCCGGCTCCTCGATTTCACCGCGAAGTGAGAGGGGGCGCGCGGATCGGCGCGCGTCCTTCCTTTTTTTAAAAAATCTTTATTTAGAAAGGGCTTTGCCGCTTAGCGGCCATGTCCCCCCGTAAAGTACCCAAATCCTAAATAACATTTCTAAAATAATGTCTAATTAATTTGTATTAAAAATAGAGTCATATAGTTTGGAAAACATCTTGGCATCTCTCGATAACGGAAATGCCAAAATGCTATTGCATTCTCCCACGGCGGATAAATTTCGCTCTCGAAGTAACTCTTTTCGTAGGTCTTCGTTCCGAACTAATTCCATCAGAACATGTTGGACATGTTCAGTCACATTGCATGTTACACAGTTGGGGGAGTTAACTTTCTTAATGAGATATCCAAACTTGTTTGAGGGAATGTGTCCGGAACGTAATCTGAACAATGTTACAACATCTTTTCGCGTCATGGAGCACTGAATTATCCACACCTGGGCTGGAAGTTGTGGCTGGATTTCCTCTCCGGCCTTTATGTGCGGGCGGGTCTGGTTTCTCCGCACGGGCCGTAGCCTACGGCGGCTGGAGGTCGTCTTGGACGACCCTCCGACGCCGCAACCGGCTCTAGCGGGAAAACAATGTTGCACCTCAAATAACGCATTGAAACTGACATTAAGTCAGGTGCAGCATAGGTATCATAGAGAATGAGTCAATAGTCTGTCTAATGCATATTTGATAAGTTCGTTGATACAGTTTTATATTTAAATCAACTAATCACCATATAAACATGTTCTTATACCTGGTTATGTTTATTACTTTAGAAATAATTTCTAGATCTTATTTTCTTAAATTTCGCAATTATTATACACATAATTACAACTACGTTTAAACGATTTTCAACGCTATGTATTCTATTAAGCTCCCATTGCGTAAATAATAACCATAAACAAAAATTTAATAACGAAATCAAATAAGTTTGGGCTAGGCTAAACAACAATAATCTTAAGATTACTTCTGGTACTTGGCATCTTTGTCAAAACATTGGAATAAAATGCTGCGCTAAAAAGCGTTAAACCGTAATTTTAACTACATGTGCCCGTGACTTCATCCGCGTGGAGTTTTTTTCGCGGAACACTAAAAAATTTGAGTCACTCCTTATAAAATCATCTATATGCTAGTGAAAGTCCAAACAGATAGACAATTTTAAAACTGTTTTTTTTTTATGTGCAGGTACCGTATATTCGTTAATATGCATTTGGTAAAAATGTGTTATTTTGACATTACACATTTTAATTTTATTTATCTGTGTAGATGTATAGATTATTATCAGTCTTATTCATAAAGAGTTAGAATAAGTTTGAACGCTTCTTCAAGAACTTCTTCAAGGGTTCAAACTTACTCTAACTCTCTATGAATGAGAGTGTTACGGTCTTATTCATAAAGCCTTATAACAAGTTTGAACGCTTCTTCATGATCCTTAAAGAAGCATCCAAATTTAATCTAATTCTCTATGAATAAGGCCGAACGTATTTAGAGTGAGAGATAGAGAGATAACACGTTATTGCACATCAAAATATATACAAAAACAGATAATATTTACAATATTTTCTAGGCATTGCAATAGGCAGCCTTGTCGCTCAAAGCTATCTCTTTTAGGCAACGTAAATAAAATAAAAATTAAATCAGGCGATGTGGGTGGTGCACGAAAAAAGCAATAGATACATAAATACTCAAACTAATTAAAGAAATAAATATACAAATACCTACACGTATACATAATCATATATGTAATCACACATATACATATATAAAATAATATCATTCAAAATACATAAATTATTATAACACTGGTCTACAGTGGTTTTGTTGCCCTAGATATGAAAATGATTTTGGGTCCATTTATGCACACAATTCATGAAACTATCAATGATTTCGTTAGATTTGCTTGATTTTTTAAAAATCTTTATTTTCATTTTACATTACAAAAATCAAAAAACGAGAAATAAAATAACAGATATTTTTATAATGTCAGTAATATTTTGAGAAATTAGGATACATCGAAGTAAATAAAGAGGAAAATGTCGAAAATATATTTTATATTTCCATAAAACGCCTTTTATGAGCTTTTCTTTTATAATCTTTCAGGGGACAATCTCTTTTCAAAGACCAGCAGTAAATTATTCAAAATATAAGATATGCAAAAATCATGAAAATACGAGCACATTGAGAACTTTCATAAATATATTCGTAATCTGGGCACTTGAAAACGTAAAAAATTGCGATGATATCCAGGGCAACAAAACAAAACTTTTTTTTTTAGAGCTGTGTAATAAATAAATTAGCATGTTTATATTGTGTATACTTTTATCTAGATTCTAGGTAAATTGCGTCGTCCTGTGAGCTGCATGAGAATATACCCAAAAATATGGTTTAAAAGAAATGAAATCTAATACTATGGCACTCGTAGAGTTTGAAGCAGTAGTAATGATTAAATTAATTATATAGGGCACTGATTTGAATACAATGTTAATTAAATATTGGGTATTTAATTATTCGTCTGCACCTACACTTCAGTTTATTTACCTCCCAGTGCTATAAAAAAGCACTTCGTGAGAGTTAGTCTAAACACTTATTTGATATATTTTATACTTTAGTATAATTGTCAAAATGTAGATTCCGTTTCTATATATATGAAAGGTTTTTTTAACTAACATAAACTTCGGAAATAACATATATTTTCTAGACAAAAAACCTTTAAATATATATCATATTGTCATAGTAGTTTTTTAGTATTTTTAAAAATGGGAACAAATTATAAAACTGTTTTGGAAGATATAAGTTCAAAGACTATACTAGATAAAGGTAAGGTGTCCGTTTGTTTTATTTCGTAGTCCCTTAACCTCGGGATCCTGACTGGCTTTATTGAAATGATTCCTCTCTTGTAAGAATTCCTTAGCCATTCAAATTCAAAATACAAATTCAAATTAAGCGAAAATGGGGAAGTTACATTTATAAAAATGTTATAAGGTATATACATATTATCCGTGCAGGATCTAAGGAAGAAGACAATTTCATGCGGTCGGGTCAACCTTCCCGCATTTGGACTTATTTTGTTTACTTTGTGTTTGTAAAATTCGTAATTAGAAAAACAGTCCATTGTATTGTCATCTTTTATGGCAGTCATTAGACAGGTGTGTCGAACTGATTCTAAGAAATCCGATCTATGTGGGCTGGCAGCCATATTGTATCGGCGCAGCAATGGCCCAATGGAGAGATCGGCAGTTAAGCGACGATTACGATACGAGAAAGACGTGTGTAGTATATTCGATAAGCGATATAGTGATGGTTTTTATAATACGCATAAATCACGCATCGAATCGTGCAGTTTGCACTGGTTGTGTCCAGTTATATATATGAAAACTTGATAAATTATTGGGATAAGCGATTTAAACAAAGCGTGCTCTTTTCATGGTTTCTTTAATACAGCAATGTCAAGTCAGTGTCAACATTAGAAGTAAATATAAATAATACAAAAGAGGTTCTAATGCCTAACACCCCCCTTCAATATTAAATTCCTTTTAATATTGCACTTATAAACATAACATAATAGCTTTCCCTTGTAACACGTAATATTTAAAACATAACTCTCTGTACTTTCTTTTAACATATTTAAAGTAATTATTTATTCTATAATTAATTATTAAAGTATATATTAATATTTACACGAGTCCCAAACTTTTAACAAAACTGTGTTCTACCCATATCAAAATCCATACATCTTTATTGACATATAAACAGTAATCGTAATACGACTGTTCAAATCCTTGCTTGACAATAAAATCATTAAATCTTTCGTTCCAACACTTTGGAGCTTCACGCAGACCATATAAAGATCTCCTTAGTTTCAATACATGGCCTTCTTTAACTCTTATACCCTCAGGAGGTTCTATATATACTGCTTCGCTTAAATAACCATTTAAAAATGCCGTTGGTACATCTAGTTGCCTAATAGGTAGATCTTCTTGTACAGCTTGACTTAGCATCATTCTGATAGTTGACACTCTAGCAACAGGTGAGTAAACATTGTATTTTGAATCTGTCTGAAAACCTTTCGCTACTAACCTAGCCTTCTTCTTACCATTTTGCTTTGTTCTGAATATCCATTTAGTATCAATCGCCTTCTTCTCATCTGGTAATTTTGCTTCTTCCCACGTGTTCATCTCTTCTAATGAGCTTATTTCGCTATCAATCGCTGTTTTCCACTCTTCACCTTTGCTAATTGCTTCTTCAAATGTTTCGGGATCTTCACTATTGTTAAATAGACAAAACGCTATGTTAGCATCATAAGAATTATCTTGACCTTCATTCTCCATTTGATAATCTTTTAAATGAGTAGGTAATTTTCTCTCTCTTACTGGTCTCTCATACATATGTGTTTCTCTCTCGTCTCTCGTTACTTCTTCCCTTTCTTCAAACTGTTGTTCTGTCTCTCTATTTTGATATTCTTCTTTTTCTTCCTCTTCAAAGTATCTCCGTTGAGTTTCTTCTTGTTTGTTTTCTATGTATTTTATATCATTTTCGTCAAATTTTAAATCTCTTGAAATTACTATTTTATTATTACTCGAATCCCACAAGCGGTACCCGTTTGGAGCATATCCTGTCATTCTCATTTCTTTAGCTCTTTCGTCTAACTTATCCCTTTTTGGCATTGTTAATACCCACACTTTACTTCCGAAAGCTCTCAGTTTTGATAAATCTCTATCTCCAAACATAATCTCTGCTGGTGTTTTAAATTGTATTGCTGAAGATGGGCACCTATTCAGCTGGTAAGTTGCACACGTAATCGCTTCAGTCCATAAGTTCTTTGGTAGTCCAGTTTCTATCAACAAAGTTCTCGCTCGATTGTATAAGGTTTTATTCATTCTCTCTGACACACCATTTTGCTGAGGAGAATACGGTCGTGTATATTGAATTTTAATTCCTTTCTCATAACAAAAATTTTGGAAAAATCTGTTTTTAAATTCTCCACCATTGTCGCATCTAACTTTATTTACTCTGGTCTGTTTGTTATTCTCTAATCTTTTAATATAATTAATCAAATTTGTAGCAGCTTCACTTTTATGTTTTAAAAGATATGTGTTACAAAAATGTGAAAAATCATCAATTATTACCTGGTAATAAATTTCTCCATTTATTCCAGCAGTTCTCATCGGACCTGCTATGTCAGAATAAATAATCTCGCCGATGTTTCGAGATCTTGGCCTGGGAACAGAATTAAAAGGAAGTCTGGTTGCCTTACCCATCATACATGGACCACATGGTTTCTCACTCGTAGGCAAATTCATCAAGCGGAGGCTTCTTCTGTTAAGATGTCCCAATCGTCTATGCCACAGATCATCAGAGCTTGCTGCATTACACACGTTTGCATTGACATTAGTATTTAAAATATATAACTTTCCTACACAAGTGCCTTTTATTGATCTATTTGTACGACAGCAGAATATTCTAACATAATCTTTATTAAAATTGACCTCAAAGTTGTTTTGAACAATTTTCTTTACTGACAAAAGATTAAAATTGATATTATCTATTAATAGCGCTTCTAATTTTATATTCCTACCTTGACAAATAACATCTATGGTACCCTTCTTTTTAGCTATAAGACAATCCCCATTAGCAATATAAATTTTTATTGGTTCAGATAAAATATTTACGTTAGTCATATATTGTTCAAAATTTGAATTAATTAAATGTTCCGTACATCCTGAATCTATGACCCATTCAATTTTCTGACTTATTTTATAGTTTACATTATTACAATAGCCCGTACTTAAAAATAAAAAGCTACTAGGATCTTCTGCGCAATTTACAGTATTGTTATACTGATTTTGGTATTCATATCTACCATTGAAATACTGTCGTCCTGCTCCTCTACCTCTTCTTGGGTAAGTCCTACCTCGTCCTTGAAATGCTCGACCTCGTCCTGATGAGCCACGTCCTCTGTTACAATGTCTCGCAATATGTCCCATCTTGTGACATTTAAAGCACGTAATAAATGCTGTTTCAGGTTCATTATATTCATCATTGTTCTTTATTTTTAATTCAGTATCTAATAGTCTCGCCTTCACGAAGTTCATTGAAATATTTAAATAATTCATAGTTTCTATTGCCGTTATCACATTCTCGTATTGTTTGGGTAATGCGGTTAAAAGATTACAAACTTTGTCCATTTCTGTAAATTTACATCCTACTGCCTCTAATTCATTTATAATTTGTTCGAATCTCATAAAAAAATCTTGTAATTTTTCGTTCGGCTGACATTTTATAGTTAGTAATTTCTTCTTTAGATGCATTTTATTTTGTATACTATTTCTTTGAAAAATTTCTTGTAATACTTTTATCATTTCTTCCGATGTCTGACATTTTGATATGATATCGAGATATTTATCTTCTAAACATTGAACAATAATAGCACGAGCTTTTGTATCTAATATGCGTTTTTGTTTATCATCCTTAATCTCCTCTTTTAAATTAATACCTTTTTCCTCTAATAATAGGTCTATTCGATATTTCCAATGGGCAAAATTACCATTTTCTTTTAGTAGGGGAAATTTTCCTTCCGACATTTTCTTTTGTTTTTTTTTTTTTTTTTTTTTTTTTTTTTTTTCGTATTTCAGAATTTTTATATATATTATTATAGTTTTCTAATAATATTGCTCTCTACATTTTACTTATTCATTTCCCTACAACCTATAGGGCGTCTGGGCCCATAACCTATGAAAACTTGATAAATTATTGGGATAAGCGATTTAAACAAAGCGTGCTCTTTTCATGGTTTCTTTAATACAGCAATGTCAAGTCAGTGTCAACATTAGAAGTAAATATAAATAATACAAAAGAGGTTCTAATGCCTAACAATATATGTGTTATACGTGTTTGTATAGTTCTAATAAATCTATAGTAATTCCAACGACATTTTAATTCGAGTCCCGCAATCGTAACAATATTGTTAAAATTCTATCATATACCGATGCTGAAAGAAACCATCGGAAAGATTATTTTTTTATTGCCGGAGTTCAGCAGAGAGGCAGACGGCCCACTTTATGAGAAGCGGTTACCATCGCCTATGAACATTTGCAACACCAAAGGTGCTACAAATGCGCTGCTGTTCTCTTAAGGGAGACTGGAACCTGGACACTAATGCCGGAACACAACTATAGGTTGTTATGGCGACATACTTTAGACCAGGGGTGGTAGCCATCCAGTTGGGCAAATGCCCTACCACCTAGCTGTGGGTTGTTTTGTCGCCTTTTACGAAAGGCTGCCCGGCTGCAGGAAATTGCATTCTTTCTCCGTTCCTGCACGGGTAGTATATAGAAGAAGATAGAAGGTAGATACATCAATGCATCGCCTATAAATTGTCGATATAAACTTCGTGTGAAACTGGTCAATACGGACAGACAGACAGAGCGATGGGCGGTCATGATAATTATAATAAAGATTTTATATAATCTGATTTCGTACCAAATATGTTTATTCTTTTTCAGACACTATCGACACATGGTCCTTTTCTGAGACGTATATGGGACTGGCTCTGGTACTAGCGGCCTATCTATTATTAGTTTTAAAAACAATACCAATATTCATGAAGAATAGACCAGCATATAAATTAAACAACATCATGTTAGCTTACAACGCGTTTCAAGTCGCCTTCTCATTTTATTTAGTTTTTATTGTAAGTGAAAGGTTAGCTATTAACAATGTTCAGGCGCTTTTTATATTATTTTTCTTGTGTAATTATAATGTTGTCAATTCAACTTTTTCAGTATACAAAGTATATATTTAACTATAATATTATAACAAAAAGATGCCCAAAAGGACAGGATTTACAACAGGTATCATTAATAATTTATATTAGAATTAAATATAGGTATAATGGAAATATTTTGACAGAAACTTACGAAGTTATATTTTCGTAAGTTCCCGTCATAACGTAAGTAGAACACAATATAAATAAAAGTTTACGAATTAGATTTTCAATTGGAACTAAATTTTATGAGATCTACCCAAAATACGTACATTATTTTCACTCTGTAGTTTGTGTTAATCTTTTGTGCCTATGGTACAAACAGTTTCGAAATACATGTTTATTACACGGATGCAAGACACTAGATTATTAAAAATAGTTCAAATTTGATTAAAAGTGAACAATAATTAACGGAACTATTCATAGTCATTTTGAACCCTCGATTCTGATAACATTGGTAATAAACCTTAAAGTGTCTTAAACCCTTTAGCCCAACGCGTTATATTTTAGCTTTTTCTAGTAATTAGCTGTGATTTTGTCTAAAACATTAGCATATGCCCGTAACTTCGTCAAGCTTGATTTGAAATTCGTAGGACACAAAATACCACAACGCACGCATACACATTTGAAAAATAATGTAAGCTATCATTTAAATGAAAACGGTGTCGGAATAAGATAATTTTTATGCACCCGAATAACTTCAAAGCGCTGCCAGGAATATTCCCATGAGATTCCCGGGAAAAGAAATATCACATATTATGTTACATTAGATTTGCTTTCGATCAGTAAAAAATCACACTGGAAATCGTATTTTTTAATGTGGCCATTTAAAATCAGTCCCAAAAAAATTGCTTCGGGATTCCAAGAATAAAAAAGTAGCGTAGAGTTTAAGTCTAAGAATTAGCTGTCGATCGGCGAAAACTGCTTCTAATCGGCTCAGTAGTTTTTATGTGAATCCCAAACAAACCGACAAGAAATCTATAAAAAATGTATCGTGTTCTGCATCGTTTATATATGTAGTCTATTCTAGTTTTTTTTTTAATAGCTTTTCGGTACAGACAGCTCTTATAATAACTGTTATAATATTATAGATTCTCATTACCTACTGTTTTCATATTTTTGATAATATGACAAAAGTGCTATTTCAACGGTCAGATATGAGACAAATAAATGCGAAAATTTAAGAAATTGCTATTATTAATTAATATAATATATAATTAATTAAACAGTGTTTTTTATATTTATGGTCTCAGTCTATCCGAATGTTAATCTCGAATTTCACGAAACGGTTTCATTGGTTTTAATCACCTTTTCTATCGGATACACTTTGAAGAGTGTGCTATGGAACTTCATGACTGGGTTCCCTCATCCCTTTTCTATATCATATAATATCATATTGTATCAAATCGTATCATATCATATCATATATCGCCGGACAACCAAACGTATCTTGCACCATTCTTAACATGGTGGACATACCATGGGTAGAACTAAAGATTTTGGCTTTACCTATCTTTGCGCACCGCTATCGATTAGAACAATTTGCTGAAGCCTATGTTGCTCGATTCATACAAACCAGTGGTCATCAAGTTGCTAGTGAATAGGTATCTACTAGGTAAGCGTGATCCGTCCTAGATCGCATCTTCACTTAACATTAGGTCAAATAGTTGTCAAACGCGAACCTATTCTTTGATAACAAACGTCAAAATCTCAAGGATAAAATAATGATCTATCTATACATTTATACAAATAAATAAAATTGAAGTGTCTGTTTGTAATTTAACAACATTTTTTTACTAAATGCATATGGAAGTATGCGCCACTTATATAAAAAAAAAACAATTGTCTGTCTGTCTGGATGATCCGGTAATCTGTGAAACGGAGGAACTGATTTTGACGGGACTTTCGCTGGCGGATAATTGATGTTATAAGGAGTAATTTAGGCTACTGCTATTTACTTTGCTAGGGTGCCATGAAAAAAAATCCTATGATAAAGTAACAGACTCAGCTAGTTTTTAAATATTCGTGTACATTTCATTTCGACATCTTGATTGATTCAGAAGATTTTTTGAACAGTTCAAATTCACGCGTATGGTGTCGCGGTAACTTCTAATTATTTCACAGCAACTAGCATCGATAAAAATTTGCTATTATAAAAATTTCAGGTAATATCAGAGATATATCCGTACTTCTTCGCGAAGCACTTAGACCTTTTAGATACAGTATTCTTCGCTCTTCGCAAGAAGAACAATCAGATAACATTCCTTCACCTTTACCACCATACTACCATGATCACTTGGACCTGGTTCCACCTGATGTACTACCCGACCGATCATTTTGTCGTTGTTGGAATGCTGAATAGTTTTGTCCACGTGTTAATGTACGCATATTATGGAATCTCATCACTAGGACCAGGGTACGCCAAGTTTGTTTGGTGGAAGAAACATTTGACTAAGGTTCAGTTGGTATGTACTATGCCTGTTTAATTTCTCCCGAAGCAGGTATAACTTAATCTATACTAATATTATAGTTGGGAAAGTTTGCATGGATCTTTGTTGTTGAGTCACACCATAACGGATGAATGGATCTTAATTAAATTTAGCACAGAAATTGATTAGAGTCTGGTGTTTTTTATCCTGGAAAATGTATGATAGCGCAGCCGCGGGCAGAAGCTAGTCGGAATTATACTAACAGTTTCAAAATATTTTTTATTGTCTAAAGCGAATTCGTTACCTTTGCTTATAAACGATTGCACCACCAGGAGTAGTGGGATGATGTAGGTGGGTGTGCAGCTGAGCTCTTCGATCTGATCCCGCCATCTCCCTTCCATCATCGGACAACCAGACGCACCGGCATGCGGCATCGATATATGGTGGATATTCCACCTATAAGAACGAAGCGCTTTGCTTAGCTTCATCATACGCACCGCAAAGGAGTGTAACTCATTCCGGAGTCTGTCTTTCCCAATATTTATAACCTGAGTGTCTTCAGGTCCCGTGTAAATAGGTACCTTCTAGGTAAGCGTGCTCCATCCTAGACCACATCTTCGCTCCACATAGGGCAAGATTGTGGTCAAACGCGAACCTGTACTACAATAAAAAAATGGATGGGATTGAGAGTATGGGATAGTGGGGATGGGATAGTAGGATGAACGCTTTTCGCATCTCTCTGTCTGCTTATCCGCAAGGTCCTCCTAAATCACGCACCGGATTTTTAAGCAGTTTTCACCGTTAATTATTTTTCACTGAAGGCTATAAAATTGTAATCAAGTTTTTATATAAGTAAATTACACCTGTTGCCCAGGGTTTGAACTTTCAAAATGTAACGTATCGCCGTAGTGAAATTTTATTCACTTCTGATACTTGTAACTTAAGTGAAGTGATTTCTTTTATATTGCTGCTATGTAACCGATGATCAGTAAATTAATGTGCCATCACTAGTTTGAACTACCTCGTATTTTGCTCTAGTATTTTATAAAGTAAAATTATTTTGTTGAAATATTGAGTTTCAATTAGAAGTTATGTCAGTTCGAATATAGGTTTCAAGAAGCAAGTTTCTTTGCACAATATGCTTACTGTTTCAATTACCACGTGCAGATGGGGCACGAAAAAATTGTGTAAATCTTCGGAAAGCCGCTATATGGTCGGTTTATAGCTCTTACCTTCTTTTCAGTTGGCTTAAAATCGCCTTAAATTTGATCTATACACGTAATGTCAAAATTCAATTGATAGTAGGTAAGTCGGGTGACGGCCGGTTCCTATACCTACTTGTATGGAGCTTAAGTCAAATTTTAACCGATAGTAAGGCAAATGAATGGTCTATAGATAGTTAGGAACCGGCCATTAGACAAGCGTATTGGGTATAGGTACAGTTCGTTCCTACCATAACCAAGAATTACACTGTTTCATGGACTATTTTGTATTAAGGATTATTAGCATATTAAGGATAATTGAAGGAAAAGGAGTGAAAGTTCAAATTTAAATCACAATGACTGTAATGGAGCTATAAATATGAAAGTAAGCACTGTTACTTTGTTTTCTATGAAGCATATACATAAATATTTACTTTACCTTAGGATGGCAAGGCGTGAAAATATGATAAAAAATATTTTTTATTAATAAAATGTATGTTTATCTAGACCAAAATAATTGACATAACAAACATGTCACACCATTAAAAACAACTAAACTGTACTAATTATACACTGTAGTATAGGTATTTAATAAAAGGGCTGTAATACAGGTGGCGCAATAGAACGTGCATATTGCATCATCTTTTTTCGCGGGGTAGAAAGTGCGCGGGCGGGGGGAGCCTGCATCGTTGGGTAGGCGGGCTCATGGAGTTTTAGTCACTATGAGTCACTTCGACGGGAAGCGTCGCGCATTTTGCGTGCGCGCATTTTACGAGAACTCTCGTTCATACATCGTTACTAGGCGTTTATATTGTTCTGAATATGGACTACGGCAAATTAGTGAAGCTCCAAGTGCTAATTTAATTAATATATGGGTACAGCGTTTTGAAGAGACTGGTTCAACGTTTAAACCACAAGCAAAAGGTCGTCCAAGAACATCTAGGACCGACGACAATATTGAGAGAGTTATGCAGTCTGTACGAGGAGATCCACAAATGTCTACTCGCAAGAGATCGTCTGTCTTACACTTATCGCGACGAAGTTTGCAACGAATTTTAAACTTGGATCTTAAACTGCATCCTTACAAGCTGCAGTTAACACAAGAATTGAAAGAGTCTGACTTCGGAGCAAGGCTCGCATTTGCTAATGAAATGCTTAATCGATTTTCCAATTTTGACAATATCCTTTTCTCAGATGAGGCCCACTTCCATATCAATGGGTTCGTAAACCGTCAAAATTGTCGTTACTGGAACAGTGAGAATCCCAAACTCAAGCACCAGAAACCACTGCATAGTCCTAAAGTGACAGTATGGGCAGCAATCTCTGGTAGAGGAATAATTGGACCGTTTTTCTTTGAAAATGCGCGGGGGCAAAACGTCACTGTTAATACCGAACGCTATGTTGCGATGTTGGAAGGTTTTTTGGCTCCAGAGCTTGAAAATTCAAGAATAGTGAATTCTAGGACTTGGTTTCAACAAGACGGAGCTACCTGTCACACATCAAATGACTCCATGGCGGTTGTGAAACAGATGTTCCCTGGCAGACTGATTTCGAAAAGAGGTGATATCCCATGGCCCCCACGTAGTCCAGACGTGACGCCTTCTGACTTTAATTTTGTGGGGATACCTCAAGAACAAAGACTACAGCAATAATCCGAAAAACATCGATCAGCTCAAGGAGAATATCCATGGTGAAATGGCAGCAATTACACCAGCATTACTGAAGAAAGTTTTCAATAACTTCCGTTTGCGATTAGAGGAGTGTCGTCGTAGAGAGGGTCATCATTTAGACGATGTTATTTTTAAAAAATAAACTTCAGTCATTTCTTAATAATACCTCAGTTTTATTTTAACTGTACCTTTTGTATTTATTTTTTAATCAATATTTTAAATATGCACGTTCTATTGCGTCACCCTGTATATACAGTATAAGTAAGTGGTAGCGTAATGGCTAGCACATGCGTCCTAGACTCAAGGGGCGCGGGTTCGATCCTGACCGGAACGCATGCACCTCTTAGTCAGTTTTCTGATCTAATGTGCATATTGTTACAATTACCACATGCTAACAACGGTGAAGGAAAACATCATGATGCAACCTGCATCAAAATAACCGATGTGTCAAACCTGCCAAGTCACCTTGGACAACCGTGGCAGGTATACTGTCCGTTCCCCCCTACAGTGGGAGGCCCGAGCCCAGCAGTGAGACAGTTATGGGCTGTTTTTATTAAATTGTGGCGAATGATGGTGGAACCATCTAGTTAGTTTTAGAATTTTTAGAAAAAACTAGAACATTCTAGAAGGAAAAGACAAGGACGGATATATTTCGAAAGGGATAGACGATGAACGAAATACAGAGATAGATAGATGTTAGAAAGGGATAGATGTATAAACGAAAATTCCCGAACAGAAGGTTCGGGAAGGAAGAGACAGAGATAGAAAGATGGGTTCTTGAAAATTCTTCCGGGTATATAAACAGGGTAAGGCGCGCCTACCGGGCAGTTTAGAGTTAAGTTCAGTTCAAGACGGTGAAGCGACAAGTGCGATACGAAAGAGTTGGAAGAAGAGTTTAATAGGAGACACTGACGAGTTTAGTGGTCAGTAAGTGAAGGAGGAGTGTAGCGTAGCTCGAGAGACGAACCAGAAGCGAGCTACACGCGGCAACATCGGAGGTGAGCACTGCGGAACCAGGAGGTGGTCTAAGCAATATCGGCGAAGGTATTGTAAGCGAGACACCTTGTCATCGGGACTGTGCATCGTTAGTCGTGCGTATAGGGGAAACCCTGCAGAGAGGTACTGCGTGCGGCTGAGTAAGTCAATAAAAGCGTTTAGTTAAAAACTGGTGTTTTCTTCCAATCCATAAGTGCGGACTCCCGCTCGCACGTAACAATATAATATATACAGACGAACGACAGACTAAGAAATAATTAGGGTAATATATTCACCATGTCATTGTGGTGGATTATGATCAAAATTGTGGTGGAGGTTGTTTTTTTAGGTTACATAGGATAAATAACTTAAATATATTGCAAGTTAATAGAAAGCTTGTAATAACTTTCACTGTGTGGTTCTTACTGTTTATTTTATTTCTTTTTAATTTAATTAAATTATATTTAAATATAAGTTGTTAAAAGTACCTCTGTCATGTTGCCTGGAAGTCAGTTCAGTCAGATTGCTTTTGTTTTGTAAAATTATTTTAAATTATTGTTCTTATTCATTTTTTAATTGTTTATTTTAGTGAACAATAAAGTATTATCTATATATGTATAAGTAACTCCAATAGTAAAGAAATTATTTCTTTTCAGGTACAATTCATCCTGGTCGTATCTCATTTACATTATCAGCAGAAACTAACAACCTGTCCAATCCCCCCCCTCTTCCACTATTACTGTTTAACTCTAATACTGTCCTTCTTCGTTCTCTTCATGAAATTTTACTTCCAAAGCTACAAATCGAAGTTGGCGAAGAAGTTGAATGATGTTCACATAGAATATGTTGACGACAAGCTTGTCAAAGGACGATAGTTTCAGATTTGGCAGTGCTTTGGTAGTATAGCTTGTGTTGTAAATGACCACTTTCCATCATGTGGACCTGTCCAATTCTGCTTTTAATATCTCGTCAAAATCACCGAACACTATCGTCTCAGTCCTAGTTTTGCCTAATTTTGGTAGTCTGTTAATCCTAGGGGCATGTGCCCGTGGCACGCCGCTCCATCTTTATGAATATTTTTAAGCGAAGGTTAACGAAATAAATGTTTTAAATGTTTGTAGCTTTTCATTTACGATAACGCTATTTTTGTTAATGGTAATACCGTTTTTTTAACATTAATCTGCTGCGACGATATCAAGAAGATATTGTGGATTTAGTGGAATACGAGTTTTTGACACTATCGCAATGGAGTCGTACTTTTAATGTCTTCGCAACGCTAGGATATTGAAATAGCAGAATTGGGCATATATTATTAAATTCTAAACATACCATGCCTGTACATTGAAGTTATTTAAAAAACCTCAACTAGAATAGACTATTTTATCCGTGCAGGAGCGGAGAAAGAATACAATTTCCTGCAGCCGGGCGGCTGGTCGTAAGAGGCGACCAAACATCCCACAGCCAGGTGGCAGGGTATTTGCCCGACTGAATGGCCACCACCCCTGGTCTAAGAGTATGCCACCATAATAACCATGAGTTGTGTTCCAGAATTAGTGACCAGGTTCCAGTCTCCCTTAAGAGAGAAGTAGCGCATCTGTAGCACCTTTGGTGTTGCAAATGTATAGGCGATGGTAGCCGCTTACCACCAAGTGGGCCGTCTGCCTGTCTGCTGAACTCCTGCAATAAAAAAACTATATAAACAATGGAGAAGACGATGCAATTTAGATTTCTTGTCTATTTGTGTGTTTGTCTGTATGTTCAGGATTCACATAATAATCATTCTTTATTGAAGTTTCTGTCTTAACTTCAGAATACCTTGTTGGTGAGAATCTTCTTGTAAGTACCTGTATCAGAAGATTCCGTAAAAACTACTGAGCCGATTTCGATGCGGTTTTCACTGATCGACAGCAAATTCCTAGGCTTAAAATCTGAGCTACTTTTTATCCTGGGAATCCCGTGAGAATTTTTTCTGGGAATTATTTAAAATGAACAGATAAAACCGACTTCAAAAACTAAAAACTAAATATAAAATAACTTATTTCTATAGCTATTATTATTAATATATATTATCTAAAACATCTTAAAGTCGGTGCTTAGTAATTTTCAAAATATAGTAATTTTTATGTTTTACTTTGCACCGAATTCAAGCTGTTTTAGATAATATATATATTAATAATAATAACCTTAGAAATAAGGTATTTAATACTTTTTAGTTTTTGAAGTCGGTTTTTTTAAACGAAGTTTTTTATTTTCTTTGTTACTTTTTAGTGTATAGTCATGTATGGGTAAAAACCTACGAAAGGTGCCGCGCTTCTTAAAAAATATAGGTCCCAAGAAACGGGAACAAAAAAAGTTCGTAAAATGAAAACTACTGCGCCAAATGATGTCAAATTTTTGACCAAATGGCAGCTATTCTGTGTCAAACAAAAAAGAATCACGTAAATCGGATCATAAATCTAGGAGTAATCGGTGAACATACATTAAAAAAAAGATCCCGACGAATTGAGAACCTCCTCCTTTTTTTGAAGTCGGTTAAAAAACAAATCCAATGTTATTGTTTCCCTGATCGATAGTAAATTTTATGTAATTAATAGCGTGAGTCTTTCATACCGGAAATCCCATGGGAATTATCCCGGGATTGGTTTGTAGTTTTTCGGGTGCATAAAAATTAGCTTATTCCGACAGTTTTCCCAAAAACGATATTCTTCTTCATTCTTCTTCTTTCATTCTTTTGTGATTGCTACGGTACTTTGTGTCCCGAGAATCCCGTAGTATTTCAAGTCAAGCGTGGACGAAGTCAAATCAATCAAATCAAATTTATTTGTTCAAAACATGGTCAAACAGTTAGCATATTTGTCATAGTGTACACATGTTTTGCTCACATAGAAGCAATCAAATATTTATAATAAATTTTATTAAATTATAAATGTTAAACGAATTATATGAAAAAAAATACCGATAAATGACAAAAAGTAATAGTAATAATAATACCCTGTTCCCTGAACGTTGCGACGGGCAGACGCCATAGTCCCCGTATTCCCGAGACCCCTAGTACCACTATAGTAGAATTATTTTCTCCGTGCAGTTTGGGTCATAAATCAAACTCGACCTCAGCCCGGCTAGGGCAGTGAGCATGTTGCGCGGGCGCAACGCCATTAACGATAAAAACTCATTCTTATCAAAGAAAGATTATCATTCTTATAAAAAATATTATTATCTTTTTTGCTGTTAATTTTAAACTTAGATTTATATTTATTTTTAATATTACTTGTTACATTCTAAACTTTTGTACTTATAGTTTTTTAATACATAGATACCTAATTAATAATTTATTTTAAATCTTTAATAATAAAATAGGAATTGAAGAGTGTGCTATGATATTATTGTTGTGATGTAAGGTTCTTGAATAAATATAACTTCAATCTTAAACTGGCTTTTTATTTTCACTTTTCTAAGTATCTTTTTTGTCGTACAAAATGGTCTCTTCTTCACTCTATTCAAAAACGGTGTCTGCTTTCATTTTTGAATTCCCACCAATGAGAGCTACTTTTATACACACCTCTCATTGGTTGGACATATCCTTACGTCCTGGCTAACATAGGCATATAGGCATTGAATTACAGAGTAGATAATTAATGTAGTTGATAAATTAAATTTAATTAGATAAATAAGAAAATTGAAATGGATATTTATATGTAATTTGTTTTATGATTAGAAATTATGATTTAAACATGAATGGAAAACATACCGTAGATTAAAGAAACTTGTTGCTATGTTATTTATTAGTAGCACTTGTCAAACGTCAAATGTCAAGAGATTGACCTTGAAAATGACCGACTTCTGTTTACGTATGAGAAGTAGGTTAAACAATACTAGTTTTATATATTATGAAAGTTTCCAATAGAAATAAAATAGAATACCATAAATGTAAGAGCAAATAATTGAATTGGAAACCCGAGCGTATGGTAACCAGGATCATAGTATATTTTACGCAAATATAATATAAAATTAGCTACGACTAAACTGGTAAGTGCATCCACTACACTATTCCCCCCCTGAGACTGATGCTGCAAGCTAAGGTCGATAGTGATCCGTAAACTTTACTCTTCTTCCAGATTTGGTTCGTTTTTCTACGCTCGGTTGCGTCCAAGAATCGGGCAAGGTTGTGCTAGCATCCTGTGTGTCATTCGACGGCGTGCTGATGTCATCCTTGGTCATATAGGCTGGCTTCACTCTGTCAATGGAGACTGTGGTCTCTTTGCCTTTGACCTGGATTTTAAAGATCTTCTTGCCGCGCTCCAAGACTTTATATGGCCCAGTATATGGTGGATCGAGTGGGTGTCTCACACCGTCATGGCGGAGGAATACAAAATTGCATGTAGCCAAGGTGTTTGGGATATAAAATGTCTTCTCCCCATGACGACTGGTTGGTGTTGGAGCTAGTCTCGCCATATGTCGCCGCAGGCGAATGGTGAAGTTGGAGTAATCCATTGAGTGACAGGCAGATGGGTTGAAAAATTCACCGGGTAGACGAAGCGGTTCTCCATATACAAGCTCTGCTGCCGAAGACTTTATGTCCTCCTTCCAAGCGCTGCGTATGCCCAGGAGCACTAGAGGAAGGGCTTCACTCCAGTTGGTGTCGGTATGACACCTGATAGCCGCTTTTAGCTGACGGTGTAGGCGTTCAACGATACCGTTGCAAGTGGGGTGATATGCAGTCGTCGGACGGTGCTGACTGCCGAGCATAGCAGCCAAGGAGTGGAAGAGGCTACTCTCAAACTGTTTGCCTCTGTCTGTAGTGATGCGCTGCGGACAACTAAAGCGAGATACCCAGCCTGCTATGAAGCTGCGGGCACATGTCTCAGCTGAGATATCTGATAAAGGATATGCCTCAGGCCAACGTGTAAACCTGTCGATGACTGTAAGGCAGAATCTGTAATCAGATGAAACAGGTAATGGTCCTACTATGTCCATGTGGACATGTGCGAAGCGTTCAGTCGGAACCGGGAAAGAGGGTATTGGTGAAACAGTGTGCCTGGAAATTTTATTTTTCTGACATTCAATACATTCTCTAGTCCAGTTTCTACAGTCTTTCTTTATCCCATGCCATACAAAGCGCTGAGTGATTAACTTGACAGTTGCCCTCGACCCTGGGTGGCTCAAGTTGTGAAGTGTGTTAAATACTTGTCTCCTAAATGGTGCTGTAATATAAGGCCGAGGTTTTGGCGTGGATACATCACAAAATAGTGTGTTCTGTGTGCCTTCCACTTTCACTCTTCTTAATTTGAGGCTGGAAGAGCCAAGGAGCTCTTGCAGTTCAGAATCTTCATTCTGAGAATGTGCAAGTGCATTAAAATCAATATTCTCTGTTAATAGTTCGACTCGTGACAGACAATCAGCCACTATGTTGTCTTTTCCACGTACATAACGGACATCTGTTGTAAACTGGCCAATGAAGTCCAAATATCTAAATTGTCTGGGCGAACACTTATCTTTATTTTGTTGGAAAGCATATGATAAGGGTTTGTGGTCTGTGAATATTGTGAAGTGTTTACCTTCGACCATGTGCCTGAAGTAGCGGATAGCTTTGTAGATGGAGAGTAATTCACGGTCATATGGGCTGTATTTCCTTTGCGCTGCGGACAAGCGGCGGGAAAAGAAGGCTAATGGCCTCCAGGTGTTGCCTGAAGTCTTCTGTTGAAGTACTGCCCCCATCGCTGAGTCTGAAGCATCGGTGTGAATGGCTAATTCAGCTTCTGGATTCGGATGTGCTAGCAGAGCTGCCCTCGATAAGCTAGTTTTACAGAGGTTGAAGGCTGCTATCATCTCGGATGTCATTAGCAGGTCTTTAGACCCTTTTCGTTTCGGACCTGACAGTGCAGCATTTAGAGGTTCCTGTATTTTGGCTGCATTAGGTATGAAACGGCGGTAGAAATTGAACATACCTAAGAACCGACGCATGCCCTTGACAGTTTTGGGTGGTGGGTACTCTTTAATTGCGTGAACCTTCTCCTGTAGGGGACGTACACCTTCTGCCGAGACTTCATGCCCCAAGAAGTTAATTTTCGACTGGCCAAACTCGCACTTAGCTGAATTGATTAGTATGCCATATTCAGACAGCCTCTGGAACAATTTATTTAAGTGGTCAACATGCTGGTCTTCAGATTGTGAAAAGCAAAGGATGTCGTCGAGGTAGCCATAGCAAAATGGCAGGCCTCTGAGCACTTCGTCCATGAACCTTTGAAAGGTTTGTGCAGCATTCCTGAGCCCAAAGGTCATGTATGGGAATTCGAATAACCCAAATGGGGTTGTAATCGCTGTCTTCTGTATGTCGTCTGGGTGTACAGGGATTTGGTTGTATGCCTTAACTAAGTCTACCTTACTATATATCCTACTGCCGGCCAGTTGATGGGCAAAATCCTGTATATGTCGGATTGGGTAACGGTCGGGTATAGTCCTGGCATTCAGTGCCCGATAATCACCACAAGGACGCCAACCATTATCCTTCTTTGGAGCAAGGTGGAGGGGAGATGCCCAAGGGCTTTCTGACGGGCGTGCTGTACCGTCTGCCAGCATTGCTTCGAACTCCTTTTTGGCAATTTGGAGCCTATCTGGTGGTAGACGGCGTGGGCGACCAGATATAGGTGGACCTGGAGTAGTGCGGATATGGTGTACCGTGTTATGGTTACTATGTCTTCTTGTACCTGCAGGTCTAGTTATGTCTGGGTACTCACGCAGCAGCTCATGGTATACTGAACCTCCACCTACTGCCTTTATAGAAGCAATAGCCGAAGTCTTCGCGGCAGATGTCGCTGTTGTGGAAAGCTGAGTAAGGCCGTCGATAAGTCGATAATTCTTAAGATCTATTAATAAATTATAAAAACTTAAGAAATCTGCCCCTATTATTGGCTTACTGACATCGGCAACGACGAACTTCCATGTATAAGCGCGTCGCAGGCCCAGGTTTAGCTTCAGCTCCATCCAACCGTATGTGTTTATTGTACTGCCGTTGGCTGCGAAGAGCTGGTAGTCTGTCTTGCTGCGTTGCTGCTTGATGGCAGATCGAGGAAACACGCAAACGTCAGAGCCTGTATCCACAAGAAATTGAAATTTAGTGTTGTGGTCTGTCACAAAGAGGCGGCGAGGGCTTGTAAGGCAGTCGTTAGCCGCTAATTTCGGCTGCCGTAGGCGTTTCCCGAGTAAGTACAGGGAGATTGGCATCTGCGAGCTTTACTCCCAAAACGATTGTGGAAATAGCAATAATTCTTATTGAACCGATCTGATGACCGTCTACGTGCAGTCAGCTTTCGCTGATATCTCTCAGATGAGCGAGATCGAGACCTTGAGCGTACCTGACTCTGGAGGGAAGATACCTGTCGCGACAGCTCTGCCATTTGCTGGGTGAGCTCTCTTATTTCGCTGCTGGAACTAGTGCTAGCCACCATAGGTGAGGGTGGGGCTATTTCGTGGACCCTGTCTGCTAAATCTGCAACAGATTCGAGTGGTAAGTTTGGTTGTGATGCTATTGCAGTCTGAATGTTTACCGGGAGGCGGCTTGACCATAGTGTGGCCATGAATGACTCTGGTAGACTCTGTCCTGCCAACGCTTGTAAGTGGCGAAGAAACTGGGACGGTTTCCGGTCGCCCAATTCCTCATGCATAAGGAGTTGTTGCACTCTCTTCCCTTGTGAGGCGGAGAGACGCTTAACAAGTTCGGTTTTTAATTTCCCAAACTTGTTCTCTGCTGGAGGGGATGTAATAATATCCTTAATTTCTGCTGCATACCTGTGTTCAAGCTGAGATATAACATGGTAAAATTTGGTAGCATCCGCCGTTATACCGGATAAAACGAATTGTGCCTCCACTTGGGCGAACCATAAAGCTGGCTCTTCTGGCCAAAAAGGTGGCAATCTTACCCCAATCCTGCACACTGTTTCATCTGTTTCCGCGGACGTTCCTGGGGCGCGCGTAGTTGCAACTTTACCATCCATTGTATTTGTTTGCCTTGTTCTTAAAGTCGGTGGTCACCAATGAAGAGTGTGCTATGATATTATTGTTGTGATGTAAGGTTCTTGAATAAATATAACTTCAATCTTAAACTGGCTTTTTATTTTCACTTTTCTAAGTATCTTTTTTGTCGTACAAAATGGTCTCTTCTTCACTCTATTCAGAAACGGTGTCTGCTTTCATTTTTGAATTCCCACCAATGAGAGCTACTTTTATACACACCTCTCATTGGTTGGACATATCCTTACGTCCTGGCTAACATAGGCATATAGGCATTGAATTACAGAGTAGATAATTAATGTAGTTGATAAATTAAATTTAATTAGATAAATAAGAAAATTGAAATGGATATTTATATGTAATTTGTTTTATGATTAGAAATTATGATTTAAACATGAATGGAAAACATACCGTAGATTAAAGAAACTTGTTGCTATGTTATTTATTAGTAGCACTTGTCAAACGTCAAATGTCAAGAGATTGACCTTGAAAATGACCGACTTCTGTTTACGTATGAGAAGTAGGTTAAACAATACTAGTTTTATATATTATGAAAGTTTCCAATAGAAATAAAATAGAATACCATAAATGTAAGAGCAAATAATTGAATTGGAAACCCGAGCGTATGGTAACCAGGATCATAGTATATTTTACGCAAATATAATATAAAATTAGCTACGACTAAACGTGGTAAGTGCATCCACTACAGAATAATCCTATTTTAATAAATTGCGTTGTTTTATCAATTTTTTTCTTTCATTTATATCACTAACCCACAAAATGACAAAACTAAATACATACATACATAACTTCACGCCAGGTCCCTTGCGGGGTAGGCACGAACAACAGAGCGCCATACAGGCTTATTCTTACACACCTCACTTGCTTCTTTGACATTCATAGCTCTTGTCATGCACGCTCGTCTGTTCTTAAGGCTCCTGACATTACCTTCTGCTAATACACGATCAATTTGATCATGGAACTTCTGCATCCATCCACTTTTGCATTGTATATCTGTTTAGTCATTCTTTCATCATACATTCTTTCCACACGCCCGAACCACCGGAGCATTCCTTTCCTTACCTTCACCCCGACACTCTCTTTCAGACCAACTCTCTTTCTTACTTCGGTATTACGAACGCGTTCCGCGAGCGTCACTCCGCAGATTTTGCGCAGTGCTCGCATCTCGACTGCGTTTACTCTACTTTCATGCTCTCTGTTTCATACCCAACTCTCGCTTCCATACATGAGCGTAGGTACCAGCACCGCGTTGTGTATGGCAAGCTGGGCTTTCTGGCTGAGGTTCTTAGCGCCTAGAAGTTTACCTAACGCTCCATTCACACTATTCCCCAAATTTACTCTTCTTTCTATGTCAGCGGTGTACCTTACATCCCTGCTAAAAGCACATCCAAGATATACAAACTCATTCACTTGTTCCAGTATAACATCATTGACCATTATCCTTGCATTCGTTCTGGTTTCTTCTCTTTCAAACACCATAACCTTTGTTTTCTTCGCATTCAAATGTAAGCCTCTCGCCTGACAGTCTATCTTTCATCATTGTGACTAGTGTTTGCAATTCCGATGGCGATTCGGCTAAAAGCACGGCATTATCCGCATAAAGCAAAGTGCTAACAACTAGATCACCCATCCGCACCCCAACATCCATCAATCTTAATCTCTGGAGACAGTTGTCCAGATATAGGATGATATAGGTCCACCCGCACGCATGCCATACAGTCCTCGTAAGTGGACTGCACAGCACGCAGCAATTGGCCATTGATCCCATATCCAGGCAATATGTCCCAGAGGTCCTTCCGCACAACCCTGTCAAATGCTTTCTCTAGATCCACAAAACCGCAGAAAAACTTCCGGCCCATAGCCAGCTGCTTCTCCACGATATTGCGGAGCGAGAAAACTTGATTCATACATCCCCTTCCATTTCTGAAGCCCCTTGTGCATCCCACAGTAATCCATCGGATACCACTCTCATTCTCCTTTCAATAATCTTCGCATACACTTTAGATGCTGTGCTGATCAAACTGATGGCCCTGTAGCTGGCGCACTCCATACGTGACCCCTTGCGTTTATACAAGGGCACGATGACAGCGCGCCTCCAGTCCTTGGGAACCTTTCCCGTCCTCCAGCACAAGTTGCATAAGGACAGGAAAGCGTCCCGGACGCAGGTTCCACCATATTTGATCATCTCAGCAGACACACTATCGATTCCTGCTGCCTTTCCATTTTTCAGACTTCTTATCGACCATTCGATCTCTTCCAAAGTGATCTCGGATGCTGACTCCTCGAAGTCGGTCACAGACTCAGTCGTGGTGCCAGCATCCGAGATATTATCATACTTTTCTCTAAAATATACTAAATACACTATCGATAACGCTTATCGACAACAATAATGCGTATCACTATGCCTGCCCATAAGGCCCGTGAGTGGAAGAGAGAGCGAAATACTCGCTTCACTGCTCCGATTATTTATGACCCAAACTGCACGGAAAAAATAATTCTACTATAGTAGTTGACCCCAATAGCCCGGTACTTTTTGTCCTCATTTCCCACGATAGTTCTACACTGGCCGGGGCTTGTCCTTGGGTGCATTACTATATGTTGTAGACAGGGATAATCGCCGGTCAGTGTCACGCCACATGTACATAAAATTTGTCAAGGGGCCTCTACGTGTTGGCCTTCCCATGGCCCCACGCAAGCCTTCCAAAAGTCCCGGCCATTTTTATGGCCCGTTATCTTGAAAGACAATAACATTCATATGTCAAGGAAGGTATGTATTAACATTGAGGAATTTGTTATTCGGCATATTCTAGTAACATTACAAAATCCACATATCATTCTACGCAACGGAAATGTTCCAACATAATTTATATTCAACATATTTGAAAATAAACAACAAACAATAAACACCACAAAAGGAATGCGAATAAGTTAGTTAAGTCATAGTGACAATAAAAGTGTAGTTGATCATGATTTGAATTTCAATATTGAACTGTAACCTTATGTTACATATTTGATTAGTACATTCATGATTACAATAAAGTAAAATCGCTGAACAAGAATATTATAAACGACACACATCCAATAATAAAAAGCTTGTATTTAGAAACCTTTAAAAAATAGTTTAAAAATCTAAAAAAAATAAGCTGTTATAGAAAATCCAACTAAAAAATAGAAAATAAATTTGAATTAAAAATAATGTAAGAAAAAATGATTTTATTGTAAAAAAAGCGTGGGGTGCTTTTCAGGATGTTCATAAAATATTTATAACTATTGATACCATGCTAGTGTTGTAGTGGAACACTTACAAGCCAATTGATGGCGCTGTGCAATAATTGAGGTCACAAACGTTTCCCGAAACATACAAAGAATATATTATACAAATTGTCAACTATAACAAATGGGCCTAGGCTTGCGAGGAACAACACTAGCCTCGCTGGAAGATTTTCCTTTGTACCCAGAATTGCCCGGTAAAGATATTTTTTATCGATAAAGCCGCTTGTTGTACTATGTTTGTATCTTTCACTGTTTTGTTTTTCTATCGTTTGGTACACAATTTTTTTTTTGTAAAATACAATTTTAAAAGCTATTGTAAACAAAAGTAGAAGTTGATCAGTTGAATAATTATAAGGCAAAACATTTAAGTAGGTGCTAGAATTTTCACTGGTGTTTTCTTTATTTTTAAATTTTTATTTATATACTTTTTAAATTGTGTACCTAAGTTCGTCGGTAATTAAATAATGTTCATATATATTTCCAAAGTCATATTACTTTTTCCTTCAATATGTAACGACCTGTGACGCGTTCACTTTAAATTTACATGCTTAATTTTTTTTTACACAATTTTTATTGCCGTTTAAAGGAGACAGTGACTTTTGGGCCAAGGAAATGAGCTAAAATATGGCTTAAAAAGCGTTATTTTATTCAAAATTGAAATAACGACAAAATAAAAATATGATTATAATAAAATAATTTTCCATGGTTATAGTTTAAAAACGATAATAATACACTTGATATTTTAACCGGTAAGTAAAAGAAGCAAAAATGTTTGAGTGATTCATCAAATATGACCATCACTTGTGGTCTACGTATTGCTCTCAAGGTTTCCTCAGCGCGTTGAAATACTTCAAAGATGGAAATTACGAATTGTTTGTGACACCCCTCCCTCTCTTGATGGCGCTAGTTTTTTTATTTATTAAGTAGGGGAGAGCCACTAGGATAACAGTTGGAAGATCTTCCACCAAGGAAGATTCCGATCTTCCTGGAGCATTCCATCCAGTGTTGGGTGGGACATAATTATAAAATGAATTTGTAAGAGTACTATGACATTTTCTACTGAACCGGTACAATGTCCCAGTTCAAGTGAGGTGAGGTTTATACCGCGGCAGTACACTTGAAGCGATGAGGCCGGTGAGGCGGTGAATGGCATTCCCTCATTTGTCCCGTCCAAAACTTCTAGTTTGGAAATGTTCGTTAAGAATCGGATGTGATCGGCCTCGGTCACCTCATTTTACTAGCGGTCGTACTTTGACACGTCGTGTTGTCAAAGAGGGTCTCATGTGAATATCCGTAGAGGCGTTATTGTACTGTTGTAGCAGAAGCGTTGCGTCGTTGCGTCCTTCTCTTATGTTTGTACTTCTCTTACATTTTCAAATTTCGAGCCCCACAACAAATGTGTTTTGACGGGACAAGTTACTGGCTCACACATGTACTTATCACTAATTCCATCTCGCTTCTCACACCATATGTGGTAAATAAGAATTCTTAAAAATAAGGTCGGTCACAAATAAGTTATCGATTTTTATCTAATCGTCTTTTACAATCAGGGGCCAAGAATGAATGAAAGTGTATACCACTCTCTCTGCCGGGGTTCCTCAGGGCGGCGTTTTATCTCCTCTACTATTTTCTATTTTTATAAATTCTATCTCGAAAAACTTATCTTCTTCCTACCATCTCTATGCAGACGATTTGCAGATTTATACTCAGGCGTCTAAAGACAACTTACATAACGCTATTAAGCTTATTAATGATGATCTGAACCGCATATACAACTGGAGTACTTCCCATGGACTTAGAGTCAATCCCAATAAAACTCAGGCCATCATCATTGGTAGCTCGCGAGCCATAGCAAAAATAGATTTTCCACTGCTTCCCGATGTGATCTTTCATGATACGCCTATTCCTATAAGCGATCAAGTAAAGAATCTTGGCGTAATAATGGACAAGGAATTGTGTTGGCGACCCCACATTACTGAACTAAGCCGCAAGATTTTTGCATCCTATGCATCCCTTAGGAGACTGAAAAATTTCCTTCCGACTGCCACTAGGATTTCGCTTGCTCAATCAATACTACTTTGCTACCCATCCTCGACTATGCTGATGCTTGCTATCTTAATCTCACTCAAGAGCAACTTATTAAGCTCGAGCGTCTTCAAAATGTTTGCATAAGGTTCATATTTGGTTTAAAAAAATATGACAACGTTTCTGAATATCGCAAAAAGCTCGAATGGTTGCCTATCTCACTTCGCCGGAATGCTCATCTTCTCAAGTTACTATATCGTATATTGTTTATACCTTACACCCCTCCTTATCTTAAGGAATGTTTCAACTTCCTTCATACGTCACATACACTCAGTTTGCGCTCCACTAATAATCTCCTGTTAATGGCACCGGCACACTCTTCAACATTTTATTCCAACTCCTTCGCTATGCAGGCTGTCTTCCTTTGGAACTCTTTGCCCACTGACGTCAGAAAGGCCAAGTCTTTTGCCATATTAAAAAATTTACTTTGGAATCATTATGTAAGTCTTACACAATAATGTATGTGCTATAGTTTATTATACTTTTGACTGTAATCTGTTGTCCATGTATGACATTTTTATTAAAAAAAAATTCTTTTATTGTATTAAATTATAACTATAGATAATTTAAGATTTCCTTTTAAGTCAGGTTGCCTGGAAGAGATCGCTTTTACCGATAAGGCCGCCTTTTGTTTTACCAAGTAACTATTGTCTTGTGCATTTTTTTCGTAATTTTTGTTATGGTAAACAATAAAGTGTTGTCTATGTCTATGTCTATGACCACTCCTTTGTCTCTAATTAGTTATTACCATAATAAAACAAGAATAAATCGGCAGGCAAACAAACACCTTAAATAAATTTAATTCCATATCTTACATCAGAAAACCGCCACCCTTCTTGAAGGTGAATTGGCGGCTTTGACACATCGGTTATTGTGATGTGCAATTTAATTACCATGTTTATTTCACCGTTAACAAGTGGTAATTATCCAAATATGCACATTATGCCAGAAATTTGCCTAAGTGGTGCAGGGTGCAGGATTCGAACACGCGACCGTCTTTAGAGTACCCGCTTAGTCACAGGGCTTAGGTTTTCGTCATGTAGTTAATATCCTCTAGGGAAATCTGCGTTTAGCGCTTGAACATCTTGTAGACAAAATATGAAAATATTTCTTTTTAACTTTCTGTTTGCAAAAATGATTTAGATTGTATCTATCAATCTAAATCATCACCTTTTAATGTAGACTATTACAGACAACTTACGAACTAGTATTTTTCTAATTGTGTACAAAGGCGGTCTCATCGCAAAAAAAAGATCTCTGCCAGACAACCCGTGGCAAGAATATTGCTGATTAGGATTGGCAATGGTGGTATTCTTAATTATCCTTCGATTCTTACATTTTAATAATATATAACTACACTATATATACAAATATATACATAAGTTATATATTAAATATAATTCTGGAACTTGATTTTATGGTTTAATTTTAGTTTGTACATATAATTTATTTTTAGTTTAATTTATTTATAATTTAGTTTATTTTTAATTATGTACTTATATTTAATTGTTTCGAATATAATATTGACTAAAGTTATATATATATAATATATATACAAGATATAGTAATAAATAGTAAGTAAGTTAATTTGTTTGAATGAAATTCAAATATTTGTTCGCCTAATATACCAATGAATGGATGATGTTCTGTATGTGAAATGACATAGCATGTGCTCTTTAATATATGTATAAGAGTTTAATTACACGTTGCCGATCTCTAAGAAATTTTATAAAGCCCTTCCTGATTTTTTTATTTTTTATTGCAGGAGTTCAGCAGACTGGCATTTGCAACATCAAAGGTGCTATAAATGCGCTGCTGCTCTCTTCAGGGAGACTGGAACCTGGTCACTAATGCCGGAACAAAACTCAAAGTTGTTTTTGAAAACCACGGGCCGTGAAAATGGCCCGAACTTTTGGAGGGCTTGCGTGGGGCCATGGGAAGGCCAACACGTAAAGGCCCCTTGACAAATTTACTGTAAATGTGGCGTGACACTGACCGGCGATTGTCCCTGTCTACACCTTACACTAATGCACCCAAGGACAAGCCCCGGCCAATGTAGGATTATTGTGGGAAATGAGAACAAAAAGTGCCAGGCTATTGGGGTGGACTGTTAGTGGTACTAGGGGTCTGGAAATATAGGGACTATGGCGTCTGCCCGTCGCAATGTTCGGTGAACATGGAAAAATGGGCAGACGGTGACTCGCCACTCCCTGCATGGGCCCCAAAAATGCCATAGAAGACAGGGGCAACATGGGTGTGAGTGGCTAAGGGGTGTAGAGAGGTGGGCTGCAGGTTCACCGAAGCTACTTCTGACGTGATGCCATTTATCACTTCTACCCCTGGAGCTCGAGTCTTAGCTCTAGCGATCTCCACTCCGTGTCGGCTAGCGTAGGCAAGCACGGAGGCGGGGCCTTGCCTTAGCCCCCGGAGTCAGGTACGAGGTGTTGCTACTCACCTAAGGCTTCGCCATAAAGCCCCCTGCGGGTTTATTATACAATCATTATTATTTACATTCTTCGTTTTCACTAATCGGCAGGAAATGTACTTAAATCTTTGCTGCTTTTTACTCTGGGAGTCCCGCGGCAATATTCCCAGGAGCGGTTTTTAGTTTTTTTGGTTCGTAAAATTTAACTTATTCCGATAAAGTTTTGATTAAAATGATAAGGTTTACATTCTTTTTTAAATGCTGCGGTACGATGTGCTCCGGAAATCCCGCGGGAATTTCAAGTCAAGCGTGGACAAAGCCGCGGGCATATACTAGCTTTCAATAATACCCGTTGAGTAGTATTTTTGGAGATATATTTTCACTTAAATTATATTTTTTTCGTTCCATAGCCAAGTAAAGTCTTTTCACCTGTATACGTAACGATTTTGAAAATCAACTCCGAAGTGGCTGAAAAAGGGCATGAAAATTTGTATGGAAATCCGTCATTTTCAAAGTAAGAAGTACAAAATTGTATATATCTGCTTCTGGTTGGAAATAAATGTACACGTGTATCGGTTTTTTTTAAATACCATCCTTAAGGGGGTGAAAAAATGAGATGAAAGTTTTAGCAAAATTAATGAAGTCCTTTGGTTAAAAAGGGATTTTACACGATTGAAGAATACTTCAATGACAAAACATCATTTACATAGCAACTCGCTCCAGGCTCTTATACTATCTTCTGTATCACGATTTATTTTGTCAATATTACAGTATAAGCATTTAGTATATTTTGGCATTATTACGATGGTAATATAATAACATTATTAAAAATAATTTTTAGCTGCTGCTAAGGAGTTTCTTGCCGCTTCTTCTCCTTAAAAACCGATAACACGTTGCGAACCATTGTACATAGAATAGGAAGTAAAGTTGAATTGTAGTCTATCAGTGGAACTTATATTAATTAAAAATTTGAATTTAATATACGCCACGCACAACAGGTATTATGATATATATATGTCTATTGAGAAGTAGTTCAACTCATTGATCAAAGGCTGTTGCGCACACGCCGGTTTGCAAGAGAACCTCAGTCATACCTCAGTTAGTTGAGACCTGTCGCGGTGGTTGCATGCTTTTGCGCTGCAAAAATATTGCGAGTGAATTAATTTATTCAATTTCGAAATAAAATATAAATATATTATAAAAGACACATATATAAACAACGCTAATTGAATAAAGGTAAGTTTAATTTTTTATTATATAATTATGTTTTGTTCAATTATTCACTATTAGAAAGTGAATCTATCTATAACCCGGTTTGGATAATAATTTTGCGCTGAATACAGGAATTCGGAACTTGCGTGGCTTTTATGTTGATACATCATTTCAAAAGCCTGACGTCAATGTCTTTGGGTTGATCGGAATTAACGGGTTTTATTGGCGGAATGAAATTGAAGCCTCGTTGTTGTATCATTTATTTTTATTTATATTGTCACAGATTACTGTTATAGCTAAACTGGGCGCGGTGAATTTGTTGTGGAAATCGTCTTTAATACTGCCATTAATAATTTATTTCTATTTATTTATTAACATGTAAGTTATTATAACACTGTTTTAAAATTACCAACATGAAAGTAAACATGGTTGTTTGAGTTGATTCTGGTTGGTTGGAGGCTGGAACTGAAAATAAGCGCTGTGTTAGCTCCTAACACAGCATAATGCTGAGTTTCCAGCCTCATTGCCATGAATTTTATGTATGTACATGCTTCTGAAACGATCTAATTGTTAGTAAAAATCGTTGTATTTTAAGTGTGTGCATTTATTTGTGACAATAAATATTTTTCTTTCTTTCTTTTTTTTACTCGTGACTTCATCCGCGTTTATTTTTACGCCTTACGCTGAAATATGTATTTAAGAGTAGCGTGCTTCAATTTGGCAGCAAGCTATGTAATTAAAATCCGGCCCGTAATTAATTCCATAGTGCACGTGCTTCTAAAGTTCAACAGACTGCGAAAAAATCGCACGTCTGAATTGAATTCGGTGCGGAATTTATTCCGTCCTCGCGTTTCTAAGGAGTTTGATACTTCATAAATCGGGAAGAAGTCGATTGTGCTTTGAAACTCTTTTGTGTTATAAATATACAAAATTTTTATTTATTTATTTGAAACTTTTACATTGATACACAGTATTTTTTATTTTTTATTCTACTAGCCCCTGAACTAGTTTTCACTGTATCTCCCTTAATGTAGGAACAATAACATAAAAAAAAACATTTAACACAACTTAAAATAAATATCTAAAAGAGTGTGTGTGTGAATGTGTGTTTAACTATGCGTATGAAATTATATTAATATATATTGTATAATATTATATTATATGCCTATTTTTAGAAATTTTTCTACATCATCATAATTTAAATCTATAAGCCGTTTCAATATAAAACTTTTGAAATCACGATTTGTTTTCTTCTTTAAAGTTGTATTTCGGGTAATTTATTGTAAAAAGGAGCAGTAAAGTTAATATGACCTTAGGCAAAAGTAGTTCTTCCTTGAGGTATTGGGCATTTATCTACACGTTTATGCGTGATTTCTAACTGTGGTACAGATTTCCTGTTATATAATCTAAGCGTTTCATATATAAAAGTTTTTGTGATGGAAAGGACTTAGGAAATGCATATTAGGCTATTAATTCTGCTATGTTTTAAAAGCAATTCAAATGTTTTTATTCAACCAATTTCCGTTTAAGAACGCCTTTTGAAAGTCATACACAATTTTTTTAAGTACTTTTGGATGACCGTCCATATCAGTCACCTAAAGACCAAAACCTTACATAACATGCAAATCACTTAATTTATGCTTTTAATATTAAAGTCTAGAATTTAAATTCGGTGCGAAATTCATTCCTTCCTCGCGTTTCTAAGGAGTTTCATATGTCATAAATGCGGGAAGAAGTCGATTAAATGGTTTGAAAACTCTTTTGTGTCATAAATGCATATTAGGCTATTAATTCTGCTATGTTTTAAAAGCAATTGAAAAGTTTTTATTCAAGCTAAGTTCCGTTTAAGAACACCTTTTGAAAGTCATACACAAGTTTTTTAAGGACTTGACCTCGTCGGATAGCGGTGAGGCCAGAATACTGTTAAAGAAACCTAAATTTGTCAAGTCCCTGAAGTTCGACGCGCCCACATTCAACCAAAATGTGATGGACATCTTCTCTCACTCCGCATGCAGTGCAATTAGGGGAATTGATTTTACCCATTATGTAGCCCAAACAATTCAGTAGGACATGACCAGATCTTAGCCTCAGTGCCGTAACAGCTTCTTGCCTTGTCATTCTGCTCACATCAAACAAGGCTCACACCAAGGGGCGCGAGGGAGAGATGGCTGGACTACTTTATACCATATGCCTTTGGTTAACGATCTTTTGCCGCTTCGCAGAGAAGAACCGACGAAAAACAACTCAGTAGACAAAAATATTTTATGGCTGTTTGTGTATTTTTTTTAATACATACGCGTGATTAAGATAATTTACTTTGATAAACCATTTAAGTAATAATAATAAGTAACCTTTTAACCACATGCGTTGCGTATATCCCCGTTTTCTACGTTCCACAGTTTGTCGAGAAAAGGGAATAGAATATTCCCAAATTTAAGTATTGTTACGGCCTAGACGCCGACAAAGACAAATTCACACCTGCATACCTGTAGAAATACATTGTATTACCTTTTGGCATTTGGACTTGTTTTGTTTACTTTGAGTTTAAAATTTGTGATTAGAAAACAGCCCATTGTGTATTGTAATCTTTTATGGCAGTCATTAGCCAGGTGTGTCGAAAGTACAAACTGATACTAGGAAATTTGGTCCACGCGGCCGGCCAGATATATTGCATTTGTGCAGTATAAAGCAATGCCTCGATTGAGGGACGAGGCAGTCAATCCACGAGCGAAACAAGACCTGGCCACATTCGGTAATCTATTTAGTGACGGACTTTGCACGTGTTATTGAATTACCACCTTCTGCATTGCGTTTGGACTTGTTGTGTTCGGTTATATTTGTACCTGTGTTATACGTTTTTGTACAGTTCTAATAGATTCTATAATAATTCCAACGGCATTTTAATTCGAGCTATGCAACTCGTAACAATATCATATCAGCCCATAAATGTCCCGCTCTTGAGTTCGGGTCTCCCATTATAGGGAAACGGACAGGTTTGACACATCGGTTATCTCGATGTGCGTGTTGCATCACGATATCGACCTTGACCGGTATTAGCACGTGTTAATTGTAACAATATGCACATTAGGTAAGAAAACTGATTAACTGGTGCAAGCGTCCCGGTCAGGATCGAACCCGCGCCCTTGAGTTAGTGACGCGTGCACTAGCCAATTTTTTTAAACAACTCTACGGACTCTAGGTCCGTACCCTTTTTACAATTTAATTCAGAAAAAAGTTGAGAAATTATTCACGCTTATTTGTTATCGTGTGTGACATTTATTGAATGTATGTTTGTGTTGTGGTGTACCTTAATAACTTATTATATTAATTTATTCTAATTTTAATACTAAACTTATACTAATGTAGAGTGTATCTGTTACATGCTAGTGTTGTGAGGAAGTGCATGTGCAGTGTGTGCCTTATGTCTAGACCTAGATATATTAACCTAATTAGTGCCATGTGTGTTGTTTTTTTCTGTATCTGGTTTATTAATTTTTAGGCTCTTTGTGTGTCTCGGTTTGTTTGAGAAGCGTGCGTGTAATGTAATGTGGTGGTATTGCGCGTTGGTGTGAGTATGTGTGTAAGTTTTATTGTTGGTCGTGTGTTTATGACTTTGTGTGGTGTTATAATTTATTATTTAATTGTTGTGACAAGGTGTTGATGTGGGATGCGCTAGCCATTACGCTACCGCGACTTTTTTGAATTTTGAAGTGATATTTTTTTATGGGAAGGTAAACCGCTTCGTTGCGTAACGCGTTGCGGCGCCAGTCTATCTGGCTTCCCTTTCTCTCACGCATACGGCAGCGGTAGGCAGGCTCCTCCTCTCTCACTCTAATCCATAGCGCTAGCCGTATTTCGATAATTAAATTAAATGATACTAATAATGTATGTACATATTCAATAATTGTAACTAAGAATAAACTATATTTTATACTCAATAAAAGATTTTATTAATAAATAACCTTTCCTTACATTTTCATATTAATATACATAAAACTTATTTAATAACCTAAGTTCTTCTCAAGTTAAGCAATTGAAATATTTAATAGTTCAACTTAGATTAGTTTAAGTTATTACTTCAAAAATCAATCATAATCAAAATTGTTCGTATGGAGTCGAAATTATTGAATTGGTAATCTATCTTCATACACTTCTTATCTTTCATCTTTTCTAAACTGCGTTGTTTACGTCAACAAAAGAAAACTGATACTACAAGTATGTTATGTGGTTTTCATAGATTGAATAAGCCTTTCTCCAAATTAACTGATGATTGAGTGTTAGTAATCGTTGCGCTATTAACATTGTTCTGTTGTTAAACAAATATTATTGAGATTGCGAAATAAATATTTGTAAGAAAGTTGTAAGGTTAAATATTCGTTACGTTTCACGACACCTGAGGTCTAGTGGGAAAAAAAAATAAGCGAAATTCAATTAGACCTTCAATATAATTAGCGCTTTCCTTATTAATTATAAATTATTTACTAGCCTCTTATCCGTGCAGGAACGGAGAAAGAATATAATCTCTTGCGGCCAGGCGGCCTGTCGTAAGAAGCGACAAAACAGTCCACAGCCAGGTGGTAGGGCATTTGCCTGACTAGATGGCTACCACCCCTGGTCTAAAGTATGTCGCCATAACATCCTCGAGTTGTGTTCCGGCATTAGTGACCTGGTTTCAGTTTCCCTTAAGAGAGCAGCAGCGCATTTGTAGCACCTCTGGTGTTGCAAATGTCCATAGGCGATGGTAACCGCTTTCCATCAAGTGGGCCGTCTGCCTGTCTGCTGAACTCCTGCAATAAAAAAATCTTCGGTCGCGTAGATTAAAACTAGTATGAATCTTCCTTTAAAAACTTTAATCCCCTTTTTTACCCCCTTAAAGGTTGAATTTTCAAAAACGCCGATGTACATACATTTATTTCTAACCAAAGGCAAGTACATAATCTTTCGTGCATCTTACTTTAGAAATGGCGGATTTTCATACAAATTTATGCATGCGTTTTGGCCACGAACTTCGAACTCACACCCTTTGAGTTTAGGACATACGCGCTCCCCATGAGCCAACCACGACTTCTTTAAATTAATTACTAATCCTCACTAATATTATAAATATGAATGTCAGGTTTTTAGCAAAAAAATGCATAAAAGCAAAAAAAAATTAACCGACTTCTTTCTACAACATCTTGACGAATTTGTAAATGTGTAGTTTTTTTTATTATTTTTTACTTGGCACCGACTTCAAGATTTTGTAGAAAGAAGTCGGTTTAATATTTATTTTCTCCTTTTTACTTTGAAGTCGGTTTTATATTGTAAAAGAAAAAGTTATTACACGAGCGAAGCCGCCTTGAAAAAGTAGTAATATATACTCGTATGTAAGGCAAAGGCGTAAACCGCTCGACCATACACGTCGTCGTCGACGTTTTATCTTGATTGGCAGAAAGAAAGTATAATTTTATTATTTGGCCTATTTTGACAGATAACCGCATTCTTGCCACAATATTTGCAAGTCACAGTTTTTTACAGCAACAAGACCAATGTTTCTCAAATTGTAGATGCCGACCCCCTGGTGGGTTGCAATTTAGGATGGTTGGAAGGATGCCTCTATAAGCGGTCACAGGGGTCCCAAAGCCTCATTAAAGGAGAGTGAAAACTAGGTTCAAAAAGATATTTTATTTAATAAAACTACGTTTTAACGGTTTTAAGCGCGGTAATTTATTTGATTTTGGTTTTATCAACGAAACACAAACCAACTCGACTGATCATTTCTTTTATTTTTCCTTCCACCCATTTTAATATTATACAAATTTTTTGAACTAGGCATGTTTGCTGAAGCGTTTCTTGCGCCGCTTCTTCTCTTCAAGCCACAACATGTTGTGAAGCGGTGGTAAATTAGATTAGGCTCCCATAGAGTAAATAATATCCATAAACAAAATTAAAACTAAATAATTAAAATGAACAAGTTGGCGGTAGGCTAAATAAAACTTTGACAATACACGTTAGACAAATGTCATCTTTGTCGTCCGTGACCACGGCCACTGAAAAGCGGCCGAAACGTCGGATAAACCAAAATCAAATAAATTACCGCGCTTAAAACCGTTAAAACGTAGTTTTGTTATGTATACAAGTCGCGAAAACTTAAGAAGATATTTTATTAAAAGATGTTCATTAAAAGATATTGTAGATGAAAATGGATACTAAAATATGTCTTTATAGATAATAAACTACGTTTTAACAGTTTTATGCGCGGCAATTTTATTTGATTTTTGTCATTCTGACGTTTTGCCCACTTTTCAGTAGCCGTGATCACGAAAGACAAAGATGTCAAGTGCCAACGAGTATTGTTAAAGTTTTATTTAGCCTACCGCCAACTTTTTCATATTAAATATTAAGTATGGTTATTATAAACCGTTATAAGGTAGTTTTATTATGGATTTGTAATGCCGATAATACATGGATCAACGAAATTAAATCGCTTTGGTTGACATGAACGAAAATGCAGGGACACGACAATATGAATCATTCAAATTAAAGACAAGCAGAAGACGGAAACGAATCGTCTAATACCGAGTTAACATGCAGACGAATTGAGAACTGAGAAATTTGGAAGTAGGCTAAATATACAAGTCAGTGATATAGATACCGAGAATCGTGGGTCGCGAAATATTTTCACATACTACAAGGGTCGCACCACGAAGAAGTTTGAGAAACACTGATCTAGACGATTTAAATACGATCGTGTCGCATGTTCTGAAATAATTCTACATATTTCTTTTTACATTTGGTAAAATTTTACTGTGTTCGTTATAATATAAATTGAAATATGATTCACCGATATTCATTGATCAAATCCATGACATGGCGAATAATTATACATAAGCATAATATCAGTCATTGAAATAACCTAAAAATATGTTAAGTTTTTTATTCAACTTAACCATATCATCCGTGCAGGAACGGAGAAAGTATACAATTTCCTGCAGCCAGGTGATTGAGTGATTGCCCGTCTGGATAGCTACCACCCCCTGAGCTAGAGTATGCCGCCATACATACCTTAAGTTTTGTTTCGGCATTAGAGGCCAGGTTTCAGGCTCCCTTAAGAGAGCAGCAGCGCATATGTAGCAGCTTTGGTGCTGCAAATGTCCATAGGCGATGGTAACCGCTTTCCATCACGTGGGCAGCCTGCCGTAGCATAACTTAATATTAAGCGTATTTGTGTTTAAATCGAGATTCTTTTTATAGAAAATAAATATCTTTTAGATATGTACACTACATACTACATACACTGTAACAAAAAGGCTGGCAAAAGTTTATGAACAAGATTTCACTTTGAAAAAATTGTCCCTGGGTTTGATTCTCGGTAGGGGTCGTAACTATTGTATATTTCCCATACACAAATGTAACTTGGTTGATTTGTTATTATACCAGGTGAATTTGTCTTGTATTTTCTTTATAAAAGTGACCAAAATGGTTTCGTTTATGATACATAGCATATCAAGGTTTAATTAGGTTTTGTAATTTTTAATTAATTCATAAACGCAAAAAGCACTCGCAGTGCCTCGTACGAGGCTGTGCGCAATTCTTGCGTGAAACGTTATTAAAATTCAAAAGTTTTTTTCCAAATAAGTTCCACTGGAGAACACTTTTAGACGGTCATACGTATAAGTTAAAATTTAATTTTACTTCCCAATGTATATATGTACAACGCTCCGTAACGTGTTATTGCTGTTAAGGAGAAGAAGCGGCAAGAAAGTCCCCAGCAATACGTCTAGCTAAAAATGTTTGTTTTTATATCTCTTATACTATTTATATCTCAAGCATGTTTGTCTTTATATTTCTTATTCTATTTATATATCAAGTTTTTTTATGTTTTATACAGAAGTATGTTACAGAATACGGTTATTGCTGTAACATATTTGACAGGCGTTCCCGTGCCCATTTCAGGGGGGGGGGGGGGACGGTGATTAAATATATTATTAATCACAATCAAACATAGCCTATGTCACTCGGCGATAATGTCGATTTCCACTGGTGAACGAATTTTCAAAATCGGTTCATTAGTACCGGAGATTACTCTAAATATCCAAACTCACGAACTATTTATTTATCTAATATTTATACAATGCTTGTGTCGCGGTATTTGTTATCAAACTCCTCCTAAACGGCTGAACCGATTTATATGACATTTTGTGTGCATATTTGGTAGGTCTGAGAATCGGCCAACATCTATTTTTCATACCCCTAAATGATAAAGGCTACTCACCCCTAAATATAATTTTTATTTTGTCAAAATTTCTTATTTATATTTTTTATGTTTTGGCGTTGAAAATACACACAATACTAAATTTTCACCCTTCTACCACCAACCCCTATTTTTGAATAGCGATATTAGTACTGTAATCATTTAACTTACTTAAAATTACTCAAAATAATTTAAAAGGCACAACAACGTTTGCCGGGTCAGCTAGTAATATTGTGGTGACCGAGGGTAGAACGTTCCGGCAGCGTAAGCCGGTCTGAAGACTTTTAGAAAACGGTAGAAGATTCTGGAAGGAAAAGACAAGGACGTATATATTTTAGAAAGGGATAGACGATGAAAGAATATTCTAGAATAGAAAGTTCGGGAAGGAAAAGACAGAGATAGTTAGATGTTTAGTAAGGGACAGATAGTAAATAAAAGAATAATGAAATTATAGGTTCTAGAAGATTCTTCCGGGTATATAAGCAGCGTAAGGCGCGTCTACTGGGCAGTTTAGAGTTGAGTTCAGTTCAAGACAGCGAAGCGATAAGTGCGATACGGAAGAGTTGGAAGAGAAGTTTAATAGAAGACAGTGACAAGTTAAGTGGTGAATTTAGTGGCAAGTTTAGTGGACAGTTAAGGAGGTTTGTAGCGTAGTTCGAAAGAAGAACCAGAAGCGAGCTACACGCGGTAATATTGGAGGTCAGCACTGCAGTAGCAGGAGGTGGTCTACGTAATATCGGCGACAGTATTGTGAGTGAGACAACTTATCGTCGGGACAGTGCATCGTTAGTCGTGCGTATAGGGGCAACCCTGCGGAGAGGTATTACGCGCGGCTGTGTAAGTCAATAAAAGCTTTTAGTTAAAAACTGGTGTGTTCTTCCAATTTTAAGTGCGTACCCCCACGCGCACGTAACAATATAGTATATATTACTTTCACATTATTATTTCGTTGTAAAAAATCTTTTCACGTTGGTATTGTATTTCATATATAACATTTAAAAGTATGTTAATGATTGTACCATTATTCATCTAAAGGTTAATATGAAGGGGGAAGTTTGAAAATGATAAAATTTTATTTGGCTAAAACATAGTTAAAATATCATTTATGGCTGACCTTTCCTCATTCGATAAAAGTTATTCATCGATTTAATTACAACCTAATTGAATGTAAAATAACAAATTATGTGTTTTATTTACATAAATAACAACAATAAAGCTAACTATTAATTTAACAATATACAAAAAAATAGTCGATACACATAAATAAAATTTGAGTCTCTTTGTAATGACAAACAGGTTTTTACTTAATACCTACATATGAAAGTATATACGTTATTCATTAAAAAAAAATCTTTTTATACAATATTTGTCTGGCTCAGATAGTTCATGTTATAAATTGTAACTTAGACTACCTTTTTTAGAGTTCCGCGGAAAAAATCTACGCGGACGAAGTTGCAGGCACAGATAGCAATAGAATAAAATTTGAAATTGTAATGAGCGTTTGTAACGTTTTCACGCTTTGACTAATCGACACATCGTCATGAAATTTTGCATACACGTTGTCAGACGTATAGAAACCATTCATCCAGAAAAAGTAGGTACTATTCCCGAGGGATAGATACACGTTGTCAGAGGTATAGGTGTATAGAAACCTTTCATCCAGAAAAAGTACAAGTAGGTACTCTTCCCGAGGGATAAATGAACCGAAAAGAAGCGCTCTAATTATTTTTTATTGGCACCACTGCTGCAAATGCAATTCGTAATGGCCGGCTCCTGTATCTTACCAACCGTTCATTTACCTTAGTATCAGTTAAATTTCAACATAAGCTCCATACAAATAATATCAAAATTCAACTGATAGTAGAGGAAGAGAATGAATAGTAAGATATGGCAACGGGTGTCAGTGCAAATGTTGCTCTCTTTGTCATGGTCATTTCCACCTTCGGTAGATGGCGCTACGGGTATTTTGAATAAGAAACTGAATTTGACATTCAAGGCAGAGAGAGTAGAATTCCCTACAACCGGTCCTCCATTCTGTCTATATAATTTACACTAAGCCTAGCGACACATCTGCGGCACGTTCCTCGCAGAGAATTCGTTGGCGTGAGAATCAATTTCCATTAAGTCTACTTGACACATTTGGAGAACGTTCCTCGTGGAGAGTTCGACGACAGGAGCATCGGCGCTAATATGTACGCGGCGAAAACCGGTGGAATGCGGTTATGTATCATTAATATTAGGTTGGGGAAAAAGTTTCTTCGCATATTATATAAAAATTCAAAAGGTTTTTTATAAAGTTTATTTATATTTGACTAAAGTATGTGGGTGGTATTTTGTTGCATAACTTTTTGCCATCTTGTAGGAATCCCATTGCTATTAAAATTTTGGGGCTCCTGATCAAAAAACTGCGACAAGTGGTTTTGGCAATCCTCTCGTGATGTTAATCTGACACTGCCTAAGGAATTCTGCAGAGACCGAAACAGGTGAAAATCTGAAGGTGCAAGGTCAGGACTATACAGCGGATGCATTAACACCTCCCAGCCAAACTCTGGTAATTTTTGCTGAGTGGCTAAAGATGTGTGAGGTCTAGCGTTATCATAGTGAAAAACCATACCCCTTCTGTTGATTAATTCCGGCCGCTTTCTCTCAATTTTTTGCTTTAATCTCATCAGTTGTTCGCAGTACAGTTCAGAATCGATGGTCCTACCTGGCGGTAACAGCTCATAATGAATAATTCCCTTCCAATCCCACCATACACACAGCATCACCTTGTTGCGAGTTAACTCGGGTTTCGCCACAGTCTGTGAAGCCTGGCCGGCCTTTGACCACGATCTTTTTCGCACGTTCTTGTCGTACGTGATTCACTTTTCATCACCAGTTATCAGCTTCTTTAAAAATGGTTCGGTTTCATTACGTCGTAATAAAGAATCACAAATGAGTACACGGTTCATTAGGTTTCTTTCAGTGAGCTCATGAGGCACCCAAATATCGAGCTTTTTTTTGTACCCAGCTTTTTTCAAATGCACCAAAACCGTTTTGTGGTCAATTCCCAGTTCTCCAGCTACATGGTAACTACTAATATGCCGATCTTGCTTCTGTTTTTCAAAAATGGCATCAATTTTGTCCGTAACAGGGCGACCAGAGCGACGTGCATCTTTGATATCAAAATTTCCGAATTGAAAACGCTTAAACCAAATTTGCGCTACTCTCACAGATACTGCATTAGGTCCATAAACATCACAATTTTTTTTCGCGGCTTGTGTTTAATTTTTACCTTTTTGTAGTAAAATTTTAAAATGTATCGAATTTCTTCATTAGATTCACTTATTTTAACAATAAGAAAAACAAATGAAAATCACACATTTTCCTACTTTGAATTTGGAATTGTCTTATTCTTTAAAATTAAAACTTTTTAATGATACCAAAACCAGCCAGATATAATTGGTATAGCCAAAGAGATCTTATTACAAGTTCATACATACTATATGTGAAAAGACTTTTTCCCCAACCTATTATGATAATGTAAGGAAAAGTTATTTATTAATAAAATCTTTTATTGCTTATAAAATATATTTTATTCTTAGTTACAATGTGTATGTATGTACATTAGAATTTTGTGTTTGTGCATTATTAGTATCATTATTTAATTACCGAAATACAGCTAGCGCTGTGGGTTAGAGTGAGAGAGGAGGAGCCGGCCTACCGCTACCGTATGCATGAGAGAAAGGGAATCCAGACAAATTGGCGCCGTAACGCGTTTCGTAATGAAGCGGTATACCCTCCCAAAAGAAGTAGTCACTTCAAAAGAATTTAATTAAATGTTAGAAATCAAAATTATAAAGGTCAATCAGTCAGTCGAAGCATTTTATTTACACATTATTATTCTATGCATCAATATGCAACATCAACATATTCTTTAATTATTATTGTATTATTTATTAATGGAAATAATAAAAAAAATTAAACAATAGATAACAAAATTAACATTCAATATTTTAAATTATTGTATTGCCCTTTGCACGTAATTGTATTAGAATTACGTTATCATTTGTTTTGTGTGTTAATATTGCCAATATTACAATAATTCACATACTTTTGTTACATCTGTGTATTTATAGACTTTATTATTTAAGTCAGTAGGTGGTAACATATTTTCTTCTTAGTAATTGTGAATGGAGATGGGGATTTTTGGGTTATAATATAACAAGCCTTATATTTTTTAACATAAAAATCGCTTTTCTTTCAACTTTTCCCAATTATTTGGAAGCGACACAATATGTTTTTTCTTTCCATACCCTCTTACACCACAAATCATCATACTGTTACAACCTAGGCGCCGACAAACACAAATTCCACGTACAGATCTGTAGAAGCACATTTTATTACCTGTCGGCATTTGAACTAGTTTCGTTTTATGGTCGTCTTCTTTTGTTCATTTATTTATTGGCATACGTTTCTAATTATTGTGGAGAATAGCTAATTGTCTTATTGTACTCACTTATTATCATCATTAGCCAGTTGTTGCGGATCCTTTTGCATTTTTGAAGTATAAAACGACGATGAGCTTCGTCAACGATATGGGCGTGACGTGTGTACATTCGGGAATCTAATAATGATGGATTTTGCGCGTTTTATTGAATTACGACCATCTGCATTAGGTTATGTTCGGTTACATTTGTACCTGTGTTATACGTGTTTCTATAGTTCTAATAAACTCTATAGTAATTCTAACGGCATATTAATTCGAGTCCCGCTAAACTCGTAACAATATCATCCTTCACACTGTGATATGTGGTGTGACAGAAGATGTATGTCAGTATAGAGGAGTGTGGAAGGAAAGGACATATTGTGCAAATTAATTGGGATATGGTGAAAGAAAAGAGAAAAAAAGAGAGCGTCATCTAATATAGATTGATCTTTGACATCGCTTTCAGCATGATAGGCCACGGCCTTACCCGTTACATTTTGACAGAGTATCAAGTTTCGTTAGATTATTTTTGTAGAACACGGAACACAGTCTTAATTCTACGTTTTCCTTCCAAATCAATTAATTATAATCTAATATAAAAACGAAAGAATACCCGTACGAGTCTTTTATTGTAAAAATATTCCGTTTTTGTACCGCAAAAAACGCTGGACGTAGTTATGCAGGCTGATAATAAACCACGAGATCGCAAATGAGATAATTAAAACGTAACCTACATAAACAAAAGAACTTAGCATAAACGCTTTTTCAACATATGTTGAATATATTTATATATTTGACTTAAGTTGAATCTTTATTGCTGAATAATTATGAATTTATATTTAACGTGGAAATGCTTTATCAACACGGCTAACTCCACTGGGGGCGATAAAGCTTCGATAGACGATTGTTACACGATGCCCACTAACAGTAGTAATGAGAACCATAGGGTATATTAATATCACATAGACAATCGTCATAGATAATGATATTTTTAGTCGATTTATCAGATAATCCGATTTATTATGAAATTACTATTTCTATCGGTTAGTTAATTTTATAAGTCCACTAAATTATCTTGTGGATAATTTAGTGCATCAGTAACTAATTATTATAATTGTTTTTATGATCCTGGCAACACTATGATGTAATTGTCATTTTTAGCAATGATGCAATGTTATTGTTTTGTAGGGTAGCATTTTCGTATATAAGGCGGAGTGGTGTGTGGACGGTGTTCATTGCTTACTGTGCAGTGTGAATAGTCACATCAGAGGGTAAACAATAAAGGCGAAAACCTGCCGAAATAGTTAATATGGGTTGGGTTCACATATATGTCCCCGGATTTTTACTGGATATTTTAATGGTTAATGTTTAGGAATATATTTAAGACTTATTTATAACAACTGAAATTGGTTTTGAGTAGAAAAAATACGTATTTAATTAATTATTGAAGTTTAAAATTCACGACAATGATCTGGTAATTTTGACAATAATGAAGTGTGTATTCACTTTAGAAATATACTCACGTATGGTATGACACTACTAAAACTGTTTTTAAACATCAAATAATCCCTTAAACTGATTTTAAGTCTAAAAATATATGTTTTAACTTTAAGTAACTATAAAAAATACTAAATGAAATGCATTTGCGTATTTTTTTGTTTGTGGTTCGTTAACTCTTATATTTTATTTTATGGCTTGGCAGCTAAGCCTTTAAGCCTCTTCGTTTACAATATCATTTCTTCATTTTCTTAAGCCTATGTGTAGCACAGCTGAACTGTAGGTAATCAGCTAGTGCCATTCAACGGAGTTCTTGTGACAACTAAAAAAGTCACATTTGACTATACAATTCACATTTGGGAAACGAAAATACAACAAAGGTAAATAATTCAGATTTTGTTATTAAACTTCTTTCTTTTTTGTAAATTTTGTAGTTTTATTGCGTAATTTTATTTTTTTACAGGAAGACATATTGAGGGGCACTGGGTGTTAGGACTAATTGAAGATGGATCAGAGGATCTTCAATTGGAATTGTGTCCTGACCACATAATATCTTCTGATGTTATTATCCCACTTATTATAAAACATGTAGAAAAGTGATCAGTGATACACACTGACTGTTGGAAAGCTTGTGATTGTTTGTCTGATTACGGATATGAACACCATAAAGTTAATCATTCTGACCCGGACAATCCATTCGTAGCCCAAGATGGAACTCATACGCAAAGAATAGAGTCGCAGTGGAGGGCCACGAAAAGATTTTTTAGAGCTAAAAATTATAATTCTGAAAGTTTTGCTGATTTATTAGTTGAGTATTTGTGGCGACGAAATGTCACAAAATAGAAAAAAGATGGCTTTTTAGAAGTTTTGAGAGCCATAGAGTATATATATTCAGTAGAATAACATTACATTTAGTCATATGCACAGTTTTTTTTGAGGTTCTTAATTTTGTCATGTTATCTTCTTCTTTGTTCAATAATGGCTTGGCACGGTTTGTGCATTCAGCCAGAGTCATGTGTAAATGGCTTTGCAATTTAGTTTTATAAAACGAGGGAAACATAACGCGAGAAAATAGAAAATTTTATCGAAAATGTAGAAAAAAAGTGTCAAAATAATTACTAAATATGTACAAACTAATAAAATTAAAGTTTAATTTGATTATTTACAATAAATGAATTTAATACACTATATACATCAAATTTACAATCCTTAAGTAATAAAGACATAGAAGTAGGAAGAGGAACGGAAAGAGAAATTAAAGAGTCGTAAAGAGAAGTGTGATCATAGATAGGACAGGACAAAAAAACATGGTTCAGGTCACAATAATCTTCACCGCATTCGCAAGCTGGACTGGAGACAATTCCAAGCCTATGTAAATGCACCGGAATACAGAGATGTCCAAGGCGCATGCGAATCAAAATGCAAGTAGCAGTTTTACCAAACGAGAGTTTAGCGAACCAGGGCTTCTTGGGAACCAACGACTGCAAACCGTACAGTAAACGACCCTTGATCCGACCACTCTCGCTCCAGCACATGTTCCATGAATCATGGAGGTATGTGCTAGGCAAAGAAGCAAGATCATGGCCAAAATTCCTGTACGGATAAATATCTCCATCCATAGTAGCATCGTTCGCCAAACTATCAGCTCTGACATTTCCACTTATACCGCAGTGACTAGGTATCCAGCAAAAGGTTACTAAATAATTATTAATTTGGCAATGTAACAGCTTTCTCTTACATTCAAATATGACATGAAAATATGGGTTTGATTTTAATGAAAATTTTGCCAAGGCCTGTAAGGAGCTTAGAGCATCAGAGAATATAACAGTTCTGCTTAATTTGAAAGTAATTACATACTCAATGGCTCTTAAAAGACCAAAACATTCTCCAGTAAAGACGGATGTTTCAGGAGGAAATTTAATTTTTTGAACTATATTAAACTGTTTATGGAACACACCGACACCAACACATCCCATAGAATGCTTTGATGCATCGGTATAAATATGATGCCAGTTTTGCCATTTATTGTTAACTATAGAATTAAAAGTGTTGTTGGCATTGGAGTCAGACTTTTTAATGTCAAGTGAAAAGCAAATATCGGGGGTAAGAAGCAAAGATTCGTATGAACCACTAAATAAAGGAAGTAAATGAAATGAGTGTGTAGGTGCTTGTATAGTCTCAAACTTCTGATAGCTTTGAACTAAACATGGTGAAGGTTTACGAGACCAATACTTAGAGGAAGATATTTTATGGGAAAGAAGTTGAAGTTTAGAAACAAGGGGATGGTTAGAAAACTGTATGATTTGAAAGACGAATCTGTCAGAAAGATACTGCCGTCTTAAATGCAAAGGGGGATCGCAGCATTCAATTTGAAGGGCATTGATGGGACTAGACTTCATAGCTCCGGAAATAATTCTTAGAGCTCGTGATTGTACTAGATCTAATTTCTTAAATCCAGCCACACTACCCGGATCCAAGAAATATGTACCAAAATCCAAGACACTTCTAATAACGGCATTGTAAACCCATCTCATTGTAGTCGGGTGCGCACCCCACCAGACACCACGTAGACATCGAAGTATGTTCAAATTCCGTTCACATTTTGCAGCTACGTAATCGCAATGAGGGAGGCCCGTCAACTTAGTATCAAGTATAGTTCCTAAAAACTTTACTTGATTTTTAGTTGGTATGGGTATATTGTTGTAATTTATACTTACAGGAGGGTGAGCGCGAGATCTAGTAAATACAATGACTGTGTTTTTGGAAGGTGACAGATCTAACCCGTTATCATCCATCCATACTTTAAGTGAGATCAGTGAAGATGAAAGGAGTAGTCCAGCAGTGGTAATACTATTATCTATAGCATAAAGTACCAAGTCATCCGCATATTGTAGAATACTGACAGTATTATCCAGTGATCCCTCTAGGTCATATGTATAGATGTTATATAGCAAGGGGCTCAAAACAGATCCTTGTGGCAAACCTTTCCAAACCAGTCTACTCGGTGTATATGGGTCTCCTACATCTAAAGTAATTTTCCTCTCAGAAAGTAAATGTACAACAAAGTTTGTTAAAAGGTATGGGACATTTAAGTTATCTAACTTTCGTTTGAGGACAGGAATTAAGACATTATCATATGCAGAATTAATGTCTAAGAAAGTGGCAGCTACAGATTTGTTTTCTGAAAAAGCGTTGCGAATATCAGTTACAAGGATTCCTAAATTATCAGCAACACTTTTGCCTTTCCTAAAACCGAATTGAGTCTGGGAGAGAAATCCTTTATTTTCCATATACCACTCAAGACGATTTTTCACCAAATGTTCAGCAATTTTAGTAATAACAGACGATAAAACGATTGGGCGATATGATTGAGCGTCAGAAGGTGTTTTATTTGGTTTTAAAAATGGCAACACTATTTGACTTTTCCACGATGCGGGAATGTCACATGTCGTGACGACTTTGTTTATAACATTTAGAAAATAATTTAGACCGTTTTCACCTAGATGAGATAAAAATGAATATGGAATCCCATCTTCGCCAGGGGCGCTATCCTTAACATGAGCGAGGACTCCTTTCAACTCAACTAATGTAAAAGGCTGGTTTAAAGTGGAAGAAGGATTGACAGAAGTAGATACTGAAGGACAAATTAAATCATGCTGTGGGGCAGAAGCGGGGGCCAAACGGTCAAGGAATTGATCAGCTAATACAACAGGAAGGAGTGCTGTGTTCGAATGGTTAGTTGCTGATCGAAATCTTTTGATATTACGCCAAATAACAGTTGAATGAGTTTCAGGTGTCGAAGAACTACAGAATGCTCTCCAACCCTCAAATTTCATCTTTTTAAATAACTTCCTTGTCTCCTTCTGTATATCCAACAAGGAGTCGTAATTCTCTGAAGACATATTACTTCTGTAATTCTTCTCAGCTGTTTTCCGTTTTTTAATAGCACTAGTGCATTCTTCATCCCACCATGGTGGGGATTGCAATTTATTACTATTTGGTGTTTTCTTGGAAAAAACATTATCAGCCGCTTGCAGTAAAATGCATTTAAAAGAATCTGAATTTATATCTGAGCATTGTGCAAGGTTTTCTTCTACTGATAATTTGTATTGCTCCCACTTAGAATCAACTAATTTGTATTTTAATCGAGGATATTTTATGATAGGATTTCTTTTATTTTTGCAGGGCAAGGAAATAAGTATTGGATAATGGTCACTATTAAAAGTAGAACTTAAAGTAGACCAAGACAAAGATGAAGCCAAATCTGAAGTACATATAGACAAATCAACAGCACTGATTGCTTCGTCAGGTTTAGTGAGACGAGTAGGAGTGCCTGAATTTAAAACACATAAATCATATAAGTCCAAAATGTCTAACAGTTCATCCCCAGAACTGTTAGACATTGAACTGCCCCAAGATCTATGATGAGAGTTGAAATCACCGAGAATCAAGAAAGGTTTAGGAAGAAGAGAAATCAAATTTTTTATTTCATTGAAAATTTGTGAAGAAGGATGAGGGATATATATAGAAACATAGCATATATTATTCACAATAGCAGCGATAATAGAAAAAGTATCACTGTGTGGGGGAAGAGGAAAAGGAGATATAAAATAAGTATTCCTGATGAGTAGGCACACACCACCATACCCATCAGCCCTGTCATTCCTAAAACAAGAATAACCAGGGATTTTAAAGGTGTAATTTGGCTTAAGCCAAGTTTCAGATAGTGAAAGAATAAAGGGATTAAATTTATTTATAATGTAAATTAATTCATGTTTTTTATTTATTGCACTTCTGCAATTCCACTGGACTATTTGGTCCATGTTGTCCATTTTTATTGACATTTGTTGAATAAGTATTAATTAATGTAGCTGCGTTGTTCGGTATGCCTAAGTTGGATTGAGATAACAAGTTTATTAAGGACAAAATAATGTCTGCAAGTGTTTGATTGGAGTCATTGGAAAGAGATGGTAAAGCACAACCATTGGAGGGGGCAGGCATATTATAATTTTTTGTTAAGGCACCATGGGCCTCATGGTCATAGCCTTTATTTTGTTTAGGAGGTGATCGAGGTTTGACAAAAACTGTTTTTTTATATGAAACAGTTCTTTGGGGTGGTGAGCCAGGAACAATTGTAATTTCATTTTGGGCAGATTTGCTTGGTAAAGAACATAAAACATCGGCATATGGTTTCGTGACTGTGGGATGTAATTTGGAAGCCTCCATATATGATATGCTATTTTCAGCCATAGTAATTTTAATTTGTTTTTGTCTCGAATATTCTGGGCAATTTTTGCTAGAAGCAAAATGCAGCCCAGAACATAAGCAACAAGATCTGCGATCCTCCTCAACATTGCAACTGTCACCAGTGTGGCCCTGACCACACTTGTAACATTTTGGTCTTGAACGGCACTGTGTTTTGGTGTGCCCAAAACGACAGCAGTTGTAGCATTGTATAGTGGGGTAGGTATATAATTCTACTGGTAACGAATTAAAACACATAAATACACGCTTGGGTAAAACTTGACCATCAAAAGTGAGTACTACAGTTTGTGATGGTTTCCATGTAGGGGAACCCTCAATAATCACTTTGTAGTTTAGGCGCCTAATTTTAATTACGTCACCACAGCCAATTGGTACATTTGTGTTTTCTTTTATTTCATCAGGAGACCAGTCAGCAGGGACTCCTCTAACTAATCCCATTCTAGTAACATTAAATGTAGGTATAAACGCTTTGAGATTATTATTAGTTAAGATATTTGAAGAGACAAAGCTGTTAGCATCAACAAAATTTTGGAAAGATAGAGACATTTTGTTTCTCCCTATTCTTTTCAGACTGCCATTAACTATGTTTTTAAAAGTATTTTTCTTTAAAAATCTTCCAAAGACGATGGGGTTTAAAGAAGTCCCATCATCAGCAGATGTCTGTATTTTTTGTACGTGCACAATAAAAGGCCCATGATCGTTTGATTCGTATTGACATCTGCCGATTTGTGTGGGAGGCTGAGGAATAGCAGTATCAGTGCATTCAGTTGTTGGTAAAACTGGAGAGACTACGACCAAATCATTATTATGGCAGTGGCAATCGGAGTCCTTAGCAGGATTTGCCTCTGAACTATGCTTTTTCTTTCTTTTGTTGCAGTGTTTGCATATTTTATGAAGTCGACTACGCTTTATTGTTCTTTTCTGCACAGAACCGTCCGTATCCATTCCAGACTCACGCTTTAGTGTTCTTTTCGACAAAGAACAGTCTGTATCCATGCCAGACTCATTAGACATTATTGTGACATAAGAACTCGCGGGGGGCACTGAGCCCCCCGGGTCCGGTGGTTCGTTCATATACAATTGGAAAAAAAAACTTACCCTAAAAGAGAACTAGACTAGAAATTAATGAATAGAAATATATAAAAATACAAATATTTACAAAGGATAACTATTCTGACCGCTTATGAATTAATTTGTAAAACTAAAATATTGAAAAACTGCGCCCGCCAACTTCGAAGGTTTCCCGCGCTTTTCCATGTTATCTTAATGTTTTAGTTTTTTTTAAGATTCTTAATTTGGTCATATTGTCTATTGTTTTGGGGTCGGAATGATTCAATTTATGGTGGATATACCCATAATCAGGCAAATAGTTGAACTCTTGCCAACAGTCTGTTAGAAAGCAATGTGTTTAAGTGACAACACTATTTTGTGTGTGGTAACAATCGCTCCCTCTCTAATATGTATAATAATAACTTATTACTCAATCTGAATAAAACGAAATGTGTTATGTTTGTTATGCCCAATGTAAAAAATATGATGTTCATATCTCTCTTAATGTCACTAGACTTACCTAGTAAATTCAACTGTATTCTTAGACATTAACCTTGATTAAAGGCTCCTTATAACTATAGTAATACTTTTGTTTACTTTTATTGTCTCTGTCTTATTGAATATGCACTGCACTTTATATGATTTTATAGTGGTATAAGTCGTAGTAGCGTAATGGTTAGCGCACGCACCCCTAATTCGAAGGGCGCGGGTTCGATCCTGACCGGAACGCATGCACCTCTTAGTCAGTTTTCTGATCTAATGTGCATATTGTTACAATTACCACGTGCTAAAAACGGTGAAGGAAAACATCGTGATGCAACCTGCACATCGAGATAACCGATGTGTCAAACCTGCCAAGCCGCCTTGGACAAGCGTAGCGGGTATAGTGTCCGTTGCCCTATAATGGGAGGCCCGAGCCCAGCAGTGGGACATTTATAGGCTGACATTATTATTATTACATTATTATATGATTTTATATTCTTTAATTATTATTAAACATTTTCAGTGTGCATAATATTGGTTTTACTCTGCTCCCTAACCTATCAGAATCAAGAAACACAGAACCATTTACTATTTATCTTATATACACACGAACAGTCGGTTAGGTTAGGTTTTGTGTAACCTACATAAACGACCAAAACTACTTCAACTACTAAAACTACCACATATACTACCCAAATCTAACACAGCTACCAAAACTACCACATATACCAAAACTACCAACCGAATTTACCACAACTACCAAAACTACCGCAACTACCAAAACTACCAAAATTACAAATACTACCAAAACATCCTCTGTCCACCCTCGGTATAAAATTAACATATATATTGAATTTCAGCCAGATCAATCCATTAGTTCTTCCGTAAAAGCATAATATAATAAAAGTTAATATGTATACATTTAAAAATATTTTCGGAGCTTAAAGGCCTAGTTACTAACCATAAACTTTAAAAAAAACATTAATTTTGTCTATGATTTTCATGATTCCTCTTTTTCAAGTTACGTGTGTTGCTTTGTTGTGTTTTATTTTATTTTTGACAATTTTATGCTGTGTTTTCGGACCATTGTGAATCCTTTTATGTTAAATATTCGATTTTCATTGGATTTTGCAAGTTTGGACCTATGATATAAGTGAAATATTAGTGAAAAATAGAAGTGAGGTTAGATTGACAAAAACATTAATAACTCAGTAACTATATATTTCCGCCCCATAGGAGTTGCAGAAGGGGTAAGTTTTCCTCCCCCCCTCCTCCTTCCCCCCATTACTTATGATTCCGCGGACATATATGTAAACCACACCCGTTAATATTTGGTACTTTCTTACCCAAATCTCTGCAAGGTCGTTACGCGATGCAATGTGATGTGGCGACATTAGTTCCAACATACGAACAAGCACGTAAGCGCGAAACAAATATTAATTAATCTGTAGCATGTAAAACCCCGCGAGTTTTAGGACAGCGCGCGCACAACTTTCGAGCCGATTCAATTGGCGCGTAACAGGTCGTCACATTTCGGCCACAGTCCGACTTCCGTCTTCAACGCGGGCACATGACCTCCGTGCTGGTGTACAAACGACAGTTTTCGCGCTTGCTGTTTGCCTTCACCAAAAATACTTCTGAACTGTATTATAAAACATGAGTGTGTGTGATTAAAAGTGTATGACGCAAGTTCTGTTTCATTAACACGTACACCGCTCAACGGCCGCAACCAACCGTCCATCATCTCATCACACATACCCTCAGTACATTTCAGTACCCTAACTACAATAGTAGTACACCCTTCTGCGCCTTGTCTTGCGAGTTGCAAGTCCGGTGTACGTGCGGCGCAGCGCTTCCTCCAGGGTCTTCTTCCTGGGTTTGTGATGAGGAGGTTGGGGCTTCGAGGTATACCTCTTTACCCCGGCTGCAACTCAGTGGGCAACTACCCACCGGTAACTGGGTTTGGAGCTGCTGGAGTCTTCTTCGCATGGCGATGGCTTCTCAGCAGCTCTCGTTGGCCAATCTGCGGCGTTCGGTGGCCTTCGCGGGCGTTCCGCTGGCTACTTCCGCGGCTTAGTTGGCCATTCATTGGCGTTCGGTGGCCATCTCGGGCTTTAGGTGGCCATCTGTGGTTTCAGGTGGCCTGTCAGCAGCTTGGCGCAGCGCTGAAGTGCTGGGTGTGACATTTATTTAGTTATTTATTATTAAAACGTGTCCTACAGTATTTCCATAAATTTAAAGCCTAGCAATACATAATAGTACATCTAAACCAAAAATGGTTACTTATTATCTAGAAAAAGAACTAACTACACACACTACACCAGTGTTAATTATTCAATGTATCTAATACTTGTGAAACTTCTAACGGGGAAACTAAAAGAAAATGTTGGCCTTACTTATATTCGTTTCTTAAATTTAAAAAAACTGCTCAGCAACTGATTAATGAAAATCACACCCATAAACTCCTCTTTAGTCGAATATTTTGGGTACAACCTACGTTAATCATTCAAATTTCGTTTATCTGTGCTCCTCATAGGTACACAACAGGTAATACACGTTTATAAGTGAAAAAAGATATATTCATTGATTAGGGACTGATTCTGATTCTCTTACTTAAGAGATGCCTGATCGTTTCTTAACGAGATTATTATAAGTAAGGCCGTAAATGATTAAATATAACATGCCTTTTAAAGCTTATTAAAAACATAGGTAAGAAAGAAAGAAAAGGTGTATAATATATTCGTATATATAATAAATTAAATAAAAAAATGTCATATAGGGTTTGAACCGTTTAAGTGGTAGCTCGCTAATATTAATAGGTAATTTATTAAATATTCTTATCGCCATACAATATGCGTTTTTCTTAAATACTGAAAATTTAATTGATGGGAAACATAGTTTCCTTTTATGTCTGATTCTACTACCTGATGATACCTGACACCTTAACAAAGGATGACTTAAATATTATAAGGGATCCGCTGCAGTTTTCATGTCCGTAGGGCCATGTTTTACGCAGACCGACTAATTATGTGGGGAACAAATGTTTAGAGATGCCGCCTCCGCCAGGTCCCGGTCGAAGGGGATGGCCCAAGAAATGTTGGCTTGACGTTGTGAAGGTTGACATGCGTGCCAAAGGTCTCAAAATGGGGGATGCTGAAGACCGCGCGAAGTGGAGTAGAAAAAGTAGAAACGAGACCGGGATTTAAAGCTCGGATGTTGATGATGATGATGACTTGAACGCCTTCAAAATGTTTGTATCCGGTTCATATTTGGGTTACGTAAATATGACCATATCTCTGAATTTCGTAATAAGCTTAAATGGATGCCTATTCGCCTTCGCCGGAATGTTCACTAACTCTCACTTCCGCACAATATCCTTTTCAATCCCTGTACTTAAAGGAACTTTTTAGTTTCCTGTATCAAACTCATTCCTGTAATTTGCGCTCAAATAAAAATCTTCTACTGACATTACCTAAACACACTTAGTCCTTTGTAGGAAACTTTTGCCGTACAGGCTGTTCACCTGTGGAACTCCCTCCCCTTGAAAATCAGACAAGTGCATGTACCATTTGTACATTCAAACACTTGATCACTGAGCATTATTTGTCCATGCAATAAAATTTGCTGCAGTATATGGTATTCTATTATTGTTTCGCATGAAGTATATGTAATTTATATTATTATAATTTATTTAATTATTTAAATTAGTTTATTATTGTGTTTTTATTTTAATTATTACAACGCCCAGGGCGTTGATTTTACCGATGCATGGACTCTGTCTTAGAAACGTAGTAGTTCACTACGCTTCTAAGACTGGCTTTCTGTCCCAAAATCGGCTTCCTTCGTGAATCCGAGGCCATGTCTTTCTATCGATGGTCTAAGATTATAAATAAGTAGATTAGATTTACTGCGCTTTGTGTATATTTTTTAGATTGTTGAGACGCGTGAGGTTTAACCACAGAGCTACTATAACTATTTATCCTTACCATGGCATTTCTTACATATATACTTGGTCATTCGCAATACAAGTAGGTCATTAGGTTACATAGAGAAATGTCTACGAATAATTTACACTAAGTGGTATTTGCTTACTACGCAATGTACTTACGCTGAGAGAGATAATCCTTTAAACCAAACTGTGCTTTATTTGTAACACCCCAAAGGTCATTTTCACCTAAAACATCTATTATAAATGTGATACTGATAAATGCAAAACACATAAAATTGATACTTTTCTCTTATGAATTTGCCACACCTGCGTCGCAATGCTTTACCTGACGCACTAATAAAGACATTACGCAGATGTACTTAAAATATTAACGCGTTTTTGAGATGTGTCATTTAATGGCCTTAATCGATAACGTTTGAATTCAAATTTCAAATTAAAATTCAAAATAATTTTACGAAGTGAATATGATTAAGTAATTAAGACATGATTCACCGATATAAATTGATCAAAGCCATAACCTGGCCAATAATTATACTAATAAATGTTTTGCATAATATCACTCATTTGAAATACCTAAAAATAAGTATATTAAGTTTTTTATTCAACTTGACTATATCATCCGTGCAGGAACGGAAAGTATATGACGTACGTACGACGAAGTAGGCGACAAAACAACCCACAGCCAGGTGATAGGGTATTTGCCCGCCTGGATGGCTACCACCCTTGGTCTAGACTTCTAGAGGATGCCGCCATAACAACCTTGAGTTGTGTTCCAGTATTAGTGGCCAGGTTTCAATTTCCATTTAGAGAGCTGCAGCACATTGGTAGTAACTTTGGTGTTACAAATGTCCATAGTCAATGGTGGCCGCTTTCCATCTGGTGGGCCGTCTGCCTGTCTGCAGAACTTATGAAAAAAAAAACAAACGTTTGCATCTCGGGACACCCGACAGAAGTGATAACTTAAACTAATCTAAGTTGAACTACTTAATATTGAAATTGTTTAACTTGAGAAAAGCTTAGGTTATTACTTAAATTTTATGTATATTAATATCATAATGGTTATTTATTAATAAAAAAATTTTTTGTTAAATTTATTTATATTATTGTTATTTTAACAACTTAGGTCATTAACGACCACGATTATACAGTAATTATACACATTATGTTATCGTCCTACTGTCTAAATAAGGAAGGATGGATGGAAAAACTAAAATTTAGTTTAAATTAGTTTATAGACGTCTACCATTTTTAGAAATTTTAAGATTTACATTCATCCCTCGTTAAGACAGTTAAATTATTAGGCACATTTCATAATATTTTTATAAAATCTTTTATTGATTATAAAATATATTTTATTCTTAGTTACAATTCTTGAATATGTACATTAGAATTTTGTGTATGTACATTATTAGTATCATTTTTAATCTCTATGGTTGCTATGGATTAGAGTGAGAGAGGAGGAGCCTGCCTACCGCTGCCGTATGCGTAAGAGAAAAGGAAGCCAGTCAGACTGGCACCGTAACGCATTACGTAACGAAGCGATTTACTCTCCTATAAGAAGTTATCACTTCAAAAAGTGCCATTGGAATGTGTAGAATACCAAAATCAGTCAATCCTACGATTGAAACGATAATGTTCGGCGATTTTAGCGATGTAATGACTTCAGAATGGGGCCTCCGCTGTTTGTTTACGCTTGTGTTTTTGTACGAATTATTCTAAGCTCGGTTTATGTTGTTACGAGTTGCAGGACCCGAATTAAAATGACGTTAGAATTACTATAGAGTTTATTAGAAGTATACAAACACGTATAACACAGGTACAAATACAACTGAATACAACCAGTCCAAACGTAATGCATGATTCAATGACACGCGCAAAGTCCGTCTAAATAGATTACCGAATGTACACAAGTCTTGCTTCGCTTGTGATTATCGCTCGACTGCCTCATCTCCTCATTGGGGCATTGCTTTATACTGTACAAATGCAACATGTCTGCTCGGCCGCATGGACTGAATTTCCTAGAATCATTCCTGGCTAATGACTACAATAAAAGATTATAATACACAATGGGCAGTTTTTCTAATCACAAAAATTAAACACAAAGTGAACAAAAGAAGTACAAATGCCAAAAAGGTTATAAAATGTCTACAGGTATGTTGGTGTGAATTTGTCTTTTGTCCGCGTTCAGGTCGCAACAATATTCTTCTAGAATATCTCTATTTATATTTTCATGTCGTTTTAACGTTACGGCTTTTGTACTCAATTATTCTTTGGCGTAAACTAGTAAATAAGTGTAATGACAGTGAAAGTTTCGCGTGTGTGTTTAAGACATGTTTTCGTATTGGCCTCACGCAAAAATATTAAGATAATGATAAAACTTTTACTTTCAAATTTTCATACATAACTAGTTGATACGATATAAAACAAATGTCGTCGAATATATGAAAGCTTTGTAAAAAAGATAAGAGGCCCTGTGCGAGTTGGACTCGCGCACGGAAGGTTATTTAACTAATATTAATTACTAGGGAAAACCCTAGTGAATTATCCTTTCAAAATTGTCTTGAATAAAACTCCTTGTAATTATAGAATAAACCGCTATGCGTAAATCCGAATCGCACACGGCCGTTATTTTATTTATTTATTTGTAAAAAAATAAAGACTACTTCGCGTAATACTTATAGTTACATACCTGTCGTAAGCTTGCGTAAAGTCTAATTGTGTTTATATGTTGAGAACGTTTACGCTAGTTGATTTTTTTTTAAAGCATTAGTTACATTATTGAAGTTTGTAACGCATAAATTACATAAACATAAACATTTTTACAATTCAAACTCCCGCGCATTACGTGAGGGTTAAAACTATTTAAAAAATTACTTGATCAAAACATTACGTTCCAAAACATAAACTCGCTTTCAATAAAGGTTCACTTCATACCGGTTGGCATTACAGTTTGCCAGTACAATAAAAATTACGATATTTAATTAATTTCTATTACTCACTAAAAATATTTAAAACTACAATAACGTTCTTTATAGAATTATAAATTTACCATTTAAAAACATTAAAATAAATAATATTATTCGACTGTATACGAATAATCTAACATCAAATTTTCATAGAAAATTTACCACTAAACTAAATTATAGAATCTAATTAATTTCTAATATTACCAATCACAAACTTATCCATTACAACGAAAATAAAACTCGAATAATTAAAGTAATTTTTATACGCGTTGAAAGTATTTACCGCAAATAGATTCTCGGAATAATGCGAGAGTAGTGTGGGACACACTTGTTGAGGGAACTCAATATAGAAAAAACAGTTGGTTTTTACGGAAGACCGTCGTGTTTTATATTTAATACGTGACGCCTTTAGAATCGTTTTCTTTCACTACGATCTGTCGGCCAGTAAAGTACTTTCATCTCAAGTTAATCTAAAACACATATTCACTAACTAAGGTACGTAAATCTTTGATTTTCGTCAGTCTATCGCTTCTCTTTTTTATTCGATATACAGTAGAAACTTTTATTGATTACAGCCGTGATAAAAATGGCCAATAAATGGTTTAGCTGACTCATTGCCGTGTCCGTCCCGCCTTGGGGAATATTATTCTCAATCGGGAGGAGCCCGTAATAATTCCAGTAGTTTTTGTTAAAAGAAACCTCGGCGTATTCGAAAAGGTATATATTTACATTTTTTTCTTTATTTGTCACAACGTGGTAAACTTATAACCCTTTAATCGGATGATATCATGTGAATCTTGGATTATTTAGCTTTATACTACTCAGTATCATGGAAACCACATGTGATTTAAGCACGTATATTAAATATTTTGTTTCTAATGAACAAATTAAGGCCTTATTACAATAGCGTAATGTAGTCCCGTTCGCTGAACAATCGGCGTGGTATTTCAAGTATCATCTTAGTGCTATCAGCTTCATCTAAATAATAACCAAATTAATTAAGCCATAATTACTGGTTCATCTTTGTGTAGAATTCACTTTAGGCTTCCGAAGATAACGAATGTCTGTAATTCTTTTTTTAACATGTAGTTTTCTCTCTGAATTCCAGGCGTTCGGGGTTTTTTTTTGTTTCCCTCTTCGTATTTTGTTCTTCTCCGTTATTACCAATGCTGGTACATCAGGGTAATACCTCGAGTTTATATTGGCGGAGCTAGCGCCCTACAACGAGTTTCCGTGGAAGTCCGTCAAACATCATTTTTATACCAGTTAATACTAGTCTACCTTAGAAGAAACCGCAAGTATACCGTTAGGGAGATTCGCTATTTTCTCCAACCCCAAATAGCGTGGCGTCCAATTATTCTAATTAACTTTAATGTAATTATGTCCAAATATTTACCACTTTAAGCAAACCTACCCCCTACAAAAAAAGTCTCATGTAACTGGGTTTATTCAGTTAACAATTAGAGCTGAATACATTATCAATAATTAGCATAGTATTCATAACGGCTGTAGAACGTTTAATATAAACTGGAGATTTAAATTAAAAAGGTATTGTTTTATTTGTGCCACTCCATCAATTTTTTTTTAAAACAAAACAATTATTACGACATAACAAAAGATCGATATATTAAAAACATAACAATGGCGCCCAATTCGTGTGTGTTTAGAGTAATTGCTTAAAGCTCTCGATATTTCGTGTTTTTGAAATACGAGATTATATTTGGACATAAAGAGGTTAATTAAGGTAAATTCAATTAATAAAGTTTTTTTTTCAGGAACTACCGTTATAAATTTAATTAAAATTGTGTATGATTTGTATACGTGTAATTTTAGTAACTGGACATATACAAGGATTACTGAGTTTCAATCATATGATATTTTGAATACTATACTTCAATTTTAAATATTAAATTGTTTGATATTAAAGAAATAATTTAACGTAACTAACTTTTAGAAATTAAAATACAAATCAATTAAATTTTTTGGAATTGATAAAAATATTTTTTGCTTAAATTAAATTTTTTTTAAATACAATTTTATTACTAAGCGGAAATCTTTGTGTTGTACAGTATTACTGATTTCTTTACTTATATTTTACTTATACTTTTACTTAATAATGCACCTTCATTCTTGTAACTTAAATTATTTTTGAACTTTAATCGTTAAACGGTAAACCCAGGTTTCAAACTTTAAATTTTTATCGACATTATCATAACAATCTAAATACTACTTGATTATTTAATATACAATAAAACAAAGCTGTTACAAACTGACTGACTGAAAAATCACCCGTTAAAATAATACTTTACATTTTGTTTACATAACTTTTTTCTTTACAATGGAACGTCCCATTTCATATAATCTTCTTCATAAAGATGAACTAATACATGAAATTTTAATAAGAAATGCTACTCCTTTAAATACAGTAGCAGAATTAAGAAATCAAATTAGACAGTTAGGTAAAGAAATACTAGCGGAGGATATTGTTGAAACTGATTTGGACCAGGACAATGAACTTAAAATAATTAAAACAAAAATGGCCGAAATTGGCGAATATTTTAAAGAAAGTTCACCCAATTTTAAAATTTTTAGTCGCGTCAGAGCGTTATCGCATCACTTATATCATCGGTTATCACGTGTTAAGCCATCATCGGAACCAACATTATTTTCAACTTTAAATTTAGAACTTAATAGTTATTTAAAGAGGTTAGATAAGTTAAATTCATCATTTAAAACTTCTTTCGATTGTGGTGAGGGTGTTTCACAACAACAAATACCTACGGCAAGCATGCCGCATAGTCAAATAGATCTTTCAATACCAAAATTAAACTTACGCTACGACGGCAATTCGTGCGTACATACCTTTCTACAACGCTTAGAAGAACTTTGTGATTCAAGAAATATTTCTGCCACACAATTATTTAATTCAGCTGTAGAATTATTTTGTGACAAAGCTTTATTATGGTACAGAAGTATGAAATATACACTTCTGGACTGGGAAAATTTAAAAAATAACCTAATATCGGAATTCGCTCCAATAGATTATGACGATAAACTATTAATGGAAGTACAAAAGCGTACTCAGGGAATTAATGAGTCATCAACTACTTTTATAACAATAATGTTAAATTACTTTTCTCGATTTACTTATCTTATTCAGGAAGAGGAACAAATTAAAATTATTAGAAAAAACCTAAGACCAGAAATTCAAATGGCGTTATCTTTGTATAATTTTAAAAAAATAGAAGAATTACGCTTAAAATGCAAACTGTTAGATCATACAAGGGATCGAACAGCAAATTTCCTAGAACCACCAAAAATCACTCCACATTTTGTTGCACCTGATTTAGGGTATAAACCATTAATAAATAAACAACCACAAGTAAACTTAGTACAAGGTCAAAACCTAGACCCAAAAACTAATATACAAAATTACAATACTAAAACCTTTTTTCAAAATAATGATAGGAAAAATAAAAACCATTACTCTTATAATTTTTCAAATAAACAACCATCACATAATTTTCATAACAACAATAATTTAAATTATCAAAATAAACATAACAACAACAATTTTAATTATCAAAATAAACCAAACTACACCCCTAATAAGAACTATACAGATAATTACTTTAAAAATACAAATAATAGAGGTTTTCGTCAACAACAATTTAATGGTAATAATTCCAATAACAATAAAAACCAATTACATTGTATTCGTTGCAACCAAAATGGTCATTATTATTTAAATTGCAAGAGAATATTCTGTTACGGTTGTGGTGCTATCAATACTAAGAAACCAGATTGCAATAATTGTAACAAACATAAAAATAACCAAAACAATTCAAAAAACTAAATAGGTTGAATCGTAAAGGACGTACATCTTATTCTTTTCTCAAATTTAGAACAAGTAATAAATTTAATGTAAAACAAAACATCGATAATAATAATAAAAACAATTCTAATTACATAAAAAAAAAATCAAAAAATATATCTACGGTTCAAACCGCTATTTTAGACGAACGTCCATTTTTAAATATTTCAATTTATGACAAAAACTATTACGGTTTATTAGATTCGGGCAGCTCAATTAGTATCTTAGGAGCTAGCACAGGAGATATTTTTATTAGTCAAGGTTTACAAGTACATAAATGTGACAATATTACAACGGTTAAAACTGCAAATAATTCGAGTGCAAAAGTTCATGGATACTTACTTTTACCAGTATTATTAAATAACATAACAAAGGTTATAAAATTTTATATAATACCTAACATTTCAACATCATTCATTCTAGGCGTCGACTTTTGGAAAACTTTTAAAATCGCTCCAGAAATTTTTCATAATTTACCCTTGGTTAGTAAGATAGATATTCCAAATTCTATTTTAGAAATAAAACATCTTCATCAATTTGAACATTTGTCTGAGGAAGAACAAGCCCTAGCAAGAAATATATTAAAAGGTTTTGACGACATTTCTTTTAGCAATTGTGGGTTAGGAAAAACTACTCTAATAACACATAAAATAGACACAGGAGATTCCCAACCAATTAAACAGCGTTACTATCGCGTTTCACCAGAACGTCTCAAGGAGATGAATCGTCAAGTGGACGAGATGCTTGAGATGGGCGTAATCGAACCTAGTACGAGCAGTTGGAATAATCCAACAATACTAGCACCAAAAGCAAATGGTGAATGGCGTTTTTGTTTAGATAGTCGTAAACTCAATTCTGTAACTAAAAAGGATGCTTATCCATTACCCTACATTAGTACTATTTTAGACCAATTAAGAGATGCTCGTTATCTATCATCAATAGATTTAAAATCAAGCTTTTGGCAAATTTCATTAGATCCAGATTCCCGCGAAAAAACCGCATTTACAATCCCAAATAGAGGCCTTTTCCAATATGTAAGAATGTGTTTCGGATTAACAAACGGTCCCGCCACACAACAGAGACTTATAGACAAACTATTCGGAGTAGAACTTGATGGAAAAGTTTTTGCATATCTAGATGACATTATTATAGTTTCATCAACATTTAATGAACATATTACCTTACTTTTAAAAGTTTTAGAACGATTAAAATATGCAGGCTTAACTATAAATTTAGAAAAATGTAACTTTTTTAGGAAAGAATTAAAATATCTAGGATATTTAGTTAATGAAAATGGTTTAAATACTGATCCCGCTAAAATTAAGGCTATAGTAGAATTTCCAACTCCGAAGAACAGAAAAGAAGTGAAAATGTTCCTTGGAACAGCTTCTTACTATAGACGTTTCATAAAAAACTTCAGTACAATAGCGGCACCACTAAACACTTTAACTAGTACTCGGAAAAATGCTCCAAAATTTACATGGACAGAGGAAGCAGAAAAATCATTTAGTGACTTAAAGTCGGCTTTAATCTCAGCTCCGGTATTAATTTGTCCAAACTTTGACAAACCTTTTTCAATTCATTGTGACGCTTCAGGTTATGGGATCGCTGGCACTTTGACACAATTAGATGAAGATGGAAAGGAACATCCAGTGGCTTATGCCAGTAGATCACTTAATAAAGCAGAAAGAAATTTTTCAGCAACCGAGAGAGAAACTCTCGCAGTCGTGTTCGCTTTAGAAAGCTTTAGACCATATGTAGAAGGTTCTAAAACCTTCGACGTAATCACTGATCATTCAAGTTTGAAATGGTTTCTTAGTTTAAATAATCCAACAGGACGATTAGCTCGTTGGGGTATTAGATTGTCAAATTTTAATTTTCAAGTAATTCACCGAAAAGGCAAAGAAAACATAGTCCCGGATGCACTCAGTAGAGCTGTACCAATATGCGAAATTCAAACGCAAAGTGATGATAAATGGTATAACGATTTGTTAGATAAATGTAAACGTTTACCAACATCTTGTCCAAATTATCAAATTAAAAATAACGAATTATATAGATACTCAAAAAGTAAATTTTCTAATAATCCTGACTTTAACTGGAAGAAGGTAATACCAAAAGGCGATCGTTCTAAAATAATAGAACATCATCACGCTGGTTTATCTCCTCATTTTGGTAGTCTTAAAACATATCGTAGTCTAGCATTACGTTATTACTGGCCAAGTCTTTATAAGGACGTAGTTTCATGGATAAAAAACTGTGATACCTGTTCAGCATATAAACATTCACAAAAAGCAACACCAGGTTTGCTTGGCAATCCTAAAATTTGTAATAAACCTTTTGAGACAATAAGTATAGATTTAATCGGACCATTACCAAGGTCACGAGCCGGTTACATGTATTTGTTAGTAGTAGTTTGTTGTTTTTCAAAATATTGTATTATTTTCCCTCTAAGAAGAGCGATTGGTCGTAATATAGCTCAATCTCTTGAACAAGGTGTATTTCTTGTACACGGCATACCGAAAACTGTCATTGCCGACAACGGAAGTCAATTTACGGGTAAAGAAGTACAAAACCTATTTAATACATATCAAATACCAAATATCCACATGACTCCCCGTTATACACCGCAAGTTAATACTGTAGAAAGATATAACAAAACTATAATTACTGCTATTTCTATCCTAGTAAAAGAAGACCATAGGTCTTGGGATATTTCAATTCCAAAAATTCAATTTGCAATGAATACAGCAGTAAATGAAGCTACTCGCTTCACCCCTTTTTATCTTGTACATGGAAGAGAACCAATTATTTGTGGCTCAGATTATAATTGTATAAATAATTCTAATGAACCAATTGATTTAGCTTGTGCGTCACGAGGTGCATACGCTGAAAATTTAGGTATTTTAGAGGATACATTTATTAAGGTTCGTCAAACTTTATTAAAGGCTCATGAAAAAAGTGCCAAATATTATAATAAAAATCGTCGACAGGTAGAATTTGACATTGGAGATATAGTATGGCGTAAAACATTCCCACTATCAGATGCTGGAAAGTATTTTACTGCCAAATTCGCTCCTAAATTTTTAAAATGTAAAATAATAGGAAAAAAGTCTAATTTAGTCTATATACTCCAAGATTTTCACACACAAAAAACCTTAGGAGAATTTCACATTAAAGACTTAAGAATATAGTCAAAAATCTAATAAAATTTTCAATTAAAATTAATATAAAGAACCAAGTTAAACAATTAAAAAATAAAAAAAAATAAAAAAAAAATAAAGAACAAACAATTTAAAAAGAAAACAAATTTTATTTACAAAAACACATATTTCATCAAACTTAGTACATTAGTTTCAAATCAATTTAGCAAATATACATAAATTATACAAAGTAATATATTAAAAACATCCTGTACTTAAATTGAAATATATTTCTCATAACCAAAATCAAATATGGTAAACTAAAGAAAAATCATGTATAATCAAAATCTTCAATAAATCATTTCTTACTTTGTAATTGCATAATAATCAATTAATAGATTTCAGGATCTAAAATGTAACCACTGAAATACTTATTTTCAATACAACTAAAAGTTAGAAAATACAAGCACTGTTGTATTTTACATTTTTGTAAACCGATAATGCCATCTAGCGTTATCAGGCACGTTTAAAAAAGCAATCAAGAAAATACTAGAACCAAAATTACAATAACATAATAAACCTAATAAAAAGATTAAAATATTAATTAACATAAATAAATATTTACATGTAATTCTCATTTAATAAAATATTTTCCATTGTTACTAAACAATAGTAGTAACAAGTAGCGCCTCTAGTGGCAAAAAGAATTAAACCAATGAGATTATTCATTTTAATACTTTGTTTTGTAAAAAACAAACAAATATGTATACTTCATATAATACAAAAATAAATTTTTAGTTATAAACTACTTAAAATAACTAGTAAAAAATAATAATAATAATAATCAATATCCTATTTAATTATCTTAAAGTTATCAAAAAGGCAAAACTTTTGCAGGTATTGAAATATACAATTTCAAAAATTGATTTAACCCTTTAGTAAAAAATACTGGTTCGTTCGAACACAGTAATTTTTGTTTTGTTATTTGGTTTAACAAAATAGGGTTGTCACTTTGAAATATTTTTGAATTTTTTATATATTTTTCTCATCTATATTTAATATCTCTTATTTATATAGACAACTTATATTGGATACTTCGTCTTTACTGATCACTGGACAGTCAGCTTAGTCTAATTTTTGTTTACTTTACTATGCTCAACATTCGAGTGAAGTGTTTATTACCTTGTTAACATCTATTCTGTTAATGAGTTGTTTATAATTATCTAGTGTTTTGGTAGACAGTTTTACTGTCGCCTGACCAACCTATAATTATATATATAGATAGGTTGAAGTCATTGGAGTAGACAGCTGTTGTTGCATTTAATTACTTTGATCAAATAAAGCGAGGTTCAACCAGCTAATTGAGGTACTGTTTTGAATCGTAGAAGATTAGTTATTACTTATCGATTCTTAGATAATGGAAGGAAGTCTTAGAGGTATAATTAGCTACTAAGACGAATTTTTGAAAGGAATATGAATGAATAGTAAAAGGGTAATTTGAATGATGACGTATGCTTCTGGAAACACACCCTCGATTCTTCAATATAAAGGCTCCACATCTTAGCCGACTGATTGAATCTAATCCACATTAATATATAACAATATTTTTTATTTCATTGTTACAGGTAGTAGGTACAGTTAAATTTTTATTCTGACAATACTTAAAATGGGCGAAGAAATTTTTTCTTCAAAGGTTTGCTGATAAGTTGCGTTACTTTCTTTGGTAAGGCTGGGGTCCAGCCAAAGTTTTCCTACGTAAAACTTTACCAAAGGTAGGGTGCTATTGTAACGCATAAATTACATAAACATAAACATTTTTACAATTCAAACTCCCGCGCATTACGTGAGGGTTAAAACTATTTAAAAAATTACTTGATCAAAACATTACGTTCCAAAACATAAACTCGCTTTCAATAAAGGTTCACTTCATACCGGTTGGCATTACAGTTTGCCAGTACAATAAAAATTACGATATTTAATTAATTTCTATTACTCACTAAAAATATTTAAAACTACAATAACGTTCTTTATAGAATTATAAATTTACCATTTAAAAACATTAAAATAAATAATATTATTCGACTGTATACGAATAATCTAACATCAAATTTTCATAGAAAATTTACCACTAAACTAAATTATAGAATCTAATTAATTTCTAATATTACCAATCACAAACTTATCCATTACAACGAAAATAAAACTCGAATAATTAAAGTAATTTTTATACGCGTTGAAAGTATTTACCGCAAATAGATTCTCGGAATAATGCGAGAGTAGTGTGGGACACACTTGTTGAGGGAACTCAATATAGAAAAAACAGTTGGTTTTTACGGAAGACCGTCGTGTTTTATATTTAATACGTGACGCCTTTAGAATCGTTTTCTTTCACTACGATCTGTCGGCCAGTAAAGTACTTTCATCTCAAGTTAATCTAAAACACATATTCACTAACTAAGGTACGTAAATCTTTGATTTTCGTCAGTCTATCGCTTCTCTTTTTTATTCGATATACAGTAGAAACTTTTATTGATTACAGCCGTGATAAAAATGGCCAATAAATGGTTTAGCTGACTCATTGCCGTGTCCGTCCCGCCTTGGGGAATATTATTCTCAATCGGGAGGAGCCCGTAATAATTCCAGTAGTTTTTGTTAAAAGAAACCTCGGCGTATTCGAAAAGGTATATATTTACATTTTTTTCTTTATTTGTCACAACGTGGTAAACTTATAACCCTTTAATCGGATGATATCATGTGAATCTTGGATTATTTAGCTTTATACTACTCAGTATCATGGAAACCACATGTGATTTAAGCACGTATATTAAATATTTTGTTTCTAATGAACAAATTAAGGCCTTATTACAATAGCGTAATGTAGTCCCGTTCGCTGAACAATCGGCGTGGTATTTCAAGTATCATCTTAGTGCTATCAGCTTCATCTAAATAATAACCAAATTAATTAAGCCATAATTACTGGTTCATCTTTGTGTAGAATTCACTTTAGGCTTCCGAAGATAACGAATGTCTGTAATTCTTTTTTTAACATGTAGTTTTCTCTCTGAATTCCAGGCGTTCGGGGTTTTTTTTTGTTTCCCTCTTCGTATTTTGTTCTTCTCCGTTATTACCAATGCTGGTACATCAGGGTAATACCTCGAGTTTATATTGGCGGAGCTAGCGCCCTACAACGAGTTTCCGTGGAAGTCCGTCAAACATCATTTTTATACCAGTTAATACTAGTCTACCTTAGAAGAAACCGCAAGTATACCGTTAGGGAGATTCGCTATTTTCTCCAACCCCAAATAGCGTGGCGTCCAATTATTCTAATTAACTTTAATGTAATTATGTCCAAATATTTACCACTTTAAGCAAACCTACCCCCTACAAAAAAAGTCTCATGTAACTGGGTTTATTCAGTTAACAATTAGAGCTGAATACATTATCAATAATTAGCATAGTATTCATAACGGCTGTAGAACGTTTAATATAAACTGGAGATTTAAATTAAAAAGGTATTGTTTTATTTGTGCCACTCCATCAATTTTTTTTTAAAACAAAACAATTATTACGACATAACAAAAGATCGATATATTAAAAACATAACAAGTTTTAGTAGGGATACCTAATTTTTTCTAGTAATAAATATAACTTATATTATTCACCGATAATGTAGCATTCGAATAGTGAAAGAATTTTTGAAATTGGTCCAACCAATAAAATCAAAAACTACTATTTTGATTTTATTGGTTAAAAACATACAAACATGCAAATCTTCTATCTTTATATGAGATAATTAGAGTAAATATAGATGTGTAACTAATATTAATAAATTAGGCTGAGTTAAAATTAAGTATTTTCTGCATACTTAGAAAAACAAGTACACCCATCATATACTTCTTAGGATTCAATAGTAATTTTGGCAAAATCTGGAGACCTGTAGTTATCAATAATTGTAAAATATATTCTAAAACATGTAAGTTAACTTTGCTATTGTAGGAACGGAGAAAGGACACTAATTCCGTGGTCGGGCCGGGGGGTCTGTTCTAATAGGCGATCAAATAATCCACATCCAGGCGGTAGGCATTTGCACATCTGGAATCTGGACCATTCTTGGACTAGGGTATGCCTCGACAACAAATTTGACTTGTATTCCGGTAGGTATTATTGGTTGGGTCCCACCTTCGATCATTGGTAGTAGTTTTTGGTGTTGAGACTGTTTATATGCGAATATCCAATTTCCATCAAGTGCGTCGTCACCCTGTCTGTTTTGCTCCAGCGATAAAAAAACCTACATCAAAAAGAGATTCAAGTATCTCACGGAAACGAGATTATTTATCGGGATAAAAATACGCTAAGTGTGGATCCGTGATATAAGCTAGTTGATCTAATTTCCTATAAATCTGTACAATACTTTTCATGTGAGACAGATAGACAGCCATAGAAAATTTCTAAAAGTTGCGCTTTGCTCCCTCTGATTTTTTTTCATTTTTAAATTCAAATTACAAACTCTAACTATATAATAAATTTAAAAAATAAAACTTTTTAGCAACTTATCACTCTATAAAAAATAAAAACTTCGTTTAAAAAAACCGACTTCAAAAACTACAAAAATAAAATGTATAAAATAACTTATTTCTAAAGCTATTATTATTAATATATATTATCTAAAACATCTTAAAGTCGGTGCTTAGTAATTTTCAAAATATAGTAATTTTTATGTTTTACTTTGCACCTACTTCAAGATGTTTTAGATAATATATATTGATAATAATAACTTAAGAAATAAGTTATTTTATACATTTTAGTTTTGTAGTTTTTGAAGTCGGTTTTTTTAAACGAAGTTTTTATTTTTTATTTGTTACTTTTTAGTGTCTAGTCTAGTTTAGTGTGTATGGGTGGACCTACGAATGGTGCCGCGCTTCTTAAAAAATATAGGTCCCAAGAACCGGGAACAAAAAAATGTTCGTAAAATGAAAACTACTGGGTCAAACTATGTCAAATTTTTAGGGGACCACATGGCAGCTATTCCGCGTCGAACAAAAAAAGAATCACGTAAATCGGATCATAAATCACGGAGTAATCGGCGAACATACATAAAAAAAAACAACAAAAAAAAAGATCCCGACTAATTGAGAACCTCCTCCTTTTTTCGAGGTCGATTAAAAAGCTCTCTCCATTAAGTCCAACTTAGAAGGTCGTATAATAAATATACAAGAACCATTCCATTCTAGATGACAATTTACCAAAATATTAGGTCAACAGCACACATTACGCGGACATTACAAACGATTGAAAACCGCTAAACGTTTTCGTCGATGCCACAGAAGCGTTTTAACATAACCACAAATTTAGTCAAATGCCAATCCCAAAGTACTAAGTTTACATAACCGCAAGACATATTACACATCTATGTTATGATATTCTATTTGGTGTACTTGTTGTTACTTAGGATTACCGCACACGGGCTTACACACTACTGTCACAAAACGCCGTATGTTTGTAGCAGCTACCAAGCAAGCATTATAATTTATGAAGGAATGGAGAATGAATACTAATTCGTGCAGTCGAGCGGCTTGTCGTAAGAGAGAACAAAACAACCATCATCCAAGTTGACACGCTTGGTCTATAGTATGCGGCCAAAACAACCTTGAGTTGTATTCCGGTATTAGAAGCCAGGTTCTAGTCCCCTCTTTAAGGGCGGCAGCACATTGGTACCATATGTGTTGCAAATGTCCATAGACGACGGTAATCACTTTCCATCAGGTGGACCGTATTAGTGACCAGGTTCCACTTTCCCTTAAGAAAAAAAAGCTTGTCTGCTGTCCTCTATTAATATATAAATTCCACCCAGAGTTAATGCATGTGATTGCTAAACGCCACAAGACGCCATTCCAAGTCACCACTACCGCGATATTCTACCTTCTTCTTGACTTTTTTATGCGTTTCATAAAGCTGGGCGTATTTGTTTACGTCAATATTTTCGTCTATACGGCGGTTTATCAGTAACAATGCAATTAATCTTTCTGCATTGACTTTATTGTAATACTGTAACTACTGTAAGAAATAGTAAAAAAAAAAGTGGTACTACCATTGCAATTTGTCGCGCTTCTGATGTTAAATCACGGCTTCCGGCTTTAAATAGCGGTATTTTGTAGCTGTCTCTCGTGGCCCGTGTGAGGTCAACCTTAAAGAGTTGTCATACTTGTGACTTGAGAGCATTGGAGAAATCATCTTCAATCGTGCGCTGTCAATTTGTACACTCCGATTGGTTTTTGGACCACGAAATTAATTTGTTAATGAATAGTTTATGCTCCTCTGTTTTCGTGCAATAGTGAAGACAGATGTTTCTAGCGCCGATTGGCTACAATTGTTAATTTCTTGTTGAGACGTTAGTGAAGGCTTAGCTACTTCTTTGCTTAAAACCTACTCTGATTGAGATAGAACACTTCTATTGCCTTACTTACGACTTGGTCTATTTCTTCAGAATATAATCCAAGACTACTTATTGAAATTTCGATGACAATACAGTCTGCTGATACAGATGTAGTCCTCCTTATCGATTTCGGTGACCTAACCTCTCCTCGTAACGCAACTATGGGGTCGCGTATATGAAGAGTCAAGAATGATTTTGTTTTTAAATTATCGTCACAGATTATACAATACAGTTGACTAAAGGTGTTAAATACATACTGAATTTTATAAGTGGGCCTCTAAGACCAAATCCTAAGCTTTAAGAAATAGTGAAAAAATTGAAAGATGTCCCGAAACCTATTTTGATGAAAACTGAAACTATTCAATTTCTGACTGAGGTAATTGATTTTTCAAAAATCTAATGATGCTGGTTTAGTTTTCATTAAACTGGGCCTCGCGTCTCCTTTGATTATTTTTCGCTATTTCGTACAGTTTGTAGAGCAGCAGCGCATTTGTAGCACCTTTGGTGTTGCAAATGTCCATAGGCGCGATGGTAACCGCTTTCCATCAAGTGGGCCGTCTGCCTATCTGCTGACCTCCGGCAATAAAAAAAAGTTTAGGATTTGGCCCTGAAGGCCCAATTGAAATTTCATTCTGTATAGGTATGGGAGGTGTTGGGTTTCTCTTTGCGAATTTGGCGGGTAATATTCAAATCTTCCAAACGCTAATCTTCAAAAGCCTTGACCTGATTAAACGTTTACAGCACCAAGAACACCTTTCCATAGTAATTGTTGCGGACACAGAGCACCCCCCTGACCCGCCCGCCGGAGTATACATACTACCGCACCGCGCATACCGCCGAAGCCCATAGCTCGCACAATTAGCAGCTAGGCGTTGGATGGTACGTGGGATATAGGAGCGGCAATGGAGGCAAATTGTTCCGGCGTGGTATGCGCTGTTTTCGGCTACCAGGAAGAAGCTGCTGCAGAGACAGCAGAACATCGCCTTGCGGATGTGTACGGGCGCGGGTCGGTTCGTAAGGAACGACGTGATCGCCCGCGATCTGAGCATTCCCAGTGTCGAGGAATACGTGGCGATGTTGTCGCGTCGGTTGTTCTACCACGCCGACAACGGCCGCCACACCCACCTCCACGGGATTGCTCCCCTACACGCGCGACCACCTGATCACGAGACCCCAAGATGGCTACCGACCCCCCGTGACCTCATCCACCGGGATTAGGGCGATGTTGAGAGGTCGCGAATATCTCGTAAAGCCCGAGATGGCCATCGAAAGCCGCTAATTGGCCGACGCGAGCCTGCCGACACACCCCTATGTGTCTGGCGGCTCCCATACCCCGTCACCGGGGGGTAGCTGCCCCCCGCGAATTTGGACCGGGGTAAAGAGGTTAAACTCGAAACCCCATACCGGCTCTGCCAACACACAAGGCAGAGACGATGACCTACTCAAGAGCAAATTGTTAACTCTCATATAATACTCAGTGACGACTTACCACTATCTCTCGACTCTCTCTGGCATAATTTGTCATTTCAATACGTACTTCTTTATGTATATTTCGAATTTATGTAATAATTTAGTCATTTTAAAAATACAGTCCATTATATCGAGTTTAATTTTCAAAAAAGAAGCAACTCCACCAGTCGTAATCTTCAACTTGCATATATAGATTATAGTCGTTCCAAGAACTAAATCACATTTATGTCAAATGACTTAGTCTTGGGAACAAAGAAGCATTATTTCCATGCAATAAGCTCATTACCAATTTGACACATCATTACTGTGACTCAATTTTGTAAAGGTTCCATATTTTAACCATTATAGAGTCGTCAATTCATCAGAAATAAATCAGCCATGAACAAATCCTGCTGTTATCGTTTTAGAATCTATACTAGGTTATGCCCGCGACTTCGTCCACGCTTGGCTTGAAATTCCCGCGGGATTCCCCGGGACACAAAGTATCGTAGAATTCAAAAATAATGTAAGCTATCGTTTTAGTGCAAACTTTATCAGAATCTGACTTCAAACTAGAAAACAAAATATTTTTTGTGCATGTCTTGAAGTCGATTCCAAGTAATACAAAAAACTACAAGAAATTTGTTAAATTCAGTAATTTAAAAAAAATGTATTTTAGTTTCAGGTCAGTTTTGATTTTTCTTAAAATATTTTTTATTTTCTACTTTTTAGTTACGCAAATACTTGACTAGCTTTAGAAAAAGATATATAGAATACGTCGTACGTGCCCACAATATACTAGACTTGCTCTCAGTTTTGATGTTTGTTAAAATTACTATAATATAAATTACATACTATTGAATACAATGTAAGAAAACTTAACTTATTTGTATTGTATTCTACCCATAGTCCCTCAAGACTATAAGTAGAATACTGAGCCCAGATCACCGTCTTCTATGGGTAAGGTGCCCAGAAGGCTGGCTACGTTTCCTCGCTGGATCGCCATACTGATCCGTTGGCCGAGGTAGGCACCAGCCCTCTGATCACCTGAAGAGTCGATGAGTCGTTTTGATAAATTTTGGTAGAGGCTCATGGCCTCAGGACCCCACGGTCCAAGCGTCTCGACAGCAAACGGCACAAACATATAACTCTCACTGAGGGTTGCATATTTCCGCCGCTTGAGCGATTCCGCTGTTTCCGCCGCCGAACCGGCCGATCTAGAAGTGTTTGGTAAATGGGATGCGGCCAACGTGTCTACGCAAGTCGCATCCCACACCAAAGGCTTGCCACGCTGCCAGGGAATTAGAGTCATAAAGTCCGTCAGTCTCTGTTTGTTAAAATATTTTCATCATGTTTTCGTAGTCAAATGTTCAAAAACTGTCCAAAATTCAAGCTTAATAAGTTACAAGCTTTTATTTAACTTGCAATGGGTGTATGTAAGTTCAGGAGGAATCTAGAAAGTTAAATTTGACCAACTTACCGGTTTCCGATTGAGCTGAAATTTTCCGCGCATATGTATATCGCGTGATAATGCAATAATATGGTACCATGGAGCTGATCTGATGATGGAGTGGGAATGTGGCCGTAGGACCTCCTCTACTAAAAAAGATGGACCCGTCGTGTTTGGGCTCGTTTTACTTGTCTTGGCTAGCACTCTGTTCCTACATGATATCCAGGATCTCAAAAGCTTGTATTTAAAAAGATTATTTTATATCTGTGTCGATTGTTATTCTTAGCAGGTACCTACATTTAAAGTAAACGAACAAAACGGTAAGCGCTCGTGTAGACGGCACCGCTGACAATGCTGCCACAGCGCCGCCTCCTCGCTCCTATTTTGCATGTTTCTGTGTATACATTATTATTATGAACTTTGTCCTGTCCTATACCGCTGCGCCACCTAACGTCTGCTTAATATCAAATGCAGTAGGGACGTGGTGTCGCTTGTCGTGTACACGTGTGCTAATCTTCGAAGTTCAAAGTACCATTATTTGGGACGAGCAATGAACCGGGGAGATTTCAACACTTTCCGCACAGCAACAGTTTATATAAAACAAATTATTTTAATCCGTATCATGTTACAAATAAGAGCTATATTAGCTGAATGCCTTTTAAGTTGTTTATGAGTCAAATACCAGTTTAGATGGTTGTAACAAACAACTGTAGTCAATATATAATGTATTGAGAAATTGCTTAGTGTGGTAGATTAGTTTATGAAATGATAGAATTTTAACATAATTCGTATTTTTTTTAAATATTTACAACTATAATTTACAAGCATTACAAACACAAATTTAAAATATACCTTTATTAATAACTAGCGGCCCCGGCAGAAGTTGTCCTGCTTTGAAAAAATAAAAATCTAGGAACCGATCCCAGCGCCACCTACCGGTTCTAATTGTGGATTTAAACCATCCGAGGAACCACTCAAACACACAAAAACAAAATCATCAAAATCGGTCCAGGTGATTAGTAGGATTCTAGAACCCGATCTCAGCGCCACCTACCGGTTCTAATTGCGAATCTAAACCACCCGGAAACCCACTCAAACACACAAAAACAAAATCACCAAAATCGGTCGAGGTGATTAGGAGGATTCTAGAACCCGTTCCGTAGTCAAATGATGAAGATATTGCATATTTGTCACCATTACTGAACACTTCGCAGTTCGTGGATTGTCTCGCACTTAAATACCAGATTGTATTTTTGGCATCATTTAAATCAGAACAATTCTATTCTATTTTATTTAATTCCGTTCCCATTCTTAAGTCCTCGTATGAGACACTCCTTAGTGAGTACTTTATGCATAAACTTGAGACGAGGCGAGATTTTTTGATGCTATGCTTTTTTTATACAACATTTGTCATGATAAATTTACATTGCATTACATTATTGAACCAAATAAGCTTTTGGGATCTGCAAAGATTTCATGTGATACGGAAGAACCGTACGCGTGATATGTTTGCGGCTAACTTATCTGGAACTAACGCAGGTGAACGTGCTTCAATCCCATATACGATTAGCATAGGCGTATTGCTGGGCCCGATGTGAACCCTCCCGACATGAATGTGGAGCAGGAGGCAGAAGATCTACGGTCGCTCGTCACAGGCGTCTGCGATGCGGTGATGCCGAGGAGGGGTCGATTTCGGCCCTTCCATAAGGTGTACTGGTGGAGCCCCGTACTTGAGGGGCTAAGGCGCGCGTGCAATAGCGCGCACCGCCAGTACTACCGATACAGAAGACGGCTACGCCGCGCAGCAGACGCAGCGGCCGTAGAAGCTCAGCTGTACGAGGGGTACAGAAGCGCCAGACAAGATTTACGTGTCGCAATCCGCGATGCAAAGAACGCGGCCTGGGGAGAGCTCTTGGAAAGTTTGAATCAAGACCCTTGGGGGCGCCCATTCAAGATGGCACGGAACAAGCTCCGTGCCTGGGCGCCCCCGCTAACCGAGTCTCTCCCCAGGGACACAATTCTGGACGTGGTTGGCGCTCTGTTCCCTTCAAGGGCTGAGCACATGCCTCCTGCAATGGCCCCGCCAGAGGCGGAGCCCAGCGCGGATAGAGACCCAGTGCCCACCGTGGACCGGGTAGAGCTGGGGGTGGCTATGCTACGGCTAAAGGCCAAGAACGCCGCCCCCGGCCTTGACGGCATTCCAGGGCGTGCGTGGGTTTTGTCCTACGACGCCCTCGAGCCCCGACTGATGAGGCTTTTCAGCGCATGTTTGGAGCAGGGCCAGTTCCCGCAACGGTGGAAGACCGGAAAGCTGGTCCTGCTGCGTAAGGAGGGGCGCCCTGCGGACTCACCGTCCGCTTACCGGCCCATTGTGTTGCTGGACGAGGTCGGCAAGCTCTTCGAGCGTATCATCGTCGACCGCCTCGTCCAGCACTTATCGACGACGGGGCCGGACTTGGCAGACAACCAGTTCGGATTCCGTACGGGGCGCTCCACAATCGACGCTATCATGCGCCTGAGAAGCCTGGCGGAGGAAGCAGTTTCCCGGGGCGAGGTTTTATTGGCGGTGTCTCTCGACATCGCCAACGCCTTTAATTCCTTGCCCTGGCCTTGCATCATGGAGGCACTCCGGTATTTTGGGGTGCCTCCCTACCTCCGCCGAATAGTCGGGGACTACTTAAGTGAACGAGCCGTCATTTACCCGGTCCACGAGGGATGGAATCGGCGAGCCATGGTGTGCGGTGTTCCACAGGGGTCGGTTCTCGGTCCCCTCCTGTGGAACATCGCATACGATTGGACGTTACGCAGCAGGGTCCTCCCCGGCGTCAGCATCATATGCTATGCAGATGACACATTGATCGCAGCACGAGGGAGGACCCACAGGCAGGCGTGTCTTCTAGGCACGGCTGGGGTGTCCTTAGTAGTAGGCAGGATCCGGCGTCTTGGACTGGAGGTGGCGCTTCAGAAGACCGAGGCCGTGTTTTTCCACGGTCCTCGGAAACGCCCACCTCCAGACACCGCTATCATCGTAGGAGGCATCCGCATCGGCATCGGGGAGACCATGAAATACCTGGGATTGGTCCTCGATGGCCGGTGGGATTTTTCGGCACATTTCCGGCAGCTGCTCCCCAGACTCAAGGGGGCAGCGGGTGCGCTGTCGCGCTTGCTCCCCAACCTCGGGGGGCCGAACGCCACGTGCCGAAAACTCTTCGAAGGCATCGTACGGTCGATGGCCCTCTACGGGGCCCCAGTATGGGCAGACCGCCTGACGGCCAAAACCGCTCCGCTGTTGCGTCAGGTTCAGCGTATAATGGCCGTCAGGGCGATAAGAGGATACCGTACGGTGTCCTTCGAAGCGGCCTCGCTACTCGCCGGATCCCTCCCATGGGACTTGGAGGCCAGGGTGCTGGCGTCACTGTATGTATGGCGCAAAGAAGCCCTGGCCAGGGGCACCAGACCCGCGCCTCGCGAAATCGAGGCGTGCAGGTCGGAGCTCCGCCAAGTCGCCATGGGAGTTTGGGAAGACCGCCTTAGACGCCCTAGCGTGGGCCCCGCCACCATCGAGGCGGTGAGGCCCGTCCTACAAAACTGGATTGGACGAAACCACGGCACCCTGACGTTCCGACTGACGCAGGTCCTCTCGGGGCACGGTTGCTTCGGGAGGTACCTGTGTCGCCTTGGCCGCGAGGCCACGTCAGGGTGCCACCATTGCGACACAGGCGACGAAGATACGGCGCTGCATACCCTACAGGAATGTCCTGCATGGACGGAGCAGCGCCGAGAGCTCGTCGCCTTCACCGGACTGGACCTTTCGCTCCCGGCCGTGGTTCGCACCATGGTCGGGAGCCGCACCGGATGGGACGCCGTCTCCTCCTTCTGCGAGCACGTCATGTTTGCGAAGGAGGAGGCGGAACGGGAGCGTGAGCGCACGTCTTTGCTCCGCTCCCGACAAAGGAGGACGCGCCGACGCCGGAGGTCTGATTTAGACCTTCGGCCACCGTAAGCGGGCGGCGCGGGTGGGGCCTCTAGGGGTATAGAGGTTCTCACTCACCCGCACATGCCGTCGAGATGAGAGCGCGAGTGTTCCGCGCGCGCTCATCTCTCTTCCCGTGGGGCGCGTTACAGACCGCCCCACGCCCGGAAAAGACCGAGACGTCGCCGGGGGAGTAGCTCCCCCGGCATTGGAAGAGGCCCAGTGAGCGGGGCCCACGCCTGCCAGGGAATGCGGAGCCGGGTAGCCTATTCCCGTAGCCCTGGCATAAGGCGCAGGACGGAACACCCAGGGGTTTTAGTGGGTATCCCTAACTGGGGAGTGGCAATAGCGTGGCACCGGTTCTGACCGGGCACGCTAGTGCCACCCCCGATCTGGCGAATCCCACACTGTCTCACCAAGGTCGCGAGCATCCCCCAGGCTTCTGCGCCTGTCGCGGTCCTAGTCCTCAAGCGGATTTCCCCTGGCCAAAAAAAAAAAAAAAAAGGCGTATTGCTGGAGAGTTTTTTCCGCCGCTATATAAACATAGTAAGTTACGTGTACAACAAAAACAAAATAAATGAACAGATTATTGTTTATATTAATATAGATAGATAGATAGATATCACTTTATTGTACACCATTACAGAAAACTTACAAACTAGTAATAATCTAATTGGGTACAAAGGGCGGTCTTATCGCTAAAAAGCGATCTCTTCCAGACAACCCGTGGCAAGAATATTCTGATTAAGAGTGGCGATGATAGTATACATAATTATTGTAAAATTACTTACAGTTTAATAATAAATATATAACTATACTATATATACAAATATTGAATGAATGAATGAATAAAAACTCTTTATTGTTCACCATAAACTTAAATCTAGACAATTGATATGGATACATTTGTAGAACAATGGGCGGCATTATAGCTTATAGCGATCTCTTCCAGGCAACCCAGAATTTTAATTTAATTAATAATTGTAATATGATGATGATGATTGTAATATTACAATTATTAATTAAATTAAAACAATTATTAAATTAAATTGCGCATTACACCCATCGCCACAACTGCGTGAAACGGCCCGTACCTTTAATTTTACCCCAGATGTAGCCGCACCATTATTCGGCGATTCGCATTCCACTAAAGTCTCCCCTACAATCTCTTTTGGCCAAAATGGCGTCTTGTTTAGTATTGCCCCATGAACTTGATTTGCCAAGTATTCTGTTTTTATGGTGGCACTTCACTATCGTATTTGGGTGCTTATTTAATCCAAACAGTGTAGTGGAAGACTTCAAGCCAATAGATGGTGCTGTGCAATAATTAAAGCCGCAAAACATTTCTTACAGGTACAAACAATATATACAAATATCCAACAATAATAAAGCCTGCAAAATGCGAAGTATCCTATGCTCTTTAAGAGGAAGGATATCATCCTGCTCCTCCACCCTGTCGGCCTGTCGCAGCTAGCACCCATTCTCAATCTCATTTATTAAACACAAATATAATATTATTACCTTGTGTTGAACTGTTGAGGAAGTGATTTGCTAATATTCGTTATGTTTAGTTCATTTGTAAAAATAAGGCAAATAGCAAAATATTTTCTTTAGCATGTTTGATTTCTCAGTTAATTCAGTCCATGGTTTTTGGTCAAATAGAGCGACGTTGATTATAAAATAAAATAAGTTCTGCATCATTTTTATAAAATTCATAGTAGTTATACAGTCTAAAAACAAGGTAAAATGAGACGCGGGATTATGAGCCATAATAATGGAGTTGACATATGGCGTCATATTTTCTTATTATAAAATTGAAAACATAATTCCTAAATTCTGTCGAGAAGAAGCAAAATCTTAAAAATAAGGTTGCAAGTAAAATAAGTTATCACTTACAATAACCGGTTTATGTGAATGAATTTCAATAATGAATAATAAGAAAACATTAACACAACACGATTAATTCATAACTAAATCCACTACAATTTTGAAAAAAAAGAATCTCATCTTTTCAATAAATCAATTTTAATCTGGGCCCAACAACTTTAGGAGCTTTACACATTAACTTTTTACCAAGAAAGTGTTATTATGATTATTCTTCTTCTATGTATTTATTAATCTACCACAAAACTTCTGTTTTGTAATTTAGTTAAAAACTGATTCGTAGTTCAATTTTATAATAAGCATGAAGTCACTATATTTTTACCTTTTATCTAGTAATTTAATTTTCAAGTTGGCAACATTGGTAATACACCCCCTAAAACTGATGCACAGAATAGAATACGGAAAGCTCAGTTTACAGACACGTAAAACACAGAGGCCAGTGTTTCGTAAATGTATAACAAGTGGCGCCTCAGGCGGAAATACGGCAGTGATTTTGATATCTGCATATCTAATATTAAAAGACAATATTAATAACAGCAATACGTCATGTCTAATATTTACACTGGCGATAATACTGTGGACATTATAATGTACCTATATCACGATATCTTGTAATGTATATCACGATATCTCGTAATGTGTATAGAAGAATTTTTTTTACAAAATTTCCTAATTTTATACACTGGTAGAAAATCTACGAGACCGGCTTTGTAATGCGGAAAGTAGACAGTTTATTTCTGTCGATCAATTTTGATAGAAGCGCGGCATTGTCAACTTTAGAAAACAAACGAATTTAATTGTTTAAAAGGTTTCATATGTGATTTAATTAAGTACTTATTTTGCCAGTTAGTAGGGCATTTGCCCTTCTGGATGGCTACCACCCCTGGTCTAGTCGAGTAGCGGTAGCACCTTTAGTGTAGCAAATGTTTATAGGTGAAAGTTACCACTTTCCACCACAGTTGGGCCGTCAGCGTGTCTACTGTACTTCAGTAATAAAAAAAAACAGACGGTGTGCGTCTCGGGACACCCGACAGAAATGAACTAAAACTAATCTAAGTTGAACTATTTAATATTGCAATTGTTTAATATGAGAAAAGCCTACGTAATTACTTAAATTTTATTTTTAAATAATTTAATTTAATTTAATTTAAATTACTTAAATGTATAATAATGATCATATATGATAATTATTATCATAATATTTTCTTAAGTTTTCGCGACTTGTACACATAATAAAACTACGTTTTAACGGTTTTAAGCGCGGTAATTTATTTGATTTAGGTTTATCCGACGTTTCGGCCGCTTTTCAGTGGCCGTGGTCACGGAAGACAAAGATGACATTTGTCAAACGTGTATTGTCAAAGTTTTTATTCAGCCTACCGCCAACTTGTTCATTTTAATTATTTAGTTTTAAATTTTGTTCATGGATATTATTTACTCTATGGGAGCTTAATCTAATTTACCACCGCTTCACAACATGTTGTGGCTTGAAGAGAAGAAGCGGCGCAAGAAACTCTTCAGCAAACATGCCTAGTTCTAATTTTTTTTTATATAATATTAATTTCCTTAAACTTTCCTTAAACCTTAATTTCCTTAAACTCATTTTAATATTATATAAAAAAAATTTAGAACTCGGCATGTTTGCTGAAGAGTTTCTTGCGCCGCTTCTTCTCTTCAAGCCACAACATGTTGTGAAGCGGTGGTAAATTAGATTAGGCTCCCATAGAGTAAATAATATCCATAAACAAAATTTAAAACTAAATAATTAAAATGAACAAGTTGGCGGTAGGCTGAACAAAAACTTTGACAATACACGTTTGACAAATGTCATCTTTGTCTTCCGTGACCACGGCCACTGAAAAGCGGCCAAAACGTCGGATAAACCAAAATCAAATAAATTACCGTGCTTAAAACCGTTAAAACGTAGTTTTATTAAATTATTATCATATAAATATACATAAAATTCAATGAAAAGTTAATTATTCTAAATCTTTTATTGATGATAAAATATATTTTATTTTTAGTTACAATTCTTGAATATATAAATTAGAATTTTGTGTATCTACATTATTAGTATCATTATTTAATCTAATTACCGAAATACGGCCAGCATTGTGGGTTAGAGTGAGAGAGGAGGATTCTGCCAACTGCTGCCGTATTCGTGAGAGAAAGGGAAGTCAGTCAGGCTGGCGCCGTAACGCGTTACGCGGTTTCCCTCCCATAAGAAGTTATCATTTCAGAAAAATATTTGTAATTTAATGGTCTTTTTTAGATTATGCAGTATTTTCATCGACTTTGTGTTCAAAGTATAAAATGTTGTTGAGTATAAATAACTAATATAAATAAAAATAACAACATTTGGTACGTTCCAGAATAAATACAATTATTATTAGACTCATGAAACCTTTTTTAACTATTATGGTTGTTTTATATCTCATTTTATAAAAATTGAAAAAAAAAAGAAAAATATATCAATGTTATTTCGTCTTAAGTAAAAAGTATTTCAATTGGTTTAGCTGTTATCTACCCTGTTATCATTACTAATATGCATCCCTCTAGATAGTTAACACGCTTTTAAGCAATTAAATCGATTGGTTAGTTTCACTGCCCTCTGTAACACAACATGTTTCCTATAGTTAACTCGCATTACCGACAGCAGTCGCCTCTTTCCATACATAAAGGCTATACTTCGCATCCCTCTCACAGCCTCCCTCCCCATTCCAGCGGCTCAATCATATACTAAGTTGGTATACTGGAAAGCTCAGTTTTTGGACGAAATTCAGAAAGGGAATATGTCCCGTACATTACAAGTATTTATTTACTATTTAAAAAATATGAGTGTTAAGTGTAAATAGTGCTTCTTCATGTGTCTTACATTGAATAAATACATTAAGGTAATTTTTGGATTATGTAAATTTTATAGAGGTTAATAGATATGGATGCATAACATAGTGAGATGATTGCATAAACACTGTAGGAGTTAAATGAAAATACTTAGGAAACGAAATTATACAAAGAATTTCTTTTGATGTTTGCTAATTAGGATTGTTTAATCACTAGCAATTTGGGCCCTATTCCTCATAGATAATATACTATGCTACAACCAGCTGATGTCTTCAATATTGTAAGGGTTTAAGGCAAGTGTGATAAATATTAAACCCTGGAACCACCGTAATATCGTCCATCTGTCTATTAATATGTCAGTCATTTTTTACCAACTTCAAAAAAAGGAGTATTTGTTGTGTAATTTTTTATGTATGTTTAGCCATAACTACTTTGTTTGTGAACCGATTTCGATAATTCTTTTGTATATGGTAATTAAATATATAGTCATGTTTATATATTACTTCGCACCGACTTAAGATGTTGTTGAACATATTTCTTTACCCTTTATATCATTTTCTTTTTTGGCTACAAAATTATCAGAAACTATTATACTATTTATTTATGTATAAAACTTTGCAGAAAGGTGAAAAGATAATAGATATAATATATTTATTAACAATTGCTTATTTATGCTGCTCCGTTACAGTGTAGGGAAAATTGAGAAAAAGATAAAATCAATATAGAGTGACCGTCGTACTTGTAGCATTAAAATTCCATGTTATTTTGGGGTTTGCTATAATTTCAATACGAATTTGTGTAAGTGGTTATTTTGAACCAATATAGCCTTGAAAATCATAATATTATAAAAACCTAAGTATGCTGTGTCCAAACCAACTGGAATATATTATATCAACGATGGAGATTGCGAATATTTTTTTGAGATTTCTTGTCTGTTTGTTCGGGATTCACGTAAAAACTACTGGGCCGATTTAGATACGGTTTATGCTGATCGACTGCTTATTATTATAGCCTTAAATTCTGCGCCACTTTTTATCTTGAAAAACCCGCGGGGAATTTTTCTGGGAACGATTTAGAAGGGCGAGATAAAAAAAACGAATCCTATGTGATTTTTTTACTGATCGATAGCAAATTTAATGTAATAAAATGTGTGATATTTTTTATTCCGGGAATTCAGCGGGAATTTTCCCAGGAGCGGTTTGAAATTGTTCGGATGCATAAAAATTTGCTTATTGAGACAGTTTTCACTAAAACGATAGCTTAAATTCTTTTTTAAATGCTGCGATACTTTGGGTCCCGGGAATCCCGCGGGGATTTCAGTTCAAGCGTGGACGAAGTCGCCGGCATATATTTTTTTTTATAATCGGCAGACAAACACACATATTTTATATCCCCAAATTAAGCAATTTACGCTTGTGTTATGGCTAATATACAACGGACCACTCTGGGGCCGATCCCAGACACCCAGACCTTAGTAAATAATAGAGAAAATACTTTTCCGAAATTTACTATACCAGGAATCGATCAACGCAGAGGTTGCAGTGAGGTAGGCCGGTAAAGGCTTAGCCCGCTCAACCACAGAGGCCGTCATATCCTAGTAATAATTATATATTTATTTAAAAATGACGCAGTACAATAAATGAGATCTTTTATTATTACTAGCGGTCTCTGCAGACGTTGTCCTGCCCTGAAAAAATAAAATCTTGAAAACGATTCCAGCGCCACCTACCGGGTCTGTTTGTGAATCAAAACCATCCCAGGGCCCACTCAAACACACATCAAATTTCCTCAAATTCATAGAACCCGATTACTGTGCCAATTATTTTGTTTAGATTGATGGTTACATTATTGAAGTTTTAGTAAGGATACCTAATTTTTTTCATAGTAATAAATATAATTTTTATTATTGGGGGATAACGTAATATTCTAATGGTGAAATTGAAATCGGTAGGTTTTTTACTATGTCGTTACAAATATATACATTCCTCTTTATAATATTAGTACAATTAGAGAACGTCATGTCATTATACATTCATTGTCATACAAATATTTGATTTAAATTTAAAATGTATGTGATGAATGTCAAAGAAGCAAGTGAGGTGTGTACGAATAAGCCTACATGGCGCTCTGTTGTTCGTGCCTACCCCGCAAGGGACCTGGCGTGAAGTTGTGAATGTATGTATGTATGTAAATTTAAAATTTACTTATGGTTAATTCATTACTGTCATAATTAGCTGACATATTGTCATTGTCATTATGTCAACTAATTACATTCAACATTATTATGTAAATTAACCATTGTCATAAAGATTTTTATGGCAATAATTGAATGAAATATATTATAACAAACTTTATACCATATGTAAACCTAGTCTTTAACTTATTTAAATGTATAATTTACAAACTTTTAGAGTCTTAGGCTATAAAACATTTACCAACAAGCTAGTCATATAATTTGATCTTAAATAAATCTGTATTTTTAATATTTTTAAACATGGACGTGTTTATATATATATGTCGCAGAACGGCCTCGTTCTCACGACATCTCTTTTAGTTATTGCATGTTTAGTGGGCGTCATCAGGATAAAATGCGAGCATAAAACACAATAGCCACGGTTTATACACTTTTAATTTAGATTTGATCAACATTATGACATAGTTTAGACCGAGCAGCGGGTTCAGGGCACCCGCTCATACTTTCAACTACAATACTTTCTTTAAAATACTCCATGGTCCAACTCGACCTGTAGCCACCAACCAAATGTGCCACAAAAACTCCTCAGTCTACCGAAGCAGATACTACTCAAAGTATAGAGGGCGTCTGACCCCGCTCCGCCATAAGCTCTGCTCTGATTGGTCGTTTATTAAATTACAATATTCATAACTTTTATTAGGTTAGAACGATCTTTAAGTTATAGAAACGTTTAACAAATCAAATTAAATTAAATTAAGAATTTTAGAAGTAATTAAAATGTAAACAAATGATATTGTGCGGTATACATCCAGTCAACAATACATCGTCATATCGTCATAGTCATAGCTTCCCTCCGACATATATATATATATATATTTGTAAATACTTCACATATTGTGACAGTTTTTTTTGCGTTAATGCAATTTTTGGGTTTTAACCGCATTTAATATTAACATTATTTCAGGTGCGGCCTTTCATTCGTAATAAGTCTCGCCCCTACAAATTTTGAACTAGCCACCGGATCTTGCTGAAACTAATCATTATTGAAAGTATTATTTTAGTTCCATCTTGAAATTTTTCATTATCTTGCACGTCATATTTCTATTATGGGGAGTACACATTTTATAATATTCTTAGGGCCGCTTGAATAACGTTCCTTAAATTTATTTAAGAAAAAAAAAACGCATTTAACACCCTTAAATACATTTAGCGTCTTGCACAACGTAAAATTTGCCACTAAATATGTTTAAAGAACTGTCAATACGTTCTGTGTAAAACGTATTTAGGCAGTTTAATATGATTAACTAATTTTTTTTAAGGCGATCGGGCCGCTTGCATAACGTTCCTTAAATTTATTGAAGAAACACAAAACGTATTTAACACCCTTAAATACAATTAGTGTCTTGAACAACGCAAAATTTGTCCCTAAATATGCTTAAAGAACTGTGAATACGTTTTGTGTAAAACGTATTTAGGCAGTTTAATATGATTAACTAATTTTATTTAAAGGCGATCGTTATGCAAGCGACTCTTAACGATTTATATACTTATTAAATCAAATAACGTAATCAAGGAGCTTCGCTTGCAAATTACCACATTTTTATACATTATGGAATAAAGGCGGCCAATTTTTCAATCTTTATCTATATATATAAAAGAAAGTCGTGTTAGTTACACTATTTATAACTCAAGTACCGATTTGGTTGAAACTTGGTGAGGAGGTAGCTTAGAACCAGGAGACGGACATAGGATACTTTTTATTCGGTTGGAACCGGTAGGTGGCGCTGAGATCGGGTTCTAGAATCCTCCTATTCACCTGGACTGATTTTGGTGATTTTGTTTTTGGGTGTTTGATTGGGTTCCCGAATGGTTTAAATCCACAATTGAAACCGGTAGATGGCACTGAGATCGAGTTTTAGAATCCTCCTAATCACCTGGAGCGATTTTGGAGATTTTGTTTTTGTGTGTTTGAGTGGGTTCCCGGATGGTTTAAATCCACAATTGGAACCGGTAGGTGGCGCTGGGATTGGGTCCTACATTTTTATTTTTTCAAAGCAGGACAATATGTGATTGGGCCGCTAGTATTATATATAAATGAATGTTTGTCTGTATGTCCTTTGTAGAACCGTAAACTACCAAAGAAGTTTTCTGAGTTGATTCACAATTGGACTAGGTAGGTGGCGCTGCTGTCGGAATATCGATTGAAGCTTTTCCGGGCAGGACAATGTCGGCCGGGACAGCTAGGTATTAGATGAATGAAATGAAATTCATTTACGTATGGCATGGTAATTGATACACAGGTCTTTAACTATAGTTAGTTCAACATGCCATTACCCACAGGACGTGCAAATATTAAATTGCCTTATTCTAATAAATATTGCAAAACTTGGTGACTATAGATATAAAATGATTGAAAATAAAATAAGAAAACGGCGAACCCATGATGATAAAAACAAAATAATGATAATACAATAATTTCAAATTGGTCATAATATATGGAAACAGTGAACCATTGACGTCAGTAAAATAAAATAATAATCCGCAGGGGGGCTTTGTGGCGAAGCCTTAGGCGAGTAGCGACACCTCGGACCTGAGTCCGGGGGCCAAGGCATGGCCCCCGCCTCTGTGCTAGCCTTAACCAGCCGACACTGAATGGAGAACGCTAGAGCTAAGACTCAAGCCTCAAGAGTGGAAGTGATAAATGCCATAACGTCAGAAGTAGATTCAGTGAACCTGCAGCCCACCTCTCTACACCCCTTAGTCAATCACAGCCATGTTGGCGCTGTCTTCTATGACATTTTTAGAGTGGCGAGTCACCGTCTGCCAATTTTTCCATGTTCCCCTAACGTTACGACGGTAAGACGACATAGTCTTCATTTCCAAGACCCCTAGCACCACTAGCAATTTACCCCAATAGCCCGGTACTTTTTGTTCTCATTTCTCACAATAGTCCTACACTGGTCGAGGCTTGTCCTTCTGAGCATTTTTATATGGCATAGACACGGACAATTGCTGGTCAGTGTCACGCCCTATTTACATTAAATTTGTCAAGGGGCCTCTACGTGCTGGCCTTCCCGTGGCCCACGCAAGCCCTCCCGCGCCATTTTTATGGCCCGTGGTCTCTAGAGACACAATAATATTTCCAAATTTGTCATTATATATATATATATATATATATATATATATATTAAAAAAAACATAAAAAAGAATAAATAAATATACATGTGAAGTAATAATTGATATGTTTTTCCAATTAAAATAATCATTCTCACAGTAAAAAAACCTTCAATAGATTTAGATTGGCATTCTTAATGTCAGGAGGTAAGCTATTAAATACTTTAACGCCCATAACACAAAAAATATCAGTCGAAAAATTATAATCAATTAATAATAATAATATTTCTAATTTTGCCAATGTTTCTGTGAATAACTTTTATCTGGTGATTGAGAAATCGGGGGCAAAGTGGCAGAATTCACTTAAAAGAAACCTGTGTTACACATCTTAACTATTAAATTAAAAACGTTTTAAATAAATTTGATTTTAATTTATTATCCGCAAGAGTTAACTTGAGACTTGAGCGGAATACGCGACTGCCTCCCGAACCCCGCCTTCTTACCGCTCTCGCCGTAGACGCGTACGATCGAGTCAGTACCTCGCGCTTACGTCATCCAGGCGAAGTCTCAAGTTAACTCTTGTGGGTTGTATGTACATTTTCTATAAATAAAAATCAACTTTTGTCAGTGAGCGGCGTTTGGGGTATTTATTTTGTATTTATGTGCTTTAAATGGTTGTTAAACATGTGTTTAGTTAAATTGGTTGTTTTTTTTCTTATTCGCGAGGTCGACGCCGCTTACGCAACGTTGTTATTGTTGAGAATTTTTTGTTCATTTGTGTTTATTATTGAGATTTGCAGTAAGGATTTATCGTTGATAAATTCTGTTAATTTATATATTTTTGAAAACGTGATAATGCGCGAGCGGTATAGCCAACTGCATTTAAGTCACTCCTTAATGGCAAAAATCGTATGTGTGTTGTATAAAAATGATCTTCAAGAAACAACAATAGAATCCGTTTATAATGTAAACGAAAAGATATGACAATTACGTTATAATACTAAGCGGATGTCATACAAAGCACAAAGCATACATACTTAGGGCCGCTTGCATAAGGTTGCTTAAATTTATTTAAGAAAAACAAAACGTATTTAACACCCTTAAATACAATTAGCGTCTTGCACAACGCAAAATTTGCCGCTAAATATTTTTAAAAAACTGTCAATACGTTTGGTGTAAAACGTATTTAGGCAGTTTAATATGATTAACTAATTTTATTTAAAAGCGATCGTTATGCAAGCGGCCATTAGGAAATTATTAATAAATAATTTATACATTTTGTTCCAGGCATCCATAAGAACCATACAACCATAAGAATTACATCTATCACTGTTCTTTTTGTAGAAGAGTTGTTTTGATTAGTATCAAGGCAAAAGCTCACTGTATCAAGGCAACTGATAATTTTAAGCGCAACATTGTTTATAAAATTGATCATTGTCACTATAACCAAAGAAAATTTATAAAAATAGGTTATAAAAACGAATCGCAACAAAATTTTAACTTGAAATTTTGCGGGCAGATTTTCTAATTGGTTAAGTACATTAACAATCTGGTCGTAAAACTTTAAGTTAAAATTTTGTTGTCATTCGTTTTGCCACTTGTCCCTTGCCATTCGTTTTTCCACTTGTCCGTTGAAGTTTCACTTCTACCATGTGTCCCAGCACACATTTCGATTTTTCACAGGTGTACTGCAAATAGTGATTTGATTAGGTTAGGTACATTTTAATGAATACATTTTTATTTATTTAAAATATTTTATTTTATCAAACAAAAAAACTGAATTCGTTTCGGAACCAAAAAACGCATCCATAGTGTAATGTATACTTATGCCTCCTCTCACCGCGCCTAGTCTAAATTTATGCCGTTCCCCCACGCGGCCATGACGCTTTTTCGTGGCAGACAAATCCTAAGGCCCCGTCTATATGGAAGTTTCACTTCAATAATCGACATGTCACATGAAATGACACTTCATAAGCGAGGTTGACATGTAAATATGTCTGACTTTGTTATGAAGAATTTTATATGAAAACAAAACTAATATATGTTATTACTTTGGTAGGAGTCGGATTTATATAATTATTTCTAGGGCTCGAATTATATAATTAAGTATAAAGAGAATTAAGTATATCTAAAACTTATGGTAGTATTACGAGTTGCAGGACTCGAATTAAAATGCCGTTGGAATTACTATAAAATTTATTAGAACTATACAAAAACGTATTACAGGTACAAATGAAACTGAACACAACTAGTACAAACGTAATGCACGATTCAATAACACGCGCCAAGTCCGTCACTATATCGCTCATCGAATGTACGTCTTACTCGTATCGTAATCCTCGCTTGACTGTCCCTCTCTGCATTGGGCCATTGCTTTATAATGCACCGATCCAAACTTGGCAAGCTTCGACGCAATACAATAACAATAAGGATTAGTTCAACACTAATGACGGTCTTAACAGCATGTTTTTCTTCATTACAAATTCTAAACAAAAAGTAAACAAAATAATTCCTAAATCAATAGACTGCGCTTAACAACAGCCAGCTGAGCGTTTACCCTTTGTCGGCATGTAACAGTAATAACATATTTTTTATTGGCTGCGGTTGTTGCACTAGGTCTGTATAGCGGCACGATTCTACTGTATACATACCAAAGGGTATACCCGCCTTTAATGCTTTCTCGGAAAGGAAGAGGACAAAGTTCAAATCGTGGTGAAAGTAGCTTTACCTCTTCGGTAATGGCATGGCGTGACTTATTACTGTAGTCTAGGTCATCTTTGTTAGGACCTCAATCCACTTTACCGTTACAAACAGGAAAAGTTTTCATATATATTTTATCTAGTAAAATCTGCCCCGGCAGACGTTGTCCTGAATTATTATATTGTTTAAAAAAAAAAAAACTAGAACCCGATCCCAGTACCACCTACCGATTCCAATTGTGAATCTAAACAATCCCGAGACCCGCTCCCACAAAAAAAAATCAACAAAATCATTAAAGTCGCTCACAAGTTGAATGAATGAAAGCTCTTTGTTGTTCGCAGTCTATATACCCACTACTGATAGTCACTTAAAACAATAAGAACAAAGCCGCCTTCAAACGACGGCCTCTGTAGTTGAGCTGGGTAAACCTTGGCCGGCTTACCTGACTGCGACGCAAAGGCTCCGGGTTCGATTCCTGGTATGGTAAATTTTGGAAACAAATTTTCTCCGTTATTTACTATGGTCTGGGTGTCTAGGATCGGCCCCAGAGTGGTCCGTTGTATATTACCCATAACACAAGCGTAACTTGCTTAATTTGGGGCTATACAATGTGTGTGTTTGTCTGCCGATTTAAAAAAACCTAAAAAGCAAAAAAGTCACATAACATTACATTAAAAACAAAAGAGCTTAAAAACGTTTCATGACTTCTACATTCATTCAAAGTAAAAGTTTTTTATTTTTTAAGCTTGAGTAAGTAATAAAGTCTAGTAATTCGTAATAGCATTTATTTAATAAAAATGTCCTTGATCATTTTTTCCCATAAATGATGTATTATACAATATTAAAATAAGACTAATGAGTAATTTAAAACTGACTTAATATAACTAAGTATAACTTAAACTAAGGATTTATCCAATAACACGTTTTCGTTGTCTTTATTAAGGAGAAGACACTTTGTTCATGTGTTCTTTGTTAATGTTTAGCACATAGCACTACACTTTATTATTATGAGAGGACTAGCTGCTTCATAGAATCCATAGCCCGGGCTGTCTGGAAGAGATCGCTTTAAAGCGATAAGGCCCCCCATTGCTCCTACTTTTACCGTTTAATGTGTCTACTGTAAATTGTTTATTTTATGTGTATGTGGTGAACAATAAAGTGTTTTCTATTCAATTCTAGATGTGCCCGCGACGTCGTCCGCGTGTAATTTGTTTTCAAAATCCCCGATTTAATACATTCTTCATTGGTGTTACGCTCCTATTGGTCTTAGCGTATAGCCTATAGCCTTCCTCAATAAATGGAATATGTAACACTGAAGAATTTAACAAATGAGACCAGTAGTTCTTGAGATTAGAGGTCTCAATCAAACAAACAAACAAACTCTTCAGCTTTATATACTAGTTTAAATTAAAACTCTAACTCAAATCGTTATGTCCTTTTGAGTCTTCTTAATAAATTGATATTATGCCAGGGGTGGTAGCCATCCAGTCAGGCAAGTACCCTACCTGGCTGTGGGTTGTTTTGTCGCTTCTTACGACAGGCCGCCCGGCCGCAGGAAATTGTATTCTTTCTCCGTTCCTGTACGGATAAAATTATTTACATTCAAGAAAGAAAGAAAGAAAAAACGTTTATTTGGTCATCATACAACGAGACAGACATGACAATGAATCGCACGGTGATTATACTAAAAAGTCTCGCGATGGTACCAAATAGGTGCAGTACAGCATGTGCCAGGGAACAGGTGCCTGACTCTGGTTTTCAACTGCACCCTAGGACGGACGGATATTGCACTGTTATTCATATATATGTATATATATACAGTGTGAATAATAATAAATTACATACATAGATAGATATACATACGGTTAATATAAACAATAATAATTAGTACTCAGAGAATTAGAAACAAATATTTGGGGGATACCGATAAAATAAATATTCATTACACGTGATACACATGATATATATTACATATTTATAAACAAAATAGTATTTTTAGAGACAGAAGACAAAAAATATAATATATAAGACAGGTTGACATTGACGTTTTCTAGTTTCCGTTGCTTAATTCTTTAAGTTCTTGCGAAAAGTGATGGTTGAGTGAATCACTCATTAATGCTTTAAGTCATTGGCGAGAAATATATTTCGTTCTTTTCTTTGTTACAGGCCATAATAAGTTAGCAGCCAAAGTATAAAATGCCGCAAAGGCTCTCATGACACTCGAAGTGATAATAGGCCGGAAGAGAAACACACAATGGAGCTCTCAAATAGTTCCTGGGCTAAAACTTACAACCATCTATTTGTTGAATTGGCAGGTAAACATTCTCTTATATAAAGTTAAACCTCTGTCAGTCGAACTTGAAGGGAGACGCCAAAAAAATCTAGTTATAGAGTGTTCAACTTATGGAGATTTCGACTTAGCGAATTTTGTAGGAAAACATTCTGCTTGTAGTGGTTAAGATTTTTATCAAATAATCGAGTTGAAGGGTTGTGAAATCAAATATTTTTTCGAGTTATATTATTTTAACTAAACGCTTTTATTGACTTGCACAGCTGTACGTGATTCTTCTCTGTAGAAATGCCCCTTCAGGCACAACTAATGACCCTCTGCCCCAACTATGAGATGTCTCACTCACAATACCGTCGCCGATATTGCGTAGACGACCTCCTGCTACTGCAGTGCTCACCTCCGAATTTACCGCGCATAGCTCGCTTCTGGATCTCCTCTTAAACTACGCTAAACTCCTTCTTCACTGAATTGCCTACTAAAACTCTTACTCACCACTAACTCTCTATTATACTCTCCATTAAACTCGTCACTTTCTTCTACTTAACTCTTCTCCCAACTCTCTCGTATCGTACTTGTCGCTTTGCTGTCTTTAACTGAACTCCCCGGTAGGTGCGCATCACGCTGTTTTGTATTATACCCGGAAGAATCTTCTGCTATAAGTTCGATCTTCTATTCGTTATTCTTTTACTTACTGTCTATCCTTTTCTAAACATCTATCTGTCTCTGTATTTTCCTTCCTTAAACTTCTATTCCAGAATCATCTATCCTTTTCTAAAATGTATCTATCATTGTCTTTTCCTTCCAGAGTTTTCTACCTTTTTCTAAAACTCTTGAAACCGGTTTACGCCGCCAGAAAGTTTTACCCTCGGTCGCCACACTATAATGACGACTTTCGATAAATGTCCGTCATGATAAGTGAACTTAAATTTAACAAATACAATATAAATTGTAATATAAATATGTTCTCTACCATAAACATTTTATATTATTTAGTGTCAGGCTGATCCTCATGTCATGTTGATGGTAAACTACAATTAAAATCATCTATTACAATTATGTAAATTACCAGGAAAATCTTAATACTCACACATATATAACAAACAGATTATGATATACTTCAATGCCTTATGTATAAGTAATATTGACATCTATGGATTTACCCAATCGGAAATAATGCTGCAATAATAATAATTAACTCTTGTGATACCTATTGACAATCAATGTATGTCTATACATTGTTTGTGAATGTTAGTATGATGATAATATTGAAACAAAAGCCACACATAAAGTGGAGCACTTTTTACAAACTTGTGTGTGTAATGTGTGTACAAACGTGGTATGAAAATATTCGCCAGTTTTCCAATTGATTCATTTAACGTCCCGCAAGCATATTATTACGAGCTGCAGGACTCGAATTAAAATGCCGTTGGAATTACTATAGAATTTATTAGAACTGTACAAACACGTATAAAACAGGTACAAATATAACTGGATACAACCAGTACAAACTGCACGATTCAATAACACGTCCGTCACTAAAGCGATATAGTGTATCGAATGTACACGTCTTGCTTTTATCGTGGTTATCGCTAGACTGCCTTACCCCTCCCTTCAGGCATCCCTTTTATTTTGTACAAATATGCATCGACGCAAAACAATAACAACAAGAATTAGTTCGACACACCTGCCTAAAGACGGTCATAAAACAAATACAATAACAATGTTTTTCTTAATCACAAATTTTAAACACAAAGTGAACAAAAGAAGTCCAAATGCTGCAAAGGTAATAAACTACGCTTTATGACAGGCAGGTGTGCATTATCCTTTGTCGGCATGTAACAATATGTTACCATTTCAAACTAAGTAACAGAATAGACTGTTCCACTGAAAATTATGTTTAACTATATAAAATTACTTAGATCAAAGTTGTATGATTTTTTTTATCTTGTCTAATATGATGAAAAGACATGTAAAACCTTTTTATTGGTTTTAGTATTTATGTTAAGCCGAGTGATAATATCCTTTTTGTGTTGGAATAAGACAATTTTTATGCATCCGAACTACTTCGAACTGCTGCCGGGAAAATTCTCTGGGGATTGACATGATAAAAAGTACCGCAGAGCTTTAAGTCTAAGAAGCAGACAATACGACAAACAGACAAGAAAAAAATATGCATTGTGTTCTCCTTAAATGGAGATAGACGATTCCAGTGGTTCTTTTTTAAATAGCTTCAATGTATAGACATCTTAACATTCCTCTCTCAATTCTTATTATTACATCTTTTTTCAACCCATAATTCGGTATTCGGTAATATAGACTGATTTTAATATATATCTAAATCGAAAGATCACGATCTAAATATGACAAAAATAAATTGTTTTAAATAAAATATTAAATATTAATTGATATTTTTGAGAAATAAAATTGTTATATTGCAGCTATTAGCCACGTGACAACGAACGCCGATCAGAGCGCCTGACGTCATAGTGTGCAAAACACAAGAAGTTATCAATGACTTCTCAGATAACACTTCAATGAAACAGATGTTCGTTTTGCACACTGTGACGTCATATGAGACGCCATGACAGCTTGACGCGTTTTTGTGACGAAATGTCAAAATATTTATAAAATTGCCAAATTAAATATGTCAATGTTGTTTTTTTGCTGAAATATTAATATTTTGGCTAAAATAGACCATAAGGCTCAAAATAAACCTGTTTCTCAAAAATTGTCAACTACCCTATTGTTATATGCTGCATAAAGGTTCTAGAGAACCGCTACATACTTGAGCGTGGGAGTAAGCATCCCGTCGATGGCCAGCGGTCTGGTTATAAAAATGAGACGTCAGCAGATAATACTTAATGAGTTTTTCTCATATTCCAGACCCACGAACAAACGACTGGTTTCTAATAACAAGCCCAGTGCCAGGCTTGACGATAATCAGCTTGTACCTTTACTTTACGTTGAAATGGGGACCACGGTACATGGCCGACAAAAAGCCTTTCCAGCTACAGAAGACATTGATGGTATACAACTTTTTGCAGGTGCTAGTAAGCTGTTTTTTGTTTTATGAGGTGGGTATAGATTTAAATTCTAAATATTCTACGTTACATTATCACCGCCAGGTCGCGTTCCAGTTGCACGCCTCATCTTGTTTAGTTTATAGATTTGTATACCTATATAGTTTTATATTATATCCAATATGTATTAGTTGGTTTAAGTCCCAGATTAATAAAATAGGTACACCAAGCTCCGAGCTCTCAAGCTTAAAGAGAACTTAGTAGGTATTAAAGTATTAGATTAGTACGAATAAAGGTGGATTAGTATCCAGTGGATTTATTAGTGTTACGCACACAAGTTTAAAAAATGCTTCACTTCGTTTGACGCCTTTGTTCATGTAGGCTCCGTCTATAGTTTTATTCGTTCATCTGAGGTTTAGTTAGGTAACAGGTAAAAAGATAACAATATATTTCACACCAAAATATACAATTATAAAAACAGACCATATTTACAATATTTTCTAGGCAGAAAATGGGCGGCCTTCTCGCTCAAAGCGATATCTTCCAGGCAACCTAAATTAAAGGAATTTCTTAGCTAGTCTGGCGATGTACTTGGTGCAGGAAAATACACGTCTTTGAGCATTTGTCAAAACTTTTTTTTAAGCAGGCAAAGTGGTATTTTTATTTTTTTATCAAGACAACAAAATGATTATAACTCGTCGATTTTATGCATAGCATAGAAAACCTCTGGGGTTTATTTTAATGCTAAGGGTGTCTACGTCCATTACCATCGCCTATGGATGTTTGCAACACCAGGGGTATCGCTAACGCGTTGCCGACCTCTAAGAAATGTTATAACGCCCTTCTTAAAGAACCCCATGTCATAGCGTAAAGGGAAAACAAGCGGCGGAAAGTTTTCTCCAGATCATTGTTGTACGCGGAATAAATGTTCTAGAGAACCGTTGCGTAATTGAGCGTGGGAGCTCAAGAAACTGGGAGTGAATATCCCGTCGCTGGCGAGCGGTGCGGTTGTAAAAGTGAGGCGTTGGCACCAGATCAAACAGTTCCTCGGAACACTCCCCGTTATACAGGCGGTATAATAATAATAAGCAGAGGGACGCAAAGTCTCTCCGAAGGCTAAGTGATTCTAAACCGCCTGTAAGTATGGGATCGTCGACGATACGATGCGCGACGCTGGATGGAGTCGAGGGAGGTCTGGTAAGCGGATGGTCCGGCCCATAGGTATAACTAAACAAAACTATAACAAATATAGCGTGCCTTATTGTTTAAATACTAAATAGTTAGGAACAGTAAAGTTTTTAGACAGAATTTATCCATGCAGGAACGGAGAAAGAATAGAATTTCCTGCGGCCGCGCGGCCTGTCATAAGAGGCGACTAAACAACCCACAGCCAGGTGGTAGGGTATTATATATATACTCGACTGGATAGCGACCACCCCTGGTCTAGAGTATGTCGCCATAACAACCTTGTGTTGTGTTCCGGCGTTAGTGACCAGGTTCCAGTCTATCTTAAGAGAGCAGTAGCGCATTTGTAGCACCTTTGGTGTTGCAAATGTCCATAGGCGATGGTAACCGCTTTCCATCAAGTGGGCCGTCTGCCTGTCTGCTGATCTCCTGCAATAAAAAAAAGAATTAGGAGGATTTAACACTGCGTAAATCCTAATACGTTATAATTGTATTTTCCAGGGTCTTGATGCCGCTTGGTTGACAACTTACAGTTGGAAATGCGAGCCAGTTGATTTTTCGTATACACCAGAAGCTCTAAGAGTAAGTACTTTTTTTGGAAATCTTGGTGAAATGTCTTATACACAGGACAAACACAAACTGCCTGGAGACAAGGAATACTCTCAATCGCCCGTGTCAAGATAGCTGGAATACGGCCTAGCCATTAGCCAAGGCTGCGAACCTGAGAGGCTGGCTGTTATTTTTTTTAGTAGAAAATTTTTTAAACTCAGCTTATTACTAAAATCATTGTTTACATTTAGTCGCTTAAAATTTAATGTTATGTATAATGTTGGCAACTCCAACATTTAATTAAGAACGTAATGTTTTGTCATGTGTGTTCTTTTCCTAGTTTTGCAATATATGGACATATATTGAATTCTCTCAGGTTTCAATTTAGTAAATCTAAGAAATTAATATGAATATCCGATCAATCTAATCAATCTAGTCTGTTGCTCTCCAGAAAGGTGATAGCAATACTGTTTTTTACATTTCAGTGTCCATGGATTTAGACTTAAATTAAAAAAGTTTTTTTATGCCCACCAAGTGTGCCAAGTTGATCTTGTTCATGATACCAGTGCTATATAATCGCGCCTATTTGGAGGATGCACCTGACCTATCCTGTCTGTGTTGTATCGTGTGTTTTTTTCTATATTGCTCTTTTTCAACTGTTATGGATATAAGTATATCAAACTATATAAATAAATGTATTTAATCTTTTTACAATTGTTGTGGTATACATACTTTTTTCTTCCTTTTTAATACTTTCTTTTCACTTTGTATTTTATTTGTGTCCGAGTATGTCACTTTAAGGGCCGTAGCGTAATATCAGTGCTGGTTAGGACCAATTTAGAGCTACATTTGCTTCGTTATTTTCATTTACTGCATGTTACATTGTACATTCATTAATTTATGCTAGTGTAATGAATTCTCATTTGTGTTGTACTTCTAAATAAATGTTTTTTCTTTCTTTCTTTTTTACTTTAGTCGTTCGAGCCTGATATGAACCAGAAATCTATGCATACGAATTTCTGACACTCGCAATGTAATCATACTTTGAATATCTTGCAACTCCAAAATATTGAAATAGAAGAATTGGGCTTCTGGTCTGTTAAGGATTGTAGGGATTTTAACTTCTGAGAACACTTCTCTTGTTACATTAATTTATATCGAAAAATCATTTTTAAACTTTTCAGGTAGCAAGAGGAGTATACATATACTTCCTAGCGAAGATGTCAGAGCTCTTAGATACCGTCTTCTTTGTGATCAGAAAGAAGGAGCAGCAGATAACGTTCCTCCATATGTACCATCACACAGTGATGCCTATGATTTCGTGGGGAGCAACGAAATATTACCCTGGAGGCCACGGGACTTTAATTGGAGTAATCAATTCGTTCGTACACATTATAATGTACAGCTATTATATGCTTGCTGCATTAGGACCTAAGTATCGCAAATATTTGTTTTGGAAGAAATATATCACCACTTTGCAACTGGTAAGTATTATTTAAAGTTCCGAAGTTAAATAGTAAAAGTGAAATTGTTGTAGTTTAATTACTTATGGCCTATAATTTGACGGCCTACGGTTGAGCTGGCAAGGTCTAAACTGGCAAAGGCCCAGTTAGTGTCAAGAACTTTTATCATACTTAAAGCTTTTTAAGAAGTGTTATTTCTACAGATGTATTAACTACCGTAGGCTGTTCTTTCGTTTTATCTGAATCGAGCCAGAAAAGGACGGATTTCAAAGTTAGCGAAGCTTCTGCTGTTCTAGAGCGAGGATCTGGTCATATCTCCGCGCCAGGTCCATATAGACCCAGTAACTTGGAAAAATGACTGTGTACAAAGACGGATAGTCAGACACGAAGGAATCTTAAGATTTCTTGCTTTTGAGAACATGTCTACGGAACCCGAAAAAAAGACTACAGAATTATAATACAGATATTGATGGATAGATAACACTTTATTGCTTACAAAATAAACAAATACAAAAATAAAATGCATAATTACAATACTTCTTGGCCAAACAATCGGCCTCATCGCTAAAGGCGATCTCTTCCAGGCAACGTAGTTTAAAAGAAATTCTTAACTAATCTGGCGATGTAGGTGGAGCAAAAAGAAAGATAGGACTGTACAATTTAAATATACATACTTAAACTTATTTATAAATTTAATCCATACATAAATCCAGACACATTTATACAATCCCAATATATACGAAAGAATCTAAATAAATATATTATGCAGTGGTGCACGAGTAAAAAATATATCTATAATATTATAAAATTGTAAAAGTGTAGTATTTTGTTTTCTAGATTTTTGTGTTTGTTCTTTTTTTTTGGATTTGGATTTGGATTGGATTTTGGATTCACATAAAAACTACCGGGCTGATTTCGATGCGGTTTTCGCTGATCGATAGCAAATTCTCCGATTTAAAATATACGGTACTTTATATCCTGGGAATCACACGGGAATTTTCTTGGGACTGGTTTCAAGTTGTTAAGATACGCATAAATTAGCTTACTCCGTCCGACGTGAACGGAGTCGCGGGTGAATTTTAGTACATTTATAACAAAAAACTATATTTTTATTTTCCAGCTTCAATTCTGCATCGCGTTCCTGCATTCTTCACAACTTCTCTTCTACGACTGCGGATACCCTTGGTGGAGTGTTGCCTTCACTCTTCCTAACTCTGTCTTCTTCTACTACCTATTCTTCGACTTCTACTATAAGGCTTACGGGAAAGCAGATGTTAAGACGAAGTCAATACAAGAAGCATCAAACGGTAAAATGAATGGAGTGAAAAATGTCGCTAACGGCAAAGTAACAAAAACACATAAAGAAGATTAAGAATTGTAGATAGAAGCCTAACTAACATTATAAATACGAATGTGAGTTTGTTACGCTTTCTCAATTGTTCTACTGATTTTGATGAAATTTTACATAAACTTTGTTAAGGGTATAGAAAAGAACGTAGGGTATTTATCATCCAGAATAATGACTGTTCCAAAAGGATTTATATTATATTATTGCATGAGTTTATCAGACAGGCAGAAGGCCCACCTGATAGAAAGCGTGGAAAGAGTGCTACAAATCAACGCTGCTCTTTGAAGGAAGACTGGAGACTGGCCACTACCACCTTAAGGTTGTTATGGCGGAATACTCTAGACCAGGGGTAGTAGCCATCCAGATAGGCAAATACCCTACCACCTTGCTGTGGGTTCTTTGTCGCGTCTTACAACAGGCCCACCGACCGCAGGAAACTGTGTTCTTTCTCCGTTCCTGCACGGAAGATAGCGGTGAAAAATGGCACAGTGATTGCGTTTTATTGGCGCCACTGTTGTAATAAATACATCGTCATGCAACGATACTGATAATAAAATTTTAATCTGTTACTCATGAGAGGGAGGCTATCCATAAGCAAAGTCTCACGTTAGGAGGTCAAAGAAGTATGACATTGTGTGTCAAGGGGTGGGAGGGGTTCTACATTCAAAAAAATAAATCAGCTGTTTTGTTTGTTTTTAATTTAATAATTTCTTGACGTAAAATTGCAAATATCTGATGTCATACTAGTAGGGATGGAGGAGTGTCATAAATGTGACCAGCTGTGACAAGGACGGGGAGGTGTCGAAAAGTCATGAAATTTCTGTGACGTAATTTGTGAATGGCCCCAGTGTTTATACTTGCAATGCCATCTAGGGAAGGTGGACCTAATCACAAACAACTAGTTTATTTCCATTTTCGCTAGATGTCATTACGGTTATTCATCAACAGTGTTATATTAAGGGATAGATAAAACCGACAGAAATTAACGAGAGTGAAGCCGCAAGCAAAAGCAACTTAAGTATACTTTATTCCATAACATTAAAGACTAATTTATATTTGCTTTTGTTAAGTAGTGAGCTAATCGTGATAAGTCCTTATTATCGTTTTGACAAACATTTACTTATGGTAAGTGTCTATATCTTATCCATCGTTCATTTCCATTAGTATTGGTTAAAATAAGACACAAGCTCCATACAAGTTACGTGAATCTAAAACTGCAAACTGTCTATTTAAACGATAAAAAAATAGAGGCTTTATTTGAAGAAATAGCGATGAACTTATATTGTCATATTTTATGATGTAAAAATATAAAAATATATTAATTCTCGTAAACCGCATTTTTCACAAACAAGGTTTACACTCACCTTATTCCTGTGCTGATTTTCAGTGCCAACCAAACTTTTGGCATGATATCCAAATAATTCGAATACATTCATTAATCCGAATAAAATAATTAATAAACGATGGTATAATATATGCAAATAAATAAATGATTATTTCATAATCTCTATAATTAAAATAAATAATACGAATTCTTGTCTAATAAGTCCATTGTCATATTCTTGTGTGCTCACCAAATATACAATTACAAAAATGCACGATTACAATAGTCGCATGATACAGACAATAGGCGGCCTTATCTCTTAAAGTAATCTCTTCCAGGCAACCTACCTTAAGGAATAATTTAACCCAATATGGCGATATAGATGGTGCAAAGTATTAGGCACAACTGAAAACAGACAGACTTCAGCTACATACTCTATAAATTAAATACATATACTTAAATTTTAAAAGAAAACAAATAAATAGAAACATAGTTATAAGATTTATTTTCGGTTTAACTTCCCAGTTTCATAAGTTAACTAACAACTTAACTAATGCACATATAAATCAGACTTTGTTGAAGAAGTTTTAGTACAATACATATGTGGTCTCATCACCAAAGTAATTTCTTCCAAACAGCCTTGTGATGAATTAGAAGGTCTGCACCATGTGGGTGTGCAGTATAATTAGTATACATAACGATAGTAAATAAGTTGTATATATATGATATTTTTAAGAATGGTATTTAAGTGGGACTACGTTCTTAGGGTCTTATTCATTGACTTAGACTCAGTTTTTAGGATTTTTTTTATTGCATGAGTTCAGCAGACAGGCAGATGGTCCACTGGTGGAAAGCGGTTACCATTGCCTATGGACATTCGCAACACCAAAGGTGCTCTACAAATGCGCTGCTGCTCTCGAAAGGGAGACAAGAAACTGGCCTCTAATGCCGGAACACAACTCAAGGTTGTTATGGCGGCATACTCTAAACCAGGGTGGTAGCCACCCAGACGAGCAAAAGCCCTACCGCCTCGCTGTGGGTTGTTTTGTCGCCTCTTCCGACAGCCCACCCGGCCGCAGGAAATTGTATTCTTTCTCCGTTCCTGCACGGATAAAATTGATTGGAAATATTAATGAAATGGATTGTTAAGGACCTTAAAGAAGTCTACAAACTAACTTTAACTCAACATGAATAAGAGATCTTAGTAATTACTTTCCGTGGTACTTTTGGTAGGGTATTGGATATCACATTGGGAATTTCTCCCAAAATATTATGTTTGGTGTTCAAAAAGCGTGTTTGTTTAAATTATTATAATAATGATTGTTTAAACAAAGAAATATTGTAAGACAAAAATAACTATGTTTCTCTTTCCTCTTCTAAGTTTAACGCGAACTTAACTACTATCTTTAGGCTATTTAAATGTACTGTAAATGATAATTATTGCGTCTTACAATCAAAATTTGTACCTAAAAATGTCAATTTAATAGAATGTTAAGTAAAAATGCTTAGTTGTTAAGTATGCATTCAAGAACAATCATTTCACCTTTTAAGTCGTCGTCAGGTCAGGTTCCCTAGACAAGTGGCAGTACTAAATTAATATAATGAATTTTTATGGGAATGACATAATACTTAGCGTAACGAAATGTCATTCCCATATATATTCTATTCTATTTGGCGTTAATACCGCTTGTCTTGGGGGGCTCCGGTAACGCAGAGTTGGAGCCGCTGGAGTCTTCCTAACTGGAATCTACAGAACAGCTATTGATTGTTGATCTGTGGTTTTCGCGGGTCTCGTGTAGGCTGCGTCAGAGGCTTGGTCCGATGGCTATCTCGAGCTTCACTTGGCCATCAGTGGCCTGTTGGCCTCTATGTGGTTTTAGGGCGTTCCCGACCTCTTCGCATCGATCTCCCCGAGCCAATGAGCTCACGGGATTTGGTCGCCAGCGGCCTCGATAGTCTACAGGTGGAGCGTGTAAAAGGGCCATAAAGACGGGTATAGTGCCGATGACGGCAGGGTATTTTAGTCTTGGAAAGGTTAAAATGATAATCCATCAATTTGAAAGAGTGCTTTTTAAATGCATTAAGGGTTATTAGCAAGAGATACTTTTTAGTACGGTTGGATTACTATTTCAAGAAACGATTTGTGTACGATTGCTGTGGATCGTGGATGAAATTTTCATCGTCTTCCATTATTGTTGTAAAAAGCTTATTGTGAAAAAGTTTTTCTCAATAAACCTTAAAAAGATTCTTTTTTGTAAATTTTATATTTCAAAATAGAATATTTGTAAACTGTAATAGTTGAAAATAAAGTTAAATAGTAATGTCTCTGGCCTGGGCGTTGCTGCGATTCGCTAATTAGGGTGTAGAGTCGCGGTAGACTTTTTGTAAACCACATTAACAGCCGTTTCATTATTTACTTTGGTCTGAGTGTTACTATGGGCACAGAACTATCCGTTATATACCCATAACAAGCATAGAATGCTAAGAGTAGAAATGTACAACGTACATTGTGTGCGTTGTGTGCTCAACTTCCCGTATGTATAATACATTTTTTTTCTGACTGATACCAAATAAAAATGTGTATTAAATTCTTTAATCCATCCATAAACGTTATACGATGTTTATAGGCTCGCTAATATAAGCAAAAATAATGTCGATCATGGATATTTTTAACGAGTCTATAAACCTCGTATAACTGTTATAAATAAGGGAGCTACTATTACTACAAAATTATTATTCTAATTAATGTTAACGGGTCATTAGGTGATTCTGAAGGCGGTGGTAATTGTAAGATATATGTTTCAAATTTACTTACTTACTTGTACAACGTTTATACTTTACTAGTATGCTGTAAGACAATAGGTATTGTTGATGATATATGTATTATCTATGTTACTAGGTCTTTATTGTAAAATATTACAATGTTATCTAAAGAACTGGGTACTTGTTGTTTTATTGTTTGCTGGCAGTTCTGGCAGACGTTGTCCTGCCCTTAAAAATAATAGAACCTAATTCCAGCGCCACATACTGAATCTAATTGTAAATCTAAACCATCTCCGGACCCACTCATACAATTTTTTTTACACCTTGGGTCACATTATTGAAGTTTTAGTAGGGATCCCTAATTTTTTCTAGTATAAATATAGCCTACATTAATAAAGGATAGTGTAGCATTTGAATAGTGAAAGAATTTTTATTATTATCTAAATACATATAATAAAACTATAGAAGTCAAATTTCTGTCCAATGAAAAAAATTGCTAAAAACCGAGTCAGGGGAATGTAAGAAGTGAAATAGAACTAATTTAAATTTTTTGTTCTCCTGTTTGTCTGTCTGTCTGTTTGTACGGGCTAATCTCCGAAACGACTGGACCGATTTACATGAAATTTCGTATGGTGATAGCTTATATCTCTGGTCAACATATAGGATACTTTTGATCCCGAAAAACTAAAGAGCACCCGTGGGATACTTAAAAAACCGCACCATGCGGACGAAGTCGCGGGCAGAAGCTAGTTACTAAAAAAAAGAAAGTATAAAAAAGTCATTGCATTATTTTAAATTATACATTTTTTTAATTTGCGTTTTAAATTGATATAAATTACCTATAGTAGGGTCTACATTAGTAAAAAGTAAATGAACAGCTGAGAAGCGCGGTATAAAAATATATTTTTTGTACAGTTCTTCTCTATAAGTATGGACTTATAGAGGATGGGATGAGGATGAGGAGGATATAGAATTGGAATAGATGTAGATCCATTCCAATCCCGTATCCCTTTTAGCCATACTTCCCATCAGATACCTCTATCTAAACCCCCTTATTCCGTTATCTCTATCCTATCTTAAAGGCTGGCAGCGCGTTGGCATCGCCTCTGGTGTCCCAAACGGCTATAGGCGACAGTAACCACTTACCATGAGATGCTTGTTCACCAGATTCAAAAACAAAAAATACCCAATCAGTTATTTTAATCTTCTTTAAAACATACACGGAAATCTTTGGTTACGTCCTTCTTCTTTTTGCTGTAACGTTGACGGTAAAAGTTTAAAAAGAGAATGAGGAAGAAAGCGGTGTTGCAAGAAACGAAGACTGCTACTCCCTTTGCTGGTGGACAATCCGAGACACGAACTGTAGCCACGTATTGGATTATAATTGAAACGAACTGGATCTGAAAGAAAATATGTAATTTTGGTATCAAAAAGCTGTGTTTACGTTTAAAATTCTTTCAATCTTGAAAGAATTTTAGCTAGTCATGTTGTTGGAGTTTCTTGCTGCTTCTCCTTAAAACAGCAATACATTTCGAAGTGGTGGTTAATTTAGGTATATACAGTGTAAACTCTATGTAACGTCACTCGATTTAACGGCAAACTCTCTTCTACTTTCTTCTTTTCTACTTATGCAAAAGCTTAATTAGGTTTTATTTATTATATTTTTTAAGGATCACCAACAATTTTCTTACATTTGATCAGTTAATAGACTTATATGACTCAGGTTTACAACGTGATTTAAAAACTAATTATATGTGAGCACAGCCTGCAATTCAATTTCTTCACTGTTATTTAATTAAACTCTAATAATAAAAATCACAAAAAGAATGTGTGCGTGTACTAGTGTACACACGTAAGGAGTGAAACTTCTTCATGGCCTTATTTTTCGAAAAATGATCTACTATATGCAACTTTACAGAAATTGGTTAAATAAATAAAGCGCCTACCACGGTCCAATCGACCGTGGTAGGGGCAAGAAAACAAGATGGCGCGTAACGGAAAAAAGTGAGGGTAATTTTTTTTCCAACACCGATAAAGAGGTTTCACTTCAAAAAAGGATAAGATATTGAAATTAGCCTGTCCGGCTGTTTATGTCTTTTTGTGCTAAGCGAATCTTTTTATAATATGAATTTTAGTTAAAGCAAATGTACGCAACATCATTGCTGCTATTGAGAATTTTACACATTCTAGAGATATGGGAGTTAGCACCTATAGTGGAATTATTTTCTCCGTGCAGTTTGGGTCATAAATCAAACTCGGCCTCAGCCCGGCTAGGGCGGTGAGCATGTTGCGCGGGCGCAACGCCATTATCGATAAAAACTCATTCTTATCAAAGAAAGATTATCATTCTTATAAAAATCATTATTGTCTTTTTTGATGTTAATTTTAAACATAGATATAAGTATTTATATTTATTTTTAATATAACTTGTTACATTCTAAACTTTTGTTCTTATAGTTTTTTAATACATAGATACCTAATTCATAATTTATTTTAAATCATTATTATTTTTATTTTAATAAATAAGTTGTTTTATCTATTTTTTTTCTTTCATTTATATCAATCACTAACCCACAAAATGACAAAACTAAATACACTATCAATAACGCTTATCGACAACAATAATGCGTATCACTATGCCTGCTCATAAGGCTCGTGAGTGGAAGAGAGAGCGAAATACTCGCTTCACCGCTCCGATTATTTATAACCCAAACTGCACGGAGAAAATAATTCTACTATAGTACTGTTGTTCTTAATGGGGGAAAAATGGGAGCATATAATAATATATATAAACCTTCAGTAATAAATTAATTCTATAACTGATAGTGAAAACCGCTTTAAAATCTGTCGCGTGGTTTAGGATGAGTTAGTGGATAGACAGACAAAGAGACACGCGGAAAGCAACTTTATACTATGTAATGATAATAAATAAAGATAAAGAGTAAATGAACAGTCAACTTAATCAAGCTTTCTATTCAGTTGACTATTATTTTTGTGCTTAAATAATAATATGATTATATAAAAATGCCTTCCTAGTGACATATTTTTGTAAAATTAAGAATGTTTATTGTAAATAAGAATTTTTTTATAATTGTAATTATGACTACGTATCTATATTTCAGACACAATTTTTTTTTGTTAATGAATTAATATAAATAAATAAATAAAGTCTTAAGCTTCATATGAAATAAACCCAAACTCACCAGCTGGAATTTTGTCATGTATTTCTTCCAGAAGAGATATTTCGCCACATTAGGTCCCAGAGCAGCTAGACCATAGTACGTGTACATGAATACGTGGACGAGTGAGTTCAGAAATCCAATGAACACCAGTGTATGGGAGGGCCAGTATTTGAGTAGGACCCAGGTTCCGATGACCATGACTGTATGGTGGTAGAGATGCAGGAAAGTGATCTGGTTGTCTTTCTTTCGGAGCACAAAAAAGACTGTGTCAAGCAACTCTGTGAGCTTTGCTGATAAGTACAAATAGGTACCTATGAGGACCTGAAAGAGAGATATAAAACTTTTGTTTAGTTTCTAGAATAAAATAGAATGCTCAAATAATTAGCGAAATTTACCATTTCAAGAACCACGAGATCTCATCTTTTGGCGTCAGTCAAAAAATAGCAAATTCACGATTTTTTTCTAGATTACATTCTTAAACTTACTTAAAGCATTACAGGGCAGATGTAATGTAATTCATTTAGACACAGTCACTAACATTAACTCAAATGGAGCAAGGCTATAAAAGAAATAACTTGTATAGCTCGCTGAAAAACCGCGATCAATATATAATACTAGCTTCTGCCCGCGACTTCGTCCGCGTGGTGCGGTTTTTTAACTATCCCAGGGGAACTCTTTAATTTTTCGGGATCAAAAGTATCCTATATGTTGACCAGGAATATAAGCTACCACCATACAAAATTTCATTTAAATCGGTCCAGTTTTTTCGGAGATTAGTCGGTACAAACAGACAAACAAATTAAAAAAAAAACTAAATTAGTTCTATTTCACTTCTTAAATGTTTTTTTTTATAAAAACCGTTTTTTTATTGTACAGAAATTTGACCTCTACAGTTTTATTATATTATAGATACTGGTTAGACATATTTAGAGATAAAAAAAGAAGATAAAATTGACATATAACATGTAGGCTGTGTTCCATTAGAGACTCACAACGACCACGTTCACGACCGCTATTTTCCCGTTCCACTTGCTTGCCGGCGTTACAATCGTAAACCCAAGTGGAACAGTTATTCGATCCACCTCTTGACATGGGTCGTTGCGAGCGTTGTGTGATCCAAAATGATGACGTCATTAGTGACGTTTTCGCCACGACCACAACGACCGCGGTCGTCTTGTGGAACGGTTGACGGAGCATTTTGGGCGTTGGGCTACTAATGGAACGCGCTGATTATAATCTTGACTAATTTATTATGAACACTGAAGTATGAAACCTAGGTCTATGATTATGAATGCTATTGTGAAATTGCTTATGACGTTTCAAACATCTGATGAATATTGTTTCTCATACTCTGAAAGTACGCTTGGAGTTTTCTGATTACAGGGATGAAAACAGTACTTTATTTTTATATATATAATTAGAGTACAGCAGACAGGCAGACGGCCCAACTGATGGAAACTGGTTATCGTCGCCTATGGACGTTTGCAATACCAGAGATTTCACTAACACGCTGCCGGCCTTGAAGAAATTTTATACGGCCTTTTTAATAAACCCCATATTGTAGCGCTGTGGGAAAACCACGCCTGGGAGCTCATTCCAAACCCTCACGGTGCGCCAGAGAAACGTTTTAGAGAACCGCTGCGTACAAGAGCGAAGCGGCTTAAGGCAGCGGGGATGAACGCCCTACTGATGGCGTGCGGTGCGGTGGTAAAAGGAAGATGAAGGCACCATTCTGAACAGTTCCTCGGAACACTCCCTATTGTACAGTCGGTAGAATACATAGAGACACGCAAAGTCTCTTCGAAGGCCAAGCGTAAGTACTTTTCGTCCGGAGGAAACGATATTCCCTGCTGTTAAAAAAATTAAAAACTATGCGAACCATAGATAATGCATGCGACTTATGTCCCAACTTTTTTTGCCGGAGAGAGCCAGCTCTTCGGCTAACAAATGGTTGGGCGTTGTGCGTCCGGGCTGGAGGTGAATGCGCAAGCCAGCCTACAGGCCGGACATGGGGCGTTCGAGGGACAAACAGGTGCCTTACAGGGTATCTCTAACAGCGGCCTGGCAATGGCAATTCATACGTGAGGTGCTAGTTGCATCCCGACCTGGTGAATCTCAGAAGGGCCACAACCTTTCCCCCTCGCGCGGCCTATGGTTCACAAGCATTTGCCCGCGGAGCATTTCCATTGAGCTCAAAAAAAATTAAAATATTCTCACCCGTCTCCGCGAAGAGTCGTCCTTCATCACACATTGCTTAGGCACCAAACCCATTTCCGACAAATCATTCATAAACTGCAAATATAACATAATACATGTAAAGCAATTTAAGATTTTAATTCACATGAATGCATTTGTGTCAAAAAGATTGAATCATTCAAGTGACGCATATAAAAATCTTCTGTCTTTTTAAGCCAATTCCCTGCTAGAAGGCCTCCCCAAGTCTGCACCACGTATCCTGGTCTCACGTTCCTCATTTAGCCCCTGTCGGCGACCTGATATAGATTGTCGGTCCACCGGACTGGAGGGCGTGTTACGCTACGTTTACCGAAAGGCGGTCTTCTATAGATAATCCTCAGTGAGATTTATTTATTTGTGCCCTTTGATGAGAAGATCCTTGGACCATGAAGAGGAGATGGGCCTGTACAAATAGTTATCACAACGGGTTATCAACTTTTCGAGTGATTCGAGAGCTGGTGCATACCTTGGCTAATGGATGGTATGGTCATCCAGTGTGACGTAGCCAGCTTTTAGGCACCTTACCTATAGAAGATCGTGACTTAGGCTCAACATTCTACTTATAGTCTTATGAGGTTCTAGATAGAATATACTCGTAGTATACCTAAGTTTTTACCCCATGGTCCAAGTGTTTCAACAGCAAACGGCATAAACATTTTTCACTGAGGGTTACATATTGCGCCGCTTGATAATGTATCTAAACAAATATATACTCGTAAAGCTGAAGAGTTTGTTTGTTTGCTTGAATGCTGTAATCTCAGGAACTACTAGTCTAATTTGAAAAATTCTTTCAGTGTTAGATAGCCCATTTATCGAGGAAGGCTATATATAGGTTCTATAGCGAGCCTTCATAGTCATTTTATTTTAAGCGACATTTGGACCTAAGTATGTTCTTGCTTGTACAGGTGTTTCAAATTATTATTTTGTTTAATAATAGTTTGAAATACCTGTACAAGCAAAAATATACTTAGGTCCAAATTTCGCTTACAATAAAATGACGGTAAAGGCTCTAATATCATCACGCAAGACCAATAGAAGCAGCTTCCGCTGCGTGTACTACGTAAACGGTTAAAGTTTCGCAAAAACCATGTGTGACATAAATTTTCCCCTTTAACAGTCCTAAAAAAAGTCCGCGACAGCATATTATGTATGTCTATTGTATATTTTTTACGCTAACCAAATTTGTTCTAAAATAATGCATTATTTGGGATGGTGTTTTTATAGGTGATGAGTGATATAAGAAGGTGATGTCAGGAGCCTTAAGAACAGACGAGCGTGCATGACAAGAGCTATGAATGTCAAAGAAGCAAGTGAGGTGTGTAAGAATAAGCCTAAATGGCGCTCTGTTGTTCGTGCCTACCCCGCAAGGTACCTGGCGTGAAATTATGTGTGTGTGTGTTTTTATAAAATATTAATCTTTATCCAAATAAATCGGTTATTAATCACGAGTAGGTAATTTAAAACGAAATTGTCATTTACATCATTCGATTTCAATGAATATCTTAAGAGATATCGCAGCTTTAAAAAAACATCGCAACAAAATAATGATCAAGTACTGCGCGCTATGATGTGCAAGTCATTAAGATTTAAAAATATTTTCACCTTGTACATAATCAAAGTCACGGGTTAAAGTTAACGTTAGCCCAAAGTAACTATTCCACGCGGACGAAGTCGCGGCAGAAGCTGGTATATAATAAGGTATGGAAGTACATATAAAAAAACTATAAGATAACCAGGACGTATATACGATATTTTTATCCAGGAAAAATGGTATATCTCCATATATTCAATATACTCTTTGATGGTATAGTTGTCATGACAGACAATAGATTGTTGTTCCCAGCTGCAAATTGTCCTTACAGAAAAATTCAAATTATATGTTGGTGAAGGTTTATAACAAACTTCCAGAAGATTTTAAATATTTGCGCACAAATCTTTTTAAACAAAGACTACATAAATGGTTGTTGGATAAATGTTTTTACTCTGTTAACGAATTTTTAGGATATTTTTTTGACAATAATTATGATTGACATTAATGTATATTTTTGGTTCTTGTTAATTTTATAATAATAATTGTGAAAATGTGTTTTCAGTAATCTTAAAGAACATTTTCACGCCTCATAGGCAAAACATGTGAACCTAGTATTCCAATGTCACCTCAAATTTATGTACCATGTTTTAAGCAAATAATTGAATTTGAAAGACATACGAATCTGTAATCAAATTCTTATGAAAAACGTTCTGAGATACTCATAACGTCACTTACCCTTAACACTAAATACAACGATATTAAAACTTGCACAGCATTGTATAATAATAATGTGTTTGTAAGTCTGTATGCTTCTCTTTTCCTCATAAAGGCCGGACCGATTTTTAATACAAATACTAAATATACGGCTAATATTGTCAAAACTGGCCCCAACGTCGCCATAAGAGGAAGCTCGTCAATTTCTTCATCTGTAAAGAAAAGCAGATGTTGATTTATTTTTATAATTTTTTTCGTCTTTAATTGGTATAATTAAAAATTAAACTAAATTATAAATAAATTAAACTAAAAATAAACTATATATACAAACTAAAATTAAACCATAAAATCTAGTTCCAGACCGCTGTCAGTCGGAAACGTGCCCAAAAGACTGGTCACATTGCCTCGCTGAATGGCAATGCTGATGCGTTGCCCAAGGTATAAACCAGTCTTAGTTTTTTTAATTTTTTTATAATACTTTTCTTTTTATATTAAATAGGTAGGTAGGTTATTTTTATAATACTTGTCTTTTTATATTAAATAGGTAGGTAGATGAAGTCCAATGCCAGACCATGATGCGGTCGAAGATGGAGCACGCTTACCTAGATAGTACCTATTCACAGAGACTTGAAGATACCCCGATTGTACATTTCGGGAAACACGAATTGTGGTAGTGCATTCCACAACTCTGCCGTACGTAGAAGGACCGTGGAGGCGAAACGTTTAGTACGCACTGGTAGAGTTTCCACTGTGAAACAAAGGCGTAGACCAGAGCGCTTTGTTCTCCGAAGATGGAATAGTGTAGGGCAAATCAGGTCGAACAGTTCAACCGCTCTCCGAAATGAATCCTATAAACTTATAACAAGTCGTAGTATGACATATCCATGCTAGAATGGAGAAAGAAGAGCAATTCCTGCGGCCGAGTGGCCTTTCGTAAGAGGTGATGAAATCATCCACACTTCCACAGCCAGTGAAACACGGCTATCAACCCTGGTTTTTTTTTAAGGCGGGGGAAATGCTGTTTACGCACAATACTGGGTCCTTTGCAAGGGATTAGACCGGTGTCGCATACGAGGGGATTACCTTGGTAATCCGCCCGTGCTTGACCAGCATGTGTGGTGACTCAGAGAAGCTGGACGGCCAGCAACCAATACCCACTAAAACCACCCTCCTCCCATGTGTCCCGTGCTTTTGAATAGGAAAGCCTGAGACTTGGAACGTAGTTACGCCCAGAGCGAACCACCCCTGGCTTAGAGCGTCACCCGATAACAACCCTAAGTTGAGCTTATTATGTAATTTAATTTTTAATATTTACCTCAAAAAAATTTCAAATAATAAAATATTCTAGTGGTCGCCCGTGATCAAAATACGACCATAATAATTAATGTCAAAGACTTCTATAATCACAGATTTTGCCAAGGCTACACTATTAATTTGACTTGAACAATAAACAAAAGGGTATATATGCGTGTGTGTGTGTCAAATACATGGTAATGTGTGAAATATTTTGTATTGATTTAGTGAATTTTTCCTGCATAATTTAAAGAAATATAAGCATTCTTCGCTTCTTCTCTATATAGACTATAAGTGTGCGAAATGTAATACTCCTCCGTCCGCGCAATTTTCGTAAAAAGGGGTACATAGTTTTTACTTCACGTATTAATATAAAAAAATCAGATGGTACTAACTACACAAGGCTATGTATACTTCTAAATTACTTAAGCCCCTCTTGCACGTAAGGCACAAAGTAATCTGCGACAAGTAATGATAAATTTCAAACACTGAAAGTTGCTCAGCTGTTTTAATAAAGAGTAGCGGGCCTAGCCGAGGTTGTCCTTCAGGCTCACCTACCGGTCGAATTTTGAAATTAAGTCCTCCGCGACTATTCGAACACACACAATATTTAATATCAACATCGCTCCGAGGGTTTATGCAAAAAATTTTATGGATGTTTGTTGCTCAATAACACCAGTACAGCAGAACAGTGTGCTGAAATTCCACACAGAGATAGATTATAATAAATACTGTAGGGTTCCTCTCATTAACGCAACCAAAGCTGCGGGCATAATCATCTTCTATCTATCTCGATGTGCAGGTTTCGTCACGATGTTTTCCTTCACCGTTGTGAATCGTATAACAATATCCACATTAGCTCTGAAAACTGTTTTAAAGGTGCACGCTTTTTCGGCCAGGATTCGAAGCCGCATCATTTCTATTTGAGACACGGTTGCGTTAATCACTAAACTAAACGACTACAATAAATACTAACATGCAAAATTCTAGTTTGTAATATATGTATTCTCTAAGTTTTCGCGACTAGTATGGTAAATTAGGTTAGGCTCCCGTAGTGTCAATAAGAACCATAAAAAAACTAGGGTAGGCTAAATAATGGCTAAATATTACTCATTAACACTTGATATCTTTGTCTTCCGTGATCTGAGATCTAAGCTACTAAAAACTGTCCGAAACGTAACATTAAAATCAATTATAATGTCATGGCTTAAAACCGTTAAAAAGCAGTTTATAAGTAATACTAGCTGTACCCGGCAGACGTTGTCTTGCCCTTAAAAAAAAGCTAGAAACCGATTGTAGATCCATCAACCGGGACCAATTGTTAATCTACATCATTCTCAAATCTATTTGAAAAATCACAAAAAATTACATCAAAATCGGTCCCATCGTTAAGGAGGTGTTCAGGGGCGCCACTGGAACACACAATAAAATAATTCACCTAAATCAGACACACACACACGTTGCCGAAATCCGGGAAAGATCATAATGAATGGCTAGACTGATGTTGTGACTAATGTTTGTTTTATCAATATTTTTATAAATTGAAGAATATCGTATTTTAATACTTATTATACTATTTCGGACGAAGATAATTAAAAAAAAAAACAAAAATCATAAAAATTGGTCCAGCCGAGCCAGAGTCATAAATGGTGTTACTAATACGACTTTCTGTATATATAGGTATATAGATTTTGGTTTAAATACTCACATCTGCTTTTATTTAAATTCCAGGTATGGGCCTTCAATCCAATCACTGAATTCATATTTGCACTACACTGAAACAATAGTTTTTGTTTTAATAATTCTTTTTTTCATCACGTAACCAGACACGTCTCACTCCAACGACGCCGAAGTGAGAAACGGCATGCCAAAAGCTTCAAACACTGGTTTGTTAATGATGCAATTTCTTAATTGGATATTCAATTAAATTGCATTACTATTGAACTTGTTTATAATGGGTTTCGTATGTACAGAAATTGCATATTTTTTTGGAATTTTGCACAATTGATTTTAATCATTATCTGATTTATTTACCGTTCAAGAATTTTATTTAAAAAAATTACTTGAAATCTTTGTTTTTTCATTCGCGTAGGAACGAAGAGAGAATGCAATTTACTGCGTCCGGCTGGCCTGCCTGTCGTAAGGGACGATAAAATTGCTTACAGTGGCTACCACCTCTAGAGTATGCCGCTAGGTTCCAGTCTACCTTAAGAGAGCAGCACCGCTTTGGAACGCCTTTGGTGTTTCAATATCAATAGGCGAAGGTAACCGCTTTCCAGCAGGTGACCGACTCCCCTGCTGAACTCATAAAAAATAAAATATTTTTTATAAAAATATATAAAACGATAAAGATAGTCTTATTTATTGTTATCTATGAGAATGTCAGTGGAAATGCTTACTAGAAATAAACGCCAACATTTAAATGAAAATTGCTATTTGTAGGGTGTCTTTATATCTTGTTGTTCTTAAAATTACATTATTTTTATTAAAAATAAGTTCCACTGGGACCACTTTTTGAAAGTCATCCATATAAGTTAAAATTTAATTTTACTTTCTATTCTATGTACACTGCTTCGTAACTTGTTATTGCTGTTAAGTAAAAGAAGTGGCAAGAAACTCCCCAGCAACAAGTCTAGCTAAATATTGTTGTTCTTTATATTTCTTATTCTGTTTATATCTGAAGTCGTCTTTTTTATAAGTTTTATACAGAAGTATGTTACAGAATTACTTTTAAAAATTAATGGAGTTGTAGCAAACAGTGTAAATTCAACAAGACAAAGACAATAAAAGGAAATAAAATTATTATTATAGTTATAATAATGACATGACCGAATAAAATTTTATGGTGCAGCACATCTCCATAAATTCCTTACAAGCTTGGCAAGATAAAAAACGTTATACAAAATATAGTATAAGAGGTTGGAGCCAGCTGCTATGGAAATGAAGTTTTGTCATTTAAGTATTCTTTAATAGTATAGTATCCTTTTTTAGCAAGGCACTTTTTAATTTGGAATGCAGTGTAAGGCCCCGATATCAGCATACAAAAAAGGACAGGATTCGATTATTTATTTACCTCATTTGTCGAATAGCGGCATCTACAAACATATTATTGTCTCGTCTATTTTATAATTTGTTTGTGTCGCATTTGGCAAATAAACGTTTCCTTACTTTATTTCTATGATTTAATTATTTTTGTAAATAAAACTTACCCACGTCTGACTCGTGATGTATTTTCTTATATTACAATTTATATTTTTAATTTTGCAATCTTACCGCATATTTGGAAACAAAAGCTGGCTGGCCCGGTCCTCTTATGTGTTGCTATTTCATGCTATACATGTAGAAAGCCGCGGAGTGTAAAAGATAGTAATACAGTAATAATATAATCACGATCAGAAAGAAGAAAGAAAACTGGTTTATTTTTAGGACGAACATATACATTAAACATATACATGTGAAACAAACACATTCAAAGTAATAAAGCAACAATGCAAAGTGAGAGAGAGAGAGAGAGAGAGAGAGAGAGAAAGTAACCACAAGGTATCAAGAAAAGATATACTACATATCTATGTCCTAAAAATTAGATATAGCTCAGCAAAAATGTCGATCACTCATACCCCATCCTAAATGCCCCAGGAGGTTTAAACTATTATAGACGACTAGAATTCGGCTGCGACTTCGATCACGTTGGACAGAATAATAGCTAATTTATACGTGTCCTAAGAACTTGAAACCTCTTCTAGGAAAAATTACGAGGTATTCCCAGTTTATAAAGTATCACAGATTTTATGGTAAAATTTGCTATCGAGCAGTAAAAATATTAAATTGGAATCCGTTTTTTTCAACCGGGCCACATTAAAGCGCTCCCAAGTGAATTCCTGTTGCATTCCGGGATTTTAAGATTTTAAGTCCGGTAATTTGATATCGAGCAGTAAAAACCGTATCGAAATCGGCCCAGTAGTTTTTACGTGAATCTCGAACAAACAGAAAAACAAAAGACACTTTTACAAAGGTATAATATCATAGAATAGATGATAAACGCCGTCCATTAGACAGGCCGTCTGCCTGTTTGTTTGTCAGTTGCGCAAAAAATTACTCAATATACTGTTGTCTTCTTGCGTAATCATTTGGTTAATTTTAAACAACTCTTAATATGAAATCAATGCACCTAATGACATTGGCGAAAAAGGTAGCTATGTGTATGAAAGGCGAATCAAGGTCTTATTGCAAGGTCCAAAATATAGCTTGACTGGAACGAGCCTCTTTTGGACACTTTAGGCCAGGTACAATTCGACACAAAAATCGTAAATCTTAGAGTTATAAATCTTCTATCTATACTTATAAAAAAATTGTAGAGGTCGATTTTCTGTACAATTATAAAAAAATGCTTAAAACCGTGTCAGGGGGATGTAAGATTTAAATTAAATTTTTTGAAGTTTTATCCGTGCAGGAACGGAGAAAGAATACCATTTCCTGCGGCCGGGCGGCCTGTCGTAAGAGGCGACAAAACAACCCACAGCTAGGTGGTAGGGCATTTGCCCGACTGGATGGCTACCACCCCTGGTCTAAAGTATGTCGCCATAACAACCTTGAGCTGTGTTCCGGCATTAGTGACCAGGTTCCAGTCTCCCTTAAGAGAGCAGCAGCGCATTTGTAGCACCTTTGGTGTTACAAATGTCCATAGGCGATGGTAACCGCTTTCCATCAAGTGGGCCGTCTGCATGTCTGCTGAGCTCCTGCAATAAAAAAAAAGAAGTGAAATAGAACTCATTTAGATTTTTTTAGAATTTTTTGTTTCTCTGTTTGTCTGTTTGTCTGTCTGTTTGTACCGGCTAATTACAGAAACGACTGGACCGATTTACATGAAATTTTGTATGGTGATAGCTTATATCCCTGGTCAACATATAGGATACTTTTGATCCCGAAAAATTAAATAGTTCCCGTGGGATAGTTAAAAAGCTTTATTTACTTAAACAGCTTATAACAGACTAAAAGTAATTTCTCTGCAACGTAACATAATAGAAGCGGATAATTTGACAGGGTGTGGTGTCAGTGAGAGAGTTTTATCTTATATATATAATATATAAAGCAGATAAGTTTGTTTCTTTGTTTGTTTGCTTGAACGCGCTAATCTCAGGAACTACTGGTCATATTTGAAAATTTTTTTCAGTGTTAGATAGCCCATTTATTGATGAAGGTTACAGGCTATAAACCTAAGAGCTAAGAGCAATAGGAGCGGAGCACCAATGAAGAATGTTTCAAAATCGCGGGTGTTTTTTAACTTCCTTTCCACGCGTACGAAGTCACGGGCAGAAGCTAATCTTATATATAAAAACGAATCGCAAAATGTGTTCGTAAGCGCATAACTTGAGAACGACTTTACCGATTTTCATGAAATATTGTGTGTGTGTTTGCGTGGGTCCCGGGATGGTTTAAATCCACAATTGGAACCGGAAGATGGCGCTGAGATCGGGTTCTAGAATCCTCCTAATCACCGGGAGCGATTATGGTGATTTTGTTTTTGTGTTTGAGTGGGTTCCTGGATGATTTAGATTCGCAATTAGAACCGGTAGGTGGCGCTGAGATCGGGTTCTAGAAACCTCCTAATCACCTGGACCGATTATGGTGATTTTGTTTTTGTGTCATGAAACAAAGTCTTTTAGGAATTCAGAAAATATGGCGGTACGAAGTTCGCCGGGTCAGCTAGTACAAATATAAACAAATAAATGTGTATATATAAATGTGTATTAATGTAAAATATCACACATTTCGAATAAATACTAACTTAAAGTGTTTTTTATTTTGACTTGTAAAGTCGTGGTAGCGTAATGGCTAGCACACGCGTCCCAAGTTCAAAGAGAGCGGGTTCAACCCTGGCCGGAAAGCATGCACTACTTGGCCAGTTTTCTGAGCTAATGTGGTAATTATAACAATATGTTACAATTACCAAGTGCTAATAACGGTGAAGGAAAACATCGTGATGCAACCTGCACATCGAGATAACCGATGTGTGAAACTTGCCAAGCCGTCTTGGACAAGCGTGGCGGGCATACTGTCCGTTACCCTATAATGGGAAGCCCGAGCCCAGCAGTGGGACATTTATGGGTTGTTATTATAATATATAATACTATAATGATAATTTCAAGAAAGATGATGAGATTTTAACTTATGTGTTTTGTGGATGTTTATTATTAAGTTGTGTGGTCCGTAAATCGTTATATTTTGGATAATTCACGCTATATCTCTATAAATTATAGCCTATGTGTTATTCTGATGTGTAAACTATATTATAGTTAAGTTTCATGAAAATCCATTCAGTGGTTTTTGCGTAAGAGTAACAAATATTCTTACAAACTTTCGCGTTTATAATATTAGTAGGAAGTAGAATATATTGGAGGTCGCTATAAAATTGTTTTTCCAAGTCATTATTTTTAATAGACCGATATTAGGTCTTATCTTTTGCAAAATCAGATGCACAGATGCATTTGATATAGTTCTATTGTTGCGTTTATACTGTGATTACGGCCAGATAAGCATGTTTTATTACCCTGTATTTAAAAATCATTTTGCTGTAGATGTATAATCTATACATATATAGGTTGGCCTTACTGAACCACTGACTGTTTTTTTTTAATTTATTGATGCACAAAACACATTACAATCATTACAAAACTATACTACTTGTTACAATTACCACGTGCTAATAACGGTGAAGGAAAACATCGTGATGCAACCTGCACATCGAGATATCCGATGTGTCAAACCTGCCAAGCCGCCTTGGTCAAGCGTGGCGGGTATACTGTTCGTTCTCCTATAATGGGAGGCCCGAGCCCAGCAGTGGGACATTTATGGGCTGATATTATTATTATTATATTTATTATACTAAACTAAAATATAAACAAAAATCTGGATTGCAATCCACAAATAACTGCATACATATAATATTTCAAATAGACTGAAAATAACTTACTTATAACTAAATATTATGATTTTTTCAAGTTTATCTTAAATTGATTTATTTATCTTTGTTTGGATATAACTACTTAATCTGTTTCATAAATATACTAAGAATCAAGGATATTTTAAAAAAATATTACAATATTTAGTGAAGCTCGGTTCGAATATATATATTTGCTGTTACCTGCCACCTCATTGTAATAACGAGCCATTCTGACAATGGGATTGAAGTAAGATATATTGTTTTTATAGACTTCTAAAGCGAAAATATTAGTAATGTGTGATTCACTAGCAAAGCAACGCACAGCCCAAACAAACTACCTACTGGAGCTAGGACCATGAAAATTTGTATGCGGGTTCCTTATATACTATAGCTGCACACTAAGAAAGGATATAGATAGATAGATAACACTTTATTGTACACCATAAAAAAACAAAGAAAAACTTATAGCCTAAAAATATTCTAAATGTGCACAATGGTCGGTCTTATCGTCAAGAAGCGATCTCTTCGAGACACTCCGTAATAACCCGGATTTTTGAAAATTCAATCCCTACGGGGCTGAAAAGGGGTATAAAAGTTTGTATGACAAACGTAATTTTCAAAGTAAGAAACAATTTTATATAACCGTCCCTGATTAGAAATAAAGAAGAAGAAATACGTGTATAATAAGAAGGTATACGTGTAGCGGTGCTTTTGGAAATTCAACCCTAAATGAGGTGAAAAATAGGTTGAAAATTTATATGAAAATCCAATCATTTTCAAAATGAAAAGCACTAAATTTTATATTTTATTTTATTTGGGGGGGGCTAACAACTGTAGTCTTAAAATCTAAAGTTACAGAGATAAATAAGGAATAAATATTCATAAACCTCCACAAATGACAAAGAAAATACCAAAATACAAATAAGTTACATTATATATAATACATTAATTTTGAGAATACCTATTGTGACCGGAAAACTAATTATTATTAAAATAAACACAGATAATATTATATTAAATCGCTTGAATGTTTTATGTTAGGACACAACATTTTACCGTTTAAAAAAAGAATAAAGAAATTTTTGGACCCTTAATTTTTAATCATATAATATAACGCAAACCGTTTCAAAATCAATTTCAAAGAAGTATAAAATACGGATTTCGTAAATGAAAATCGTGAGGTTATACATTTTTGTTTAAATTTTGTAAAACATGTTCAAGGTTACTTATAACACATCAACATTAGTGATGTGGTTATATGTACATACTAGCTTCTGTCCGCGACTTCGTCTGCGTGGAATAGTTAAAAAAAAGTAAGTTCAAAAAGCCCTCTCAATTTTAAAACATTCTTTATTGGTGCTCCGCTCCTATTGGTCTTAGCGTGATGATATATAACCTAATTGTTTTTTAATGTATAAATTGTTTTATTGTATGATTGTATGATAATATGTATACATTGTTTTATTGTATGACGATTCCGGCAATATCAATACTTAATTAGGTGCATAATATGTTGTATAATAAGCTGTTTAAGTAATTGAAGATTTTTTTTTAAGTACCGCACGGGAATTCTTTAATTTTTTGGAGTCAAAAGTATCATATATGTTGACCAGGAATATAAGCAGCCACTATAAAAAAAAACATTTAAATCGGTCCAGTCGTTTCGAAAACTAGACAGAGAAACAAAAAGTTTGAAAAAATCTAAGTTAGTTCTATTTCACTTCATACATCCCCCTGACTCGGTTTCTATCATTTTTTAAATTGTACTGAAATTCCACCTCTACAGTTTTATTGTATGTATAGAAATATGATCAACCCTACAATAAATTCAAAATGTTGATACAAAGTCTAGGCTGCTGACAAAAACGGTTACTTCATAGACATTCGCAACATCAAAGTTGTTACAAGTGTGGTACCAGAATACAACTGTCTCTCTCTAATCTCTTATACTTTCTCCCAATTATATTTGGGGTCGGCACAATATGTCTATTCCGTCCATACTCCTCTATTCTAACACAAATCCTCTGTTTGCAGAATAAATTATTATTTCAGCCTTCACACAATACATCTCTCTATTTTGGTCTAGCCTTACATTTCTACTTGTCAATCAGGAGACAACTCAAGCGGCATACTATTATAGATCAGGGGTGGTACCCATTCAGACAGACAAAAATTCCTTACCACTACTTTTATTGTATAGCTGGAGTACAGCAAACAGGCAGACAGCCACCTGATGGAAAGCGGTTACTGTTGTCTATGAACGTTTGCAACACCAGAAATGTCATCAACATGCTGCCAGCCTCGAAGAAATTTAATGACATCCTTTTTAAAGAACCCCATTTTGCAGCGCTCATTCCAATCCCCAGAACGCGCAAGAGAAACGTTCTAGAGAACCGTTGCGTACAAGAGCGAAGCGGCTCTAGGAAGTGGGGATAAACGTCCAGCCGATGGCGTACGGTGCGGTGGTAAAAGGAAGACGAAGGCACCAATCTGAACAGTTCCTCGGAACATTCCCCATTGTACAGTCGGTAGAATACACAGAGAGACGCGAAGTCTCTTCGAAGGCCAAGCGTATGTAAGCCGTCTGTGAGTATGGGATCGTCGACAATGGGAACGGCTCGACTTTGAATACTGTCCAGGGGATTTAGCAGGCAGGAAAGGTTCTATAACGCTATTAGCAGTATAGAACCTTTCCTGTGTCTTGAATTTTTTTATAATTTTGGCAAAAAGTAGCGTTTATATTAATCGAATCCCGGTATTTGCTGTATTCTAATTAAATAACTAATGAGTTACGACATGAATGCTAATTGCGAACTGAGAATGAGTCAGATGTATTAAGTACACTTTCTCAGAGGTCTCTGCGCTTCAAAAAACCAATGACGTTTGCGGAATTACAAGAAATGTATCGTGGCCTAATTTTAATAGCGGTTATTTGGCAGTGAAATAATTATTTTAAGACGAAATAGATGTAACATAAAATACGCTTGTGTGAAGAGTCGACTATTTTAAACGGTTCAAGAAACTTAAAAGAAGAATAAATAGCATATGTCCACAATCAATGAAAGTAGATGGCGTTCTGTAGGCATACATACATAGAGGCATTCAGTAACCATCGTACCGATAGGTATTACTATTTTCAGAGCTGATAAGACAAGGTGACTCGTTGCCTTCGCAACCAATTGCTGGATGGAATATCAAACTGGTGTGGTTGAGATAAGACCTATTTGATAATTACAGTATAACATTCAGTTATTCTTAACTGAATGAAAAATCATTCATTGATCGTGGACACATGCTTTTCTCCTTGTAAATTTTTTGAACCGTTTAAAATAGTCGACTCTTCACACAAGCGTATTGTATGTTACATCTATTCATAAAATACTTCATAAAATAATTATTTCACTGCCTAATAACCGCTTTTAAAATTAGGCCACGATACGGGTCTAGTAACTCCGCGAACTCATTGGTTTTTTTAACCGCAGAGACGTCTGAGAAAGTGTTCTTAATATATCTGACTCATTTTCTCAATAGTATTTAGCATTCATGTTGTAACTCATTAGGTATGTAATTACAGCAAATAAATACTAGGATTCGATTAATTTAAATGCTAATTTTTCCCAAAAATTTAAAAGAGTTTAAGAATCAGGAAAGGTTCTATTACGCGAACAGACTTCTTTAATACATTATAACGTCTTTGATGTTATACATATAGTATTATAATTATGATATAACCATTCCAATAAACCACTAACGGCCGGTTACTATATCCTACTGACCATTCATTTAACTTGCCACCAGTCATAATTTGACATAAGTTTACTACTTGTATGGACAAGTAATGTCAAAATTCAAGTGATGATAAGGCAAGTGAAAGTATGTTAAGATATGGGAGCCGGCCGTTGAGATATGATATAAGTATTTATTATAAGTACAATCTGCTATGATTCATATAATGAAATTAATTCATAAATTCTTACCGAAACTAAATCCTTCAACTTAATACTCATAGACAGATACCTCTTTATTGTTCACCAAGTAAATAAAAACTAACTTAGTTATAAATAAAATAAACTTATAAACAATGGGTGTATTATCACCTATAGTGATACATTAACAATAAGATTGAAGATTCGACTCGTCTGCTAGAATCTTGATGTCATTTGTCCCGTAGTTAATCAAGATAACGTAACATCTCTTTATCAGTCCTTGAAGTAAGTAGGTACGTATATAAAATAATTGCTCACATTCTCACATAAATTTTTGATAAGACAAATAATAAACCTTTGTAATTGAAGTGAAACTTCTATATAGACGGGGGGTACTAGGATGTTTTAAAATCGTCACGGCTGCGTGGAGGGGCGGCACAAATTTAGACTAGATTTTGGATGCGGTTTTTTATTTCGGATCGAATTCAGTTTTTTTGTTTGATAAATTAAAATATGTTTAAATATAAAAAATCATACATACATTCATTTTAATATACCTAACCAAATCATAATTTGCAGTAAACCTGCGAATAACGAAATGTGTGCTGGCACACATAGTGGAAGCGAAACTTCAACGGACAAGTGGAAACACGAATGGCAACGGACAAGTAGCGAAACGAATCGCAACAAAATTTTAACTTGAAGTTTTACGGACAGATTTTCAAATTGCAAAAGTACATTAACAATCTGCCCGTAAAACTTCAAGTTAAAATTTTGTTGGGATTCGTTTTCCACTTGTCCGTTGAAGTTTCACTTCTACTATGTATCCCAGCACACATTTCGTTTTTATTATTTCCAGACGTTAAATCAAACCTACATCACTTCACTAGTGCCATTACTTTATCAATATTTGACGGTAAATTATACTTAAATTTAATTGCATTATTTATTGGAAATGATCGAGGTTTCAATATTAATTAAATTCTATAGCTAACACAAACTAATTGCTATTAATACATTAAAATTCAATAATTGAATACGTTGTTCTTGGATTTCTAGCACGACTTAATTTATGTTTTATCTCAACAAACAAAGAAAAAGAGGTTAACCCGCGGCACAGCCGCGGGATAAACTCTAGTAAATTAGTAAATATTAAGTATGTAACAAATCGCTGCCAGAGGGAAGCGTGCCCAGAAGGCTGGTTGCATTGCCACGCTGTATGGCAATGCTGGTTCGTTGCGCGAAACACTAACCAGAGTTTGACAAATCTATACCTACATATAATAAAACTGTAGAGGTCGAATTTCTGTAGAATGAAAAAAAAATGCTAAAAACCGAGTCGGGGGATGTAACAAGTGAAATAAAACTAATTTAGATTTTTTCAAATTTTTATTTCTCTGTTTGTCTGTTTGTACGGGCTAATCTCCGAAACGACTGGACTGATTAAAACGAAATTTTGTATGTTGGTAGCTTATATCCCTGGTTAAGATACAGGGTACTTTTGATTCCGAAAAATTAAAGAGTTCCCGTGGAGTAGTTAAAAAAACTTTAATCACTTAAACAGCTTATTATACAATTTATGCACCTAATTAAATATTGATATTGCCGGTATCATCATACAATAACAATTTATGCATTAACGAAACGTAAAAACATTACAAAAACAGTGTCTAGCATAGCGTATTTCATCATCATATTAAATAAACTAGATGGAGATGATAGTATTCTACATCGCGGTCGTGACGCGGACGAAGTCGCGGACATCAGCTAGTATTTATTATATAAGGTCTGATGTATTTTGGTATGCTTGGCGATTTTTTGCTATATACAAAAAAGGGCTAGTAAAACCAAATTCAAAATTAATATTATCTTAAGTTTTCGCGACATGTTTACATAATATAATAACATAATGTCTTATTTTTAATATATATTATCTTAAACATCTTAAAGTCGGCCCTTAGTTAATTTCAAAATATAGTAATTTTTATGTTTTACTTTGCACCGACTTCAAGATAATAAGTTAAGAAATAAGTTATTTAATGCTTTTTAGTTTTTGAAGTCTTTTAGTAGTCTAGTTTTTTTATTTTATTTGTTACTTTTTAGTGTATGTATGGGTAGACCTACGAAAGGTGCCGCGCTCCTTAAAAAATATAGGTCCCAAGAAACGAGAACAAAAAAATGTTCGTAAAATGAAAACTACTGGGCCAAACTAAGTTAAATTTTTAGGAGACCAAATGTCAACTATTTCGCATGAAACTTAATAAGAATCGCGTAAATCGGATCATAAATCTCAGAGTAATTGGTGTACATATGGAACGGAATGGATTTTTTTTAAATGAATAATGTTCATAAAATGAAAACTACTGGGCCCAACTATGTTAAATTTTTAGGGGACCAAATGGCAACTATTCCGCGTCGAACTAAGAAAGAATCACGTAAATCTGATCATAAATCTCAGAGTAATCGGTGACCATACATAACAAACAAAAAACCGACGAATTGATAACCTCCTCCTTTTTTGAAGTCGGTTAATAAAACTACGTTTTAACGGTTTTATGTGTGGTAATTTTTTTGATTTTGGTTATTCCGACGTTTCGGCCGCTTTTCAGTGGCCGTGGTCACGGACGACAAAGATGACAATTGTCCAACGAGTATTGTTTATACATAAAACGTAGTTTTATTACATATTCAAATTTGTTTTAAAAATAAAGTTAAAAGTGCCCAAACACACTTAAAATGTTGACCGTGGCATTTGATGACTGTGATTTAAGCAAAAAATCAGAAAAAAATACATAAGTGATAAAAGTTCGCCTTAGCATGTCAACAGCTGATTAAAGTGTTGATGCGGTGAAGAAAATGATTATAGAGAATCATCGAATCACTATTGGAGAAGTTAATGGGGATGATAGCATTTCCGTGTGGTCACGCAAAGCAGTTTTTTCAGATTTTTTGGGAATAAAACATACGTATATATATTTTAACAGGCATATTAATTGTCTTAAAATATTCAAAGTTTTTAACCAAACTAAATTTAACCGGAGAACTTGAAGGTTATACATATACTTAAAAAATTTGGTCTACCAACCACTCTATGTACATAATGTCACAACGTGTTATAGCTGATTAAGGAGATAAAAAAATCAAGAAACTCCATAATAACACGTCTAGCAGAAACTTTTTGAAGTTATACTTCTTAAGACGCGATGAGAGTAAATTTTTACGATGCGCGCGCACACGTCACGCGAAAAAGCTACACCATGAAGTTAGCTGTAGTCAACCGACACCCTGAAGTTAGCTATAGTCAACATTTTAGTTTTTCAGGATGGGCGAGTGTAGGATGGTGGTTGAATAACAACTCGTTGCGTACCAAATATATATATATATATATATATATATATATATATATATATATATATATATATATATATATATATATATATTAGGATGATCCAAAAAAAATAAAATGTTTTTTTTTTCCAAACAGGCTCAAAAGTTTCTTTTGGATGTAAAAAAAATTCTGTGAAAAGATGAGTCCTTAATATTAATATTAAGATTGTCCTCATCGCATTTGTTTAATTCCCATAAGAATAACACAGGAAAAAATTTTTTTGCTTCTGATTTTTGTACCGTTCAAACGACTGGTTGACTGATAAATCGCTGTTCCAATCTTTATAGAGAATTGAACGCTCTATAAAAAAGGTATGATAACATTTTTTGATTTGTCCACGCGTTCAAAAGTAATTCAAGATCAAAGTTCAATTGTTCAAAAATTTGATCGAATTTTATAAATTACACCGAAACTGTTGGTTTCAGTATCAAAATAAGGATATTTTTTTTTGGCAAATATAATACAGTTCAGAAGGATTTATTTGAAGGCAAGCAGCGAGCGCGAAAACTAGCGTTTGTACACGAGCACGTATGTCTTGTGTTCGTGTTGAAGGCGTGAGTCGGACTGTAGCCGAAAAGAAAAAATCGACAAATCAAAATTTTTTATCAGACCTTTTTGTAGAGCGTTCAATTCTCTATAAAGATTCGAACAGCGATTTATCAGTCAACCAGTCGTTTGAACGGTAAAAAATCAGAAGAAGCAAAAAAAAATTTATCTGTGTTATTCTTATGGGAATTAAAAAAATGCGATGAGGACAATCTTAATATTAGTATTAAGGGCTCATCTTTTCACAGAATTTTTTTTACACCCAAAAGAAACTTTTGAGCCTGTTTGGAAAAAAAATTTTTTTTGGATCAGCCTAATATATATATATATATATATATATATATATATATATATATATATATATTTATATGTTATATGTATGTATAATATATATATTAAAGTGATCAACAAAATCAAAGGATTTATTTTTATTTCTAAAAAGTAAGTAATTGTATCGCTTTTTCTAATACTTGGGTGTGATTGTGGTATTTCTTTTTCTAAGTTATTTAGAGTTAACCTCAGTTTTTGATTGTATTTTTCAATACGGTCGATTAAATAAATAAAGCCGCTTTATTTATTTAACCAATTTAAAGAAGTATAACTTCGTACACACACACTTTTTTATTATAATTTTAATTCTCTCGCTTCTTTAATATATAAGTAAGTTATATAATTATTTTTCTAATAATAAATTGAGTTGCAGCAAACAGAATACAAAAGCAACAAAATTAAAAATAATTAGGACAAAGTTACTTACCAAGTAATAAACACTTAAACGCAGATTACAGTTTTAATTTATATTATGATTAAATAATATTTTCCCATGAATATAAACAATGGTGCAACTGTTTAAATGATATAATTATAATATTTAAATAAAATTTCACCAATCACAAAATATTTTATTATTAATTGTTAAAACAAGTCTATCGTCTTACGACTGTTACTGCACTATGTTTTTTTTTTTAATAAACTGATCTACGGTCTCTAGTTCCGTACCCTTTTTACAACTTAATTATTGTTAGAGTTTTTTGAATTTATACACGCTTATTGTTTATGTGTTATTATGTGTGACATTAATTTTATGATTTTTGTGTTGTGTTGTGTACCTTAAGAATAACTTATATAAATTTTTTTTCTAATTTTAATACTTAACTTATATTAATGTAGAGTGTATCTGTTACATGCTGGTGTTGTGAGAAAGTGCATGTGCAGTGTGTGCCTTATGTCTATACCTATATATATTATCTTAACTAGTGCCATGTATGCTGTTTTTTCTTTCTGTGCCTAGGTTATTAATTTTTAGGCTCTTTGTGTGTCTTGATTTGTTTGTGAATTGTGCGTGTAATGCAATGCAGTGGTATTGCGCGTTGGTGTGAGTAAGTGTATAAGTTTTGCTGTTTTTGATTGTGTGTTTGTGGCTTTGTGTGGTGTTATAATTTATTATTTAATTGTCGTACTGCAGTATGGTTAAAATCGTTAAGTAAGGATTTAACATGAATTCGTAATCGTTTCGCACCGACCCTTGCCAAGTCATGTTACAAAGTCACTCCGCGCGTTTAATATTCTATAGTTGGCTTTATCTATAATTTCATAATCACGATATATGGGGATGAGGAAAAATTCGACCAGACTGGTGAAAAGAAGTACACGCAACAAACCGCAAAAACCCGGGACACTAGACTTCCCACATAAATTATTGTTACATACCGACAAACACCGCACAGCTGCATGTTGTAAAAAAAGAATTATCTTATTTACTTCGTGTTTAAACTTTAAAAACATCTATTGTTATCGTACTTATTTTATGACTGTAATTTGTGTCGAATGATGTGATCCTTGTTTTTATTACATTGCGCTGAAGCTTGCCAGATGTGTAAATTACTATTTGCTTGCAAAGGAGGAGGCGAAGTGGGAGCTTGACATCATGTCACAGCTTCGCTCCCGCGAAAGAAGGACGCGTGCCAGGGTGGTCCCCTTGGGGAATAGGGGTTCTCACTCACCTGCATGAGCCGTCGTGATGGCATAAGGTGCAGGACGGAACACCCAGCGGTTTTAGTGGGTATCTCTAAGGGGAGTGGCAATAGCATAGCACCAGTTCTGACTGGGCATGTCAGTGTCATCGCCCCCGACCTGGCGAATCCCACACACGGGTTGCGAACTATACCCCCCAAGGTCCTGTCCTTGTCGCGGCCTATGGTCCTCAATCGGATTTCCCGTGGGAAAAAAAGGGGCAACCAGTTGGCCAATCCTTATCAGTTCTTATCCGTGCAGGAAAGGAGAAAGAATACTAATTCCTGCGGCCTGGCGGCCTGTCGTAAGAGGTGACAAAATAACCCACAGTCAGGTGGTAGGGGATTTGTCCATCTGGATGGCGACCACCCCTGGTCTAGAGTATGCCGCCATAACAACCCTGTGTTGTGTTGCGGCATTAGTGACCAAGTTCCAGTCTCCTTTAAGAGAGCAGCAGCGCATTTGTTGCACCTTTGGTGTTGCAAATGTCTATAGGCGATGGTAACAGCTTTCCATCACGTGGGCCGCCTGCCTGTCTGCTGAGCTCCTGCAATTAAATTAAATAAATTGACCAAAGTGCATGTAATAGCAAAATAAAATATTTTCAATTTTTAAATAGTTGCTAATTTATTGGTACATTGTATTAAGACACAATATGCCATTGTTGTTTCTGGCTCCAACACCTTTGAACTTGTGGATAGTTGCTGAATATAATCGCGATATTATCCATACGTAAACATCACATAGCAGTGACAGATACCGAAACGTCACTTAACGAACTTCAATGGTCTTACTTATAAAAATCTCGTTAAAAAAGGTTTAGCCATCCTTTAAATAAGAGATTCTTAAGCCCCTAATCAATGAATATCTTTTTTTCACTTATAATCATGTATTACCTGTCGCTTACCGCAGAGGAGCACAGATAAACGAAATTTGAATGATTAACTTAGGTTGTACCCAAAATATTCGACTAAAGAACGGAAAAAGAGCGATTTTCTTGCAGCACTACGTTTTTTAGTCTGTATCCAGTGACTTTGTTAACACTAACAACTGACAGCTGATTGTTTATGTTTGTCGGGTGTAAATTTAAAATAATAGAAATGGATAAAACAACCTTTAAATACAAAACCACGGAACGCCATGTGAAAGTAATACAAAAAAACTTGAGTGAACAGCAAGTGTAAGCATTATAGGGCATAGCATACGTAGCATCCATCGTAGTTTGTAATAGGGCGCACAATATGTAAAATAACTATATTAATCCTTATTTTTCTTTGAATACTCTACTATCAAGTGCCTAATGCACGCTAACATAATATTTTATGCTTTTTTAGCAAATTCTCGAAATGCTGGTACTTGAGTGTGCGGATATTATTGAAAAAGAAACGAGCACAAACTCGTATGTCGCCACAAAGCTCGCTTGGCTAATATGAAAAACAAGGCTAACAATCTGAGTTGGCATTTAAAACAGCGAGAACAAAACTGGTGGAGGAGTTTTTCCGCCTAGGTAGCCGGCCTGTTGAAGATCAGATTTTGATGGAGACCATATCCCATGAGTTTACTGTGGATTCCAACAATTTTGACAGTGATATTATTCATATTATACAGGTAACTACAAGTTTTTATTTAGTACATTCAAAAACAAAGAGTTACTGTCTCTATGATATATATTTTCGTATTGCTTTCGTTTTTATTGCCACACAAAGCCGTAGTAGATTAATGGATAGTACATAGGGGGATACATGGCCATATAGCCCATTTAAATAAAAAGGTTAGTTCATGTGTCCTAAACGCAAAGTGCTCAGGTTCGAATCCTGATTGGAAAGCATACATCACTCAGGTGATTAACAGTGGAGGAAAACATTGAGATGAATCCTGCAGGTCGGTATAACCAATGTGTTAAACCTGCCAATCGGCCTTGGAAAAGCATATTGCGTATACTGTCAGTCCCTTCCCTTTCTGAATGAAACATTCAAGCCCAATATTGGTATGTTTATAGGTTGTTATTATTATGGCTTTTGTTTTCACAGACATACGGGAAACTACTGCAAGGGAAGCCATGAACAAGGATTGTTCGTGTTGGCCAAAGCAGCACAGGAAGAAGGAATGCAGTGTAAAAGAAAAGCCCTTGAGTGCAAGATGAAGTGTGATAAGAGTTGCATGAAAAGTGATTGAAAATAATGTCTGTGGAAGAAGATTACTGGCTATCAAAAATAATAAAAAATATATAATTGTATATAATTTTTTATTAAAATTGTACATTTAAATTTTTTGAGATGTTTTGTTTGTTTAAAAATATTCCTTTTTATTTCTTCTATATGTTCATCAATAATATCAATAATCTAAGCTGCAAATAATGGAAGTCCTCAGATATTGGGGCCGCCATGAGGTTGATAATTTGCTTAGGTTTAGTGGTTTCTGTAGAATTAATATTGTAATAGACTGTACTCATTAAAATTAAGGAAGGTCAGTGATAATTTTGATCAGTATCATGTCATAGAAAGGGCTATTCTTTATCTTCTCCATTATCTCCAAATAAGAATGATAAAATTAAATCATTATTAAAATCTTCTTACAGGCACTTCACGTTGAAAATTTTCTCTATCTGAAAACAAACAAAAAATCAGTAATAAGGCAAATATTAGTAAGATATAGGACTAGAAGTAACTATTAGTCAGAAATAGGAACTGGCCAAAGGTCATATTTTATTATTATATGAAAAAATATTATTAAGTTATATATATATGAATATGCACCTTATTCCGCTCGATCACTAAATTGTGCAATACTGTACAAACAATAATAGTTGCCTGTATTGAGGTGTAAGAGCCTATCATGGCTTCTAATAATATTTGGAACCATTGTTTCCATACACCAAAACATCTTTGAATAACATTACAAGTTTGGATATGACAGTGATTGTAACGCTGCTCTTCTGCAGTGTGGGGCCTCAGCAGTGGTGTTACAAGGTGAGAAGTCCTTGGATAACCACTATCACCAATTAGCCGTTCAACAAACTCATTTCCTTCAAATTTCCTCTTGACTGAGCTTTCTCAGTATATCCTTGCATCATGTGTGCTGCCTCTACAATGACCACAATGTCACAATTTTCGCAAAAATCCGCGTTTCAAATGACCCGTGTGTTTTGAATAAGATTGCATTGACTTCTTCTGTTAAATTTGATGGAATTTTTATGTACCGCCAACTTTTCGAAGCGAACGCGATTGCTACCTTACTCCATATGTCCACCTCGGGTATCCACTTGCAGATCAGCTCTTATTATTTCTATTATTTTGCACATATTCGTCTTACTGAATGTGTATCATAGCCTGAACTCATCATCTGTTAAATCATGCAACGGATTGAAACGAGCTCTGTATGTCTTTCTCGGTCTTCTTGTCGCAGCAAAAGTATGCAGCTCCTCGATATCATGTATAAAATTGTGGAGATTGTCGAATTCCATGTTTTATACCAAGAAACAAGAAAATGTAAACAACAGCACACACCAGTATTAACTGTGGTACATACTAAACACAGCCTGTCGATTAGAGCTGACTGAGAGAGCAGTAATAGTCCAAGAAATAACTACAAGAGACAATAGCGCTAGTGTTGGTAAAGGGTACAATAATGAAGTTATTGAATTATGTGCCGAGTGAAAATATTTAATATTGTGGCGACCGAGGATAGAACTTCGGGCAGCGTAAGCCGTTCTCAAGACTTTAAGAAAAAGGTAGAAGATTGTAGAAGGAAAACACAACATTTTAGAACGGAATCGATGATGAGCGAAAGTTGTAGAATAGAAGGTTTGGGAAGGAAAAGACAAAGATAAATAGATAGGAAGTTAAAGATAAAGAAAGTAGTTTAGAAAGGGATAGATAGTAAATAAAAGAATAATGAAAAGAACATTGAAAGTATGGGTTCTAGAAGATTCTTGCGGATATATAAGCAGCGTAAGGCGCGCTTACCGGTAGTTCAAAGAGTTCAATTGAAGACAGTGAAACGACAAATGCGATATGAAAGAGTTGGAATAGAAGTTTAATAGAAGACAGTGACGAGTTTAGTGGTGAATTTTGTGAAAAGTTAAGTGGACAGTTCGGTGAAGGAGGAGTGTAGCGTAGTTTAAGAGAAGATCCAGAAGCGAGCTACATGGGGTAAATTCGAATGTGGGCACTGCAGCAACAGAAAGTGGTCTACGCAATATCGGTGACGGTATTGTGAGTAAGACATAATTGTCGGGACAGAGCGTTGTTAGTTGTGCATGTGCGGGCAACTCTGCGGAGAGGAGTACGTACGGCTGTGTAAGTCAATAAAAGCGTTTAGTTAAAAACTGGTGTTTCCTTCCTACGTACTCCCGCTCGCACGTAACAATATTTTTTAGTTATTTTAATTGTTATTCCTTTTTAATACATAATACCCTAGTGATTTTGTATTGTTTGCTTTTATAAAACTTTTTAGCATTTTCTTTAATAAATAGCCCTTTAGCTACGGTAGGTGGCGACACCAATTCAATGCTTTTTTACTGATATATTTTTATACACAGATTCGATCCCCTTATTTCCGTACTCGGTGAGAATCAGCTGTTTCAAATGTGAATAGCCATTTTGCCTTTTAGCAATCATTTAAACTACCTCTCGAGGTTGGTTAAATTTGACAGTTATTTATGAGTTGCTTTACCACCTTTTATTCTTAAAAGGAGTTTATGGGTAAGATTTTCACTAATCAGCTGCTAAACAGTTGCTTAAAATTTAACCAACGTTTATAAGTAAGACCACAAGTCTGTTCGAAATTCATACTACTTTACTATACATTTAAAATTAATTAACCAGCCTAACGAATATTGTAAAAACGAAAATTCGAAAAATCTATAAATTATTATTACTTCAAACTTAGTAACAATTGTATTTGTACATAATTCAATTTCGTATAGGTATACTCGTATAATAAGAACAATAATTTACTTAACTTCTTAGCAGGTATGGTGAAAAACTTCGGAGCTCTGTACTGTTCGACGGCTGGATCGATAATTAGCCATGCCGGCCGAACCTTCCGCTTTTATAGTCGTGAACCATCAACTGACCGTCGTTTATTTTTAAATTTCAGTAGTTATATATTCAGACTTTTGGATTAATAACAAAGGTGTAATTAAGCTTAAGTATAAATACTTACTTTGTTATTGTTCCATGTTTTTATAAAACACATTAAAATTGTAAGAAGATTATATCGGGTGTCCCAAAAAGGACGCAAGATTTCAATTTGCCATTTTTGTATTTTAGTGCTGGCAACCCTAAAAAAAAATCTATTTGACAGCTGAATGTTTAGGGTTTGTAAAAATGGCGAGTTATATGAAAGATCAACGCGTTTTTATTATTGAACAATATTTCCAACGTAATGAAAGTTTGGCGGGCACGGTTCGAAAATTCCGTGCAAAATATGGTCGGAATATTGACTTGACTTCATCAACTGTGAGCAGAGTGGTTGCAAAATTCAGGGAGAGTGGATCAATTCATGATGTTCATTCCACTGGTCATCCAAAAACAAGCCGTTCAAATGGCAATATCGAATCAGTGCGTCAGAATGTCCGTGAACATCCAGGAACATTCATTAGGCATCGTGGACAAGAATTACAAATTTCAAGAAGCTCTCTCCAACGTATACTCACTAAAGATCTGCATCTCCATGCTTACAAAGTTCAAATAACACAAGAACTGAAGCCTCATGATCATGGACAGCGAAGAGAGTTCGTTGAATGGATTATCGACCGCCAAAACAGGGATGCAGATTTTTCAAACAAAATCATCTTTAGCGACGAAGCACATTTTCATCTCGATGGCTTTATTAATCGTCAGAATTACCGCATTTGGGGCTCAGAGAACCCACATGTGATTGTACAAAAACAAATGCATCTACAACGGGTCACTGTTTGGTGCGGATTTTGGGCTGGAAGCATTATTGGACCATATTTTTTTCAAAATGAGGCCGGCCAAGCAGTTACTGTTAATGGAGCTCGATATCGTGACATGATAACAAGGTTTTTTCTAGCCGAATTAGCGGATATCGATGTAGAAGCAATGTGGTTTCAACAAGACGGGGCCACTTGCCACACAGCCAGAGAAACGATGCAAATACTGCATGAAACATTTCCTAGTCGTGTGATCTCTCGATTCGGTGATCAGAATTGGCCCCCTAGATCTTGCGATTTAACGCCTTTAGACTTCTTTTTATGGGGTTATTTAAAGTCTAAAGTCTATGCCAATAAGCCCACAACCACTCATGCTTTAAAAGAGGAAATTCGACGCTGCATCGGAGAAATTCAGCCGCATCTATGCAAAATGGTCATAGTAAATTTTGACAAAAGAGTGCGTATGTGCCAGCAAAGCCTAGGAGGACATTTGCCTGACGTATTATTCCACAAATAACCCTATTTTATGTATTTCAAGATTTTATATACAAATAAATTATAACGAAAAAAAATATGTGTTTTTCATAAATTTCAAATCTTGCGTCCTTTTTGGGATACCCTTTAAACAATATATTATACCAAACATTAGATTAACCTAATACATGCATAGACGTATTCCCGACGATCAATTCGCACCTTAAGTTAAAAAAAGTTATTTTTAGATACCAGTGCGAAGCGGGGGCGGGCCGCTTGTATCGAACATATATAGACTTTACTTTACTTTTACATACAGCCAAAACAGGAGAACTTAACTAACCACTAAAAATACAAATTTACAAGAATTAACACACAAGCGAGGAAAGAACTCAGAAGTAAACAAATGAAAGTCCAATCACACTTATACGACCAAAGTGACACCACACAACGAAGGCAAACCTAGGACAGATATTTTACTATGCAAATTTTGATGCCCCTCGTGACCCCACATGTTAATGATCAATAAACTGTTGTGTACTTTTGGGTTGTATTATAATGGGTTGAGATAAGTTAAAAGTGACTGTGACTGACTTATAAGTATTTATTTTATAATATACAAAATTTAATATGAGAGAATACAAATGAATTAACTGACCGACATGACTGACAAGACCAAAGAGAATGAACATAACATAGACAAAACAAACTTACAAACTAGTGAGGTGAATACACCACATAAGCAAATTTTTTTTTTATAAAGAATTTATTCTAAAATTATTTAAATAATTGCTCTATAAAAAAACCTAAAATTTAATACTACAACTAAATAAAAAAGAGGGCATAATTATTATAAGAATTAAAATAATATATAAAATAATATAATAATTAAAATATTGGTCCAAAACCACTGTCACTTACAGGGAACGTGCCCAAAAGGCTGTCGACGTTACCACGTTAAATAGCAATGCCTAACCTATGAGCAAAATAGATGCCAGCCTTTGGGAGTGTGAGAGATGTTTAAGCATTCGAAATTTATTTGTTTCATTCTAAATATCACGGGGCTATGGAAATTTATATCTATACTATATTTCATATGATAGCACGAGGTCCGCTATACACATGGCCCATTTTTATGCTATGAAAAAGTTTTTGAACCAATTTATTATTCCTAATTATTATAGTATAATTAAACATTACTTATTGTTACGAGTCGCGAGACTCGAAATAAAATGCGGTTAAAATTACTATAAACTTTATTAGAACTATACAAACACGTATAACACAGGTACAAATGTAACCGAACACAACGAGTCCAAACGTAATGCAAAAGTAAAAGGTCGTAATTCCATAAAAACGAGCAAAGCCCGTCACTTTAAGTTTCCTGATTATAGTACACACCTCTTGCTTTGCTTGTGGTTATCGCTCGTCTGACATCCCCCTATCTGGTCATTGTTTTATACTGCGCAACTGCAATGTCCCTGTATCTTAATCCGATACATCTGGCTAATGACTGCCATAAAAGATTACAATACAACAATGGGCTGTTATCAAATCACAAATTTTAAACACAAAGTAAACAAAAGAAGTCCAAATGCCGAAAGGTAATAAAATGTGTTTTTACAGATACGCATACTTTCTACTTCTCTAATCTAATCTTACCGCATATTTTGAAACCAAAGCCGGTGCCCGATCGGCTAATGAGTTGCTATTTCATCCAATACGCATAGCGTAAGAGATAGTAATACAGTAAACATATGCACGAATAAAAAACGTAAGTGCCAATAAATTCATGGTGCTCTCGACCTTTTGGTTGCTAGTTAATTTATAAAGACAATTATATATTTGAACAGAACGCGTAAATGCCAATTAATGCATGGCGTTTTAGACTTTTAGTCGCTTCACTAGTTTCTTAAAGGCCTAAATAAAAACATATACATCTGACTGGGAAAGTAGCTAAGATTTTATTATTTATTGATGTGTATAAAAAAAAAGACGTCTGCCACGATCAATATAAGTTTTTAAGACTATAATAAACAAAATATATCAATGGCAGATCTGGTCAATTACTTTCAATTTTTTTTAGTTTATTTAAAATTGTCTGCCATAAAGTAAAACCGCGCGATAATGGTCTGCCATTCTTATTTTCCGATAATAATAAGCCTATATTTTCAAATTTCAAAACGGCAGACGTGGTCAAATGGATTTAAAATTCGTCAAAAATACCTAATACCTGTCTTGCCTCAGCGCTCGCCGCGTCCACCACTTTGAGCTTAGTGAGTCCCCGTACCATCCATGGTAGGTATAGGGGCCTCAATGTACAAAACCTCAGGTCTGGTCAAGTACATACAGGTAGCCGATCACTGGCTCTTAAACTAAGATGACTTATGTATGCCATAAGTATTGTATTATGAACTAGCGGCCCGCCCCGGCTTCGCACGGGTATTTAATAAAAAAATCAATTAATCATTTATTTTTTAAAATATGTAACCTATGTAATCCGGGGATAGTGTAGCTTGCCAACAGTGAAAGAATTTTTCAAATCGGTTCAGTAGTTTCGGAGCCTATTCAATGCAAACAAACAAATCTTTCCTCTCTATAATATTAGAATAGATGCGTCATTTTTATGCTAAACTTGCATTATTATCACAATTGTCAATATTACGTGATAATTTGAATACATCATCAAAAAACATTGATGTGACGCTAAAACTTAAGTGATTTTTTCCATAAAACTACCGAAACCTTTAGTAATCACTAAAATAATACAACGTAAGTGTTAAATCCTATTCAGTTTCAAAGTTCCGCAGTGAAATATAAATGCAGAATCACTATTTATTTCTTGTTTTATTGCTGAAGTACAGCAGCAGGCTGACGGCCCAACTGTGATGGAAAGTGGTTACCGTTGCCTATGGACATTAGTAATGTCCTGTTGCCGACCTTCAAGGAGAAAGTAGTACGTGACCACTGATGCCGGAACATGACTTAAGGTTGTTATGGCGGCATACTCTAGACTAGGGGTGGTAGCCATCGTGTCGGCCAAATGCCCTACTACCTGGCTGTGGATTATTTTGTCGGCTTTTACAATACGCCGCCTGACCGCAGGAATTAGTATTCCTTCTCCGTTCCTGCACGAAGAAAAACCTTTTCGTTTGTAGATCCTTTCATATGTATACAGCAGCGAGCAGTGCGTCCACCCATCATGACTTACGGTGCCGAGACATGGACACTGACAGCGGGACTGTTCCACAAATTTAAAGTCGCTCAACGAGCTATGGAGTGAGTTATGTTAGGTGTTTCTCTTATGGATAACATCAGAAATGAGGACATCCGTAACAGAACGAAAGTAACCGACATAGCTCGCAAAATTAGCAAGTTAAAGTGGCAGTGGGCCGGTCACGTCTATCGCAGGACCGATGGCCGATGGAGCAAACGAGTCCTGGAGTGGAGACCGCGTCTCAGTAAACGTAACGTAGGACGCCCGCCAGCCCGGTGGACTGACGACCTGCGCAACATCGCCGGCAGGGGCTGGATGAGGAAGGCAGGAGACCGGGATATGTGGCGCGTACTTGGGGAGGCCTACTGAGAGAGAGAAGAAGACGAAGACGAAGAAGTATACAGCTATTTTACTAAACTTAACCATGTAGGTTACGTGTAGAAATTGCAGGTAAAGGTATTTCTGGCATAAACTCAATAGCCATTGAAATACAACTATATTAATATTATAAAGAGGAAATATTTGTATTTTTGTATGTTTGTAACGTGTAACTCAATAAATACTGGACCATTTTACAAAAATTCTTTCACTATTCGAAAGCTACATTATCCTTGAGTAATATATAATAACAGCCGATAAATGTCCCTCTGCTGGGCTTGGGCCTCCCACTATAGGGGAACGGACAGTGCACCCGCCACGCTTGTCCAAGGCGGCTTGGCAGGTTTGACACATCGGTTATCTCGATGTGCAGGTTTCATCACGATGTTATCCTTCAGCGTTGTTAGCACGTGGTAATTGTAACAATATGCACATTAGGTCAGAAAACTACCTAAGTGGTGCATGCGTTCCGGCCAGGATCGAACCCGCGCCCTTTGAGTTCGAGACTCGTGCGCTAGCCATTACGCTACCACGACTATGAGTAGTACAAGCTATATTAACAACTAAAAAAAGTTAGAGATCCCTTCTAAAACTTCAATAATTAACGCAAGGGGTTTTGTGACAAAATTGTAAAATAGATTTTTATGAATTATCAATTTTTACTTATCTATATAATTATGCAATATATTATGAGCGTTGACCTTAATTCACTAATTATTTCAATGGATTTTAATGATTTTAATCATTACACAATTCTATCATTTATTCATTGAAAATTTATTAGGTAAATAATTATAATAAAACTACGTTTTAACGGTTTTAAGCGCGGTAATTTATTTGATTTAGGTTTATCCGACGTTTCGGCCGCTTTTCAGTGGCCGTGGTCACGGAAGACAAAGATGAAATTTGTCAAACGTGTATTGTCAACGTTTTTATTCAGCCTACCGCCAACTTGTTCATTTTAATTATTTAGTTTTAAATTTTGTTTATGGATATTATTTACTCTATGGGAGCCTAATCTAATTTACCACCGCTTCACAACATGTTGTGGCTTGAAGAGAAGAAGCGGCGCAAGAAACTCTTCAGCAAACATGCCTAGTTCTAAAATTTTTTTTTATATAATATTAAAATGAGTGGAAGGAAAAAATATAAGAAATTATCAGTCAAGTTGGTTTGTTTCGTTGCACGCAGAAAGAGCTCACAGTGTCTTGAGGTCTGGCAGTTGGTTTTTGATTAAGACCCAAACCCAGCAAAATGAACAAGTTGGCGGTAGGCTGAATAAAAACTTTGACAATACACGTTTGACAAATGTCATCTTTGTCTTCCGTGACCACGGCCACTGAAAAGCGGCCGAAACGTCGGATAAACCTAAATCAAATAAATTACCGCGCTTAAAACCGTTAAAACGTAGTTTTATTATGTGTACAAGTCGCGAAAACTTAAGAAAATATTAGGTAAATAATTAGATTATTATACTATAGAGATTCAAGCAGGATACTCGTATATATTGTTACGAATTTAGCGGGACTCGAATTAAAATGCCGTTGGAAATATTATAGAGTATTAGAACTATACAAACACGTATAACACGGAGGTACAAATATGACCGAACACAACCAATCCCAACGTAATGCAGAAGTTCGTAATTCAATAAAACGTAATTCAAAGTCCGTCACTATTAGATTCTCGTCTCGGTTTCATTGTGGTTCTCGTTCGACTGCCACCCTCCCTCAATCAGGTCAACGTTTTATACTGCACAATTGCAATGTGCCCGCTCGGCAACGTGGACCGAATTTCCTAGAATCAGCTTGTACTTTAAAATCCGTAACACCTGGCTAATGATTGCAATACAACAATAGGCTGTTTTCTAGAAACGTATGCCAATAAATAAGTCAACAAAATAACACGATCTTAAAAGAATTACAATAGTTTCAATGTTATTAGTTCAAATGCCGACGGGTAATAAATGTGCTTCTACAAATCTGTACGTGGATTGCATGCATGCCGAGAGGCAGAATTTGAAGAACTATACTACGTTTGGTACTTAATTTGGTAAAAGGTTTTGTTTAAACCTTATATTTCAGCAGACTGTATTTAGCTGGTGTATGCGCGTACATGTATGAAAATAAAACTGCACTTCGTTGGACTATAGTTTGTATTAATTGAATACCAGATAATATTTCACATCAACAGTTCAATAGCAACTGACCACAGAGTACTTTATATATACTGGTATAGAGTCAACAGTCATAATATATACATACTAACGCACTCTATCGGTATACGACACTATTCAACGGCAAAAACCGTCCAGGGCGTCTAGTATTATTTTGATCTTTATATCAGACTTTTTAAAATTGCGGAAGTTAATAATTTTACTCCTGCAATTCCCAAAAGCCTTTTCAAAAAATGTTTATTTGTTAGTAAATAAAACATCAATATAGCGGTAGCGTGATTTATTATGTTTCCTTTTATTTAAATATTCAAAGGCATACATTTTCATAACATCATTTGTATCCACATCTAATCTGGTGCCGTTAGGATGATTTACTTACAAGTTTTACCGCATCTGAGCACACAACAACCTCTTTCAGAAGAAGCCATAATCCAATTCACCAGAGAACAAATCGTTAGGCAAATCGGTGTTCAGGGTACATGCGTAAGTTCAACGTGATCACAGAACACTAGTAAACGTGATAAGCGAAGTCTTAGGAGTCCAGGAATAAAACAAAGTTGTCGAAAAATAATCAAAACACAAACAAAGTACATCCGTTCACGAGTGTGACTCGTATCGGTCGGAATGTCGTTTTGGTTTTGACATAATTAACATCTTTGAAATAAGTTTTTGGTTAATCGACAATTCATCAAAAATCCAGTAATTAAAGTTAAAAAGAGCTTTGTAATTTGAAAAATGTGAGGAATAGAACTTACATACTTTAAAATATATTTATTAGCCGATATGGCTTGCAAAAACATAAAAACATATCAAATATCTCTTAAACAAGTATTAAAACAACTGCGTATAACGAAACATATTATTTTCTTTCATTTGGTGTTTAATTTGAGAACAGTGACATCTACTGCAATACGTACCTACTAATAGAACGCAAAAAATCTCTAAGAAAAAATAATTGTACTGAGTGTTATGACACTGGTCAGTTGTCTCCATATATTCAATATACTCTTTGGTCTAAAGTACTCTGTGCAACTGACTAAAATTATTAGACACATGGTTTTATTATGAAATATTTAGGCTTCCATGCAGCCAGTGTCTATGTAGGTTTCCTACAGGTTTGTTACAACACTAACCTCAAAACTGAACAGGCAATAAAAGAACGACACACACCCCACAAAATAAGTGAATAATTTTCATTTCCTTTGAAAGTACGATATTTTTCCTCTTTCATGATTTGATTCTGCTAAAATGCCTAAAGCATTCGTCACATTGATGGATTCATTGCATTTATTTGATTTTTACTGCAAGTAGGTAATGGAATAAACAATTACTTATTTAGCTGAACAATTGATGTTTGCTAAAACGTACAGTTAATTAGTTTTTGCTTCGCTTATAACTAACTATATGCATCTTAGTTACATGTTTAACGGTAGAGGGCACATCGTGAGAAGTTTGTGAAGAATGGAACAACTTACCATGAACTTTAGACACTAAAATAGGGACATTTGACTTCATTGACCTAAGATTGACATTATATGTGATGTTGACGTGATATGTATAATAAACTTTTAGTACTACTCGTCATTATTATAATGATAATAATATTCTTATTTTCTTTTATTATGTACTAGCTTCTGCCCGTGACTTCGTCCGCGTGGAGAGCGTAGTCGTTGTGAGTCTCTCAGACATTACATTACTGACAGTTGACATTATTATATATATATATATATATATATATATATATATATATATATATATATATATTTAATACCAGCCCATAAATGTCCCACTGCTGGGCTCGGGCCTCCCACTATAGGGGAACTTACAGTATACCCGCCACGCTTGTCCAAGGCGGCTTGGCAGGTTTGACACATCGGTTATCTTGATGTGCAGGTTGCATCACGATGTTTTCCTTCACCGTTATGAGCACCTGGTAATTGTGACAATATGCACACTAGGTCAGAACATTGCCTAAATGGTGCATGCGTTCCGGCCATGATCGAACCTGCGCCCTGTGATTTTAGAACGGGTGCGCTAGCCATTACGCTACAACGACTTTTAGTTGTCAAAAATAAACAACGTCCCACTATTACGATTTCGTAATACCGGAGCGATATTGTATTTGTTCTCCTGTAGGGGAACAGATACTTACCATAACTGGGCTCAGCGGTGGGACTGTTATTAAAATTTACATAACGAATTCAAATTATAAAAGAAAGTAAGAAAGGAGGATTTAAATTATACAAACCTTAACCGTGACCCAAATAAAGGTCGCAGGTGAGCAATAAATGTCGATGCCATCCGTATGTATCCGCAACAGGTTTGCTCAAAATGAAAAGTGCTCATCGAGTTCCCACAAACGGGTGAAAGTTAATGGCAAGTCAAGTGTTTTTGCGAAGGCAGTCATAAAGGAACCGTACTGTTTATTTTTTTTCAATAAGGTCGCAATTAACTCACTTTCTTTCTGATAAAATCTTGCTTTTTAAACACTGTAGCGATTTCGTAGTAAATTAGCAACGCAGGACGCGCACTGGCCAATGCGGTAGCTTTATCTATGACGAAAGGTCTATGAGGAGAGGTGCGCATGCGTCTCGCGGGTACCAACGTCAGTCAGGGTCCCGGAGGCGCAGATATGCGCAAGATCTTCTCCCGTAAATACCGCTGCAGGCGCCCTCCAGCATCTAGGGAGCGGAGGAGTCTTCACCCTGTTGACGAAGTGAGTTTACACTGCTTCCCGAGGCATTCTCAAGCACTGATGCGCTAGGATCAGCGTGGGCGTAACTACGTTCTAAGTCTCACGCCTTTCCTACCATGAGCGCGGTGCACATGGGAGGAGGGTAGTTTTAGTGGAGTATTGAGTATCCGAGTCTCCACACAAGCCGGCGATTTGACTCTGGTGCCCTTTCGTGGTCTCACCTCTCGTCGCTTTGGTGTAATCCCTAGGAAAGGACGGTAGTGTGCGAAATGCATTTCCCCCGCCTAAAAAAAGCTTTATCTAACACTAGATGGGCGACTAGATAATGGCGATGCACACACTCCAGGGGTAGGATTACCAACCATACTTTATAATAACATATCCTACTTTATTTTTGCTACATATACTTTATACTTTTGCATAAAAATAAAGTATGTGAAAATACTCTATTTCCAATATTTACTCTGATGCGTAAAATGAAATACTTATATGTATAATTACTGAACTATTATAGATCCAGCTTTCAATCATAGAGTTTATTCAGTAATAAACCTAAAATGGCGAGAAGAAACGAACAGAACATCTATAAATTTAATAAAAAAATTGTTTATTTATTTAAATTGGGATTGTAAAGATAGCTTCCCAAAATTTATGGATAATGAAAAGTTTTTAGTGTGTGCACAAAAATGTGTCTGTGTCTCCAAGTGTCTCCAAGAGAAAAATAAATAAAATTCTAAAAAATGCTTTATTTTTCCCTACTTAAAAAATTTATACGTTATTTTTCTTAAAAATAGTTGCCAAGCCTATCCAGGGGCCCAATTCTGCTATTTTAATATCTTGAAGGTGCGAAGATATTCAAGTACGATTCCATTGCTATAATGTCAAAAATTCGTGTTCTAGTAAATTCAAAATATCTTCCCGATAACGATGCAGCAGAAATACAATAGAAAAATTTTTTTATTACCACTAGGTAAATGGCGATAGCCGAAATAAATATTAAAAAGGTACCAAAATTTTATTTTTATTAATAACTAGAGTTTACCCCGCGGCCGCGCCGCGGGGTAAACTCTAGTTGGTTGGTTGGTTGGTTTAAATCCACAATAGGAACCGGTAGGTGGCGCTGGGATCGGGACCTAGATTTTTATTTTTACAGAGCAGGACAATGTCTGTCGGGGCCGCTAGTTTTATATAGACATAGTAGGTAGACAATTTGAGTCGGCAAACTATTAGGGCTGTATAAAAAAAAGATTCAGACGAATTGAGAACCTCCTCCTTTTTTTGAAGTCGGTTAAAAAGTAAAATAAATGCTTGGAAAGGGTATAAGGGCCGCTTGCATAAGGTTGCTTAAATTTATTTAAGAAATACAAAACGTATTTAAAACCCTTAAATACAATTAGCGTCTCGCACAACGCAAAATTTGCCGCTAATTATGTTTAAAGAACTGTCAATACGTTTTATGTAAAACGTATTTAGGCAGTTTAATATAATAATCAAATTCTATTTAAAGGCGATCGTTATACAAGCGGCCCTTAGTCTTAAAAAAAGTTATATACGGGTGAAAATTTATGCCTACTGGAAACTCTTTTAAGTTAGGAATACGAAAACACCATGGTTTGTGTCAATAATCCTATTGTTATGCCGGTTGTTTCTGTTTCCTACCCACTTTTTCTACCCACAACTCTAAAATAATAATAATAATTCCGTTTTCAACCTATTACAAAATTCAATTCCGGTTTCTACCCAGTGAACTAAGTACAGGTAAGTACAGGCAGCAGGAAAAGTTTGCCTTCTCTTTAAAGTAAGCTGTGGTTTCCAAAATAAAAAACAGTATTTCGTAAATTATTTTTAATAATTCTTATTAGTAACAAATCATTTTGTACCACTGTTAATCGCATTTATTTTTAATAGTATCGCAAAATAATTACAGAATTTATGTCTTGCTAAACTAATTCCGGTACAAAAATATTGAAACTTATCATAGTATAGTGCCATTGTTGTATTTAAATTTTTTACAGTTAAGCCCAAAATAATCATATTTATCCTAGTATAAACGTGAAACTAGCTTTGGGTGTTTTACTCTCTGCATGCGTTCTATATATATATATATATATATATATATATATATATATATATATATATATATATATATATATATATTTATATGTTATATGTATGTATAATATATATATTAAAGTGATCAACAAAATCAAAGGATTTATTTTTATTTCTAAAAAGTAAGTAATTGTATCGCTTTTTCTAATACTTGGGTGTGATTGTGGTATTTCTTTTTCTAAGTTATTTAGAGTTAACCTCAGTTTTTGATTGTATTTTTCAATACGGTCGATTAAATAAATAAAGCCGCTTTATTTATTTAACCAATTTAAAGAAGTATAACTTCGTACACACACACTTTTTTATTATAATTTTAATTCTCTCGCTTCTTTAATATATAAGTAAGTTATATAATTATTTTTCTAATAATAAATTGAGTTGCAGCAAACAGAATACAAAAGCAACAAAATTAAAAATAATTAGGACAAAGTTACTTACCAAGTAATAAACACTTAAACGCAGATTACAGTTTTAATTTATATTATGATTAAATAATATTTTCCCATGAATATAAACAATGGTGCAACTGTTTAAATGATATAATTATAATATTTAAATAAAATTTCACCAATCACAAAATATTTTATTATTAATTGTTAAAACAAGTCTATCGTCTTACGACTGTTACTGCACTATGTTTTTTTTTTTAATAAACTGATCTACGGTCTCTAGTTCCGTACCCTTTTTACAACTTAATTATTGTTAGAGTTTTTTGAATTTATACACGCTTATTGTTTATGTGTTATTATGTGTGACATTAATTTTATGATTTTTGTGTTGTGTTGTGTACCTTAAGAATAACTTATATAAATTTTTTTTCTAATTTTAATACTTAACTTATATTAATGTAGAGTGTATCTGTTACATGCTGGTGTTGTGAGAAAGTGCATGTGCAGTGTGTGCCTTATGTCTATACCTATATATATTATCTTAACTAGTGCCATGTATGCTGTTTTTTCTTTCTGTGCCTAGGTTATTAATTTTTAGGCTCTTTGTGTGTCTTGATTTGTTTGTGAATTGTGCGTGTAATGCAATGCAGTGGTATTGCGCGTTGGTGTGAGTAAGTGTATAAGTTTTGCTGTTTTTGATTGTGTGTTTGTGGCTTTGTGTGGTGTTATAATTTATTATTTAATTGTCGTACTGCAGTATGGTTAAAATCGTTAAGTAAGGATTTAACATGAATTCGTAATCGTTTCGCACCGACCCTTGCCAAGTCATGTTACAAAGTCACTCCGCGCGTTTAATATTCTATAGTTGGCTTTATCTATAATTTCATAATCACGATATATGGGGATGAGGAAAAATTCGACCAGACTGGTGAAAAGAAGTACACGCAACAAACCGCAAAAACCCGGGACACTAGACTTCCCACATAAATTATTGTTACATACCGACAAACACCGCACAGCTGCATGTTGTAAAAAAAGAATTATCTTATTTACTTCGTGTTTAAACTTTAAAAACATCTATTGTTATCGTACTTATTTTATGACTGTAATTTGTGTCGAATGATGTGATCCTTGTTTTTATTACATTGCGCTGAAGCTTGCCAGATGTGTAAATTACTATTTGCTTGCAAAGGAGGAGGCGAAGTGGGAGCTTGACATCATGTCACAGCTTCGCTCCCGCGAAAGAAGGACGCGTGCCAGGGTGGTCCCCTTGGGGAATAGGGGTTCTCACTCACCTGCATGAGCCGTCGTGATGGCATAAGGTGCAGGACGGAACACCCAGCGGTTTTAGTGGGTATCTCTAAGGGGAGTGGCAATAGCATAGCACCAGTTCTGACTGGGCATGTCAGTGTCATCGCCCCCGACCTGGCGAATCCCACACACGGGTTGCGAACTATACCCCCCAAGGTCCTGTCCTTGTCGCGGCCTATGGTCCTCAATCGGATTTCCCGTGGGAAAAAAAGGGGCAACCAGTTGGCCAATCCTTATCAGTTCTTATCCGTGCAGGAAAGGAGAAAGAATACTAATTCCTGCGGCCTGGCGGCCTGTCGTAAGAGGTGACAAAATAACCCACAGTCAGGTGGTAGGGGATTTGTCCATCTGGATGGCGACCACCCCTGGTCTAGAGTATGCCGCCATAACAACCCTGTGTTGTGTTGCGGCATTAGTGACCAAGTTCCAGTCTCCTTTAAGAGAGCAGCAGCGCATTTGTTGCACCTTTGGTGTTGCAAATGTCTATAGGCGATGGTAACAGCTTTCCATCACGTGGGCCGCCTGCCTGTCTGCTGAGCTCCTGCAATTAAATTAAATAAATTGACCAAAGTGCATGTAATAGCAAAATAAAATATTTTCAATTTTTAAATAGTTGCTAATTTATTGGTACATTGTATTAAGACACAATATGCCATTGTTGTTTCTGGCTCCAACACCTTTGAACTTGTGGATAGTTGCTGAATATAATCGCGATATTATCCATACGTAAACATCACATAGCAGTGACAGATACCGAAACGTCACTTAACGAACTTCAATGGTCTTACTTATAAAAATCTCGTTAAAAAAGGTTTAGCCATCCTTTAAATAAGAGATTCTTAAGCCCCTAATCAATGAATATCTTTTTTTCACTTATAATCATGTATTACCTGTCGCTTACCGCAGAGGAGCACAGATAAACGAAATTTGAATGATTAACTTAGGTTGTACCCAAAATATTCGACTAAAGAACGGAAAAAGAGCGATTTTCTTGCAGCACTACGTTTTTTAGTCTGTATCCAGTGACTTTGTTAACACTAACAACTGACAGCTGATTGTTTATGTTTGTCGGGTGTAAATTTAAAATAATAGAAATGGATAAAACAACCTTTAAATACAAAACCACGGAACGCCATGTGAAAGTAATACAAAAAAACTTGAGTGAACAGCAAGTGTAAGCATTATAGGGCATAGCATACGTAGCATCCATCGTAGTTTGTAATAGGGCGCACAATATGTAAAATAACTATATTAATCCTTATTTTTCTTTGAATACTCTACTATCAAGTGCCTAATGCACGCTAACATAATATTTTATGCTTTTTTAGCAAATTCTCGAAATGCTGGTACTTGAGTGTGCGGATATTATTGAAAAAGAAACGAGCACAAACTCGTATGTCGCCACAAAGCTCGCTTGGCTAATATGAAAAACAAGGCTAACAATCTGAGTTGGCATTTAAAACAGCGAGAACAAAACTGGTGGAGGAGTTTTTCCGCCTAGGTAGCCGGCCTGTTGAAGATCAGATTTTGATGGAGACCATATCCCATGAGTTTACTGTGGATTCCAACAATTTTGACAGTGATATTATTCATATTATACAGGTAACTACAAGTTTTTATTTAGTACATTCAAAAACAAAGAGTTACTGTCTCTATGATATATATTTTCGTATTGCTTTCGTTTTTATTGCCACACAAAGCCGTAGTAGATTAATGGATAGTACATAGGGGGATACATGGCCATATAGCCCATTTAAATAAAAAGGTTAGTTCATGTGTCCTAAACGCAAAGTGCTCAGGTTCGAATCCTGATTGGAAAGCATACATCACTCAGGTGATTAACAGTGGAGGAAAACATTGAGATGAATCCTGCAGGTCGGTATAACCAATGTGTTAAACCTGCCAATCGGCCTTGGAAAAGCATATTGCGTATACTGTCAGTCCCTTCCCTTTCTGAATGAAACATTCAAGCCCAATATTGGTATGTTTATAGGTTGTTATTATTATGGCTTTTGTTTTCACAGACATACGGGAAACTACTGCAAGGGAAGCCATGAACAAGGATTGTTCGTGTTGGCCAAAGCAGCACAGGAAGAAGGAATGCAGTGTAAAAGAAAAGCCCTTGAGTGCAAGATGAAGTGTGATAAGAGTTGCATGAAAAGTGATTGAAAATAATGTCTGTGGAAGAAGATTACTGGCTATCAAAAATAATAAAAAATATATAATTGTATATAATTTTTTATTAAAATTGTACATTTAAATTTTTTGAGATGTTTTGTTTGTTTAAAAATATTCCTTTTTATTTCTTCTATATGTTCATCAATAATATCAATAATCTAAGCTGCAAATAATGGAAGTCCTCAGATATTGGGGCCGCCATGAGGTTGATAATTTGCTTAGGTTTAGTGGTTTCTGTAGAATTAATATTGTAATAGACTGTACTCATTAAAATTAAGGAAGGTCAGTGATAATTTTGATCAGTATCATGTCATAGAAAGGGCTATTCTTTATCTTCTCCATTATCTCCAAATAAGAATGATAAAATTAAATCATTATTAAAATCTTCTTACAGGCACTTCACGTTGAAAATTTTCTCTATCTGAAAACAAACAAAAAATCAGTAATAAGGCAAATATTAGTAAGATATAGGACTAGAAGTAACTATTAGTCAGAAATAGGAACTGGCCAAAGGTCATATTTTATTATTATATGAAAAAATATTATTAAGTTATATATATATGAATATGCACCTTATTCCGCTCGATCACTAAATTGTGCAATACTGTACAAACAATAATAGTTGCCTGTATTGAGGTGTAAGAGCCTATCATGGCTTCTAATAATATTTGGAACCATTGTTTCCATACACCAAAACATCTTTGAATAACATTACAAGTTTGGATATGACAGTGATTGTAACGCTGCTCTTCTGCAGTGTGGGGCCTCAGCAGTGGTGTTACAAGGTGAGAAGTCCTTGGATAACCACTATCACCAATTAGCCGTTCAACAAACTCATTTCCTTCAAATTTCCTCTTGACTGAGCTTTCTCAGTATATCCTTGCATCATGTGTGCTGCCTCTACAATGACCACAATGTCACAATTTTCGCAAAAATCCGCGTTTCAAATGACCCGTGTGTTTTGAATAAGATTGCATTGACTTCTTCTGTTAAATTTGATGGAATTTTTATGTACCGCCAACTTTTCGAAGCGAACGCGATTGCTACCTTACTCCATATGTCCACCTCGGGTATCCACTTGCAGATCAGCTCTTATTATTTCTATTATTTTGCACATATTCGTCTTACTGAATGTGTATCATAGCCTGAACTCATCATCTGTTAAATCATGCAACGGATTGAAACGAGCTCTGTATGTCTTTCTCGGTCTTCTTGTCGCAGCAAAAGTATGCAGCTCCTCGATATCATGTATAAAATTGTGGAGATTGTCGAATTCCATGTTTTATACCAAGAAACAAGAAAATGTAAACAACAGCACACACCAGTATTAACTGTGGTACATACTAAACACAGCCTGTCGATTAGAGCTGACTGAGAGAGCAGTAATAGTCCAAGAAATAACTACAAGAGACAATAGCGCTAGTGTTGGTAAAGGGTACAATAATGAAGTTATTGAATTATGTGCCGAGTGAAAATATTTAATATTGTGGCGACCGAGGATAGAACTTCGGGCAGCGTAAGCCGTTCTCAAGACTTTAAGAAAAAGGTAGAAGATTGTAGAAGGAAAACACAACATTTTAGAACGGAATCGATGATGAGCGAAAGTTGTAGAATAGAAGGTTTGGGAAGGAAAAGACAAAGATAAATAGATAGGAAGTTAAAGATAAAGAAAGTAGTTTAGAAAGGGATAGATAGTAAATAAAAGAATAATGAAAAGAACATTGAAAGTATGGGTTCTAGAAGATTCTTGCGGATATATAAGCAGCGTAAGGCGCGCTTACCGGTAGTTCAAAGAGTTCAATTGAAGACAGTGAAACGACAAATGCGATATGAAAGAGTTGGAATAGAAGTTTAATAGAAGACAGTGACGAGTTTAGTGGTGAATTTTGTGAAAAGTTAAGTGGACAGTTCGGTGAAGGAGGAGTGTAGCGTAGTTTAAGAGAAGATCCAGAAGCGAGCTACATGGGGTAAATTCGAATGTGGGCACTGCAGCAACAGAAAGTGGTCTACGCAATATCGGTGACGGTATTGTGAGTAAGACATAATTGTCGGGACAGAGCGTTGTTAGTTGTGCATGTGCGGGCAACTCTGCGGAGAGGAGTACGTACGGCTGTGTAAGTCAATAAAAGCGTTTAGTTAAAAACTGGTGTTTCCTTCCTACGTACTCCCGCTCGCACGTAACAATATTTTTTAGTTATTTTAATTGTTATTCCTTTTTAATACATAATACCCTAGTGATTTTGTATTGTTTGCTTTTATAAAACTTTTTAGCATTTTCTTTAATAAATAGCCCTTTAGCTACGGTAGGTGGCGACACCAATTCAATGCTTTTTTACTGATATATTTTTATACACAGATTCGATCCCCTTATTTCCGTACTCGGTGAGAATCAGCTGTTTCAAATGTGAATAGCCATTTTGCCTTTTAGCAATCATTTAAACTACCTCTCGAGGTTGGTTAAATTTGACAGTTATTTATGAGTTGCTTTACCACCTTTTATTCTTAAAAGGAGTTTATGGGTAAGATTTTCACTAATCAGCTGCTAAACAGTTGCTTAAAATTTAACCAACGTTTATAAGTAAGACCACAAGTCTGTTCGAAATTCATACTACTTTACTATACATTTAAAATTAATTAACCAGCCTAACGAATATTGTAAAAACGAAAATTCGAAAAATCTATAAATTATTATTACTTCAAACTTAGTAACAATTGTATTTGTACATAATTCAATTTCGTATAGGTATACTCGTATAATAAGAACAATAATTTACTTAACTTCTTAGCAGGTATGGTGAAAAACTTCGGAGCTCTGTACTGTTCGACGGCTGGATCGATAATTAGCCATGCCGGCCGAACCTTCCGCTTTTATAGTCGTGAACCATCAACTGACCGTCGTTTATTTTTAAATTTCAGTAGTTATATATTCAGACTTTTGGATTAATAACAAAGGTGTAATTAAGCTTAAGTATAAATACTTACTTTGTTATTGTTCCATGTTTTTATAAAACACATTAAAATTGTAAGAAGATTATATCGGGTGTCCCAAAAAGGACGCAAGATTTCAATTTGCCATTTTTGTATTTTAGTGCTGGCAACCCTAAAAAAAAATCTATTTGACAGCTGAATGTTTAGGGTTTGTAAAAATGGCGAGTTATATGAAAGATCAACGCGTTTTTATTATTGAACAATATTTCCAACGTAATGAAAGTTTGGCGGGCACGGTTCGAAAATTCCGTGCAAAATATGGTCGGAATATTGACTTGACTTCATCAACTGTGAGCAGAGTGGTTGCAAAATTCAGGGAGAGTGGATCAATTCATGATGTTCATTCCACTGGTCATCCAAAAACAAGCCGTTCAAATGGCAATATCGAATCAGTGCGTCAGAATGTCCGTGAACATCCAGGAACATTCATTAGGCATCGTGGACAAGAATTACAAATTTCAAGAAGCTCTCTCCAACGTATACTCACTAAAGATCTGCATCTCCATGCTTACAAAGTTCAAATAACACAAGAACTGAAGCCTCATGATCATGGACAGCGAAGAGAGTTCGTTGAATGGATTATCGACCGCCAAAACAGGGATGCAGATTTTTCAAACAAAATCATCTTTAGCGACGAAGCACATTTTCATCTCGATGGCTTTATTAATCGTCAGAATTACCGCATTTGGGGCTCAGAGAACCCACATGTGATTGTACAAAAACAAATGCATCTACAACGGGTCACTGTTTGGTGCGGATTTTGGGCTGGAAGCATTATTGGACCATATTTTTTTCAAAATGAGGCCGGCCAAGCAGTTACTGTTAATGGAGCTCGATATCGTGACATGATAACAAGGTTTTTTCTAGCCGAATTAGCGGATATCGATGTAGAAGCAATGTGGTTTCAACAAGACGGGGCCACTTGCCACACAGCCAGAGAAACGATGCAAATACTGCATGAAACATTTCCTAGTCGTGTGATCTCTCGATTCGGTGATCAGAATTGGCCCCCTAGATCTTGCGATTTAACGCCTTTAGACTTCTTTTTATGGGGTTATTTAAAGTCTAAAGTCTATGCCAATAAGCCCACAACCACTCATGCTTTAAAAGAGGAAATTCGACGCTGCATCGGAGAAATTCAGCCGCATCTATGCAAAATGGTCATAGTAAATTTTGACAAAAGAGTGCGTATGTGCCAGCAAAGCCTAGGAGGACATTTGCCTGACGTATTATTCCACAAATAACCCTATTTTATGTATTTCAAGATTTTATATACAAATAAATTATAACGAAAAAAAATATGTGTTTTTCATAAATTTCAAATCTTGCGTCCTTTTTGGGATACCCTTTAAACAATATATTATACCAAACATTAGATTAACCTAATACATGCATAGACGTATTCCCGACGATCAATTCGCACCTTAAGTTAAAAAAAGTTATTTTTAGATACCAGTGCGAAGCGGGGGCGGGCCGCTTGTATCGAACATATATAGACTTTACTTTACTTTTACATACAGCCAAAACAGGAGAACTTAACTAACCACTAAAAATACAAATTTACAAGAATTAACACACAAGCGAGGAAAGAACTCAGAAGTAAACAAATGAAAGTCCAATCACACTTATACGACCAAAGTGACACCACACAACGAAGGCAAACCTAGGACAGATATTTTACTATGCAAATTTTGATGCCCCTCGTGACCCCACATGTTAATGATCAATAAACTGTTGTGTACTTTTGGGTTGTATTATAATGGGTTGAGATAAGTTAAAAGTGACTGTGACTGACTTATAAGTATTTATTTTATAATATACAAAATTTAATATGAGAGAATACAAATGAATTAACTGACCGACATGACTGACAAGACCAAAGAGAATGAACATAACATAGACAAAACAAACTTACAAACTAGTGAGGTGAATACACCACATAAGCAAATTTTTTTTTTATAAAGAATTTATTCTAAAATTATTTAAATAATTGCTCTATAAAAAAACCTAAAATTTAATACTACAACTAAATAAAAAAGAGGGCATAATTATTATAAGAATTAAAATAATATATAAAATAATATAATAATTAAAATATTGGTCCAAAACCACTGTCACTTACAGGGAACGTGCCCAAAAGGCTGTCGACGTTACCACGTTAAATAGCAATGCCTAACCTATGAGCAAAATAGATGCCAGCCTTTGGGAGTGTGAGAGATGTTTAAGCATTCGAAATTTATTTGTTTCATTCTAAATATCACGGGGCTATGGAAATTTATATCTATACTATATTTCATATGATAGCACGAGGTCCGCTATACACATGGCCCATTTTTATGCTATGAAAAAGTTTTTGAACCAATTTATTATTCCTAATTATTATAGTATAATTAAACATTACTTATTGTTACGAGTCGCGAGACTCGAAATAAAATGCGGTTAAAATTACTATAAACTTTATTAGAACTATACAAACACGTATAACACAGGTACAAATGTAACCGAACACAACGAGTCCAAACGTAATGCAAAAGTAAAAGGTCGTAATTCCATAAAAACGAGCAAAGCCCGTCACTTTAAGTTTCCTGATTATAGTACACACCTCTTGCTTTGCTTGTGGTTATCGCTCGTCTGACATCCCCCTATCTGGTCATTGTTTTATACTGCGCAACTGCAATGTCCCTGTATCTTAATCCGATACATCTGGCTAATGACTGCCATAAAAGATTACAATACAACAATGGGCTGTTATCAAATCACAAATTTTAAACACAAAGTAAACAAAAGAAGTCCAAATGCCGAAAGGTAATAAAATGTGTTTTTACAGATACGCATACTTTCTACTTCTCTAATCTAATCTTACCGCATATTTTGAAACCAAAGCCGGTGCCCGATCGGCTAATGAGTTGCTATTTCATCCAATACGCATAGCGTAAGAGATAGTAATACAGTAAACATATGCACGAATAAAAAACGTAAGTGCCAATAAATTCATGGTGCTCTCGACCTTTTGGTTGCTAGTTAATTTATAAAGACAATTATATATTTGAACAGAACGCGTAAATGCCAATTAATGCATGGCGTTTTAGACTTTTAGTCGCTTCACTAGTTTCTTAAAGGCCTAAATAAAAACATATACATCTGACTGGGAAAGTAGCTAAGATTTTATTATTTATTGATGTGTATAAAAAAAAAGACGTCTGCCACGATCAATATAAGTTTTTAAGACTATAATAAACAAAATATATCAATGGCAGATCTGGTCAATTACTTTCAATTTTTTTTAGTTTATTTAAAATTGTCTGCCATAAAGTAAAACCGCGCGATAATGGTCTGCCATTCTTATTTTCCGATAATAATAAGCCTATATTTTCAAATTTCAAAACGGCAGACGTGGTCAAATGGATTTAAAATTCGTCAAAAATACCTAATACCTGTCTTGCCTCAGCGCTCGCCGCGTCCACCACTTTGAGCTTAGTGAGTCCCCGTACCATCCATGGTAGGTATAGGGGCCTCAATGTACAAAACCTCAGGTCTGGTCAAGTACATACAGGTAGCCGATCACTGGCTCTTAAACTAAGATGACTTATGTATGCCATAAGTATTGTATTATGAACTAGCGGCCCGCCCCGGCTTCGCACGGGTATTTAATAAAAAAATCAATTAATCATTTATTTTTTAAAATATGTAACCTATGTAATCCGGGGATAGTGTAGCTTGCCAACAGTGAAAGAATTTTTCAAATCGGTTCAGTAGTTTCGGAGCCTATTCAATGCAAACAAACAAATCTTTCCTCTCTATAATATTAGAATAGATGCGTCATTTTTATGCTAAACTTGCATTATTATCACAATTGTCAATATTACGTGATAATTTGAATACATCATCAAAAAACATTGATGTGACGCTAAAACTTAAGTGATTTTTTCCATAAAACTACCGAAACCTTTAGTAATCACTAAAATAATACAACGTAAGTGTTAAATCCTATTCAGTTTCAAAGTTCCGCAGTGAAATATAAATGCAGAATCACTATTTATTTCTTGTTTTATTGCTGAAGTACAGCAGCAGGCTGACGGCCCAACTGTGATGGAAAGTGGTTACCGTTGCCTATGGACATTAGTAATGTCCTGTTGCCGACCTTCAAGGAGAAAGTAGTACGTGACCACTGATGCCGGAACATGACTTAAGGTTGTTATGGCGGCATACTCTAGACTAGGGGTGGTAGCCATCGTGTCGGCCAAATGCCCTACTACCTGGCTGTGGATTATTTTGTCGGCTTTTACAATACGCCGCCTGACCGCAGGAATTAGTATTCCTTCTCCGTTCCTGCACGAAGAAAAACCTTTTCGTTTGTAGATCCTTTCATATGTATACAGCAGCGAGCAGTGCGTCCACCCATCATGACTTACGGTGCCGAGACATGGACACTGACAGCGGGACTGTTCCACAAATTTAAAGTCGCTCAACGAGCTATGGAGTGAGTTATGTTAGGTGTTTCTCTTATGGATAACATCAGAAATGAGGACATCCGTAACAGAACGAAAGTAACCGACATAGCTCGCAAAATTAGCAAGTTAAAGTGGCAGTGGGCCGGTCACGTCTATCGCAGGACCGATGGCCGATGGAGCAAACGAGTCCTGGAGTGGAGACCGCGTCTCAGTAAACGTAACGTAGGACGCCCGCCAGCCCGGTGGACTGACGACCTGCGCAACATCGCCGGCAGGGGCTGGATGAGGAAGGCAGGAGACCGGGATATGTGGCGCGTACTTGGGGAGGCCTACTGAGAGAGAGAAGAAGACGAAGACGAAGAAGTATACAGCTATTTTACTAAACTTAACCATGTAGGTTACGTGTAGAAATTGCAGGTAAAGGTATTTCTGGCATAAACTCAATAGCCATTGAAATACAACTATATTAATATTATAAAGAGGAAATATTTGTATTTTTGTATGTTTGTAACGTGTAACTCAATAAATACTGGACCATTTTACAAAAATTCTTTCACTATTCGAAAGCTACATTATCCTTGAGTAATATATAATAACAGCCGATAAATGTCCCTCTGCTGGGCTTGGGCCTCCCACTATAGGGGAACGGACAGTGCACCCGCCACGCTTGTCCAAGGCGGCTTGGCAGGTTTGACACATCGGTTATCTCGATGTGCAGGTTTCATCACGATGTTATCCTTCAGCGTTGTTAGCACGTGGTAATTGTAACAATATGCACATTAGGTCAGAAAACTACCTAAGTGGTGCATGCGTTCCGGCCAGGATCGAACCCGCGCCCTTTGAGTTCGAGACTCGTGCGCTAGCCATTACGCTACCACGACTATGAGTAGTACAAGCTATATTAACAACTAAAAAAAGTTAGAGATCCCTTCTAAAACTTCAATAATTAACGCAAGGGGTTTTGTGACAAAATTGTAAAATAGATTTTTATGAATTATCAATTTTTACTTATCTATATAATTATGCAATATATTATGAGCGTTGACCTTAATTCACTAATTATTTCAATGGATTTTAATGATTTTAATCATTACACAATTCTATCATTTATTCATTGAAAATTTATTAGGTAAATAATTATAATAAAACTACGTTTTAACGGTTTTAAGCGCGGTAATTTATTTGATTTAGGTTTATCCGACGTTTCGGCCGCTTTTCAGTGGCCGTGGTCACGGAAGACAAAGATGAAATTTGTCAAACGTGTATTGTCAACGTTTTTATTCAGCCTACCGCCAACTTGTTCATTTTAATTATTTAGTTTTAAATTTTGTTTATGGATATTATTTACTCTATGGGAGCCTAATCTAATTTACCACCGCTTCACAACATGTTGTGGCTTGAAGAGAAGAAGCGGCGCAAGAAACTCTTCAGCAAACATGCCTAGTTCTAAAATTTTTTTTTATATAATATTAAAATGAGTGGAAGGAAAAAATATAAGAAATTATCAGTCAAGTTGGTTTGTTTCGTTGCACGCAGAAAGAGCTCACAGTGTCTTGAGGTCTGGCAGTTGGTTTTTGATTAAGACCCAAACCCAGCAAAATGAACAAGTTGGCGGTAGGCTGAATAAAAACTTTGACAATACACGTTTGACAAATGTCATCTTTGTCTTCCGTGACCACGGCCACTGAAAAGCGGCCGAAACGTCGGATAAACCTAAATCAAATAAATTACCGCGCTTAAAACCGTTAAAACGTAGTTTTATTATGTGTACAAGTCGCGAAAACTTAAGAAAATATTAGGTAAATAATTAGATTATTATACTATAGAGATTCAAGCAGGATACTCGTATATATTGTTACGAATTTAGCGGGACTCGAATTAAAATGCCGTTGGAAATATTATAGAGTATTAGAACTATACAAACACGTATAACACGGAGGTACAAATATGACCGAACACAACCAATCCCAACGTAATGCAGAAGTTCGTAATTCAATAAAACGTAATTCAAAGTCCGTCACTATTAGATTCTCGTCTCGGTTTCATTGTGGTTCTCGTTCGACTGCCACCCTCCCTCAATCAGGTCAACGTTTTATACTGCACAATTGCAATGTGCCCGCTCGGCAACGTGGACCGAATTTCCTAGAATCAGCTTGTACTTTAAAATCCGTAACACCTGGCTAATGATTGCAATACAACAATAGGCTGTTTTCTAGAAACGTATGCCAATAAATAAGTAAACAAAATAACACGATCTTAAAAGAATTACAATAGTTTCAATGTTATTAGTTCAAATGCCGACGGGTAATAAATGTGCTTCTACAAATCTGTACGTGGATTGCATGCATGCCGAGAGGCAGAATTTGAAGAACTATACTACGTTTGGTACTTAATTTGGTAAAAGGTTTTGTTTAAACCTTATATTTCAGCAGACTGTATTTAGCTGGTGTATGCGCGTACATGTATGAAAATAAAACTGCACTTCGTTGGACTATAGTTTGTATTAATTGAATACCAGATAATATTTCACATCAACAGTTCAATAGCAACTGACCACAGAGTACTTTATATATACTGGTATAGAGTCAACAGTCATAATATATACATACTAACGCACTCTATCGGTATACGACACTATTCAACGGCAAAAACCGTCCAGGGCGTCTAGTATTATTTTGATCTTTATATCAGACTTTTTAAAATTGCGGAAGTTAATAATTTTACTCCTGCAATTCCCAAAAGCCTTTTCAAAAAATGTTTATTTGTTAGTAAATAAAACATCAATATAGCGGTAGCGTGATTTATTATGTTTCCTTTTATTTAAATATTCAAAGGCATACATTTTCATAACATCATTTGTATCCACATCTAATCTGGTGCCGTTAGGATGATTTACTTACAAGTTTTACCGCATCTGAGCACACAACAACCTCTTTCAGAAGAAGCCATAATCCAATTCACCAGAGAACAAATCGTTAGGCAAATCGGTGTTCAGGGTACATGCGTAAGTTCAACGTGATCACAGAACACTAGTAAACGTGATAAGCGAAGTCTTAGGAGTCCAGGAATAAAACAAAGTTGTCGAAAAATAATCAAAACACAAACAAAGTACATCCGTTCACGAGTGTGACTCGTATCGGTCGGAATGTCGTTTTGGTTTTGACATAATTAACATCTTTGAAATAAGTTTTTGGTTAATCGACAATTCATCAAAAATCCAGTAATTAAAGTTAAAAAGAGCTTTGTAATTTGAAAAATGTGAGGAATAGAACTTACATACTTTAAAATATATTTATTAGCCGATATGGCTTGCAAAAACATAAAAACATATCAAATATCTCTTAAACAAGTATTAAAACAACTGCGTATAACGAAACATATTATTTTCTTTCATTTGGTGTTTAATTTGAGAACAGTGACATCTACTGCAATACGTACCTACTAATAGAACGCAAAAAATCTCTAAGAAAAAATAATTGTACTGAGTGTTATGACACTGGTCAGTTGTCTCCATATATTCAATATACTCTTTGGTCTAAAGTACTCTGTGCAACTGACTAAAATTATTAGACACATGGTTTTATTATGAAATATTTAGGCTTCCATGCAGCCAGTGTCTATGTAGGTTTCCTACAGGTTTGTTACAACACTAACCTCAAAACTGAACAGGCAATAAAAGAACGACACACACCCCACAAAATAAGTGAATAATTTTCATTTCCTTTGAAAGTACGATATTTTTCCTCTTTCATGATTTGATTCTGCTAAAATGCCTAAAGCATTCGTCACATTGATGGATTCATTGCATTTATTTGATTTTTACTGCAAGTAGGTAATGGAATAAACAATTACTTATTTAGCTGAACAATTGATGTTTGCTAAAACGTACAGTTAATTAGTTTTTGCTTCGCTTATAACTAACTATATGCATCTTAGTTACATGTTTAACGGTAGAGGGCACATCGTGAGAAGTTTGTGAAGAATGGAACAACTTACCATGAACTTTAGACACTAAAATAGGGACATTTGACTTCATTGACCTAAGATTGACATTATATGTGATGTTGACGTGATATGTATAATAAACTTTTAGTACTACTCGTCATTATTATAATGATAATAATATTCTTATTTTCTTTTATTATGTACTAGCTTCTGCCCGTGACTTCGTCCGCGTGGAGAGCGTAGTCGTTGTGAGTCTCTCAGACATTACATTACTGACAGTTGACATTATTATATATATATATATATATATATATATATATATATATATATATATATATATATATATTTAATACCAGCCCATAAATGTCCCACTGCTGGGCTCGGGCCTCCCACTATAGGGGAACTTACAGTATACCCGCCACGCTTGTCCAAGGCGGCTTGGCAGGTTTGACACATCGGTTATCTTGATGTGCAGGTTGCATCACGATGTTTTCCTTCACCGTTATGAGCACCTGGTAATTGTGACAATATGCACACTAGGTCAGAACATTGCCTAAATGGTGCATGCGTTCCGGCCATGATCGAACCTGCGCCCTGTGATTTTAGAACGGGTGCGCTAGCCATTACGCTACAACGACTTTTAGTTGTCAAAAATAAACAACGTCCCACTATTACGATTTCGTAATACCGGAGCGATATTGTATTTGTTCTCCTGTAGGGGAACAGATACTTACCATAACTGGGCTCAGCGGTGGGACTGTTATTAAAATTTACATAACGAATTCAAATTATAAAAGAAAGTAAGAAAGGAGGATTTAAATTATACAAACCTTAACCGTGACCCAAATAAAGGTCGCAGGTGAGCAATAAATGTCGATGCCATCCGTATGTATCCGCAACAGGTTTGCTCAAAATGAAAAGTGCTCATCGAGTTCCCACAAACGGGTGAAAGTTAATGGCAAGTCAAGTGTTTTTGCGAAGGCAGTCATAAAGGAACCGTACTGTTTATTTTTTTTCAATAAGGTCGCAATTAACTCACTTTCTTTCTGATAAAATCTTGCTTTTTAAACACTGTAGCGATTTCGTAGTAAATTAGCAACGCAGGACGCGCACTGGCCAATGCGGTAGCTTTATCTATGACGAAAGGTCTATGAGGAGAGGTGCGCATGCGTCTCGCGGGTACCAACGTCAGTCAGGGTCCCGGAGGCGCAGATATGCGCAAGATCTTCTCCCGTAAATACCGCTGCAGGCGCCCTCCAGCATCTAGGGAGCGGAGGAGTCTTCACCCTGTTGACGAAGTGAGTTTACACTGCTTCCCGAGGCATTCTCAAGCACTGATGCGCTAGGATCAGCGTGGGCGTAACTACGTTCTAAGTCTCACGCCTTTCCTACCATGAGCGCGGTGCACATGGGAGGAGGGTAGTTTTAGTGGAGTATTGAGTATCCGAGTCTCCACACAAGCCGGCGATTTGACTCTGGTGCCCTTTCGTGGTCTCACCTCTCGTCGCTTTGGTGTAATCCCTAGGAAAGGACGGTAGTGTGCGAAATGCATTTCCCCCGCCTAAAAAAAGCTTTATCTAACACTAGATGGGCGACTAGATAATGGCGATGCACACACTCCAGGGGTAGGATTACCAACCATACTTTATAATAACATATCCTACTTTATTTTTGCTACATATACTTTATACTTTTGCATAAAAATAAAGTATGTGAAAATACTCTATTTCCAATATTTACTCTGATGCGTAAAATGAAATACTTATATGTATAATTACTGAACTATTATAGATCCAGCTTTCAATCATAGAGTTTATTCAGTAATAAACCTAAAATGGCGAGAAGAAACGAACAGAACATCTATAAATTTAATAAAAAAATTGTTTATTTATTTAAATTGGGATTGTAAAGATAGCTTCCCAAAATTTATGGATAATGAAAAGTTTTTAGTGTGTGCACAAAAATGTGTCTGTGTCTCCAAGTGTCTCCAAGAGAAAAATAAATAAAATTCTAAAAAATGCTTTATTTTTCCCTACTTAAAAAATTTATACGTTATTTTTCTTAAAAATAGTTGCCAAGCCTATCCAGGGGCCCAATTCTGCTATTTTAATATCTTGAAGGTGCGAAGATATTCAAGTACGATTCCATTGCTATAATGTCAAAAATTCGTGTTCTAGTAAATTCAAAATATCTTCTCGATAACGATGCAGCAGAAATACAATAGAAAAATTTTTTTATTACCACTAGGTAAATGGCGATAGCCGAAATAAATATTAAAAAGGTACCAAAATTTTATTTTTATTAATAACTAGAGTTTACCCCGCGGCCGCGCCGCGGGGTAAACTCTAGTTGGTTGGTTGGTTGGTTTAAATCCACAATAGGAACCGGTAGGTGGCGCTGGGATCGGGACCTAGATTTTTATTTTTACAGAGCAGGACAATGTCTGTCGGGGCCGCTAGTTTTATATAGACATAGTAGGTAGACAATTTGAGTCGGCAAACTATTAGGGCTGTATAAAAAAAAGATTCAGACGAATTGAGAACCTCCTCCTTTTTTTGAAGTCGGTTAAAAAGTAAAATAAATGCTTGGAAAGGGTATAAGGGCCGCTTGCATAAGGTTGCTTAAATTTATTTAAGAAATACAAAACGTATTTAAAACCCTTAAATACAATTAGCGTCTCGCACAACGCAAAATTTGCCGCTAATTATGTTTAAAGAACTGTCAATACGTTTTATGTAAAACGTATTTAGGCAGTTTAATATAATAATCAAATTCTATTTAAAGGCGATCGTTATACAAGCGGCCCTTAGTCTTAAAAAAAGTTATATACGGGTGAAAATTTATGCCTACTGGAAACTCTTTTAAGTTAGGAATACGAAAACACCATGGTTTGTGTCAATAATCCTATTGTTATGCCGGTTGTTTCTGTTTCCTACCCACTTTTTCTACCCACAACTCTAAAATAATAATAATAATTCCGTTTTCAACCTATTACAAAATTCAATTCCGGTTTCTACCCAGTGAACTAAGTACAGGTAAGTACAGGCAGCAGGAAAAGTTTGCCTTCTCTTTAAAGTAAGCTGTGGTTTCCAAAATAAAAAACAGTATTTCGTAAATTATTTTTAATAATTCTTATTAGTAACAAATCATTTTGTACCACTGTTAATCGCATTTATTTTTAATAGTATCGCAAAATAATTACAGAATTTATGTCTTGCTAAACTAATTCCGGTACAAAAATATTGAAACTTATCATAGTATAGTGCCATTGTTGTATTTAAATTTTTTACAGTTAAGCCCAAAATAATCATATTTATCCTAGTATAAACGTGAAACTAGCTTTGGGTGTTTTACTCTCTGCATGCGTTCTACTTGTCGCTCTCAACGCTCAAAATATTCCTCCAGCCGTTTCACATAGCGACTACGGTCGTTATGGTCGCCGCAATAACGTCTTGTCATGTGAAGAGGTGGATCAACATGGAAGTTGACCACAAAACATTAGTTCTCTTAGTATTTTACGTTTTCACGTCGATAGATTATAAACTACCCAAAAATAACGCGTTATATTGTAAGCAGTATGTTACGGTTCGCAATATTCGTCACTTTACAATCTCGCGAGACAGATTATAATCTAAAGATATTTACAAATTGACGATGACATATATACACTAATGTAGCTAATCATTAATGGCATTATTTTTAACGCTATAAACAAGACGCATCTGGCCACAGACACTAACACTAATATTATCCCAGATGGAGCTGGAACATTACAAAATGTCGTAGCTTTACAGATTTAGTACGAGGACACAAAGTTATCACATTGTAAACGTGTACAACTGTTCAAATAAACGTGGTCAAATAGCGCATTAATGTTATTAAATAGTCATTAAAATTAATGCTATCATAATATTTCAAAAGTAAGATGATAAGATGTTATTTTAACACCTGTTCTTTTGTATGTTAAAGTTTTAGAATTTAGACTAGATTGATTTATATTAGTTGTCATTTTATGCTCACCAAAATAAACAATTAAAAAGAACCAAATGCATAATTACAATAGTTCTTAGCAAAACAACAGGCGGCCTTATCGCTAAATGCGATATATTAATATATCACGATAGTAGTATAAACGAAAAACACTGTACACTGACGCACAAAGAATAAAAAACTGTATGTACTTTGACCAGACCCGTCTATTCTTATGCATTTCGATGTGCTGAATCCGAATCTCGGGTCAGTTTGGTCCATACACCTTCAAAGTTTTGAGGGTTTAGGAGGGTCTACAATATGCCGCTATAACAACCTTGAGTTATGTTCCAGCATTAGTGGCCAGTTTCCAGTCCCCCTTTATAGAGCGGCAGCACATTGGTAGCACCTTTGGTGTTACAATGTCCATAGACGATGGCAACCGGTTTCCATCAGGTGGGCCGTCTGCATCGCTGCTGAACTCATGCAATAAAAGAACCATCGTTGATCAGCATTATCATACACACTCAAAAAAAACTTAAACAAGAGAGCAAGATCAAGATAATTTTTTTGATGATAATATCTTTCCATGTTTGTACACGAGAAGCCCTTACATAATAATCTACCTACAATAAATGTTTTCCTCTCAACATAATTATGGACGCCAAAAACCATTATACCTAGATATGACCAATTCGGACGGGGCATTAACATCAACGGCGAGCGCATCTCTCACCTCCGTTTCGCCGACGATATCGTAGTCTTTGCAGAGACTTTGGAGGAACTTGCCGAAATGCTGGGCAGCTTAAATAAATCTTCCCGGCGGATCGGCCTCGGCATGAATTTGGACAAGACCAAAGTTATGTTCAATGAAAACGTCACGCCGAGACCGATTAACGTCGACGGCGTCCCTCTGGAAGTTGTGCAGGAATATGTCTATCTTGGACAGAAAATACAGGTCGGCAGGCACAACTTCAAGGGGGAAACCAATAGGAGGATTCAGTTGGGCAGCATTAAGTAAGCTTCGATCAAGTCTTCTCGTCGACCGTTCCGCAATGCTTGAAGACAAAAGTTTTCGAGCAGTGCGTCCTCCCCGTCCTGACCTACGGGGTTGAGACATGGCCACTGATGGCAGGACTGGTCCACAAGTTCCAAGTCGCTCAACGGGCTATGAAGCGAGCTATGTTGGGTGTTTCTCTTATGGATAAAATTAGAAATGAGGATATCCGTAAGAGAACCAAGGTAACAGACATAGCTCGCAAAATTAGCAAGTTGAAGTGGCAGTGGGCCGGTCACGTCTGCCGCAGGACCGATGGCCGATGGAGCAAACGAGTCCTGGAGTGGAGACCGCGTCTCAGTAAACGTAGTGTCGGACGCCCTCCAGTCCGATGGAACGACTACCTATGCAAGGTCGCCGGTAGGCGCTGGCTGAGGAAATCGAAGGACAGGGATGAGTGGCGCCGTCTTGGGGAGGCCTGCGTTCAGCAGTGGACTGCAAATGGCTGACGACGATGACCAATTCCCTTCGAATTTTTAACCGACTTTAAAAAGGAGGAGGAGGTTCTTATGTTCTCTTGCATGTTTGTTTTGCGATTTTTCCTTAATTTATGAGTCGATTTTCATTTTTTGATCGAAGTATACTCATGAGTGGACCACTCATTGTCACCAAGTTAGAATCTAATGATTGGATCCCAGGGAACTCGAGAACAACCTTCGAATATTATGGGCACGTACAACAGGTTTCATATATTTATTTAAAGCTATTTAAGTCTATGTAACTAAGAAGTAAAAAATAAAAAATAAAACAAAGAGAACAATAAATTTGCTTTAAAGTAATTTTTATGTTTAAACTTCGCACTGACTTCAAGATGTTGTAGATATTTTTTTTCGTTTTTAGTTACTTTTGAAGTGAGGTTCTTTTTTGTTAATTTTTCTATCGTTGGCAATTTGTAAAAGTGGTCAACTTTGATAATGATTATTAAATTTGACCAGTTTTAACTTAGAGTAATAGCTTAGAGTATTTCGTATTTCTATACCAGAATTTATTTGATTGAACAGGTATATAATAAAGGAAGTTAGTTATATCAATTTTTTTTTTGATGGCAATACGCTACAATACAAAATTGACGACTTGTTTTTTCAATAACTTTGTACCTTGTTAACAAGACGGTAAAGAACTACAATAATCACAAAATAATAGGCCCGATTTGACAGTTGTCATTAAAACGTAGTTATGGATTGAAACCACCAAATAATAATCCAAGGATAGGTGGGAAACTCAAAGGTGACGTTGTATTGAGTAGTTTTATTTTCTAAAAATGTGTAAAAACACTCTAAAATGAATAATAATTCGTACATTCCAATATAGCGCTTTTTAAGACACTGTCACTTTCTATTACAAGATTTGACAAAACCGACAACATTCAGATTTTTACCAAACGTCTGAATGCGTAAAGACAGCTCAACGTTACGTCCAATAGCTTGCACAGTTTAATGTACGTACGTACCCAGTAGTTTGACGGCCTCTGTGGTTGAGCGGGCTAAGCCTTTGCAATCCTACCTCACTGCAACGCAAAGGCTCCGGCTTCGATGCCTGGTTTAGTAAATTTCGAAAACGTATTTTCGCCGTTATTTACTATGGTCTGGGAGTCTGGGATCGGCCCCAGAGTAGTCCGTTGTATATTACCCATAACACAAGCGTAACTTGCTTAATATGGGGATATACAATATGTGTGCTTGTCTGCCGATTACTTATTATTTATTTATTAGTAGTAAGTTATTATTCATTCTTCTATAGTATTCATCAACCAGATAACTATAGGCCGCAAGCATCACTCGCGTCCGTAAGTCACATCCTACAGGCTGACATGATTAGCTGAATATCGGCAATGTTGCGAAATTAATGTCAGTTTACACCTTTGTGTCTTAAATCATTAATCTAATAGCCAATTATTATAATGTTTAATATTTCTCGTGTGTAATATTTATTCAAACATTGGTTGTAATGTTACAACTCAGGTCCCGACAAAAACAAAATCCACCTGCATATCTGAAACAAAACACATTTTGTTACCTGCTGGCATTTAAACTAACCGTAACTCTTTTGAGATCGTCTTCTTTTGTTTACTTTGTGTTTAAAATTTGTGATTAGAAAACAGCCCATTGTTTTGTTGTACTCTTATATGGCGATTTCCGGATGAGTTATCAGCCAGGTGTGGCGGATTATGTCGACTTAGATACGGGGACATTGCATTTGTGCAGTACAAAACGATGCCTGATGGAGGGGGAGGCAGTCGAGCGAGAATCACGAGCGAAGCAAGACGTGTGTATTACAATTGGGAATCTAATATTTATGCTCTTCAACTCCGAATACTAAAAATCATCGTGCCACAAACGATCAAAGTTCGATACCGGAACCAAGAGAGTTTACTATTCCGACACTGTGGGGTCCTACCAATACAAACTAAAACGGAATATATGATACTTAAAGAAAACCAAGAATTACAAATAAGAAAACAACATAAAACACACACAAGATCAATCTCAAAACAGACATTAACCATCCCACCCCCTTTTTTTTTACAATAACCACTATGGCAAGAATACTACTACCTACATAATACCAAAATTAATTAATCAATTTCCCACTCCATTAAGGGAATCTTTAAATTACAAAAATATAATTTTTATTTTATTTTTATTGCATGAGTTCAGCAGACAGGCAGATGGCCCACTTGATGGAAAGCGGTTACCATCGCCTATGAACATATGCAACACCAAAGGTGCTACAAATGCGCTGCTGCACTCTTAAGGGAGACTGGACCTGGTCACTAATGCCGAAACACAACTCAAGGTTGCTATGGCGACATACTCTAGACCAGGGGTGGTAGCCATCCAGTCGGGCAAATGCCCTACCACCTGGCAAAACAGAAAACAGAAATTAAAAACTATTATTTAGAAAAATTGCAATGACAGCCTGTGTGTATGAGCGTTCGATATGACGCATTCGTACGATGTGATTAGGTGTATGTATATGAATGTATAAGTTATATTTTTTTTCTGAAATTGCGAGGGTGTGTTGCATCACACGTAAACCTCATAGGTTTAAGTGGTGCCTTACTTGTATTATAATGTAAATTTTTATTATAGATAATAAATTAAAAACAAAATTAGCGACGAACTTTGCGAGTTTTATTGAATTACGACCTTTGGCATTACGTTTGGACTTGTTGGGTTCGGTTATATTTGTACCTGTGTTATATGTGTTTGTATAGTTCTAATAAACTGTATAGTAATTCTAATAGCATTTTAATTCGAGTCTCTAAACTCGTAACAGTAATATATGTTTGTGACCGGTTTTCAATGTCAGTCTCGCGGAGCGTCGTGTCTAAAGAAGCAGGGTTGGCCGTAAAAAAGGAAGATATCTAACCTCTCCTTGACAATGGTCGCTAGCGCACCAAGGCCACGTTCTACGAGAGACAACGATCAAGTTCACAAATGCATTTTTCCCGTTCCACCAGCTTGCAGACGTAGCAATCATAAACTCTCTTCAGTCTAGTAGAACGGATTATGGAGTGTTGATATCATAAACGACGAAATCGCGCCTTTTTCAATTTCTAGAGATAGAGATACTTAATGCTCTGTGGTCAACGCCCACTTAGACCCACCTCTTGAAATGGGTCGTTGTAAGCGGTGTGCGATTAAAAAATATGACGTAATTAGTGACGTTTTCGCCACGACCATAACAACCGTGGTCGCCATGTGAAATGGTTGACGGAGCGTTCTGAGCGTTGTGAGCTACAAACGGAACCCGTCCTTTGCGTTCGACAAAATGCGGTCCATTGCCTTAAAGTAAATAACAACGTAATCAGTGTTAATGTTAAGAGATAATTCTTATTTAAGCAATAGAAACATTATGTTGATGGAGTATCATGTAAAGTTATTGAATACCCACATATTCATGCCCTGCCATGATGAATACTGATGAATAAAGCCTTCCTGAGCTTATACAGCCCTGACAAGCTTACATGTAGAATCGAACCAACTGAATCATTACCCATCATAAGGTCATTTTCCTACAGTTATGAAATACAATTAGGTCGAAATTCGCCTGAACATACATTTGTTTGGTAACGTACTTGTTATCATTTTATTAGACATTGACAGTTACTAACTACGTTGTATTAAACAGATCGGAGAGACTCGACTATACTCGTGTGGAACATCTAACAAGACAGATTTCAGTTCGAGATTCAAATTATTTCAAATCATGACTGTTTTATCTAAAACATATCTAGTATATAGATATGTTTAGATAATAAAGTTTAAAATTGCGTAGTTCTCCGAGTCTAGTGACGCATTTTTATTAATGTTCAAAACGTCCTAAGTGCAACACACACGATAAACCTTACTATTTTGACGGTCTTAAAGGAATTATTAGCAAAGTGGGTGATAATTCAGTTGGTTCGATTGTACAATATGTAGGTATGTTTTTTTTAGTATAAGTACATAAGTAATCTTAGGTTTTGGAATTACTCTCTATAAATAGTCTTTCTAATAATTCCAATGGCGCCAATAAAATACAACAATTAAGGTATCTAACTAAAATTAAAAATAAAACGCCTTAGAACTAACTATTTTTGGGACTTTGCCATAGATCAGTACGACATTATAGAATAAACAAAAATTTCATCTTGGTTCCGCGTTCGGACGAAAATAGAAATTGAAATATGTTTTTCAACACACTTGCTCATAAAGTGGCTTTATGGTCACCGCAATTAGGCACAGAATGACACCCATAATCAAACTGTGACTAAAAAAAATTATAACTCACTCTAGTGAGTTATAGATTTTTTTTAAAATTTTATTGGTTGAGTTGCTTTGTTCTTAAAAAAGTTTTTATTAAAAAAAAAGATCGTGTTCTATAGAACAAATAAATTAATGTTCCTATTGCTTGCTCATTTCATGCAACTTCTTATTTAAATAGATAATTTTATTTCGTACGTGTTTAATAAATAAAACTTTCACTCATATATAACTTTTTTTTTCTCTGTAATAAAAGAGAACTTTAAATTCCCCATTTTGTATGTGGCAGAATAGGTGCAAACCCTATGCGCGGAAATAAAAAAACCTCATCCCTTTAGTCTGTGGCCGATCGCAATGCGCGCGCACAGGAAAACTGTTATCTACTAAATAAAATGAGTTTTTGTTGTTATTTTATTCACAAGTGTGTTGAAAAACGTCGTATGATATACGTGTGTATTGATGATTACCGTCCTCGGCTCTCTTAAGACCCTCGCCTACGGCTCGAGTCTCAATGGCGCCTCGGCTGTAATCACCAATGTTACACACTAGTACCATAATGTACTATTATAACATTATGTAATGAGTCAGTATTATACTTATTACATTTTAGAATTGCTGATTTCATGCAAAATTACGTTCTATCGACTTTCTTGAGTGTCAAATTGGGCTTCTAATTTTGTGATAACAATAGAATCGCACGGTTGGATAAAACACATGTAATGTCTATCTGAAATACGACGGTATGGCTGACACATCCCATAGAACGTAACTTGCAGCAATATTTTATACTTGACCTACGTACTAAGGGCATATACTTTTTACTACTCTGTCTGATACCATTAATACGTAACTTACAAACGTCAGGTAAATAATAAACATTACATGAAAATTACGTAAACAAAGAGAAAGACATATAAATAAAATTTGTATCTAATTCATAGCTCAAGTATACATATTGCTTCAAGTTACATTCTATGGGATGTGTCTCAGCAATGCCGTTGTATTTGAGATAGATGTTAATAATTAGGCAAACAATATTTTTATCCATCCTCTGTCAATAACTTATTGGCAAAATATACAATATTTTAAGGCAAACTCTTATTGACTAAATTACAGTAACAATTGTGCGGTTGGCAATTTATTGTAAATATTTTTTTATTCAAATCCACTTAAAGCACTTTGACCTCACTTTTAAAAAATTTCAAATTATCATATTTTAAAATTCACCTTGCAATTAATTTCTACGATATGCTGCATTTAGAATTTCCAGTATGGGACTTTGCAATAAGCAATCATAGAGAATCAAAATCAAAATATGCAATTACTAAACGAAACTGACTTCATAATAACCATAATTTGTTATGCGGTGGAGAGTAATTTTGATATCAATATAATTCTAGTAAACATGGTATTCTGGTTAAGTTCAGAGGAAATTATAGAGCTATATAAATAATTTATATCGCTATTGGAGTTTGAAACAGAAATTATATATTTGCCTGGATAAATAACAAATACACCACAATGTTTTAATTTGCAAAGTTTCACTGTGACTGTTATAGCAGTTTCTTGATAAGAAACGCAGTTTCTTAACTATCTGGTCTATCTGATTTAGTTAGATTTATAATCAAGGAAGCCAATATAATAGATTCATCAAAAGGTATTGTATTTACCCTACACCAATAAGCACCAACAAGTGGTCCGCATCTTGTAAGCCAACTTTACAATCTACTGCCTTGCAAAGTCCCTCAGCATAACCTAAATCTTATTTATAAACCTGCTTCAATATTAGCACTACAATAACCAACGTGAGAATTCCTTTAATAAAATGGAAATGATTCACTTAAACGGTTCACTTAAACACTTGTTTTTGGTGTACTTCCTCAAATAATAAATAACATATATATGTCTTTTGAAAACTTCAAACCTTATGTTTATTTACACATTGGTAGTCATATAAGCCAACCCTTGAAGTCAGATTTATCTTAGGCGTTAAATTATAAACCGTCTTCATCACAAACATCAGTCTCAACGTGCTATCAAATAATAGGAAATCATTTTATACTATTTAAATCGACTTTCGGACCACCTGCTTGAGCAGTACGCCTTGTTAAGACTAATTTCTCATCATCTGCATGGTCATCATAAGCTTTTTTAAATTCACTTGGAACAATAACATCAGTAGAGTTTATGCAGTCCCCTCTATCTAGATAACAATGACTTTGAAAATCGTCCTTAGACAGATCTTTAGTACTTTTGCAGTCCCCTCTTCCTGCATTACTAGAAATATTGCCATCAGTAATTCCATTCTCTGGTTTGATTGTACTTCCGTTACTACAACTTTTGATTCCATTTCTTGCTTTTTCATATTCTTCCTTGATTTCTCTCTCAATGTTTTTCTTAGCTTTATAGCTTTTCGAATAGAAATTGAGAAACAAGAAAAGGAATATGGTAATGTTGGTGCAGATAAAATATGTGAAGCCAGAGGCATATTGGCAGCGACTTGAAAAGTGAGTGTGGGCACAGTACGCAAGCATCAGGATGAATTGGATCTGAAAAATATTGAAAAAATATTGAGTATACACAGTTTTTGTGTTTTTCTTTATTAGTAATTCTGAAATTCATCAATTTACAAGTTATTAATAAAAATATAAACAGGTTTTCTATGTGATTTCAATCATACAAATTTGCATGAGAACCATCTCGATATCTGAGAAAAAAATATTTAGGTATTTCTTTTATCCCAAGTATATACCTATTTATCAAATTATCACATAATAATCGGGTTAGACACATGTATACAAGGCCCCGAATAACGAAGAAACAAAAATCCAAATACTCATTTTCACACTCATTTTTAAAGTATGTCGCCATAACAACCTTGAGTTGTGTTCCGGCATTAGTGACCAGGTTCCGGTCTCCCTTAAGAGAGCAGCAGCGCATTTGTAGCACCTTTGGTGTTGCAAATGTCCATGGGCGATGGTAACCGCTTTCCATCAAGTGGGCCGTCTGCCTGTCTGCTGAACTCCTGCAATAAAAAAAAAAACAATCTCTATAAGAAATCTGTAAATGGTTCGAGTTTGTACAATACGTTTAAAAATTTGAATCAAATTAGGACAATTCAAGCCAGGGGATTCCAGAAATGCAATTTTTGGATTTTTGTCTGCTTGTCTGTCTGTTTGTCTGTTAGAGCACCACGGGAAAACTACTAAACGGATTTAAATCAAACTCGACACAGAGAACGCTCATATCCCGGGACGTACCTTAGGATACTTTTATCTCGATGAATGATGTAATTTCCATAGAATAGACGGATTAGCTGAATAGACGACGCTGTAAAAGCGTTTTTTTCAATTTACTAACAATCATAAACAACATGTGATTCGTTGCAATACTTCAAATCAGGTTGGTTTCGACTCATCTCCACGTTTTACTGGGCCGTAGACTATATGTAGTTAGTTTCTTTGTTATTATTATATGCAAAAAACCGAATTAAGTCTCTGTGCAAGTAAATTAAAGCTTCTGCTTAGGGCCTAACATGCGGCCTAGCCGCGAAACGCCAAACTTTAATTAATATATAATAAATACACTAAGGGCCGCTTGCATAACGATCGCCTTTAAATAAAACACACGTTTTACACAAAACATATTGACAGTTCTTTAAACATATTTAGTGGCAAATTTTGCGTTGTGCAAGATGCTAATTGTATTTAAGGGTGTTAAATACGTTTGTGTGTTCTTAAATAAATTTAAGAAACCTTATGCAAGCGGCCCTACATCCATAGTGGGCTCGGGTTTATACGACGAATTTAAAAAAGATTACGGCTTATTCGCGCTGATTATGATTCTGAAAATAATACAACTTTTAAAACATTTTTTTTTATCTGTCTGTCTGTTAGAGCATTACATTAATGATACTGAACGGATTTATATGACTCTCATCATACAGGTAGTTTATATCTCGAGTCTCAACCCGAGACTTAGAGTCCTTTTTAATTTCGACAAACGACGTCTTTCCCGTGGGATAAACGAACATAGCTAAAAAGATGGCGCTATAGTCGCGTTTTTTTTGGAACCGCCGTTACAATTTACCAACAGGTATGTCGGGGTCATGACAACGCGAACGAAGATTCACTAGCTGCACACACAACGCACAAGCTAGTACTCAATTTATTTCAATTTAATTCATATTTTTGATATTTAGTTAAAGATGCCGTTATTTAATGTTGTTACGATCGAAAAGACAAAGACAAATTCACAGCTGCGTACCTGTAGATACACATTTATTACCTTAAAAATTGAGATTAAAGAAACAACCCATTGTGTATTGTAATCTTTTACTGCCTATTGCTATATTGTGATCGCTGCCAGGTGTCTCGGACTTAAAATACAAACTGATTCTAAGAAACTCGGTCCACGCGGCTGGGCAGACATATTGCATCTGTGCAGTATAAAGCAATGCCCCCATTGAGGGATGGGGCAGTTGAACGATAACCACGAGCGAAGCAAAACAAGTGTTCATTCGGTAATCTATTTAGTGACGGACTTTGCCCGTGTAATTGAATTGTATATTACGTTTAGACTTGTTGTGTTCGGTTATATTTGTACCTGTGTTATACGTGTTTATATAGTTCTAATAAATTATATAGTCTTTCTAACGGCATTTTAATTCGAGTCTCGTTGAAGTTTTGAAGCGAAATTACAAACATTTAATTTCATTATTCATTTTAAGTTTCGACGGCTCTACTGGTCATAAATATATTCAGTATGTTTACAGCCCATAAATATTTTTGCCAATTTTTATTAACAATATCATCTAGACCATTATTACCAGCTGCATCTTGGTGACGTATTTCTTCCACCACAGATACTTCTGGAACCTCGGTCCCAATCCTGATAGCAGATAATATGAATACATCACGACGTGCACCACCGAGTTCAATAACGCCAACACAGCTCCTTCACCACCAGCTGCGAATTTGAGATAGCTCCAAGAGTACAGCGCCATGATGACGTGATGATAGACATGGAGAAACGTGATCTGAAATTTAAGATTGGAACTAATTTATTATATCGCTATTACACAATATTTATCCGTGCAGGAACGGAGAAAGAATACAATTTCCTGCGGTCGGGTGGCCTGTCTTAAGAGGCAACAAAACAACCCACAGCCAGGTGGTACCGCATTTGCCCGACTGGATGGCTACCACCCCTGGGCTAGAGTATGCTGCCATATAGACCTTGAGTTGTGTTCTGGCATCAGTGGCCAGGTTTTAGTATCTCTGAAGAGAGCAGCAGCGCAATTGTAGCAAATTTGGTGTTTCAAGGCTCTATTAGCGATGGTAACCGCTTTTCATCATGTGGGCAGTATGCCTGTCTGCTGAAATCGTGCAATTAAAAAAAAAAAACCCGTGGGAATTTTATTGAAAGCGGTTTGTAGGTGTTTGGGTGCATAAATATTAGCTAATGCTTATTCGAAATTCACTAAAACTAACTTTGTGCCCCGGGAATCCCGCGAGAGTTTTGATCCAAGCGTGGACGAATTCCTGGGCATATCGTAGTAATACAATAAAAACGTGAAATAAGTTTAAGTAGAAGTTCGTTCTTTTTTATAGTATATGTTCAGTCAGTCATAAATTGAATTTGAGTCCTCATTAGCTACTCTGCAATTTCATAAATATCATATACACACATTATAATATAACCCCAAGCTCAACATGTTAACCTTGTGATATAGATAGTATACAACTAACTACCCATGGGCTGACCCCAAATATATATAATAATAATAAACTATCGTATTATTTTCTAACCGACGTCAAAAAAAGAAGGAGGTTCTCAATTCGTCGGGATCTTATGTTCACCGATTACTCCAAGATTTATTATCCGATTTACGTCATTCTTTTTTTGTTCGACGCGGAATAGTTGCCATTTGGTCCCTAAAAAATTGACATAGTTTTGCCCAGTAGTTTTCATTTGATGAACATTTTTTATGAAAAAAATTCTATTCCTTTCCATATGTACACCGATTACTCTGAGAGTTATAATCTGATTTACGTAATTCTTTTTTTTTCGACGCGGAATAGCTGCCATTTGGTCCCCTAAAAATGTGACTTAATTTGGCCCAGTAGGTTTCATTCTATGAACATTTTTTATGAAAATTTTTCCATTCCGTTTCATATGTACACCGATTACGCTGAGATTTACGTGATTCTTGTTTAGTTTGATGCGGAATAGTTGCCATTTGGTCTCCTAAAAATTTAATATAGTTTGGCCCAGTAGTTTTCATTTTACGAACATTTTTTAGTTCCCATTTCTTGGGACCTATATTTTTTAAGGAGCGCGGCACCTTTCGTAGGTCTACCCATACATAGCTACTAGACACTAAAAAGTAACAAATAAAAAAAAACTTATTTTAAAAAAAACCGACCTCAAAAACTAAAAAGTATAAAATAACTTATTTCTAAAGCTATTATTATTAATATATATTATCTAAAACATCTTGAAGTCGGTGCAACGTAAAACATAAGTATTACTATATTTCGAAAATTACTAAGCACCAACTTTACGAAGAAAACTGGGCGGACGGAGGAGTATGAAATTTCGCACACAGAGTTTATATAGAGAAAAAGCGACGAATGCTAAGATTTTTTATTTATTAAATATATAAAAAAAAACATTACACTACACACACTACCATGTAATTGACACATATTGTTTATTATTGTTCAAGTCAAACTAACAGTAGCCTTAGCGAGATCTGTGATTATAGAAGTATAGTCTTTGACATTAATTATTATGGTCGAATTTCGAGCACGGGCGACCACTACTAGTATTAGTAAATTCGTCTACGAAACTTACTACGCCAGGAATCATGCCAGGATCTTATTACATGTAATTTATAAGATGCAGAATATAATAAATTTATATACCTGTTTGTCTTTCTTTCTCAATACGAAGAATACAGTGTCCAGTAGCTCGGTGAATTTGGCGAAAAAATACCACCAGCCCAAGTCTAACAGCTGGAAAAACAAACAAAATCCACTGAATTCATTACACGTTTCATGTAAATCAAAATATGGATGACACATAGTTAGACGTCAAAGTCAATGTAAAATTTATACTTTAGCGATATCTAATTTTATAAATGATTAATGCTCGGTTTCTGAGGTTACCAGTAATGAAAGAAAGAAAGAAAAGATTTATTTGCAGGAATGCGTTACGTAACGAAGCGGTTTACCCTACCATAAGAAGTTATCACTTCAAAAAGATGGTGTGCGTTTAGGGACGTTCGACAGAAGTGATAACTTAAACTAATCTCACGTGGGAGAAAGGGAAGCCAGATTGACTGGCGCCATAACGCGTTTCGTAACGAAGCGGTTTACCCTACCATAAGAAGTTATCACTTCAAAAATAAATACGTTACTTCAAAATTAAAATAAATACTCGTGTAACAACTTGTATCGAATATTTATTCGAATACAATTCCCTTGAGCGCTTGAGTTCAATAACAATTGATTCCATAAAGTTATGTAATAGATAAACTCTGTTAACCTACAACTAGTACCAAAACTCGCCACTAGATGGATCTATTTGAGAGGGAATATCTAATATGTATTTACATCAAACAAAAACGTGAACAACAAAACGTCAAACAAAAGATATGGAATAGATATATGCCTAATATTGGTCAGTTAAGTTGAACCTTTTTTTTGGCCAGGGGAAATCTGTTAAAGGACTAAGCTGCGACAGGTGCAGAAGCCTAGGGGGATAATTCGCGACCCGTGTGTGGGATTTGCCAGATCGGGGGTGACACTAGTGCGCTCAGTTAGAACGCACGCCACGCTATTGCCACTCTCCAGTTAGGGATACCCACTAAAACCCGTGAGTATTCCGTCCTGCGCCTTATGCCAATGCTACGGGTAATTGAGATTCCCGACTGCGCGTTCGTGACATTTTCTTTTGTGTAAAAAATTTTGAAATGCTAGTTTTGAAATTACACACATGACATGATGCTGTTATCATGCCGAAATAAGTAGAATATTTAGGATACAAGAGTAAAGATCAAGCAAAAGTGGCTGGCAGAATTGATGCAAAATTAAGGCTATTTCGAATATGTATAATTTTTATTACAGTCGGAATTCGTGTAGATATTTTGGAAGTGTTACTTTTTGAGTCCAATGAAAAATACGGGTTGTTCCGCTTTGATCCCACAAAATCTTATGGCCATAAGCATTTTTTCTTGAATCATCCCAAATCTATTATTTCTTTTATTTTATTCACCTGAAACTTACCAAAATATTTTGAGTATTGGACGGATAACGGCACCCAGCGTAAATGATGCCATCTCTAAATAGATTCAATTTGAAAACCTGAAAATCAAAAATACTGCATAGTAAATTTCTTATATAAGTTGTATTAAGTAATTCCTTTTTCACGTATTTAAACCTCGTATAACAATTATGAATCCGTATAATATTATAGACGGGAACGTAATGTAAAAAACACTTTATTTGAACTAGCTATGCCGGCGTTGTTCGCGCACGACTAGGCCGAGCGCGGCATATTGGTCATGGCACCCACCCATGGCGGTAAGCGTTACAAATCTATATACAATTTAAAAAGTGTATTGGTAGAAGAATGCTGTTAAAGCCGTGATACTTAGCAGCAACAACTTAGAAGACAGGGGCGGAGCTACCGCCGCATCAGCTGTATCAATGATAGTGGGCCCCCAGGCCATAGGCGCCCCGAAAATGTGTAAGCAAAAATTCATAAAACGTTATCTACAATCTTTTATAGGTTAATATTTTTTTTTGAAAATAACTGTTGTACCAACAGAAACGGCTATCGAACTTGTCATTATTGTCTCTAGAGGCAGAAAATTTTGAAAGACTGAAATCGTCTTCAGCAATGGTTGATTTAATAATAACTTTGCCAAAAAAAGGCGAGAAAAGTGTATCTTTTATTTGAATTGTTTGAACTAATAATCCATATATAATTATTGTTACAACTCTGGTCCCGATAAAAACAAAATCCACCTGCATGTCTGAAACAAAGCACATTTATTACTTGCCGGCATTTAAACTTATTTTAACACTTTTATGGTCGCTTTCTTATGTTTACTTTGTGATTAGAAAACAGGCTATTACTGTATTGTAATCTTTTACGGCAGATATTAGCCAGGTGTATCGGATTAGGTCGATTTAGATACGGGGCCCGTTGCGCAGTATAAAACGATGACCTGTTGGAGGGGAGTCAGTCGAGCGAAAACCTAATAAGTGACGGACTTTGCGCGTTTTATGGAATTACGACGTTTGGACTTGTTGTGTTCAGTTATATTTGTACCTGTGCTATACGTGTTTACATAGTTATAATAAACTCTGTAATAATTCAAACGGCATTTTAATTCGATTCGAGCATTTATTGTTTCTTTTATCACCCGACCTTTGGGCCCCGCAATACATTTTGATACAGGAGCCCGTCTTGAGCAAGCTACGCCACTGTTAGAAGAAGAATAAATAATCACCTTAAAACAAATCATAGCTGCCAAGAGCACTTGAAAAGCGTTGTAATAACTGATCAGTCGATTCATCCTCAACGGCTGACGATTCTTCATTATCCTCGGACCGATCCTGATGAGAATCAGGTATACCACCACGACTGACAGTATCGGCGACGGACTCGACATCATAAACCAAGAGTCCACGAGCGCACCTGAAAATGATATTCATTCATTCTAATATGCCTAATGGACTGAGAGCCCAGTGACCCTGGACCTTTCTTTATTTTCTTAGTATTAATATGTGTACGATAAAGTAGTCCTCTTAATACTTTCAATGTTTGCGTACTTGCTAACTTGGGCCGACGGCCAATTTTTAGTTACCACGTGCTAACGGCAGGTAAAAACTTAAGTCACTTTCCTAAAAGTCTCAGGATTTATTTTTATATAAGTTTCAAAGAATAATTATAAAGTAAAACATTATTGTTAGTTTGTCTTTACCAATAAAAGAGTGTATATGCGTGTGGTGTCAAATACATACTCGTGTGTGTAATGTTTTTTTAATTGATTCAATGTATTTTTTATGCACAATATTTTTTTTTTAGCAAAGTGTAAGAAATTTCATTCTCCTCCGCCCGCGCTATTTTCTTAAAAAGGGGTACACAGTTTTTGCTTCACGTACATTTAAAATTTTTGAAGAGATAGTTATGAGAAAAATATCAAAATATCAGTACACTACAAGACTGCACGATTATATGCGTACATAAAAATATATATTCTTAACTGGAATATAACAAATAGAGGCTCATTTGATACAAAATGGTTACCGTGGACTACGACTATTCGCAATATCAGTGGTACTGCTGACCTCGAATGAATATTATGTGCTAGGGCTTCGTCTGCGTTAGTTTTTAAGATTTAGGCTGTGGTCGAACGCTTCTTATATAAAACAAGATTTACGCATAGCGACATTAGTGTCAGCTCGTTCCATTAGTAGCTCACAACGCCCAAAATGCTCTGTTAGCCGTTCCACAAGGCGACTGCAGTCATTGTGGTGGTGGTTAAAACGTCACTAATGACGGTGTTATTTTTCGATCACACACGAAGAGGCGGGTCAAATAACCGTTCCACTTGGGTTTACGATTGTAACGCCGGCAAGCAAGTGGAACGGGAAAAATCGCGGTCTTAAACGTGGTCGTTATGAGTCTCTGATGGAAAGTAGCCTATGTATACTGATCCAAACAAAATACTATAAAAATTGACACAAACTGTAAAACCGTCCATTTTCAAATACACAAATAAATATTGTGAAAAAATACTTACTTTTCCCTATTTTTAAGGAATCCAGATATCTGTCAATCTTCTCCAAATAGCTCATTTTTGTAACTTTGACCTGAAAAAAATAATATAATATTAGTCTACAGAAAATGTGTACAGTTATCAAATTAATGTTGAAAATAAATTCACAAACGAATAACAAACTCGCGTCGAGTTGTCAAGTGACAGTTCTATTATCTGTGAGTGACAGTTAAAAGTGATCTTTTATTTTTGGCCAGTATTTTCTTATTCTTTTTTTTCTTTGATATCAACCTTTTCTTTAATTACCAGGCTAGAATAAAGCTTCCTAATAGTAGTTTTTGTAGGTAAGCAATTTTGAAAATGGATTCTAGATTAAACGAAAGTTATTTTGTGTCTATTACATATATATAATAACACTTCTTTACCTTATTACACTATCAGGCATTAACGCAGGTCATAACCCGATCTAGTCTAGACTTTATAAGGATTCAGACTACTTTCCGTCCGGACATATTGTTACGTAACTTACACGACCTATTTGTCCACGTGTCTTTTGTTACTTTATATATTTAGGGTTCTGTTACTATTTTGTCTGTCTGTATGTATTTGTACACATTGCTACAAAAACGAAATATTGGAAGAATATCTCTACTAGTTTTTATATATTTCACTTTGTTACTTTTCAAAATGTTATAGAAAATGTTTAATTTTTGCTTTTTAGTTACTTCTGAAATCCGTCTCTTCTTTGTTACAATTTTTTAACAAGGTAGTTTGTATAGAAATGTCGGTCAAGAAACAGGAAGGCCCACAAAAGACGTTGTATGTAGATACAAGTAATAATTTGTGTTAGTATATTGAAATTGATAAGTGAGAAATGAGTACATAGGGGATCTTTGAAAATTGCACGCGTAATTAAAAATTGAGAGGAAGAAGATTAAGTTGGTATGGGCATATAATGAGGAGGGATGAAAGTCACGTGACTACAAGACAAGATAGATGGGTACAAATGTATAGGTAGACCAAAAAAAGATGGATGGATTGTGTGAAGGATGATATGATGATATGTGTTGTGACAGAATATGTATGTCAGAGTAGAGGAGTGTGGAAGGAAAAGACATATTGTGCCGATTCCAAGTCATTGGGATATGGTGAAAGAAAAAAAGAGACATTGGAAGTGTAAAGATTTTACGTTCTCATGATTGACAAAAAATGTAAAAACCCATGACATAAGCTTATTACCTGAGTACGCTTCACCTTCAGTTCAATTTTTTTTCTATGAACAATTTCTTAACAAATTATAAGTTTTTGTGTAAGGCGCCTTCCTTAGACCACACAGCTGACTTGCTTACATCAAGGGCCAAGGTAGGTACTCTTAACTCTTAAGTAAGATTTATAGAATAACATTTTAGACATCTCTAAACTTACGACGGTTCTGTTTACAGCCCAGCATACGGCGTTATGAGCTGATGTTAAACGGACTTAAAAGGCAGGACATTACTTAACTTACTTATCTGGTTGCCTCTGTGGTTGATCAGGTTAAGCCTTTGCTGGCCAAACTCAATACAACATAGAACCTGGAACCATTCGATTCCTGGGATGATAAATTTCGTAAATGAATTTTCCGTTATTTACTATGTTCTGGGTGTCTGGGATCGGCCCCAGAGTTGTCCGTTGTATATTACCCATAGCACAAGTGTGACTTGCTTAGCTAGGTGATATACAATGTGTGTATTCGTCTGCCTATTGATTATTTACATCCAATTAGAACTGCCGATTTATTTATTTATCATCCTATTCGAACTGTTATTCAAATAGACCATATACTCATCCAACTGAACTTGACAAAGCATATATTCAAAGTAAATAACTAAAAACTAAAAATAACTAAAACTTTTGTTCTACACACAAAAAAGGAAGTGTATGTCCATCTTTTTATGTCTCATCACGACTTATTAACAATAAGTATTTTATTTGTTACTAAGTATGGTATGCGGACACTAACAAATTGATTTTGCTTACTTATAAGGTAATAGCTAGCCTAGTTTGAGTTGCTTCAGTCAAATATTATTCTCGACGAACTGGTACCGGTACGATGTCATATCGGAATTAAAGCGATACAATAGTAGGAATTTTAGGATTCTTTTTGTTGAATATTTCGATTACCTACATTATATCGTAAGCGACATTTTTTATATATTAAATGCGTTTGACCACGATCACGTCCAATGCTGGACGATGATGCGGTAGCAGATGGAGCACGCTCACTCAGATAGCACCTATTCACACGAGACTTGAAGATACCCGGATTATACTTTTCGGGAAACACGGACTCTGGTCGAGCATTCCACAATTCTACCGTACGTAGAAGGAACGTGGAGGCGAAATGCTTAATACGCACTGGTAGTGTTTCCACCTAAACGATGGCATAGACCATAGCGCCTTGTGGTCTAAAGATGAAATGGTGTAGGGGGATTTTTTTTTAGAAATAGTATATTAACCTGCTATTTTTTTTTAAGAGTTTCACTTTACGATTCAGTAGGGTCTAATTTAACTAAAGCAAAGACTTAACACAGCATTGTAGTGAAACACACGCAAGTTGGTTGAACACTGATTTATTTCAAAGTACCCACTTATGTACATACATTTTATACTACATCTTTTCCTTTTTACAAAAAATGAGAAAAAAAAAACAACACAATACTAATTAACTAAAACATAAGAAAGATTAACCTAATAAAAAACAAATAAATTCAAAACATTTTCTAGATAACTATAGTACACATATTTTCTTATTAATATAAATAAACCACAAACCAATACATATAATTTAATCATTTCTAGATATTTGTCCTAATCTGGCTTTAGACCTTGTTACGGGAATTAATTTCGGGGACGGGGAGGATAAGTAACTAGACGAGTCTGTAGTGTTATTGGGGCTGTAGTCATCAGCGATGCTGTGAAACGAAGAGTTTAAATCTTCGACCTCGCCTTCTAACGCGGACGATGCAGACGGCACGACGCGACTCGCTTGCGGTGACGAGCCCGTTGTATCCAGAGATTTTTCTCTACGCCTAGGCACAACTGGAGTTTTCACCTGCTTTTGTGCCTTTTTGTCACCCATATACTCCTTTTTCTCCGGAGCCCCAGACCCTCGAACTACTAAGTGACTGCGAGTTCGTCGATACCTATTTCCGCTCTCATCTTCTACGATGTACGATCTGGGCTGCGTTGCCCATGCAACCACTGAAACCGGTTTTCTAGTTCCATTGTTTATCATTGTTGCTTTATCACCTAAGGACAAACGTTTAAGTGGCTTTGCCGAACGATCATAGTATTTTTTAATCGTCAACCGGTTGTTTAATAACGCTTGATAATTTTGTTCATTATTTACTTTTTCCCCCAGGAGCTTCGCACTGACCGGTAATTTTGTATTTAAGCGTCTACCCATCAGCATTTGTGCCGGAGAATCTAGGCCGTTGCGTGGTGTAGCCCTAAAATTGAGCAATGATAAGTAAAAGTCTTCTCCCGAATCCACACACTTTTTCAATAAATTTTTTACCGTCTGAACAGTTCTTTCGCTTTTCCCGTTCGATTGTGGGTAATGTGGAGATGATGTCTCATGTGTTACTTCCCAGTCACGCATAAACTTTTTGAACTCCTGAGAGCTATAGGCTGGCCCATTGTCCGTCACTAATTCTGCCGGTATTCCATGGCGCGAAAATTGTTCCTTCATAAAATTAATTATGTTGCTTGATGTTACATTTACTACTTGTCCGACTTCTACATAATTGGAAAAATAGTCCACTAAAACGACGTAATTTTTCTTTTTGTATTCAAAAGTGTCCGACGCTAGTTTATGCCAAGGCAGAGCAGGAACGGTATGTTGCAGTAGCGGCTGACGGCGCGCAGAGGGCGCATGCAACGCGCACGCCATGCAGCGCCGCACGGTGCGCTCCACATCTTCGCATAGTCCTGGCCAGAACATTACTTCACGCGCTCGCCTTTTACATCGTTCTATGCCTAAATGCCCTTCATGCACACGTGACAACATTTCCGCGCGTAATGCAGATGGAATAAAAACACGATCGCCTTTGAAAATTATTCCCGCTACATAATGAAGCTGTTCACGGTATGGCCAAAATACTTTGATTTTTTCAATCACATCACGTCTATTTCTAGGCCAACCGTTCAATACATAATTTAGCAACCATGTGCATTCACTGTCCTTCTTTATTTCATTTTGTATCTTTTCTAATTTTTGAGGACTAAACGGTACGTTTTGTAACATAAAACACGTTTGTGTCTCGACCTCTGCTGAGACGCCATCCTGCAGTAGCTCTTTCAAGGGAGCTCTCGATAGAGTGTCCGCAATATACATGTATTTTCCAGGTGTATAAATGACTTTAAACTCATATCCTTGTACTCTCATCATCATTCTCTGTAAACGAGCTGGAACTGAAACTAGGGGCTTGCTAAAGAGTGCTTCTAAAGGTTTGTGATCTGAGTGAATTGTAACATCAGACCGCCCATAAATGTATTGCCTGAAGCGCTCAACCGCAAACACAATAGCAAGCATTTCTTTTTCTATTTGGGCGTACCTAGTTTGTGCATCCGTAAGTGTGAGTGAGGCAAACTCCACCGGACGACCTGCCTGCAACAACACCGCACCTAACGCCACGCTCGACGCGTCCACTGACAGCACTATGGGCGTACGCTCACAGTACAGCGCCAACACAGGTGCCGTAGCCAGCTTGCCTTTCAGCTTGTCTACCGCATCAGAATGTTGTTGCTCCCATATCCATGCAGATTCCTTCTTTAATAAGGTCCTTAAACTGTTCACACATTCTGAGTAGCCATGTATAAATTTTGCCAGATAGTTCACCATACCTAGAAATCTTTCTAAGGCCTTCCTATCACATGGGTAAGGCATGTCCATTATTGCCTTGACCTTTCTCTCATCTACTCCCATGCCATTAGCATTAAACTTGTGACCCAAGTACGTAATTTCAGGAACACCAAATTGACACTTGTCACGATTGAACTTAATGCCGATCTCCCTAGCACGTTGTAAAAGGCCTTTTAATCGACGGTCATGTTCTTGCCTAGTACTTCCCCAAACTATGACGTCATCCGCGAATGATTCGACCCCCTCTAAATCTTCTAAATGCTGTCGTAGTTTCGCGTGAAAGACTTCAGGCGCACAATTAACCCCATAAGGTAAACGTAAAAATTGATACCGACCAAACGGTGTACTAAACGTGCAGAGATCAGCACTGGCGTCGTCAATTTCCACCATCCAAAAGCCGCAGCGCGCGTCGAGCACGCTGTAGACGGTGGCCCCGTGCAGGCGCGCCGCCATCTCCGGCACGGTCGGGAGCGAGTAATGCGCACGTCGCACCGCCCGGTTAAGAGGTCTGGGATCCAAACAAACACGAATAGTACCATCTTTTTTCGGTATTAAAACTATGGCATTCACCCAGTCGGTTGGGTGTGTGACTTTTCTGACCACACCTAGCCCCTCCATTCTACGCAACTCGTCTAATAACTTGTCCTTAAGTCCCAATGGAATTTTTCGTGCAGGACATATAACCGGCTGTATATTTTTATCCACCACAATACTATACTTGCCCGGTAATTTCCCTAAACCATAAAACAAATCAGAATACTCTTCAATATTTATTGTATTTACATGACTAATTAAACCTAAAGTAATGCAACCATTCAAACCGAGCACATTCTGACAATTGAAATCTGCAACTACGAATGAAAGTAAATAAAGATTATTGTTGTAAACAATGGACAGCTTATCGATTCCCAGAATAGGCAGTTGGTTACCTGTAAAGGAATGTACTCGCTTTGTGAAAGGCTTAAGGTTCATAATTGAAAAACCCAAATTTAAATATTCCATTTTAGAAATAACATTTATCATAGACCCTGTATCTATTTTTAGAATAAATTGTTTGTTATTGCATTTAACAATTTCTATCCATTCTTTCAAAAACTTACTTGGTTTATTGGGTTGTTCAATCGTGTTAATATAAAACATTTCGTCATCCTTTTCACTGTCACTGTTTACGCTTAAATTTAATACTTTACGTACAACTTTCCGTTGCTCACACACTCGCGAGAAATGACCTTTCTTTTCACACACAAAACACAACGCATTATTCGCGGGGCATCGTACGCCGCCCGAACACCGCCCGCCACACGTAGGACAGGGCGCGCGCGCGGGGGGCTGCGGCCACCCGCTACCAGCGCCGCAAGCGCCGCGCGGCCGGCCCCTGCCGCCGCCGCGTACGCCGTTACGCCGCCGCCGTCCGTCGCTTACGCCGTGAGCGCTTGCGCCTGCGCCGCCATCGTGAACCGCGTTCACCCGCATACCGCCGTCGATACATTTGCCTTCCTCATTTGAAACTTCTGCCACTTGACAAATTTGCATTGCCTTTTGTAACGTCAAGTCATCAGTGCGAAGTAAACGATCTCTCACAGTGTTGTTAATAATGCCACACACAATCTTATCTCGTAGCAAACTTTCTTGTAGCTCACGAAATTCACATTGTTGGCTTAATAATCGTAAAGCAGTCAAATATTGATCGATATTTTCCCCTTCTTCTTGGTTACGAGTAAAAAATTTAAACCGCCTGACAGTTATATTGGGTTTCGCACCGAAATGACCGTCAAACTTTTTTAATATGCAATCGATATCATCTTCATTTTCACCCTCTTTAAATGTGAAAGTAGTGTATACTTCGTAACCGGCCGAGCCAATGAGGTTCACCAACAGACTAGCCTGAACTTCCTTAGGCTTTTTGCTCACTCCAGACGCCTTTAAAAACACCTCAAAGAGCTTCCGCCATTTCCGCCACGCTTCTGAACGCGCAGCCGGGCCGCCTTCGAGACATAATTCCGCTGGAGGACGCGCGTGTTCCATAATTATATGCTAACTTTAATATTTCCAGTCTATTTATACACTTGTACACAATATTTTATAAGGTGCAGTCCGTTTAACCACTTTAAATTGTATTTAAAATAGCACCGCTGCCACCATGTAGTGAAACACACGCAAGTTGGTTGAACACTGATTTATTTCAAAGTACCCACTTATGTACATACATTTTATACTACAAGCATAATAGTTTAAAATAACTTGTGCAACAAAAATATATATACAGGTCCAATTGTCGCTTACGATAAAATGATAATAAAGACTCAATTTGGCCAAACCGGATCGAGACTGGAGTGAGATAGGACGGTGGACGGTATCATAGTGTTAGGTATCAAATAATAATTATTTTAGGGCTTGGATATTTGGATCTATTATAGAATAGAATGTACCTTATTGTATAATAATATTAATAAAACAATACACAAAAACAGCTAAGAAATAGGTACAAATGACGGTATTATCGCTGACAGCGATCTCTTCCAGTCAACCTTGGGATGGAGAGATAAATATGACAAAAGCTAGATCAAGGTTTTGTAGCACAATATTTTTAGAAATGTTACTATATTATATAATTATACAGTCACACACATATATGTGTGTATATATATATATATATATACATTGGTATTAGGATGCCGTAAAAAATACGACTATTTTTTTTGAGTCTCGAGTGAAATAATGTTAGTTTTTGATGTTTTAAGAACTCTTTCCAAAGAACGGCTCAAACAAAAAGAATTAAGAGGTAGCTCCAAATTTTTAAGATTTCAAAAATCGCCAAAAACGAATTTTTGATTTTCGTATACATTACTACACTTTTTTATTGAATTTCATAATATTATACAAAGAAAACAGTGATTTATTAGTAAATTGAAATGAAGTATTAGTAATAGTGATTAAATTGAAAAGAGTAACAGTGGTTTTAATTAATTTTATTTTAATATTTAATCTATAATTATGCCCTTTTTATTTAGTGCTAGTATTTAATTTTAGGTTTAAAAGAGTTTTTTAAAGTTTAGTTTAACTTTTTTAATGATGCTAAGATTGTTTAATTAAAAAAATGTTTTGTTTGTTTTTTTTTAAATAATAGTAACCCGTGGCTATTTTTTTAATCACCAAAAGCCCTTCTGAGTTGTTGGAAGTATTACAATAATATATATCTCGCAACTATTGGATGCAAGCGCAGCTCATAGTTCTTCTAGGTTTTAAATATTGAAACTACACTGTCCCAATATGTGTGCATCTACTTAATTATCGTGCGCTGAAAGGGGTTCAATGACAAATTCTCGATTGGACGCAACTTTTTGTCCAAGTTCATATTGGCAATCCATCTTGACTACATTATAACGGTACATGCATGCCAATAGACCGACTCACATTCTAACCATTTGACCATACAATAATGTCACATTAATGAATACATCTTGATAAGAAACATAATGATCCAAAGCGAATCATAAAAGGACGCTTCTTAACGGCTTTCTATACCTACATAAAGTAAAGTTACACTTGATTTCCTTTGATGCTTTTCTAAAGGGCCATTTACACGCAAAGAGTTTCTTGCCTCGACGATACAATTTTTATTATTTTACTGTAGGAGTACGACAGACAGGCAGACGGTCCACTTCATGTAAACGGTTAATATCGCTTATGGATATTTGCAACACCAAAGGTGCTAAAAATGCGCTGCTGCTCTCTTAAGGAAGACTGGAACATGGTCACTAATGCCGGAACACAACTCAAGGTTGTTATTTTGCAATTTGGAATTTTGTTTGGTTGCGACATAGTTTAGATCAGGGGTGGTAGCCATCCAGTCGGACAAATGCCCTACCACCTAGCTGTGGGTTGTTTGGTCAGCTTTTTACGACAGGCCGCCCGGCTGCAAGAAATTGTATTATTTATCTGTTCCTGCACGGATAAAACGGAAACGGTCGAAAGCAAGAGAAAAAAATATGATTATGTAAACTAAACATACGATATCATACGTGGAAGGGCGATAATCGCCTGGTCATTGAGTGTTGACGTCTTTGTAAGTCTGTGTAAACAAAATACAAAATACCGCACTCATCACTGAGCTCGAATGGCAAGCCTCGCATTCAAATCGGTTCAAACTGATTTGTACAATACTCGCATGAACTTGAAAAAAAATCAAACGAGTTCTAAGTTTAGACAAGTCGAGAAATCGTAGACAAATGTGGCAATGCGATCTGTGTCGCAGTACAATCAAAACTCTTGGTGATTAACTCGTAAGCGAGTTTGTATTTTTTGGTAGAATGTAAACATGTCAATGCGATTATTGTCTAAAGAGTACCAATTTATTGCCTATGAAATAGTATATATGATTCTCGGCCCAAAACGTGCGATGAACGTTCTCCGTGTAAATAGCCCTTAATACTGATATAAAACGGTTCAACTACATTGAATCAATTTGGTTGAATGGACACAACGATATTCAATAACATCGATTGATTCAAACTTATGTTTATATGGATCACTTGTAGATTTTGTACTAGGGTACAAACTTATAATGTCACAACTATTTATATACAAGTAAAATGAGTTGCATCGCGCATGAATTATTACTAGTGGTCGCCCGTGGTCGAAATTCGAGTTGTCAAAGGCTATGCTTCTATAATCACAGATTTCACCAAGGCAACAATAAAGAAAAGAGTATAATATATGCGTGTGTGTCAAATACATGGTAGTTAGTGTGTGATGTTTTTTTATTGATTTAAATGTACTTTTTATGCATAATAAAAAATATACTCGTCACTTCTCTATAGTGTGTGAAATTTCATACTCCTCCGCGCAATTTTCGTAAAAAGGGGTACAAAGTTTTTGATTAACAGTAATAATGATTCAAAGAGTAATCCCTAATAATATTATAAATGCGAAAGTAACTCTGTCTGTCTGTCTGTCTGTTCCGTTTTCACGTAAAAACTACTGGACCGATTTGGCTGAAACTCAGTATATATATATTTTCGATACCGAGGATGAACATAGGATACTTTTTATCCCGAAAAATGGGATAGTTTCCGGGATAACATGATATTTGTCTGTTTGTTTGTTATGCTTTTACGGAAAAACTACTGGACCGATTTGGCTGAAATTCGGTACGTATGTAAATTAAATACTGAGGATGGACAAGGGATAATTTTCATTTTGGCTTTTTTGGTAATATTGGCCTATTTGGTCATTTTGGCTTTTTTGGTCATTTTGGCCTTTTTGGTCATTTTGGCATATTTGGTAATTTTTCTTTTTTGGTCATTTTGCCCTTTTTGGTCATTTTGGCCTATTTGGTCATTTTGGCCTATTTGGTCATTTTGGCCTTTTTGATCATTTTGGCCTATTTGGTCATTTTGGCCTATTTTGTCATTTTGGCCTATTTGGTCATTTTGGCCTATTTGGTCATTTTGGCCTATTTGGTAATTTTGGCCTTTTTGGTCATTTTGGCCTCTTTGGTAATTTTGACCATTTTGATTATTTTGGCCTTTTTGGTCGTTTTTGCCTATTCCGTCATTTTAGCAATGTCGGTCACTGTGGTCTTTTGGTCATTTAGACCATTTTGGTCTTTTTGGTCAAGTTTTGTAATTTATTTTGTTGACAGATAGACGGGAGCAAATACATAAAAATGTAATATATAACCTGTAGCACTTGCTCTATAAACAAGAGACACGCACTAGAGGTTAACCCGCGGCGGCGGGGTAAACTCTAGTGTATATATATATATATATATATATATATATATATGTGTGTGTGTGTGTGTGTGTGTGTGTGTGTGTGTGTGTGTGTTTTAGCTAGACGTGTTGCTATGGAGTTATTTACCGCTTCTTCTCGTTAAACAGCGAGAACACGTTGCAAAGTATTATATGCAGAGTAGTAATTTGACTTAATATTAAACTTGTACGTACATACCCGCGACTCCGTTCACGCTTGACTTGAGATTCCAGTTCCCGGATTCACGGAGATTCACGGAATAAAAGTATCACGCATTTTAAATAAATAAAAATGTATTTATTTCAAAAAGTCCATACATGTAAGTTGTAGGGGCTTCCCAGAAAGTAATCAAATGACACTTGTGTTGGGAAACCTCGCTCTTCCTATGTTACATTAATTTTTAAGACTATTAGTGTGCATGTGTGTGTGTGTGTCGGAGGAAGCTAAGAGTCGGGTTGATTGTAGTTTGCACTTTTGAAATTCCCGTTCCCATAATGCTGGCCGCATTTCCACACTGTATGGCAATGATAATGCGTTGTCTAGCCAGCTAGTATAGCCAGCATTTTGGTTACGCGGGACTTTCCGAACATCGTAAGAAGCTTAAATGGTTACCTATTTGCCTTCGCCGGAATTTTCACTTGGTCTCTCCTTTGTACGACGTCCTTTTTGATCCTCGTCATCCTCCTTATTTAAAGGAACGTTTTGACTTCCTACATCTTTTTTATTCCCGTTACAAATAACGAGAATAAAAAAGAGCGCAAACGCTCTAGTAATAATCTCTCCTTAATTACACTTGTGCACACTTCTTCCTTCGTTGATAACTCCTTCACAGTTTATATTCCGTTTATGGAACTCATTGCCAATCACCATCAGACAAGCTATGTCAGTATTACCTTTAAAATCATGGGTTTTAATTATTTTTGGTCCTCTCAGGTATAATAGTGCTGCTTATTCTCTACGTATTATGATATGTACTGTGTTTATACGAGTACATTATATAATAAAGACTGTGTTTATTTATTTAATATGTTTTGATTTTTTTATATTATTTATTGTCTACACCGCCACTGTCATGTTTTAATATTTTCTTTAGTTTAGGGGGTTGCCTGGAAGAGATCACTTAAAGCGATAAGATCGCCCTTTGTTGAACATTTATTGTATTTAGTTTTTAAGAACGTAGTTTTAATTTTGGTGGACATTAAAGTATTTTCATTTATGAATTCATTTACAGCTTTCCATTATAGAAGAATTATTATTATTGCTACCATCATATAACATCCAATCTAAATATACTCTAGTGCTAAATGCAGCAATTACGCATTAGAGAAATAGGTTTCAAAGGTTAGAGGTTACAAGATCATGGTTAAGGTAAAATAATAACAAGGTCACCCCACGAAGCAAGCTACACACAAGGTTGAACTAAAGCTATCTAGTTAAAATAAATAAGTTAAGTGGTAGGCAGTTAGCGTTCAACGGAGGGTTTTGTACAGATGACAAATATCAACCGTTTCTGTTATTTGGCTAAAAAACCATAACAGCATTCAACATAAAGTTAAGTTAAGATCAAGTTTGTATGGACATATAATGAGGGATGAAAGTCACGTGACAAAAAGAATGTTAAACTACAAGATAGATGGGTACAAATGTAAAGGTAGACCAAAAAAAGATGGATGGATTGTGTGAAGGATGATATGATGATATGTGGTGTGACAGAAGTTGTATGTCAGAGTTGAGGAGTGTGAAAGGAAAAGACATATTGTGACGACCCCAAATAATTGGGATATGGATATGGTGAAAGAAGAACAACATGTAACATGAACATAACAAACATAAACATTAAATCATTCCCAGAACAATTCCCCCGGGAACCCCTCTTCAACCGCTCTGCTAGTGCAGAATACCAAGGTATTAATACCAATACCTGTACTCCCGGAATAAAGGCGAGAGAAGGAACATCGGGGGGTTTTAGTGGATAACCTCGACTCAAGTGGCCATAGTACTTTTTTAGGGTGCTCCTGTCGTCCCAACGTGGTGGTTTTATTGCATGAGTTCAGCAGGCAGGCAGACGGCCCACCCGGTGGAAAATGGTTATCATCACCTATGGACCTTTGTAACATTAAAGGGGCTACCAATGGCTGCCTCTCCCTAAAGCGAAACTGGAACCTGGTCATTAATGCTGGAACAAAACTCAAGGTTGTTACGGCGGCATACTCTATACCAGGGGTGGTAGCCATCCAATTCCTTGGCGACAAGTTATCCATAATTGGGTATTTGACACTGAAACAACTAAGACACTTTTTACCATTGCACAAAACGTCATAGCCTCCTTAATTTTGTATAAGAATACTGGTTTATGACGTTACCATTTTAACGAGTCAAATAGCTTATTAATTATACAAGATAACAATATCGACGGCCTCTTTGGTTGAACGGGCCTTTGGCGGCCTACTTTACTGCAACGCAGAGGGGTTCAATTCCTGGCAAGGTTTATTTACTATGGTCTGAGTGTCTGGGATAACGGCCCTAAAGTAGTCCGTTGTATAATACCCATGACACAAGCGTAACTTGATTAATTTGGAAACATACAATCTGTGTGTTTGTTTGCGCGTTTTTTTATTTTTATTTAATATTTTGCTGCCTGCTTTTATATATGAATACTATTTTAGAATTTATTGTCATACTAGCTGCGCCCGCGGTTTCACTCGCGTGGTGATGGAAAATCGTTATATTTTGAATACTACACCCTATATCTTTATAAATTATAGCCTATGTGTTATTCCGATGAGTAAGCTATATTACTGTAAAGTTTCATCAAAATCTATTCAGTAGTTTTTGCGTGAAAGAGTAACAAACATACATACATTCTTACAAACTTTCGCGTTTATAATATTTATAGGATTACTAGCTGTACCCGGCAGACGTTATCCTGCCTTTAAAAAATGAAAATCTAGAACCCGATTCCAGCGTCATCTACCGGGACCAAATGTTAATCTAAACTATTCTCAAATTCGCTTGAACCAACAAAAAATTTCATCAAAATCAGGCCCACCGTTTAGGAAGAGTATTGCGGCGCCACCTACTGGGTCCAATCGTTTATTTAAACCATTCCGGGACAAACTTCAACACACACAACAGCAAAAAGAACACCTACATTCTGGTACACGATTGCATCGCCATCTACCTGGTTCAAATTAAAATCTAAATCATCCCAGTAGAAAATTATAAAAATACTAATATCGCTATTAAAAAATAGGGATTGATAGTAGAGGGTTGAAAATTTAGGGTTGTATGTATTTTTTAATGCTGTGTCATAATAAAATAATAATAAAAATTAAAAAGAAATAGGGATGGACTACCCTTAACATTTAGGGGGATGAAAAATAAATGTTGTCCGATTCTCAAACCTACTCAATATGCAAACAAAAATTCATGAGAATCGGTCAAGCCGTTTCGGAGGAGTATGGGAACGAACATTGTGACACGAGAATTTTATATATAAGATAGGATAGGATGTATCAAATGCCCAATTGCTTATATACAAGTAGCATCTGATGGTCTAGTTGTTTCTATTTTCATTGGAGTAGTGTACCATAATTGGGTGTGGGCAGATGTGGGTGGTATCTATGACGTTTAAACCATCTGTAACATTGGTATCTATGACCGTTGAAGGATACTCGAGATACTTTGTTACAGCAAGAAAGATTTCCTTAATGTTGTAACATCAAAAGCATGTATAGGTAAATTACCTACGAGAAGTTTTCGTGATTGTGGTAGTATTTGTGTATTTACAGGAACTAGTGGTGGCCCAGTGGTCGAAATTCGACGATAATTAATTTAAATTCAAAGAATATACTTCTATAATCACAAATGTTGCCAAGACCACCCTGTTCATTTGACTTTAACAATACATAAAAGAGTTTAGATGCGTGTGTGTCAAATTTATGGTAGTGTGTGTAATGTTATCTTAATTGATTTAAATGTATTTTTTATGCTTAATTTAAAAAAAAATTATTAGCATCCTGCACTCCTTCTGTATATAAACTATAAGTGTGCGAAATTTCATACCTGCGTCCGCACAATTTTCGTAAAAAGGGACCCACCTATAAAGTTTTTGCTTCGCGTATTAAATATAATAATTCTAAAATTGAAATTTAAAATTCCTTGTACAATCAGCAGCAAAAAGAGGTTCGTTATATTTTGAAAAATAAAAAATATTTACTATCAAAACTCAATGGTGAATGTCAAATAAATAATTATTATTTACATTGCTAGTTGCTTTTTTTTAATAGAACAAATCTACGCATTCAATTTCCGTACCTTTTTTTACTTGAATTTAATTTTAATTTCATTGCTAATGGTTGTGAAGTTTGATTTTAGTTTGATAATTAATTGAGTTATTTGTGGTTCATTTTTGTTATGTATTGTTCAGTGTTATTGTGTTACTGATAATATTTGATATTAAATTTATTAATAAAAATTGGTTCCGATGTTGAAACATGGTCCACATAAACTTTGACTTCCCAAACTGAAGAAGTTTTGTATAATTTGTACAACTATTTCGAAAATAAGTGCCATAGCAATCCGAGCAGTATTATGACTCCCGCTCAATTAGTTGCTAAAAGAACCGGAATTTCATTGACTTCCATCATGAACGTGCCAAGAGAGAGAGCAGAGAGCAAAGGTTATTCTTTAGAACAGGGACCAACAAATTATATTTATTATTAAAAATTATATTTATTATTGATTAATAGTATTAGTTTCATATTAAGACATATCTTATATATAAAATTCTCGTGTCACAGTGTTAGTTACCAAACTCCTACGAAACGCCTTAACTGATTCTCATGAAATTTTGTATGCATATTGGGTAGGTCTGAGAATCGGCCAACATCTATTTTTCATCCCCCTAAATGTTAAGGGTAGTCCACCCCATTTTTTTTAAATATATTTTTCTTTCATTTTTATTATTTTATGATACACAATTAAAAAATACATACAACCCTAAATTTACAACCCTCTACGATCAACCCCTATTTTTTAATAGCGATATTAGCATTTTCATAATTTTCTACTGGGATGATTTAGATTTTAATTTGAACCAGGTAGATGGCGCTGCAATCGGGTACCAGAATTTAGGTGTTCTTATTGTTGTTGTATGTATTGAAGTTTGTCCCGGAATGGTTTAAATAAACGACTGGACCCAGTAGGTGGCGCCGCGATACTCCTCCTAAACGCTGGGCCTGATTTTGATTAAATTTTTGTTTGTTCAAGTGGATTTGAGAATAATTTAGATTAAAATTTGGTCCCGGTAGATGACGCTGGAATCGGGTGCTGTTTTTATTTTTTTAAAGGCAGAACAACGTCTGCCGGGTACAGCTAGTAAAAATATATAAAAAGTATTAGTTTATTCATTTATGTGCTGACCGTACACCGTACTACAAACGCAAAAACGTCTCAAAGGTAATTTACCTGTACGGGTACATTGGAGTATTTATTGGTCTTCAGCGAAACGTCCACAGACTGCCAACAAACTCCTTTATTGGTTGTTGTTGGCACATGTGTACCCGATATTACGCGACAACTCCAAATCAAGTATAATAACAGCCTATAAATGTCCCACTGCTGGGCTCAGGCCTCCCACTATAAGGGAACGGACAGTGTACCCGCCACGCTTGTTCTGGGCGGCTTGGCAGGTTTGACACATCGGCTATATCGATGTGCAGGTTGCATCACGATGTTTTCCTTTACCGTTGTTAGCACGTGGTAATTGTACCAATATGCACATTAGGTTAGAAAAGTGCCTTAGTGGTACATGCGTTCCTGCCAGGAACAAACCCGCGCCCTTTGAGTTTAGGACGCATGTGGTAGCCGTTACGCTACCACGGCTCTACCAAATCAAGTGTTATACGACAAAACCGGGTTCCGAAATCGTATACCTGACAATTTGATTTACGAGTAACCCAGTTTTGCGAAATAGGTCATTAATTTAAATAAAACAAAAGTACCACTTGTATTGAAGCGGTGACGACGTCGCGTTGCGTGTTTGGAAGCTTTTACGGAGTTTTAGGGAAAATTGATATTGCTGGATTCGTAGAGAACGCTCAATAGAGAAGCAATTGGTATTGTCGAAAAAAGCACATCCCCAATTTCATATTTCTATTAGGTAAAATAGGTTATAGTGATATAACAATTGAAATATTTTGTTTGTATTTTAGTACGTAATATTTTTGAAGTGAATCTTCTTTGGAATCGTTGTGATTTGAAAGTCGGTGAAACTAAAATGCGAATTGAAAAAAACGACACTAAAAAAGATGAACACATAAAATTCAACCTTATTTATTCCGAAATAAAACCCATTTCTGTTCACCCGTTAGTATTAATTTTCACTTTAAATAAAACTTAAAACATGTTGTGTGTGTGTGTATATGAAAAGGTTCGCCAATTTGCAAATTCATTTAACCTTCCGCGAACACATGTTACCTTTTCAAACTAAAATACAGAACAGATTGTTCTACGGAAAATTATGTTTAAACTAGCTGCGCACCGCGGTCTCTCCCTCGTGGTGATTGAAAATCGTCACATTTTGAATTATTCACAATTAAATTCCAAAATTAAAGAATTTTCCTAAAATAATAGTAGCCTAAGTTACTCCTTATTACATCAGCTACCGGCCAATAAAAGTCCCGTCAAAATCGGTCCAGCCATTTCAGATATTAGCCGGAACAAACAGACAGACAGGCGAAAATTCATATGCATGTGTAGATATTTGACAATAAATTTTAAGATTACCTAGATCAAAGTTGTTTGATTTTGTGTCTTGTCTAAGAAGATAGTTTGGACATGTAAAATACTTTTATTGATTTTAATATTTATGTTACGCGTAGTGATTATATCATCTTTGTTTCTTTTTAATTAATTAGTTGTTAATCGCAGCGTCTGTTATTGTCAACGTTGCAATTTTCTTTCTTCACATTTCTATATTTTATAAACGTCAAGTTCATTAAAATGTTAGCCGTATTGTTTCTTATAGTGGGGCAAGCAAAAGCCGACTTTAAGGTGGTGAACATTTTCAATCTGCGATTGTACATATGTAAGTACTAACACTACATCCGCAGAATAAGACAAAAATATGTATGCTATGTCTATCAAACTAATGCATTGTACGTAAGTCCATCCTGTTTTTAAATTAATTTACCTGTAATTGCAATTGGTATATAATACACAGTTAGTAACTGAAATCAACGACTTTTAAAGGAAATTACTTGCAGGAGTTTATGAATAACTAATGTGTGTATGCAACACTTGTTATTGACAATGTAATTATAATGAAGGTGTTGTAGTTTGGTAACATACCTAGGCGAATCAAAAAGTTCTTAGAATGCATATTGTTACATACCGACAAAGAAATGCGCACCTGGTTTATTACCTTTCCCGCACTTGGACTTCTTTTGTTTACTTTGTGTTTAAAATTTGAAATTAGACAATAGACTATTGTTATTGCTTTCGTTTATGGCTGTTCGCAAGAATAATTAACCAGCTGTGTAGATTACGTTTTCTTGGAAAAACCCAGTCCACGCAGTCGATTGTGTATTGTACAGTTTACTATAAAACAATGCCTGAACGGGTGGGGCAGTCAAGCGAGGATTACGATACGAGCAAGACGTACATTCGGGACGAGCGATATAGTGTCGCACATTGCGCATGTTATTGAATCGTGCAGTTTGTACTATTAGTGTCTAGTTATATTTGTATCTATTTTATCCGTGTTTGTATAATTCCAACAAATTCTATAGTAGTTTTAGCATTTTAATTCAATATATATAAAACGTTTTTGGGAGAAGTTCCATATTCAAATTAAAGAGTGTCAATCACACAATATTTTTGTCTGTTAGTTTGCACGTAATAATATTTTTTTTTGCAACGAGTTGCTAAGAACGCTAAATTAAAATAAATTATATCCGTGCAGGAACGGAGAAATAATACAATTTCCTGCGGCCGGGTGGCCTGTCGTAAGAGGCGACAAAATAACCCACAGCCAGGTGGTAGGGCATTTGCCCGACTGGATAGCTACCACCCCTGGTCTAAAGTATGTCGCTATGATAACCTTGAATTATATTCCCGCATTAGTGACCAGGTTCCAGTCTCCCTTAAGAGTGCAGCAGCGCATTTGTAGCACCTTTGGAGTTGCAAATGTTCATAGGCGATGGTAACCGCTTTCCATCAAGTGGGCCATCTGCCTGTCTGCTGATCTCCTGCAATAAAAAAAAATATAGATAAAAGTGAGTTACGTGTGATGATAAAATATCTCTTGAAAAAACGTCAACGAAAGAGTTTTTTGTACATTCCGCAGACATTAGTGGATTAAGCTGTACTCTATTCTACGGTTGCGTACTAGATGGCTGAATTTAATAGGTAGATCAAGCTGTATAGATGACCGGCGTTCTGGGTGGTCTCAACCTCCGAAAGAAAAAAATTTTGTAATAGACCTAAGATAATTTGTAACCTTTTTATGAAATAAAGTACCTAGAGAAAAGATAATTAAAAAAAAGGAAAAGAAAAGAAACAAAAAAGAAATCGTTAAAATAAAAATAAAAAACAAAAGTAAAATATATCCCCAAAAGAAGATAATCCAGGCAATCTCGTTAGCCCTGAGAAAGAATTAAAAAAAAAAAAAACCTCCGAAAGAAAATGTCAAAAAGGTTGAGAATCTGGTTTTGGAAGACCGAAGAATAATTATAAAACATATAGCTGAGATTTGAAAATGAATAGCTTTTGGTAGCGTTGAATCCATTTTAATTGATTCACTGGGGTTCAAAAAAGCATGGGCACGCATGATGACCGGCGAAAATAAAAAGTGACGTTTGGAAATTTCTAATGCATGTTAGAGATAATATAATAATAATAATAATCCCGCAGGGGGGCTTTGTGGCGAAGCCTTAGGTGAGTGGCGACACCTCGTACCTGACTCCGGGGGCCAAGACAAGGCCCCCGCCTCCGTGCTTGCCTTAGCCAGCCGGCACGGAGTGGAGATCGCTAGAGCTAAGACTCAAGCTCCAGGGGTGGAAGTGATAAATGGCCTAATGTCGGAAGTAGCTTCGGTGAACCTGCAGCCCACCTCTCTACACCCCTTAGCCACTCATACCCATGTTGCCCCTGCCTTTTATGGCATTTTTTGGGGCCCATGCAGGGAGTGGCGAGTCACCGTCTGCCCATTTTTCCATGTTCCCCAAATATTGCGACGGGCAGACGCCATAGTCCCCATATTCCCAGACCGTTAGTACCACTAATAGTTCACCCCAATAGCCCGGTACTTTTTGTCTTGATTTCCCACAATAGTCCTACACTGGCCGGGGCTTGTCCTTGAGTGCATTATTATATGGTGTAGACAGGGATAATCGCCGGTCAATGTCACGCCACATATTTACATTAAATTTGTCAAGGGGCCTCTACGTGTTGGCCTCCCCATGGCCCCACGCAAGCCCTCCAAAAGTCCGGGCCATTTTTATGGCCCGTGGTCTTGAAAGACATACATATAATAATAATAAATCTTTATTGCCAAAAAAATTTGATACAATAACTTATAGAAGTCCCTAACTCCCGAGCTAGGCATGAAGCCTGTGTTTCGGGAATCAGTGCCCTCTCACATTAGTATTTAGTATATAGGGATATATTTCCCATTAGGGAATCACAACGACCACGTTCACAATCGTAAACCCAACTGGAACGGCTATTCGACTCATCTATTGACATGGGACATGATCATTAGTGATGGTTTTGCCATGACCACAACGACCGCGGTCGTCTTGTGGAACGGCTAATGGAGCATTTTGGGCATTGTAAGCCTCTAATGGAATACTCAGTAAGCGTAGTCTCGAAATGTTCCAGCGGGTGACATGTACTAATAATTCAATTGTAACATTTTTTATCTCTAAATTTCTGACAAATTAACCAAACTAATTTAATATTTTCCAAGTTTTCGCGACTTGTATACATAATACAGACTACGTTTTAACGGAAACTAAATTATTAAAATGAACAAGTTGGCGGTAGGCTAAATAAAACTTTAACAATACTCGTTGACACTTGACATCTTTGTCTTAAGTGATCACGGCCACTGGAAAGTGGCCAAAACGTCGGAATAACAAAAATCAAATCAAACCAATTCATTTAAAATAAACCAAATAGATTATAAAACGAAAACTTTTTCATTAAACAAAAAACTTTTTATGAATCTAAATAGGTTACTGTATATTTCTTTTCTGCAAACGCTACCCGTGTATCACCTGTCTTCAGTGACGCATTGCGGCATTGAAATTAGCTATACTTAGTTTTATATTCACGTAGCTACTTGTCTACTATATTTTATTACCCTTGAAAAGTTTATCCGTGCAGAAACGGAGAAAAAAATACAATTTCCTGCGGCCGGGCGGCCTGTCTCGTAAGAGGCGACAAAATATTCCCATATCCTCTCCACTGGAGAAGACTTTTTGAAGGTCATACATGTAAGTTAAAATTTATTTTTACTTACTATTCTATGTACACCGCTTCGTAACGTGTTATTGCTGTTAAGGAGAAGAAGCGGCAAGAAACTCCCCAGCAACACGTCTAGCTAAATATTGTTTTTCTTCTAAGTTCTCTTTTTTATTAAATTAGTTTTAAAATCTCATCATCTTTCGTTTAAATTATCTTTATAATATTACTAGCGGCCCCAGCAGACGTTGTCCTGATTTGAAAAAATAAAAATCCAGAACCCGATCCCAGCGCCACCTACCGGTTCCAATTGTGGATTTAAACCATCCGGGGACCCACTCAAATGCACAAAACAAAATCACCAAAATCGCTCCCGGTGATTAGGAGGATTCTAGAACCCGATCCCAGCGCCACCTACCGGTTCCAATTGCGGATTTAAACCATCCGGGGACACCCACTCAAATACACAAAAACAAAATCACCAAAATCGCTCCCGGTGATTAGGAGGATTCTAGAAACCGATTCCAGCGCCACCTACCGGTTCCAATTGCGGATTTAAACCATCCGGGGACACCCACTCAAATACACAAAAACAAAATCACCAAAATCGCTCCCGGTGATTAGGAGGATTCTAGAACCCGATCCCAGCGCCACCTACCGGTTCCAATTGTGGATTTAAACCATCCGGGGACCCACTCAAACACACAAAAACAAAATCGCTCCCCGTTGTTAAGAGGATTCTAGAACCCGATCTCAGCGCCACCTACCGGTTCCAACGGTATAAAAACTATCCTATCTTTCAAGTTGGATCAAACTGTACACGGTGTGCAAATTTGATTAAAATCGGTTGAGTAGTTTAGGAGTCCATCGCGGACAAACATCGTGACAGGAGATTTATATATATATATATATACATTAGCTGCCCCGACAGACGTCGTCCTGCCCGAAAAAATAGGGGTTGATCGTAGAGGATTGAAAATTTAGGGTTGTGTGTATTTTTTAATGCTGTATCATAAAAAAATAAAAAATATCTAAAAATTAAAAAAAAAATTGAGGTGGACTACCCTTAACATTTAGGGGGATGAAAAATAGATGTTGTCCGATACTCAGTATGCACACTAAATTTTATGAGAATTGGTCAAGCCGTTTCGGAGGAGTTTAACTACAAACACCGCGACACGAGAATTTTATATATATTAGATAACAGCCCATAAATGTCCCACTGCTGGGCTCGGGCCTCTCACTATAGGGGAACGGACAGTATACCTGCCACGCTTGTCCAAAGCGGCTTGGCAGGTTTGACGCATCGGTTATATCGATGTGCAGGTTGTGTCACGATGTTTTTCTTCACCGTTGTTAGCACGTGGTAATTGCAACAGTATGCACATTTGTTCAGAAAACTGCCAGGTGGTGCATTCATTCCGGCCAGGATCGAACCCGCGTCCTTTGAGTTTGGGACGCGTGCGCTAGCCATTACGCTACGATTTAACGAACGCACTAATTATCAATACAGAAATAATTTTAATTACTGAGAAATTAATCAAAAATGCCATTTGTACAAAATCTATGAAGTTCGACGTATTTAAAGACGATAAAATATATCAGTTGATGGTTTGACCGTCATCAGCCATTCGCAGTCCACTGCTGGACGTAGGCCTCCCCAAGACGACGCCATTCATTCCTGTCCTCTGATTTTCTCATCCAGCGACTATCGGCGACCTTGCACAGGTCATCGGTCCATCGGGCTGGATGACATTTACCGAGACGCGGTCTCCACTCCAGGACTCGTTTGCTCCATCGGCCATCGGTCCTGCGGCAGACGTGACCGGCCCACTGCCACTTCAACTTGCTAATTTTGCGAGCTATGTCTGTTACCTTGGTTCTCTTACGAATATCCTCATTTCTAATTTTATCCATAAGAGAAACACCCAACATAGCTCGCTTCATAGTCCGTTGAGCGACTTGGAACTTGTGGACCAATCCTGCCGTCAGTGTCCATGACTCGGCCCCGTAGGTCAGGACGGGGAAGACGTACTGCTCAAAGACTTGTCTTCAAGGATGGGTTCACCGCTCCGCATAAAATATGCTAATATTATTAGCATATTTTAAAATGGATCAAGATTTAGGTATCTTTTATAATCCTTTGGTTTCATATTTAGAATATCAAACTGCTTTAATGAGATAAAAACACAAAAAACTTTATACTGTACCTATGTTAGAAGTCATTTAGAATATGCATCTCATATATGGAACCCACGCTATCATAAATATATAGACCGCATTGAAAGTGTGCAAAAGCGTTATATTCGTTCTTTGCAAAAAGTTTCACCTCTTGCCACTCAAACACCGACGAGATATTGCTGACTTTTTACTTCTTCTAAAAATGATCACCTCTGGATATTGATTTTACAGATCTCCTAAGTAAGGTCCACTTTAATATTCCATCGAAAACTATACGATATAATCAACCCATAAATGTACCTTTAAGTTTTACTAATTACAGACAAAACACATTTCTAGTGCGAGCAAGTAATTACTTAAATAATGTAAGTAAATACGATGACATCAACCCATTTGCAATCAGTATTTCAGGAGGTAAGCGGTGTGTAAGCCATAAATTTTTCAACAGACTAGACCTCTCGGTGCCTTTTTTATGTTTGCATGTTACTTTTAAGCAATAGCTTATCCGTGCAAACCTGTCATTGGCTTTCTTGTATTAATTATAGTTATCTAATCAAATGTATTTAGCTGTAGGTTTTCCATAAATAAATAATAAGCCTGATTCTACTTTAACTTTTGCTCCTCACGGATTATGCTGACCAAAGTATACAGTTGAACGACTCAATTTGTAATTAACCTACCTTCCATTCAAATTCCTTTAACATTTCATAATACAATCTACATAGAATCACTTTGAATCGTGTCGCCTACTGACATAAATAAATGTATCTTTGTTGTCTGAAGTACTTTTGTAGACCTCGGTTTATTTGTTAGCATTTTGTGTATGCTTTTAAACATGCGTGTATACACGCCATTAAAGAGAGTAGAACTTCTTTTCTTGTAGGATTACGGTCAAGGCTTTGTAAAATATTTAAAGGATTCGTGGCCATTTTGACAGACACGGAACCGTTATGTGTTCGATAGTATTCATCTATTCTTACATATCTCTTACATTTTACGTAGAAATTACTGGGTCTATTGAAGTGAAACTACTTTAGAATTTGAAATTCGGTGAAACGAAAAAGCGACCCTAAAAAGACATAAACAGTTTTAAACTCGTCATTTCTTTCGAATGGAATGTCCGACTTGAATAATTCATAAAGTCATATATAGTTATATAAGCAGTCTTGAATATGAAATTATTTATTTTGATAAGGATGAATATCAAGATATAAATAAAGAGCCTTTTCTAGCGGCGGCATTTTAATTAAATTTTTAAAATAAAACCCTTATTGTGGCATAACTATAATAGTTAGACATATGCTGTCGCGCCAATTTTTATAAATAATGATGTGTTCTGCAAAGTCGTAGTACATTATTTTATTCTATCATCAACAGTTTTCGCAGCGCAAGCGATTTTCGGTAATTTTTTGACACCTTGGGTTTTACTATTGGAGTTTTAGTAAGGACCCCTAGTTTTTTGAAATCAGTCGCAGCTAGTGTAGCTTGCGAATAGTAAAAGAATCTTTTAAATCGGTTCAGTAGTTTCGGAGACTACCCCCTAGAACGTAATATACTCACAAACTTTACCTCTTTGTAATATTAAGTATAGATTATGTTCGCCTGTGTATTGTAAGATTCACTTCTACTGCGTATGAACTGCGCACATATATTTCTATTTATTTTATTGCATGAGTTCAGCAGACAGGTAGATGCCTTACTTGATGGAAAGCGGTTACCATCACCTAAGGGCATTTGCCATATCAAAGGTGTTACAAATGCACTGCTGCATTCTTAAATGAGATTACAAACTGGCCACTAATGCCGGAACACATCTCAATATTGTTATGAAAGAAGAAGGAAGAAGTTAAACATGAGATCACGCGCACTGTGTTTGGTATGTGGGAACACAAACAAATAATTAATCAAATTAAATACTCGCCTAAATCCATTTAACGTAATGAGAAATATGAGCGTTAGGAAATATAATTTTATTTATATGCCTATTCTTTGTTTTCTTTGTTGATTGATGTTTAGTTTTCCTCTTAATACGTAAATACTTATGAGAAAATAAGAATGTTTCATTCAGAAAGGAAGTACAATTTTAAAAACATAAATATAAAGTACTACCCAACCAAACCATAACAGTCTGTCATATGACACCCAAATTTCCAACAACCCTCCTGTGAAACCTTCCCTTTACTAATGAAAGTTAGGGAAACCTAATACTACCCCTACTGACTGCCACTATTAAGATTTAAACTGAAACTTGTATTATATATCAGCAGGTATAGGCAATTCCACAAATTATTATTTTTCTTTATTTTGTTTTAAATATTATGTACTAGGTATATTACATAATTCCACCAGTTCTTCGATGTCGGCATTTTTTTGGATAGAAAAGCTATTGGATGAGCCAAATATAATAGGCAAGAGCAAGGCACATCGCTTACGCTGGCTTGGCCACCTATATAGAAAGACGGCGACCAGTTGGTTGGCCCAGATATCGATGGAGTGACGTAGTGGAGGTTGGTCTGCGCGATCTTCAAGCCTATGACTGGCAGGAGATAGCGCTGAACAGAAAGGAGTGAAGTATTCTCATTTAGGAGGCCAGGACTCATTTTGGGTCGTTGAGGCACAGCAGTTAGTTAGTTTATAATACATTAATTATATATATGTATTTACATAATAATAATCATGCCTGTTTTATATTATGGTAGAAAGGTTAAAAGAGAGATCCTTTGATCTGTTTCTTCTTTCCCTATCCCATCCCTCCCATCCCCTCTATAGATGGGCTATACTAGCATCGCATCAGCTTCAGTCCTGGCATGCCAAACATCTATAGGTGGCAATGCCCACTTACCAATAGGTGGATGGTCTATGTGTTTGCCACCTTCGTAATTAAAACAAAAGTGGTTATCAATTGTTACTATTTTTGTTGTTACTATATGTTATATATGTTATATATATATATGTTACTATACAATAAAGTAAACTATGACATTTTTACAAGCTGTTATTTAACTTGCAATGGATGTACTGCCTACGCACCTATGTATGTATGTAAATAAGTTCGGGTGGAATCCCGTAAGTTAAATTTCACCAACTTACCGCTTTCCGATTGAGCTGAAATTTTGCGCGCATATGTATATCGCGTGACAATGCAATAATATGGTACAATGGAGCTGATCTGATGATGGAGTCGGAAGGTGGCCATAGGAACTCCTGTACTAAATAAGATAGATCCGTCGTGTTTGGGATCGTTTTGTCTTAGCTAGCACTCTGCTCCTACATCATATTCAGGATCTCAAAAGCTTATTTAAAAACCTTTTTTTTTTTATTCATTAACTAAATGAGAAGAAAAATGTATCTTGAGATTTAGAGATTGCAAAAAGATTTGAGACAATTATAATTTTTAATTTTATATTAAAACAACAAGAACAAATGTAAAATAATATTCATACTTTCGGAATATTAAGTGAAAACATTTTAAGAGTAAGAAAATCGATAAATCATATACCAAAAAATAAAATCGAAGGCTTTGTTTGTAATTTCAAAATTAATGCAAATGGGTCAGTTTATGCGATGCTTAATGATAATCACGGACAAGCGGATATTATTTGTTTATCAGTCTATGTATCTGCTCAGCGATTGAAAAAAAAAATTTAGGTGTTAATTTTAGATGTTGTCAATTATTACAAATTTTCTCTTACATTTTCGTGTATGTGTTTCATTTCTTTACCCTAAAGTTCAGAAGATAACATGAATGTAAATATTTATACTCGCGCGGAAAAAGTCGCGGTCAGAAGTAGTGTAAAATAAAACCCGTCAGTTCTGAAATGGTTTCCTTATACCAATTCAATCTGTTGTACAGTTAGAATATATAATTATTATGTATATTCAGTTTTTTTTTTGGTATTATATAATAATATATTTTTATTATATTTTTTGTCGAATAATTGCATTAGCTTCCACCGAAAACGTAGCAAATACAGGCAGTATTAAAAAGATTTGTTGACAATTCAGCTTATAATCGAAACAAATTCGAAATATGAAATAGACTATCTGTTAGATAACAATATTTATTCCAAAAGAATATTACAGAAAACATTCTTCTAAAAGCTTTTATGTATATATATATTTAATTTAGGAACTGTACTCACCGTATTTCTGTGCCTAATTTCTTTTGTCTCGACTTTCTGTCCGGTACACAGTCCGGAAAATGCCGGTGAAATTGTCTAGGAAAGTATACCCGTCCGGATGGCGCGATGCTCGCTCGGCACTGCGGAATATCGACCCAAGACCATTATAAAATAAACCGGCACGCGATATACAAATGGGGTCTACTACGGGACGTATACGTACTTTGTCTAGTTAGAATTTCACGCTTGGTGACAATGTCTGATATATTTTTTTCGAAAGTAATCCGATCACTCACGGCTAGTTCATACTATCACGCACTTGGCTTAACATCGGTAAAATTTTTAAATCCATACGTGTTTGTCTCAAATTTTACCCGATGGTAAGACGAAAGAACGTTTAGTGAGATATAGGAACCGGCCGCAAAGTGTTAAATACTAGGTGATAGTGTGTAATCTTTTGCGTGTTACAAGTTAATTTAGAGATTATTTAAAACACTTTGGCAAAACAAGTAATGCCCAGAAAAACACAAAAAACAATTAAAATTCATCGTTTTTCTTACTTCATGCTCTACATTTTCAACTTTACTTTGATAATTTTGTTAAACTTCTTTAGAATCAATGTGATATGAACCGTCTATGAAACGAAAAAGCGACACTAAAAAGAGATAAGTGCATAAATCTATAGGCTTAAGTCTGCGAGAGAATGAGATAAGATAAAACGTGTGCGTCTCGCCCGACAGAAGTGAAAACTTAAACTAATCTAAGTTGAACTATTTAATATTGAATTTGTCTAACACGAGAAAAGCTTACGTTAGCACTTAAATTTTATATATATTAATATGTAAGGACAGGAATCTATCTATACATATAATAAAATTGTAGAGGTCGAATCTCTGTACAATGAAAAAAAAAACAAAAAACCGAGTCAGGGGGATGTAAGAAGTGGAATAGAACTAATTTAGATTTTTTTCAAATTTTTTGTTTCTCTGTTTGTCTGTCTGTTTGTACCGGCTAATCACCGAAACGACTGGACCGATTTATATGAAATTTTGTATGGTGATAGCTTATATCAAATATATAGGATACTTTTTATCCCGAAAAATTAAAGAATTCCCGTGGGATAGTTAAAAACCTTTAATTACTTAAACAGCTTATAACAGACTGAATGTAATTTCTCTGCAACGTAACATAATAGAAGCGGAGATTTTGACAGGGTGTAGTGTTGGTGAGAGGGTTTTATCTTATAAAACTGATAAGTTTGTTTCTTTGTTTGTTTGCTTGAACGCGCTAATCTTAGGAACTACTGGTCTGATTTGAATTTCTTTAGTAGTTTCAGTATTAGATAGCCCATTTATCAAGGAAGGTTATAAGGTTATAAACCATCACGCTAAGAGCAATAGGAGCGGAGCACAAATGAAAAATGTTTCAAAATCGCGGGATATTTTTACATACTTAAAAAAAAAATACATACAACCTTAAATTTTCAACTCTCTACGATCAACCCCTATTTTTTAATAGCGATAGGGGAAAGGCGTACAAAATGACAACGACACACGCCTTTTCTCTTAAACCAAAAATGCTTAAGTTCCCATAATAATCGCTAGAGGGCCGGTTTGTTACCGAACGAATCCTGTCATTTCGCCAGTCTCGTACACGCAACGGTTCGGCACAGACGTCGAAAATAAACATTTATGCAATTGCGAGTTCTCTCTCAGCGGATTTTGTTTTGGCTTAAAAGTAAATGAATTTTGACTTTTTTAAAGATACCTTTCTGTTAATTTGTTCTCATTGGACTAAATAAGTACAGGAATGTATTGAAATCTCAAATGCTTTAGTACTTTTTTGGTTTTTCGTTTGACGGTTATAAGCTTCTAGGGTGGACAAAATGGCATATCGCTCGATTGGGCAAAAAGACATACTATGTCGTTTGATAAAGAGGTCACCAGTTGACTAAAAAACATCCAGGCAGAGTTGTCACCCACTTTCAAGTACACCTGATATTCAACAAAGCCTATTGCAGAGCTGCTACCATTCAGAATGCAGTCAATGGGTTTCAGAAAACAGGTCTATGGCCTGTTGGTTCTAATGTGTTCCCTGATCATTTATTTGAGCTAGTTGAAACAACGAACATTCCCCTAGAACAAAATTGGGAGCAGAAAATGTAGCTATATTGGACTCTCAAGCTTCAGAAAGCACACTAGTTGTAGAAACATTAAATACTCTATCACGTTCCCAGATTGAAGTAAATACTACTGCTGTAGAAATTCCAACTATACCTTCAACATCTCGTGGTTGCATAATTCAAATACACACCGACACCAGTTGTATTTCGAGTTAGCTATAAAAACCAAGCGATACATCTTCCCTCCACGATTTCTACTGTTCTAGTCTGTGTGTTATCCTCTGTACACCAAGGTACCTATGTGGCAGGACAAGGAAAAAGAAAACCACCCAAAAAAGTCAGTGCTGATGTTAACTTCAACACCAAATATGGAAGAAGTAAAATTCAAATCAGTTCCACCTCCTGTGGCAATTAAACCAAAGCGAAAAATTAAGAAGATTTTAAATTTCAATTCCAGCAGCGAGGAGGATTTTGGTTCACTAAAAACTTACAGTGCCAATAATGATGACGGAGACTGCCTTTATATTTTTTTCAATGATTTGTACTCTAGATCCAAGCCAAAGGAAGTTTGGTTAAAATGCATGACTTGTGGAAAATGGGCACATGCATCATGCGTAGATGTTCCAAAGAAGATGAAATATTTTATTTGCGAATTATGCAAATAAATAATAATTTTACAGTACAATTATGATATGTCATTTTACCCACACACTGTATGTCATCTTACCCACCTAGGAGGACAAAATGGATTTTGTATAAAATTTGGAAGATTCTATTTTTTTTATATAAAAACTAGTTTTAGTGATTTTATTAACCTACTTCGAAAAAAGGAGGAGGTTCTCAATTCGTCGGGATCTTTTTATTGTTGCTTTTTTATGTATGTTCGCCGATTACTCCGTCATTTATGATCCGATTTACGTGATTCTTTTTTTGTTCGACGCGGAATAGCTGCCATGTGGTCCCTTAAAAATTTGACATAGTTTGGCCCAGTAGTTTTCATTTTACGATCATTTTTTTGTTCCCGGTTCTTGGGACCTATATTTTTTAAGAAGCGCGGCACCATTCGTAAGTCCACCCATACATAGCTAGACACTAAAAAGTAACAAATAAAAAATAAAAACTTCGTTTAAAAAAACCGACTTCAAAAACTAAAAAACTAAAATGTATAAAATAACTTATTTCTAAAGCTATTATTATTAATATAAATATATTATCTAAAACATCTTGAAGTCGGTGCAAAGTAAAACATAATAAAAATTACTATATTTTGCAAATTACTAAGCACCGACTTTAAGATGTTTTAGATAATATATATTAATAATAATAGCTTTAGAAATAAGTTATTTTATACATTTTAGTTTTTTAGTTTTTGAAGTCGGTTTTTTTAAACAAAGTTTTTATTTTTTATCTCATTATTATTGATAAACAACAAACAAAGGTATAATAAGACTGAATGTTACATAGAAAATATTTGATAAATAAAGATTACGACCAGATTTGCTAAGGGTGTGTCATTATGTACGCCTTTCCCCTATTAGTATTTTTTATAATTTTCTACTGGGATGATTTAGATTTTAATTTGAACTATTCTCATGAAATTTTGTGTGCATATTGGGTAAGTCTGAGAATCGGACAACATCTATTTTTCATCCCCCTAAATGTTAAGGGTAGTCCACCCCTAAATATATTTTTTAATTTTAGGTTATTTTTTTATTTTTTTATGATACAGTAATAAAAAGTAGATACAACCTTAAATTTTCAACCGTCTACGGTCAACCCTATTTTTTAATAACGATATTAGTATTTTTTATAATTTTCTACTGGGATGATTTAGATTTTAATTTGAACCAGATAGATGGCGCTGCAATCGGGTACCAGAATTTAAGTGTTCTTTTTGTTGTTGTATGTGTTGAAGTTTGTCCCGGAATGGTTTAAATAAACGATTGGACCCAGTAGGTGGCGCCGTGATACTCCTCCTAAACGCTGGGCCTGATTTTGATGAAATTTTTTGTTTGTTCAAGTGGATTTGAGAATAGTTTAGATTAACATTTGGTCCCGGTAGATGACGCTGGAATCGGGATATAGATTTTTGACTTTTAAAGGCAGGACAACGTCTGCCGGGTAGAGCTAGTTTTTAATAAAATCTTTTATTGATTTTAAAATATATTTTGGATAATTTTTGACAAATATGCATGTTTCGTAAATATATAAGCAGTGTATAGGCAGGGTAGGTTAGAAGCTTGTTATGTAATAATCCGAATCTATAGTAGGCCCCCTATTCCTGCTCCTTAAGGTGTTGCCCTACTTCCATACCTGGAAAATTAATTCATATATTTTTTTAGTAAGTTAGTAAATTATAGCTATCGAGAACGAACCTAAAACGGTTAAGAATCATTATCCTACGAAATCTAGATCTCCAGGGAAATATTTTTTTAAACTCATAAGCGACTTATCAAGGACCTATATCAAGGTAATGTTTATAGGAGTATATACACTTAAAATAATCGCTCTCATAGTCCTAGAATTCATTAAAAATAAAGAGCTGCAGTAAAATTTTTCGTTTCTTAAAAAACTTTGTGAAAATATATTTTTAAATAGATTTTTTTCTAATAAAACTACGTTTTAAACGCGGAAATTATTTTATTTTGGTTATTCCGACATTTCGACCACGTTTCAGTGGCCTTGATCACAGAAGACAAAGATGTCAAGAGTCAACGAGTATTGTTAAAGTATTATTTAGCCTACCGCCAACTTGTTCATTTTAATTTTGTTTATGGTTATTATTTACTCTATGGCAGCCTAATCTAATTTACCACCGCTTCACAACATGTGATGGCTTGAAGAGAAGAAGCGGCGCAAGAAACTCTTCAGCAAACATACCTCACCCAACTTTTTTATATAGTATTAAATTGGGTGGAAGGGAAAATAACATAAATTATCAGTCAAGTTGGTTTGTGTTCTGTTTAATTATTTTATAATTTTTTAATTATGAAATGACAATCTCTTTATTAATTCTTATGAAATAAAATAAAACAAAAAGCCTTTTAATTCTTCTTATTACAGTAGGTATTCTTAGTATGTTAATTGGTTAGTAATTTTAAATTAATTGTTAGTATTATTGTGGTTAGTTGGATAAATTATATAAGAATCTCAGATTGGGTAAAGGCCTCCTCCAAAGACGCCCATCTGTCTATTTGATATGAGTTGGGGCCGCAATTTTTTTATGTCCTCTTCCCAACGCATCAATGATCTCCCTCTGCCTCTCTTGCCTTGTGGTCCTGTCCACGGAGTAGTTTTTACGGTCCATCTCTGGTCTCTAAGTCTTAATGATATTATTACTTTCATAATATTTTGTAATAATGTCTATATATCTGTAAATACAATTAAAATATTGATTATCGTTTTCTTTAAAGCATTCTAAAATATATTTTCTATTCAGTATTAAATTGCTTTAAGTAATTTCCTAACCCAAATGTTTATGATTTCAAAATCAAGTTTTCATTTTTTAAGTAATATTAATAAACATTTATTTATTAATCATCGAAACAATTTTTTAATATTAATTAACATACCTAAAGTTTTAAATTGCAGCATAACCTTATTTTTCCGAGGCACACCAATTAATGACCACGGTACACCAGTGTGCCTCCCCTTATTTTTTTGTAACATTCTAAAAGATATTGTACAAATACAAACAATTCATAGGTGTATTTGTGCTGTTTTCTCTTTTGTTATTGCATTAGTTCAGCAGACAGGCAGACGGCCCACTTAATGTAAAGCGGTTACCATCGCCTTTGGACATTTTCAACACCAAAGGTGCTACAAATGCGCTGCTGCTCTCTTAAGGGGGGAGACCGGAGCCAGGTCACTAATGCCGGAACACAACTCAAGGTTGTTATGGCGGCATACTCTAGATCATACGTTCCCAAAGTGGGCGATAACGCCCCCTTGTGGGCGCTGCAGGCCTAAAAGGGGGCGGTAAGAGACCCAGACAAAAATGGGGGCGTTGTGAAGAGGCTTGGGGGGGCGATTTGTAATTTCATCTAGCTAGGAGGATTCTTAGTTACCGACTGAACTCTCGACTATAACTTGTGAACATAAACTAATATTAATTAAGAGTCCTAGATAACTACTATTATACTACTATAAAGTTGCGTTTCAATAACCATTCTCATTGGCAGGTGTAGCCCATAAGAGTTAACTTGAGACCTTAGCGCCGTTGTGTACTACTTACTGCGCTTAGGTCTCAAGTTAACTTTTGCGGGCTACAGCAAGTCTCGTTTAGAATGAATTTTTAATCTCAGCTAGTATTATAGCTCACAATAATCAATTAATTTAATTTGACGTTATAGTGATTTTTAAGTAGCTGAAAAAGTAGAGGCGCTAAAAAATAATTGATTCTCAAAGTGGGCAGTATAGAAAATAAGTTTAGGAACCACTGCTATAGACCAAGGGTGGTCGCCATCCAGTCAAGCAATACTCTACCACCTGGCTGTTGGTTGTTTTGGCGCCTCTTACGACAGCCCGCCCGGCCGCAGGAAAGAAAAATGTCTAAACCCCTTCGAGAGGAATGACTTAGGCGATTGTCTAATATGCTAAAGCTCCATTTGGGATCTTGTCAGTGTTATTAACTGTGGTCAAGTGAGTTTCGTATATAATGCTTAAAATAACGCCGTTTACGAATAAGTCGCACTTAAAGACAGTGAATAACTTTAACATTATCCCAGATGAAGGCTAAGCATTCGAATAAATATTAAACTTCAATTTCATATATTTTATTTATAAATTCATACATAAACAAATATTACGAAATTCTAAAATAAACGACCTAACATAAAATATGATAACAGTAACAATTTATTAATCTTAAATAGGCTTTTGTATCTATATTATTAATAGTTAATTATAAATAAATATTAGATATTTGTGAGGAAACTTTTTTAGATATCCGCATGATGACGGTAGTTTATACAATACATACGTGTATTGTATAAACTACCGTCATGTATTATCAGAAGTATTATCCCAAATTGCGAAGATAGCGATCTTGTCGAGGATGTGCCGCATTTATTAGAAGTATGAATCAGGACTAAAGAAATAAAGAGTAATTTACCGAAGAGCCTTAATATCTGAAGGTTTAGAGGTAGGCATATTTAATAGTAGGTACAGATATTATCTCAGACACAAAATCGAGTGCATTAAGATAAACATTAATAGATTGAAGTATAAAAACTCGATTGTATTAACACTTACGATCTTATTCATATAGAGTTATGATAAGTTGTAATGGATCTTTAAGAACCATAAAGAAGCTTTCAAAATTACTGTAACTCTCTATGAATAAGATCGTTAGGGTAACAATAGGACTGATATATTTTTTTACAAGCTTTTATTTAACTTGCAATGGATGTATGTATGTAGGTAAGGGTGGGATCTTGCAAGTTAAATTTGACTAACTTCCCTGTTTCCGATTGAGCTGAAATTTTGCACGCATATGTATGTCACGTGATAATGCAATAATATGGTATCATGGAGCTGATCTGATGATGGAGTCGGAAGGTGGCCATAGGAACTCCTATATTAAACAAGATAAACCCGTCGTGTTTGGGCTCGTTTTACTTGTCTTGGCTAGCAGTTTGCTACATGATATCCAAGACTCAAAAAGTTTATATTTAAAATCCTTTTAAAAAAGGCTTTTTGTAAATATAAGTCGTATAAATAAATAGAAAAAAAATCGTCAATTATTATAATGAAATGACTGTTTATGATTTTTTTATTAAATTTAAATATAATTTAAGTTATTAATTATTTTTTTCTCTCTCCAGCTGTTTCGTAAAGTATGAACCAATCAAACTGACGCCATCTTCTTTTTTGTCTTTATTATCTGAAATATTTCGTTCTAAATTTAATTTTTTGAAAAACTCATGTTGTCCTTCGAATAATTCTTCTTTTAAATCCCGAGTTCCATTTTTTAAATTATGTTCTTGAGTATTTGTGATTCTATTTTTAAGAGTGCTGGCACCTTTCGGAGGTTTTTTGATATACGTCTTGATGTAGAAGTCTATGAATAAGACCAACATGAATATGTTTTGAGGTAAGAATACGGCGCTCGTCCATCGAGGGTAGGCACAGTCGGGTATGAAGACTATGGCTGCCATGTGGATGACGCACCAGAGGAATTGGAGCTGTAACACATCAAAAAAATAAATTTTCACTATTAATAAGAATTTCAGAACAAGAGCAACAAATTTTCAATTCATATCAAAGCTTTTATGGTATAAAGTTGTAGAATGTAACAGAAGGATTGGTTTGATGTACGTACTTCAAAGTATATTTTTTCCTTCTTAAAGCAATTATTTTATATTATTGATATTTTTAAAATATTTTTATAGTTTCGAAGATTTTTTTATCGTGTTCGTGTATTAATATCAGGACTAAACAAGCAAGAAAATTGCAAGACTTGACCTAAACTAACAAATATTTTAAGTGATTTAAAAGCTTGTTATGACAATTTATTAACAATAAATAAAACCTATAAGTGAACAAAAGAAGACGCTCATAAAAGTATTACAATCAGTTCAAATGCCGACAGGTAATAAAATGTGCTTTTACAGTCTGTACTTTGAATTTATCTTTGTCGGGGTCTAAGTTGTAACAATATAAATATAATTCCTTTGTTCTACGTCTGTCATCATAATATAATTTTAAATTCAATCTAAATTACACTTTAAGTCGCTAGCATAAAGTTTAAAATTCAATGCACTGTTACGCACACTTTTCTTCGATCTACGTATAAAAGAATATCTACCTTAAGTATATACAGACAAAGCTAAAATTCATTTAAAACCTTCTAAGCTTTTTGTTAAATTTAAAAATTAATACTAATGGGTAAAGTGAAATGTGTTTTATTTCGAATTAAATAAGGTTGAATTTTATGTATTTATCTCTTTTTAAAATCACTTTTTCGTTTCATCGATTTTCAAATCATATCGATTCTAGAGAAGTTTCACTTCACAAAAATTGAAAATCGGTCCATAATCGACGAAAAAATCGCGTAACAAGCATATAAAAAACATGCACTCGAATTGAGATCTTCCTCCTCTTTGAAGTCGGATAAAAGAGGAAATAGCTTACTCACAATTTGCAGCTGGGTGATGTGTTTCTTCCACCAGATAGAATCCTTTGCTTTCGGATAAATAACAGTCACCAGGTAATATGTGTACATCACAGTGTGTACAAAAGAGTTGATTACCCCTATAAGAGTACCGTGGCCTCCTACAACATAATAACCTACATATTTTATCCTTTTTTTGTTTTATTTTATTGCAGGAGTTCAGCAGACAGGCAGACGGCCCACTTGATAAAAAGCGGTCACTCGTACCATCGCCTATGGACCTTTGCAACACCAAAGGTGCTACAAATGCGCTGCTGCTCTCTTAAGGGAGACTGGAACTTGGTCACTAATGCCGGAACATAATTGAAGGTTGTTATGGCGACATACTTTAGACCAGGGGTGGTAGCCATCCAGTTGGGCAAATGCCTACCACCTGACATCCTTATAAGAACGGAGATATTTCCGTCGTTAGAGGCGACCATACAACCAACAGCCAGGTGGTAGAGACTTTGCCCGACTGGATGGCTACCACCCCTGGTCTAAACAATGTCGCCATGATAACCTTGAATTGTATTCCCGCATTAGTGACCAGGTTCCAGTCTCCCTTAAAAGATCAGCAGCGCATTTCTAGCACCTTTGGTGTTGCAAATGTCCATAGGCGATGGTAACCACTTTCCATCAAGTGGGTCGTCTGCCTGTCTGCTGAACTCCTAAAAATCCAAGACCTAAAGATTCTTTTTGTTCATATTTATCTATCCTAAGATATTTTTTTACAATAAATACAGAAACATGTTGTATAATTACTTTTCAAAGAATTAATGGAGTTGTAGCAAACAGCAAAAACAAATCAATAAGACAAAGTGGTACAAATATATCAATGTTATAGTTGAAAAGCAATGTCCTGGAGGTCTCCTATTGGTTTTAGTTTTAAAATTAAATGCTGACCTGGAAAATAGGTTACAGCTCCCCATACTAATGCAACCATCCCTGTATGGTGATACAAATGTAGGAAAGAAACTTGATTTTGCTTTTTTCTTAAAACAAAAAATACCTGAAACAAACAATAATGTAATAATAATAATACCTCTCAACATACTTTTAGCCACTTACATCCATGCTGCCCCTCGCCAATTTTGGCATTTTAGGGGCCCATGCAGTGAGTGACGAATCACCGTCTGCCCATTTTTCCATGACCCTATAGTCCCAGATCCTTTCCTTAGTAGTTCACCCCAATAGGCCGGTACCTTTTGTTCCCATTCCATACAATAGCCCTAAGCTGACCGGGGCTTGTCCTTGGGTACATTTTTATATAGTGTAGACAGTGACAATCGTCGGTCAGTGTCACGCCACTTTTACATTAAATTTGTAAAGGGGCCTCTACGTGTTGGCCTTTCCATGACCTATCCTTCCCATTCCTCGCAAGCCTTCCAAAAGTACGGGCCATCTTTATGGCCCGTTTTCTCTAGGGACATATAATATTGTTACGAGGTGCAGGACTCGAATTAAAATGCCGTTGGTATTATTATAGAATTTATTAGAACTATACAAACACGTATAACACAAGTACAAATATAACCGAACTCAATAAGTCCAAACGTAATTCAGAAGAACGTAATTCAAATACATGCGCAAAGTCCGTCACTAACGTCTTGCTTCGCTTGTGGCTATCGTTAGACTGCCTCGTCCCCCTATTGGGGCATTGCTTTATACTGTACAAATACAATATGTCTGCTCGACTGCGTGGACTGAATTTCCAAGAATCACACCTGGCTAATGACTACCATAAAAGATCACAATACACAATGAACTATTTTCAATCACAAATTTTAAACAAAGACCAAACATAAGAATTCCAAATGCCGAAAAGGTAATAAAATGTGTTTCTACAGACGCAGGTGTGAATTTTCCTTTGTCGGCACCTAGGTCGTAACACTATAATAATAATTAATTTAAATTTATAGAACTGAAAATGTTACAAATAATACTTGCAGATACAAAAATACTTGAACTAAACATTACAGCATACAGATACCTAAGCTTAAATAACTACGTATAATAATTATAATTTATCAAAGCTAAAGACTATAGGTAATTCATGAACGTGATGCTGTGTAAATACAGATAGACATGGTTGTTAGAGCTGCCGGTAAGATTGGGCATTTGTCTAAATCATCAGAAAATTTCCAATCTCATAAACGCGTTAATTTCATATTTAATGTTGATTAGAATACTGGTGCGCAAATCGCGTAAACGATAAGGTTTCTGTATATATAGTCTAAGTTAAATTAGGAACAATTAAGAAATATACTACAAGAGTAAAACAACTCGTCATCTTACTTGGACTGCCCGCTCGGGCGATTGAGCCATAGGCTCTCGCCAGTGGGGTGTTAACTATCCAACGAGCTAACTACCATCGACGCACCACACACTTACTTAAACCAACACACAGCACTATTTTCGCAAAGATTTTAGATTCTGGGCGTGTTCACCTTGACCCTCACGTCGCTCAAAATACTCCTTCAACCGTAACGATAATGGTGGCTATGGTCCTGGCAAAAAATGACACTAATGACGTCATCACTTTCGCTCGCGGCGGGCTCACAACGACCCATCTCAAGAGGTGGGTGTTGAGAAATGTGTCGCAAAATATAAAGTTCAGAGATGGCCATAGGAGAAATTTCTTTCGATGTGAGATAACATTCTGTTCTCGAAACTTGAATTTTTACAAGCTTTTTTTAACTTGCTATGGATGTATGTATGTAGGGTAAGTTCGGGTGGCATCTTGCAAGTTAAATTTAACCAACTTCCCGGTTTCCGATTAAACTGAAATTTTGGACGCATATGTATATATATACCATGGGGCTTATTTGATGATGGAGTCGGAAGGTGGCCATACGAACTACTGTACTAAATAAGATAGACCAGTCGTGTTTGAGCTCGTTTTACTGTCTTGGCTAGCACTCTGCTGCTACATGATATCCAGGATCTCAGTAGCTTGTATTAAAAAACCTTTTTAAAAAAGCTTATTAAACAAATGGCGTTAATGACTTTTTTCTCTTTATACAAATTTAACTGTTCATTATATTATAAATAAATAGATAGATTATATAGTTTAATAACAAGCGTAATAAAAATGATCTTACTTGATTCAATGAAATTCAGTATAGGTATATCGCGGAATATAACATAAATTAACTAAAACTATTTTAAGTGTTCGTCGTGTTTTTATATAATATACAGTTGACTCTCGACAATTTGACACTCAAAGGACCAGAGAAACTTTTCAAAATATCAAAATTTCAAAATCAAGTTTATAACCATGAGGGAGGTGAGAGAGAAAAATCAAGTAAACATGAGTTTGGTCAAAATTCGTGATTTATTATTTTATACTTTTGTACAATTATTCACAAATGTTAATTTTGAAAAGAAGGCCGCTATTTGCTGTTGTGTGAGCGATTTAAGTCTATCATTGTACAATGAATATTAGATAGTGGTGAGAGCTGAGAATAAATCATCACTTATATCCGTTATGGGAGTGTAGAAGCGTGAGGTAGTGCTTCAAGGTATAGATACTAGGGAATCCCGTGCTTCAAATTATTGCATGTTGGCGGGCAAGATACTTTTCAACTTCAAATCACCGAGAGGATCAATTAATATTGATTTCATTCAATTTATCGAGAATTTTTCAAGGGACCGAGAAAAAATCACAAATTATCGGGAGTCGACTGTATCAGAGTTTGTTTGATTAAGCTATATGAAAGTTACTTACAGTATCAAAAAGATCCACAAATTTAGTAAGATAGTAGTAATAAACGCATCTTGTGATTGCGAGAGCGTGTTCAGAGTACGAAGTGTCCAATGGTTCACACAACCATTTATAGCTACCGCCCCAAGCAAGATTTAATGACTGTAATTAAAATCAGGTGCTATTTTTAGGTATTAACTTATTAAATTTACATACAAATCTAGAAAAAATAAAATATTACAATGTAATACAATAAACAAACCTTAACTTAGTTACAAAAAGAGAATAAACTAAAGTTATTTTAATAATTACACTAACTGTAAAAATAATAATAATTAAATACTAAAACTAAATAAAAAAGAAAGCACAATTATTGATAAAATATTGGTCACAACCCACTGTCACTTGCCGGGAACGTTACCAAAAGGCTGGCGGCGTTACCACGTTGAATAACAATGCTTACCCTTTGAGCAAAATAGACGCCAGCCTTTTGGTCGCGTGAGAGGTCTACTAAGCGTTCGGCGACATCTCGATAAAGTTTTAGAGCGTTAGGACCCTACGGATCCAGAGTTTCTACCCCAAACTCCGCAAATGTGTAACTATTTCCGATGGCGAATGGTTCCAGAACGGCAGGCATCCCGGCGGTGTCAAGAGCCCGGCCGATAATGTCGTTGAGTGTCATATTAAATACTAGCAGGTGCTATTAAGCTATTAGCTTTCGTTAAGCAGGAGTACAGAAGATAAGGCTGGCTGATACCACGGCCAAAGCGATTACCAATACCTATGAACATGCAATAGCAAAAGAAGTACCAATGTCCTGCTGCTTTCGAAGGGGGGACTGTTACCTGGCCACAGCATGCTTTAGGGTTGTTGTTTCCAGACAGGCAAATGCGCTACCACTTGGCTGTGAATATACACAGTCGTGTGGGGTACAATTAGATTCAAAAGAAAAATGAAGTCGATAGGTGGTATAAACTTAAAACTAAACTCATAAATTCGTAACTATGTTACACTTCAGGGTTATATATGTATTATTGCAAAATTTTTAGTTCCCGTTACACACCACATTTTTATTAGGCGCCGTCGACGTGCGTCACACGCAGCTGTAACGCGCTGCAAACGCGATGTTGTCGCAATCAACTTGCCTATTCACATGTTCATAAAGTTTGACGGCCTTTGTGGTTGGGCGGGCTAAGTTTTTGCGGGCTTACCTCACTGGAACCCAGAGGCTCCTGGTTCGATTCCTTGTATGGTATATTTCATGAAACGATTTTTTTCCGTTATTTACTATGGTCTGGGTGTCTGTGATCGGCCCCAGAGTGGTCCGTTGTATACTAACCATAACACAAGCGTAACTTGCTTATTTTGGGGATATACACTGTGTGTGTTTGTTTGCCGAATTTATAAAATTGTAGTATGCCGACGACTTTTGCTGTCGACGCGCCGCTAGCGGGGTGTTGCATCGATACAGACGCAGTGGCACAGCGCGTCTGTTTGCCTGTAACTGTACAGCGGGTTTTAGTCAGATATTTGCCGACAGCATTACAATGGCATCAATCGTGGCAACACTAAGACAATACGCACGAACGTTTCCAGCGCAATACACGCACGTGTTTGCAAGGGAGTTGCTCACGCGCGTCTATAGCGCGTTTCTTGTGAGTTTACAGTAATGAAATTGCAAGTAATGTGCCTTTTTCGAGTTTAGCGGCGTTGAGAACTTGCGAAATCGAAATGCACGTCGACGGAACCTTAAAAAAACGTGGTGTGTAAAAGCCCTTAGTGCCCAAAGTTTATTTGCCAAATGCGATACAGACAAATTATAGAATACACGAAATAAAACGCTTTTCAAGTCAATTTTTTTTATTTCTTCGAAAGAGTCGTGCTAGCATAATGGCTAGAACACGCGTCCCAACTTCAAAAAAACGCGGGTTCGAATCCCGGTCGGAACGCATAGACCACTTAGACAGTTTTCTAACCTAATGTGCATATTTTTACAATTACCACGTTCTAAAAACGGTGAAGGAAAACATCGCGATGAAACCTGAACATCGAGATAAATAATGTTTCAAACCTGCCAAGCTGCTTTGGACAAGCGTAGCGGGTATAATGCCCGTTCCCAAATGGTGAGAGTCCCGAGACCAACCGTGGGACGTTTCTGGGCTGTTATTTATTTATATTTTTAGAGTAGTATGTCGCAATTTGACAAATCAGGTCACAGCAATATACCGAGCGCCACTCGGTATATTGGTATATACTTGATATACTCTCTTTACTAGATCTATTTTAATAGATCTTTACTTGATCTGGCCCAATGAATGCGATACCAGGTTCTCAAAGAATATCGGCGAGAAGCGGTGTGCCTCGGGTTAATCTTCTTTCGTATGATTACTGAGAGTTCCAATGACCCACTTCCCTTCCATATTCCATTCTAAAGACTGGCAACACGTTGTCTTCACGACTGATGTTGCTTATAATAGATGTTTACATTTCATACTTAATAATTAAAGCAAACAAGTGACAGTGAACAATTAAGCCAACGGTAAAAACAATTACAGATAATTTAAATATTGTTACGAGGTACGCAGGACTCGAATTAAAATGCCGTTGGATTTACTATAGAGTTTATTAGAACTATACAAACACGTATAAAACAGGTACAAATGTAACTGGATACAATCAGTACAAACTGCACGATCCAATAACACGCGCAAAGTCCGTCACTATATCGCTTGTCGAATGTACTACACACGTCTTGCTAGTATCGTAATCATCGCTTGACTGTCCCACCCCTCCCATTCGGGCATCGTTTTATACTAAACTGTGTAATACAACAAAGGACTGCGTCGACTAAGGTTTCTGAGGAAACATAATTTGCGGACCTGGTTAATTATTCCTGCGAACAGCCAACAAAGTCGAAAACAATAACAATAGGCTATTGTCTAATTGCAACATTTAAACACCAGGTAAACAAAAGAGTTCCAAATGCGGGAAGGGCAATACACCAGATGCGCATTTCTTTGTCGGTATATAACAATATCCAAGGTAATAAAACACGTATAGTCTATAATCGACGATAACCGCGTTCCATTAGTTGGGTCGTTTGCGAGTTTCGCAATAAAAATAATTTGTTACCTTACCTCACAAAATACATATAAGCAAGCTAACACTTGAGCAGTGTTGTATGCTATAAGAATGTTATCTAAATTGAACGGTTTCCTCTTGTGCATAAATTTCGGCCCCCATTTCAGCACGAACATTAAATATAGGGCTAAAACTGCAAGGGTTTGATAAGGTTTCGCCACAAACGGCCAAGATTTCGTCCTTGGATCTGGAATAATATAAGAGAGAAAAATAAATGACGGAGAAACACACGCATATGGATGATGTGAATTAAAATGTCGTTTCCGACGATCACAAACTTAATTAGAAGAACACACGTAATTTACAGTTCTTGTAAACACAGCTTAATGCAATTGGTCTTATTCACACAGAGTTAGAGTAAGTTTGAATGCTTCTTTAAGAACCATGAAAAAGCGTTAACACTTATTTATGAATAAAACCCAATAAGTAAGGCAGTTCGTAATTACATAAAATGCTTACAGTCTGTCAATGTAAGATTCCCGTTCCGAATATGAAATTAGTAACGCCTCGATCGCAGTTGGAACTCAACTAACTCTGTTTCGATGAGCCGACGTTATATATTTATAAAATAGGCATGTTTCCCCAATAAACATACGCAGACCATTCACTGGAATTCTCAAACTAGTAAGTTTAACCCAAAATAACATAGCTTCTAAGAACTTCCAGCGAAATTGACCAATAAAAACGATTTATGATGTTTTACTTGAAGGCTGACCATTGCAACAGAGAGACAGCGATTGACAATAAACCGTTACATTTCAGTACTGACATAATTAAAGCAAACAAGTGACAGTGCACAGTGCACAATTAAGACAACCATAAAAAGTGTTACAAGATAATTTAAATACGATGAAGAATAAAACACGTGTTTAAAAAAAGGATTATTATTGCCATTCGCCAGCAGTATATTCTCAATCTAAAGAAAATCAGCTTATATTATTGATAATATACCTAGCGGCTAAATTAAATGTTGATTCCAGGCGGCTAGACCTGAAATGAACACTAACAAATGAATTTAAAGTTGTTAAATTAATCTAAAAATAAACTATATACGTATACAAATTAAAATTAAACTAAATTATACTACCAAATCGCTGTCAGTTGAAAACGTGCCCAAAAGACTGGCCACATTACCTTGCTGAATGGCAACACTAATGCATTGAACGAGGTGTAGAATTTTGGTCACGTGATACGTCTACCAGATTATACAGATATAAAAGAAATATAATTTTATCTTTATGTCCGCCGATTTGAATGACAGTTGCTTTATTGTGTTTATTCTTTTTTTGTTGACGACTTACGTATTTTTTGGTTCTTTTCCTGTTGAATCAGACTTCAACAGAAAAAGAACCAAAAAAACAGAAAGCCAGTGCTTTCTTTTGTATTTTGAAACGATTGTTCAATTTTGGACATATCATATATTAGTGAAAAGATAAGTGAGGTTTATTTAAAATATTCAAGATCTCTGGACTATACGTATTGTAGTCGGGGTAAGTATGCCTACACCCCCCTCCCCGTTCCACCCCCCCGCAACTTAAATTTTGTGTATCAAACATCTATAGATAATATTATCAATATATATTTTTTTAAACCGCCCTGCTCGCCATCGACGGAATATTCACCCCCATTTCGGTTCTCAAGGTTTATTCTGCTACGACAATTATCTGGAGGGAACTTCCCGCCGCGGTTTTCCCTCTTCGACTACGCGCTACGACATGGGGTCGTTTAAGAAGGGCGTTATAAATTCATTCATTCATATTTCAACGCCCTGAGTGTTGCAAACGTCTATAGGCGACGTCGACCATCTTCCATCAAGTGGGCCGTTCACCTGTTTGCCTGTTACAGGCAATAAAAAAGATATTCTTATACATTTATACTAATATATAAAGCTGAAGAGTTTGTTTGTTTGCTTGAACACTCTAATCTCAGGAGAAACTGGTCTGATTTCAAAAATTATTTCAGTGTTAGATAGCCCGTTTATTGAGGAAAGCTTTTATATCATCACGTTAAGACCAATAGGAGCGGAGCACCGATGAAAAATGTTTCGAAATCGGGGTTTTCTTTCCTTTTGAGAGCTTCTGCTGCGTGGGCTGCGTAAACGGTAAAAGTTTTCCAAAAATTATCTATGACAACTTCACGTATGTATTATTTTAAAATATTTTCACCTTCTACGTAAACAAAGTCGCGGGTTAAAGTTAGCGTTAGAGCAAAGTAACTATTCCACGCAGACGAAGTCGCGGGCAGAAGCTAGTAGTTTATATTTAGTCATCATTAATTTAAATAAGGTCACACAATGCTTCTCCAAGAAACATTCCAAAACATCCAACAATAGAAGACCTTTGATAATAAAGGTTAATTGCGCAGCGTACAAAATTGAAAACACTCACATTTCCTGTTCAAGGCGAATAAAATATTTGACTGAAAAAACATTTTAAACTGATTCTGCAACATTTATTTTACTATTTTATACATGTACCTGTCATATATGTATATACATAGTTATCATAACATTATACGTGTATAAAAATTGTCACTATGGATACTTAGGGCCACTTGCATAAGGTTGCTTAAATTTATTTAGGAAACAGAAAACGCATGCAAAACCCTTAAATACAATTAGCGTCTTGCACAACGCAAAATTTGCCGGTAAATATGTTTAAAGAACTGTCAATACGTTTTGTGTAAAACGTATTTAGGCAGTTTAATGTGATGATGATGAAGTAATTTTATTTAAAGGCGATCGTTATGCAAGCGGCCCTTAAAGTATCCATAGTGCCAATTAGAACAAAAGAAAAAAACATACGCAGTAGAAATGAAACTTGAGATTATATACTCACAGATAATTAATTCTTTTCTTAAGTTTTGGCGACTTTTCAGTGGCCGTGATCACGGAAGACAAAGATGTCAAGTGTCAACGAGTATTGTTAAAGTTTTATTTAGCCTACCGCCAACTTGTTCATTTTTTTTTTTAGTTTTAATTTTTTTTTCATTATTTACTCCTTGGGAGCCTAATCTAATTTATCACCCCTTCGCAACATGTTATGGCTTGAAGAGAAGAAACTCTTCAGCAAACATTCCTAGCTCTAATAATTTTATATAATATTAAAATGGGTGGAAGGAAAAAAATATAAAAGAAATTATCAGTCGAGTTGGTTTGTGTCCCGTTGCACGCAGAAAGAGCTCACAGTCTCTCGAGGTCTGGCAGTTGGTTTTTGCTAGGTTTGAGTCTTAATAGTTTTGATGATCGGATCCCAAGAAGGTGGTACTTGCCAACCATCTTCTCTATTGAAATTTGGGTGGTTTTTGATTTCAATAGCTTCACGTATCATTCTAGGTATGAAACGATTCTCTTTCGCGAGGATTTGTGGGTTATCGAATCTGATGTAGTGGTTGGGTTTATTCAGCGTGTGTTCACTGATCGCAGACTTCGTAGACCTTGTGTGTTTCATTGTTTGTTATTGTTGTTTGTTTGTTTATTGTTAACTAACTTCTTCATAACGCGAACTCTCCGTTAATTGTAAGCCAATTTTCAAGTTGTTTTCTTTACTCATAAGCGTATATTTCCAAGGTAGTCCCATGGTCACCAAGCCGGGATCTGATGAGTAGATCGGATCCCAGGGCTATCGAGCATAATTCTAGATTGCAGTGCGCCTACCTTCTTGGAAGAATATTTTATACGTGTGTAGCTATTAGATTTTCTACGGGCGTTTAATTTTTTATATGCATGTTACAATTGTGGATCGTTTTTTTTTCTTTATTCGTAAGTATGTATACGCCCGAGGCGATTTCATGTTTACCAAGTCAGGATCTGATGAGTGAATCCCAGAGAAATCGAGAGTTACCCTCGTGACGAGCATATACACAGAAGAGTGAGATGGCAAATTTGAATACGCGTTCCAGTTGTACAATTTCTACAAGTGCTTAATATATTATTTCTAAAGCTATTGAACTATTTTCACGACAAAAAGAAAAGATTTTTTTAACAAAAAGCAAAACTGACTTCAGTTGTACCAAACATATTTTTTTTTTTACAAATAATTTTAATAATATTTTTTATGTTTTACTTGACATGGCATTCTAGACGTTATAGAAAGGAGTCGGTTAAATATTTATTTTTTGGTATTTAAAGTGAAGTTCGTTTTATTCTTGTTAAAATAATATTATACTACTGTTTTATGATTTTTACCCCCACTATTCATATATTACTTAATACAACAACGCTCCTGCAGTTAGTATTGCCACATAAAAAAAACGTTGAACTATTGGAATACATGTGTTACCACATAAAGAGAACTCAATTATAAAATATTAAGATAATCATATACTTTAGTTACGGATGTTTTGTATTTCCTAACATATAATAAAGCGATACATTTGCAAAGTTGGTGTTGTAATATAATAAAACGTTAAAGTATTCTATTACCTATGTTGCCAGTAAAGAAACTGTAATATAAAGTATTTAGGCATTCGAATACTTTAACAATGATGTATATTATTTATTACAAGAGATCTAAATATCTGTATTAAAATATGTTGTTTCTGAGGTTTTTTTAAATTTCTAACAACTGTTTTTACAAGCTTTTATTTCGCTTGCAATGTTTGTAAATTGTTAGTTACTATAGTTTTTAAATTCGTTAATAATTTAAGTCAAAGTTATAAGCTGAACTAGAACCAGTTCTTTTAGGTTTACGAAATTGAAATATAATATGCTTGCTAAGTCCACATGACAATGTACGAAAATGAAAATGAAAAAAATAACTCATGACCATGACTATCACAAACTTGTCAAACTTTTATCCCAAGAAACCGAATAACGAAATATACTTATCTGACTATAACTTATTTTAGTCATAGTACTAAAATAAATTACCATAATATACAAGTCGAACAATAATATTTAAATTAAGTCCTTCTTTAAAATGAGTGTTAATAATAATACATTGTATACTACCTCAGTAATTTAGAGTCTATCATTAAAATAATCATTAACACTGTAATATGATTTGTCAATCAGAAATGTATTTAATCTATACTTAAAATTATTAGTGTTTTGAATGTCAATAATACATTTTGGTAGGTGACTCTAGAGTCTAGCTCTAGAGCCTAGGAGCCATACACAACACGCTACTCGTTAGCAGAGTTGTTCGATCATCATTCTGTGCCTTGAATGCAGTTACTCTCACTACTATTGCCCCAGAATATAATACTGCTGTAACGACTGTGCTTTTCCAAGCAGTTTTTGATAGCATGTGTAAGGTATAAGAACGCCTATTAATTTTCTCACACAACTTTTCAAGTTTTCACAATGGGATTTCCAATTTAAACTCCAGTCAATATTTAATCTTAGAAAGTTTGTGGTCGTCAGTATTATGTTATCTTATGTCATTTCCTTGATAAAGATATGTTTTAACCTGTTTTAAGAAAAATTGGAAGGGTAAAGGGTAAAGTGGTTTCATATAAATATTTTGCAGGTGATTTTATGTTTCTTATTGTTATCTTCAAAAAATATAGAAAAACTAGCAGCCCCGGCAGACGTTGTCCTGCTATGAAAAAATAAAAATCTAGAACCCAATCCCAGTGCCACCTACCGGTTCCAATTGTGGATTTAAACCATGCGGGGACCCACTCAAACACACAAAAACAAAATCACCAAAATCGGTCCGGGACCACATCATACATGCGCGCGCAATACTTAATACTTATTTGGCTACAACACTAATAGCGAATATTAAATATCGCGATATCTTTGAATGAAACGTCCGAATTGAATAATTCAAAAGTTCTAGAAAGGTATTGAATACGTCTTAAATATGGAGTAATTTATTTTGATAAGGATTAATACCCAGGTACAAAATAAAGAGTTTTTGAAGCGACGGCATTTTAATTATTTAAAAAAATAAAAGAACACACTTATTGTGAGATAACTACAATAGCTAGACATATGGTTACGTGATATTTTTTGTAGATATGTTCTGAAAAGTGGTAGTACAGTGTTTTGTTCTATAATCAATAGTTTTCGCAACGCACGCCATGTGTTTTTTCGGGTCTTTTTTTACACCTTGGGTTACATTATTGGACTTTTAGTAAGGATCCCTAATTTCTTTGAAAATATAATATAGCCTATAGCCTTCCTCGATAAATGTACTATCCAACACTGAAAGAATTTTTCAAATCGGACCCGCGGTTCCCGAGATTAGCGCGTTTAAACAATACTAATAATATTTTAATAATAAGATCGCTAGAGCTAAGACTCAAGCTCCAGGGGTGGAAGTGATAAATGGCCTAACGTCGGAAGTAGCTTCGGTGAACCTGCAGCCCACCTCTCTACACCCCTTAGCCACTCACACCCATGTTGCCCCTACCTTTTATGGCATTTTTAGGGGCCCATGGAGGGAGTGGCGAGTCACCGTCTGCCCATTTTTCCATGTTCCCTGAACATTGCGACGGGCAGACGCCATAGTCCCCATATTCCCAGATCCCTAGTACCACTAGCAGTTCACCCCAATAGCCCGGTAATTTTTGTTGTAATTTCCCACAATAGTCTTACACTGGCCGGGCTTGTCTTTGAATGTATTAGTATATAGTGTAGACAGGGATAATCGCCGGTCAGTGTCACGCCACATATTTACATTAAATTTGTCAAGGGGCCTCTACGTGTGGGCCTCCCCATGGCCCCACGCAAGCCCTCCAAAAGTCCGGGCCATTTTTATGGCCCGTGGTCTTGAAAGACATACATATTTTAATAATAATAATATTTATTGACACCAAAATTAAATTTACATGTTGTCTACAAACAAACAAACAAACTCTTCAGCTTTATAATATTAGTATAGATTATGAGAAATCATGTTACGTCTCATATGAGGAAAATTTATGACATTTTTTTTGGTAAATCATTGATTGAAGCGAAACAAATTTTCATTGGTATTTACATGGTACTACGAATGAAAATTTGTTTCGTTTGCACTCCAATTTCAACCTTTTGCAGCAACAGATGCCTTAAATGAAATTTGTAAAAAATATATTACTTACCAACAAGATCATCAAAAAGGATATGGTATCCTTCATAGGCTTTCCTTAAGATTAATGCCATCGTATTGCATATATTCAAAACTACTCTTTAATTAAATCTTTAATTTATTTATTAATAATTATTAATTTAATACATAGCACATGTAATTTTTCAATAATAACGATTTAATTATATACATATAAGACTATAACGCGTCGTAATTTGTAGCATACTAAGGGCTCACGTTACAGGAATGGAATGTAATTTACCGTTTAATGCAATCATTAACGTTTCGTATTCAATAAATTAACATTCATTTACAAAATTAAAGCGTTTTGATTGACTATAGTTATATGTATGTATGTCACACTATTGAAGTGCAACTATAACGGTAAGCTAGATCAATTTCAATTCAATTAAATTTGTTTTCCAAAAATGTAAATTTAATTTATTAGATGTATTATTAACATTATATAACATATAAATGATTCGGTTAACAATTGCCATAGTTAACAGAACCCACACTAAAAATAAAATTCTTTGTCGTAGGTGATATACGTTTGACAGAGACTTACCATTTACTTTGGTTTGTATGTACGTCACGTCATATTATGTATATTATATCATGTATGTAATTATAAGTAAGTAGTCAGAATAATGCAACAAACCTCTGTTCTTATCAAACTTTTTGTCCATCCAAAGGTCTGGAAGAGATCGCTAATAGCGATAAGACCGCCAATTGTATTGTAACATTTTGTTTCTGTTAACTGTACCTTTAATACAATAAAGAATATTCATTCATTCCATTGTGTACTCCAACATTATGCCGCCTCTCAGCACACGATGCACCTTCTACCTCCGCCATGCGGCTATAACGATTTTTCGTGACAGATAAAATCATTTCACTTAAGTGAACTCACATACTACTGAACAAATTTTAAAAAATCGTTCACCATTCGAATACTACATTATCCCTGTTTAATAATAATTTACAAAAATTAGAGATCCCTGCTAAGACTTTGATAATGTAACGCATCAATCCAAATAAAATACTTTGCGCTGGAATCGGGTTTTACGATTTTCATGAAATTTTATTTGTTTCCGAGTGGGTCCCGGGGTGGTTAAGATTCACAATTAGACCCGGTTGGTGGTGCTGGCATCGGTTTCAAACTTACCCCATCTTAGTTCTCTGGCTTCCTCAGTCTACTAAGTGAGAGGGAGCTACACATCCTGATTCTTCTTTGGCTCACCCCTGATTGACGATTTGAGGCACCCCTGTTATTCTCCCTCACGACCATGGCCTACGGTGGTTTACTGCCATAGGTGGCGATACTTCTCTAATGTCGGCTTTGGGGAGAGGGGAAGGAATCAACCTGTTCCCTCTCTCGTTTCGCTGCCTCCTTCGCATACATGACTCTTTCAGTTACCATTCTGCTATGTTTGTCTATTTCAATATTTAAAATCGTTATCAATTACTTTACTTATTTATTTTATCTTCCTCAATTACTATATACCTTACCTTAAGGAATGTTTTAACTTCTTTTATACTTCTCATACCCTCAATTTACGCTTTACTAATAATCTCCTGTTAATGGAACCTGCGCACTCTTCAACATTTTATTCTAACTCCTTCGCCACACAGGCTGTCTTCCTTAGTACTCTTTGCCCATAGACATCAGAAAAGCTAAAGCCTTTGCCATATTTAACACTTCACTCAGGAAACATTATGTCAACATTACGCAACAATGTATTTGCTACTTTACTCATCTTAAACAGTAATCTGCTGTACATGTATGTCATTATTTTAATTAAAATTCTCTCTTTTTCTTCTTATTTATTTGTAACAATCAGATAAGTAAAGAATTTCCTTTCGGTGCATCAGGTTGCCTGGAAGAGATCGTTTTTAGTGATAAGGCTGCCTTTTGTTGACATAGTATATAACTAATGTCTTTTTGTGTATTTCTGTAGTTCGTGTTTTGGTGAACAACAAAGTGTTATATCTATCTACTTCACAAAATATTACAATCTATCCTATAGAGACTAATAAGTAATTAAATTTTAACCTAATATTCTACAAAATAAATCTATCTATCTATACTATAAATCTGTAAATGGTTCATTTATGTACAATGCGATAAATGTAAAAAAAACAAGGTTGATTATTCGGACCAGGAGATTCCGCAAATGCATTTATTAGAATTTTCGTCTTTCTTTTTGTTAGAGCATCACGCGAAAGCTATTGAGCGGATTTAGATAAAATTTGACATAAAGCTAGCTTATATCCCGGGGCGTAACTCAGGATAATTTTTATCCCGATAAATAACGTAATTTTTGTGAGATAGACGAAAATAGCGAAAAAGTTGGCGCTACGATCGCATTATTTCTGAAAACTACTAAACGTATATGATTGACACTCGACACAGTGCTGACTGAGTTAACAATTAGGATAGATTTTACTCCGATAAATAAAGTCGTTTCCTTAGAATAGACCAACTAGTAAAGTAAATGGCGCTGCAATCGCGTTTTTCAATTCACTTACAAATATCTCCATTGGCATAAACAACATATCATTCGTTGTATTACTTCAAATCAAGTTGGTTTCGCTTCACCTCTGTATAGCTGGGCGGCTGTCTAGATATCGTGGACTTAGTTTCTTTGTTATTATTATGTGTAAAAAATCGAATTAAGTTGTTGTGAAGTAATTTAAAGCTATTGTGTAGAGTTTGACACGTGGCGTAGCTGCGGGGCAAACGTATCTACACAGGGGTTTATATTGCAATAATACTGTTACATACCGGCAAAGAAATGCGCACACCTGGCTGTCGTAAAACGCAGCTTATTACATAACCTGCATTCGGAGTTCTTTTGTTTACTGTGTGTTTAAAATTTTCAATGATTAAAAACATCCTATTGTTATCGTACTTGTCTTATGGCCGTCATTAGTGTCGTAGTTCGACATCCTTGTTTTTATTGCATTGCGTCGAAGCTTGCCAGATGTGCGGATTAACTCGGTGAACGCGGCCCCTTTGTCGGTATTATACAGTTTAGTATAAAACAATGCCCGAACGGAGGGGTGGGGCAGTCAAAGCGATAAAACAAGCGAGGCAAGATGTGTGTACATTTTAGTGACGGATTTTGCGCGTGTTATTGAATTGTACATTACATTAGGACTTATTGCGTCTAGTTATATTTGTACCTATGTTATACGTGTTGCTATAGTTTTAATAAATTCTATAGTAATTTCAACGGTATTTTAATTCGAGTCCTGTAGCTCGTAACAATATTAAATACTGTGTGTTTTTCAAATAAATGGAATAAATAAAAGCAGCAGCATTTGCACACAAAGGGTTTTTCCTAACCGTCCAGTTCTAAATTCTTAATTCATGACCGGTCAACAACCTTAAGTGGGTTAAATAAAGTCAATGATATTTTAAATCAGTCGCATTACCAACTTAAATAGTTAAGTTCATTTAAGTAACTTTAATTAGCGGGACAAAAAGGCGTCTCATGGTATGGAACTTCTGGAGCTGTCCTATTTGAGATGGGAATCGTGTTGAAATGCATTGGCATTTCCCATTAGATTCCCATAGGCCAATGCCTAATGAAGAGAGATACAGATACTTACCAGGCACGGTTGCTTTGGTAAGTATCTAATCTAGTATAAGCTCGTGCAGTGCGCCACCTTGGGGGCTGCAGGGGGCCCCTCCTAGAGAACGTCAACGATATTATAAAAATAACCCTTCTACTCATATCTGTTCATAAATTATTTATTGGTACCATGCACCCCACGCTTTTTTTTAAAATAAAATCATTTTTTTACACTATTTTTAATTCAAATTTATTACAATTTATTTTCTATTTTTTAGTTGCATTTTCTATAAAAGCGTGTTTATCACAATTATCCATAATCTGGCTTATCCTAGTAAGGACAACAGATGAAACTTTTTAAAATATTGAATTGTCATCGGTCCTTTATAAGTATGCCACATTTCGAGTTAATCCGACGTTTTGAGGAGGGTCAAAATCATGTTCAAAGATTCCTTTACATACTAACATACGTATGAAGCTAATAAAAGCGTATTAATAAAAACGAAAAAACATTTGTTTTATTTAAAGAAATGAGCAAAAACTATCTTTTCTTTTTACAAAATTTAATTTTCACGCCTACTTAAACTACATACATCTATCGTTATAACTCTTTATCTAACTTTCTTTTTGTACTGACAATTTTTTTGTACTACTTTGATTATTTTTCACATAGTTTTGGTAAAAGAACATTCCAAACATGTAAAAAAACGCTGTGCAATTAAAGAGTACAAATGCTTGAACATGCTTGGGATAATTGCAGTCCTTCACATATAGGCCGGTTATATTCGTGTAGATGATGACGCAAAATTGTACCTGAAATAATAAATATATAAATAATAATTGCTCACGTAAAATATACAATTGGTATGTACTTTTTTATTGCTGAAGTACAGCAGTAGTGATGAGTAGAATACGTGGAAGGTAGTACATTTGTCCCGTACAAAATAGATTTGTAGTGATACGGCGCAAAACTCCAATTTTTACCACTACAAAAATTTTGTCACGCTACTACTCACACGTTAAATATGTCAGAGGAAGGGCGGAACGCGGACAACAGTACAATCATGCCTCTACGGATATTCACATGACAAAGAGGGACAACATGACATGTACAACTGCTAGTAAAATGAGGTGACCGATACTGATAACATCCGATTCTTAACGAACATTTGCGAACTAGAAGTTTTATGATCACCGCTTCAACGGCCTCATCGCTTCAAATGTATTGTCACGGTACAAACCATACAAATCTCCTCGCCTCATTTGAAGTGGTACATTGACAATGACAATGACAATTGAAATATGATGTTACTCTTACAAACTCATTTTAACATCATCTCCTACCCAACTCTACACAGCAGGCAGGTTGACGGCTCAACTGTTTTTATTTATTTATTTATTTATTGCAGGAGTTCAACAGACAGGCAGACCACTTGATAGAAAACGGTTACTATCGCCTATGGACATTTGCAAAACCAAAGGAACCTGGTCACTAATGCCGGAACACAACACAAGGTTGTTATGGCGACATACTCTAGACCAGGGATGGTCGCCATCCAGACGGGCAAATGCCCTACCACCTGGCTGTGGGTTGTTTTGTCGCCTCTGTGAGTGTGATGGCAAGTGGTTATTGTCGCCTATGAACTTTAGCGACACCAGCTGTGCTGCCAATGAGCTACCGGCCTCAAAGTGCTAACTGGAACCTGCCCACTGATACCGAAATACAATTAAAAGTTGTTATGGCGGCATATTCTAGAACAGAGGTGGTAGCCATCTGATCGGGCAAATTAGTATTTCTTATTCCTTTCCTGCACGGATAAAATGTATTTGTATATATTTAGATAATAATATAAATGTGTTGTATATATTTAGATAATAATAAAAATGATAATATAAATGTTTAGTATTCTTAAAATTTAACTAACCCATTAATATTTGACCCATAGTCCCTATGGGTAGAATCCCTATTATTAATATTATAAATGCGAAAGTAACTCTGTCTGTCTGTCTGTTCCGTTTTCACGTAAAAACTACTGGACCGATTTGGCTGAAACTCAGTATATATAATAATATGTTTTCGATGCCGAGAATGAACATAGGATACTTTTTATCCCGAAAAATGGGATAGTTTCCGGGATAAAAATATATTTGTCTTTCTGTTTGTTATGCTTTTACGGAAGAAGTAATGGGCCGATTTGGCTAAAATTCGGTACGTATGTAAATTAAATACTGAGGGTGGACAAGTGATTTTTTGGCCTTTTTGGTAATTTTGGCTATTTTAGCCTTTTTACTCATTTTGGCCATGTCGGTCACTTTGGCCTTTTCGGTCATTTTGGCCATGTTGGTGATTTTGGCCGTTTTGATCATTTTGACTATTTTGGCCTTATTGGTCATTTCGGTCATTGTTGCCTTTTTGGTTACTTTGGCCTTTTTGGTCATTTTGGCCTTTTTGGTCATTTTGACCATGTCGGTCACTTTGGCCTTTTTGGTCATTTGGGCCTTTTTGGTCATTTTGGCCTTTTTAGTCGTTTTTGCCTATTCCGTCATTTTGGCCATGTCGGTCGCTGTGGCCTTTTCGGTCATTTTGGCCATGTTGGTAATTTTGGCCGTTTTGATCATTTTGACTATTTTGGCCTTATTGGTCATTTCGGTCATTGTTGCCTTTTTGGTTACTTTGGCCTTTTTGGTCATTTTGACCATGTCGGTCACTTTGGCCTTTTTGGTCATTTGGGCCTTTTTGGTCATTTTGGCCTTTTTAGTCGTTTTTGCCTATTCCGTCATTTTGGCCATGTTGGTCGCTGTGGCCTTTTAGGTCATTTTGACCATTTTGATTATTTTGGCCTTTTTGGTCGTTTTTGCCTATTCCCTCATTTTGGCCATGTCGGTCTCTGTGGCCTTTTGGTCATTTTGGCCATTTTGGCCTTTTTGGGCAAGTTTTGTAATTTATGTTGTTTACATATAGACGGGGGATGGTATAATTAGCGATATAAAATGATGTGAATCTTCCGTGGGCAAATATATATAAAGTTTTCTTTTCTGTATTAGAATTATTATGGTATTGTAAAATACCTATTAATTAATATTATAAATGCGAAAGTAGCCCTGTCTGTCTGTCTGTTCCGTTTTCACGGAACAACTACTGGACTGATTTGTCTGAAAATCTATATATATGTAATTTTAATACCGAGGGTGGACAAGGGATAATTTCATCCCGGATAATAGGATAGATTTATGTAAACGTAATCCCAGAAAGTAGGATAATTTTTTCAATTTGGTCAATTTCGTTGATTTCGTCGATTTGGTCGAACTGGTCAATTTGGGTGATCTGGTTAATTTGTCGATTTCGTCGATTTCGCTGAATTGGTCTATTTTGTCGATTTGGTCGATTTAGTCGACATGGTTGATTTGGTCTTTTTGGTCCTTATGGTCATTTTGATGTATATATTTAGTTTTAATATAGAAAATGGGCATATATGCTTTTCTTCCGGAATGGGATAGTCTACGATATTAAATGAAATTAATCTTTCGGGGCAAATAGCACTAACATAAAAAATGAATACCATGTAACCTGTGATGTAACTTCTTTAAACAAGAGGCAAGCTCTAGAGATTAACCCGCGATTTAAACTCTAGTATGTTTAATATATACTTTTTCATATTTTATTTTGTGTAACAAATATTATGTTTCCTTACTTTTTCCCTTGCAAACTTTATTCCAAATCATACACTCCTCCTTCTACGTAATTATCTTGAAAAGATGTATATACAAAGATTTCTCCTCACGTATATAAATATCGATAATATTTACCAGTTGCATAGAAGTGAGATACTTTTTCCACCATAAATACTTCTGATATTGGGACCCAAGACCTGCCGTGAAGTAGTATGTATACATCAGAACGTGGATAAATGAGTTTAAGGCACCTTCAGGAATCATTTGACCACCTAGAAAAAATATAAAACTATATTACTCACTTTCATTAATCACTAACTGCTAACTAATCTGTCTTTATCGCGCTCACCATAAAAAAAATTCAATTCACATCATTCTTTAGTCATACATACACCTACTAATTCGTCTCTGTCGAAACGATGATAAAAGCTTGACCTGCCAGATTCACAAGTTATCTTGGTTCCTAAGATGTAAATTAAGTTAACTTTTATAACAGTTATCTTATTTATAAAATTCTAAAGTTATTTCTCTGTCAGTAAATTCCTCCTAAGCCCTGGACTGATATTGATGGGATTTTCTTGTGTGTGTTTGAGTGGGTCCCCGGATGGTTTAGATTCACAAGTAGATAGGTGGCGCTGGGATCAGGTCCTAGGTTTTTATGTTTTTGGGGCAGGACAACGCCTGCTGGGAATGCTACTATTATATAAAATAATTAATTATTGTATTTCATTATTATTATTAATATTAAATAAATAATGATTACTTGTAAATATGTTTATATATTATTTAATTTTAAGTTTTTTTGAAGTGTTTTTAATTTTTAAGATGGTATGCTTATAATATAATTCATCGTGATGCAATCTGCACATCGAGATAACCGATGTGTGAAACCTGCCAAGCCGCCTTGGATAAGCGTGGCAGGTATACTGTCCGTTCCCCCTATAATGGGAGGCCCGAGCCCAGCAGTGGGGCATTTATGGGCTGATTGGCCATGGCCAGGCGGCCTGTCATAAGAGGCGACAAAACAATACACAGCCAAGTGGTAGAGGGTTATTTTCCATCTGGATGGCTACCGCCCCTGGCTTAGAAATAAAATTCATGGGGTGTCTTTATATTCAAGCTATTCAAAAAAACCACTTCTTTCTTCTTGTCGTTTTGTCTGTTTGTTTGGGATTCACGTTAAAACTACTTGTCCGACTTCGATGCAGTTTTCGTTGAGCGATAGCCAATCTTAGACTTAAGCTCTGCGCTACTTTTTATCCTGGGAATCACGCGGGAATTTTACTGGGAATGATTTAAAATGTCCAGATATAAACAAAATGAATTCCATTGTGATTTTTTTCACTGATCGATAGAAAAGTCATAAATGTGTGATATCTTTTATCCTGGTAATCCCGCGGAAATTTTCCTGGGAGTGGTTGGAAGATGTTTGGATGCATGAAAAATCGATAGCTTACATGCTTTTTTAAATGCTGCGACGCTTTGTGTCCCGGTAATCCCGCGGGAATTTTAAGTCTATGGTGGACGAAATCACGGGCAAATCCTAGTAATAATATAATTACCTGGTGTATATTTAGTTCCATACCAAGACAGCATGTACATTACGCTATGGTGATATAAATGCAAAAACGTAACTTGATTTTGCTTCTTTCTAAGCACAAAGAAAATAGTGTCGAGTAACTCCGTCAGCTTCGCGAAGAAGTACCACCAGATCACTGATACCCACTGGAACAAAAGTTCAAACCCTTAAGTTTCTAAGGTAAGTTATGAGTTCAAAAACAATTGATTCCATAAAGTTAAGTAATAGATAAACTTAGGTTAACTGTTAACCTACAACTGGTACCAAAACTCGCAACTAGATGGATCTATTTAAGAAGGAATATCTAATATTTGTTTATTTTGTACATCAAACGAAAACGTCAACAACAAAACGTCAAGCAAAAAGTAGTTTAACTATCGTACGATAATAAGATATAAGATGATCAATAATAAACTCAAATGTTAACATCTCCCTGCTCGTATACACATCAATGTCCCTTATAACTGTCCACGCAATTTTCGGCCTGGAGTTTTTCGGATTCCCCCGTGCAGAACCAATCTCGTCCAGCACCTATCATGGTCAAGAATGTGCAACAAATACAATGAAACAGCCGGTAAGATTCCGAACATAGATATCTTTTGCGACTTTTTAGTAATTTTTAAAAGGAAATTTATCATATATTTTTATGTAAATTAAATTATTCACCTCATTTATTGATATTGATATTATAATCTAACTCAACTTAAATTTATATAAATTCTAATTTAATACTGACAAACTGTAGATAAAGCTGTGTATGCCTGTTATTGGCATGTATGCATTTATATAATTGTTATGTTTATTATGTCATAGTCTTATTAATGTGTACTATGCTGTTGGTGTACCTATAAAATAAATAAATAAATACGATGGTGTGTTTAAAAACGAAATGTATTAAACGAAAAAAGTTATTGACCCGATAGCGCTAACTAAGCTACCAATAAAAGTACCTCAGAAACCGGGCATTAATTAAACATTGTCTAAATCTAACCTGTAATTTAAACAGTGACTATAAAAAGCATAATGGCCGTTTTTATTTGAATCAGCTGTTCATCGCCGACTCGATGGGTTATTGAGTTGTCAAAAATTAGAAATACTGAACGTCAGCCTTCCAAATCACAAGATACATGCGCGTTTTCATTGTTTGAGGATTATTTTGGCTACAATCATGTTTTTTTATTGCTTGGGTTTAGCAAACTGACCGCCCCTGATGGAGAGCGGTTACCATCGTCTGGGGACATTTTTAACACTAAAAGTGCTGCCGCTCTATAAATAGAGACACAACAGGTTGATATGACGGCATACTCTAAGCCAGGGGTGGTAGCCATCCAGACGAACAAATACTCTACCACCTGCCTGTGGGTTGTTTTGTCATATCTTAGGACAAGCCGCAGAAATTTTTATTAATGAATGAATGAAGTAGTAATCGTTACGGATCTCGAATTAAAATGCCGTTGGAATTACTATAGAATTTATTAGAACTATATATACACGTATAATATATATAAACACGTAGGTATATAACACAGTGTACAAATATAACTTGACACAACCAGTACAACCTGCAGGTTTCAATAACGCGTGCAAAGTCCGTCACACTATATAGCTTATCGAATGTACACACGTCTTGTCTTGCTGGCGATTATAGCTTGACTGCCTCATCTCTCAGTTGGGGCGTTGTTTTATACTGCACCAATACAATACTCGACCGCATAACAATTATTTCAAAGAATCACACCTGGATAGTGACTATCATAAACATTACAATACACAATGGCCTGTTTTTCTAATTACAAATTTTAAACACAAAGCAAACAAAAGAATTCCAAATGCGGAAAAGTAATAAAGTGTGCTTTATGGCAGGCAGGTTTGCATTCACTTTTGCTTTTCCGCGTGTAACAATATTAACAGAGGGAAACGAAAAGTTAAAAAATAAAATTTAAGAAATTTTTAACTTAATGAAAACGAATCATTTATCATAAGCATTATTGCTTATATATATATATAAAAGTACTTACAATCATTGTCGTCGGGTTGCTAGAGTAGTCAATGTTTTGACAAGAAAGCCTGTAGCCTGTCTGAATTACGTAGTTCAAGCCCTTAAATAATACAGAAGAAATATATTAGATACCAATATTCTATCATCAATATCATAATAACTAGAGTCTACCTTAATGTTATAAAGAGTGTATCGTTGTACGGAAGCTAAACCAACCAAAGCCAAGTGGTTTTGACGCTTAAGGGAATTGTTCGTTAAATCGAGGGACGTTATATGGATTTTACACCATATATTTAATGTAATTGTTTGTAACGGAACGGATTCCATATCCGCCACACACGTCCAAGGCGGCTTGACAGGCGTGACACATCGGTTATCCCGATGTGCATATTTCATCATTATGTTTCCCATTAGAGTTAGCACTGGTAGTTGGTAATTATAACAATATGTACATTATGTCAAATAAGCTTTTTTAAAAAGGTTTTTAAATAAAAGCTTTTGAGATCCTGCATATTATGTAGCAGCAGAGTGCTAGCCAAGACAAGTAAAACGAGCCCAAACACGACGTGTCTATCTTGTTTAGTACAGGAGTTCTTATGGCCTTCCCACTCCATCATCAGATCAGCTCCGTGGTACCATATTATTGCATTGTCACGCGATATACACATGCATGAAAAATTTCAGCTCAATCAGAAACCGGAAAGTCGGCCAAATTTAACTTGCAAGATCCACACGAACTTACATACATATATACATCCATTGCAAGTTAAATAAAAGCTTGTAAAAACAGCCTAAACATTTGCGACTAGGATTCGAATCCACGCCCTTTATGTATAAGATGGGTGTGTTAACCACTAAGCTACCATAGATTCACTTACCCTGAAAGAAATAAATAGACTCAACCCGATCTGAAACAAATTATACAGCATCATAATATGTTTTAGGTTAAATGCTGTCTTGTCTTTCATATATCTCGGGCCGGCATAAATACAGAAGTAGAGGTAAGCCGCCAGAATTGTGAATACTGGTCCAGGATCACCCATTAGCATCCAGTTCTTTGATCTAGGATCTGAAATAAAAGAAACATGGTATTTATTCAGCGCACACATGTCTAGAAACCTAGTTCAGTCTTCGTTTAAATTCAAAGTCAAATGTTTTTTTATTCAATATATAGAAAAGAATAGATATCACTTTATTTTGTAGCACCTTTGGTGTTGTAAATGTCCGTAGGCGATGGTAACCGCTTTCCATCAAGTGGGCCGTCTGCCTGTCTCCTGAAATCCTACAAGAAAAAATATGATTGGATTTTGTTTTTTGAAGGGCATGCATTTAAGTTAAAATTTAGATCTACTTCCTGTTCTACGCACACCGCTTGTCAATATGTTATTGCTGTTTAAAGAGAAGAAGCGGAAAGAAACTCCAGAACAGATCTAACTAAAAGTTATTTTTCTTCATATTTATCTATCTCATGCTCTTTTTTAATAATTAGACCAAAATATTTAATAGTAAATTATTTATTGTACATAATAGAATGGACACATTTTATAATCTATATAGATATGAAACATCTCGTGTCACAGTGTTTGTGGTCGCATTCCTCCGAAACAGGCTAGACCGATTCTAATGATTTTTTTGTATATTTGTGTGCATGTATTCGAATAGGTCGCAAAGTATTTTTCAACCTCATAAGGTGTTTTTATTTTTACTTTTATGGAATAACAACGTTTGTGAAGTCAGCTAGTAAATTTTAATATTTTTGCATATATTAAAAGAACAGAAATGTTAAAATAATATTTTATCATCTAAGTTGTAATGTTGTTTCCTCGCTGGATCGCCATACAAATCTATATTCGTTTTAATTTATTATTTTAAATGTAGGGTAGTATTTTAAAAATAAATCTAGCTAGTCTAATAGTTTATTTGAAATAATTGATATCCACTGCAAATCAGTGACATTCTAGAATGGATTACATTCAAAATTAGACCAGGTAGGTGGCGCTGAAATCGGGTTCTAGATTTTTATGTTTTCAGGGCAGGACAACGTCATAAAAAATATGAGTAAAGTAAATATTTATATTCTGCCTATATAGTCTAAGATATTTTGATAAATCTCACCTGAAAGTTCTTCAAACACATATTTATATGCCTGCGACGCTCTCATCATAATATCCCCCATTTTTCACTTCCAACTTCTTTTTAATCTTATAAATAAATATATACACCATGAAAATTTAATAATTAGATAAATATAATTTTTCTTCGGAAAATAAATTAGATTTAATATAATTAATCGCTGTCTATATTAAGCATCAAATACTAAACTGATGTCCATTTTTGTTGATGACACATTTTATACTATTTCGCACACAGTGCCGGGTTAAAGATGAAGGATTTAAACCTTTCGAAGAAACAATAGTTAATACACTTGTGTCTCTGCTTGCGTAAATTTTTATACTACAGCAGGAATTTCTCAGACATTACAGCCGGTCTTATCGAAATTAAAATAGGTCAACGGTATAACCGGTTTTAAAAGAGAAATCTACCTCCGCGACGTCTTCTATTTTTACTATGGGGATCTTTGTTATCAAATAAAAATAGTTAAGGAAGAATTTTTATAAAGAAATTCTTTCTATCTACGTCGTACTGAATGTTTTGTTCCTGCAGACAAACATTGCAGATCTTCTAGATCTCTTCTTGGTGAATTTTAAGTAGCGGGGTGGTGGAATGGGGAAGGGGGGAGGCATACTTACCCCTAATATAACCCCTATGGTCCGGAGATCTTCGGGTTTTTACTAAACATAACCTAACTTACTTTTTCACTAATATTGCACTTACAAAGTTGAACAATCTTATTGAAGTCAAAAAGAAAGCCAGTTATCAACAGAAAACGAATAAAACAGTGTATATCGACAAAAAATTAAGAAAAACACAACAGAGCACATACACTACAAGAGTAACCATGAATATATTTAAAATGGTGGCCAATAAAGACGAAATTATAAATCGTGTGTATAAAATAAATAGTAAATGACTATAGTCGGTTCTGTCGCTTTGGTTTCAAGATAACCTAACCTAAACTAGAACAGTGGTTCTAGTCAGTGATCACCACTTTTCACCACCCATCACAATAATGTTAGTGAAATTTAGGTGAGGTTATGTTTCCCAAAAATAAATATTTCAAGAACTTCAGACCCTAAGGGTTGCAGAAAAGGTAAGTATACCTTCCCTTCTACCCACTACACCCACACACTAGTTAAAATTTGTGCACCGGATAGCTGAGTAGCAGCCAAATTATGTAGCTATGATTTTTAAGAGATTTTCACCATCAATTAGAAAAAAATCATTGAAGATTTATATACGTATATAAAAAAACCATTTAAGTTTTTCTGTAAGTAACATAGAGCCACCACCACCTAGGGCTTTCCACGGGAAGTAGCCGCAGGAAAAGGCGATTCAAGTGCTGCTGTCTGTAAATTAACACTTCACCAGTTAATTTGAAAATCTGAAACTCTTCTTACTTTTTTATCTATACAACTAGGGCTTTGTAACAATATCACGGATTGATTTAATTTTCCAAGAAGTTTACTGTTGGTAGTATAGACGACTCTCTGCCTCACATGTATTCTGTACCCTTATCACACTTACTACTTGTTTTGTCCTTATTTCTTGGTTATTCTCTGACAAATTCTTGAAATCTTCTATGTTATTCGCCAAGTAGTTGTATATTATGTGATACTACTAGTAACAGACCATACTGGAGATGGTATGTTATTTAGTTCTGTAAACGAAAACACCATCTTTCAGAACGAAGGAGTCAAATACGGAACATCAATAATATTAATTGAGACAGAACGTTCCACGGGTAGAACATCGAGAAAAACCGATTTGCTAAGCTATTGTTTTTAACTTTTGAATAAAATAAAACATATCTTCTTATAGAACAATAAGTTCGAGATAAAAATTATACTTACTAAGTTACGCCCCGGGACATAAGATAGCTCTACATAGAGTTTCATTTAAATCTATTCAGTAGTTTACACGTGATGCTCTTACAGATAGACAGACAAAATTTCTAAAAATTGTTTTTTCGGAATCTGCTGTTCCGAATTAGCTCCCTGATTTTTCGCATTTTAAACCTAGTACAAACTCGAACCATTTGTATAATTAATATAGTATAGATTTGTAAGTGAAAATTTGCGAAATGTTTTAAAAATATGGTAGTTTTCAATTTTCTTCTTTGCATAAGGTATTCCTTACCAAGAGTAGCGTAATTACACTATATATAATAGTGCCTTACTCACCGTCCACACGTGGACAGATTGCGGGCGAGGTGGTCTGATATTGATCAGGTAGCGGTAGGCTCAGGTAGAGTGGCTCTCTAAAGCTTATGATGGTCATACAGTACAGTACATACATCAGATGAACACTGAACTATATTAAATAAAATTAGGTTTTATGTTTTTCGGTGGTTTTATTTTAATTACTTTTCACATGTACCTATTAATAATTATGAATATTTTAACAAGCTTCTTAATTAACCGAAATATATATTATGTATGTGAACTCAGCGTTGACAATTGTTGTACAATTGAAACAAGAAGTCGAAGTATATGTCATGTTTCTCAATTGTTCATGGTACTGTTACGACCGACAAAGACCAATTCACACCTCCAGTTTTGTACCTTCCCGCATTTGGACTTCTTTTGTTTACTTTGTGTTTAAAATTTGTAATTATAAAAACAGACCATTGTGTATTGTAATGTTCATGATAGTTACTAGCCACGTCTGATTCTTGGAAATATTTGTTATGCGGTCGAGTATTGTGTCGAGACATATTGTATTGCTGCAGTATAAAACAAAGCCCCAATCAGTTGTCATCTCTCAGGACATGAGGCAGACTAGCGATGGTCACAAGTGAGACGAAACGTGTGTACAGTACGATAAGCTATATAGTGACGGACTTTGCGCGTGTTATTGAATCGTGTATTACGTTTGTACTGGTTGTTTCCAGTTATATTTGTACCAGTGTTATACGTGTTTGTATAGTTCTAATAAATTCTATAGTAATTCCAACGGTATTTTAATTCGAGTCCCGTAACTCGTAACAGTACTCATTTTAACAATATAAATATTATATAGTTTTAATATAATGTATATGCAGGAGTCATATTTGTTATTATAAAGTAATTATATGACGCAAGTAGTCCATAGCTGGATAGAGTATTCTTTCATGTGCTAATCGAAAGTCATATAACCGGATATCAACGTAGAAGCATTAATTGTCAAACAGACGAATGTCGGAAATAGAGTAACCTGAAGTTGGAAGTTAATACTGAGGAACTGTAGTGGCGCCTAAGCATTGCCGGAAGGTGTCACTGCGGCTCGCTACGAGGACCTTTTAAATACAAGGTGCTCGGCCAGACGGGGGACAGCCTACACCATAGATCATACACAATATATAAAATAGATGAGCTTCTCTCGAATAAAATATCATATACCCTGTCCAATAGATGGCGCTACAATCGGTATTATATTCCTATATTTAACACTAGATGACGCTACAATCGATATTTCTAAAACGTTACTACATGGTAGTAATAAATTATAACTTGTTCGAAATTGGGCCAAAGGGAAAGACAAAATGAACTTAGCTTGAATAACTTAATATAACACTATAATACCAAAAGTAAGAAATGGTTCACATATAACTTCATATTAGAGTGAGCAAGATTCACCAAATATGACCATAACTTGTGGTTTCATTTATGCTCTTAAGGCATTGTAAGTGCGATGTATTTATTCATGAAATTGCGCAGTGCCATATTAAGTGAAGTTATAAATTTTGATGTTCCCGGACCACTTGATGGCGCTAGTTTCTGTACATTTGTTTTATTTTTCGATTATGTTGGGCAGATCCACTGGGATGGTCTACACGAGGAACGTTAGGAATATTGTGGTCGATAATTATTAGCTGATAATTGCAGAATTCTTGGAGGGCAGTTGCTATTCGACACCAGATAGGCGTGGATGTAACTCTTGGAGTCCTCCTGATATTCCTGTGAATTGGTATGCTATATTTTGTAATTGTAATAATTCTAGTGTAAGCTTTGATTAATATTTCAGATTATTACTGTGTTATACTTGGTACCATTCGACGGCCTGAGCCTACAGTTATAAGTACATACATAATATTTTTATCTATAACAATCAGATTTCTTACGACCAATCTTTGGTCTCTAAATTTAACATCAATTTCCTATAACTACAATAATAAATAGCATATCTCAAACATTACAATTATTTACTAACTTTCCTTTTGTTCTGTTAATTTTTTGGTAACTTTTTTAATGTTCTTAACATAATTTTGGTAGTAAAACATTCCGAACATATACAAAAATGCTGTACAATTAAAAAGTACGATATAATTAAGGTATTTCGGATAGTTGCAGTTCTTCGCAAATAGGCCGGTTATATTCGTGTACAGGACGATGCAGAATTGAATCTGGAAAGCATACAAAATTGATATGTTAATTTTTTGATAAATTATTATCCAGTTATTGTTCTCCAAAACAAAAATAATAAAACGAGCAAGAAACAGAGGACCTAAAGCGGTTAACTTTGCAGAATCGCTTAGTGAAATTGACACGTGTCTATATTTACTATTAGTTGAAAGACATAGCACTGAATACATAAAACTAAAATCTAAATAGACTTTAACTCAACGAATAATGGTAGGCATGAACCAGTTTTGGTCTTCTTTTGCTCTTGCTTTACATTATGCATTTCAATGGTAGCAAACAGGAAACAGACAAACCTAGTGGACAACGCGAGTACTAAACGTTCAAATAAGTTGCGTTTATATACTCACGCTGCTCTCTCATCGGGTATATTGTAAACGATAAACGAGGGATTAGTAGAGTCTAGGGGTGACATGATATTGTGACGCAAACGAAAACTAAAGAAGGTTAACACGTTTCAAAAGTTATTGACTTGAGTAAACACGAAGACAATTTACTCCAAATTAAAGATCATAACTGCATAATGTAATATAATCATTATCAAGGCTTATTAAGAGATATTTGATAACAATAATTTACCAGTTGCAAGGAGGTCAAGTACTTCTTCCACCATAAATACTTCTGATACTGAGGCCCAAGACCAGCCGTGAAGTAATAGGTGTACATTAGAACGTGGATGAATGAGTTTAGCGTCCCCTCAGGAATTGCTTGGCCACCTAGAAATATTGTAAATCCATTAAAATCTTGAGGCGATTCAGCTCGGGCCTACTTCAGACAATGTAAGAGTTTATCCGCGCAGGAAAGCAAAACAATAGGAAATAATTCCTGCGGCCTGTCGTAGAGGCGACAAAACAACCTGCAGTCAATTGCGTTGCGTCTCTAGAGACGCAAAGCGCCTACCAACACGACGACATCTAGATGTATACCACCCCGGTTTAGAGTATACCGCCATGACAAATATGAGTTGTGATACTACACTAATGGCCAGGCTTAAGTACTCTCTTGGTAGCCAGGAGCACATTGGTAGCAAGCGCATTTGGAGTTGCAAATACCGATCGTTTTTTTTTAGTTTTTAATGTTTTAAGGACTTCCTCCAAAGGACAGCTCGAAACAATCGAAAGTAATGCATTAGTCAATGATATTTTATTTTTATATAATATCATTGGCATTATTAGTACATAAAAAAAAAATATGAGCGACCTTTTATAATTCAAATTTTGAACTGAAATATTTGCACCACCATATATATATATATATATATATATATATATATATATATATATATATATATATATATATATATATATATATGTCGGAGGGAAGCTATGACTATGACGATATGACGATGTATTGTTGACTGGATGTATAACGCACAATATCATTTGTTTACATTATAATCACTTCTAAAATTCTTAATGTAATTTAATTAGATTTGTTAATGTTTCTATAACTTCAAGATCGTTCTAACCTAATAAAAGTTATGAATATTGTAATTTAATAAACGACCAATCAGAGCAGAGCATATGGCGGAGCGGGGTCGGCGCCCTCTATACTTTGAGTAATATCTATTTGGTAGACTGAGGAGTTTTTGTGACACATTGAGTTGATGGCAGCAGGTCGAGTTGGACCTTAGAGTATTTTAAAGAAAGTGTTTTAAGTTAGAAGTATGAGCGGGTGCCCTGAACCCGCTGCTCGGTCTAAACTATGTCATAATGTTGATCAAATCTAAATTAAAAGTGTATAAACCGTGGCTATTGTGTTTTATGCTCGCATTTCATCCTGATGACGCCCACTAAACCTGAAATAACTAAAGACGTCGTGAGAACGAGGCCGTTCTGCGATATATAATGTGTACACGAAACAAACAGGACTATATTATTATTATGATAAATACCTGGAGTATACTTGCTTCCATACCAAGTAAGTACTGGCATCATGCTATGATGATATAAATGCAAAAATGACACTTGATTATTCTTCTTTCTAAGCACGAAGAAAACTGTATCAAGCAATTCTGTGAGCTTTGCGAAGAAATACCACCAGACACTGGATACCCACTAAAATATACAAGTTCTAGGTTATTCTACTTTCTAGTACCTAGATATTATTTTCACATGTTCATAGATATACAATTAATACAATACATACAAATGTTGTATCCCTTCCCAAGCATTTATTTTACTTTTGACAGCTCGATGATAGATCAATTAGTAATGTCCTATTGCGTTACCGACTCGATTTGTTATAAATATCGAGTTCATTTATAAGTAAGTTTTAATCAATTATACGTTTTCAAATTAGAACATTTTTTATTTTTAAATCGATGGAAGTTTAATACTTTGCGCGTTATATGACTTACAGAACATTACTATTATGTCACCCAGAACAATAAAGTTAGACAATTATGTCACTTGTTTCATGTGGGCTTGGGTTTCACTGTCAAGAAATATGTAACTTCATAAACGTCGAATGTAAAATAAACGCTTGGAAATTGTATAAAAATATGTAATACTTACAGTCAACGCTATCGGATTGTCAGAGTAGTCAATATTTTGACAAGTTAGCCAATAGTTTGTCTGAATGATATATTCTAAGCCCTGAAATAAAAATAAAAACTTTAATTAATTGCCGACAACATCAGCGTCGTTTAATTTCGATTGCGTTCGAGCGTCCGTGACGGAGCCCGGGGTTCTGTTTGGACGGTGGGTCGCCCGACGCTGGAGGGCGGATTTCGACCTTCGGCCACCGTAAGCGGGCGCGCGGGTGGGGCCCCTTGGGGTAGGGAGGTTCTCACTCACCCGCGCATGCCGTCGAGATGAGAGCGCGAGTGTTCCGTGCGCGCTCATCTCTCCTTCCTCGGGGCGCGTACAGACCGCCCCACGCCTAGAGAGCATGATGATGCCGGGGGATGATTCCCCCGGCAATGGAACAGGCCTAGTAAGGGGGGCCCACGCCTGCCGGGGCTGCGTAAAAGGCTAGGTGATATAACTGTAGCCCTGGCATAAGGCGAAGGATGGAACACCCAGAGATTTTAGTGGGTATCCCTAACCGGGGGTGGCAACAGCATGGCATCAGTTCTGACTGGGCATGTTGGTGCCACCCTCGATCTGCTGAATTCCACACACGGGTCGCGAATTATCCCCCCAAGGTTCTGCCCTTGTCGCGGCTGATGGTCCTTAAGCGGATTTCGCCTGGTTAAAAAAAAGGGTGGTGGGTCGTGGTGTGAGTCCTTTTGTAAGTAAAACATACACTTTTGTAGTTAAAAGTTTAGGACGGTCGTGTTGCCGAAACAGCGGGCAAATCGACTCTCATCGATTAATCGATTTACCATTGAATAAAACAATAGAAGCGCTGATGATATAATTTCATAGCAATTGATTTTCCTACTTTTCTTCTCAACGGCAATCCATAAACTACATCACATGTTAAGAGGGATGGGAGGGGGTCGACAAAGTGTGACATTGGCTACGTTCCACAAGGGGCTCACAACGACCACGTTGACGACCGCGATTTTTCCCGTTCCACTTGCTCGAGGGCGTTACAATCACAAACTCTAGTGAACACACAAATGTCATTGGTTGATTTGAAAATCGTCCGTGTTTCAATGTCAATCTATAGAGAGTCAACGCCCATTACGACCCAGTCCTTGGCATAGGTTATTGTGAGCGCTGTGTGATCAAAAATAATGACGTTATTAGTGACGTCATCATCGATGACGTCAAGAGGTTGGTCGAAGTGGGCGTTGACTACAGAGCAATTAGTTCTCTCTATCAATTGATATTGAAAACGGCGCGATTTTCAAATAAACCAATGACGTTTATGTACTTCGTCGTTTGTGACATCAACGCTCCATAATCCGTTCCATTATAGTTTATGATTGTAACGTCCGCAAGCAAGTGGAACGGGAAAAATCGTGCAGTCCAATTATACCCGCTTTTGCTCTCACGCACTTTATGATTGTTGAATGATATTTAGACATAGTCACTTACCCTATAAGTTAAAAATACGCTCATCGCAATCTGAAACAGATTGTACCACATCATTACATTCTTTAGCCTGTATGGCTTTCTGTCTTTCATGTATATTGGGCCAGCATAGCTGCAGAAGTAGAGGTACGCTGCTACAATCGTGAGGATTGGTCCAGGACCGTCCATCAGCATCCAGTTCCTTGATCTTGGATCTGAAATAAGACAGATATTTTTATTACAGTAAATAAAATACATTTAGTTCCTCTCCTTCTTCTCAAGAAGCTAAGATAATTTTATAGTTTCTGATAAACTCCTTGTTTACGGAGAATTAGATATGTACGCCGCATTCGTTGAGTTATAAACAATTTCCATATTATTAAAGTGATAACCCTTCGTTACGTAACGCGTTACGGCGCCAGTCTATCTGGCTTCCCTTTCTCTCACGAATACGGCAGCGGTAGGCAAGCTCCTCCTCTCTCACTCTAACCCACGCGCTATATACATAAAATTTAAGTAATAACCTAAGCTTTTTTCAAGTTAAACCATTTCAATATTAAACAGTTCAATTTAGACTAGTTTAAGTTATCACTTCTGTCGGGATAGACGCACACGTTCATTTTATATTTATAGGCAATTTAAGTATTTAAAACTGATCTCTCTAAAATCGTTAGTTACATTTTGAGCGTGATATAATAGTAGACGGTCGGTTGTCTGAAAAGAACAGAATTAGTATTTGCATCTTTGAATTTTATCAATTTATTCAAGGCTTAGGTGGCCGAGTCTTGTTTCACTTGTTTGTTATTATTTTTGGAAGCAAATATATTTGAAGTAGATTTAAATACAGCAGTTTAACAGATCAGAAACTGTCACGCCGCCGGCGTTGCGGCGCCACCGACTGAAAACGTCCAGCGCAACGCCGCCTAGGGTTCCCAACTGTACTATTATCGTACTATATTTTAGCCAATTGTACCATATATTGTAGAAAAATAATATAGTTAACGATTGCGGCCTCTGTGGTTGAGCGGGCTAAGTTTTTGACGGCCTACCTCACTTCAACGCAGAGGCTCCGGGTTAGATTCTTGGTATAGTAAATTTCGGAAACGTATTTTCTCCGTTATTTACTATGGTCTGGCTGTCTGGGATCGGCCCCAGAGTAGTCCGTTGTATATTACCCATAACACAAGCGTGACTTGCTTAATTTGGGGATATACAATATGTGTGTTTGTCTGCCGATTATTATTGTTATTATTATTATTGACGCGCTTTTCGTTAAGACTCTCATGACTATTTTAAAAATACTAATCGACCCCAAATAACTGTGAGAAGATGAAAGACAACAGAATTTTTACATAGATTAATTTGGTTGATTGATCCAAATTGAAAGACAGAAGTGATCCAATTAAATAATCAGTTTTCATTTCTTATGCATACAACTTGTTATAATTTTGTTTTGTTTTGGTACGCAAACTCGCCAACTCAGCTTACGTACTTTTAAACAAAACTAGAACACAGAGATTATGGGTCCTGAATGGCCTTCTTGATCACAGCATGTATTATATATATATATACATCGTCGAGTACATAATAATTTAGAAAAAAAAGAATAGAAATAAATAAATAATAAAGTTCAATAAATAACTCACAAGGAGTGTGAAACTTCTTGATGTGCTTAACCGATGCATTGAAAATATCGAGCTTGTGGCAGGTTTTATTGTGGTGGTGGTGGAGCGGTGAGTGTTGAAACTACACAGTGCGACATGCTGGAATAGACTTCTTCCTAGTTATGATGTGTTTTTTTTGAAAATTTATGTAATGAATGTGATCAGAGATCACATTCACAGATTCACACTTAACACATGCGATGAATTTAAAGTCTGCACTATAAATTCAACTACTACAATGCGCAAGTGTCTATTGCATAGGACCATCTGTATACAATAAACCTCTCTCTTAGAGAGTTACCGTGTAGTAAATTATGTAAAAAAAACTTAAGTAAGCTTTTAACGACTAAATGATATTGCAATATAAACATGTGTATGAATGATAAAACATTATAAAATTGACATAAGTATATTCGACATGCCATAATTGTAAGACATTTTATTACGTAGATATTTACTATTTTATATTATCTTTAATGTTTTATCTTACTTTTTTTAAATTATTAATTGTAATATACTCTTATAATGCAAGTCAATATTGTAAATTAATTTTGCACGCCTTTGTATGAGCAGAATGCATTGATTGAACACATTATTACAAACTAGTATTCACTAGGGAGTAATTACGACATAATTAGATATTATGTCGTAAAATCTAAATCATTCAATTTTTTTAATTGGATCAGGTCGATTATTAATAGCCCTTGAAATTACAAAGAGTATTGTATCTATCAGATATAGAATAATTAATGAACTGGAAACAATTGAAACTGACCTTAATACTGATCAAACAAATGATTTATTGGAGAGTTCAAAGTCATCACTTGAACCTTCTTCGTAAATGACAGAGTGAAGTGAAGAAACTGAACTGGTAATAGTGATTAATACCAATATTAGATTCATCAACGAAATTGAATCAATTTGACTGAAAGACAGAATTGAAAGGACACTAGTGATGGTCTTCAAGGTCATTGTTTTTTTATTGTATGAGTTCAGCAGACAGGCAGACAGTAATTCTCATGGAAAGCGGTTATGGTCGCCTATGGACATTTGTAATACCAAAGGCGCTACCAATGTGCTGCTCTCTAAACGGAGGCTGGAATCTGCCCACTCTTGCCGGAACACAACTCAAGGTTGTTATGGCGGCATACACTAGAGCAGAGGTGGTGGCCACCCAGACGGGCAAATACCCTACCACCTGGCTGAGGGTTGTTTTGTCGCCTCTTACGACAGGCTGGCCCGGCCGCACGAAATTATATTCTTTCCCCGTTCCTGCACGGTCCTCCACCTCCAGCCCGGACAACGAAACGTACAGTCTGGGGAATCGCAACCTGTACCTCCTCATTACTATTGCGTTAGTAAACTATTAGACTAAGTACGCTTATTATTATAGAACCCGCATATACGAGGAATGGGCGGGTTAAAACCAAGAGATCCTAGTGGGGGCAGCAAAATTTAAAAGTTCAAAGAGTTGTGGGCAATCTTCATTATTTCTGAAAAATTTGAATTGAAACATCCACAGCAATCCAGTAAATCTCGGCGTGTTGCAAATATCTATAGGCATGCATTATGCATTATGCCTCACTGAGGCAGTTTTTACCTACTACCAACGTTTCTACTATACTTAACGTGTATAGTGTTACAATTATCACGTGCTGAAGGTGAATGAAAATAGGAAAATATTATGAAACTTTCACGTGGATATAAACATTTAAAAAACCCACCATCCTGCCTTAGGAAAGCGTAGCTACTGCGACTGTCTATTTCTCTTAAAAATATAGGAAAGGTCGATACCAGGACTGGCACATTGTAGGCTGTTATTATCTATCTATAAAATCAAGGCAAAAAAAGCAAAGAGAGGGAAGGAAAGATCAAGGTGAGCATTCATGGACCGAATAAAAGAAAAAGTGGGTGTCGTGCCTTACATACAAGTAAAACAACTGGCCCATAATAGAGAAGATTGGGAGAGGCTCCACCGACAAGAGCATGCTCTTAAATGATAAATGAAATGAAAATAAATAAAAATCTTAAAAATGTACCTAAACATTAAAGCTATTTGAAAAAAAAAACGACTAGAATAGACTATATAAACGATGGTGGATGGACAATTTTTTTTGGATTTCTTGTCTTTTTGTTAAGGATTCACGTAAAAACTACTAGGCTGATTTCGATGCGGTTTTCACTGATAACACAGATTTTATGTAATAAAATGTATGATATTTTTTATACCAGAATTTTTGCCGTCATTTTCCCGGGAGCGATTTATAGCTGTTCGGGTGCATAAAAATTATCTTAGTCCGACACGGTTTTCACTAATACGATAGCTTACGTTCTTTTCTCAATACTGCGGTTCTTTGTGTTCCGGAAATTTCAAGTCAAGCGTGTACAAAGTTGCGGGCATATCCTAGTCCTTACATATAATACTAGCTAGCTCCTTCACCTACGTGGTGATAGTGATTCACACGTTATTCTGATGTGTAAGCTATATTACTGTAAAGTTACATCAAAATCCCTTCAGTAGTTTTTGCGTGAAAGACTAACAAACATACATGCATACATCGACACATCCATATATAAATTCTTACAAACTTTCGCGTTTATAATACAGTGAAACCTGGTTAAGTGAAATATCAAGGGACCTGCAATGTTGTTTCACTTATAGAGGTATTCCACTTACCCAGTGTCTCAGATATCCAGGTATAAAAAAATATCTGTCTCATTTACAGAGAGTTCCATTAATAGAGGTTAATTTGCGGGTATAATAAGAATAAGTAAGTAAACAAACAAACCGATGTTATGTCAGTTACAGAGGTTTATGCATATAAAATCACTCGCTGTCTCAGTTATAGAGGTAACTATGATGATAAATCGAAAGAACGAATCCCAGATAGAGGTTTGCTTCGTCCCACTAACAGGGGTACTTCAGTGCCAAAGTGTTGGGAACTCAGAATGAGTTCCAGTTATGGAGGTTTCTCACATATCCAGGTCCCATTTAACCAAGTTTCACTGTATTTATAGGATTTAAAAATATATAAAAACTCACCTGATAGTTCATCAAATAAATACTTATAGCATTGTGATGCTCGTTGTATGATATCCGCCATTTTCACTTCGAACCTGTTTTAAACGAGATGATTGAATATATATAATTAATTTAAAATTAAATGATTGTTTAATTAAATTTAATTATAGTCGGTTTTATTAAATACGATGCGCATGAAAAGCCGACCGGCGGTGAACTAACAGAGACTCATTTTTTAATGATACAATTTATACTATTTCGTACAAACCGCAAGATTAAAGTTCAAGAATTTAAACTCCTCCAATAAATATTTGTTATTTGATCAAAGACTATAGTAACCTTGCGTCTATGCTTGCTTAAACTTGGAATAATATTGTTACGAGCTACACAGAACTCGAATTAAAATAAATGCCGTTGGAATTACTATTCAGTTTATTAGAACTGTACAAACACACATAAAACAGGAACAAAATAACTAGACATTGTATAAACTGCACAAATCAATTACACGCGAAAAGTCCGTCACTATATCGCTAATCGAAAGTACTACACACGTCTTGCTAGTATCGTAATCGTCGCTTGACTGCCCCTCTCCGCATTGGGCCATTGCTTTATAATGCACCTGGCAAGCTTCGACGCAATACAATAACAACAAGGATTAGTTCGACACTAATGACGGCCATTAAACAAATAGAAAAACAAAGGCATGTTTTCTTAATTACAAATTCTAAATACAAAGCAAAAAAAAACTAAATCCAGGAAGGCAATAAACTGCGCTTTACGACAGGCAGCTGTGCGTTTCCTTTGTCGGCATGTAACAATATGTTTTATTTTATAGATCAACTGGCAATCAAAGCCAAAGAATACAAAGAGGGATTTATTACAATATAATGTTCTTGTGTTCGGTATGACTGAAAGAGGAGCGTAAGTTGGATCATCTTTTAATTTGGATGATTCGACCAAAGATAAAAACAAAGTTAAAGGAAATAGAAAGACAATAGAAAAAAGTGAGTCCAAAACTGGACCCAGTCTCGGCATAATACTAGCCAACAAGAGTCCAGAAAGTGAAGTCATGGTGGACAATACCACATATATAACAATAGCATAAAATATAATGCAGTTTGATAATGATTAATGAATAGCAAACGAATTAATCAATGTAATAAAGCAATAATTTAAATAACACATACATATATTTCTTGGAGCCCCCAACTAAGCAACGGTTCTCTAGAAGGTTTATACCGCGTACAACAATGACCCGGAGAGAACTTCCCGCCGAGGTTTACCCCTTGCGCTACGACATGAGGTCTTTTAAGAAGGGCGTTATAAAATTTCTTAGAGGCCGCCAACGCGTTGGCAACGCCCCTGGTGTTGCAAACGTCCATAGGCGACGGTAACCACCTTTCATTAAGTGGGCCGTCCACCTGTTTGCCTGCTTCAGGCAATAAAAAAAACCAATATTTACCATTTTATATATTTATAAATTGTGAACATATATACAGGATTTAGTAATATATCTATCATCTGGATTGCGTAAGCTATTGTTTCTACGTTTTATTTATTTTATATACTGAGAGCTCATTGAATATACAACGACTCTGCAGCTTACGAAACCAATTAAATAGGTATTGATTTTTTTTTTACTTTCATTGTCATTTTGGTAACGGAATTCTTTTGAGGTCGTCATGACAGTAGGTCCATCCATATAACTCGTACGTACTCCGTATTACAATGATTTATCTCAGAGAATATGGGGTTTTAGCCACTTTTACTCATTAGCCAATAAGTTATTCTTTATTCAATAGAATAAAATACAACATTTTATTTTATCACTGTATTCATATAATCCCTCAAGGAACTCCTAGTATTCTAATATCATTTATAGTTTACAACTGAGGTCCTGACAAAAACAAAATCCACCTGCATACCTGAAACAGAGCACATTTATTACCCGTCGGCATTTGAACTAATAACATTAAAATTCGTTTGTGATCTTCATCTTTGTTTACTTATTGGCATACAGCCTATTATTGTATTGTAATAGTTAGCCAGGTGTTACGGATTTAAAGTACAAACTGATTTTAGGAAATTCGGTCCACGCTGCCGGGCGGACATATTGCATTCATGCAGTATAAAGCAATGACCCAATTGACGGAGGAGTTAGTTTAGCGAGAACCACGAGTGAAACGAGATGTGTGTACTACAATCGGGAATCTAATAAGTGACGGACTTGGCGTGTGTTATTGAATTACGATCTTCTACATTACAGATGTTTCAGATAATATATATTAAAAATAAGATATTATAATTAAAAATAGATTTAGAAATAAGCTATTTTATACTTTTTAGTTTCTGAAGTCGGTTTTATATACGAAGTTTTTTTTTATTTGTTACTTTTTAGTGTCTAGCTTTGAGTAGGTCTACGGAAGGTGCCGCGCGCCTTAAAAAATATAGGTCCCAAGAAACGGGACAGGTTTTTTTTTTCATAAAAAATATTCATAAAATGAAAACTACTAGGCCAAAGCATGTTAAATTTTTAGGGGATCAAATGACAACTATTCCGCATCGAACTAAAAAAGAATCACGTTAATTGGATCATAAATCTTAGAGTAATCGGTGTACATACATAAAAAAACATACCGGCCAAGTTGAGAAACTTGGTTTTGGAAGTCGGTTAAAAACAATGCATACTTAGGTGGTGAACCGTTGGTGAGATCATGAAAAGTATTTTGTTTTTAAATAATTTGCCTTATTGTTACTCGTAAATATTTTTAATAGATATAAATATAGATTGTCATAATTATATTAATCGATTAGCAACACTTGAAACAAAATTAATTACACATCTCCCGGATAGTTCGGAAATGAGTAGGAGTTAAATGGAGCGATTATATTTTATGAGGCTTCAATTTGATTTTTGTTATTTAAAAAGATAAAAACAAAGCTTAATCCGTTTTGGCATATTCAGACGATGTTCGGAAGAATTGCTAAATACTTGCTAGAAAAAACGTCTGAATAACAAAGGTTAGGAAATATAGACCATTAAAAATTATTGCCATTAATCAATTCAGTATGATGTATTGAAATGTTCTGTAATTATTGTTTTTGGAATATTTAAATTGATATAGTAATTGTTATTGAGATAATGACGTCATGTACATTATGGATTCAAGGAATTAATACTTAACTTCAATATTTTTGTCAGTTTTTATCGTATAGGTATTTATTTGCTGTTTTTAAAGGCAACAAATACAAAAAATATATATATACTAAACACTATCGGTGTTATTCATATAAAGTTAAAGTAAGTTTTAAAGCTTCTTTATGATTCTTAAAGCAGCGTTTAAACTTCATCTAACTCTCTAAGAATAAGACAGTATGGAACCGAAACAAGCACCAAAAAATAATGTAAAATTAAATTAATTATTATACCTATTTTAGTCTTGACTGCACTTCGAAATTGTATGTAAACACCAAAAAGAGTGTTATGACAAAAAATAAATTCACACCTGCATACATGTAAAAACACATTTTATTACCTTTCGGCACTTTTGTTTACTTTGTGTTTAACATTTATGTTTAGAAAACAGCCCATTGTTGTATTGTTATATTTTATGTCAGTCATTAGCCAGGTGTGTCGGATTAAGATACTGGGACATTGCAGTTGCGCAGTATAAAACGTAGACCTGATGGAGGGGGGAGTCAGTCGAGTGATAACCACGAGCAAAGCAAGACGTGTGTACTACAATCGGGAAACTTTTACTGACGGACTTTGCGCGTTTTATTAAATGACGACCTTCTGCATTACGTTTGGAGTTGTTGTGTTCGGTTATATTTGTACCTGTGTTATAGTGGTTTGTATAGTTCTAATAAACTCTATAATAATTCTAACGGCATTTTAATTCGAGTCCCGCGACTCGTAACAATAGCAAATGATCGCAAAATCTTAAATAGCAAATTAATGTGCAATTACCACCTAAATAATACCAAAATAGTCCGATGCGTTGGTCCGCCGTGAGCAGGCGGTGTGGGTGGGCCGCTGGGGAAAAGTTCCTCACCCACCGTTAGTGGTGTTAATATGGGGCGCGCCAGTGTTCCGCACGCGCTCACATATCCTCCCATGAGGTGCCGTACAACCCACCCCACGCTAATAAGAGGACCAAGTTCTTAGGGGCTTGCCTCCCTCTGGTAGTAGAAGAGGCCGTCATGCCGTCACCTGCCAAGGCTTCGTGGAGCGGTAAGGCTATAATTATATATACCCGTGGCCTTGGTATAAAGGCGAAGTACAGAACCCCGAGTGATTTTAGTAGGTATCCCCGACCGTGGCGTGGGAACACCAGCTTGCAGTGCTAGTGCCACCCCAACGTGGCGAATTCCACAGCGATTCCCCACAATGAATACATAAAAATTAGGGTAGCTTCAGACCAAAGCGTTCGGTTCTGTGATGCAGCCAAGAATATACAAACTATCTTTGAGCGTTTGAAACTGATTGCATTTAGAGTTATGAAAATCTCAGACTTCAGTAAATATTTTACAACAATATAGAGTCAACATTAGGAGTTAATTTACTATAATATAACTACGTTTTTATTATTCCGTCGTTTCGGTAACTTTTCAGCAACCGTGATCACGGGAGACAGAGATAAAGATCAATCAGTATTGTTAAAGTTTTATGTAACTTACAGCCAACGTTTGGGTCTTAATATATATATATATGTCGCAGAACGGTCTCGTTCTCACGACATCATCTTTAGTTATTGCAGGTTTAGTGGGCGTCATCAGGATAAAATGCGAGCATAAAACACAATAGCCACGGTTTATACACTTTTAATTTAGATTTGATCAACATTATGACATAGTTTAGACCGAGCAGCGGGTTCAGGGCACCCGCTCATACTTCTAACTTAAAACACTTTCTTTAAAATACTCTAAGGTCCAACTCGACCTGCTGCCATCAACTCAATGTGTCACAAAAACTCCTCAGTCTACCCAAGTAGATATTACTCAAAGTATAGAGGGCGCCGACCCCGCTCCGCCATATGCTCTGCTCTGATTGGTCGTTTATTAAATTACAATATTCATAACTTTTATTAGGTTAGAACGATCTTCAAGTTATAGAAACATTCAACAAATCAAATTAAATTACATTAAGAATTTTAGAAGTAATTAAAATGTAAACAAATGATATTGTGCGTTATACATCCAGTCAACGATACGTCCAATTAAAGCTTGCCTCCGACATATATATATATATATATATATATATATATATATATATATATATATTATTTTAGCAGAAATTTAGCAAACCGGCTTTTGGTTGGTAACTAGGTACTCTCTTACTTAGATTAACAAGATATAAAAATGTATAACTAAAATAGGGACACGGACATATATTGTTATATATAATAAATTCTAAATTCTAAAGTAAACAGGTGTTAAAATAATATCTTACATTTTAAAAATCGGCATAGAAATATTTTAATTATTGCTTAAGCAATAATTATTGCACTATTTAAATCCCTTTACTTGTGCATCCTTATGACAACATACGTTGGTACAAAGTCTGAGGAGCTGCAATGTTTTATAAAATGGTGAAAATATCTTAGTTGACTTCACTGTCCGCTTCCCTATTACTCGTATGTAAATTATTTTAATTTTTAGAAATATATTTGAATCAGGAAGACGCAGAAGGAGAATAAAATAGAGAAGGAACTCGCGCATGCCCGATAACGACATAATTTTCATAATTTTCAATTACACTTGGAATTATCCTTATATTACTGACCAACACAACCTTGAGAAATCGGGGAGATTGACGTATGTCATGGGACCGCTAATATACAATAAACTACCGAGTAGGATAACGGAGTCACCATCCGTCGGTTTATTTAAAACACGGCTCAGAAAATGGTTAGTCGACCACACCTTCTATTATCATGAGGAGTTTATCCCATACTATGACATAATTTCAATTTTATTTATGACCTGTGTATTTAATTGATGTAGAAATTGACGTGTAACTTTGTTTTGAATAAATTATTTCTGATTTCTAATACGTGAAGCAAAACCTTTTTAGAAAATTGCGCGAACGGAGGAGTATTAAATTTCGCACATTTATAGTTTATATAGAGAAGGATTCCAGAATGCATTTTTTTTTATTATACATAAAAAATACATTAAATCAATACAAAAAACATTACACAAACATGTATATGACACACACACGCATGGTTATTTTTTGTTTATTCTTAAAGTCCAATTAACATTGTAGCCTTGGCGAAATCTGTGATTATAGAAGCCTTTGACAACAGAACCTTAATAATGTTCAAATTTATAATTTAAATTATTAATGGTTGAATTAAGGTGGGTGACCACTAGTGTTTATATAAACTAGAAATTCACCGAAATTTTAAAATCCGTCACTTACTACGAAAATAATTCGATTTCAAATATTCAATACTGAACTACAAAAGAGGCACAAACCAATATCGCATATGAAGAAGTAGACAAAATATATATAACATCTCTTTCAAACTAATTACAATGCACATTAGTTAATTTTATTTTAGCAAGTATTTTTTCAAGAATTTAATTAATGTTTAGTATTGTAATTTGAATCAATCATGTATGTATTAGTTGTTAAAAATATAATGATAAAATATACTTATAAAAAAAAGTTTGGTAAATAAATACACAATATTATGATTTTATGCAAATACATATATTTTTTAGAGTATTTATTATTTGTATTTATTCAGTTATTTTAATTTGTATATATAGTTTATTTTTAGGGTCTAATTTAATTTAAGTGATTTATGTTACACTTTTTGTTATATAAATAATACTTTAATATTGACAATAAATATTCGAATGTAGTTTACAAACTTACTTACAAACAAATTTTAAAAATGTAAATTACTATAATTTACATACACTTGCACTTTATATAATACAGGAGCGTTATTTTAAATACATTACGTACTTGATGATGATTTCTTTAATTTCACAAATTCGTACGGCTTATGCCGGTGGCGTTAATGAACTGAGAACAAATAACATTAAAACTGCATTACCAAAGGCCTCCAAATACTTGTTTTGGGAGGGAAAGTCTCATTCCTTTCCTTGTATACGTCATCGAGTATGGTAGTATGTATTAAACTATAATATTATATGTATTAGTAGTGCCAATGACATTTTGTTCGTGTTGCTATGACGATATTGCTACGTCGGGGTATTCGGTGAACACGTTTTTTATTGCCTTTGATATAATAATTATCATTAATAGTTGCTTCAAAATACAGCGTTTTGCTGACGCTGCAGCCTACTTGGGTTACTTTAAATATACCTATAACTAACGGTCACAATTGTTTTGTGGATATGTTGCTATTAAATCACTACTGAGTTGCTAATAATCGTAGCATATGACTTCCACTATAACAACGTAGATCCAGCAATTTCAGGGATCAGCATCCAAGTGGTATACTGCTACATGAATAAATCCCTGACTGCAACAATGTGTACCTATTTTTTCTTCACCGAGCATCAGAACTCTAACAACACCACCAGTTTTCTGAACTTTCAAGTGAAATTTAATTTCAAGATCGCAAAATCGTAGCCATAAATAAATAGAGTAACTGAATTTAAAAAGTTATTAAAAATCTCATTTTGTTTTGTTTACATCTGATTATCGATACCCTATGCATTCGATTATAATCAAAAGATATTAACGAAATCGAATAGGAGATAATAGGACTGTCGATTTGTAATTGATTTAACATACATACATACATACGAACAACAGAGCGCCATTTAGGCTTATTCTTACACCTCACTTGCTTCTTTGACATTCATAGCTCTTGTCATGCACGCTCGTCTATTCTTAAGACTCCTGACATCACCTTCTGCTAGTACATGATCAATTTGATCATGGAAGGTGTGTCGTGGCCTTCCGCGACTTCTACATCCATCCACTTTTGCATTGTATATCTGTTTAGTCATTCTTCCATCATTCATTCTTTCCACATGCCCAAACCACCGGAGCATTCCTTTCCTTACCTTCACCCCGACACTCTCTTTCAGACCAACTCTCTTTCTTACTTCGGTATTTCGAACGAGGTCCGCGAGCGTCACTCCGCAGATTTTGCGAAGTGCTCGCATCTCGACCGCGTTTACTCTACTTTCATGCTCTCTGTTCCACACCCAACTCTCGTTTCCATACGTGAGCGTAGGTACCAGCACCGCGTTGTGTATGGTAAGCTAGGCCTTCTGACTGAGGTTCTTAGCGCATAGAAGAATTGATTTAACACTAAAGCATATGTTTTGAATAATAGGATGTATTATTAGATTGTTTTTTTATTGATTGTCGGATATTAATGCGGAAAATGCGGCGTATAAATCCTCAATATATGTTTTTATTTATAAAATATGTTAGCAATGTAAGTACGTCGGTATTTCTTCAAATATTATTTTTTATTAATTCAGATGTTGATTGTAGATTGATTGATTTTATTAGATACTACGATACGCCAGCGGCTATTTAAAATGAAGGGATATTTTCATCAGGGCTAATAATTTGCACCTGGGAAAATTTCCGCGGGATTACCAAACACAAAGTATCGAAGCATTTAAAAAAGAATGAAGATAAAGAAGAAACGTTTTAGAGAAAACTTTGTCGGAATAAGATTTTTTTTGCAACCGCACGACTTCAAACGACTCTCGGGAATATTTCCGCGGAATTCCTGGAATAAAAAGTAGCATACAATTAAAATAAATAGGGCCAATAACCTTTACGTGAAAAAAATGCATCGTGTTCTCTGTAGTCTATATAGGGTGGAATTTTTTAATGCCACCTGGAGGGAAAGTACCCTAAATAATAGAGATAGCAAATTTTACTTCAACGAAACATTTCTTTATTTTTGAAAAGAAATAAAACTGCATTCAAATATTTTCGAAAATTCTCTTGCTTCACCCGGGTATCGAACCGAATAAAATCTGTAAAAATTACACCCTGTATTTTTATTCCATCGATCGATAGGGTCTATCTCAAGGATGTAATTACTCTAACATACTTGGTAAATTTAATGAAAGGAAAACCATGAAATCTCCAATTATTTTAATTATTCACAAAAAATGGTGAACTAACTAATTAGTTGCTCGAAATTGGCTCCATGTTCTTGGATGCACAAATTTATTCTTTTAACAAATTCATTTCTATATTATAAATCCTATTCTGAACTTCATCATTCGTGTACACTCGCATAAGATTTAATGAAAATTTTATTTATTACATATCCCACAAAAAAATATAAAGGGGTGAGATCTGACGATCTCGCAGGCCATCTGATTGAGCCGTTTGTACCAATCCAAATATTAAAATAGTTATTAATGTAGTACTGATTCTTTCTGATTCGAGCCTTTATTTTTTTATATATATATTATAATTTATTGTGTTTTATTTTATTTTATGTATAGCGTCGTATTTTTAGTCAATAAATCTTTCTTTTCTTTCTTTCTATTCTGCTGTTATAGACTGGAGCACCATCTTGTTGTATAATTATTTGGTTTTGTTATTCATCGGGAAAACCATTTAACTCATTTCTCAAGAGATTTAGTATTACAAGATACTTGCCAGTGTTTAAATGACCTTCGTACACGTGAAGTAAAACAACCATATTTCATAATTCCGCACCAAACGTTGAAACAAAATCTGACTACACTGTTTCACGACCAGTACATGCCGTTATTGCTGAAGTTGGTTTCGTCAGACCATACAATGTTGCCCAAAAAATTAGGATTACGGTCAATTTCTCTCAGCATGCTTTAACAAAATTGTCTTTGAAAATGGTAAATATGCATAAACGCGGAAACTGAAAATTACGCATTTTTTGTATTCAAAGACTTTACATGTGGTTTGCTATGGTATAATAACATCATTAAAATCATTGGTAAGCCATCATTAAGGCAAAAAATTAATAAACAACACAATTAATTACGAAATACGTGCATTATTTAATATCGATAGAAATAATATTCAATTTTAGCGTGACGACCTACCTACTAATTATAATAAAAAAACAATTACTTTATTTTTGGGATTATTCTGCAAATGTCATATAATGGCAATCAAAATAATTAATAACTATAAAATCAAATATTACGGCATTGCTAAATATCACGACATTTTGTAATTTTATAAGTAAAACTACAGATTAATAATATTAAGAGACAAAGTTTTTACATCACTTTGCTAAATTCCAGACAAACGAACTAAATCCATACAGCATGAATATGAATATTATTATATATATAGCTATATTCGATCGTGATTAACAAATTAAAAAATGTTACATCCGGCGAAGTGGGCATGAGAACGCTTGTCAAATATGTTACAGCAATAACGTTCCACGCAAGAATTGCGCACATCCTCGTACGAGGCACTGTGAGTGATTTCTGCGTGAATTAATTAAAGCTTACAAAGCATAATAATTAAACCTTGATATGCGTGTGTGCGTGCGTGTGTGCGTGGGTCATGCTCAGCGAATTGGGCACGGGTTACCTACTATAAAAATAGGAGCAAAAATTGAAACATTTTACAGGAATTTTCCCTAAATACAGGATCCAGACTGGAAGCGCCAACTGTCATTGGAACGCGTGTTTCGTTTTTTTCTAGGTGATTATCATGCCTTATTCTTCTTCCAAGAATTCAAAGTTCTCGTCTCAATACTATTGATAGCCATAAAACATAAGCTATACAAAATTATGTAAATTATCAAATATTTTTTTTAAGTCAGTAGACTAAAAAGCCTATTTTGGTTTATTAAGCCCCGACCTACTTTTTTAAGGTTAAATTTCCGAACAGTAACATTCACTGATATGGTTTATCCTTAAGGCTTTACCACATTAAGAAATAATTAAAGTTTAATTAAATATTAACTTTATATCCTAATTAATATTATAAATGCGAGCGTGAGTTTGTTCGTTTATGATGTTTTCACTCCTTAACTACGCAACAGATTATCACGAAATTCTGCATACATTATCAATCCGAATCTGGGGTCAGTTCTGTCACATACCCTTAAAATTTTGAGGGTATGTGGACCTAACTGATTCCGGATTCAAAATCAGCGCATTGAAGTACACAAGAATAGATGGGTTGACTTTTTTGTAGGCCGGTGTTATAAATGGAGCACCTATCATCCAGGAAAAGGTATTGTTCCCGAGGGATAGACGAATATATTGCGCTCCAATCGTGTTTCATTGCGGTTACCGTTGCATCCCACTAACGAATACACCGCTATAGCAACAACAATGGGACTTCACGTAAGAATTGAAAACTTTTTATCTGGGCGTGAGGGTCACACGAGTTCTATGCTTTTCCCTATGATAATAATAGCGAAATCAGGAAACACTACGATTGAATCAATAGTGCTTTGCTAATACTAGCTATGATAGACGGCTTTGTGTCCTAGCTCATAGATTGCGCTCCGGCCACATTCCACTAAATACATTTTATCATCTTGTGGGAAGGAGCAATATTGTCAGCATTGCAATATAGTGGAAGACGTACAGCATTTATTAGTGGAATGTGTTGGAACCAGAGACGGCAGGAAGGGGCTGGTGGATGCTCTGGGAATTAATTTGATGGACATGGGTGTTTTCCAGAGCATATTGTCCCGGCCACAGTCTGCTGCGGCTATAAATTTGTGCAATTGTACGATAAGGGTAAGATGGGGCTGACATGGTGACATCATCACTAAAAGCCCCTAAATAAATAAGATAATAAAAATTAATTTAAAAAAATCAATAGTGTCCGGCGATTTTCAAGAGATAGTAATAGCAGAATTAAGCCCCAGTAATCGAACTCATCATAATAATAATTATAAATCTCTTAAATTTTCATTGAAATATGTTGTCGTTTGTTAAATTTTGTGTTTCTTTCGATGTATATCCGAAGCAAACTTTCACACCAACACATAAAAAGTCTTATAAACAGATCGTTTATGCTAAGCCATTGTTATAGCAGTTCTCACATAAATTTTGACATTCAATTGGAAATCACAAACAGGGGCTTCAATAACATTTGGTGGTATAAGTGACCTTAGACTACTTAACGTCACCAAGGTAAAATGACCATAAGTCTCTAATACTCTCGTCATTAAAAAATACCACAAGATCAATATGGTTTTATGTAGAATATCTGATTCATACCATTAATGTTACACCACAAATTTTGCAAACGTTAAAATTGGACGCATTGTGTTGCGCAAAGCGCTCAAATCCTGCATAAACTAGTCATCCATCTATAGCTTTTTGACGTTATGATTTGTAAACTTTTATTTATATCTTTTTATTATAATTTTAGAAATTAGAAGCATTTGAAATGTAGTGTTGGAGACGCTTGAAGAGAGAAAATAAATTGGAAAGAAAAGAAGCTCAATGAAGAAGTATTGGATATGGAAAGAGACAGGCGAGAAATTTTGAAAACCCTGGAGGAAAGAACGGGGAATCTTCTGTTTGCTACGTCACGACACCTGCACGTTAATCGAAAATAAAGTGGAAGCAAGGAAAGGAAAGACCAAGGCGAGCATCTATGGATCGAAATAAGGAAAAAGTGTGTGTCGTCTTGTACAAAGAAGTAAGATAACTAGCACATATAGAAGTTGCATTACAATTACTTTTCTTTTTTTCTCAGACCATTATCTGATTGTGATGTTACAAGTGCCATAAAATCCATCACTTCAAACTCTGTCGGCAGTGATGGTATTAGTCGCAATATGATTATCCCTATTCTTGATGTCATCAACCCGATTATTACTCATATTCTCAATCGTTATTCCTCTCCCTAAAAAGTCTAATCCTACGTCCTTTTCTGAATTCCGACCGATATCCATTCTTCCCTTCCTATCCAAAGTCCTAGAACGTCTAATCCATAGACAATTAAGTATTTTCCTAAATTATAACTAATTAATGAATCCTTTTCAATCTGGTTTTCGCCCAGGCCATAGTACAACAACAGCTTTAGTAAAAATCACCGATGACATCCGTCAGGGGATGGAGAGTGGTCTACTGACAATACTATCACTGCTAGACTTTAGTAGTGCTTTTAATAATGTTGACCATGACATATTACTTAGCATTCTCCGCACTCTTAACATATCTCCAACAGTAATTGGTTGGTTTCACAGTTACCTATATGGACGCCGGCAGCGAATACGTGTTGATGACAATTACTCATCATGGTCTGACCTTACTGCTGGTGTTCCACAGGGCGGCGTTTTATCTCCTCTCTTATTTGCGATTTTCATTAATTCAATCTCCGATAAATTAACTTCATCCTATCACCTCTATGCGGACGATTTACAGATATATACTCAAGCTGCTCCAGATGATTTAAGTACTGCCGTGAGACAAATCAATCTAGACTTAAACCACATACTTCATTGGAGTACAATGTTTGGTCTTGCAGTGAATCCTCGTAAGACTCAAGTGATAGTCATCGGTAGCCCCAGAATACGTGCAAAAGTTGATTTCGCAACCTTACCGAACATTGTTTTTGACGCCACTTGTATCCCATTGAGTGACACTGTCAAAAATCTAGGCGTAGTCATCGATAGTGACCTGTCTTGGAAGTCTCACCTCTCCGAATTAAGTCGGAGAGTTTTTCTGTCTTCTAGATCCCTGAGAAGGCTGAAAATTTTTCTGCCTACTACCACCAAAATTATGCTTGCACAGTCTCTTTTGTTACCCATTTTAGATTACGCTGACGCCTGCTATCTGGACTTAACCGTAGAACAGCTAAGTAAACTTGAGCGACTTCAGAATTTTTGTATTAGGTTCATATTTGGCTTGCGAAAATATGACCATGTTTCTGAATTTCGTGATAAACTCAAGTGGCTCCCTATTCGCTTTCGCCGGAATACACACATTCTCACATTACTTTATAACATTTTATTTACCCCTAGTAGTCCTCCCTACCTTAAGGAACGTTTTGAATTCCTTCGCCTTTCTACTTCCCACAATTTGCGCACTCATACGTATCGTAAACTCACTACACCTGCACACACTTCATCCTTTTAAGATAACTGTTTCACAGTGCAGGCTGTCAAACTTTGGAATGCGCTGCCTCTTACTGTCAGAGAGGCCAAAACATCGCCTACATTTAAGAACGCACTCAAAAAACACTACTTTTCCTTAAATAACTATGCCTAATTCTTATATTATAGACTATTTAATATATATGTATGTGTGTATTTAATTTATAAAGTAGTTTAAGTATGTGTATTTTTTATTTATTTATAAATTATTTAGTTTAAGTATGTTTATTTATGATATTTGATATTTAACGATCTGCACCACCTACATCGCCAGATTAGATTAAATTATTCCTTAAGTTAGGTTGCCTGGAAGAGATTGCTTTCAGCGATAAGGCCGCCTTTTGTTTCTACCATAACAATATTGTTATTGTATATTTTGAAATTGTGTATTTGGTGAGCAGTAAAGTGTTAACTATCTATCTATCTACTTTTCAAAGAATTAATGAAGTTGTAACGAACAAAAAATTCACCGATAGTAGAGCATTTGCTAGTAAGGGCTACCACCCCTGATCTGGGGTATGCCACCACAACAGGGTACATTACACAACATACCCTTTTTCAGCACTAAAAAAAACTTGCTTTCTTAGAGAATTAATATGTATAATATAATAAAATTTGACTCACAATGCTTCCATGTGGAGAAACTCAAGAAATCCCATGTGTTGATGTATTATGCGAGATTATAACATAGTATGAAAAATATTATAATTAAGACGAAATAATTAAATTAACAATTCCTAATAGATTATTCGTATTTCCCATGTAAATGTATGACAACTTGGACTTATTCCCCCTCTTATAACCCGCACAGCCACACGATTTCTCTGTGTAGTGGTGTTTGCAAGACTATTATTTTTTGCTATTACAAATTGTTATTGTTAAATTTGGTTTACAGTCGTTTATTAGAATCCTTCTATTAGGAAATTTCAAGGTTGATTAAATTGTTTATATGCTCGTTTGCATATTATTGCTATTTTATCTTAAAGGCAGGTTATCCTGGATGGTTAAATCTAATAATAAATTAAATAATAAATATCCGCAAGGGAATAGCGATCCCTCGGACCTGATTCCGGAGGCCAAGGCAAGGCCCCCGCCTCCGTGCTTGGCTCCAGCCGGCATGGAGTGGAGATCACTAGAACAAAGACTCAAGCTCCAGGGGTGGTAATAAATGTCAAAACGTTGGAAGTAGCTTCGGTGAACCTGCAGCCCACCCGTCTACACCCCTTAGCCACTCACACCCATGGTGCCCCTGTCTTCTATGGCATTTTTAGGGGCCCATGCAGGGTGTGGCGAGTTACCGTCTGCCCATTTTTCCATGTTCCCCGAACAATGAGATGGGCGTCCCCATATTCCCCGATCCATAGTACCACTAGCAGTTCACCACAATATCCTGGTACTTTTTGTTCTCATTTTATAGAATAATCCCACAGTGTAAACAGGAATAGTACCAGATCAGTGTTACACCAAATTTACATAAAATTTGTCAAGGGGCCTATACGTGTATGCCTACTCATTTGTAGGCCCACGCAAGCCCTCTAAAATTCCAGGCCATTTTTTAGGCACGTGGATTTCAAAGACATACAATTAAATAATATATCATAAATTAAATTATAGTTTCTGTTTACACTGTAAAAACAAAATGTACAGCATTACTGCTCCAAGCTCTGCTAACATCGTACCGAAAATCACTTTGTATACAATATTTAAATACTTTCAAATTTAATATATTTATAGGCTGCATTTTGGACAGCACAATAACGTTACAATGTTATCATACAACGTGGAAAGGCGGCTAGAATTTTGGAACCGAACCCTACCGGCAGTGACCTGAAATCCATTTTTCATTTGTAAATATGTACCTATAGAGTAATTATTAACCGACTTCAGAAAAGAGGAGGTTCTTAAATTGATTGGTATTTTTATTGTTTGTTTTAGATGGTATAATTGTAAAATATGTTTAAAATAGTAAAATTAAACAAAAATATAAAGTTTTCAATATTATGTGATAAGTAAATGTTCATCGTATTATCAGATTATCACGTCTGTTTTCATTGGGGTAGGCGGAGACGATGAATCTTCATTTGCTATGGTCTTGACATGACTCTCTTTATAACTTTCTTTTTGTGAAATCTTATTTAAATATAGTTATTGCATGCGAAAAATTGAAAGAAACAACGACATTTGATGAATCAATATTATATTTACATACATGAATCACTTTGATTGCTTGATAAAACACAGAAGTTAATCGTGTGATAGTCGTATAATAAGAATATAATAAAAGGCAAATACCATTTTAATTGATTATTTTCACTTTTTTATCATTTTATATCAGACATTTTTCTGTGGCGTGTCATTATTTTCAAAAGTCATTTTTTCCCGTAATTTGAATAATATTATTTCGCGCACGATAAAGTCATGACAACCTACCGTTAAGTAAAATCGCGCTGAAAGTGTTATTTCTTGTCAAATCTGTAATCATGGTACGCTTTATGACAGCTAGTACTTTTAAAGTGTTAACAGCTTTAATGTATGAGCCGGATTTAACGCGCGCTAACAATCTTGTAAGAGACAAAGAACGTTTTTGATTGATTTCCCAGACAATATTTGCACACTATATAGGGAGGTGAAAAAAATATATGTCAATATTGATCATATTTCCAAGGTAAAACTTGTAGTCAAAACGCATTTTCGATAAATTTCCTCGATAGAAAATATTTGCAAAGTAACCTCTCAACGTCTTCTTCGACCTTGTATATTATTATTACTGTTCAACGTACATACATGGCTAAAATTAATAAAAGTAATTATAGTTATTTTATTCGGTTTCTTAGTGAACTTGGAAGTAATTAATTATTGTCTTATAAATGTCTTCGGAAAGCACCCTTACCGGTCCTTCCTTATGGAATTTATCAATACGCCCGAGGGCATGGTGCTTAGTGTAGGCATCGCTTTGCTGAAGCTCGCCATTCGAAAATAATTTTAAATAGATGAAGGGGCAATAATAATTCGAATTTCGAGGCCATCGCTCCACCTTTATTTGGCGTATACGGTATAGAGATCTAGGCTAAAACACAGATTGAAGGTTTCAACCTAACTAGCTCCACTTGCTCTAATATATTTTTTATTCTTATTTCATAGTTGATGAAATGTACAGGTTTTTTTCTCTTTTTAAATAATGTTATAAAATGCATTAAAAACTTATTTCTATATTTCATTTCATTTCATCAGGACTTTTATACTACTTACAATAAAACATATTTAAATAAATCTAATACAGGTTTATATTCTTATGTTGGTGCTATTTGCCCTCGGAAGATTTACTTCATTTTTAACAGACTTCAAAAAAGGAGGGGGTTCTCAATTCGTCGGGATCTTTTTTTTATATCGCCAAACTATCCCATCTTGCGGGATAAAAGTATCCTAAGTACATTCTCGGCGTCAAAATATATAGATACTGAGTTTCAGCCAAATCAATCCAGTAGTTTTTCCGTGAAAACAGAATAGACAGACAGACAAACGGACAGACAGGCAAAGTTACTCTCGCATTTGTAATATTAATAGGGATTTATAAGAAAAATTAAAAAAAAAAATGAAAATACAATAAATGTGTGAATAATAATTTTGTTTTATTAAATTAAATATTGATAATATTAATTAATTATATCAATAATTTTTATGTTCCCCAGTCCTGTACGTCATAGAAAGTTACAACATTCACCTTTAACACGCACCGTTTGACGTCGCCATACATTCTTTATCATTCAAGAAGATAAAGCAGAGCATTCAACGAATTTAATAAATTAAGTAACTTGGATCATGTCGATATTGACTTATTTGCGGATAGTCTAACATCTATAAATGCAAAACTAATCCAACTCTGTACTGATAATAATTAGTTTCTTGCTGGAAAATTATGTATATTTTTAGTTTATAATTCTCCTTTTAACCTTATTTTATACATTCATTTTAATTTTTTCTCTGCCATCTGTGGATCAATGGTTTCTCCTTGTTTATATATATGCACCCTTATTTTATACAGGAGCACAGCAGTGCAGCAGCACCCAAAATATTTCAGCTGTTAGCCCCCCAAATACAATAAAATAAAATAAATTTACATACATATTATCACGCCTGTTTGCTATGGGGGTAGGCAGAGACTATGGATCTCCACTAGTGACGATCCCGACAAACCATTTTCGCTTTATCTCCTTTCATTAACTTCTTCATACACGCACGTTTATTTGAGATGCTTTTTACCTGACCTCTCTTTAACACTTTATTTATTTATTTTATTAATATTAAACATTAATTAATATTATATTACATCGTATTGATATCTTAATAATGCAAAGGTGCCTGTAAAAAAATTCATGCAATATTTTGTAAATTTGTATTTTAGTTTTTAAACTTCATATGCATTTTTAACCAGAGATGGGCAGGTCCGTTATTCAGAGTTACATCCCGGCATGGTTCAATTTCTAAAGATTTACAATATACATATTATAAGTTATTAACCATTTATCATTAAATTAAATGTTTTGAAATACTACACTTTGCCAGGTGGTAGGGCATTTGCTCAACTGGATGGCTACCACCCCTGGTCTAAAGTATGTCGCCATAACAACTTTGAGCTGTGTTCCGGCATTCTGGACCAGGTTCCAGTCTTCCTTAAGAGAGCAATAGCACCTTTGGTGTTGCAAGTGTGCATAGGCGATGGTAACTGCTTTCCATCAAGTGGGCCGTCTGCCTGTCTGCTGAACTCCTATAATAAAAAAAAACTAAATACTTGTTCCTATACATTGACATTTTTGAGTTCGCTGTGGAGGCAGAAGGTGTTTTACAAATTAATTGAAAAATTATATATCTCTTACCGCCCCGCTTTAGGCCTGCAGCGCCCACAAGGGGGCGTTATCGGTTACTTTGGGAAAGGATGCGATATATGAACAAAAAGCTCTCTCGATACATTTTCGCTCCGTCCATTTTACATTTTTACATACAAATTCAAATTCAAATTTATTTAACCAAATTTCTCATTACATGACAATGGTTTAACAAAAGATTGTGCTAAGGTACGTTATCCTGGTTGTCACATTCTGAGCGAAATATGGCTCCTAAAGAACCCTGCACTAGGCAAAGCCTGTATCGCAGGGGTCATATTATTTTATATAAACATAAAATGAAACGTTATTAAATACATATAGGTATATAGTGTGGAAGTGTGAGCGTTTGAGTATGTCGCGTCTGTGTATGTGTGTGTGTGTGTGTGTGTGTGTGTGTGTATGTGTGTGCGTGTGTGCATGTGTGCGCCTGTGCGTGCTTATGAGTGTGTGTGTGCGTGCGTGTGAGTGTGTGTGTGTGATTTAAGACACAATACGCAGTAGGTCTTCTGTTTGAGAGTACGTAAGAGAATGTAAGAATTTGAATGTAAACTTTTTTGCTTGTTTTGATGTTAATTTAATCATTTCGCCTTTGCTTTGCTTTGCTATATTGTTATATATAAAAGGGTACCTGAACGCGGGAAATCGCTGTGCAAAAGATGTTTTGACTTGCGGTATGGGAATATTAATTCCTCGACGTTTATTTTCGCTGTTTGGTTTTATGTCTTGTGATAATCGATGTGTTTTTAACGTGACTTTTTGGATATACAGTTGGCGAACACTCAAAACTTCAGTTTCAGTATATAGCTTACTAGTACAATAGCGGAACGGCTTCTTCATCATTACTTTCAGCACCGATCGCTGGGCTCTTTCTAAGTCGATCATTAGCGTGATGCCGGCTCCCCCCCATGAGGTGATACAGTAAGTAATAATGGATTCACACAGAGATGTGTACACCAGCCTCAAAATTTTGTTGTTAGCACAGGCCCGTAGCGAACGCATTATATAAATTAGTTTTCGAACTCTTTTAGAAAGGTTTTTAATGTGATTTTGGAAAGTAAAGTTATCATCTACTTCAACTCCTAGATATCTGATTGATGTAGTTTGTGAAATCGATTCACAGTTACATGTGTTAAAATTACAAAAAGAATGAATTTTAATATGTACATCCGTTTTAGGTTCAGAAGCTTTAGTCTTGTGAAAACATAAATATTTGGTTTTATTTAAATTCAAAGTAAGCAGATTATTGTCTAGCCACTCCTTAATTGCCATCATTCCAACCTCTGCTTTATGTTTAACTGATTCCCAACTATCACCGTAAAATAGTGCAACAGTATCATCCGCATAACAAATAAGATCGGTTTTTGAGCTGGCAAGACTTAGGTCATTAATATATAATGTAAAAAGAGTTGGGCCAAGTACACTGCCTTGTGGCACTCCAAAGCGGACCGGCAATACGTTACTGAGGTACTCGCCAATTTTGACTCTTTGAGTTCTTCCTTCCAGGTAGTTACCAAACCATTGCAGTGGAAGACCTCTGATTCCGACAAGTTCCATCTTTTTTAACAGCGTCGAAACCGATACAGTGTCAAAGGCCTTTGCCAGGTCAAGGAATACCCCAATTGTCTTCCGTCCCATGTCAAGATTTTCAGCAACCCGCCTGGTGAGAAGCTCAACTGCATCTTCAGTTGATTTATTTTGTCTGAATCCGAATTGGATGTTTGATATTATATTAAAGTTCTCCATGTATTTAGAAAGGCGGCTGTTTACTATTTTTTCCAGAATTTTAGAAAAAATGGGCAATAATGAAATTGGCCTATAGTTTTCGGGCATATTTTTCAGCCCATTTTTGTATATAGGAATGACGTTTGCCTGTTTCCAGTAGCTTGGAAATATTCCCGTCGCTAGACTGAGATTGAAAATATGGCAAAGAGGACTCAAGATCTCTCTTTTTGTTTCTCTGATAACAGCGGTCCTGATTCTGTCAAGTCCCGGGGCACTATCTATTTTCAGGTTATCGATGAGTTTTCCAACTTCAACCTCATCGGTTGGTGACATAAAAAATGATTGAACAGGTGAAGTGAATAATTTGTTATTTAGGTTCCGCGCAAGCTGCTTCTCAGTCTTATTGAGTTTTTTAAAAAGTTTATCAGCAAGTTGAGAGCCAATGGTGGAAAAGTATTCATTACATTTGTTTATTGATTCTGATGAGATAGAATTATTGTTAAGAAGTTCAGTTGCAGCTGAGTTTTTACGATGGTTTCCGATCACAGCTTGAATTGACTTCCATAATTTTTTGGGGTTTTGTTTGTTGTTTTCCAGTTGGTTTTTCTCGTACTCTCTTTTAAGCTTGCGTAGGAGATTATTGCAAAAGTTCTTATACCGGTGGTATATAGTTTTACGGATGATGTCGTTTGGGTCTTTTTTGTGATGTAGGTGCAGTTTATCGCGGTGTTTCATGCATCTCACAAGTCCCGGTGTAATCCATGGTTTTAAGACAAACTGTGATCTGCTAATACACTTTGTTGTGGTGTGACTATCAATTACAGGAAAAAGTATGTTATAAAACTCATCAACCGCCACGTTAACATCGTGTGCATTGAGACATTTTGACCAATCCGCCTCACGTAGCTCAGTAGCAATAGCTTTGTAATAAATTTTTTGTATTTTTCTGTCGCAACTTTTAGGTTTTGTAGCCTTCACTGACATACCCACAAACGTCATGTAATGGTCAGTTATATCAGTTTTACATACCATTCCTACAATCTTATTCGATTTGGGCTTAACAAAGATATGGTCTAAGCAAGAATTTCCTCTTGTAGCTTTGGTAATTGCAGGGTGGAGTCCGTGTTCTGCTAGGAGGCAAAGGTATTCAGATGTCTTGTAGCAGGGCTCCAAAATATTTATGTTTATATCACCAGCAATTATAATCGGTACATTGGTATTTGTAGAGTCAAGTATGTCAGTCAGCGAAGAGACAAATTTATCGATATTTGTAAAAGATGGCGATCTGTATATACTTATGATAGAAACGGTGTTGGCAATGTCAATTTGGAGGCATTCGGCTTCTTGGAAATTTGGTTCCGTAACAGTGGCACTCCATCTGTTTTTAACGTATACCGCTATACCTCCTGCCCTGTTAAGGTTGTTTGTAGTACAGTAAGAGTTATAACTTGGGATTTGGTGCAGGGGAGTATCAGTCTTAAGCCAGCATTCCGTAAGGATAATTATATCTATATCTCGGTCTAACCGGGAAAACGCTACCAGAAAGGCATCAAAATTCTGTTGTATGCTTCGAATGTTAAAGGTAAGCAGCTTGAATTTATATTCATTGGTCAACACTTCTTTGCAATTTTCCAATAAGTCGGAGGTGTGACAGTTAATTTCATACTAACTAACATGATGTAGATAATACACAGATAGTGATAATTGTGGATTAGCAGCATTATAGTAGAAACATGTAGGTTTGTAACTTGGTTGAAAGTATGTACAATTGAACATTGTAGAATTTATGCATTTTTCTTGATTGATATAGACATATAACTGTGTACAAAAAGGCGGTTTAAATAAAATGAAGAAACAACAGTTGACCTGGTGAGATCGTACAATATAAATTGTTAGGTACCTAACAATTGATACCATATGGTATAACCAACAATTCACCCTGGTATTGTATTGTTATATATTCACTTAAAAGTTAAATATAAAATCTAAAATATTCTTCTTTTTCCCCTTTTTGACAGCATTCTTTTTCAGTGTTTCATGCTCTATTTTTTTATAATTGTTTTTCTTGTAGCTATTTATATAGAACTTGCCAAATAAGTATATAAATAGAATGGAATTCATACAAATAATTATATTAGCCGCACGTGGGTATGCACAGTCTATAAATAACACGCTCGTGTTATGATACAGTACTATAACGAATTGAACCTGAAACAAAAAAAAAATACTTAAGTATTTTATTTTTAATAAATCTCTATCGAATGAAACGAAAGTTACATAAAATCGGACAAATACCAATTAATCGAACAAGTGTGAAAGGTTTTTAAAAGATATCATACGTCTACTATTTTCCTGATTTGTCTATGGAATCACAAATAAAGTATTTGATCAAAAATATCGAATATATCAAAAACTATTCAGAGGTAATCAGCCCGGGATACCACGGTCTTTCTTGCCACCGCAGTGCCGGCAGATGGTCACGTCATGCCGCCTTGAATGTCTTACGGTGGGCGCTTGCCACCGTTAACGTGCCGGCTTTATTGGAGCCGAACGGTATCGCACGTGACGCTGGTAGGCGTCTCGACGGAATGACTCTAATTCCCTGGCAACGTGGCAAGCCTTTGGTGTTGTGATGCGACTTGCGTAAATACGTTGGCAGCATCAGTTTTCAATAGGAGGCTGGTTTGGTTTCTTTACACTTCCTTAATTTGAGGCGACCAGATGAAACAGAATGTCGCCTGTAACAAGCACTCTTTCACCTGTCGATATACATATAGAATTCTAATCTTCCATTCTTACATGAAATCAATCTATCTATCTATACTATAATAAGTGTGTAAATGGTTCGAGTTTGTACAATATGTTTATAAATGTGAAAAAATTAGGACGGCTAATTCGGACCCGCAGATTTGGAAAAAGTAAATTTTAGAAATTTTGTCTGTCTGTTAGAGCATCACGTGCGAACTACTGAACGGATTTAAATGAAATTTGAAATGGAGCTAACTTATACAACGGGGCGTAAAGGATACTTTTTATCCCGATAAATAACGTCGTTTCCGTGGGATAGACGAAAATTGCGAAAAATAAGGCGCTGCGATTGCATACTTTTTGGAAACTAATAAAGGTTTATTAATGAAAGTCGACATTAGGCTGGAATAGACGGATTAGCAAAAATGTATGGCGCTGCGACTGCGATGTAGACAATCATCGCTGTAATTCAATTACAAATGTCAGGTTGCCCAGATGCCATTCATTACGTATTAGTTACTTTATAACAGGTTGGCTGCGAATTTATTTACTTTGAAGGGCAGTTGTCCTTACTATTTTGACTTAGTTTCTTTTTAATTCTAGTAAATTCATCAAGAAACTTATGTATTGAAATATATATATATATATATATATATATTGCAATAGTGCAGTATAAAACCATGCCCCAACTGACTGATGAGGCAGTCAAGCGACGGACTTTGCCCGTGTTATTAAATCGCGCATCACGTTTGTACAGGTTGCGTCCAGTTATATTTGTTTACGTGTTTGTATAGTTCTAATAATTCTGTAGTAAATCCAACGGCATTTTAATACGAGTCCCGTAACTCGTAACAATATATATATATATAAAACACCTAAATAGTTTTTTTACGTACGTAACATAGAGCTACTATCTGGGAATTTTCAAGCGGCGTTGCCGCGAGTAAACTCTAGTTCACGTATAAAAGACTACTTACTAGTTGAAGCAAGGTAACATGTTTCTTCCACCAAATATATTTCTGGTACTCGGGGCCTAATCCTGATATTAAATAGTAAGTGTACATTATGACGTGTACAAAGGAGTTCATAGTACCAACTAAAACGCCATGACCGCCTGAAAACATCAAACGATATTTGAATTAAGGAATATTTTTAAACTGGATTATTTGCGTTTAAATATTTAAACGTAGACGCTACAGCATGGGTAATCAGAGGGCTGTTATTCTTCGTTTATTTAAAATACAAAACTTATAACAAATTTTAAGGTAGGTTAGGTAAGATAAATAAGATTTATTGTGCTTAGCTGCTAGTGTGTGTAGCACACTACACTACAAACAATCGACTTTATGGAATAACTATACTTCTTAGCTTTTTAATACACAACTTATTTCACTTGGGATAATACAAGGCATAAGTATGTATACTAAATACAATACACAATATTAGACCTGTTCTTTTACATGACAGTGAAGCGTGGCCTGTACTTGAGCTGCGTGTCACGGAAATGAATTCTTTGGATGTGTGGTGTCATGCGAAAGGATCGCGTCAGGAACTCCCGCATCCGCGGCAGCCTTCACGTCCGTGTCATAGCATACAAACTGCAGGTGAGTCGCTTACGCTGGTACGGCCATGTTTTAAGGAAACCTGCTAGTTACGTGGGGAACAAATGTCAAGCAATGCCGCCTCCACCAGGTGCCTGCTGGTCGAAGGGACAGGCTCAAGAAATGCTGGCTTGACGTTGTGAGGGATGACAAGCGTACCAACGGTCTCAATACAAGGGATGCCGAAGTGGAGAAGAAAAAGTAGGAAAGCGGACCCTGGGCGTCGAATTGATTGCTCCGAACACGACCAGGATTTAAAGCTCGGATGATGATGAGTAAATACAATACTCAAGACATGAAGTACAGTACACAAGAAACTCTACTGAGCTTAATGTCTGGTGTTTGAAAGTGAAGTCCTCCTAAACAGCTGGACCGATTTTGAAGAAAGTTTTTATCTGTATTTAAATGGGTCTCTGGATGGTTTATATTCACAATTGTGTCCGATAGGTGGCGCTGCGATGTTATTCCAGGATTGTTTTCTGTCCGCCGATCCTATATAAAATAAAATGGTATGTCATAAAGAAATATTATTTTCACACACAACTGTATATAAATTTGCGTACACTAATTTATAGTAGGGGAGTCCAAGAGGGGATTTTGGGATTTACTTGAGCCTGGCAGAATAACATAAGGGGAGAAACCTTGCACTCTATTATGTACCCCCACATACATGTATGTATAATAACCTATTAATGTAAACCTGTACACGCTCCCAACATCAGTGAAAGGGCATTCATCACTTTTTTTTCTTTTTAGCATCTAATCTTCACAATCCAAAAAATCCCACCGACGATCGAGTAACTTGACTCTTGGGCTCCCCTACTATTATTACTTAAGTCTATAAATAGAGAAATATTCGCTTCCAAAGTCGTAAAAGAGTATAATTTATTATGTTTATCAACTCTTCAGGGGATCAGAAGGCTGGTACCTACCTCGGACAATTGATCAGTACGGCGATTCAGCGAGGCGGCGTAGGCAGTATTTTAGTTATAGTCTTAAGGAACAGTAGGAAGAATACGATATATATACACATATATAACAGAAGGTGATGTCAGGAGCCTTAAGAACAGACGAGCGTACATGACAAGAACTATGAATGTCAAAGAAGCAAGTGAGGTGTGTAAGAATAAACCTATATGGCGCTCTGTTGTTTGTGCCTACCCCGCAAGGGACCTGGCGTGAAGTTATGTATGTATATGTATATATATATATATATAATTTAAATCGACGTATATAGTGACTGAGTGATATCTCAGGAACTATAACACCTATAGACTTGAAATTTAACATGGACCTTCCTTTCGTCAAGTACAGGTCAGCTGTGAACGGTTTTTACGGCACGCGAAGTAGGCGGGTATCAGCTAGTATATAATATAGTATCAGTCCATAAATGTCTCACTGCTGGGCTTGGGCCTCCCATTATAGGGGGAATGGACAGTATACCCACCACGCTTGTCCAAGGCGGCTTGGTAGGTTTGACACATCGGTAATCTCGATGTGCAGGTTGCATCACGATGTTTCCTTCACCGTTGTTAGCACGTGGTAATTGTAACAATATGCACATTAGATCAGAAAACTGACTAAGTGATGCATGCATTCCGGCCAGGATCGAATCCACGCCCTCTAAGTTTGAGACGTATGCGCTAGCCATTACGCTACCATGATTTTCATCATTATACTATTTTATAATTTACGTACATTTTGAAGTTTTATATTAATTAACAATGTTTAGAATACTATAAACTCTTACATGGAAAATACTTCACTCCTGCCCATACCACTAAACACATTAAAGTGTGATGGTATACGTGTAAAAATGAAACTTGACTAGATTTCTTCCGGAGCACGAAGAACACAGTGTCTATGAGTTCGGTAATCTTTGCGAAAAGATACCACCAACTCACCGATGCACCCTAAAAATTAATTGTATGTACTATTTTATACGTGGAACGATTAATTTTTATTATTCCGACGTTTCGGCCACTTTTCAGTGGCCGTGATCACGGAAGACAAAGATGTCAAGTGTCAATAATTATTGTAAAAGTTTGATTTAGCCTAACGCCAACTTATTTATTTTTACAAGTTTTTATTTAACTTGCAATGGATGTATGTATGTAAGTTCGGGTGGAATGTTGCAAGTTAAATTTGACCAACTTCCCGGTTTCCAATTGACTTGAAATTTTGCACGCATATGTATATCGCGTGACAACGCAATAATATGGTACCATGGAGCTGATCTGATGATGGAGTCGGAAGGTAGCCATAGGAACTCCTGTACTAAACGAGATAGACCAATTGCATTTGAGCTCGTTTTACTTGTCTTGGCTAGCACTATGCTGCTACATGATATCCAGGATCTCAAGCTTGTATTTAAAAACCTTTTTAAAAAAGCTTATTATTATTTAGTTTTAATTTTGTTTATGATTATTATTTACTATATAGGAGCCTAATCTAATAGACCACCGCTTCGCAACATGTTGTGGCTTGAAGAAGAAGCGGCGCAAGAAACTCTTCAGCAAACATACGTAGCTTTAATAATTTTATATAATATTAAACTGAGTGAAAGGAAAAATAAAAGAAAATATCAACCAAGTTGGTTTGTGTTCTGGTGCACGCAGAAAGAGCTAACAGTGTCTTGAGGTCTGGCAGTTGTTTTTTGCTGGGTTCGGGTCTTAATAGTTTTGATGATAGGATCCCAAACAGGTGGTACTTGCCAACCATCTTCTCTATTGAAATTTGGGTGTTTTATTTATTTATTTCAATAGCCTCACGCGTCATTCTAAGTATGAAACGATTCCCTTTCGCGAGGATTTTTGGTTTATTGAATCTGATGGTTGAGTTTATTTTGCCGCTTCTTCACCTTAACGTGTTCTCCAGTGGAAATTATTTTGAATTTGAATTTGAATATCCAGCGTGTGTTCACTGATTGCAGTCTTTATTTATAGACCTTGTGTGTTCTTTTACCCGTATTTTTAACTGACTTCGAAAAAAGGAGGTTCTCAATTCGTCGGGATCTTTTTTTTTTTTGCTTTTTTTATGTATGTTCGCCGATTACTCCGTGATTTATGATCCGATTTACGTGATTTTTTTTTTGTTCGACGCGGAATAGCTTCCAATTGATCCCCTAAAAATTTTACATAGTTTGGCGCCGTAGTTTTCATTTTATGAACATTTTTCATGAAAATAATTTTCACTCCGTTCCGTATGTACACCGATTACTCTGAGATTTATGATTCGATTTACGTGATTCTTTTTTGTTCGGCGCGGAATAGCTGCCATGTGGTCCCCTAAAAATTTGACATAGTTTGGCCCAGTAGTTTTCATTTTACAATCATTTTTTGTTCCCGGTTCTTGGGACCTATATTTTTTAAGAAGCGCGGCACCATTCGTAGGTCCACCCATACATTTCTAGACACTAAAAAGTAAAAAATAAAAAATAAAAACTTCGTTTAAAAAAACCGACTTCAAAAACTAAAATGTATAAAATAACTTATTTCTAAAGCTATTATTATTAATATATATTATCTAAAACATCTTGAAGTCGGTGCAAAGCAAAACATCTAAATTACTATATTTTGCAAATTACTAAGCACTACACGGGGGATTTGTATTTCACAGGTCTCAAAGACTGGGCAATCTTTTATGCGGCTTGAAATATGTTTTGATTGAAAAGGTTAGTGGCCGAAAAGTCGGAATAATAAAACTCAAATAAATTATAGCGCTTAGAACCGTTTAAACGTGGTTTTATTATGTATACAAGTCGCGAAAACTTTAAAAATATATATTATTTTTATTATTTAATTTATCTATAATATTATAAAATTCTAAAGAGGCCGTTTTTTTATTCATGGCCAGGGGGCATGAACTAAAACCCTGGGCCTTGCCCACGGTACTTTGAGAGTAACAAGGGAGTTGTGAATTGTAAAATCGATCCTTAGAGCTTTAAACACCAATAAATAGTGTATATAATTTAAAAAATCTTGTATCTGTTATTCTATTATTTTTTTTTAAAGAAAAACAATTTATATATACCGAGACTCCCCTTGGTGTATCCGAGTAATCAACCGGTTCACAAGCGAATTTATATTCTTTTGTCAGCATATACATACTCCCCTGTAAATAAAAATACATTATAAGTTTTGTATTAACGGCTATTATTTAAACCAGTCTTCATTAAAAGCCTTGATCACATGTAACACTGACTAGACAGTTAAATAGTACTAGGTCGAGAGAGTAGTTCATACGAATTTTGCTTCTATGGTGAGTCAGTTTAGTTTTGATTCACTGCATCAACCAAATGAATTGTTGAAAAATTAATATAAACGGAGTTTCAACCATCAGGTTGCACCTAGCGTCAGTTAGGACAAATAGTTGAAAAATTGTGGAATTTAATAGACGAAGTAAGAAGAAGTTTTTGGACGAGAAAATTGTATATTTCATGAATCACAGACAAAAGATCCCCAAGGGATTTATGGTACTTTTAAGAATGTTTATAATATTGAATTCCTTTTTAAAGTTGTATTTAGACTTCATTTGTTGGAAATTTTAAATACAGATTCAATGTAATAGCAAAAAAAAATCCGTTCACTAACTAAATGTACAACGCTGCTATTGAGTGGCAGGCTAGCGTGTATTCATACCTGCCGAGCGGGATAACGACTCAATGCAGCAGCTGAAGAATGAGGTGGGGAGCAGGATACACAGTCTAGGAAACAAATCGTGGATCTAGTAACTCGCGCCATACTGCTGGGCCAAACGCTCGGCCGAGTACTTGTCAAAGTGTTTCTTTGCACCGAGTATTCGACCGACGGCAATGTCTCACCACTGTACTCGTTAAATGTAATCAAGTCTTAATTTTAAAGTTTTATAACCTTGATTTTTTTCAGATTTTTCAGGTCGTATACAAAAGTTAAACGACTTTCGATGCTACTATCTTGTTACCTATTGACTTGAATAAACACTCAAAAAGGAACATTGGTATATTTCAAAATGTGACTAACGGAGTCCTTTATGTACACTTAAAAAACTTTTTTGGTCCTCGGTAAGGTATGTATATATGTGACAGCCACCCATGTACATATGTTTCAATAAATGACTGCAATAATCCAACAAAGACAGAGGAGAAACAAAGCAAAGGTTTTGTTTTGTCAAAATGGCTACAGAACGCTTAAACCAAATTCTTTTTGGAAATGTCCAAGTTTATGTCTTCTCATCGAGTAAAATTTTCTCAATCTTGACCTTCACGTATTAAAATTGAGTCAATTACTATATTCAGACACGTTACAGGAAGCTACGATAATTTAAAAACCAAATTAAAGTATTCGACAGAAATTGTGTGGAAATCATTGTTTGAATTGCAGATTTCACCCAGCAACTTTGTATTTGTTGAATTGAATATATGTATATAAATATATTTTCATCACTAAACTTGTAACCCTTGTTACGACAAAATTATCAGTTTATACGAATACCTGTGTATTATTATTTTTCGTAATAGGTAAGTTCGCGTTTGACCACGTTCGCATTTAATGTTAAACGATGATGCGGTTGAAAATAGAGCATGCTTACGTAGTATCTAATCACAAGGTACTTGAAGATATCATGATTGTATTTTTCGGGAAACACGCACTCTAGTAACCCAACATACAGTTCTAATGTACGCAGCAGGAACGGGGAAGCAATAATATTGCTATATTATAATGTAACTAATTATTTTTAATCTCAATGACATAACAGAAAAAATGGTATTAATTTGTTTATCTTATACTCCTGAGGATCAGGTGTTTGAAATTAGTCGAAAACTGGCATCAGTCATCAAAATCCAGTCTAAAGTATTTCATCGTAGTTCCCACTCCGATTGAAGTGCTTCCCAATGTGATTTTCACACCCGAATACGGCGTGTTACCACGGGCTTAGATTTGTGCAATGCCACCAAATCGTTGCATCTTAAATGTGCGTGAAGTGCTGTTTGCTAATAGGACCATCCAAGGCTGCAATTAGTATTACTATCATGCGCGTGATGATGATACCGTCCTAGATTGCACTGCGACTGGTCATAGTTTATCACATGCATTGCACGTCATTATTAGCCGACCGGCAACACGCCAGCCTTTTCGAAGAGGTAATGATAACCTGCTGGAGTGAGACCGGCATCATGGTATCAGAAAACCTCTCTAGCGCAGCTCCAAGGCAAGGCATTAAATGATTTTATGACTTAGAGAACTACTACTAACAAGAACTCGACGACGTTTGCAACACCAGGGGTGATGCCAATACGAAGCTGACATGCTATAAATATTATAACGCCTTTCTTAACAAACCCCATGTCATAGCGCAATGGGAAAACCGTAGCGCGAAGTTCCCTCCAGCTCATTATTATACGCGGAATGGATTCAAGAGAATTGAATCGTTGCATGGAATGAACATGGAAGCTCAAGGAAATGGGGGAGAACATTCCGTCGCTGGCGAGCAATGTAGTTGTAAAAGTAAGGCTTTGGCACCAGATCATACAATTCCTCGGAACACTCCCCGTTGTACAGACGGTAGAATACGCGAAAAGACGCAGTCTTTCCTAAAGCTAAGTGGTTCTAAACCGCCTGTCACTATGGAATCGTTGAATCGTGAGTGGGTGCTCCTGCGCATAGATGTGAGCAGTACTCCATATGCGGTTTCATTTGTGCTTGTGCAGAGCGAAAGTCGTTGCGCGTTGAAGTAATGCTTGGCCTTGGACTTGGTTTAGTACACCAAACTTTTTAGAGACAGGTTTAGCCTTGCCTTTCAGATGACTTCCAAATTCGACTTCATTTGTTATGTCGAAGGGAAGTTCCTTGGAACTGTGACTCATTGACGAATGGCGGTTTTTTAGCTGAGAATGCGCAGGCATGCTATGAAAAGCTACAGAGAAACTTAAATCTACATCTTAACGCATTGTAGTGTATCTTAATATATATTTTTAATATATTGTAAAATACCTGGTAAACAAGAAATATACTCAGTAGAATTTGAAATATATTATAAATCATAACAGCTGTTTTCAATTCGAAGGGTCTTCTGTTCTTCATAACTCGAGGTCCAAACGATAAACAGAAGTAAAGGTATGATATAGTTATTGCTAGGATTGGCCCCGGTCCACCCATGAACAACCAATTCAGGGATCTCTGATCTGTAAAATGTGAGAGAAAAATTTATTTTGATGGCAGTAAGGTATGTTTTATTTATTTATTAATATATAGAACAAGAATGTGTAAGCTGTAGTAGCTTAGTGAAGTGTTGAGAAGAGTGGTTAGAATCCTGTACGAGAAGGAAGTACCACTCGGGCAGTTTTATGACCTAATCTGTAGGCGTATTGTTAAAATTGGCACGTTCATACTGTCAAGGTTCCCTTAAAAATTATAAAGTTTGTGTCTAGCAGTGGGATATTTTCGAGATGCTTTAATATTATAAAGGACTAGGATATGCCCACGACTTGGTCCACGCTTGACTGGAAATTCCCGTGAGATTTCCAGGACACAAAGTATCCCAGCATTTAAAAAAGAATGTAATCTATCGTTTTAAAATAATTATGATGAAGTGGAAAACAACACACAAACACACACACACACACATACACACACACACACACACACACACACACACACACACACAATGCACTCTAATAGTCTTAAAAATTAATGTAACATAGGAAGAGCGAGGTTTCCCAACACAAGTGTCATTTGATTACTTTCTGGGAAGCCCCGACAACTTACATGTATGGACTTTTTGAAATAAATACATTTTTATTTTTATTTATTTAAAATGCGTGATACTTTTATTCCGTGAATCTCCGTGAACTGGAAACTCAAGTCAAGCGTGAACGAAGTCGCGGGTATGTACGTACAAGTTTAATATTAAGTAAAATTACTAGATACTCTGCATATAATACTTTGCAACGTGTTCTCGCTGTTTAACGAGAAGAAGCGGTAAATAACTCCATAGCAACACGTCTAGCTCAAATCTTATTATTTCATTTTTAATTTGCCAGGTGGTCGAGCATTTGCACAACTGGTTAGCTACTACCCCTGGTCTAAAGTATGTCGCCATATCAACCTTGAGTTGTGTTCCGGCATTAGTGACCAGGTTCCAGTCTCCCGTAAGAGAGCAGCAGCGCATTAGTAGCACCTTTGGTGTTGCAAATGTCCATAGGCGATGAAAACCACATTCCATCAAGTGGGCCATCTACCTGTCTGCTGAACTCCGGCAATAAAAAAAAAATGTTTCACTTTTTTAATATATGAATATTTGAGTTGTCTACAAAGTTTCGGAATACGCTTTGTAAACTCACGATTTGAGCAGACATCATAAGGGTGAGAAAATTTAATCACTTAGGCTTCTAGCTAGCTTCTAGGACTATAACACTTACCTGCTATTGTATAAAAAATGTCATTGTATTTATCCATAATTATTTGTAAACCTCCCATTTTAGCCGAGTGTGTTGTCGAAAAGCGCACGAACCATTAATTTAATTCCAGCAAACCAATAAGTTTTACATAGTTTATCATTGGCTATGAAATAAATATGATAATTACTACACACCTTTGACTATAGGTGAAATTTTTAATGTAAATTTATTGAAGTGTCATTTGCAAAGGTTATCTATATTCTATATCTATTGTATTATAGATAGAAAACAGATTATTGTATAATCTAGGTATAATAATATAATGAATCTATTGAGTGTTAGTCCTTTGATTGCATTTTTCAGAGGACGCAATTTTGTTTCGGGTAAGTATAAGCGAAACTTTAAGTTTGTGGGGTCGCCTCCCTCGTCCCCCGGCCGCCAAAAGGGGTACAAAAAGTTTTCGCGCTGTATCTAGTAAAGTAGTAAATCCGATAGAAAATTTTATAATACAGTATTTGTAGCTAATTAAATCGTCAACAACTTTATTTTTATTACTTTTCTTATTTTAAAATGAATTTTAAGATAAAATGATAAATAAAAACTTTTTTATTTATCATTTTATCTTAAAATGATAAATAAAAAAGTTATAAACAAAAATAACTGAAAATTTTGATCAAATTTTCTTTTGGGCGTCATAAATTGTATTCTGGTCATTTTACAATAAAATGAAATCAGACATCTTATAGAGGGCTTTTTAGCAAATAATTTCCACTACAAAATTATTTGTTTTATTTCATTAATTTACCTGAGTTTTAAAGCGCTCCGAAGTTGACCGGGTTCTTGAATACTCGTAAGAATACGATGAACCATTAGGCTTAGTTTTCATCATATATTTTTCATCACAAACTTGAACTTAAGCTTATACTAACTCCCCCTACACACCAAAAAAATAAAATTGCGTCCTCCGAAAAACGCATGCTAAGGCCTAAAAATGTAACGTTTCAATTGACTATGTAATTAGAACTACATTTAAACAATTAAGGGCCGCTTGCATAAGGTTGCTTAAATTTATTTAAGAAACACAAAACATATTTAACACCCTTAAATAAAATTAGCGTCTTACACAACGCAAAATTTGCCACTAAATATATTTAAAGAACTGTCCATACGTTTTGTGTAAAACGTAATTAGGTAGTTTAATATGATTAACTAATTTTATTTAAAGGCGATCATTATGCAAGCGGCCCTTAAAAACATAAAAAAAAACTATATGTTAGGGGTGTCAAATTTGTAGAATTATTTAAAATTTGAAAAAATCAGAGGGCCTAATTCGAACCAGCTGATTAAAAAATGCAGCCTAAAAGTTTTGTTCTTCTGTCTTTGAGAGCAACACATGAAATCTGCTGAACAGATTTCAATGAAACTCGACAGAGCTACCTTATATTCTGGGTTGATACTTCTGCAAGCGGGCGGTTTCCGCAACTCGACGATGTAGCGTCTATTTTGCGTGCAAGAATGGATGAGGTTTACTGCATCGAGTCCAGCTCCTCCAAAAAGTCCACTAGCGGCTGAATCTTGCCGAAGACTACCTGAGGTGTTTATAATAATTCGGTTTTTTTTAAAAACATGAGCTCAGCAGTTAGGTAGAGGGCCCTCCTCATAGCAAGCGGTTATCGTCGCCTATGGAAATTTGTAAGACCAAAGGCGCTATCAATGTGCTGCTGCTCTCTAAACGGAGATTGCAACTTGCCCACTAATACCGAAACACAACTCAAGGTTGTTATGGCGGCATACTCGAGATTAGGTATGTTAGCCATCCAGATGGGCAAACACCCTACCTCCTGGCTGTGGGTTATTTGGTCGTCTCTTACAAAAGGCCGCAGGAAATTGTATTCTTTTTGCGTTCTTGCATGAATAAATCGCCTGTATTGGGCCACCCCTCCACATTCTAGAAAGAAGTAGATCGTTGTTTCTTCTGCCTCCTGGCAAGATTTGCATAGGCTGTCAATGACACATATATTGCAAAAGATGTCTTATTAAAATTGCTGTGTCCAGTGGCTGCACTAATAACTGGACTTAGCTGGGGTCGACTGAGCTGTATAATCTTTCTGGAGTAACGTAAGGCTTGCCTGAATTCTTTGAAGTTTTCCCAAAGTTGTTGATGGAGTACCCTTGTCTTTTGGTTTATTTAATTTCTAAACCAGCTATGTGGTCAGCGTTGGACGGACTGGAGACTGAACTACACATATGTGAGTTTCAAGCCCATAACTGGTATGAAATCATACAAAACAGAAACAGATGGCATGTTCTCGTTTTGGAGGCCTAGACACATTTTGGGTTGCTGAGCCAACGGAGTAAGTTAATTATGTGGTCAACACGTAAGAATACTTATTATCCCGATAAATATCACATTTTCCGTGGGAAAGCGAATATAGCCAAAAATTAATATGATCGCGTTTTTTGGTGCAGCCCTAGCAATTTACTAAAAAAAAACACGACGTTATGGTAATACGAACGAAGTTTTGCTAGCATTGAGTATAAATTAATTAGTATTGAATACAACTCAGCTAAATTGATGAATACAAGCCAGCAATTGATTAATAAATAGCTAGTACTATGTAAAAATATCTACCTATTACTATCGAGGTAGGTAGTTTAGAAAATAAAACCATATGGTGGAAGTAGTCATATAACTGGATGCTAGTTTCGAGGCATTTATTATAAACAGAACGGATGTCGGAAATAGAGTACCCGGTAGTCAAGTTGGTATATTATCAACCGACAACGAATGAAGAGGCTTTAGCTGTCAAACAACTGGAACGCCAGCGCCGCCCTGGTGGCGTTTGAGGGAGTCTACGACATAGCGACTTCTTTGCTGATTTTCGAGCAGTAAACTAGAATTGTAGCAACCGTTACAAGTTTCATATGATTATCCGCTAAATATGTTAAGATTGTTATGAACAGTCTGACCTTCACTTTATACTTTGTATTAAGATGAGTTACAATTTTATTTCAATCATCAATATGCTCACAAAGATCAAGTAATTAATATAGATGCGGTATGACGGAGATAAGGACAGACTTATTTCCGTCATACCTATGTTCTCATAATTACGTCATATGGGCTAAAATGCAACTGCGATAGAATGATACATCAGATTTTACTTCTAAGGGGGGTCTAATACTTCTGTTTCTTTATGTTTACTTGTAGGCAAACTGACAAACAGGTCCACTTGATGGCATGTGGTTACCATCACCCATGGACATTTGCATCATTGCGATTTTAAAAATATGTTTACCAGGATATCTAGACCACACATTTCGATTTCAATCAGCGATTCTTCGAGACTGATGGCTTTAATTTTTCGGTTTATAATGATTATAAATGCGAAATTACTTTGTATGTTTCTTAACCTTTCGGACAAAACAGCTGATATATTTGGAACGGATCTAACGTTCTAGATTGTTGGAATCATTATCTATCTACATTATAACACTTAGGGCTGGCTTGATTGGTATGATACACGCTCTTTCAAAAATCAATGTGAAAAGATTTGCCTTGAACTAATCGTGTTTCTTACGATGAATGAAATTTCCGATGGCACACTTGCCTTATTTAGTTCCCCTATCTCATACCTCCTATTATATTCCATCCCCTCTTTTTTTACGAAGGGACACCTGATTGAAGTCCATCAGCTGCGCAGTGAACTGCGAAACTGTGCAAGTCGCGGCCGGTCTGTGGGATTCGCCAGGTTGGGCTGACATTAGCATATTCATCCAATGCCAGGGAACTACTTTTGTCTCCCGGAGACATCATGCTCTCATGCGTGGGGCGCTATGTAACGCCCCTCGGGAGGAGAGGAGAGCTCGCGCGGAATACGACGCACCGCCATCTCGATGACATACTGCGGGTGGGGAGTCCTTTCTCCAGGGGAGCACCCGGGCCACCCGATATTCCGTCCCCTCTAACTTATCCTAAAGACTAGCATCGTGTTGGTTCGACTTTATAATAAAGGCAAGGGATCACATCCTTCTTGCTTGCTGCCGTGAAATTGAGCTATCGTTATTCATGCAAAACTGTTAACAGCTTGTCTCACTTGTCGGGTGTCGGGCATCGTATTTTAGTCAGGTGTCGGCACCTCTATTCACACTTGTCAGTTGTCAGACGCAATCGAAGCTGGAGCCATGATATGCGTGTGCGCGATCTGCGGCTAAGAGCAGTTAACGACGGGCGTAAGACGGGAGGGAGTCGGGAGGGTTCTCCTGGGCCCGAGATCCGACAAATGTGAACATCGTCATAGTGAGCGAGATCCGAAACAATTTTTTTACAAACGTAGAGGGCGGGCAAAACATCAACTATAAGAATAGTTGATGTTTTGCCACCGACAAAAAAATGGTATAGAGTAAGTGTGAACAGCTTCATATACAATGTACTGCCAGTAGATCAACCGATTTTACCCACACGACAAGTCTGAACGAGTGTTTGGGGTTAATATTGCAATCACCAGATTAAAAAAAAAACTAGGAATAAAATATACATAAAATAGGGGAAACCATAGCATAATTCACATCAATGTGATTGGTACCTACTCTGTACATTTGTTCAAGAAATATAAAAAAATATTTTTACATACATACATAACTTCACGCCAGGTCTCTTGCGGGGTAGGCACGAACAACAGAGCGCCATACAGGCTTATTCTTATTCATATTCTTAAAAAAAAAAAAAAAAAATTGTAACTAAACAATTATATCATTTTGTGAGTATTTTCTCCGTGCAGGAATGGAAACAGAAGACTAATTCCTGCGGTAGGGCGGCTTGTCCTAAGAGGCGACAAAACTAACCACAGCCAGGTGGTAGGGCATTTTGCCGACTGAATGGCTGGTCTAGAATATGCCGCCAACAACTTTGAGTTGTGTGCCGGGATCAGTGCCCAGGTTCGAGTTTCTCGTTTAAGACCGGCAGCACATTGGCAGGACCCCTGATATTGCTAATGTCCATAGGCAACGGTAACCACTTTCCATCCCAGTTGGGCCGTCAGCCTGTCTTTTGTGCTCCAGCAATAAAAAGCAAGATATCTTCCAAACATTTTTTATTTACCCATTTTATTACGTGAAATAATCTTTACTAAACTATACCTACAAAATAACATATTGATATATAAAAATGAATGTTTGTCTGTATGTCCTTTATAGAATCGTAAACTATACATTTGATCATGTGATCTTTAGCAAAGTTATTAGGCATGAGCCAAAGAAAGTTTCGAGTTGTTTCATAATTGGACCCGGTAGGTGGCGCTGCTGTCGGCATATCGATTGAAGCTTTTCCGGGCAGGATGAAGTCTTCCGGGAAAGCTAGTAAAACTATAATTTAAAAAAATACTCCAAACCGCTGTCGGCAGGGAACGCGCCCAAATCGCTGGCCGTATTTCCGCGTTGGACGGCAATGCTGATACGCTCCTTCAAGAGAGCAGCAGCGCATTTGTAGTGCCTTTGGTGTTGCAAATGTCCATAGGCGATGGTAACCGCTTTCCATCGAGTGAGCCGTCTGCCTGTCTGCTGAACTCCTCCAATAAAAAAAAAGTTGTTCTAGGTGCAAGCCAGCCTTTTGGTCACGCGATACCTCAGATTTCTTTCTGTTTTGAATACATTAATAGCGTGCCAGCTATCGAAAGGGAGTGCCAATCCAGCAGACACAGATAGTTTACTCTCATTTGAAATAATTGTATTGCAAATATGAATAATAATAGTTTAATTGTTTTACTTTTGTATTCAGCTTGGTTATAATTTAGTTTATAGATAACTTTCATCCGATGAGTAAAAATATTCGGACCACTGCTCAATTAAGTTAGATGTAAGATTGTAGTTTTGATTAATTTGGTGAAGCAAAGTAAATAAATAAAAATAAAATTAGTTTTATAATATAATAGTTTATCACAAGTTATACTTTAAAGACCGAAGTGGTGGTAATTAAAAGTCTATTGTATTCTTTTACACCAGTGATGTGGGTTCAAGTGCCTCGGACAAATTTTATGCACCACTTGGGACTTATGTAGATAGGGCTGCCAACTATTTGGAAAAAAGTTTTTTTCAAAATTGTAATTATGTACTGAAAGAAAGAAAGAAAATAATGTTTATTTAGACTTATTTAAAATTATTAAAGTATACATAAGCAGTTTAATAAAAGCCAAATACTTAACTAACTCTAAACAGGCCCTAACTCAGCAAATGCTGGTTGATAACAACCATCCTATTCTTTTGGATACTATTTTTACGTGCTTCTAGCACGCACTAACAACTTATCATTGTCCTTAAATTTTTGGAAGCTATCTTTACATTCCCAATTTAAATTGAAATAAAAAAACAATTCAATTATCCTGTTTCTTTCTTCTCGCCATTTTAGATTCATTACTGAACAAACTCTTTCAGTGAAAGCTGGATCGATAATAGTTCAGTAATTATCCATATAAGTATTTCATTTTACGCATCAGAGTAAATATTGGAAATAGAGTATTTTCACATACTTTATTTTGTTGCAAAAGTATAAAGGATATTTACCAAAAAAGTATTTTAATATCTAGCCGTGGCTAAGATATTCGACGTACGATTACATTGCATTCCATTTATTTATTTATTTACGTTTATGGCTTGTCAGCTAGGCCTTTAAGCCAGATCTTACTTTACAGTATAGTTTCTTCATTTTCTTAGCCTATGCGTAGCACATCTGAACTGTAGGTAATCAGCTGGTGCCATTCAACGGAGTTCTTTTGACAACTAAAAAGGCCACCTTTGACTTTAAAGATCACATTTCTTACAAAACATATAATGTCTACTCAAAAATTATCAATATCCTACAACTATTGTTCATTTTAGAGTAATTTTACACATTTTTAGAAAATAAAACTGCACAGCACAACATCTCCTTTCGGTTCCCGCCAAAAACTCTTGCATTCCATTAAATCCAGAATAAACATTGATATTACCATCAGCAGGAATGGTGTTAGCGGAGTTGAATATTGAAAAACTACCAAAATTTTAAACATTTATTTCGTGTATTTTCACTTAGAATATTTCTATAAAGACAAGAGTGGCGTGCCCGACGCCATTGGAATTAACAGAATACCGAAATCAAACAAAGCTACAATTCAGACGATAGTTTCCGTAGATTAGGACGGGATGGTAATAGCAGAATTGGACTCCTGGCTTACCATGCTTATTGAAAAATCGAAATGTGTGCTGGGCCACATAGTAGAAGTAAAACTTCAACGGACAAGTGGAAAAATGAATGACAACGGACAATTGGCAAAACGAATTGCAACAAAATTTTAACTTGAAGTTTTACGTTTTAAGTTGCTATTCGTTTTCCCAATAATAATTGTCTGTTGAAGTTTCACTTCTACTATGTGTCCCAGCACACATTTCTATTATTCGCAGATTTACTGCAAAATATTACTTGGTTTGGTTAGGTACATTTTAATGAATGCTTTTTTTATGTAAACATATTTTATTTGACACTGAATTCGATCCGGTCCATAGTTTACTCTAACATTATGCCGCCTCTCACCACGCGATATACCTCCTCCTCCCTCTACGTGGCCGTAACGCCCTTTCGTGACAGAAACAATCCTAATACATTGTCTATATATAATCTCTCATATTTTTTTTAATATTTTTTTATTGCAGGATTTCAGCAGACAGGCAAACGGCCTTCTTGATGGAAAGCGGTTACCATCGCCTATAGACATTTGCAACACCAATGGTGATACAAATGCGCTGCTGCTCTCTTAAGGGAAACTGGAACCTGGTCACTAATGCCGGAACAAAACTCAAGGTTGTTATGGCGACACTTTAGACCAGGGGTGGTAGCCATCCAGTCGGGCAAATGCCCTACCACCTGGCTATGGGTTGTTTTGTCGCCTCTTATGACAGGCCGCCCGGCCGCAGGAAATTGTTATATTCTACCTTTTCCCAATTATTTAGGGTCAGCCTGATGTATCTTTTCCTTCCATACTCTTCTATTCTGACATGTCCTCTGTCACACTATAAATCATCATATCATCCTTTACACAATCTATCCGTGTTTTTTTTGTCTACCTTTACATTTCTACCCATCAATCTTGCAGTTTAATATCCTTTTTCACGTGTCTTTCATCCCTTCCCATTAAATGTCCATATCAACGTAGTACTTCTTCCTCTCGCTTTACTTGCCATCAGTTGAATTCTGATATTACTTGTATGAATCTTATGTCTTTGAACCAATGGTGATAAATGAGCGGTCGGTAACGGTAAGATATAGTAACCTGCGAGTCATAAATTCTTATCCGTGCAAGAATGGAAAAGAATACAAATTCCTGCGGCCAGTCCCAAGAGACGACAAAACAACCCACAGCCTTGTGGTAGGGTATTTGCCCGTCTGGATGGCTGCATATAGAGGATGCCGCCATAACAACCTTGAGTTGTGTTCCGGCATTAGTCGCTAGGTTACAGTCCCATCTACGAGACCGTCAGCACGTTAGTGTTGCAAGTATATAGGCAACGGTGACCACTTTACAATACAATTGAGCTGACAGCCCTTCCGCTGTTTTTAAAAAAAATATTTTTTTAAAGGTTTTTAAATACAAGTTTTTAAGATTTTGGTATCATGTAGCAGCAGAGTGCTAGCCAAGACAAGTAAAACGAGCCCAATCACGACGGGTCTATCTTATTTAGTACAGGAGCTCTTATGGCCACCTTCCGACTCCATCATCAGATCAGCTCCATAGTACCATATTATTGCATTGTCACACAATATACATACGTGTGCAAAACTTCAGCTCAATCGCAAACCGGGAAGTTGGTCAAATTTAACTTGCAAGATTCCACCCGAACTTACATACATAGGTACCTACATCTATTACAAGTCAAATAAAATCTTGTAATAATATACAATATAATCTTTGGTCTGCTATATATCAGCAATAAAAAGACTGAATTTGAACAATATTAATGAAAGAGCCCCACGTACTCTTCGTTACCGATGACTTGCGGAAATGGAAGTGAAGGGACGAGCAGCACGAGCAAGTTTACACGTATACATACCGCTCTCAAATTCACTTGTCGCATGACTAATTCCTGCGTTCTATTACAATGAATAAATATTACCCACCACCATCTATAGATGTGAGTATTTTTTTCCGTATGATATAATTATTCAATAGTTACAAATAATTAGATAAACTTCAATTATTTTGACATGTCTCACTCTCCGGATCGAATGCGAAATGTGTACATAGATTTAGATTCCAGAACGATCTGACATAACTTATTTTAACATAGATAAAACCTTAGGTTCTCAGTAGCGTCTCATGCTCTTTGAATACAGGGTTGGATTTCGTACTATAATTATAGTATTTGTACTATAATTTCATGCTTCATACTATATACTATCCATATCTAATTATAGTACGAAAAAATACTATAATTTCAATACCTTGCCTATATGACTAATATAAGTAGTATTTAAATACCATTCGATGCTAACATTTAAAAAAAGTTCATTGAGATGTAATCACGTTGTGGAATCTGTAGTCGAAGAATACAGATTATAAATCGTTATCCATGAACTATTTACTGGGAGTTTCCGTGAATTATACATTTCCTTCTGACATTCTGATTGTTCGAACAGTAAGTTTGCATATTGCTCTCTATGAAGTAGGTAATAGAGTTCATAGGCGTCTAATAGTACGTCTTATTATTACTTTTATTTACTATTATTTAATGTTTAGGTATTTTTAGTTCAAAATAATAAAGTGTACGATAATTTTTTACAAATACTATCTTTTTAAATTTTTTATGCTATAATTTTCAGCATACCCAAATCCAACCCTGTTTGAATACTGCGTGCTTGTGGAGCTCGCTTTGTGACACCTGGGAGGTACCAGCTAAGAAAGACAACTAAAAATAAGAGTTCACCTACTCTCACTTTTACACAATATCCTTTACAATCCCTGTTCTCCCCAATATTTAAAGGAACTTTTTAGTTTTCTCTACCAATCTCATTCCTGCAATTTGCGCTCAAATGAAAATCTTTTATTAAAAATACCTGCACACACTTCTTCCTTCATAGGAAATTCTTTTGCCGTACAGGCTGTTCGCCTGTGGAACTACCTCCCTTTACCAATCAGACAAGCGAAATCAATTTCTACATTTAAAAGTATGGTCACTGACCATTATTGGTCCATTAAATAAAAATCGTTGCATTAAATTAATGTATCTATTGTTTGAATGTATATATATTTATAATATCATCATATATCTAATTATATATGATTATCTATATGTATATGTATATATATATATATATATATATATATATATATATATATATAGTGCTTTTTTTATTTATAATACACCACCATTATTCTTATATTTAAATTTCGTTTAAAATCTCCTGACACCGGGTTGCCTGGAAGAGATCGCTATAAGCGATAAGGCCGCCCATTGTTCTAATACAAATGTATCCGAATCAATTGTCTAGATTTAAGTTTATGGTGAACAATAAAGAGATTTCATTCATTCATTCAGTTAATTAAATTTACATTGCTAATGTTTATATATGTTTTGTAGAATATTATTTTAAAACCGTATCATAAGTGTCAGACACTTTCCATGGACCAAAACTTTTGTCAGACGCTTTAAAGCTCCACAAAAAATAAATGAACTTTACTTATTTTCACATGTCTGATTTTTAAATATGTTATTAATGTAACTATTTCAAAGCTATATTTCATTAGTCAGACAAATTTTAGTGACCAAACATCCAAAAAATTTAAAAATCTACCATTTAAGAATAACTATAACTCTTGAAAACAATGGGTGGACTTTAGAAGAAAACCAGTATTATTTTCATTGGTTTGATGGTGACCAATTAATTACCAGGAGACTACGTACTGTACTTTGACTTTTAGTAAAAAAAAAAATATAATTGCAGTTTTATGTTTTCTAATTTCTTGATCTATTTTTATAGAAGTTGCCAGCAACGACAACATAGCTAATGATGATAAAGATGATGACTTGAATGGTTAATATCATGAATGGGCTAATGGTGCTAATACCAATGATTATGATGGCGATTACGATGATTTAAAGATAAACAAATACTTTCAACCACGTGGTAATGGAAAATGTTATATTTTAGATAATTCACACTATATCTTTGTAAATTATATCCTATGTGTTATTCTGATGTGTAAGCTAATACTGTAAAGTGTTATCAAAATCCATTCAGTAGTTTTTGCATGAAAGAATAACAAACATACATCAATACATCTATACGTCCCTTTTTACAAGCTTTCGCGTTTATTATATTTATAGAGATAGAGATTATACAGATGCAAATAATTCTTCATAAAACAAAATTGCGCTGAATACATCTATTTTCCCGAATATATGCAATAAATTAATTTCCTTAAATAATAATTAATGATTATTCTAATGTACAAGTTCGTCTTATTTAGATATAGATGCAATATATATATATATATATATATATATATATATATATATATATATATATATATATATATATATATATATATATATATATATATATACATGCATATATACATATGTGTATGTGTGTGTGGGTGTGTATATGCCTATAAACCTTATTTTACTTTATTTTTTTTCTTTAAGGGACCATTATTCATACGGTCCTTTTTAACATAATTTTCACGATAAAAACTTCCAAATAAGTAAACGAAGAGGGCAGCGTTTAAGCATAGAACAGTATTAATCCATTTGGGATAACCGCATCCAATTAAAAGCGGTACCAGATTCTGCACAAATATTAAGACGAATTGTACCTGGAAACAGAGGTGCATTGTTATTTTATGTTATTGTTACGAGTTGCAGGACTCGAATTAAAATGCCGTTAGAATTACTATAGAATTTATTAGAACTATACAAACACGTATAACACAGGTACAAATATAACTGGACGCAACCAGTACAAACGTGATGCACGATTCAATAACATGCGCAAAGTCCGTCACTATATAGCTTATCGAATATACACACGTCTTGTGTCGCTAGTGCCTATCGCTAGACTGCCTCTTAGTTGGGGCATTGTTTTATACTGCGCCAATACAATATGTCTCGACACAATATTCGACCGCATAACAATTATTTCCACGAATCACACCTGGCTAATGACCATCATAAACATTACAATACACAATGGCCTGATTTTCTAATTGCAAATTATAAACACAAAGTAAACAAAAGAAGTAACTTTATTATAAAAATGATGCCAAGTTACGATTCGTTAGGTGATGGTCATGGAAGAATATAAAGGAATAACAATTGTCTGATAAAATATTGCCGCCATTTTGGTGACGTAATCGTAGCCGAGCACTCCGTAACGTTACCATCACTGGCCGGCGAGTATGCGTACATATCGAGTTCCTTGTGACGTCACGTGAATATTAATTTGACAAGGTTCCAGCGCATTAGCAATTTGCGAGGATAATATTTCATAGCACGCTTGGCTGTTAGTCAGTTCTTATTGTTATACAAAATCTCAATTAATATGTTTAATCAACATCTTATTATTTAAAACATATATTTTTAAAAGTAAACCAATAAATTGAAAGACCCACTTAAGTGGAAATTAGACGGTTAGTTTTTGTCAGTCAGACGCGTGCTATTCGTTTAATTTACAACTTGGAAGAACGGGACTCCTTGTTGAAATATTTATTTCTTTAAATAAATAAATATTGTGTTACAACTCAGGTCCCAACAAAGACAAAACCCACCTGCATATCTGAAACAAAACACATTTTATTACCCATCGACATTGAAACTATTGTTTTATGATCGTCTTCTTTTGTTTACTTATTAATTGGCATAAGCTAGAGAAATGCCTACTGTTGTATTGTAATCATTAGCAAGGCATTACGGATTTTAAAGTAAAAACTGATTCTAGGAAATTCGGTCCACGTTGCTGGGCTGGCATATTGCATTTGTGCAGTATAAAACGATGGCATGATTGAGGGAGGAGACAGTCGAGCGAGAACCACGATTGAAGCGACACGTGTGCACTACAATCGGGAATCTAATAAGTGACGGACTTTGGACCACCTGCATTACGTTTGGACTTCTTGTGTTCGGTTATATTTGTACCTGTGTTATACGTGTTTGTATAGTTCTAATAATCTCTGTAATAATTCCAATGGCATTTTAATTTGAGTCTCGCAACGCGTAAGAATATTTTAACAGTTTTTTCACAGTATAAATTTGAAAATTTCCTATATGTTAGGAAAAATTATCTCGGATTTTCATTGCATTGTGATGTACGTTATAAAAATACTTGACCCAAAAATAAATTAGAAACTCCCACATGTAGGCTCCATAAAGTTTACAATAGTGTCGTGGGGCAAAGTATAATGCTCTTCAACAAAACCCTAGAAAACATTCAAGAGCTTTTAGTAAACGAATTTAAAAAAATAATTAAGCAACGTTTGTCCGAGAAATCTTATTATAAGACGGAGAATTTTCTAGAAGACCACACCGAATGTGAATAATGCGATCGTTACCAAGTTTTTTCTGTAATTATTCATACAAATGACTTTGTTGAGCCTTGTTATTAGTACAAAATACATTTTAAAGAAAGATCACTAATGTGTCTACATAATAATGTTATGAGTTGCAGAATTCGAATTATAATGCCGTTGGAATTATTATAGAGTTTATTAGAACTATACAAACACGTATAACACAGGTTCAAATATAATAACACGCGCAAAGTCCGTCACTAAATAGATTACCGAATGTACACACGTCTTGCTTCGCTTGTGGTTATCTCTCGACTGCCTCATCTCTCAATTACTGCTCTCTAATATTGGGGGTATTGCTTTATACTGCACATATGCAATATCAGACATATTGCATCCTGGCCGCGTGGACCGAATTTCTTAGAATCAGTTTGTACTTTTAAATCCGAGACACCTGGCAGTGATCACAGTACAACAATAGACCGTAAAAGATTACAATACACTATGGGCTGTTTTTTAATCACATATTTTAAACATAAAGTAAACAAAAGAAGTCCAAATGCCGAAAAGCTAATAAAATGTTTTTCTACAGGTATGCAGGTGTGAATTTGTCTTTGTCGGCACCTAGGTCGTAACAATAATAATGCAGGGAGTGGCGAATCACCGTCTGCCCATTTTTCCATGTTCCCCGAACATTGCGACGGGCAGAAGCCATAGTCCCCATATCCCAGACCCCAAGTGCCACTAACAGTTCACCCCAATAGCCCGGTGCTTGTCCTCATGTCCCACTATTGGATGCATTATTATATGCGTAGACAGGGATAATCGCCGTTTGCTGGGGAGTTTGTTGCGTCATCGTCGTTACAATAGATCGATATCGATTGTAACAAGACCCCATACACATCTGATGAAAAGTTTTGAAATTTAAATCCTAATTCTGCTACCATACGAATAAAAATGGATTCCAGGTCACTGTCAAAGGGGAGCGTTCCAAAATGCCACATTTCCACACTATATGTATATATGTGTGTGGCAATACAAGTTATCCAAAAGATAGGCCAGCCTTCTGGTCACGAGAGACTATTTTTTTAAAATTATATTGTTACGAATTTGTAGGATGTAAATTCGAAATACCGTTTGGACTATCACAATGTTTATTAGAACTACAAACACATAATTCACAGTTCTTACAAGTATAGCCGAATACAACAACCAAACCGTAGGGAATAAAATTGTTATCATATAAATCGCGCAAAGTTCGTCTTTATAAGATACTAGCTCCGAAAGTGCACTAGGTAACGCTTCGTTCGCAGTCAGAACATGACTTACGCCTTTGCCGACCTTCATCCATTTGTAAATTAGACATGGCCTCCTAGCAACATGCTGGCCACTGGTTTTTGAAATCGATAAATGGTCAGCTTAATGGCTGTTAAGAATCCGCATGAAATACTAACAGAGGATAGAAGGTTTTATGGCGTCTTATGGCAGCGTGAACAAAAATATTAGTGTGAAATATAGATTAGTCAAATTCAAAGGCGTAATAAGACACCTGCAAAGGATTAGTATCGGCTCGCGACAATATTATGAAAATATTTTATTTGTACAGTTATTTACCAGTTGCAAAACAGTGACGTATCGCTTCCACCATAGATACCTCTGGAACTTCGGCCCAAGACCTGCTATGAGGTAATAGGTATACATAACAATGTGCACACAGGTATTAAGGAAGCCCATAAAACAGGAATGACCATCTGTAACAAAATATTTTAAATAAATTAGTTGCCACGTGAGTGTCGGACTTGAACGGAAGCTTCCTCTGTAATCATCACAGATAAATAAATAACGAATATTCTCAAATTAAAACCCTTTAATACCCACCAAAAACTCTTTATAACTTTCGATTTATGATTGACAAGAGTTTACTACGCCACGGGTTAACCTTTAGTGCGCGCTTCTTGTTTAAAGAGCAGGCGTTAATACAGGTTACATTGTACTTTTTATTATTATTTATTTAGGTTTATGGCTTGGCAGCTAGGCCTTTAAGCCAGATCTTAGTTTACAATATAGTTTCTTCATTTTCTTAATTCTATGTGTAGCACAGCTGAACTGTAGGTTATCAGCTGGTGCCATTCAACGGAATTCTTGTGACAACTTAAAAGGCCACATTTGACTATACAGTTCACATTTCTCACAAAACACATAATTATTACTCAAAAACTATCAATATCCTACAACTATTGTTCATTTCAGAGTAATTTTATACATTTTTAAAATATAAAACTGCACAGCACAACATCTCCTTTCAGTTACCGCCAAAAATTCCTACATTGTACTTAATTTTTATGTTAATGCCATTTGCACCCGGAAAATCACTTAATTTTATATTACTTAATAACTATCCGATCCCCTGCTATGAAATATGTCCAATTTCGGCATTGATACTACATTTAAACAAAATAACAATAAAACCGATCCAGTATTCCTAGTAATTTTCCGTGTAAACTTAATAGAAAAACATATCGAGTTACTATCGCATTGTTAGAGACGATGAATTTTTATATCTATAAACATGAGATATGATTGAACTCATCCAAATTTTAATCCTCCATTTCAAACCGTCCTAGTTTCATTTATCTATCCCCCGTCTATGACAACTACATAAATGACAAAAATGATAAAGAGGACAAAAAGATCAAAGCGAAGAAAAAGAGCAAAAAGGACAAAAGGGGCAAATTAATTTATACCTCACGCACGTGTCGCCATTTACAAATGCATTTTAAAAACGTCACCAAAGATTTTTGCGACTTTCTGACTGATATTTATGTTTATTTCATTACCTATCGTACTGTTTTCTCGCAAATGTGTTGAAAAATATTGCATGATGCACGTGTGATTGTTGGTTTTTACAAACTGTTAACTATGGTGACTTTCAATCGTCTACTCGTTTTTTAAAAAAAACAACTCACCGTATTAGTATAATAAATATATCTTATCCGTGCAGGCACGGAGAAAGAAAATAATTTTCCGCGACCAGGCGACCTGACGTAAGAGGCGACAACACAAAACACAGCCAGGTGGTAGGATATTTGCCCGTCTGGATGGATACCACCCCTGGACTAGAATATGCCGCCATAACAACCTTGGATTGTTTTCCGGCCATTAGTGACCAGGTTCCAGTCTCCTTGTACAGAGCGGCAGCACATTGGTATTATCTTTGTTGTAACAAATGTCTATAGACGATGCGAGGCGCTTCCCATCAGAACCGTCTGCCTGTCTGATGAACTTATGCAATAAAATAAAATAAAAAACCTATTAATTGGATTTTTGTTTTGTATACTAACGGTCTTATTCATATTGAGTTAGACTAAGTTTATAGGCTTCTTTAAGAAACTTAAAGAAACGTACAAACTTACTCTAGTTTAATATGAATATGACTCTTGCATACCTGATGGACAAAAACATTGTGAAATAAGACATTGTCATCTACTGTTTTTATTTAAGATGTCTTTAAACATAATCAAATCAAATTATAATTTGATTATGTAATTTGTTCTAGTTGTGTCAAATAACAAAAATCGTGAATTTAATTGTAATCAAATATCGCGTTTAAAAATTAATAATTAATGAGTTTTAAATGTAGTTACGTTACTAAAATTAATCTTACTTGGATAATATTTGAATCCTACATATATTCCGACTGGCATCATTGTGTGGTGATAAAGATGCAATCCTGATATTTGACATTTTTTTTTCCTTAACACAAAGAATACTGTGTCCAGGAGATCTATAAACTTGACAATTAAGTAAATCCACACCAAGCGGTGTTGCTGAAATCATTATTAGCAATTGTAGAGAGAAATCAATTTAGCGCCCATTCTCATGGAATGGTCAACCGCAGGGGCGGCTAACCACTTGATTATAATTTTACTGTTACGAGCTACATAGGACTCCAAATAAAATGCCATTGGAATTACTATAGAGTTTATTAGAACTACACAAACACGTATAACACAGGTACACATATAAGTATAAACTGCACGATTCAATAATACGCGCAAAGTCCGTCACTATATAGCTTATCGAATGTACACGCGTCTTGCCTTGTTTGCGATTATCGCTAGACTGCCACACCCTCCGTTCGGGTATTTCTTTATACTAAACTAAACAATATGTCTCGACACAATACTCGACCGCATAACAATAATTTCTAAGAATCACACCTGAATAATGACTATAAACATTTCAGTACACAATGGCATGTTTTTCTAATTACAAATTTTAAACATAAAATTAACAAAACAAGTCCAAATCCGGAAAGGTAATGAAGTGTGCTTTTATGGTATGCAGGTGTGAATCCACTTTTGTCGGTCAAAACAATACAATTAATTCGCTTGCCTTACTATCGTTAGAAATTTGACATTACTTACTTCATCAGTCATACTTACTTCTTTTATATTAAGTGTATCCGAGTAATCTACTGGTTGGCAATAAAAATAAGTCAGTTTTATATGCGGTATAGCCTGAAACAAATATTTGCCTGACATTAAATAAATTTAACAAATCTGTTGACAGTGTCAAGTTTGCACAATGTAGTTGGTAGTATAAAGTGGACGATGAAAGGCTCTTGCATTTATATATACCTATATATACGTATCTTTTATTTCCCCTTTAAAATGTTAAAGCGATCTACTATTACATAATAAAGTAAACGACAAACCAAGAATTATTGGTTTTATTTCATTAAAATTTGCAGTATGAATAACAATGTCAGAATTACGTACTTATAAGTTATTTCTAAAATATCAATCTAGATCTCTATGAAAGTAACAAAGAGTTTTGATAGTACACCACAGACTACCACTCTGGTCAAAAGTTTGATCTTTTTTGACGCTCGAATTCTGAGTCTGAGTTTTAAATAAATGTACACACATTATTTATAAGGAAGTCAAGACACAGTATGTAAAAATGTTTAACCTTTTTTTTATTGCAGGACTTCAGCAGACAGGCAGACGGCTCACTTGATGGAAAGCAGTTATCATCGCCTTTACATTTGCAACGCCAAAAGTGCTACAAATGCGCTGCTGCTCTCTTAAGGGAGACTGGAGGAACCTAGTCACTAATGCCGGCACACAACTCAAGGTTGTTATGGCGACATACTTTAGACCAGGTGTGGTAGCAATCCAGTCGGGCAAATGCCCTACCACCTGTAAACTTATCTAAGGTCCTCTTTCTGTGATTATAGTGAATATATTGTAAATTTTAATTTGAATGTGAAAATTGATTTCAGGTCTCTGATGGGTGGAAGAATATCGTTTCAACATTCCGTGGCAGAATGTTTGAAGTAACCTTTAAAAGCAGCTGTTTTAGGCTTGGCTGTTATTAACGGCCTGGTAAAAGCTCTCTTAGAATATTCTAAACAGTTTTGCTTCGAATCAATTTTATTGTATAAACTAGATGTCGTCCTGCCCGGAAAAGCTTCAATCGATATGCCGACAGCAGCGCCACCTGCCGGGTCCTATTGTGAACCAACTCAGAAACCTTCTCTGGCTCATACACAACAACTTTGCTAAACATCACCACATGATCAAATATATAGTTTACGATTCTATAAAGGACATACAGACTAACATTCATTTTTATATATAAGAAGAAGAAGGAGCAGCTTGGGCCAAGTGGCATGAGGTGACCGGTGTCATTTGTGACCCCAAAATGCCGGTCAAATTAAAAGGTCCATAAATCCGTCATTAAAACTGTCCTTTTGTATGGCAGTGAAGCGTGGCCTGTACTTGAGCGACACAAGCAAGAACTTCGAGTCACGGAGATGAATGCTATGCGATGCTAATGCGATGGATGTGTGGAGTGACGCGGAAAGACCGGATCAGAAACTCCCGCATCCGTGGCAGTCTTCATGTCCGTGACACAGCAGACAAACTGCAAGAGTGTCGCTTACGCTGGTACGGCCATGTTTTACGGAGACCGGTTAATTATGTGGGAAACAATGTCAGGTCAGGTCAGGTCTCGGTCGAAGGGGAACGCCCAAAAAATGTTGGCTTGACGTTGTGAAGGATGACATGCGTGCCAATGGTCTCAAAGCGGGGGATGCTGAAGACCCCGCGAAGTGTAGTAGAAAAAGTAGGAAAGCGGACCCTGGGCGTCGGAGTGAACGCTCCGAACTCAACCGGTATTTAACGCTCGGATGATGAAAATAGTGAAGAAGAAGAAGAAGATATATTGGTCTATGGGTAGAAATCACTCCAAATAGCAGACAGGATAAATTTAGTTTTCTTCATCCTGCCATTTTCAATATCCTATTATTACCTAAGAAAGCAGTTATATGGCTTCAATTATCCTTATATATCTATATTTTACATTATATATGTATATATCTATGTACGATTTTTAAGAGTATCTTGTATTTAGTTTATTTTTGTTTATTTATATTAATGTGTTATATTGTAAAATATCTTTAGTGTACACAACCCTGCCTTTTGCTTCTCTCCTTCTCGCTAGACTCATAGGTTTGCTGGAAGAAAACACTTTTAGGGTTAAGCTTGCCTTTGTACATAACCACTATTCTACAATTTTGTATGTAACTTCTTGTGTATAATAAAGAATAAAGAATTTCAAAACAGTACAGTGCACAAGCATTTTGAATGCGTTGAAGATGTTTTTTTTTGTTTAAAGACAAAGCCCATAACCAGTGTCCCAGTATTTAAGTTAAGATAGGACTAAGCTGTCTGTAAGACGTTCTCTCACATTCTCATTAATATAGTAGATCTAGTGAAGAGAAGTTGTGTACAGAGTCTGTAAGCCGGTAGTATGAAGTCCCGCATACCCCTCGAAGAGCTCTTCCGAGGCCCGAGGGAATGCATAAATATATTCCCCAACGTTACCAAAAAAAGGTATACACGCTACATAAAAAAATATGTTATTACCTTCAAATATGTAGGTATGTATGATTACTTACCTTGAATAACAAGTAAGTGCTTATAATAACTTGAAAACTGTTATAGAATAGCATAACATTCTTCAATTCATAAGGTTTTCTGTGTTTCATCATCCTGGGTCCGAGAGAGGTGCAGAAATAATAGTAAGATATTAAAATAATCATCAACACTATAAAATTTGGAAACCAATCCCGCGTCCTCGTATCTGTGGAAGACAGATAGACTGACCTGTGAACACCTGTGTTTTAATTTTTAAAAACAGAATACATCTTCCTGTAAAATTTTACATAATATGTACTTATCGAAAAAAAAAAACTAATTAACTTGTTGTTTAAAAAGGTTTTTAAATATTCGGTTGAGGAAAAACTTGCTTCGCATTTTATATTAAAATTCAAAAGGTTTTTTATAAAGTTTATTTACATTTTACTAAAGTATGTAAGTGCCATTTTGTTGGATAACTTTTTGCCATCTTGTAGGATAACTTTATCCATTGCTATAAAAATTTTGGGGCTTCTGATCAAAAAACTGTGACAACTGGTTTTGGCAGTACTCTCGTGAGATTAACCTGACACTGCCTGAGGAATTCTGCAGAGACCGAAACAGGTGAAAATCTGAAGGTGCAAGGTCAGGACTATACGGCGAATGCATTAACACCTCCCAGCCAAACTCTCGTAAGTTTTGCTGAGTGGCTAAAGATGTGTGAGGTCTAGCGTTATCATGGTGAAAAACCACACCCCTTCTGTTGATTAATGCCAGCCGCTTTCTCTCAACTTTTTGCTTAAATGCAGTTGTTCGCAGTACAGTTCAGAATCGATGGTCCTGCCTGGCGGTAACAGCTCATAATGAATAATGCCCTTCCAATCCCACCATACACACAGCATCACCTTGTTGCGAGTTAATCCAGGTTTCGCCACAGTCTGTGAAGCCTGACCGGCCTATGACCACGATCTTTTGCGCACGTTCTTGTCGTACGTTAGTTTTTTTTCTCTTAAATGTTGTATTTATAAATACCACATGAATATTACAATCTAATCTAAAAAGACTAATAAGTAATTTGAATATAACCTAAATTGACTAAAAGTATTTAACTAAGAAAGTGTCCATTAGCACTTTTCTTATTGTCTCTATTAAGGGGAAGACACTTTGTTGATGTGTTCTAAGTTAGCACAGTACACCACACTTTAGTTTTGTTTAAAGCACTAGTTCAAACGGTTTCGTCCTTTTGAGCCTTCTCGTTATATCCGTGTTGTCGAGGAGCTGGATCGCCTCAACATTCACGTGATGGTGAAGCCGATGCTCGTGGGCTTCCGCGTACTTTCTGATAATACTAGTAACAAACTCCACTTTCAGATCCCGGTGGAGGTCGCTCGATCTAATGTACCATGGCGCGTTTACAATGCCTTTTAGTACTTTGTTTTGGAATCGTTGTATTATATCTATATTGCTTGGTTTGGTACAGCCCCACAACTGTACGCCGTAGGTCCATACCGGCATCAGGACTTGTTTATAGAGGAGCAGTTTGTTAGGTACTGACAACTTGGAATATTTTCCAAGTAGCCAGTAAATATTTCTATAACGCGCTTCCAGTTCATCGCGTTTCTTCTTAACGTGAGCCTTCCAGCGTAGTTTGGCATCTAGAGTCATACCTAGGTACTTTGCGGTATTTTCATACGGTACTACGGTGTTGTTCATGTATACCGGATGATAATTAGGCATTTTGTTAGTGAAGTCAATGTGGATTGACTTGGCTTCATTTAGCTTAATACGCCATTTTATTGTCCAGTTATGGATGGTATTAACTGCCTTTTGAACTTTTTCCACGGCTTCTTCGTGGGTTACTCCTGTAGCCATGATGGCTGTGTCATCCGCAAAAGTAGCTATGGTGTTATTTTCTAGTTCTGGGATATCACTCGTGTATATTAGGTACAAGACCGGTCCTAATACACTACCCTGTGGCACTCCAGCTTTAATTTCTTTAAGGTCTGAAAAGCAATCTTCTTGTCGGACCCTGAACATTCTATTTAAGATATATGATGCTAACAAATCTGAATACTGTTTGGGTAGCATTTTCCTTAACTTATAATTAAGTCCATCATGCCATACTTTATCAAATGCTTGCGCCACGTCTAGAAAGACGGTAGAACAAACTTTCTTCTCTTCTAATGTTCTCTCAATGATGTTCGTGATTCTGTGCACTTGGTCTATAGTTGAATGTTTTTCTCTAAATCCAAATTGATAATCGGGAATCAATTTTTTATCTTGAATTATTGGTTTTAGACGGCGCAATAATAGTTTTTCAAACAGTTTAGACATTATTGGTAATAGAGAAATTGGTCTGTAAGATGTCGTCTCATGTGGAGGTTTACCAGGTTTTTGTATCATGATTACTTCTGCAACTTTCCAGAGACTAAGAACATGTTTTGATCTAAAACTAGCATTGATAAGTGTAGTGAGTTTAACTATACCCTTTCTTGGTAGGTTGCGTAGCACTTCCCCGGTAATGATATCATAACCTGGAGCTTTCTTTTGACCTAGTAGTTGAATTTCTTTATGGACTTCTTTAGGAGTTACAAGTGTAATTTCCAATTCTTCAGGTGATAGATACTCAAAGATATCTTCATTATCATTACCTTCGTTTGGTTGGAAAATTTTCTCTAAATGTTGAGCAAATCTGTTGGCTTTCTGATTGTTATTTATGGCCCAAGCTCCGTTCTCTTCTCGAATGGGAGGAATTTGATTTATTGGTTTTTTCAGAGATTTTGTTACTTTCCATAATGAATAATCTGAATTACGATCACTCGAGAGTTGACTAAGGTGAGACTGCATAGATTCATCGTTGAATTTTTGTATTTCTCTACTTAGTCTTTTTGTGAGATTGTTCAAAAGGGTTTTATCTGACGGATATCGCGATCTTTGCCATTTTTGTCTCTGTTTTCTTTTATGTTTAATTAAGTTAATAATTTCGCTCGGATAGTAAGTACGTCTAGATTTTATTTTCGAATCAGGTGTATTTTTCGAAGCACACTGTTGAATATTTGTAACAAATGTTTTTACATCCATATCAAGTTCCTCTGGTTTTTTTAATGGCACTTTCAAATCTATAACACAGTCTAAGTCATATCTAAAGCTTTCCCAGTCTGTATTCTTATTAGTCAAACAAGGTTTTTTTTCTCGACACATAATGTACTCATTTAGACTTAAAAGTATGGGAGAATGATCAGAATTCATATCGTAACCTTCTTCAGTATGAAGAAGTTCAGATGATATATGTTTATAAATAAAAAAATCTATTAAATCAGGAAGTTTATTCGGATCAGTCGGCCAATAGGTGGGCTTTCCTGTCGAAATAACATCACATCTAATTTCTTTAATTGCATTCAAAAGTTCTCTGCCTTTCGTTGTAGTTAACCTGGAGCCCCAGTAAGTATTCTTTGCGTTTGGGGGGCCCCAGAATAAACCTGTTTCCGAGCTTATTTAGAAAATTTGTATAATATAAACATTTTAAAGCATACCTTGGTGGGCAGTATATCGCTGATACAGTTACCGGGTAGCGTTTAGTTTTGATTGATACAGCAATAGCTTGTATTTCTTGTCGTACGTGATTCACTTTTCATCACCAGATATCAGCTTCTTCAAAAATGGTTCGGTTTCATTACGTCGTAATAAAGAATCACAAATGAGTACACGGTTCATTAGGTTTCTTTCAGTGAGCTCATGAGGCACCCAAATATCGAGCTTTTTTGTGTACCCAGCTTTTTTCAAATGCGCCAAAACCGTTTTGTGGTCAATTCCCAGTTCTCCAGCTACATCGTAACTACTAATATGCCGATCTTGCTGCACTTTTTCAAAAATGGCATCAACTTTGTCCGTAACAGGGAGACCAGAGCGACGTGCATCTTTGATATCAAAATATCCGGATTGAAAACGCTTAAACCAAATTTGCACTACTCTCACAGATACTGCATTAGGTCCATAAACATCACAAATTTTTTTCGCCGCTTGTGTTGCATTTTTACCTTTTTTGTAGTAAAATTTTAAAATGTATCGAATTTCTTCATTAGATTCCCTCATTTTAACAATAAGAAAAACAAATGAAAATCACACATTTTCCTAATTTGAATTTGGAATTGTTTTCTTTAAAATTAAAACTTTTTAATGATACCAAAACCAGCCAGATACAAATAGTATAGCCAAAGAGATTTTATTACAAGTTCATACACACTATATGCGAAAAGACTTTTTGACATCCTGGATATCATGTAGCAGCAGAGTGCTTGGAACTTGTGGACCAATCTTGCCGCCAGTGTCCATGTCCCGGCCCCGTAGGTCAGGACGTATAAGTAATAACTATAAGTATAATAATTTTTTCCTTAGTTTAGGGGGTTGCCTGGAAGAGATCGCTTCAAGCCATAAGAACTTAGTTTTAATTTTTGGTGATCAATAAAGTGTTTTCATTAATCCTTCAATTAATAATTCATTCAATTAATTCATAATTATTTAAATTTAATTCGAGCATTTTTTGTTTATTTTATAAAAAACTTTTTCTTTCCTTTGGGCCCCCAACACATCTTGATACAGGGCCCGTCTAAGGCAAGCGACGCCACTGGTTTCCTTTGAAATATAATGAAAAATTCAATTGTAATGATTTTTGTTACTTTTTTAAATTGTTTAACATATTTTACGAAAAACTGGCATTCCAGTGGTTTGTTTAATGAAGTGACTTTGAATAAGTCGTAAGTCGGTTAATTATATTGTTAATGAATTAGTTATTTTATTAAAAGAAACTCTTGTTACCTTCTAAGTCATAAAAAACGTAATTGTACCACTCCACCAGGTTTCTTAACAACAATGCCATTTTTAAAATAATTTAGGAAACTATTATTTAATTAAAAATTATTTGCGTAATAAAGACAATCACATAGAATGAATGCTATCTTATATAATGACAGTAAAACAATGTATCCGCCATTATAATTAAACTAATTTGTATATTAATTTATTTTCTGTATTAATTAATATATGCCCATTCATTGTCTTGATGACGTATGTATAGTCTTGAATGTTGGTTATTTTTCCATTCGTTGATACGACACGACACAGGAATACAACATCAGTACAATTCGACACCATACACAGACACAACATGGCGTCAGCATTGGAAAGAAAGAAATATTCTTTCAGGGCAAAAAGTGCAGAAGGTTATCAAACAATAAAACAAAATGGAAACAGAACAAGTCTTAAAATTGCAGCAATATTATACATACATACCAAGTGACTCTCAAAGTTGGCACTTTTCTTTGATTTTTCTCTTTGACTTTTCTTTGACTTTACCCATAATACAAGCGCAATTTACATATCCTGTGAATCTATGCTAATATTAGAAAGAGTTAAACTTTTATAATTCTTTTTGTAGGAAGTGATATCTTGAAATACTGAAACGATTTTGAAAAGTCTTTCACCTGTAGAAAGGTACATTATTCGTGAATGATATGTCTATATCATATATTTTTAATGCGAAATATCCATTCCGAGAAAAGCAGGCTGATGTGTTTATTTATCGACATTCGCTGACTAAACAATAAATAAGTCCCAGAGTCAGACATTCTCTCTGTTGGGCATTATTAACTTGAGATAGGAGTGTTTTTGCCGTCAATAATATGTTGACTTATTGTTGTGTAATAAACGTCTCACTTCAGTGTGCTAATAACTGGCTTTTACTTCGCACGCATCCCATCCTCGAGTAGCGCCCAGCAAAGTGGACACGAGTCAACTGGTATACAATATGTGTGATCGGTTGCTCATATCCCATTAATGTACGCTACATTGTAGTCTAGCAACTATTTAAGCATTTAAATCAATCGATTACCGTAAACATGAAATTAATTATATAGTCAGTCAGATTTTAAATTCATGGAATGAGGAAATTAGTGGTGTAAATGGAAAGGTAATCATGACAATTACATTTCAACAACAATTTTATTAAACAACTTACAATTGTAATCTAAATTAACATTACTTAACTATTTTACCTTTATTATGACTGTGATCTTATTCGTAATGGGTTAAAGTAAATTTGAAGTCTTGTTTATATTTCTTAAAGAAGCTTTCAAGCTTACTCTAACTCAATATGAATAAGACCGTGTATAGTTAATATTTACGCACAATTGGATAGTTGACACGTTTTAAGCCTCTGCTACGAATGGGATAGTGTTAGTATGAGTGTCAGTTTCACACACAAATAGCCTACGGTTTAATGGGTTACTTGAGATGCGACTTCGTTAATACCCTTTGTTCGCTGCGTATAATATAAAATCCTGTCCTGTCAAATTATTTCCACAACTACCCTCTTTCCTAACCGCGTTATCCAATAACCTTTTCCCAGCCGTCATCTTCCGTTTCCTACGGCTTTCCATGTCGTACTTACTGCTGTACTTATTCTGCTCGCCTTTACGAAGTAGTCTGCTGAAGACCCTTGTTTCCTCAAATATATCCGCGACCAATTTCCTATAAGTGCAGTTATACCGCGCTGTATGTGTATATTGTTACATATCGACAAAGAAACGCGCACCTGGTTTATTGCCCCTCCCGCATTTGGAGTTCTTTTGTTTACTTCGTATTTAAAATTTGCAATTAGAAAATAGCCTATTGTTATTGTTTTCGACTTTGTGTGCGTGTTATTGAATCGTGCCGTTTGTACTGGCTGTGTCCAGTTATATTTGTCCCTGTTTTATACGTGTTTGTACAGTTCTAATAAACTCTATAGTAATTCCAACGGCATTTTAATTCGAATCTTTTGTAGCTCGTAACAATATATAATATCGAAGTCCGCAAGAAGGAGACAAGCCAGAAGATTTGCTGCAGGGTTCATGACTTGGTGATCAGCACGCATAGTTAGAGCAGCCGAGAGATACGCAGGTTAGTCCCTCATCTATCCATACCAGCAATCCTACCACCGCCCTTTGTATACGCGTTCAGTTCCTAATACTGGACTGTGGCGTTGACAACCTTAAACATTGACAGACAGCTCATGTATGAATATATAGGGAGAGCAGGTAGGATTCGTACGTTTTTTGTTCTGAGCCTTATAAAAAAGAAACTATTAGCTATTACAAAATTATTTTAATAGCGGTATATTACTCATTTATCTGGCTTTAATATAATGAAGTGCAGAATAGAATAGAATATATATTTATTGCGTAATGCATGTACAAAGTTGTTACAGTTTTATGGTATCAATGCATTCGGCCCATCATTGGGCGTGCAAAATTAATATTACAGGATTTTATGTATCAATCAATATCAATGATTACAATATTAAATTATATACAAAAAAAATACAGTCAATGAATGATAACAATTAAAATTAAACATTAATAATAATTATCAGGTATACAATATAATAATAATCTAAATAATAGTTTTCATATGAAGCAACACGGAGAAGTTACGACCCTCTTCCTAAAATATGGAAAACGCACGAAAGCACCCCATGCATGGGGTAGCTTCGTGCATAGCGTGGGGCACATTCGTACACAGTGGGGAACCTCTGTACATTTAAAGAAAATGCCATTTATTCAATGTAGTAAAGTCCTTTAATGAGGTCAAAGTTGAAACAGCATCAGCCGTCGTATAGTAAACTAGCAATTATTGTATTCAGAGTACCTATGTATAAATAGAACACAAATATATATTTTTCTTCTCTAATAATTATGAAACTAATGATCTTCATCTGGTAATGATCAAAAAATATTGTTTTAAGTAATTTAATACTTAAAAATAAGTCCTTAAAATATTCATGTAACATAATACTTTTTCCTAATGGAAAAAGTATTATTAATATAAAAGAACTAAAAATCAACATTATAAATTTTATCATAATAGTAACATGTCTTAACATACATACATACATAACTTCACGCCAGGTCCCTTGCGGGGTAGGCACGAACAATAGAGCGCCATTCAGGCTTATTCTTACACACCTCACTTGCTTCTTTGACATTCATAGCTCTTGTCATGCATGGTACCAGCACCGCGTTGTATATGGCAAGCTGGACCTTCAGGCTGAGTTTCTTAGCGCCTAGAAGTTTACCTAAAGCTCCATTCACACTATTCCCCAAATTTACTCTTCTTTCTATGTCAGCGGTGTACCTTCCGTCCCTGCTAAAAGCACATCCAAGATATATAAACTCATTCACTTGTTCCAGCATAACATCATCGACCATTATCCTTGCATTCGTCCTGGTTGTTTCTCTTTCAAACACCATGACCTTTGTTTTCTTCGCATTCAAATGTAAGCCTCTCGCCTGACAGTCATCTTTCATCATTGTGACTAGTGTTTTCAGTTCTGATGGCGATTCGGCTAAAAGCACGGCATTATCCGCATAAAGCAAAGAGCTAACAACTAAATATTTTTTTTGCAGAGACTTAAAACATAAAATCGAGTTGTATTTATCGTTAAATTAGAACAAAATTGCCCATAGGTACAATGTCTACTGGTACCTATTATAGTAGAGGAGGATTCGTACAGTACGAATCTACCCCACTTATAACTGCACGAAGGTACCCCATCCAGATAATTCAACAAATTAATTTAAAATAAAAATGACCGTTATAGTTAAGCTAAAATATCTATTTAAATATTAAAGTAATATTTTAAGGCATAAACTGTATTAAATCACTTTTATAATTCGAGCATTACTTATACCAAGCGAATTCAAAGATGAAAACGAAAAATACTTACGCAGAGCGAATGCACTTATCGACTTACACCATCGAAGCCAACGGCCGTATTGTGGCCCCATCCCGCAGGTACTCGGTCCCTACAAACGGCAATCACGCACACAAATGCAAACACTTCAATGTATTAAAATGGCGGAGATATCTCCACCGTACGAATGCTCCCTGTGTACGAATCCTACCTGCTCTCCCACTAATGTAGCTAATGTGTGGTGTAACAGAAGATGTATGTCAGAATAGAGGAGTGTGGAAGGAAAAGACATATTGTGCCGACCCCAATTAATTGATTTGGTGCCTACGTCGCCCTTCTACCATCGCACCGCTCGCCGGCGATTGGGAGTTCATCCACACTTCCTGGACATTTGGAAGTCCTCCACGGTACGTGGCGGACGCTCCTTCATGCCATATGTGTCCGGATTATGGAATGAACTCCCTCCCGCGGTTTTCCCAGAGCAGGTTTTCCTAAAGTCTCAACGTGGAAGGAAACGCATCGGCTCCCCTTAAGTTGCAGATGTCCATGGGCGACGGTAGCCACCTATCACCAGGTGGTCCGTTTGCCAGTTTGCCTACTAGCAAACAAAAAAAAATTGGGATATGGTGAAAGAAGACAGAGAAAAGAGAGAGCTAATCGGTAACGCGTTATTAAATTCGTGATATGAAAATATCTTAAACGGACGTTCTGGCATTACTCTGGTGTGGGTGTTATAGCAATCGACTTTAAATTATAAGTTAGTAAATTAGGTACTTCTTTAGGTGAACTTTTCAGCAATAATTTCAGAATGAAGCTTGGTCAACGACTGTGCTATTATTCGTGCAGGAACGGAGAAAAACTACAAATTCTGCCAACTGGCTATGGGTGATATATTCGCCTCTAAGGACGATCTATCCTTAGAGGCGAAGATACAACCTACCTACAGTTTCCAGAACGGTCTGCAGCACATTTGTAGCACCTTCGGTGTTACAAAAGTTCATAGGCGATGGAAACCGCTTTCCATCTGGTGGACCGTCAGCTTATCTGGTGTACTCTAAAAATAAAAATAATAATTGTAAATCTGCGAGATATCTATTGAACGTAAATAAAACAACTTGATATATAAATTATTACCATGTATTCGAAGATTTTTCTCAACTTAATACCTGTCAAAGATTTTTGGTGTTATTCATATTGAGTTAAAGTAAGTGTTAACGTCAAATTGCCTCTAACTCAATATGAATAAGGCTACCGTTTATATACAATTCAAAGTTGTTCTCAATTCTGTCGCTCTCCTTGTTGTCAGTCAATCACTGTTCACTGCTAGATGTAGGTCTTGTCAAGTCTGCACTACACATTCTAGTTTTTTACTACTCCCATTATGTCCTAACCAGCAACCATGCACAGGTAATTAGGCAATGTGGTTTGAAGGCATGTTAGAGTACGCTTCGGTCGGCCACCACTTATTTTGCTATGTTAGTTATTATCGTTTTCATATGGATATTTTTAAATCTGATTCTCTCATTTGAGAAACAATTTTTAAAACATTGTATATACAATTGACAATTGATATACAACGCACCAATCTAAAGCCGAACCCAGACACCCAAAAGATAGTAAATACCGGAAAGTTTATTTACCAAATTACCATAGCAGAAATTGAACCAAAGCCTCTGCGCTCGAATAAGCTCTGCCAGCAATGGGTTATCTCAATCAACCACAGAAACCGTCATGGAATACAGCTAGATATGAAGCTATTAAACACATTTTGTGATTGTACATTTCTTAACTAGTCCTATAACAAATGACCACGTCTCGGCACTGTTCTTTATAACAAGGACACGCTGTTTGAAGACTTTCATCTTCAAGCATCGTGGCATATTTAACGTGAATACTAGACAAATCTCAACTTAATCCAATTTCCTCTTGAAGTTGTGATGCATCTACTTTAATAAAATCTGTCCTAAGCGTACATAACCTTGCATATCTTCAAGAGCAGTGTCGTTGATGAGTCGTCTCTCGTTATAGCCATCATCTCTATTAGGCTTCCGCTTGAATAAAATTTGAGCTGATAAGCGTTATGGCTACAGATATTAGGTTAAGAGTTTTTTTAATTTTAGGAATTGCTAGTTATTGAAGATGCTAGATATTTATAATGAAATTAATGGTACCGGAATAAGCGCAAACATTAAAGTTGTGTTTCTCTACTTTAATAATCCATCCACAGTAGTCTTAACGTTGCATAACTTCGAGAGTGGTATCGTTGATGAGTCGTTTCTCGTTATAGCTATCATCTCTATTAGGCTAGTATTCAGTATTCTACTGATGTATATGCTGCGGATAAAAGATTGTGAGCTTGTTTATTAACGCATTACAAATTAAAAAAAGAACTAAAAAAATAATAAAAAATAAGGGATTGTTAGATATCATTAAAATTTGTAAGCAGTTATTTGAAATTTCCTTCTTCACATCTACTAAATATGGTCGAAATATTAGCTTTAAATGAATCACACAAAAATCTTTCAACATTTTAATTATACACAATTATTAGTTCTTTACAAAATCATCTTTAGGGCTTTAATTTTTTACTAATTTCAAACCACTTAAATCTTTCCAATATGGATCAACATTTATTGCAACTACCTATATATTGTTTGTACTATGGATATACTTCGAAACCTGTTTGTGTGATTTTGAGAAATTAAAATTCTGTTGACCTCAGAATTTCCAGTTCAAGCTGTGCTGTATTCAACCTCTTAGAGAGTGTTTGGAGTTAAAAAATTAAATCATGGCTTTTCTGCTTGCTTGAGCTCTTTCTATGATCCATTATTAACCCACCACTTATTACTACTATAGTCTCCATTCTGTGGTTCAAAGTTATCAGTAGTATCAGGGAACTCATGCGTCAATTAACACCCTGAGCACTTCAATAGTGGAAGAAAAACTATGACTGATATGCAGATATATCCATCATAGGTTTTTCTTCAATTACTCATCAATCTTTGTCATTTAATATTACAAATTAGAAAGTAATATTTTCTTCCAATGTCTTTGTTTTATTATTAATATCCACTTTAAATACCTGATTTATTTATTTAAATTTAATATTATGACATTTGACTTTTGACGTTTCACATCAAGTTCTACTTTAAGTAAAATATTTCAGGATTCAATTTATAACTTTTGCACTACTGATAAATACTGCGAGAGGCCTTTATATTATACTCCATATTTTATGCATATGAATATGTATACTATTTGCCCAAAGTAACATTGTTTGTTGTTTCTCTCACAGAAAAAATCATGGTACCGATTTCGCTGATCTTTGGTATAATAATATATCTAAGTAGTCTCAATACCGAAAATGAACATAAGATATTTTTATCCCGGAAAATGCAATAATCTCCAGAATAAAATAAGTAAATTTCCGGGCGACAATGGCGCCTAGATACAAGTGTAATGCCATATAACTTCTTGCTAACTTGCTATAAAAATAAACTACTTAAGTTTTCATCTACTAAAGTAAAATATAATTAGAATGATAGTAGAGCAAAAGACAGATAATAGACGACAAAAGAAGAACATTAAATAACATCTAAAATTTTTGTAATTACGTAAAAATTTACAAAGAAAGATTACATTAAGTAAGTCGTTTTGTACTTATTTAACTATTTTAAAGGAAATGTATCTATTTTTACAATGTAATACACAATCATGGGTAATCTATAATAAAATGAAATTCTAACACGCCGTGTCTGTAAATTAAAGCTATTTAAAAAAACTATATAAATGATGGAGATCATAATGCAATTTTTTTAGATTGTTTGTCAGTTTGTTTGGAATTCGCGTAAACACTACTGGGCAGGTTTCGATGCGATTTGCGCTGGTCGATAGCAAATTCTTATAATAAAAATCTGCGCTACTTTTTATTCTGGGAATCCCACGGAAATTTTGCTGGGAAAGATTTAAAATGGCCAGATAAAAAATAAACGAATACCAATGTGTTTTTTTTTACTGATGATAGATGGTAAATTTAAAGTAATAAAATGTGTGATATTTTTTATACCGGGAATCTCGCGGGAATTCGGATGCATAATTAGCTTATTGCGACATATTTTTCACTAAAACGATGGTTACATTATTGAAGTGATAACTTCTTATGGGAGGGTAAAACAGTTACGTAACGCGTTACGGCGCCAGTCTATCCGACATTCCTTTCTCTCGTGCAAATTATCAATTCTATCGGGCGTCCCGAGACGCACAGGTTTTTTTTTAATACTGCGATATTTCGTGTCCCGGGAATCTCATGGGAATTTTAAGTCGGGCGTAGACGAAGTCGCAGGCCATATCCTAATATAATACATTTATACTTGAGCGATAAATAAAAATTTGTTAGTTTCTCAAAAATAGTTTTTGCACTGCTTAAAATATACAATATTTTGCATGTATTTGTACATCGATATCGTTGGCAATGAGAATAGTCTAAACATGTTTGAAATATAGAGTTTTGAGGGTCTAAATCGGCAGTTTTTGGAGAATCGCTTAATGAAATTGTCTGCGAGAGAATGAGATAGAATACATTATATTTAATAATTTAAATACTATGCCCATACAGGTGGAGTTGCAAATGATTTGAAGTTATCGTTAATACTTCAAATTTCGTTTTTTAATGCTTAAATATATTATAACGATATAATATATAAAACGTGACGTCACAAAATTTAAAATCCTACCCTTTTTCACACTTTGTTTCACTTCTACTTAGTGTGTACTGCACACACACTAAGAACATCAACTTAAATTTAATTCCTATAATACATAATAGATGGCAGCACATTGATGGTATACATTCATGTTTCCTCTAAATAGAACATAACTACATTTCCATGGTGGCCTTTTAAATTCAAATTCAAAGGTTTTTATCCAAAATAAGTTCCGCTGGAGAACACTTTTTGAAGGTCATACATATAGGTTAAAATTTAATTTTACTTCCTAGTCTATGAACACCGCTTCGCAACGTGTTATTCCTGTTAAGGAGAAGAAGCGGCAAGAAACTTCTCAGCAACACGTCTGGCTAAATATTGTTTTTCTTTATATTTGTTATTGTATTGATAGAGGGCCTAACAGGTAATTTTCACCGATTTGTATGATGACCATAACATGTATCAACATATAGTGGCACCTTATTCCATACCTTAAACATCCAGTATACCTAGACACGTGTCAATTTGACTAAGTGATTCTTCATAATCGATCGCTTTAGGCCCTTCAAAATATTAAGTTTGCTACATTCTAAACGTTGTTTACGCCACTTTAGTTCTTATTGCCTAAAATATTCTAATTAGACTAAAAAATATACAATATGCTCTTTGAGAAACGATGTTATTAGTCTAAAAATCACAATTTTATAAGTTCATTATTTATTAGCACTCTTTCACTTTTCCATTAGCAGTTGGTGTGTGTTGAGATTCAACTTTAGTAGATTTCAAGTAGTTCTTGTAATAAAAGTTACCAAACATGTAAAGAAAGAGGCCAGCATTGATACAGAGGAGAGTGTTGATGCCTTTTGGATAGTTGCAGTCAAGGAACATAACCGAAAAATTGTGATAGAAGATGATGCAGAATTGAATCTGAAACAAATAAAATTATACTGGTAGTATATTAACAAGTAATTATTATAATTAATAAGAATTTATTTGTATGTTCCCCTTAATCTTGCTCCCCCTACAAAATGATTACAAAATAATCCGTACCTGGTGATTTATTATAAAAAATTAAAATACCAAAATATTTTATTCCATACATTACATGTATGTACTTAGTGCAGTGTTAAATTCAAAGTAATTGCATTGTTTCATAAAAATCAACGATTAAGAGAACTTTCGTAAATGATATAATAACTTATTCTATATTGTGCTTATACAGAATCTTTCAAAGACTCTCTCTCTCGTATATAATAATAGGTGATTCAATTGGAGTTGAAATTCTTTGACAGTCAATTCCTTTTACTGTGTCAAATTTTATTCCAGGTTTATACGTATCTGGGAATTTTCATAAGAATTAGTATCAATACAGAGAATCTATCCAAGACCTCTCTTTCTCTCTCGTTTATACTAATAGACGATTCAATCCGAGAAGAAAGTTTTTGACAATCAATTGCTTATACTGTGTCATCTTATTGACAACTTTCATAAGCATTAGTATCCTTCTAAAGAAACTCTTCAAGACTCTTCACTATAAATTGAACAGTCTACCACTGATAGATAATTCAAAATGAAGAGTCTTCGAGAATCAGTTCTTTATACTCTGTCAACTTTTATTCCTGGTTTATACGTACACAACGAATTTCATATCATTTTTAGAAGTTACTCAAAATTTTGTACTTACCAGCTGTAAGGTAGTAACGTGTTTCTTCCACCACAAGAACTTCTGGTATTGAGGCCCAAGTCCAGATATCAGGTAGTATGTATACATTAGGATGTGGATGAACGAGTTGATCAAACCAAGAAGAGTGCCGTGACCGCCTGAAAATACATGGATGTGACGTTAAGTACATATTAAATTGGAATGTATGATTAATAGAATATGGTATGAGTATCATTACTGTTGTATCAATCCCTATTTTATAAACGTCTCACTTCATTGTGCTAAGAAATGCCTTTCATTTCGCAAGCTTCCCGTTCTCAAATGTAACAATTACAACCCTGATATGTAATCCCGAATGTTTCAAGCTTTTGTATGTTCTTCACCATTTTATTGCAGAAGCTTAGACATTATTGGCCTCATAATGTAACATTAGGCAATTATTTGATTGCACTCAAATTAAAAACACGTATTGCCTAGACCCTGGTTGAGGTGAGATTTCTGACTCATGTAAGTAACATCAATATGCTACTAAAGGCGTATTATTTTCTTTAGTTAGCAATGAGTCAGAGGAATTATTTCAAAAATCTGGTAAGAAGAATTAATCCGTAGAAGAATATAATAAAGTATTCGCAAAGCTTCAAGTTCTAATAAACAAATAAACTCAACGTTCTGAATTATATACCACAAAAACCATTAAATTAGTAACAGGGGGGCACATACCTAGATAAATATTTTGTATATTGAAATTACTAATTTCATCGGATATGTGTGACATATTCCTCTTGAATCTTTGACCAAAATATAAATAAGAAAACTTTTGCTAATTGCTTTCTAAGCTGAGAAAAGGATATGCCCCAAATGAGAGTGTAAATTTTATGAAGGTAACTGAATTTATTTATGGCCAAAAACTGGCAAACAGGCAAACAGCCCACCTAATGGAAAGTGATCACCGCCGCCTACGAACGTTTACAACATTATAGGCGCTGCCGATACGTTGCTAGCCTCGACGAAATTTTATAACGCTATTCACATGACCCTATGTCACAGTGCAGAGGGAAAACCTCGATGGGAAGTTCCCCCCAAGTCGTTATTGTAAGTAATTATAAAGGTAATCACTGAATATCATTGCTGCGACCAAGTGTCATCCGACACAGCAATACGAATGCCAACGTCATTTGTCCAGTTGCGGCATATAACTCTAAAAATGTTTTGTTTCTCCTATTTTATGTTTTCTTTCTTCATAATCTTAGGAATAAACAGATTATTATGAAATTTGGTAGACGTCCAGTTAATAATAGACATGAGCATATCATACCTTTTAACTCTAAATTCGTGGTAAAAATTCTATTATGACTGAAAACAGTAATTACCTGGCAAGAATTTAACACCAATCCATGCGCAGATAGGCATCATGAAGTGGTGATACAAGTGTAGGAATGATATCTGCCTGTTCTTCTTTCGAAGCACAAAGAAGATCGTATCAAGAAGCTCAATAATCTTTGCCATGAAGTACCACCATACTGCTGCCGCCATCTGAATTTGATGATGAGATATTTCGTTAATTTGTTCCTAAACTCAAGAAGACTAAAACACGTTGATATCTCTAAACTACAGACACAGCAGACAATTCTGGAGCCGATCGCTGACACCCAGATCAGTGTAAATATTAAAAAAAAAAAACTAAAACATCTTGAAGTCGGTGCATTTTGCAATTTTGTTTTCAGCTCAGCTCGGGCTTCCTCACTATAAGGGAACGGACAGTATATCCACCACGCTTGTCCAAAGCGGCTCGACAGGTTTGACAAATCGGTTATCTCGATGTGTAGGTTTCATCACAATGTTTTCCTTCACCGTTGTTAGCACGTAGTATTTGTAACAATATACACACATTAGGTCGAAAAACTGCGTAAGAATTGCATGCGTTCTGGCTAAGCTACCCGCTACCCGCGCCCTTCGAATTTGGGACGCGTACATAAATGATTGGTTATTAGAAAACCTTCACAAAACACATTTATAACTTACTCGTTTCGCTTTAGGGTTCTCTGAATAATCCACTGGTTGGCAAGTGAAGCTGTAATCATTCCACCAACCTGCTGCTAGACCCTGGAATAGACAATTATTACTACTGTGAATATAATCAAACTACCTATCAGGTTATTTAAACTATGTTTTAACAGAAATCCGTAGCTAAACATACACTTAAATAGAGATAGATGGATTATGGTGAGGATGACAATGGTAAGTTTTGGTGTGACATAGAAGGTGTGCCAGATTAGAGGCGTATGAAATTGGGATAAGATAAAAGAATGAGAGAGAAAAAAGAAAATACCTAAAATATTATCCTAAAACGATTTTATAGAGTTAATAATAGATAAAAATATATAGCAAATATTATAAGTGGAGCTTTACTAGCATTATTCATATTTAATGCTAATTTGAGGCCCCAGTATAAGGCATACCTATGTATGTATACTATGTCCGTTTTTCCCGTTGTCTTGCTCTGTCAGAGTTCTTTTTCTCTAAAATTACTGAGTATATATGGATGAATTTTGCTATGAACACATATCATAATATATAGACAGGAATACATATTAGACCTCGCACGAACGAATTCAATTCAATCAGCGCAAGTGCATCACGCAATACTAAGAGCAAAGTAGTGTCGTAGTGATCTTAGCAGAGATCAGGTACTACGAAATTGTAAATTCCAAAAAAATTAAGAAGTTAGCTCATTCTCTTCCCTCTCTTCCGACCGCTGTCTTCTGCTACATGCTGCATAAGTTTTTTTTTGAGGCGGGAGAAATGCATTTCGCACACTACTGGATCTTTTACTAGGGATTAGACCAAAGCGACGAGAGGTGACACCACGAATGGGCACCAGAGTCAAATTGCCGGCTTGTGTGGAGACTCGAAAACTCCATACTCCACTAAAACCACCCTCATCCCATGTGCCCCGCGCTTATGGCAGGAAGAGCGTGAGACTTAGAACGTAGTTACGCCCATGCTGATCCTAGCGCACCAGTGCTTGAGAATGCTCCGGGAAAGGTAAACTCACTTCGTCAACAGGGGTGAAAACTCCTCTGCTCCCTAGATACTAGAAGGCCCCTGCAGGGGTATTACGGGAGGAGATCTTGCGATTATCTGCGTCTCCTGGACCCCGACTGACATCGGTACCCGTGAGACGCAAACGCACCTCTCTCTTTCTCTTTCTGCGGCCTCCTTTTGAGACATCACTGTCTCGCATAAATGCATAAGTGGGCTTCAGCCAAACCTCGTCAGCGCCGCAGGGCTTGTGTATAGCCGCAGCTCACATATAGTATCCTTGTACCTATATGATTTAATTGTTGCTATGAACTAGTGTTCTGATTTTATGTTCCGCATGACTTTGAAAGCTATAAAATAATTATTAATTTTGTTTTGAATTCGCAATTTAGTGTGAAAAATGATGAGCAATTTTAAAATCAATAATCCTTAAAATTAATGTGCAAAATTCCACTCGCTAATCGCTATAAAATGATTGAATAGACTGTTGCAATAATTCTGCCCATAAGATTTTATTGTTCTAATGTAATAAATTTCCTGTAAGCATTTAAGTTATAAAATTAATAAAAACTATAATCAAAATGATGGAAAATGATCTCTGTTTGTTTCCATCGCAAAAAAATAATAGACAGATAATATAGAATAATAGATAATATAATATAGAAATAATAGAAAACCCACATTATAAAGTCCCAAGTTACGCTTTTGTTATGGGTAATATACAACCGACCACTCTGTGGCTTATCCCAGACGCTCAACCACAGTAAATAACAGAAAACAGTGCAGACCTGGGACTAAATCAGAACCATATACTAGAACGATGATAAATCTGCTTTTATTATCAAATACGAAATAAACACTTGAATGATGATAACGATTCCTCGCCTCTTGTATAAATTCATTTTTAAAATGTCATTATGTTCCATAACCGAATATATTCTACACAACTCTGGGGCACGAATAGACGCATGAGGTTTCTATGCCACCGATGAATATGTTTTTTTTTTATATTAATGAAATGAAATATTAGAAAAAAAGGACTTTTTTCCGAAATTTATCATGCGAGGAATTAAACTCGGAGCCTCTGGGCTGCAGTGAGGTAGGTAAGCAAAGGCTTAGCCCTCTCAACCACGGAGGTCGATAAACGTTATTTGAAGGTCATTTAAAATTAAGTATTACTGCTGTTAATACTAGTATACTGTTATTGGCTCCGTTTATACTATAATATAACTACATAACTTTAATTATTAGACTTATAAATATAGAAAAGTAATTACCTCGCTCACTATGAAAATGCTCATTAAAATCTGTGAGATGTTGTAGACTATTATAACATTCTTTAAGTCGTATGGTTTCTTGTCCCTCATATACCGGGGTCCGACCGAGGTGCAGAAGTATAAATATGTTGCCAGGAGAGTTAAGAGTGGCCCAGGGCTTGACATCAGCAACCAACTTTCGGTCCTAGGATCTGTGTAAGAACAACAAATTTATAAATAAGGTATTATGTACAGACATATGTATGTACAGTTTTGTATTTAAGTACTTGAGAAGATTTAATTAAAACAACATTTTAAAGGTTTTAAGCGCGGCAAACTTGATTTTCATTTCAACGTTTCGGCCACTTTTCAGTAGCCGTGATTACGCAATACAAGTAATGTTAAAGTTATTACTTAGCCTACCTTCAACTGCTTCATTTGAATTAAGTTGAATTGTGAAGTGAAACTTCTATATAGACCCCCCCCCCCCCCGTATTAGGATTGTTTCTGTCACCAAAAAGCGTTACAGCCGTGTGGAGGGGCGGCATAATTTTAGAGTAGACAATTGATGTTTTTTTTGTTCGGGATTGAATTCAGTTTTTTTTGTTTGATATAAGATATTGTATATATAAAATGCATTCATTAAAATGTACCTAACCTAACCAAATCATAATTTTCAGTAACCTTGCAAAAATCGAAATGTGTTCTGGGACATATAGTAGAAGTGAAATATGAGCGGACAAGTGGAAAAACGAATCTCAACGGAAAAATGGAAAAATGAATGGCAACGGACAAGTGGCAAAACGAATCGCAACAAAATTTTAACTTGAAGTTTTACGGCCAGGTTTTCAAATTAGACATGTACATTAACAATCTGTCCGTCATTAATAATAGACCCGCAGGGAGGTTTTGTGGCGAAGCCTTAGGTGAGTAGCGACACCTCGTACCCGACTCCGGGGGCCAAGGCAAGGCCCCCACCTCCGTGCTTGCCTTAGCCGGCCTGCACGGAGTGGAGATTACTAGAGCTAAGACTCAAGCTCCATGGGTGGAAGTGATAAATGGCATCACATCAGAAGTAGCTTCGGTAAACCTGCAGCTCACCTTTCTACACCCCTTAGCCACTCACACCCATCTTGCCCCTGTCTTCTATGGGGCAACATGGGTGTGAGGGAGTGGCGAGTCACCGTCTGCCCATTTTTCCATGTTCCCCGAACATTGCGACGGGCAGACGCCATAGTCCCCATATTCCCAGATCCCTAGTACCACTAGCAGTTCACCCCAATAGCCCGGTAATTTTTGTTGTAATTTCCCACAATAGTCTTACACTGGCCGGGCTTGTCCTTGAATGTATTAGTATATAGTGTAGACAGGGTTAATCGCCGGTCAGTGTCACGCCATATTTACATTAAATTTGTCAAGAGGCCTCTACGTGTTGACCTTCCCATGGCCCCACGCAAGCCCTCCAAAAATCCGGGCCTTTATTACGACCCGTGGTCTTAAAACACATACAGTAATAATAGTAAGCCTTAACAAAAATAGACTTAAAAACAAAACATCCTTAAATGGGCGTCCATCTCAGCATGGTGCTAGCCTATCGACCAGCGCTGATCTTCTGCTGAACCCGTAAGGTATCGTCACGGTAGATATTACAAAATTAAGTAGCATTTTTGCGATACCCGTGTGTGTGGGGGGGGGGGGGGGTATAACCCCCCAGGTATATCCACTCATATTACACATCTTTGCCTTACGCCAGGGTCGCGGGGAGATAGCATGGCCAATTCTAGGTGCTCTAGCTGGCGGCAGCCCGGAAATCTCATCAACTTCCGAGGACAAGCTGACCGACTGACTAAACTAATATGAAAGGAAATATTATTTAAACTATTTACACAGTCTACATAGTCCATGAGGCATTAATTAAAAATGTGCAATACGCATTATACTACTATACTATGTAAAGAACATAAATTAAATCTTTTTTTCCTCAATCATACATCTTTGTATAATAAACGATCCAACACCTGCGATGCACACTTATTGATTACAAATATCTTATAAATAGCTTGATTAATAATAAGACCAAGTTGAATGCTTAACATCGTTACATGATTATTCATACTTCGTAATAAGTGAAAACTTCTTTAGGGGCGGTGTGCACTTTTGGGATGTCAGCTCTGATACGATGTTGTCACCTCCGAAGTGCATTTAACTTTTTTTTATTATTAATAATTATATTTCTTAAGTTACCGAGACGGTAGTTCGTGAAATTCATCGAAAATTATTTTGAACAATATCTATTGAGTAATTTTTGAGATATGAGAACTTTTTTGGTTCTGTAGCTAGATAACGAAAACATAGAATGATATATTAAAACACTTGTTTAAACAAAATTACTTTTTTTAATCACTAATATTTCACTATATAATCAAACCAACCAAAACACACAAAGCCTAAAAATTAATAACCCAGGGACAGAAAGGAAAAAAAACAACACACATAGCACTAGATAGGATAATATACGAGTATATAGATATAGACATAAGGCACACGTTGCACATTCACTTCCTCACAACACCAGCATGTAACAGATATACTCTACATTAGTATAAATTTAGTATTAAAATTAGAATGAATTAATATAATAAGTTATTCGTAAGGTACACCTCAACAGAAAAATCACTAAATTAATGTCACACACAAAAACCAAAATAACTACTAATAAGCGTGTTAAATTCTAAAAATTAAATCTAGAAATTAAGTTGTAAAAAGGGGTACGCAACTCGAGTCTATATAGTTGTCAAAATACACTAATATGAAATTTGTAGTTCACGCTGCTATTGAAATTATTTTGTTGGTATAACGCCTTAAAAAATAATAATTAAACACTAAAGTAAACTAACAAGAATTTTTTTTCGAAATTATAAAATTCTATTAATAATTGTATCACTTAAATTTCAAGTAATTACAAAGCTAAGTAGCGGGATAAATGAGCCCAAACTGAGACAAAAACCCGCACTATGGAACTTTTAGCCTTTAGGAATTAAGCTTAAAAGTATTTGTACTATATAAATATGTGTGTGTATGAGCGTGTGTGTCACTTAAACGTAACTGTGTGTGTGAGTTAAATTATTTTGGTTCCAATCTAAAATGGTTTATAATTATCGTACTTTATGTCGTGCAACAAGTGATTCGGTTCCGAAATGGCCTATACGCCAACACTGAGTGACAAAAGTATTATCCCCGCAAATTGCTATTGCGCCTGGCCGCCATTTTGGTGACGTAACCGTAGCCGAACACTCGGTACTGTTAGCATCACTGACCAGCGACTACGCGTATATATCGAGTTGCGGATGACGTCACGTGAATGTTAATTTGACAAGGTTCCAGCGCATTACCAATTTGCAGGGATAATATGGCGGATGATGTCATTGAGACTGACACGGGCAGAGATTTTTACTGCGCTCTTCAAGCATAGCCTGTGATGCACAAAAATATTTTTAATTTTTTAACTTTGCCATGAAGGGAGCGATATTTTTTCTATCGCATTGTAGCATCGATTCCGCAGGCACTGAACAAAACTAGGCATGTGAAGGAATTCTAAATTCAAATATAGAAGTCTAATTTTAATATGTCGCCATGGGTGGGCAAAAAAATTCCACATCGCGCAATATCTTAATAGACCCACCACATTGCCCATAAACAAGTATCGTTTTTAAATACATTACAATAATTTATAATCAAACAAATAACACAATGGAAACATGCTTCGAATACTAATTGAAATATAACGCGTTGTTTAGAAAAAATCAATTTAGTATTTACTAAATAAAATCTGAACCAATAAAAATGTGTTATGATTTATTCATTATATAATTATTTATTATTGTATGTTTTATATAATATTTATTTTTATTATAGAGAAATTGAAAATGGAAAATAACTGAAATGATTTTGAACTTACTTTAAAAATAGCTTTTTATATAAAAGTTATTTTTAAAGTAGTAGTAGTAGTTAAAAATGTTCTTAATCCATCCAATTATTTTGTATAATGTCTATATATTAAAATTATTATATATAAATCAATTAAGACAAATATATAAAGTAATTTTTAATAAAAGATTATTGTGTGTATATCATAATATATCGGCTCAGAACAGGGTTACTTTAATTCAGTAAGAATAATTATTTGAAAATTAACTTAATTCTATTAATACAGTAAAATTTATTGAACTTTTAAATTTATTAAAGATTCCGATTCAAGGAAGCTGAGGCAAAAGAAAATAAAACCAAAATACATTATGTAGACCAGGCCTTTGAAAATGGTAAAAAGTGAAAAAAAATATAGTGAGTTTTGGGTAAAAAACGGCTTATCTCGATTTCCGGAAAAACTACGAGTCCTATGGAAAAAAGTGAAATCACAAAGTTGTAGGTAATAAAATAATCTACACTGTGTTTACACTTTTTTCACATAACCTCAAGATTTATGTGAAAAATTAAAAAAAACAAGTTTTTGTTTTTTTTTTATTTTTAGGGGCTTAGGTGACATACATATTACGTTTAGCAACGCGACTGAGGCCGTGGCTGTGGTAGCAAAGGCTATCTATATATTAATACGTGATGCAAAAACTTTGTGCCCATTTTTACGAAAATTGTGCGGACGGAGGAGTATGAAATTTCGCACACTTATAGTTTATATAGAGAAGAAGGGACGAATGCTAATTTTTTTTTATCACACACACGCATATATACTCTTTTGTTTATTTTTCAAGTCAAATTAACAGTGTAGCCTTGGCGAAATCTGTGATTATAGAAGTACCTAAGTCTTTCGAATAGTCGAATTACGAGCTCGGGCGACCACTAGTTTTTATAAATAAGCGTTAATTAACTATTAAAGGTGTTTAACGAGAAACTAAAATCTTAATACCTGCTATTATATTTCAGTACGCAAACTGAACTAACATTCATTTATTCACCGAGGTAAAGAATTCATTAGAACAAGTACATAACCGAAATAATTAATTCTTCGTGTAGCGTAAAAGGTAATTCATTAAATAGAATCATCACACAATCAAGAAATCGTAAATATATTAGGAGACACTTTAAACTTGTATTGTTTGATATCTATGTAAAAAAAACCCCTTAATTATTTACAATGAAAAGTTGTTCAGAAAAACAAACTCATTGAAAAGAATAAAATAAACATAACTGAGACATAAAAGTAAAAGAAACTTAATATATTTTTTTATTGCAGGATTTCAACAGACAGACGGCCTACTCGATGAAAAGCGGTTACCTTCGCCTATGGACATTCTCAACACCAAAGGTGCTACAAATGCGCTGCTGCTCTCTTAAGGGAGACTGAAACCTGGTCACTAATGCCGGAACACAACTCAAGGATGTTACGGCGACATATTTTAGACCAGGGGTGGTTGTCATCCAGTCAGGCAAATGCCCTACCACCTGGCTGTGGCTTGTTTTGTCGCCTCTTAGGACAGGTCGCCCGGACGCAGGAAATTGTATTCTTTCTCCATTCCTGCACGGATAGTTAATAATAATTGTAGCACAAAGCATTGCGCTTCTAATTTAAATGTATTAAATGTAGCCTTCGTCCTAAAGAGAAGTTACGGAACATTACATATTATACACGTTGTAATGATAATAAGACATATTGCGCATAAGGAAATTGAAACTAATTTAAAAATCACAATTATAAACTAAAAATAAACTAAGCTTAAATAATACAAGCGATTATAGACTGTGTTACAAATCGCTGCCAGATGGGAGCGTGCCCAGAAGGCTGGCTGCATGCACTGGAACACAAACCAACTTGATGGACAATTTATTTTTATTTTATTTCTCTTCAAGCCACAGAATGTTGCAAAGTGGTGGTAAATTATATTAGTTGCCCGTAGAGTAAATGATAACCATAAACAAAATTAAACTAAATAATTAAAAAGAACACGTTGGCGGTAGGCTAAATAAAAGTTTAACAATACACATTGACACCTGACATCTTTGTCTTCCGTCAAGGCTACTTAAAAGGGGCCGAAATGTCGGGATAATAATAAAAATCAAATAAATTACCGCGCTCAAAACCGTTAATACTTAGTTTTGTAAGAATAGCCAGGTATTTTAAAGTGCACTTTAAAAACACTCTTCCATTAAATTGCAACCTTGTATAAAGTTAATGAAGTTCAAGTAAATTAATACATTACTGCATTAAGTTTGCGGACACAAATGTACAGAAGTAAAATTTCTACGTAAACAATAAAAGTATATGAATCAAATTTATATTCAAAGGCAACGTTGTATTATCAATTGTAACAAAAAAAAATTTGAGAGGTGTCAAGGGACACCCGGATGGAACGAAGTTCCTTTCGATTAATTAGTGAAGGAATTGAATTTTTTTTTAAGTTCTGATATTTTTTTTTTTATTAATAACAAAATATTTTTTACTCGGTTCATGATTATTTTAATTGGAACAAGATATAGATGAGGCTGTAAGACATTTATATGAATTTAATTATTTGACATTATTATCTTTTGACATCAATACTTTAATTTAATTTTCCGTGGTTAACGTAAATAATATTTTAATTTAAGACTATGTAATATTTGTACACCCTATGGGTAATGACATGTGAACTCATATATGTAAAATTTAAGACCTGTATTTTTATGTACAATGTCATATGCAAATAAATTTTTTAAGCTATTGCATAGCTTTTATTGCGGACTTTGAGCGCTGCGACCAAATCAAGAAATTCCGTAATGAAAAAAACCTAACACCTCCCATTCCCCCTACCATGTAGCTCGGCCGAGCGTTCGCTTAACGTGTATGTGTGCGACCATACTGAATGCGCGGTGACGGGGGCCTGAGGCGGGCGCGGCGAGCGGAGGCGTGCGGTGGCCATAGTGAGCCGCGAGCTCTCGTAGCGGTTCGAGGTATGTCAGGAATTGCAAATTATGGACGACGAGCTGCTCCGAAATCGGACGAATACGTAAGCAGCTTTTTGTGAGAAAATATATAGGTGTATAGGTATCTATCATATATTTATAATGCCACACTCACCGCATGTGCGGCCCGTAAGTATACATGTAGGTATATATGTATACATAGGTAATTTGTTTTCTTATCGGTCACCACGCTCAAAAAGTGTAACTTGAATTAATATCAAAGAAAAAAAATACTGCATAAATAAAAAATAAATAAATAATTATAATTGCATAAGTTGATAAAAAATGCTAAGCAATAGCTTTACCGCGGCAGTCCCCGAGTGCCACAAGGAGTTTTTTATTGCAGGAGTACAGCAGATAGGCAGACGGCCCACTTGATGTAAAGCGGTTACCATCGCCTATGGACATTTGCAACACCAAAGGTGGTACAAATGCGCTGCTGCTCTCTTAAGGGAGACTGGAACCTGGCCACTAATGCCGGAACACAACTCAAGGTTGTTATGGCGACATACTTTAGACCAGGGGTGGCAGCCATCCAGTCGGGCAAATGCCGTACCACCCGGCAAATACGGATACGGAAGCTCAACATTTACAAGAACTTACCACTGTTACGTTCCATGAATTTTCTGTAGGAATCCACGATCGACATGTCGAAAGTTGAATTCGCTGCTCCTGTAAAGACAAACATAACCAATTATTTATATATCTTTATATATAAAACTTTATATAAAAAAAGATGTGAACTACAGAACGCATGCACCACTTAGGCAGGTTTTAGACCTGATGTGCATTTCTTACAATTACCAATTGCTAACAACGGTGAAGGAAAACATCGTGATGCAACCTGCACATCGAGATAACCGATCTGTCACACCTGCCAAGCCGCCTTGGACAAGCGTGGTGCATATACTGTCCGTTCCCCTACAGTAGGCCCGAGTCCAGCAGTGAAACAGTTATGGGCTGTTATTATTTGCCATTATATTATATGGGCGAGCATTTGTTCTCGACCTTGTCCACGTTGCACAAACATAACCTTACTTATAATCGTTTGTTAAATTTTAAGAAAGTGCTCAGCAACTGATTAACGAAAATGTTACCCATAACTCCTCTTAACGATAAGAGGTGGTGATAAAGTAACTCATAAATAACTGTCAAAAGTAACCAACATCGAGAGGTAGTTTAATTGACTGCTAAGAGGCAAGATGGCAAGTTTTATTTGTAACAGCCATTGATTAGGGGCTTAAGAGTTTTTAATTCGAGAGATGGCTAATCCTTTCTTGAAGTGATTATTATAAGTAAGGCCCACAATGATTAGAGTTGTTTTGTTAATTATAAAATCAAAGGATTGGTATATTAATCAAGGTAAGGGATTTTAAGCACAAATATACAAAAGTCCCGGAAATTCCCGTAAAAGTTGGGAATAAGTAATATTAATAAACGCATACACAAATATCATTGTTATACCAAATATTTTATCGAGCAGTGAAAATTTCGCATTTTTTTTCAAACTCGCCTCTCTAAACCTCTCCCAAGATATTTCCCGTAGGATTGTGGGTATATAAAGTAACGCAGATTTTAAGCCCGTAAACTTGCTACCTATCAGTGAAAAACGCATCGAAATCGGCCTAGTAGTTTTTGCGTGAATCCCGAACAAAAAGACAATCGCAGAAATGTGAGAAACAAAAGACTACACTTTGAAAATTTTATAATATTTTATTTGGCTAACAGCTATCATTAATAATAACCAGAAATAAGTTAGATTAAGAGAAACTATTAATAAGCCTCCACAGGTAACAGTAAAAAAAACGAAAAAACTATTAGAAAAAAATTATAGGTAGATAGGCTAACTTTAACAATACTCATTGACACTTAGCTTTTTAGTAGCTGTGATTAAATCCAGCCCATCCAGGCGGACAAATTACCTTCCACCGGGATTTGAGTTATTTTATAAATTTTATCATTAAAAGAAAATCTCCCAAAGAAGCTAACTACGTTTATATAATAAACTTATAATTTTATTTGATTGTTAAACACCCATACCAGATTAGGTAAATTCCGTTCAAGAATTTTCCTATAAGGAATTTAATCCGGAACTTTGTAGACAAAGTGCCTTACTTATAATCGTTTCTTAAATTAAAAGAAACTGCTCAGCAACTCATTAGTGAAAGTCTTACTCATAAACTCCTCTTTAGTCGAATATTTTGGGTAAAACCTACGTTAATCATTCAAATCTCGTTTATCTGTGCTCCTATTAGGTAAACGACAGGTAATACATTTTTATAAGTGATAAAAAAGATATTCATTGATTAGGGTCTGATTCTGATTCTCTTACTTAAGGGATGCCTAGTCGTTTTTTAACGAGATTATTATAAGTAAGGCCGAAACAAACACTTAACCACTGGACCGAAACACCTTAAGAAAGAACACAATAACTAACCGCTGAGACAAAACTGCACCCGATCGGACCCAATCCAAAACTGAGCAAGATAATGAGCGTACAATACAAAGGTAAAATAATAATTGATTGCGAAGTCGCCATTAACTTATTGTATTGTGTAATAATTAAGCAGACAAACATATTCCCGTTTTAAAATTGCATATTAATTTCATGTCGTTTGTATAATGATTTTACATATTTTACTTGTTGAGCGATTTTCATTCATCTTTATCTATGACTAGTTGTGCCCGCGACTTCGTCCCTAGAAACCCTAGAAAAACTAGCCTTAGTTACTGCCTATAACATCAGCTATCTGCCAGTGAAAGGCCCGTTAAAATCGGTCCAGCCGTTTCAGAGACTAGCCGGATTATCCAGACAGACAGAGAATAATAAAAAAAGATATATAACGTATATTAAAAAGCTCTTATTTTGACATTATAAATACACACTTCAATTTTATTTATCTGTGTAGGTGAAATCTAGCAATCCGAAGAATCTATTCCTATTAGAAATTTGAGATTGTATTAACACAGAATAAAAATACTAAAGAATGACAACAGCTTAGTAAAAAAACGTAACTCGTGACACGCGCTCGTTGAATCACACACACACACACACACACTCACATGCGCACATCACACACACACACACAGTTATGTGTCATGTCTGTTGAATATAAAATTCTTTTGTTCGTGTATATCTCACTGAACTCAGCTTAAGACCTTGGACCGATTTTGATGAAATTTTTATGTGTGTTTGAGCGGGAGCCCCGGATGGTGAAGATCAACACTTTTGTACCTACAAATTACCACCTGGTTGTGAGTTGTTTTGTCGCCTCTAACGACGGGCTGCCCGGCCGCAGGAAATTGTATATTTTCTCCGTTCCTGCACGGATAATTGTATACCTACTTACTAATTTTAACACCCCAATACAAATACAGCACCTAGCTAAATATCACACACATTAATAAACAATCACAAGTAAGCTTGTAAATTCAATGCAATACAAATTAAATTTTCTAAAAAAATGAACGAAACTTGTGTTCGTGGAATTTGAAAAAAATATGAGAGAGAGATATAACACTTTATTGCACACCAAAACATACAATTACAAAAACAGACCGTATTTACAATGTTTTCTAGGCGATACAATAGGCGGCTTTATCGCTCAAAGCGATCTCTTCCAGGTAACCTAAATGAAAAACAAATTTGAATCAAGCGATGTAGGTGGTGCAGGAAAAAGGCAATGGATACATACATACTCAAACTAATTTAATAGATAAATATACAAATACATACATATTACATAGTCATAAATATACACGTATACAATAATATTGTTACATACTGAAAAAAAACGCACACCTGGCTCTCGTAAAACGCAGTTTGTTGCCTTTCCTGCATTCGGAGTTCTTTTGTTTACTTCGTGTTAATTATTTAAAAACATCCTATTGTTATCGTAATTATTTTATGACCATCATTAGTGTCAAACTAATCCCTGTTTAAATTGCATTGCGTCGAAGCTTGTCAGATGTGCGGATTAACTCCGTAAACGCAGCCCCTTGTCGATATTATACAGTTTAGTATAAAACAATGCCCGAACGGAGGGGTGGAGCAGTCAGAGCGATAACACAAGCGAGGCAAGATGTGTGTACATTGTAGTGACGGACTTTGCGCGTGTTATTGAATTATGCATTACATTGGGACCTATTGCGTCTAGTTATATTTGTACCTATGTTACGTGTACGTGTGTATACGTGTTGGTATAGTTTTAATAAATTCTATAGTAATTCCAACGGCATTTTAATTAGAGTCCTGTAACTCGTAACAATATATTACAAAAAAACATAAGTTATTACAATAAATGTATTAGCATGATTATATTGTGTTAATCAGACATAGCTATTTAAGGAGAAATAGTATATAGTACAAATATGTATACACTTTATTTTTATTAAAACTTATTTAGTTTTTGTGTAAAACCCAGACTGCATCTATGTGACGTATGTTGTGGAGCAGGTACTACACAGGTACAGGAATTCAATGCTTATTTGTTCCTGTTTTTTAACCGACTTCGAAAAAAGGAGGAGGTTCTCAATTCGTCGGGATCTTTTTTTTTTTTTTTGCTTTTTTTTTATGTATGTTCGCCGATTACTCCGTCATTTATGATCCGATTTACGTGATTCTTTTTTGTTCGACGCGGAATAGCTTCCAATTGGTCCCCTAAAATTTTTACATAGTTTGGCCCAGTAGTTTTCATTTTATGGACATTTTTCATGGAAATAATTTTCACTCCCTTCCATATGTTCACCGATTACTCCGTCATTTATGATCCGATTTACGTGATTCTTTTTTTGTTCGACGCAGAATTGCTGCCATGTGGTTCCCTAAAAATTTGACATAGTTTGGCCCAGTAGTTTTCATTTTATGAACATTTTTCATGAAAATAATTTTCACTCCGTTCCATATGTACACCGATTACTCTGAGATTTATGATTCGATTTACCTGATTATTTTTTTGTTCGACGCGGAATAGCTGCCATGTGGTCCCCTAAAAATTTGACATAGTTTGGCCCAGTAGTTTTCATTTTACGAACATTTTTTTGTTCCCGGTTCTTGGGACCTATATTTTTTAAGATGCGCGGCACCATTCGTAGGTCCACCCATACATAGCTAGACACTAAAAAGTAACAAATAAAATTTAAAAACTTCGTTTAAAAAAACCGACTTCAAAAACTAAAAAACTAAAATGTATAAAATAACTTATTTCTAAAGCTATTATTATTAATATATATTATCTAAAACATCTTGAAGTCGGTGCAAAGCAAAACATAAAAATTACTATATTTTGAAAATTACTAAGCACCGACTTTAAGATGTTTTAGATAATATATATTAATAATAATAGCTTTAGAAATAAGTTATTTTATACATTTTAGTTTTTTAGTTTTTGAAGTCGGTTTTTTTAAACGAAATTTTTAAATTTTTACTAGTCTCGAATGGTAAAAGATTAATTTGATATTTTTTACTTTGCATGATGCAAAACCATCAATTAGATATTATGTAATTTTCCACTAGGAAATGTATATTTAGTTTTATTAATTTACATATATAAGAAATAACTGGCATGGTTTGTATCAATATAGTTTATTATTTAAATTTGGTTTTAATGATCGCTGAATACAAAATAAAATGTGCTTAGCGAGATTTTATCTAATAATATTCGGCAATAAACACATTTATATGTTCATTGTACCTACATCACCCAGCAAAGAAAGGTATTCTTATACTATCGGTGTATAATAATATAATAATATCAGCCCATAAGTGTCCCACTGCTGGGCTTGAGCCTCGCATTATAGGGGGAACGGACAGTATACCCACCACGCTTGTCTTGCATGACGATGTTTTTCTTCACCGTCGTTAGCAAGCGGTAATTGTATCCATATGAACATTAGATCAGAAAACTGTGTGATGCATACGTTTGGGCCAGGATCAAATCCGGGCTCTTTGAGTGATTACGCTACCACGACTATATGGGTGTATGCAACGGACAAATCTGGGACCGATTCCAGACGCCATAGTAAATATTGCAACGTTTTATAAGAATTCTCGTAATAAAATAATGCGTGCACTTCTATAGAGTTCCATGAGTTACTAATTTGTTTGAGAAAAAAATAGTAAGTGCACACACACGTGCAGTTCACACGCAGAAGTGAAACTTCAGAACAGTGGCCTACGATAGAATGAGACAAATATAGAGTACCAGGAGTATTAGGAAAATTATTTGGTTTATTATTTTTATAAGCTAAAAAATATTTTTATATTTTAACACAAAATATACCATTTCATATATTACATATTTCAGATATAAAATACAATCTAAATTACACTTTAAACCACTACAATAAAGCTCAAAATACAATGCACTATCACTCACAATTTCCTTCGATCTATGTATAAAAGAATACCTGAGAGGTTAAATTGTTTTGAAATCTTTCAAGTTTTACTTAAAGTGAAAACTAATACTAACGGAGAAAGAGAAATGTGTTTTATTTCGAATTAAACAGGGTTGAAGTTTAAGTGTTTACCTCTTTTTAGTGTCGCTTTTTCGTTTCACCGAGCTTTAAATCACAACGATTCTAAAGAAGTTTCACTTCAAAATACGCACCGGAAAATTCAACCATGACACCTTAGACAACTCAACCATGGAGACTCTCAAAGCTATAAGTAGCTTACAAAACCAGGTACGCACGTACAAGAGCAAGGCGTCCCGGGTTCTCATCTCTCCACCAGTGGGGCGAGACTTACGACTTTAGTCGCCCCATGGCCTATATAGCCCTCTGACAGTGGATGTGGGTCTTTGCCTGCCAGGAAACATGGAAGATCGGCCAAATACGCGTACCCTGGCAGGCGGGAGACCAAAGGCCACAACCTCCACCGGCAAAAGCATAACCTCTGACAGTCTTCATTCAGAGAATAGCAGTAACCGCTAATAGTAACCGCTTTCCATCAAGTGGGCCATCTGCCTGTCTGCTGACTAAATCAATAAAAAAAATCATCCCTCTATTTCGAGCGTGTGAAGCAAAATTACTCATCCTACGGAAGGAAAGATGGGCGCGCGCGGTGCACAACGCGCTCTCCTCTCAACTCTATTCTTGGCGGTTGGGGAATCTTCCCCACAGAGCCACCCTCGACGACCGCCCACGGTGGCCCAAGGTTAAAAGATACCATTGACTAGGTCAAATCACTGAACTTTTAATTAATTGATTTTCAAAACCAGTGACCTTGGATCATTATTGCCTGTATAATTAACTCGAGTGCTAATTCAACAAAATTTCAAATCGGTTTGACCACAATATTAGCATTATTACACAATAAGATTTATTATGGACGCACATACATATGCCATTATACTGAGAACAAATATTGTCCATATACTAAATAAATAAATCCTTAGTTCTGCTGCGTACGCAGTCAGAACAGTTCGGCAGTTCACTGATGGAGAGATTAGTTTATTAGTTACTTTCATACTATCGTCTCCTATGGTTTGTTATATGGCATTATTGCGACGGTAACAATATTTTTTGTTTGTTAAAACTCTATTCATTCTTTGAAAATGAATTGTAATACAAATTCTATGTTTTAAGAAAAAATTAAAAAGACTGAGATAAATAAATAATTATGATGAAAAATCTTTTTAGCTAGACGTGCTTAGATTAAATAGTAGTAGAATTAAATTTTGACTTATATATATATGAGCTTCAAAAAGTGTTCTCAAGTGGAACTTATTTTAAATAAAAACTTTTGAATTTTATTGTAACACTAGCTGTACCAGGCAAACGTTGTCCTGCCTTTAAAAAAATCTAGAACTCAATTCCAGCGCCATCTACCGGGACCAAATGTTAATCTAAACTATTCTCAAATCCACTTGAACAATCAAAAATTTCACCAAAATCAGGCCCACTGTTCAGAAGGAGTATCGCGGCGCCACCTACTGGGTCCAATCATTAATTTAAACCATTCCGGGACAAATTTGAACACACACAACAAAAAAAACACCTAAATTCTGGTACCCGATCGCAGCGCCGTCTACCTGGTTCCAATTCGAATCTAAATCATCCCAGTAGAAAATTATTGAAATAAAATTAGAAAATTATCGCTATTAAAAGATAGAGATAAGCGATAGAAGGGTGAAAAAATTGGGTTGTATATATTTTTCAATGCCAAAAAATAAAAACAAAATTAAATAAAAGACAAAAAAATATTAAGGGATGGGTCACCCTGAGCATTTAAGGGTATGAAAAATTGATGTTGGCCGATTCTCAGACCTACCCGATATGCACACACAATTTCGTTAATCGCGTTCGACGTGTTGACAAAAAGTTCTCTTGAAATAAATTGTAATTTTTATGCATTATTTCACGAGAAAAATATAATAATAATTTGTCGAACAGGGGTAATATATTGTTACGTGCGAGCGGAGGTACGCACTTAGGATTGGAAGAAAATACCAGTTTTTAACTAAACGCTTTTATAGACTTACACAGTCGTACGTGATTCCTCTCCGCAGGGTCGCCCCTACACGTACGACTAACGATGCACTGACTCGACGATAAGTTGTCTCACTCACTCACTCATTGCGAATGTAGTGGATGCACTTACCACGTTTAGTCGCAGATAATTTTATATTATATTTGCTTCAAATGTACCACGATCCTGGTTACCACAAGCTCAGGCTTTCAACTCAATTATTTGCTTACATTTATAGTATTTCAATTTATTTTTATTGGAAGTTTTTTAATAAATAAAACTTGTATTTTAACCTAATTCTCATTCGTAAACAAAAGCTGGTCAAGTTCAAGTTCAGCCTTTTGGCATTTGACTTTTGACGTTTGACAAGTGCTATCGTATAAAATACATAGCAACAACATTCTTTTAATCTACGGTATGTTTTCCATTCATGTTTAAATAATAATTTCTAATCATAAAATAAATTACATATAAATATCTATTTCAATTTCCTTATTTATTTAATTTAATTTAATTTATTAACTACATAATATTCTATATTGTTACTCAATGCCTATATGCCTATGTTTGCCAGGACGTAAGGATTTGACCAACCAATGAGAGACGTGTATAAAAGTCGCTCTCATTGGTGGGAATTCAAAAATGAAAGGAGACACCGCTTTTGAATTGAGTTAGGTAGAGACCATTTTGTACTACAAAAAGATACTTACAAAAAGTGAAAATAAAAAGCCAGTTTAAGATTGAAGTTATATTTATTCAAGAACCTTACATCACAACAATAATATCACAGCATACACTACACAACGACCACGTTCTACCGCTGCAGAGCTCACCTCCGAGTTTACCGCGTGAAGGTCGCTTCTGAATCTTCTCTCAAACTACGCTACACTCCTCTTTCACTGACTGTCCACTAAACTTTCCACTAAATTCACCACTAAACTCGTCACTGTCTCCTATAAAACTTATCTTCCAACTCTTTCCTATCACTTGTCGCTTCGCTGTCTTGAACTGAACTCTAAACTACCCAGAATCTTCTGAAACCCTTAATTTCGATCTTCTTTTCGTTATTCTTTTATTTACTATCTGTCTCTTTCTAAACATCTATCTATCTGTCTTTTCCTTTTCGAACCTTCTATTCCAGAACTTTCGTTTATCATCTATCTCTTTCTAACATCTATCTATCTCTGTGTTTTTTTCCCGAAATTGCTATTCTAGAACTTTCGTTCATCGTCTATCCCTTTCTAAAATGTATCCGTCCTTGTCTTTTCCTTACAGAGTTTTCTACCTTAATTAGATTGTTCCACCATCACTCGCTATAATTTAGTTGATAAAGCCTTATTAGGTATTTTAATCACACGAATATTCGGATGTTTTTTTTTTAATTATTATACCTACGAAATATACCATTTAGCCATGGAATAATCCATTATTATATATAACCTTGTTTTTATAGTCAATGCTCTATGGCAGAATTTAGATTTGTCATCGTATAAATATTTATTTGAATGATTTGAACTCATATAAACAAATAGGAAATATATTCTAAAACCAGTTAGAAATTATCGATTTATTTTCCGTAATTTTTTTTGACATAACTATCTATACTATAATAAATCTGTAAATGCTTCGAGTTTGTATAATGCGTTTAAAAATGTGAAAAAAACCATGAGCATGACTCGGACTGGGAGATTCCAAAAACACAAGTTTAAGTATTTTTGTCTGTCTGTCTGTCTGTCTGTTAGAGTATCACGTGAAATTCGAAACAGAGCTAACTAAACTATATAGTTTATGATTTTTTTATATACGCTCTGCTAAATCGATCCATAGTTTCAACAGACTTGTAAGGGAGCACTATCTGCATAATATTATGTATAATTTGTTGTGTATGTCTATGTACGCATATGTATCGATGTGTATATGTAATATTTTATATGGTTATAATTATCTATCACATTATTATTATAGCACTTATTAGTATATTATTATTATTGTGAATAAGATCCTTGTCCATCCAAAGGTTGACTGGAAGAGATTGGTTTAAGCAATAAGGCCGCCCATTGTACTACTATCTTCTTATTTTAAGATTATGTATATGTGTTACTATTTTTAAGTTGTTGTACAATAAAGAGTGTTAATGTTGTTTATAAATAATCGGAAATTTATTTCAACGAAATCCTGTGAATAGAACATTTAGTTGTACGCGGAGTGCCAAGCACTTATCCTTATTAAGGAAAGTATTACCTTAACTGTATACAAATAATTCATTTAATTACTATAGACTGGATTTTTTCTCATCGTTACCAAATTTTTTTTAAATAATTAATTTTATATCAAAAATGCGTAATAGCTGCTAATAAACCTGTTTAGACAAAGAACAGTAAATTTATGCCACCCACCCACGCGGATAAACTTGACATTAAAGTATTTGCAATTAACATCTTTTTCTAAACAGACTGTCTTCTATCGGATACATTTCGGGGAGTGTTCCTTAGAATTGCACGAGCTGATTCCTCCATCCCCATTTTACCATCGGACAACCAGACAGACCAGTTTGCGCCACCATTACATGGTGTAAATACCGCCAGTCAGAACCAAGCGTTTTGCTTCATCTTTTCTGGTGCGCACTGCCGAAGAGTGGAATAATTTGCCGGAGTCTGTTTTTCCTGACAAATACAATCGTGAAGTCTTCAAGTCACGAGTGAATAGGTATCTTCTAGGTAAGCGTGCTCCATCCTAGACTGCGTCATCACTCAACATCAGGTGAGACAGTGGTCAAACGAAAACCTATACTTCCATGAAAAAAAATGGTATGGTTGACACATCCGTGACGTAATTCATAGCGTTATCGCAAACTTTCGTACGAAATATATATTAATCTTAATTATATAAAAATACTAGAATATTCCCGCGACTTCGTTTGACTTGAAATTCCCACAGGATTCCCGCAACATTTAAAAAGAAAGTAAGTTATCGTTGTAGTGGAAACTGAGTCGGAATAAGCTAATTTTTAAAATAATATTATTATTATATATAATTAAATTATAATATATAATATATATTATACTGTTTCTACACCCTTCAACCCTGGCCAAGAAATTTGCAATGCGACTTCTCCGAAGCACTCGTACAACTACAAACCGCTCCCGGGATACCACACATTTTATTACATAAAATTGGCATTGATCAGTGAAGTAATAACATTGGAATTCGAATTTTGATCTGGCCGTTTTAAATGATTCCCAGAAAAAATCCGTAGATTCCTAAGATAAAAAGTAAGGCGGATATTAAGTCTAAAATTTTTTTTTTTCGATTAGCGAAAACCGCATCGAAATCGGCCCAGTAGTTTTTATGTCAATCCCGAACGCACAGACAAGACTGAAAAAATAAAAAAACGTGTGCGTCTCGGGACGCCCGACAGAAGGGATAACTTAGCCTGCCTACCGCTGCCATATGCGTGAGAGAAAAGGGCCCAAACCGGCCACGGCTGCCGCTGCAGTCCGCCGGGGTCTGGGGGAAGCAAGTACCCCGGTCCCGATGGAGGTAGTGGCGGCCCCGGCCGCCGGGGTGGCAGACTCCCCACTGCCACCGACCCCCCCCGCGAGGAAAAAACACAGGGGGGGCGTGAAGCGAACGCTCCGAAAGCGGAGAAAGGCGGCCCGCGCCGCCGCCGCTGCCTCGGCGGCCTTCGCTTCGGCGCCCGCCCCAATAATTTCGGCCTCTGGGCGACAAATGGCCCCCGCGTCCGCGCCATCAGTGGCGCCCGTCCCGCGCGCCCGTCGTGCCACCCCGTGTGTGGCACCGTCGCCGGCGCCCGTGGCGTGCGCCCGCCGCGTCGCCCCGTACGTCGCGCCGCCGCCGGCGCCCGTGGCCCCCGCCCCCGCCCCCGATCCCGAGGGGGGGGCGTGGTCCACGGTCGTAGGGCGGAAAAAGGGTAAGGGGGCGAGGGCAAATGAGCCCCCTCCCCCCCCCCAGGCGCAAGCTGCTGCCCCACCGACGGGGTGGAGGCAGCAACCGCGGAAGCAGGCCGCGAGGCCTGCCGTCGTTCTCCGCGAGCCGAAGTCGGCCGCAGTCATTATTAGACTGCTGCCGGCAGCGGCCGCGAAGGGTGTCGGCTATCGCGAGGTCTTCGCAAAGGCCTCGACGGTGGTCGACATCACCGCCATGGGCCTCCGCGAGGGGCTGAAGGTGGTGCGGACCGCCAGGGACGCGCGTCTCCTCGAGTTCCAGCCGGGACCCGAGAGCGCGGCCAAGGCGGACCGCGTCGCCGAAGCCCTGCGCGGGGCCCTAGAAGGGATGGCTGAGGTCGTCCGCCCCGTAAAGCGTGGGGAGCTTTACGTCTCAGGGCTGGACGACTCAGTCACGGTCGATGGGCTTCGTGACGCGATCGCGCGCGCAGGCAACTGCCGGCGCGACGACGTGCTCACGAAGCACATCGGTGCAGGACCGGGCGGATTGGGCGCATCATACGTGCTGTGCCCCGTCGCTGCCGCCAAGACCATCGTCGGGTTGGGCTACCTTCTGGTCGGCTTCACCTCGGCGAAGGTCGAAGCACTGGAAGCCAGACCGATACGTTGTTACAGATGTTTCAACGTCGGTCATGGCACCCAAACTTGTCCGGACACGTGCCCGGACCGGACTAACCTGTGTCTCCGCTGCGGTAAAAGCGGACACAAGATGCCGGACTGCACGGCACGGAAACCCCACTGCGCGGCGTGCGCGGCGGGGGGACTGAACGCGGCCCACCCCACGTTGGCGAGGTTCTGCCAACCTCCCTACGTGAGGGGCCAATTCGTCCACTCGCGGGCGAGACCACGTACCGGCAAATCGGGAGTACAGACAATGGACACCTCCAATGCCTAGTACACCCGTAACGACGTTCTTTCAAGCTAACGTAAACCACTCCCCCACCGCTCAGGACTTGTGCCTGCAGGCGATGGCGGAGTGGCAAGCGAATTTAGCCGTAATAAGTGAACCTTATTACGTCCCTCCTTCAGGGAACTGGGTGGGCGATCTCGATGACATGGTAGCGGTGGTGGCCAGAGCCGGGTCCGGCACACCGCTTACATGTCTCGAAAGAGGAAAGGGCTATGCTGTGGCGGAGAGCGGGAGTATCGTCGTCATAGGCGTTTACTTTTCGCGCAACCGCCCCCTGGCGGAGTTCGAGCTTCACTTGGACGCCGTCGGGGCTGCCGTACGCAGACTGTCGCCCAAAACGATCTTCGTGATGGGCGACTTTAATGCAAAGCACCTCTCCTGGGGAAACGTACTCACGGACGCTAGGGGTCGGGCGGTCGAGGATTGGGCTCTTCAAGCCGGCCTGACCATACTGAACCAGGGGTCGGTCCAGACCTGCGTGCGCGCGCGGGGTGGATCGATCATCGACCTGTCATTCGTCACTCATGCGGCCGCCCGCAGAGTGACCGGATGGAGGGTGCTGGAGGAGGTGGAGTCGCTCTCTGATCATCGGTACATCAGATTTGAGCTCACGACCCCCTCCTCCGGTCCGAGCCCTGTTCACCGTCGCCCCCCTCTCCTCCCGCGTTGGGCCCTTACCAAGCTCGATCCGGAGCAGGCCGAGGAGCGGGCACTCTCGGAAAGCTGGGCCTACCCAGCCGACTTCGCGAATCTGGATACGCAGGCAGAGCACATGCGCAAGACCCTGACGAGGGTTTGCGACGCTGCGATGCCACGCGTCTCCAAGCGGCAGCCTCCGTGCAAGCAATCGGTCCACTGGTGGACCGAGGAGCTGGGCGAGATGCGAAAGGCAGTTCGCATCATCAGCCACAGGCTCAAACGCTGCAGGGCGCGCCGTCCTCCGGACTTCGTCGCGGAAAATGGACTCGTGGGCGAGTTTAGAGAGGCCAGAAAGGCCCTTTCGATTGCAATATTGCGATCGAAAGCCCGGGCTCGGGCCGAGCTCCTCGAGACGCTCGATCGGGACCCTTGGGGGCGCCCGTACCGTGGGGCCCGCAACAAGTTGCGGCCTTGCACATCCACGGTCACGAAAACGCTCGAACCCGAGGTGCTCCGGTCGGTTATCGATGGGCTCTTCCCGGATCCGGGGAACTTCACTCCCCCCAGTATGGGTCCACCCATTCCCGACACCCCCACGGACGAGGAGCCTCACTCCATCTCCGAGGGGGAGCTAGACGTCGCCCTGGACCGGCTCCGGGGCAGGAAGACGGCACCGGGACCCGACGGGGTTCCAGGTCGACTCCTCTTCCTGGCTGCAAAACACCTACGCAGCCAGCTGCGGGACCTCTTCGAAGCCTGTATTCGCGCAGGTAGGTTCCCGTCGCAATGGAAAGAGGGGCGTTTGTGCCTACTTCCCAAGGGAGGTCGGCCTCCCAACGATCCGTACGCCTACAGGCCCATAGTGCTGCTGAACGAGGTCGCCAAGGTCTTCGAGAAGATCATGGCGGAGCGGCTTGTGAAGCATCTAGACACTGTGGAGCCGGGGCTATCAGATACGCAGTTCGGGTTTCGGCGGAGGCGCTCCACGATGGACGCCTTCGAGACGCTGCGAACATTGACGGACGAAGCCGTCCAAGCAAAGGACGTCGTTCTTGCAGTGTCGCTAGACATAGCGAACGCCTTTAACAGCCTCCCTCATGAGACGATCAGGGAAGGGCTCCGCGCGCACGGAGTCCCCCCGTACCTCACGAGGCTGTTGGGCGAGTACCTGCGAGATCGGCACATCCTTTGGGAGGGTGGTGAGTCCGCCAACCACGTGCTAGGTCGGCGACGTGTCGCGTGCGGCGTTCCACAGGGATCGGTCCTCGGGCCTATCCTTTGGAACGTAAGCTATGACTGGATCCTTCGGGTGACGGTCCGGCCCGGAGTAGGGCTGATCTGCTTTGCGGACGACACCCTACTCACGGCACGCGCCGCGTCTTTTGCGGAATCCGTGGACGTCGCCAACGACGGGCTGGCGATCGTCGTAGATCGAATAGCTAGGCTGGGCTTGAAGGTCTCCCCCGCGAAAACGGAGGCCGTCATGTTCCATAGGAAATTCCGGAATCCTCCCCCGGACTTGTCCGTTACAGTTCAGGGGGTGGCGATTAGAGTAGGGCCCACGATGAAATATCTTGGGCTAGTCCTAGACGGGAAATGGCTGTTCAAAGCGCACTTTGAGCAGCTAGTTCCCAAACTTCTGAATTCCGCGGGCGCACTCTCCAGGCTTCTTCCTAACGTGGGGGGGCCGGGGGGTGCGACGCGGAAGCTTTATTCCGGCATCCTGAGGAGTATGGCACTCTACGGTGCGCCCGTCTGGTCCGATGCGCTTCACCGCCACAACCGAACCCTGCTGCACCGCGCGCAGCGGGTTCTGGCCGTGAGGACCATACGGGGGTACCGCACAGTGTCGTGGTCGGCGGCGACTCTCTTGGCAGGCGAGCTGCCCTGGCCTCTCCAGGCAGACGTCCTGTCCAGAGTTCGTCGCGCCCAGCAGGATGCCCTAGCTAGAGGACTGACCTTCTGTCAAGTCGAATTAGAGACGGTCAGGAAGCGGGAAACCGCCTCCTGCCTCGTCGCCTGGTCTCGTGACCTCGAACACCCTGTGGCCGGCGGCTATACGGTGGATGCAATCAGGCCGCAGCTGGAGAGATGGGTGACCCGCACCAGCGGAACCCTGACCTTCAGGACGACTCAGATACTGACCGGACACGGTTGTTTCGACCAGTATCTGTTTCGCATTGTGGGCTGCTTGCCTTCCCCGGACTGCCGCCAATGCGGCGCACCCGATACGGCGTTACACACGCTTGTTGAGTGCGCTGCATGGACGCCTCAGCGTTTCGAGCTCGAGACACACGTAGGAGCCGTCCGATCGCTTGGCGACTTGGTAACGGCCATGTTGCACAGCGACGACCGCTGGGAGTCTGCGGTCTCTTTCTGTGAGGCGGTTATGTCTCTAAAAGAGGCCGCAGAAAGGGATAGGGAGCGAAGTCCTGCAGCGCGTGCTAATGTCTCCACCCGAGGTCGCCGGCCTTCAGCTAGCACCCGGAGAGGCAGGTACGCGCATTACTTCCCTCCCTGAGTTAGGTTCCGGTACGAGGGGCCCCTTGCTACTAGGCAACGCAAGGGATTCAGCCCCCGTTTCGAAGTGGGGTGTGTTCTCCCAGGGCACACTCCAGGCACTTTATTGCGCTGGATCGACTGTTGCGTAACTATGTTCTATATCTCAGTCTTTCCTTCACAACAAAGCGCAGGGTCGACGGGAGGAGAGGTTTTTTAGTGGGTATTGAGGTTGCTCGCCCGTGCGGCATCGCTCGGAGTCTCCACACTCCTCAGAGTCAAGCCATCGCGGACGAAGCGCAAACAAAGCATACTATTGCTAGCGTTATCGCCCCCGATGGATGCGCGCCGTTTCCTAGTGACGGCCCTGAGAGTGCGTAAATCGGTTAGCATTTTTCCTCGCCTCAAACAAAAAAAAAAAAAAAAAAAAAAAAAAAAAAAAAAAAAAAAAAAAAAAAAAAATGCGTGAGAGAAAGGGAAGCCAGACAGACTGGCGCCGTAACGCGTTACGTAACGAAGCGATTTACCCTCCCATAAGAAGTTTTCACTTCAAAAACATAGTTTATTTGAGAACCTCCTCCTTTTTATAATCAGTTAAAACACGATCTTAATTGTCAAAAAAGGTGACTCTTTGAACTGCTTTTTTGTTTTTTTCTAAAAGTTTCACATTTTTAAAAAGTGTTTTTTTATTAGTTATAAATACTACCATACTACCATAACAATATTTTATACTTTACTTACAAATGTATTCTTGAAAATACTCCATAATCTAAGAAACTTCATTAAATAACAAATTAGTAGATAAACAACTTTGAACGCTTTATAGTTCTTAAAGAAGCGTTCAAACTTAGTCTAACTGTCGCTGCTTCGATCCTAACCACAGAGTACATTAACATAACAGGAGGTAGAAGATTTGCATCAAAATAGAAATTAACCGTCTATTTTCGGATATTTTTTAATATATTTTTTTATTCATATTTTATTGCAGGAGTTCAGCAGACAGAGGCAGACGGCCCACTTGATGGAAAGCGGTTATCATCGCCTATGGACATTTGCAACACCAAAGGTGCTACAAATGCGCTGCTGCTCTCTTAAGGGAGACTGGAACCTGGTCACTAATGCCGGAACACAACTCAAGGTTGTTATGGCGACATACTTTAGACCAGGGGTGGCAGCCACCTGCCGTGGGGCAAATGCCCTACCACCTGGCTCTGGGTTGTTTTGTCGCCTCTTACGACAGACCGCCCGACCGCAGGATATTGTATTCTTTCTCCGTTCCTGCATAGATAATATAACTATATAATAACTATATCTAAATAATAACTATATCTATATATAAATAATAACTATATCTATTTAGTTATAACTTACTGTCTAAGTTAATACATGTGTATTTTAATACATAATAGCGGTCGCCCAGCGGTCGAAAATCGACCGTAATTAATTTAAATTATAAGTTTGAACATTATGTTACACAGTATGTTTCTGTTGTCAAAGACTATACTTGTATAATCACCGATTTCGTCAAGGCTACACTGTCAATTTGACTTTAACAATAAACAAAAAAGTACCTATATATGCGTGTGTGTGTGTCAAATACATGGTAGTGTGTGTAATGTTTTTCTTATTGATTTAATGTATTTTTATTGCATATCTATCAACCCCGGCAGACGTTGTCCTGCTCTGAAAACAATAAAAATCTAGGACCCGATCCCGGCGCCACCTACCGGTTCCAATTGTGGATTTAAACCATCCAGGGACCCACTCAAACACACAAAAAAAATCACCGAAAGCGGTTCAGGTGATAGGAGGATTCTAGAACCCGATCTCAGCGCCACCTACCGGTTCCAACGTGATAAAAAGTATCCTATCCGTCTCCTGACTCTAAACTACCTCTCCACCAATTTTCAGACAAATCGGTACAGCCGTTCTTGAGTTATAAAGAGTGTAACTAACACGACTTTCTTTTAAATATAATTTAAAAATATGAGCATTCTGCACTCCTTTATATAAACTATAAGTGTTTCATACTCCTCCGTCCGCACAATTTTCGTAAAACGGGGCACAACGTTTTTGCTTTACGTATTAATATAATGCGTTAATGTTGTGCGTTATATTTTCGGATGTTTTTATATATTTTTTTATTTTATTTTGGCCCGGGCGAACAAGATATGCCCGAGTCACATTACAATTTATACATACATACATAACTTCACGCCAGGTCCCTTGCGGGGTAGGCACGAACAACAGAGCGCCATACAGGCTTATTCTTACACACCTCACTTGCTTCTTTGACATTCATAGCTCTTGTCATGTACGCTCGTCTGTTCTTAAGACTCCTGACATCACCTTCTGCTAATACACGATCAATTTGATCATGGAAGGTGTGTCGTGGCCTTCCGCGACTTCTGCATCCATCAATTATATAATTTATACTTATCTCTATTTACTTTTAACTTAACTGTCTAGGTTAATATGTGTGTGTTTATGTACATATGTGTTAATGTTGTGCGTGTTATATTTTCGGATTTTTTTAAATATTTTTTTATTTTATTTTGACGCGGGCGAACAAAATATGCACGAGTCGAATTGCAATTTATACTTATATCTATTTACTTCTAACTTACTCTCCAGGTTAATATGTGTGTGTTTTTATACATATGTGTAAATGTTGTGCGTGTTGTATTTTCGGATTATTTTTAATATTTTTTTTATTTTTTTTGGCCCGGTCGTACAAGATATGCCCGAGTCGAACTACAGTTTATACTTACGAGTATATCTATTTACTTCTAACTTAACTGTCTAGGTTAATATGTGTGTGTTTTAATACATATGTGTTAATGTTGTGTCTGTTATATTTTTGGCATAGGTAATTAGAGAGGAAAGCTCAAAGCTCATGTTCTTACACGTAAAATGGGGTTTTGATGGAATAGTAAAGCGTGTAAAGCTCAAGTAATGTGCATTAAAATCAAGTTCATTTCAATACGTAAAGTGATTGGCATGAAGGTTCAAAACTCACAAAGATCAAATAGCCCATTCGCCATTTTGAATATTTATGTCTATAGAATATCTCGTCTTGTTTGAAAATTATTGTGTTAATATTGATTTACATCAACCTATCAAAGTTGACATTTCAATAGAAATTCCATGTCTTTTGGAGGTTTACTTGTGTAATAATAGATATTACTAGGATATGCCCGCGACTTCGTCCACGCTTGACTTGAAATTCCCGTGGGATTCCGGGGACACATAGAGTACCGCAGTAATTAAAAAAGAATGTAAGTTATCGTTTTAGTGAAAACTGCCTCGGAATGAGATAATTTTTATGTACGCGAACAATTATAAACCGTGGAAAATTCCCGCAGAATTACTGAAGTAAAAATAACTAGCTGTCGATCAGCGAAAATCGCATCAAAATCGGTCCAGTAGTTTTCACGTAAATCCCGTACAAACAGACAAAAAATAAAGAAAAATTGCATCGTGTTCTCATACTATTGTTACGAATTAAAATAAATGCCTTTGGAATTACTATAGAGTTCATTAGAACTGTACAAATACGTATAAAACAAATACATATAAAACTGGAAGCAACCAGTTCACACTGCACGATTCAAGGCAATTCAACACGCGCTAAGTCCGTCACTATATCGCTAATCGAGAGTACTACAAACTCGTATCGTAGTCGTTGCCTGACTGCCCCACCCCTCCGTCCAGGCATTGTTTTATACTAAACTGTATAATACCGATATAGGGGCCCCATTCACGAACATCTGGCAAGCTTCGACGTAACGAAATAAAAACAAGGATTAATTCGTTCGACACTAATTACAGCCATAAAATAAGTTCGATAACAATAGATGTTTATAAAGTTTAAACACGAAGTAAATAAAAGAATTCGTTTTTACAACATGCAGGTGTGCGGTCTTTGTATGTATGTAACAATATTATAGATTTTCGTTAATGCAGTGTAGCGTGGTTTTATTTACTTAGTTTCTCCTAGCAGGATATTAAGTCCTACGGCCGGGCAGCGTGTCGTAATAGGTGACTCACAGCCCAGGGCCCCAATTCTGCTGTTTTAATATCTTCGCGTTGCGAAGGTATTCAAAGTACGATTCTATTCTAATAAATCTACAATATCATCTTTTTTATTTTTATTGCAGAGGTCAGCAGACAGGAAGACGGCCCACTTGATGGAAAGCGGTTACTACTATATACATTTGTAACACAAATGCGCTGCTGATCTCTTAAGGGGAATCTGGAACCTGGCCACTGATGCCGGCACAAAAGTCAAAGTTGTTATGAAGGCATACTCTAGATCAGGGGTGGTAGCCATCCAGTCGGGCATATACCCTTCCACCTGGCTGTGGGTTGTTTTGTCGCCTCTTACGACAGGCCGCCCGGCCGCAGGAAATTGTATTCTTTCTCCGTTCCTGCACGGATAAATTCGTCGCGGTAGAATTAGTAGAAAAAATTTGGCTTTACGATCTGCAGGAATGTCGTTAACCGAAAGGAATATTTAAATGCTACCAAAAAATCAGAACATTTATTTGGTGAGTTTGTTCAATAAATATTTATGAAGATAAAGTGACGTGACGAGAACACCATTGGAACTTGTTTTTACAATCTTAAGGCGGTATACCAAATCAGACCATATCTAAATCAGAGACTCGGATTTGAGAGTTGAGTCTTCAGATTCGATTGGTTGAGTCGTTAACCTTATCCCAGCTCAATTACTCTGATATAAAGAGAATAGAATAGAATATACTTTATTGCATAACATTAAGATACAATTCAAGAAGATTAAGTACAGAAGACAATAGGCGTCTTCTCACTAAAAGCAATTTCTTTCAAACAACCTTAGGATGGATTAGAGAAAAATGTGTAACATATGGGTTTTGCAATATAATAATATAGAATAAAAAAGTATATATATATATATATACTTTTATATATATATATATATATATATATATATATATATATATATAAGATTTTGAAATGGCAAGTATAATAGACATAGAAATAAGACAAAAAATAATCATATATTGATATATATAAATAATTACGTAAATATGGGAGAGATGAAGATGTTATGATTGATTTTAGAGCCCGAGGTAACAATCCTTCACAAGTCCGTTGAATGCCTGAAGAGACTGGGCACGCCTGATTTTCACAGGTAGCGCATTCCACAGGCACACTGCATGAACTGCGAAATATTTATTGTAAAATCGCGAGTGAGTTACAGGTGTTTCCAGACGTATGTTTTCCGATGATCTGAGGTGATGAGTATGACTGATATAGTTATGGGTTCTCGTCTTTTCCACACAACTCATCCAATGAGTTCAAAATTCATGTGCTCGATTCTGCTATGAAATACCATATAGAGTGCATGTGACCCCGTTTTTAAATGATTGTTCAACACTTAAAATGAGACACCTTCGCAAGCGTCATCTGGCGGGCCCACTTTTCGGTGTAATTAAAAACCAAGCACCTAAGTACTTATTTGAAAAACTTTTATGGGCAGGCTCAGGTAGATCTACTAATCTCCAACGATGACCAATCAACAATCTTATTACTTTGTGACACCATTCAGCCGCTTTTGATGACAACATCCGATATTCGGTTCAAGATGCTGGAACAATATTCCGCCACCAATAAGAATTTTTCGAAGTGCACATATTTTTTAAATCAAACTGAAAGCGTCCTGTACGAACACCAAAGGCAGCAAGCAGATCTCGCACTCGATACAAGAGCCTATTAGTAAGTCTGGTTGAGTCTTATCATTTAATTTCATTTCTTTTAGTACGTGACGTACCTATTATATTATTCTTCATAGTTATTATTTTCACATTTCAATCATCGGTTCATAACAGAATTATTATGTAAGTACTTATATTAAATTGTTCGGAATAGGTATCTTTTGTCTATGCTTTGTTTGGTGTTGTTCTAATTATAAATAATATTAAATGTTCATTAGTTATTTCTTAGAAAGAAGAGTGAATTTGGGGTATAGTGTGAATGGAGCGTTAGGTAAACTTCTAGGCGCTAAGAACCTCAGTCAGAAGGCCCAGCTTGCCATACACAACACGGTGCTGGTACCTACGCTCACGTATGGAAGTGAGAGTTGGGTATGGAAGAGGGAGCATGAAAGTAGAGTAAACGCGATCGAGATGCGAGCACTGCGCAAAATCTGCGGAGTGACGCTTGCGGACCGCGTTTGTAATACTGAAGTAAGAAATAGAGTTGGTCTGAAAGAGAGTGTCGGGGTGAAGGTAAGGAAAGGAATGCACCGGTGGTTCGGGCATGTGGAAAGAATGAATGATGGAAGAATGACTAAACAGATATACAATGCAAAAGTGGATGGATGCAGAAGTCGCGGAAGGCCACGACACACCTTCCACGATCAAATTGATCGTGTACTAGCAGAAGGTGATGTCAGGAGCCTTAAGAACAGACGAGCGTGCATGACAAGAGCTATGAATGTCAAAGAAGCAAGTGAGGTGTGTAAGAATAAGCCTAAATGGCGCTCTGTTGTTCGTGCCTACCCCGCAAGGGACCTGGCGTGAAGTTATGTATGTATGTATGTAGTTATTTTTTCTTCTGTGAAGGTTACTTTACTGTCAGGCACTAACGGAAGACCAACGTTGGTTGTTATCAACCAGCATTGCTGAGTTACGGCCTAATTTGCATTTTAACTCTAAATAAACATTATTTTCGTTCTTTCTGACTACCAGATTACTGAAATCAGGTAAACCTTTTGAGACTATAGTGTCGGGCAATTTGGACGAGATGCCTATGGGCATTTGCAACACCAAACATGCAACAAATGCGCTGCTGCTCTCTTAAGGGAGACTGGAACCTGGCCACTAATGCCGGAACACAACTCAAGGTTGTTATGGAGACATACTTTAGACCAGGAGTGGTAGCCATCCATTCGGGCAAGTGCCCTACCTGGCTGTGAATAGTTTTGTCGCCTCTTACGACAGACCGCCTGGTCGCAGGATATTGTAGTCTTTCTCCGTTCCTGCACTGATAAGACATTTGCCCTTAGAGTATGCCGCTATATTGTTATAACCAAGGTACAGTAGTTTCCTGTTCATTCACGGATACATCTTGCATCTTTGTCAACGCTTTTATGATAACCCAGTGACATATAAAGCGCGTGACAATATAAACAATAACAATAAGCAATCGTAGTAAGGTCAGTGCCACGTAGCTGCGCTTACGCAGCATTTGTATTGCTCATACGTGCCATCAGAACGGCTGAGTTTCGTTTGTTATTTATTTAATGATGGCAAACCTACAGATGGGTCTTCATCTTGGCTAATTTTATAATTAATATATACATATAGATAGATAACACTTTATTGCTCACCAAATATACAATTACAATATTGTCATGGTAGAAACAATAAGCGGCCTTATCGCTGAAAGCAATCTCTTCCAGGCAACCTAACTTAAGGAATGATTTAACCTAATCTGGCGATGTAGGTGGTATAGGTCATTAAATATATCATAAATAAACAACAACATAAACAAACAAACAATGCCTAGCGACAGTAGTCTGGAGGGGCTGGACGGGCTTTAATATAGGTTTGTATTTTAATTTTAGTTTTTTTACTATTGTATATATTTTTTTAAGTTAGGTTTATTTATAGGATATTTTAGTTTTTGTTAATAGTTGTTAGTTTTAGACAATTATTAAATTAATTGTAATTATTAATATTGTATTAATTGAAAGATTGAAATAAATTAAATAAACATATTTTAATATCCAATATGCTTACAATCATATACATTACAAACACATTTTAACTGTTGCACAGAAACTTCATGGGTTTATTCGTGCTGCAGAGAGTCGTACACACAATATTGTTATATTAAAAATAGAAGCAGAGGCGAGTAATTGTTGTCATCATTCTAGTATATGGTTCTCATTTTACTCCCAGGTCTGCACATCTATCTTTCTTTCACCATATCCCAATTATTTGGGGTCGGCACAATACGTCTTTTCCTTCCACACTCCCCTACTCTGACATAACTGTTAGCATGTGTATCTGTGTAGTTGCGTATCTGTGTACTTCTATATCTGTGTACTTGTGTATTTATGTACATGTATATCTGTGTATAATTTGTATGCCTGGGTATCTAAGTGTGACGGTCAAGCAAATCTAGTTCTTTTCCCCCATCTAAAAAAGCCCAACGTGCCTAAAGAAGTCTTCATGTCAAAAATGAAGATACAGGAATTCTTCACGCAATGAGACAATACAAATAAATAAAGCAAATAAAATTAGTAAAATCAAACAATTTGCCAGTTTATCAACCATATTCTCTCCGTTGACGTCGATATAACCATAAATGTCATTAAACAACATTATGACAAGCGTGGTTTTATTTGTTTAGCAAATTTCCATACATGCATGGAAAATAACACATACGTAAGATTGTAAAAATGCAAGTTAGTGGACTCAGTATAATTGTTGTGACTACATTATGCATCCGGCTTAAACTTACAATTATATTAATGCATACTTCGCACGTCAAAAGTAAGGCACAGAGTTCACTGTAAGTTAAACAAAATAGGTATAATATAATGCGGTGGTATATGCTATTACAAGTACATGGTCACCCAAAAAAACAAAATAATTATGAAATCCATACTAATAATATAAAGAGGTAAAGTTCGTGACGTTGTAGGGGTAATCTCCGAAACTACTGAACCGATTTAAACAAATCTTCACTGTTGGCAAGCTACACTATCCCTGGTTGTTGTAAGCTGTACTATATTTTCAAAAAAATTAGGGATCCTTACTAAAACTACAATAGTGTAACCCAAGGTGTAAAAAAAATACCTAAAATCGCGTGCGCTGCGAAAACTATTGATGATAAAATAAAATAAAGTAGATGTAGATAGAATAAAAAGTGTCGCGATAGCATATATCTATTATAGCCATGCCACAATAAGTGTTCTTTTATTTTAAAAATTGAATTAAAAATCCCGCCGCTAGAAATGGCTCTTTATTTGTATCTTGGTATTCATCCTTATCACAATAAATTACTTATGTTAAGACGTTTCAATACCTTTATACAATTTTTTGAATTATTCAATTCGGACATTCCATTCGATAGATATCACGAGTTTAAAAACGTAAGTATTAGAAAAAAGTTGTCGTGGTCGCCGCGCACCCTAATCGTAATTATTGTAATGAATTGAACAAGAAACTAAAGTATTGAATGTTGATATGTTTATAAAATAACTAATAAAAATTGTATGTTAATCCAATAATAATCGAAAGAATATCAAATCTAAACATAAATATAATAAAGAAAATTTTTTTATAAAGAATTATTCAAATATTCTAAGGTATACTCATAGTATAATTTTGACAAGGTTAAATTTTCAATACTAATTGAATGTCACAACCCTAAACTATTAGTTAAGAAGTCTAGACGTCTATATGCGACCGAGATCTGACTCGTGTAAATATATTATTCCTAAATATTGTTACACGCCGACAAACGTGAATGCACGCCTACAGTTTATTACCTTTTCGACATTTGGACTTCTTTTGTTTACTTTGTGTTTAAAATTTGTAGTTACAAAAGTGTATTGTAATCCTTTATGGTAGGCATTAACCAGGTGTGATTCTTGGAAAGTATTGTTACGTGGTCGAGTATTGTGTCGAGACATATTGTATAGCTTATGCTGGTGTGCACCGACATTTAATCAACGGTAAAAATAAAATAACCGCTGTTTATGCATACAATTTCATCGATCATTTTATTTTAACCACCGGCTAAATGTCGGTGCACACCAGCCTTAGTATAAAGGAATGTCCGAACAGAGGTGTGAGGCAGTCCAGCGTGGCAAGACGTGTGTACATTCGATAAGCTCTATAGTAACGGATTTTGCGCGTGTTATTGAATCGTGCAGTTTGTACTAGTTGCGTCCAGTTATATTTGTACCTGTGTTATACGTGTTTGTATAGTTCTAATAAATTCTATAGTAATTCCAACAGCATTTTGATTCGAGTCCCGTAAATCGTGAGCCTCTGCGTTGGAGTGAGGTAGGCCGGCAAAGGCCCGCCCGCTCAACCACAGAGGCCGTCAAATACTTATAATATAATAATGTCAGCCCATAAATTTCCCACTGCTGGGCTCGGGCCTCCCTTTATATGGGGAGCGGACAGTATACCCGCCACGCTGGTCCAAGGCGATTGGCAGGTTTGACACATCGGTTATCTCAATGTGCAGGTTGTCCTCCACCGTTGTTAGCACGTGGTAATTATTGCATGTGTTTCGGCCAGGATCGAACCCGCGCACTTTTGAGATTGGGACGCTTCGCTAGCCATTACGCTACCACGACTTCTATATATCCCATTAATTATCTAAAACTGTCATCAACTTAAATTTATTAAAGTTTATTTACGCATGCGTCTATACCACGCTTAACCGCGAGTATATCCACTGTTTACAACCGGTATTATATAACAGCCAATGTCATTAACATTTTAACGTAATGCTTTTTATTAATGTGTTTTAATAATGAAGGAATCTTCGAGAGAATGCCTATATTTGTTCAACGTAAACAAGCGAACGATTTGTTTAATGGTAAGTACGTTATCATAAATATGAACATTTTTAAAAACTGAAACTTCTAATAAGATATTTTTACATACCGTCAAAGAAACGCGCACCTGGTTTATTGCCCCTCCCGCATTCGGAGTTCTTTTGTTTACTTCGTATTTAAAATTTTAAATTAGACAATAGCCTATTGTTATTGTTTTGGACTTTGTTGACCGTTCGCAGGTATAATTAGCCAGGTGCGCCAATTACTGTTTCTTGGAAACCCCAGTGCACGTGGTCGATTTTTTGTACTGTGTAGACACAGGAACGGAGGATATCCAAAAATGATGCGATTTTTCTCGTTTAAATTCGTATATTTCGTTTTACAATAATTATTCGTTAACGCTGGTAATTTAAAACGTATGTCGTATAGTAATGTAATGTAATGAAGTTCGTAAAGTTTCTGCATAATGTCACTGCTATTGTGACATTTACGTATGGAATGTCGATGGCAACGATCCATAAGGCCGAAGGTTTTGGAGCCAGAACCTAAATTGGCTTATTGTGTCTGAATAACTGTATAGTTAGTATAAAACAATGCCGGAACGGAGAGGTGGGGCAGTCAAGCGAGGATTACGATACGAGCAAGACGTAGATCGATGAGCGATATAGTGACGGACTTTGCGCGTGTTATTGAATCGTGCAGTTTTCACTAGTAGTGTCTAGTTATATTTGTACCTATGTTATACGCGTTTGTATTGTTATAATAAATTCTATAGTAATTCCAACGGCATTTTAATTTGAGCCCTATGTAACAATATTTCTGAATTCGGTTTTTACTCTGTGCTACGACACAAAGTTCTATTAGTAGGGCGTCATGAAATGTCTTTGAAGCCGGCAAGATATTGACTACACTTTTGGGTATTTCCTTAAGTATTAGCGACTAGTACACATAATAAAACTACGTTTGAACGGTTTTAAGCGCGTTATTTTATTTGGTTTTATTCCGACGTTTCAGCAAGTTTTCAGGAGCCGTGATCACGAAGCACAAAAATATCAAGTGTCAACGATATATTAATATTAAGTTTTTGTCTACCGCCAACTTGTTCTCGTTCTATATACATATATATATATATATGTCGGAGGGAAGTTATAGTTGGATGGATTATTATTTGGATGTATAACGCACAATATCATTTGTTTACATTTTAATTACTTCTAAAATTCTTAATGTAATTTAATTTGATTTGACGCCCACTAAACCTGCAATAACTAAAGATGATGTCGTGAGAACGAGGCCGTGCTGCGACATATATATATTTATTAATATATACAATATGTAACACTTTTAAAATATTGTGCAACAAACCCTGCCCTAGCTTTGTGTCATATTTCTCTCTCCATCCCAAGGTTGTCTGGAAGAGATCGCTGTCAGCGATAAGACCGCCATTTGTACCTAATTCTAAGCTGTTCTTGTATATTATTTCATATGTTTTATTGTATATATATATATATATATATATATATATATATATATATATATATATATATATATATATATAGTTTACTATGGTCTGAGTATTTGGGAGCGGCCGTAGAGTAGTCCATTTTATGATACCCATAACACAAGCATCACTTGCTTAAATCGCGTGTCGCGCTGTAGCCCGTACAGTGAGTCTATTCAGTACGACAATCCAGCATTTCTTGGCTTTACCCCTTCTTCCAGGACCTTGCGAAAACGACATACTTTTCTTATGTCTGGAGTAAAGCAGATAGGCGGCCTCGTTTCTGTAAAACGTAGCCGCGCCAGTGTAGGCTCGCTAGTAGTTTGTCAACTATATAACGGCTACTTGAGATGAGAGAGTTCCGTATAACATCAAATTTTTTCCACTGCAGTATATTCATCTCCGTGACACGCAGCTCTTGAGTCGATTAAGTATAAGCCCCGTTTCAGTCCCATACTAATTGATACCATGTGATGTACCATGTATTTGATTTAATAATAAAAAATTAAATCAGTTCAAGTTTTATACAACCTTGTCGGCACTCCGGAATAAATTGGAATAGTAATGAATATTTTATTATATCACAATTATTATTATAATGTTATTATGATATTTTAGAAATATTAATAAATTCAAATGTATACATACGAAGCATTATAGAACAAAATAAAGGAAATAAGAATGTTCTTCGTATAATATGTACTTTGGAATTTTTTTGCTAGAACGCCTTCAGCATATTCTCATGGTTCTCTGTAAGTGTTTTAGCATTGTTAAAAGTTATTTCTGGACTAATAAGCTAAGTATACTATATAACGCTCGGTATGAAATGAGCAGTGTTGAATGTTTACCATTTTGAAATATAATATAATGCTTTTTTAGGCAATATCTCAATTCACTAAAATTTTTTGTCTTGAAAGAAGCCATTTATTTTAAATGATTATGAAAAGCAATATCATAATTATTTTTTATATATAATCGGCAGACAAACAAACATATTGTATATCTCCAAATTAAACAAATCGCGCTTGTGTTATTGATTAACAACGGATTACTTTGGGGCCGCAAATAACGGAGAAATTTCGATTCCGAAATTACGATGTCCAGGAATCGAACTCGTATACTCTGCGTTGCAGTGAGAAAGGCCGGCAAAGGCTTAGCCCGCTCAATAACAGACCGTCATAATCAAGTCAATAATCAATATTTTAATTAATTATAAGTATCATAAAACTCATTGCGGCGATGTACAGGTTTCCTCGAGCCTATTAATTTTCCTGTATCGTTACACATATTAATTGTAACATTGAGTTAGGAAACCGTATCTAATTGTTACATTTCAAAATAAATTATTTTCATAATTATTTAGGTAGTCTGCGCAAAAGGAACGATTATTCTGAACTTTAAAAAAAATACTGCATAAATAAAAAATAAATAAATAATTATAATTGCATAAGTTTTTTAAATTATTTTCTACTAGCTTACATTCATATACATAAAACATAATGTGGCACAGGAACCTCACGGGTTAATTCGAGCCGCAAAGAGTCGTTTAAAATACATAAAAGTACCTACACAGTGGTATTATGAAAATGAATTAACACAATATTAATGAATTTAGTTAATTATTAATTCGTTAATATAAAAATTGAACAGAGGCAAAGAATTGTTATCGTTATTCAAGTGCTTTATTCTGGTTTAATAATAATAAGCGGAGTTATTATCCGTCTATTTTATGATAATGATTCAGTTCCAGTGTAGCAACTTAAAATGGTACTTAAAATGGCTGCTTAAAAAAACATAAACATCTAAAACTATGAATATTAAAAACATAACAAAAATAATGTAATTTAAAATGAAATATGACTATTAATTAATATCTAATAATATAAAACATAAGTTACATAATAACCACACGTAAACATACTAATTGACTATAGTGTTATACAATAATTTTACACGTGGAAAAAGAACTCTCAACGGTGTACAAAATAAAGTAAACGATAGATTCACTCAAAAGAATCTGCACTAGTTCATAGACGTCAAACAGAACATATTTTTGAAGTGAAACTTCTATATAGACGGTCTTAGGATTTATCTGTCACGAAAAGCGTTACGGCCGCGTGGAGGAGCGGCATATATTTAGACTAGACGTGGTGAAAGGCAGCATAATGTTAGAGTAGACTATCGATGTTTCTATTGATTCCGGATCGAGTTCAGTTTTTTTGTTTTATAAAATAAAATATGTTTTAAGCAAAAAATGCATTCATGAAAATGTACCTACCAAATCATAATTGGCATTAAACCTGCGAAAAATCGAAATGTGTGCTGGAACACGTAGTAGAAGTGGAACTTCAAGGGACGAGTAGAAAAACGAATGGCAACGGTTAAGTGGCTAAACGAATCACAACAAAATTTTAACTTGAAGTTTTACGGGCAGGTATTTAAATTGTACAACAAGTACATTAACAGCCTGTAAAACTTCGAGTTAAAATTTTGTTGCGATTCGTTTTTCAACTTATCCGTTAAAGTTTCACTTCTACTATGTGTCCCAACACGCATTTCGATTTTTTTTTAATATAATATGGCCAAGTTAGCCCTTCCATTTCCATTGACTTAGGCTGGTGTGCACCAACATTTGACCGACAGTTAAAATAAAATAATCGCTGTTTATGCATACATTTTGATCGATTATTTTATTTTAACCACCGGTTAAATGTCGGTGCACGCCAGCCTTAGTCAAGGACTATATGAACAGTTGTTTATTTAGTAGAACTTTATATTATTTATTTATTACATGTATGTAATATTATATGTATGAATCAACTTCCTTAAGACTACTTGTAAATATAGCATAGTATAGGTAGTTATGTTTATAGAGCTTTTTATATTTTTTTAATGCATGAGTTTAGTAGACAGGCAGACGGCGCACTTGATGGAAAGCGGTGACCATCGCCAATGGATATTTGCAACACCAAAGGTGCTACAAACGCGCTGCTGCTCTCTTAAGGGAGACTGGAACCTGGTCACTAATGCCGGAACACAACTCCAGGTTGTTATAGTGGCATACTCTAGGTCTAGACCAATCCGGCAAATGCCCTACCACCTAGCTGTGGGTTATATTGTCGCCTCTTACGACAGGTCGCCCGGCCGCAGGAAATTGTGTTATTTCTCTATAATAATACTGAATGTATTTTTTTTTTCAAAATCAGTAAATTCGATTCCTGACTAGGATAATTGATTTTTCGAAAATCTAATGAAACTATTTTAGTTTTCATTAAGATCGGCCTCGAGACTTCTTTGAGTATTTTTCGCTATTTTTGGATTTGGCCCTGAAGCCCACTTGAAAAATTCACCCTGATACATTGCAACAACACATTATTAAAAATTTGGATAATATTATTTTTTTTCCTTTTAGTTACTGTTTAAGTAGGTTACTTTCTTGCTAGAATTTTTTTTGAAGTCGATTCATAAACGGACGGACCATCATTATGACTTCATAATTGTTCCATTTTTGCCAAATTGAATACATTCCTTAAAATAAAATAGGTTTCAAATAGTGTTAGAATCATTGTTAATTATCAAATCGATTAAAATTCTTTAAAAAATAACATTAAAATAATAAGTTTAATACATTCTTGATGAAGCAACCTTTAATGACGCCGGTACGTAAATGGCACCTAATTACTGTCTATTTGGAACAAGATTTTTCTGTCGTTTGCGTAATTAAAACAATGACTTACCGTTCATTTTGTTAGCAATACTTCCCAGGACCACTTGAACACAAAAACTCACTCGAACTGTTCAAAAGTCACTAAAACAATCGCAAAGCATGTATCTATCTGTTTCCACCCTTATATCACATTACGATTTAACAATTCGAAAAATGGAACGCAGTATTCCAATTTTGAATGTTATAAAAAAACTACTCGCAACTAATAAATAACGCGATATTTAAATTTCGAATATCCGATTAATCACTTCGATATCTGCGCAAAGGCATCTGCGCGGTGCGTTCACTCAGAACAAAATGCAAAAGAGTTGTACTCTACCGGCGATAATAAACAATTTGTGGCGTATTGATAAAACGTAAAGGCTTCGTAACGTAAATGTACGTGATCACGCCGTTCATATGCTAATCATCACTTATTTATCTTCGTATCATTTATTTGGTAATTTTATTTGCGACGATATTTTTTTTGGCAACTTGTTTCCTAACTGCTCCCGAGTAACGTAATAAATCAGCAAAGCGTGTATAGAATCATATTTTTGAAATGATAACTTTTTATCGGAGGGTAAACCGCTTCGTTATGTAACGCGTTACGGCGCCAGTTTATCTGGCTTAGACTTAGTCTGCGTGGTGCGGTTTTTAACTATCCCACGGTAACTCTTTAATTTTTCGGGATCAAAAGTATCCTATATGTTGACCAGGGATATAAGCTATCACTATACAAAATTTCATTTAAATCGGTCTATTCGTTTCGGACATTAGCCGGTAAAAACAGACTGACAAACAGAGAAACAAAATTTGAAAAAAATCTCAATTAGTTTTATTTCACGTCTTACATCCCCCTGACTCGGTTATTAGCATTTTTTCCATTGTACAGAAATTCGACCTCTACAGTTTTATTATATGTATAGATAACCTTTCCTTACATTGTCATATTAATATACATAAAATTTAAGAAATAACCTAAGCTTTTCTCCAATTAAACAATTTCAATATTAAATAGTTCAACTTAGATTTGACTAAGTTATCACTTCTGTAGGACGTCCCAAGTATACTTATGTAGTTATAGTTATGCTGAAGCATATATTTTTTCAAATTCAACCTTACGCAAATTGTATAAAGTTGTTTTTACAACGCAGTGTTCGAAAAGCATTACGACCAACGGTTCTCGATGGACTAGGATGAGTGGAGACGAACTTTTATATAATTATATATTAATTATATATTTTGCTTGTGACATTTTTTTAAGTATTTTAAGAGTTTGTTAAATTGTGTTCTAAACATATAATTATACTTTAATTTGAGCGTAAATATTTTTTTGGATAGGACATGTATATATCAATACACCAAATATTTGTCTGTGGTGACATATCCTGAAAGAATAATTATGATTACAAAAAAATAATTGAATGAAGGTACGATACTACTAGTATTTAACAAATTTATTTTTCTGGTTAACGAGTTACTTACCACTACGCGAGGAACAGCCGTTTTCCGAATACGGTTTATGCCCTTTGCAGTGACATACACATCTTCGTCCAAAAAATGTTCTGAACAAACGACGCTTGAATTATTCTGCTTAAAAAATTCTTCACGCCTTTGTCGACTAACAAGTGATCTCCATTCTTTACATCGTATAGGATCACGAGGAAAACTAAAATATAAAAAATACGCTTTTACGTTTCAAAAACCGTCCACAATGGCGCTGATGTAGACAAAAGACATGGTATGAATGTAGCTGTTGTAGACGATTCGGAGTATGCCGAGTTAAAAAAAAATATCTTTGGCGACTAGAGTAGTAAATGACCAGTTATGTTACTGTTATAAAACGTCAACTATTTATATAGTACAAAGTAATTTACTAAATATAACCTTAAAGAATTGTTATGTGAAAACGTTAATAGTGATTTTATTTCGTAAATTTTGAATAATGCGCTTAGTGATTTAGTAATATTTAATTTTGTAAAACTAAAAATATTCATAAAATGAAAACCACTGGGCAAACTATGGAAAAATTTTAGGGGACCAAATGGCAGCTATTCCGCGACGAACAGAAAAGAATCACGTAAATCGGATCATAAATCTCAGAGTAATCGGTGTACATATGGAACAGAATGGAAATTTTTTCATAAAAATTTTTCATAAAATGAAAACTACTGGGCCAAACTATGTAAATTTTTTAGGGGACCAAACGGCAGCTATTCCGCGTCAAACAATAAGAGAATCACGTTAATCGAAGCATAAATCTCGGAGTAGTCGGTGAACATACATAAAAAAAAGATTCCGACGAATTGAGAACCTCCTCCTTTTTTAAAGTCAGTTAAAAACACTATAATACTACTCTAATAACTTCTGGCGCTTTCTTTAAAATTCACCCACCATTCACCATTCCAAAGTGGCATTCCCTAATTATTGCACACTTTTCACATACAGAGATGGTTCTCCTTACCTCTACCCTCCATAATTGTCATAAATAACATGGCATTCGTTGTATTCAAATCACGTTGGCTTCGACTCACCTCTATGTTTTGCTGGGTAGCTGTCTAGAGTCTGGACTACATGGACTTAGTTTCTTTGTTATTATTACACTAGCGTTTTCCCTGCGGGAACGCCGCGTGATTAAACCCTAGGTAGGCTACAGACGGCTTGGCAGGTTTAACACATCAGTTATTCCGGTGTGCAGGTTTCATCGCGATGTTTTCCTTCATACCTAGCACGTGGTATCCAGATGTTGGAATAATGAGAAATATACAATGAGAATTGATCAAACTTAAGAAATTTCTTAATGCTTATCAAAACGCACAATGCGATTTTAGGCATGACACAAGTGCTATATGACTTTTGAATTTTATTTATATTAATTTACTAGCGGCAGACGTTGTCCTGCTCTGGAAAAATAAAAATGTGGGACACGATCCCGACGCCACCTACCAGTTCCAATTGCGATTTTAAACCATCCGGGAACCCATTCAAACACACAAAAATAAAATCACCAAAATCAGTCCAGGTGATTAGGAGGATTCTAGAACCCGATCCCAGCTCCAGCTAACGGTTCCAACGGGTTAAAAAGTATCCTATGTACGTCTCCTGGTTCTAAGCTACCTCCCCACCAATTTTCAGCCAAATCGGTACAGCCGTTCTTGAGTTATAAATAGTGTAATTAACACGACTTTACGACAACGATAAATATATATGTTATTTGATTCGTTGTGTGTGTTGCACAACACAACAATGATTTTATATAATACTAGCTGTACCCAGCAGATGTTGTCCTACCTTTAAAAAATAAAAATCTAGAACCCGATTCCAGCGTCATCTACCGGGACCAAAAGTTAGTCTAAACTATTCTCAAATCCACTTGAACACACAGGCTCAGCGTTTAGGAGGAGTATCGCGGCGCCACCTACTTGGTCCAATCGTTTATTTAAAGTTTAAACCATTCCGGGACAAACTCTGGTACCCGATTGCAGCGCCATCTACCTGGCTCAAATTAAAATCTAAATCATCCCAGTAGAAAATTATAAAAATACTAATATCGCTATTAAAAAATACGGGTTGATCGTGAGGGTTAAAAATTTAGGGATGTATTTAAAAAAAAAAAAAAAGATATCCAAAAATTAAAAAAAAAAAATTGGGGTGGACTACCCTTAACATTTAGGGGGATGAAAAATAGATGTTGTCCGATTCTCACACCTACTGAATATGCATATAAAATTTCATAAAAATCGGTCAAGCTGTTTCGGAGGAGTATGGTAACTAACACTGTGACACGAGAATTTTATAAATATATTAGATGATGTATGTGTTATTTAAATTAGTGCTTTATTATATTGATTTTAGTCTGCATTTCATTTAATTATATCAATCTGCATTATACTGTATACTCGTTACTCGTATATATTGTTGTTGTTATGTGTGTTGTTTTGTCTACCGTGACTTCACTTTATGGTCCCAGACGGAAGAATAGTGCTAGTCCATGTTGGCTAGCATTATTCTGAGACTGGGTCCAGTTTAGGACTTATTTTTTTTGTATTTCTATTTGTATTAACTTAGTTTTTGTCCTTAATAAAACATTTTTTCCTCCTTTCTTTGGTAATTGTAAAAATATGCAGAAAACTGCCTAAGTGGTGCATGCTTGCCAGCCAGAATTCGAACCTGCACTCTTTGAGTACGGGATACGTGCGCAAGCCACTGAACTACCATAGCTTTTTTGAGCGTTTTGGTTTATTCATTCAAATTGTAAATGTATTTGTATTATTAAAAAGTAAGTAGTTCGTACTATATGTTACGTATACCACCATCGCCATTATCATCTCAATTCATTCCTGGGGTTGTCTGGAAGAGATCGCTTTTTAGCTTTGAGACCGCCCTGTGTACATAAGTAGATGTAGTTTTAGTCTTTAAGTTCATGTTTGTATGGGTGTACAATAAAGTGTTATCTATCTATCTATTGATTTGACTCAAGAGCAGCTTAATAAGCTTGAGCGCCTCCAAAATTTTTGTTTAAGGTTCATATTTGTGTTAAGGTGCCATTCCAACTTCGGCTGCAGGCTGCGGATGCAGGCTTCACATGCGGCGGCTGCACGAAGCCGGCTGTGGCTATACGACTGGTTTTCTATGTAGTAGTATAGATTTCTGTGAAAACCATTCCGAACGCGGCTGCGGCTGCAAGTTCTGCCGAGCCTCGGCTGCAAGTGCAAGCCGATCGCAGACCAGTAGTGCTGCGGCTGCAAGCCGATCCGCACGTAGTTACGTCACTCCAACCTTATTAAATCGAGAATAATTCCTAAACTAATCGTCATCATACTTCAAGTGTTTCTTAATTAGTATTGAATAACTTCCATCAGTGGGTCTACATATTATATAAGGACGTGTGGCTACTCTTCTCTGGCTAGTTAACAATGACAACATGTCATCATCATCCTATTTCTCTTCTAACAAAAGATATAACATGAAACTATTCTCACGACTATTCTTCACGTCCGACATTCTGAATTATTGAAAGCGACTGGCCGCCACCTGCTGCCTGTCACAGCACGTGCAGCCAGCCTCGGAATCACTCCCGGCTGCGAATGCAGGCAGCAGCTGCGTGTCATGCGTGTGCTACCTGCATCCGCAGCCTGCAGCCGAGGTTGAAATGGCACCTTTACGCAAATATGACCACGTCTCTGAATTTCGTAAAAAAACTCAAGTGGTTGCCAATTCGTTTTCGCCGGAATACTCATATTCTGTCACTCCGTTACAGTGTGTTGTTTATTCCCACAACCCCATATTATCTCAAACAACGCTTTGAATTCATCTCTTCCTCTCACAATTTACGACCTTCTACGAATCTTAGACTTAATACTCCCAAACATTATTCATATTTTTTCAATAATTCGTTTACTGTACAGGCTATTCAACTCTAGAATGTGCTACCTGTTACTCTTAGACAAGCTAAGTCTAACAATATTTAAGAACATGACAAAAAAGCACTACCTGCAACATAGTGATGTTTAATATTTTTAAGTATATTTATGTATATGTATATATTACATGTATGTATATATTTATGTATGTAATATCAATAAGTGTATTTATATATGTCTATTAAGTATAAGTCTTACTTATATAGTATTTTATATTCTTATATGTTTATAAATGAATAAAATATATGTAAATAGCAGAAGGTGATGTCAGGAGCCTTAAGAACAGACGAGCGTGCATGACAAGAGCTATGAATGTCAAAGAAGCAAGTGAGGTGTGTAAGAATAAGCCTAAATGGCGCTCTGTTATTCGTGCCTACCCCGCAACGGACCTGGCGTGAAGTTATGTGTGTATGTATGTATGTATGTAACTGCATCCTCTAATATTTATGTATACCACCTTTGACCAATATAATAAGTTTTATTTCTGCCACGGGTTGTCTGGAAGAGATCGCTTCTTGGCGATAAGACCGCCCATTGTGCACCTTTAGAATATTTTTAGGCTATAATTTTGTCTGTGTTTTCTGTAATGGTGTACAATAAAGTGTTATCTATCTATTTATCTATTGAAAGCCAGATATGAATCGTTTTGTATCCACTTAACTATCACGTATTAATAATTAAATTATGAATCGAGGTTACTCTTTCCTTAGTGGTTTTAATGGGTGTTAGAGTCTAAATTAAATCATAGACACTTGACATTGTAATACTTAGGTGGTAGGAGTTTTGTTTACAATACGAAGGTTGTTTGAGGAGAAGAATTATCTTATAGGGGTCGAGATGAGAACGCGAGTGTTCCGCGCGCGCTCCTCTCTTTCTGTGGGGCGTTACAAACCGCCCCGCGCCTGGTCTAGACCTAGACTAGAAGAAGTCCTTTTGTCCCCACCAAAGCCCCAAGCCTGCCAGAGCAGGCGGAGTTGGGACCGTTTCTCCCGTTTTCCCGTAGCCCTAGCATAAGGCGCAAGACCGAACACCCAGGCGTTTTAGTAGGTATCCCCAACTGGGCAATACCATGGCACCAGTTTTGACTGGGCATGCTAGTGCCACCCCCGATCTGGCGGATCCCACACTTCTTCTTCTCCGTCGTCACACTCTTGGCAGAGTGGTCGTGGTCCTCATGACAGGGATGGTGGCAAGCTTCAAAATTCGTCGCCATTCCTCTCTTACTGTAGCTTGCCTCGTGCATTCGTGGAGTGAACCGTTTAGTGCGATTTTTACTTGGTTGGTCCAGCGCATTGGTGATCTGCCGCGCGCCCTGGTGCCCTCCATTTTGCCCTGGACTGCGAGTCGCTCCACCGACGTGTCCTCTCGTCGTGATATATAACATGTCCAAAGAAACTCAGAATACGACCTTGAACGATGGAAGAGAGACGTTGTTTTATGTCGAGTTCTTCGAGGATTGAGACGTTGGTTCGGAACTGTGTCCAGGCTTTCGTCTCCAACACCACATTTCTAAAGCGTCTATCTTCTTTCTCTCACTTTCTCTTATAGTCCATGTTTCGGCACCATAAAGAAATATGGGAAATACTAGTGCCCTGACAAGTGGCATTTTAGTATCCCACACACGGGTCGGGAATTATCCTCGCAAGGTTCTGTCCATAGGTAAAAAAAGGTGAAGACTTAGCTCGTGGGTTAAATTCATTTTTTTATTTAAACTACGAGTATGTTCTGGACATTTTCAAGGTTAAACATATAAATTTAAATTAACTTCCTACTTTAATGTAAACCGATTTGCATCGTGTTGTTGTGGTTAAATGAGAAGAAGCGATAAGAAACTCCACAGGAACACTTCTAGGTTTTAAAAAAATCCTCTTATTTATTTATCTATCTCAGGCTCTTTTTTAGGTTGATTTCATTTTTATTTTATTTTATTGGAACAACAAACAGCTACATTATTAAAATTAAATACAAAATTACAACTTAAATAAAATATTAATCAATAATGCAGCCTACAGCGCTGTCCAAAAGTTAAAATATAATTATATATATATATATATATATATATATATATATATATATATATATATGTCGCAGAACGGCCTCGTTCTCACGACATCTTTAGTTATTTCAGGTTTAGTGGGCGTCATCAGGATGAAGTGCGAGCATAAAACACAATAGCCACGGTTTATACACTTTTAATTTAGATTTGATCAACATTATGACATAGTTTAGACCGAGCAGCGGGTTCAGGGCACCCGCTCATACTTCTAACTTAAAACACTTTCTTTAAAATATTCTAAGGTCCAACTCGACCTGCTGCCATCAACTCAATGTGCCACAAAAACTCCTCAGTCTACCCAAGTAGATATTACTCAAAGTATAGAGGGCGCCGACCCCGCTCCGCCATATGCTCTGCTCTGATTGGTCGTTTATTAAATTACAATATTCATAACTTTTATTAGGTTAGAACGATCTTGAAGTTATAGAAACATTAACAAATCTAATTAAATTACATTAAGAATTTTAGAAGTGATTATAATGTAAACAAATGATATTGTGCGTTATACATCCAGTCAACAATACATCGTCATAGCCATAGCTTCCCTCCGACATATATATATATATATATATGTTATTAAGGGGATTTTGGTATGTATATACTTATTTATACAAGAAAAGAAAAGGAAGTTAGTAAAAGAAGAAGAAGAGCAAGGAGAAAATAGAAATGGAATTACTGTTGTGTTAGTGTTTTGTGAACCAGGAATTTGAATTTAGAAGGTGAATTGGCAAATATGTCTATGTGTTCAAAGAGTTTATTATGGGTGTCGACCATACGTGTGAAAGGAGAACGAAGGCCAGTTTGTGCGGCAGGCACTTTAATACAAATATCAAAAAAATTATAACCCTATGCCAGGAATATACCAGTGCATCTTACTTATACTTCTGCAATTCACAATCCGTTTCTCTGAAAGCGATTGTCTTGAGCCCTCTGAATGTCAGCTATTTATTTCTCTTAAGCAAAGTGGCAGTTGACAGTTGTAAAATGAGAGAACACAACGTCATTTTGTACTCAAAGTGGGTTCACAACCGAAGACCTTTATATCGAATAAAATCCAAAATTATCAAAATTAATTATCTAATAGTATTTATCAAGAGTCTAAACAAATACTAGATGTACCCGGCAGTTGTCCTGCCTTTAAAAACTATTCTCAAATCTACTTGAAAAAACAATAAGTTTCATCAAAATCAGGCCCACCGTTTAGGAGGAGTATCGCGGCACCACCTACTGGGTCCAATCGTTAATTTAAACCATTCCGGGACAAACCTGAACATATACAACAACAAAACAAAATTCTGGTACCCGATTGCAGCGCTATGTACCTGGTTCAAATTTGAATCTAAATCATCGCAGTAGAAAATTATTGAAATACTAAAATCACTATTAAAAAATACTGGTTAGTGGTAGAAGGGTGAAACATTTTGGGTTGTATGTATTTTTTGAATGCCAAATCATAAAAAATCAAAGTAAAAAAACTGACAAATAAAAAAGGGGGGGGTCACCCTTATCATTTAACAGTATGAAAAATAGATGTTGGCCGATTCTCAGACCTACCTGATATGCACACACAAAATTTCATACGAATCGGTTCAGCCGTTTCGGAGAAGTTTGCTAATTAACACCGCGACACGAGAATTTTATATATTAGATACGAGCTATTATCTAATAAATCTTTAATTTCGATATATTGGACGTGTCAAATGATATGAATATAGTAAAATCCCAAACCCCTCTAGCAAAAGAATAACTAAAAACTGCGCGAGTAATTTCCTTCCTTTTTGAATTCTTAATTTGTTTCTTACTCAAAGACAAACATATTATAATTATTGTGTTTTATTAACAATGATGCGGATGAGTCCGCAATACAATAAATTCAGACATTATTTTCTTTCAAAAGAGCAGACGTTACAAAAATCATTTTACTTTTAATATATCGTGACAGTAATAACTTTCATATGTAACTCAAGTCGTGGTAGCGTAATTAGCGTAGACATCTCAAACTCAAAGTGCGCGGGTTCGACCCTGGCCGAAACGCATGCACCACTTAGGCAGTTTTCTGGCGTAATTTGCGTATTGTTACAAGTACCACGTGTTAACCACGTTGAAGGGAAACATCGTGCTGCAACCTGCACGTCAAGATATCCGATGTGTCAAACCTGCCAAACCGCCTCGGACGGAGAAGCGTAGCGGGTATACTCTCCGTTCCCCCCATAACTGGAGGCCAAGCTCAGCAGTAGGAAATTTATGGGGGCTGATATTATATTATAAGTATTTGACGGCCTCTGTGGTTGAGCGGGCTAATCGTTTGCCGACCTACCTCACTGCAATGCATTCCGGGTTCGATTCCTGGTATAGTAAATTTCGGAAACGTATTTTCTCCGTTATTTACTATGGTGTCTGAGATCGGCCCCAGAGTAGTCCGTTGTATTATTAGTATTATTTTTGTAACTTCATGAAAGTAACTTAGTTGATTGCAATGTTCCCCCTTTTATTGCAAGAATTCTGACATGAACTTCAACTAATTAAGATTATTTATCTTATTTTACTCCTAAACAGTAAATCCTGAAAACAACACACTATCATTCGACACTAAATGGTCTAAAGCATATCGCCATACTAACCTTGAGTTGTGTTCCGGCATTAGTGACCAGGTTCCAGTCTCCTTTAAGAGAGCAACAGCGCATTTGTAGCACCTTTGGTGTTGCAAATGTCCAAAGGCGAAGGTAACCGCTTTCCATTCCAAGTGGGCCGTCTGCCTGTCTGCTGAACTCCTGCAATAAATAATAAAAAACCAAGATTTCTAAATCATGTGTGTTTCTGATATGTATAGTGTGTATCCTATTAATGGCCACTTCCTGTATTTTTTAACCGACTTCAAAAAAAGGAGGAGGTTCTCAATTCGTCGGTTTTAAAAAAAATGTATGTTCACCGATTACTCCGAGATTTATGATCCGATTTACGTGATTCTTTTTTTGTTCGAGGCGGAATAGCTTCCAATTAGTCCCCTAAAAATTTGACATAGTTTCGCCCAGTAGTTTACATTTTACGAACATTTTTATGTTCCCGTTTCTTGGGACCTATATTTTTTAAGAAGCGCGGCACCTTTCGTAGGTCTACCCATACATAGCTAGGTACTAAAAAGTAAAAAATAAAACTAAAAAAACTAATAAGTATAAAATAACTTATTTATAAAGCTATGTATTATTATTAATATAAATTATCTAAAACATTTCGAAGTCGGTGCAAAGTAAAACATAAAATGACTATTTTTAAAATTACTAAGCACCGACTTCAAGATGTTTTAGATAGTTTATATTAATAATAATACATATAAGCTTTTTAAATAAGTTATTTTATACTTTTTAGTTTTTTAAGTCGGTTTTTTAAACGAAGTTTTTTTATTTTTATCATACATACATGTTGTCACGTCTGTTCCCCATTGACATAGAGGTAGATAGGCAAAGACGATGGATTTCTACATGTTACAATCTTGGCAAACACTTTACGCTTCATTAATCTCTTCAATCAATCTTTGTTTGCAAAAACATAGGTTACATCAATAGGTAAGTACATAATATAAAGGTTCCAGTATGTTTTGTAAGTTACATGACGTGCAAATACTTACATTTAAATGTATTGATGCTATAACCTGTCATTAATGTTTAAAAATTATTTGAAGTAAATATGTTTATAGTAGTTTTTAATTTCCAAGTTTTGTTTGTAGTATAATTTATTTATAATTTAGTTTATTGTTCTGTTGGTTTAAGTTATCATTATTACCAGAGACATTTATTAATTATTATTATTACAGTAAATTTTAGTAAATAATTAAAAAAGTATTGTTAAAATAATCAAAAACTTGTTTAAGTATTAAATTTGAACATTTCAATGTCATCATGTTATTATATTGCATTATCATTAATATATTCGTCTGCGCTGTAGTATAATAACTTAAGTATGCTGAAAGAATGACATATAAGGTTAGAACCGTTTAAGTGGTAGCTCGCTAATATTAGTAGGTAATTTATTAAATACTAGCTTCTGCCCGCGACTTCGTCCGCGTGGTTTTTTTTTTCATAAAAAGTATCCTATATTACTTCTAATACCTCCAAGAATATTTGTACAAAGTTTCATGATGATCGGTTGAGTAATTTTCGCGTGAAAGCGTAACAAACAAACTTACATTCACATTTATAATATTAGTTAGG